>CM033754.1:11230133-13630133 GCA_019671005.1 Hibiscus mutabilis
TCAGTACCGGTACTCCCCATTACCGGCACCCCTCACACCGTACTGATACTCGAGGTCGAGTACCAGTACACCCTTGTTAGATAATGGATACTTGCTATTTTGAACATGTAACAACCCGAATTTTCAAGTCAACATTCGTGCATTGACCCGAGTTGTGGACCTTCATGTTAGATTGGGTAATTAGACCTATTGGGCCAAATTTGGGCCTTACTGGATGAGATTTGGACCTTACAAGCTTGGGAAGTGACCGTTTTATAAAACGGGAGAAACTTGAGGATTTTATGATGTTATTTACCTTTTATTAAATAAGGCTGACCTCCCTATTAAATTCCCTTGTCTCACGTTGAGAAAGGGGGATACAACCTTGCATCATCTTTTCCCGTCATCTTTTTCTTCTCCACCTTCATAATTCTCTTCCTCCATCAATTTGCATATTTCTGCACTAAAAAATCAAGCTTTTATATGAAGGGTGACTCAAATGTAACGCTACCCATAATTGAGTAACCAAAATGTAACCTTTAATAATTGGGTGACCCAAATATAACCTTACTCATAATTGAGTGATCCTAATGTAACTTTAATAATTGAGTGACCCAAATGTAACTTTACCCATAATTGGGTGACCTCAATTGTAGTTTACCCTAAATATTTTCAAATTTATATCAAAATAAATTTTTAAGATTCAAAAAAATAAAAAATTACAAATATAATTACTATAAATAAATATATTCAAATTCAAGCATTAAAACTAAAAATACAACATCACATATATTCACCAACAATTAGTTGATCTAGAGGGATGAGACGTTAGACCTTTAGGTTTGAATCCTAAAGCTATGAATTGAACAAATTGGGTTGTTCCATAATGAGAATATGCAATAATCTATCTACATTAACCAACTAATGAATTAGATATCAGTGGTTATACTCAAAAAAATACTTATATAATCCTTTATATCTTACGCTCAAATCTTGTCATATGTATCTTTTCGTGTGTGAACTAAGATGTCATCTCTTGTATGAGTTTTTATTCAAATATATTTTAATTTGGCTCAGATTTATATTGATTCGATTTTAATCTGACCGGATTACAATGACTATTTTTATTATACATAAATCTAATTATGGAACTTTATAATTATGTTTATATTTGTAAGATCGTAAATTATGTTTATAGCACTCTCGAGCTATGCCTAAAGGAGCTTCCTTAGCTTAAGGGAGGCCCTGCCAAAACTTCCACACCGAACACAATGTAACACGATCCCACGACTGTCAAAGGGAAACAGAGGAAGAGAGATCGAGCCAAAAAAAAGCTTGATACACCGAGCCTTAGTCAAAATTCATCTGATCTAGCACAAATCGATGGATATGGTAACCCTACATCATTTTCTTTTCTTTCTTTTCTTTTTTTTTTTTTTTGAAATGGAGAAACTTTATTAAACTAAAATCATAAGATCCAAATAACAAAGGCTAAAGAACCAAAAGCAAGCAAAACTGGACAACATAAGTTCAGAGCCAAAAAAGGAGGACAGATCACCCTACAGATAGGAGTAGAAAAACAGAGAAAAAAAAGCCAATGAGGGCTGTGGAGAAGAAACCAGGTTGAATGTAGCACAATTGGCAAGAGGAGGGTGTCGGAGGTCAGTACCAAAACGACAAACTTGACATCCAATACCGAAGACACCGAAGTAAGATCCAAGAGCCGGGCTGACAACAACGGCGGATGCTGAGCTAAGATGACTTCAACGACCCAAATCTTCTCGTCGAAATCACCACAAAAAAATAATTCCGTTGCAAAATCACGAGAAAGGAGGAAACACCCATACCATAGACCACGAGCGAGTCGACCAGAGGAAAGAAGAGTCAAAGCACTCACCATCCTTGAACGAAGTCAACAAACCTGTAAAACAAAGCAATAGAAAAGCAAACATCCAAAACCAAAAAACATTAAGGGAGAAAGAAACGGTAAAAACCGATAAAATAAAATGTCTATTTCATTGATCTTTTCAAAGTCAAAATTAGTTTTTTTTTATTTAATACCTAAACTTTTTTATTTAATAAATATTTATATCTTTAATATAAAAAATAAAATTGCATATATATTGAGTTATTGACCAGTAGGTAAATTAAAATACAGCAAAAGCTAAGTAAATTCGATTTTATAAAATCGTTTAGATTAAAATACTAATATGGTCTTACTATATCGAAATTTTAAATGTTATTAGCTATAAAAATTAAATTTTAAAATATATATTTTATAATATTATAATCTCTCAAATCTCTTAAATAAGAAGTTAATGTATGTACATTCAAACCTATAATCTTTAGGATATTATATAGATTATAATACCAACCGGATTGAGAAACAGGCAACAAAATTAGACGACTTTGAATTAATAATTTTTATTGAATTAATACTTTTAAAGTTTTATATGAAATTGAGATGTACTAATTGTCCGGGTGATGAATTATGTGTATATTGTCCCACCTTATGTGAGTTCGAATTTTAATATTTATCTTGAGAATGTAATATTTCCCTCTTGATAAAAATAGTTTTAATTGTGAAATTGACAAATTTTCATAAATTTTAATTTTTGTTAGTTATTAATTTAAAAATGGTGGAATTAGTCAAGGTTATATTATATTATATTATAAATAATTAAGGATATTGACTAATCGCATTTTTCTTACAAGATACCCAAAACATATCCACATTAAGGCACTTAAATAAATCATTAAAAATATAAAGATAAGCCTATTCTTCTCTTTAAAGTTGAGAGTTTGAGATTGAACTTGGTTGGGACTAGGGTTAGGGGTGCGTAAAATTCAACTCGATTAGATGTAAAAAAAAATTTGACTCAATTTGTAATTTCATAAACTTGACGTTACTCGAAAAAATTTCAAATAAAGTTTGAGCTATAAAATAGAAATTTGAATAACTAAGAATTTTTAGTAATTAGTGGATACGTTTTCAAGTTCGAGTCGATTCCCTTAATTCTGCTCGATATTATATATATCACATATGAAAAAACATGAAGAAATATGTGTATTGTATATGGTTATAGAAAGCCGTTTAAATTGAAACTAAGTATTACCAAAACATTATAAATGTTTACAGTTAAATTTGAATAGAAACTCGAAAACTTGATTTGACTCGAATTTCATAAACTCAACTCGACTTGAAAAAAATTATATAAAGTTCGAGTTATAAAATAAGACTTGTCAACTTGACTAACTCAAATTGTTTTTACTCGACTCGATCGAATGATCACCCCTAACTTTGACGACTAACTCACTTTCATCTAGTAGTATTCAAAAATACCGAACCTAGATGACCCGATTCCTTGACCCGCCGACCTGAACATCTAAAAACTAGATATTTCTCTAAAAACATATACGATCGGGTCGAGTACCCGACCCGTTATTTTTTTGGGGTACTTGGACCAGGTCTGGGCCAAAATTACGATTGAGATTAAAACTTTTAATATTTCTTTTGGTGATAGACTTTAATATATATATATATATATTCAAATATTTATCCACTTAAAACTAACTTCAAAATAGTAATTTTTATGTTTGGATTATGTATATTAACTTTTTAATTTTATATTTTTTCTATGTGACTTTTATTAAAAAAAAAAAAAAAATATGAACCAGATACCCTATTACCCGATTTTGTGAGTACCCTACTAGCGGGTACTCGATAGATACGGGTCGGGGCACCGGCCGACAAATATACAAGGAGATTCGAGTACTCGGTACCTCTGGTACCCGAAAGTCCTAGTACCCGGATTTGAACACCCCTACTTGCATCTAGATAGGGTCGAATACAAGGGGTGAGCCTACCTAGGTCATGCCACACCCCATGTCCATTTTTTAATGAATTTCATAAATAAAATTTTAAAATTAAGGGTTCGTTTGGTTCTAGAAAATATTTTCTATATTTATTTTCCATTTTATTTTCAAAAAATAATTTTCATTTTCCCAAAACCTAGAAAACACATCTGGTGAATAGAAATGAAAACTTGTTTTCAAAAATAAAAATAGTGAAAATGTGTTTGGTATCTAAGTTTTCAAAATAAAAATAAACAAATAGTTAGTCATTAAATAATTAAATTAAAATATCATTATTAGAAAAATATTATTATAATAAAAAATAAAATATGATTAAATAAACCAAAGTTCTAAAATTGACATGATTCGAACCCGGGTTAAATAGAGTTAAAATTTAAAAACCCTTATTTCCATCTTTTTCACTTTTCTAAAACATTTACAATGAAAATAGAGAAAAACATATTTTTTATGATTTTAAAATTTCACTTATTTTTGTTTTTATTTTCTAAAAATCATTTTCAAATCTTGCAATCAAACATATTTTCTATTTTCTAAGAAAATGAAAATGACTTGTATTATCTTGAATCAGACGCACCCTAATATTTTTTTTATGGTTCCATTTTTTAATTCTCATCGTTCCTAAACCAAAAATTTATGATTTCATTGTTCTCAAAGTCAAACTTGAAGGTTAAGGATTTTGTATCATTTTCTTTCTATTGCTTCAATTAGGTATGCTCCCTAAATTTTCTGAACATGATAAATATCATTTGGAGTATGAACTTGAACTATTTTTTATTAATGTTCCTAATCATACGAAGATGAATTCTCATCGATTTCAGTGATCAAAGTGAAAGCACCCTAAAAATTTAGTGATTATCATTGTAGTTTATTCTAATTTTAATGGTGGCTCACTTGACCCACCATGCACCATGGTGCATCTGCCCCCGGTCCACCATGTCCCATGGGGTTTCATAATCCAATGCCTTTCTAGCATACCGTTGTTGTTGATGATGATTTTTTTGAATTGACCACCATATGATCCATCCACTTCATCTCTAATATGATGAATCATACATGATTCCTTCCATGAGGGGCCATCTTTGATGCCTAAACCCTTTTCTGATGTCGTAAAATATATGGAATATTCGAGCCCTTTTCACAAGCTTGTCTTCTCTTCGAAAGAACCGAGCACATCACTACTTGATCTTGTTAAGGACCGACTTTTTGACAATATTAGTTACCTACACTGGAAAGATAACTGATTGCAAGAGCTTAGATGAAATAGCTGAAGCACTTTGGTTGAAAACTAAAATCACCTTTTGCAATAGCAGCATCAAGCAACTTAGAATAGTATAAAAAAATAACTCATAATGAATACATTGGAAGCGTTGATTTTGACAAACGCATTTGTCAGAAATAGGTACAGCAGATGAAGAAAAATAAAAGAGATAGCTACAACGAATGGAGGAAAATTGAGGCAGTAAATAAATGCTTCAACGATAAGTGGGTGAATTACCAACGAGAAAAATCAATTTTTGGTCCCTAAACTTTAGGCTATTTATAAATTTAGTCCTTGGAGCTCAACTTTAAATATGCCTAAACTTTGCCATTTGAAACCATCCCAACAATCTCCCATTTAGTTATTTTCTCTTTTCTTCCACTTTGTAATATTTTGGAAATTCTTAAGGAATTCCACTTGTAATCTTTTTGGCTATAATGAAGTTATCATCTGGTGGTGATGCCCGAAGAGTTGACGATATTTTGTTGAACCTTGTAAATTAGGTTTGTTCTCTCCATTATTTATATTGCTTGTTCACAATTGGGTTTTTCCATTGTGTTTCAATATTCAATAGTTGATGAGTTTGTGTGTTGTGCAAATTTTGGTAGTTTTGATCTTAACACTTCAGCTCAAATTGGAAGCTACGTTCGTGTGGGAAATAATCTGGTTTCTCCAATAATTGGTATCATAGCTTCGATGAAGGTTATCCCGGTTGCTCGGTTTGTTGCAAAGAAGTGTGGTATTGTGATAGTGCATGTCTAGGAAAGACTTGGTATTTAAGCGATCTGTGTGATCCACCTCTCTTTCCTAGGAACTTACCTGGTGTAGTGTTCTCCATATCAAGTTCGTGTTGTTGAATATTGTAAGTTTCCATGACAAAAGACGGGTCAGATGGTGCATCAATATCTTTATTTTTACCAATGAGGAGGATAATGTAAAATGCAAGCTTATCGGTGGAGTTGTTCGATGGATCTGATTAATTCGGCATGTGGCAAGGTGAGGAGCTAGACTTTTAATTTCAAAAAGGTCTAGACATTACCATTAAGGGAGAAAAACCAATAGATATGGTGAGAAAGTGTAACCCTCGTTAGTTGGTCTAGAATTTTGACCCGAATACCGTGAATCACATTGATCCACCGAAGTGAATCCGAAACTAAAAAACTAAAAATCGCTCAAATTTAAAATTTTATCAATCATTAAAAAAATCTAGATGCATCATACAATCCTAGATCATATATACAAGCAACACATCATGTTACACACAAATCGGATATCCTAAACTTGCTCAATTACAAAATCTAGAAGATTAGGGACCAAATTGCAAATTCCTAACATTATAGAGATATACTGAAAATTTAAGTCATCATCCTGAAATTAAACATATTTTAAACCTACATGCAAAATTTCAAGTTAATTGGACATCAATAGTTCATTTAATTGATGCATGCATATACAGTGACCAAAATACAAAGAATCAAAACTTGAAAAGCTTCACAACCGAAATAACTACCGTCCGTACCGGTACACGAGAATTTCACAAAATTCTATTAGTTAAACTTTGTACCAGTACAGGGTGTCATACCAGTACGTTCTAACCAAAACTGCTTATATTTAGAGGGGTGTACCGGTACGTGATGCATACCATATCGGTACTCACCGGACGATATTTGATCCAAATCAATTCCAAACACCCTAAACATGATCCTAGAGATGAATGAACATAAAAGACACTTGATCCTAAACTCAAGCTTCTTTTGATTAATTGATACTATTGAATAGCCATTGATTGGGTAAGGATAAACCGTTAATCAATTGTTAAATTCCATGAATGGTTGATGCTTAATTTGAAGTTAAAATTATTAAGCCTTTGAATTAAGCTCATGCTTCTTCAAGGCTTAAATCCATGGATATATATTAAGCTAATGGCTATCTTAAATTTAAGTATTGACTTCGATATCTTTGTATCGATTTTTAACACTCTCTATTCGTCCCTAGCTCAAGAGTTGGAGATAGAAAGAAAGGGCACCATCTCCATCTAAAGCTAGGAACAAAGAAGTGGAAATCCGAGAGCTGTAGAAGCTTCAGAAATCAAGGTGAGTATAGTCGGAGTCTCGGGAGTAGGCTAGGTGCCTCTCCCGAACCTTTGAATATTAATTATTGTATTGCTAACCTTGTGTATTAAGGATACTGTATAAAACATTGTTGATGGCTATATTGGTAAGTATTGGTAAGTACTTCAACGATTCATTGTCCGTAGCATCATTTTTGTTTTCACTGGAATCATTGAAGCATTGATATGTAAAATCATTAGTCATTGAACATTGAATATTGCTAATGAAATATTGAAATTGAAATATTGCCATTGAATATTGTATTGAACTATTGTTATTGCTCATTGGCTTTAAGACATGGCTATTGAACTATTGCTATTGATCCATTATTATGGAAATAATGCTACCGACTCATTGTACCGAAACATTGCTATTGAACTTATTATTATCAGACTATTGATATTGATCCTTGGATTCGAGTAGGATTGGATACAATTGGCATGCCATAGAATTTATGACTAGACCACTAATGATTTTGGTGCGGCATAAGAATTTACGTATCCATATACCTTACATTATTCCAAGGAAACATATTAAAATGCAATATGAATTGTTATTAAATATTGTTATTGCATCTATTATTGTAATGCATTGGTCATTGACATTGAGTAAACTCGCCATTGGAATATATGTTCATGATCTTATTATCATTGATAATATAGAAGCATGTTAGAATGCATTTCTTGGTTAACTCATTGTTTATGACTACCTCACTAGGCAAAGTATGCCTAATGCATTCATCTTCCATGCATTGCAGGTTAAGAAATTTTTGAGATCGAGATTGGGGTCAAAGAAGGTTTTTGGCAAGTCACCTCGTTGTGAAAGTAAAGTATATCAACTCTATAGACTCCTAGTATGGTGACATAAGTGTTGCATAAGTCACTTTTACCCCTTTTGATATGTATGTTTTATGGTTGGCTTGTGTAGGTTTATAAACCTAAATTTGACTATTTGAAAGTGGTTAAAAATGACTAAAAATGCATAATAGGCCTAAAAGAGGAAAAATGTAGTAAATGGATTTATATGGCTTTGAAATTTTGCATGATCATACAATTGTACTAAATAAACTTTCTAGTAAAATTTCATTAAATTCAGACATGGTTTGGAGGGGTAAAATGCTAATAAACTATATAAAAAATACATTACAGGCCCTGCCGTACTGATACGGATGATGGCGTATAGGTAAGGGCTTGCATATTTGGATTTGGACTAAAGGGCGTACTGATACGGTTCAAGCTATACCGGTACAGGATTTTGGATCTGGAAAATATTGTTGCTCGGTACCGATACGGTACCGATACAGTACCGATACGCCTTATCAAAACTCAATAAAATTAAATAATTATCAGACACATACCGATACCCAGTATCGGTACAGACACATTGTAGTTAACCATTTTAACAGTCTTGGTCAAGGCGTATTGATACGGTTGTAGCCGTATCGGTACGACCTTTTGAATTTGCCAAACCACTAAGTCTTGCAAAGCATAGCGTATCGATATGATAAGGCCCGTATCAATACGACTACCCTTAAATTGAAACTAATTTATCAAACCGTATAGAGGCGTACTAATACGACCCCATGGCATATCGATACCTATAATATTAAAACTGTTAAAAAGATTAATATAAATTAGAATTGTGCAATTTGGTCACTAGAACTTATCATCTTAAATTGAGTTGGTAAACGAGTTCTGATTAATGAAATTTTACAAATATACTGTTTATAATTCTAATTTCATAAATGTATGCTTAATTTCAGTATGGGACCTTAATTTATCAAAATTATAGTTTAGTCCCTAAAACTTGTAAAAGTTTAAAATTATTCTAATATTGTATAAGACTATATCGTATCAATTTACCGATAGTAATGTATTAATCATTGTATCATTTCGAACACTGATTTATCGTTTATCAATTAAAATATTGTATTGAACATCGTTTGGTCACCGGTAACACATTCCGACCCGGATTCCTACCAGACCAGGAAGAGGCGTCACAATAAGAGAGTCCATTTTCCCATGAGCCCAAACCAAGTGAGAGACTACGACCCAAATTGGCTATAATCAAATTAGACCGGACAGGGTAACTCGAACCAATTGTGATTGATGCTTGTCGAATAGTGATACACTTTAGAGCAAGTATACTCATCGATCGAGTAATAATGTGATAGAGTAGAGTACCGAACCCACGATGATTGAGTCAATAAATAAGAAGCAACCGTACTTAAGAATGATTAAGCAAGTATTGGTTTGATGGTAATTTATCAAGACTAAATGCAAAATAAAGTAAAGTAGCTATGACCAAGACAAACAGATGCTGCGGCAAATAACACATAATTATGAAAGCTGAGTTTATTACTTAGGAATTATGCTTGACTACTTATTTTAATGCTATAACAACTGACGATACATGTCTACGTAAATCATTAAGATCTTTATCTACTCGACAGGATTTCCCAATAAACTTCTAAATCTTTTGATGCCTAGAAGCTAATAATAAAGAAGCTAAGGTAATACATGTTTGCGTGAACCCTAACAACTCTATTATTTATTCAAGTTCTCCCAATTAGTCGTTAAAACCCTAAACTTATGTCACAGCTAGATTAAGACTAATTTAACATCTTAACCCCACTGTTCACATTTGTTTAACCTAACTTTCTAGATATTAAGCCATAGATCAATAGTTAAAACACCTATACTGATAGCTCTTACAATAACTACGAATGAAGAACGATGAACAAAATAGATACAAGGAAAGAACTATAGCATTAAAAAAGTATTCAAAACATAAAAATACTATAAAGCAGTAAACCCAACTAAAAGGATTTAGCTCATGTCTGAACCTAACATCCATAATAGAAATTAAAAACATGGCAGTTTATCAAGCAAGGTATAGAAAAGGGTATAGCGTCCTCGACAATCTTCTCTAAGCTTTCTAACTGTTGCTAAAGGTCTCACACTCCTTTCGCCTCTCTCGATGGCGTCAGTCATTTAGAGTGTAACACCTAGAATTTGGGCCTAGGAGTTATCTAGGGTGGTTAGACGGTTCGAGTGAACCAAGTTAGTGGTCGACTTAGTTTTGGGGAATTTAATAAGATAAAATGGTTTTTGGCTAAAATAAAATATGAAAAAAATATTTAAAATGATTAATTAATATAATGAACATATGTGAGCTGTCAATTTGATGAAATTAATTCGTATTAAAAGATATTTTGAGTTGGTGACCAAAATGTAAAGTTTTCAAAACTATTTTGGTGACTAAATCGTAAAAGGGTCAAAACTTAGAATCTTTATCTATTAAACCCAATTGTTTTATCAGACTCATTCCTTAATTTTGGCTATTTTTAAAATGGTTTTTAAGGGATTAATAAATGGTATAAAAGGAGTTTATTTGGTTTTAATTAAAACTAGTCCAAATAGTTTTCTCATGTAACTAACTTTCTCCAAACTTTTTTCTCTCAAATTCTCAGCAACTAAACTACTATTTTCTCTCCAAATATTTAATGGATTCATCTTTTTAGTTCCATGTTTGATTTCAACAATGATTATTCATCAATCTTCTATTAATACATTGGATTTTCTCTTCAAATCAAGCCAATTAGGGAAGGAGTCAACCATTAGAGGTGATTTTTGTTTCTCTCCTCTAATCAAAGGTTCTTTACTAAAGTTCCCAAGTTCTTGATCCTTTACAGTCGATTTTTGTTATGTGTTGATGATTTAATCAAGATATTAAGGTTTTATATTGATTTTGTTAAGGAATTTGATTGGGCTTGTTATGGACCTGATTTGTTATGATATTTATTGAGTTAGATCATAATTAAAGTGTATATTAATATTATGAGATATGATTTGCAAAAGAAATCTCGAAACTAATAGAATTGCTAATTTCCTAGGTTGATTGAAGTTAGTTTTTGGGTTGTTTATGGTGTTAAACGATTGTTGAAGGTATAAGGATGTTTAGAAAGTGTTTTTGGCTGGGTTTTGATAAGAATATGATGTTGAATTCATAGGTTTGTTGATTAGTGTTGGGTAGATGATGTTTGAGATGGATTTTGGTAGTTTCAGCTTGATTTTGTAAGGTTTATGTAAAGGATGCAGGGGATTGTGTTTGGCAGTGAGATTGAATGCATATTGAGGCATTTTCCTCTGGTTTTATGTGTCTAAAATAGGGGACAATTGAGGCGAGGTTGCCTAGTGGTGTACGTTGCATTCTAGAGGCGTAATTTGCATTGGTGAGCTAAGCAAAATGTATTGGTAAGTGCGTATCCGCGTTAAGTTCTTAAATGGTTTGATCAATGTGTCATGGGAGTTTAGTTTAAGCCTAAAAACCTGAACTAAGATTAAGCGTAAGTGGTTCTTACCTTGCTTGATTAATGGTTTCATTATGAGCTTGTGAATTCATGTAGGTTTAAACATGGCTTGGTTTTCATGTTTTGGTTTTAAGGATGAAATGATTTACTTACTGTAAATGCATGATTTTGAGAGTAATATGTGTTAACTCCTTAAAAGTAGTGATTTTTATGCTTATTTCACAATGCTTTTGCTTGCCTTTAAGTAGATATATTTGCATTTAGTTGTTAAAATTCATTCATTTGCATAAGGAGTTAGGAGCTATTTTGTTGCCAGTGTGAAGGGTTGTTTTGCAGGTTTTGATACAGGAAACAAGCAGGTAGGCATGGCAGAGAGGTGCCGGCAAAGATCGCAAGAAAAAAGTAGCTGTTGGCATAGATGGACCAAACAATGTCATTGGCTGGCAAAGGATTGATGTCCGATGACCGGTCAAAGTAGCTGTTGGACCCTGTACACGTCAGGCCTAGGATTCAAATGGGGATAAAAGGATATTGTATCGTATCCATTCGCGCATTCAAACTCCAAAGCTTATCCTAGGGTTTCCACTCAAGCCTATTTAAAGGAGTTCAAGCCACCATATGGGGGATCAGAAGAGAGGATGCATCGTGGTGAACCGAGAGGTGACGTGGTTTGAACTTCTAAGACCAAGAGCTCTAGAGCAATCAAAGGGCTACTTTGACCAAGAGCTCTAGAGCAATCTAAGCTGAGATATGCCTTGATTCTTATTTTGGTTGCAGTGTTGGGTGAGTTTAGAAATCATGTCTCTAGATTTGGGATGTTGGTGCATAATGTTTTACTTGGTTATGTTTGCCATGTTTTGTGACATGTTTTACCCCTTTGAATTGATGGCATAAGTATATTATTGATTGGAACATGTTTGGTTTGCTAATTAGGTGAAAAACCAGCTAAATTGGACATTATAGGTCCAAGGATAACGATACTCGAGGCTAGGTATCAATACTAATCGACAAAATTTAGCCTGGGTATCGATACTCAAGAAGGCATATCGATACGGGTTCACACAATTTGGCTGGGTATCGATACTCGGGATAAGGTATCGATACCAGTTTTGGCTATTAGAATTCGTAGTTTTGGAATTATTGACAGGTATTGGTACTCCAGGTACATGTATCGATACCCTTTATAAAAATTTGGCCTGGTATCGATACCCAAGCATAGGTATCGATACCCCTAGTAGTTAATTCAGTTATTTTGATGTCCTAATTTTGTATTTTTTACATTTTCGTCCCTAGATTGTCATGAATGCTATTAATTGAGTTTGGATAATCGGATTGAGTCAAAATTGGTCACGTAAGTATGTAACCTAATTAATTAAGGATTGGTAACTTTAAAATTAAGTAAGTCTTCACACTTTTCAAAATTTACAATTTGGTCTCTAAATCGTGACTACGCGTAATTGGATGTCGATTCGACGCTCGATTTAGTCAAGAATTTATCCGCTATTAGCATGCACACTTTAGGTTTAAAAGATGCATCTAGAAAATATAAAAGAAAAAATAGACCTAATTCGTGTTAATTTTCTCCAGGTTTGTTTCGACAAACCCTATGTACCTTGTTCGGTTCAGTCTAGCATCTAAGTCTGGTCGAAGGGGTTACATTTGTGGTACAGAGCCAGGTTTGCTATTGTTGGGTAATATTGTCATTTGTTATTTGATATCCCATTGGTTTTACTTTATGATTATGTGTATTGTTGAGCATGTTGTTGTGCTAGGGGTATCATTAGGAACGCATTGCCTATTACCGTGGTTTTAAAAATAATTTTCAAGGTTGCGTTGGATTCTTTGCTGAATGCTAGCCTGACTTTATTGTGATCTGGTGTGGGTTTAAGCTCTTTGTAATTATGGTTCTGAGACGTGAGACACGATCGTCTGCCAGTAATGCTGGAGATGGGCAGGTTCAATTGGAAGGATTAGTTTCTTGTAATCCTTTACCTCTTTCTTCCCCTATTTCTCTTGTTGGTGTTAGGGGTGTACCTTAGGCTCCGTAGGGACTAGTTTTTGTTGATATGACATCGTTAATTCAAGCGATAACGAGAGTTTTTAGGATGTGATAGCTGGGGTGCATGTGCAAGCACTGGCGCCTGTCGTGGTCGTTAATCACGGGTTACCATTGGAGCGTCTTCATAGTCTAGGAGGTGTGGAGTTTAGGGGATTAAATCTTGAGGTGGCTAAGGAGTGGTTAGAGAGTACCATGCATATTCTAAGTTAGATCGAGTGTAATGATATGTGCAAGTTGGGTTGTACTGTGTCCTTATTGCGTGGTGATGCTTACCGCTAGTGGGTAACCATAGTTGCTACTGTTCTGGATGCTGACATAAATTGGGAGTTTTTCCAAAGAACTTCTAAAAGGAAGTATCTTGGTCTACAATATCATAATTCCAAGAAGCGAGAGTTCATGTCTCTGGTGCAAGGTGACATGACGGTATCTAAGTATAAAGTGAAGTTTGTTCGTTTGAGTCATTATACTCATGAGTTGGTCCTGGATGAAAGACAAAGTTGTCAAAGGTTTCGCCATGGACTTGTTAAGGATATTAAGGCATATTTGCTGGCCACCGACTATATAGATTTTTATGTGGTGGTTAACAGGGCTAAGGATATTGAGCAATCTTTGGGTGGTTTGGTGCAAGCTGTGAGTGGAGACAAGGGAAAGAGAACCACTGAGTCTGGCCATATTGAGAGGTATTTCAAGAGGTCGTAAGATAAACGATATAAATCGGATCACAAGCGTGGTGGCAATGGTAACCATGGTCAGGATGTATATGTTGCATTCGAATGTGAGCATTGTGGGAGACACCATGCGGGTGTGTGTAGAGGAGCAACTAGAGTTTGCTAGAATGTGGATTATCTAATCACTGAAGCATCATTGCCTGTGTATAGCAAGAGATACGCCAATATTTGCCACACCTACTAGAGGCCAAGGTCGTTAGGTGTCCAAGTTCATGAATTGTCGCAGATTTGTTGGAGATGCCATTTCACGGTTTTGATGTTATCATGGGCATATATTGGTTGAGTAAGCACAAGTTAGTTGTGGATTGTTAGTTTAAAAGGATCACTTTAAAGCTTGCCGATGGCTATGAAGTTGTAGTGGTTGGGGAGAATGTAAAGTTATTATCCAATGTCGTATTAGCCTCGCAAGCTAAAAAGTTGATACAAGAAGTTTGTCAATGGTATATCACAATAGTGATGAATCCGGATGCAAAAGAGGTTCGAGTGCAGGATATTTGAACTGTATGTGTTTTTTCAGAGGTTTTCCCGGGGAAGTTTCCTGGGTTACTACTGAATAAAGGGGTGGAATTTAGTATTGAGACGTATGTGGGCATGACTCGTGTTTTCATTACCCCATAGAGTATGGCGCCAAAAGAGTTAAAGGAGTTAAAAACTTAACTTCGGGAGTTGTTGGATCGAGGGTTTATCTGCCCTAGTGTTTCACCTTGGGGTGTACCAGTTCTTTTTGCTAAAAAGAAGGATAGAATGATGCGCATGTGCAAAGAGTATCGGTAATTGAATAAATTGATATTTAAAAACAAGTATCTATTACCGCAGATAGAGGATCTATTCGATCAATTCTATGGGGCAGTGGTTTTTTTGAAAATTGACCTAAGGTGACGGTATTATCAGCTAAAGATTAAGGGTGCGGATATACCAAAAATAGCTTTTTGCATAATGTTTGGGCATTATGAATTTTTAGTGATGTCGTTATACTTGACGAATGCTCTGGTGGCTTACATAGACATGATGAATAGGGTGTTCCATGAGTGTCTTGAACAATTTGTGGTTATGTTTATTGATGACATCCTTGTGTACTCTCGTACCAAGGAGGATCATGATCGACACTTGCAAATTGTGTTGCAAGCTTTGAAGGAAAATCAGTTGTATGCTAAGCTAACTAAATGCGACTTTTGGCTTAAAGAAGTAATGTTTCTTAGTCATGTGGTTTAGGTAGATGGTATTCGTACTGATTCATAGAAGATTGAGGCTATCCTTAATTGAAAACAATCTAAGTTGGTATTCGAAGTTCGAAGTTTCCTTGGATTAGTTGGGTATTATCATTATTTCGTTGATGAGTTTTCTAGTATTGCTGCTCCTTTGATGAATTTGTTGCAAAAGAATGTTCCTTATGTATGGACGGATTGTCAGTAGCATAGCTTTGAGAAGTTGAAGGAGGTGTTGACTTATGCTCATATCCTGATTCAACCCGAGTCTGGTAAGGAGTTCGTGGTCTATAATGATGCATCCTACGTTAGGTTGAGATGTGTGTGTTGATGCAAGACGAGAAAGTTGTGGCTTATGCATTGAGTTAGTTGAAAGTTCATGAGCATAACTACCCGACCCATAATTTGGAGCTTGTGGCAGTGGTGTTTGCTTTGAAAATTTAGAGACATCATCTTTATGGTGAGAAATGTACTATTTACATTGATCACAAGAGTTTGAAGTACCTGATGTCTCAAAAGGAATTGAACCTTAGGCAACGTAGGTGGCTTGAGTTGCTTAAGAATTACGATTTGAAAATTGAGCATCATCCCAGAAAAGCCAATATGGTGGCGGATGCGTTAAGTTGTAAAGTTGCCATTGATCTTAGAGTGATGTTTGCGAGGTTAAGCGTGATGTGGGAAGGTGGTTCGTTAGCTGAGTTGCAAGTTAAGCCTACACTATCACACCTGATTAAAGAGAGGTAGCCGTATGATGAAGCCTTGGTTCTGCATGTTAAAGACATTTTGGATGGAAATTCCACCGATTTTCATTTTGATGATGATGTGGTTTTGTGTTTTAAGGGTTGAATAATGGTGCCAGAAGATTCAAAGTTGAGGCATAATATTTTGGCAGAAGCTCACCCTAGTTCTTTTTCTATGCATCCTAGTGGTACAAAGATGTATCAGAATTTAAAGGAATTGTATTATCTGTAACACCCTCTTCCCGTATTTGTTACCAAACACGAGTCGATGATGTCACCAAACAAATTTAAACAATTTGAACTATTTGAAACAAAGCTCGCACTGTCATTACTTAAAAAAATTTATAAATTTTTGTAAGCTTCAAAACTTCATTTGGAAAAATTCCTAGTAAACTAGATTCATCAGGCTATCAATCCATATAAATTAGAGATCTTAAATCATGGCACACAAGTGCAGAAAATTCATTAAAGATGCACTACAATGCAGTTCTTCTGTTTGAAATTTTTTGACCTTGCATCGAATAAAAATTCATAGCTTTTTACACAAAACTCAAAATCATTCACCATTTGTTTTAAAATAAACTAGACTCAATTTCTAGTTTATACATATAAAGTTCATCTTCTAATTCAACCTATGCAATTTATGGCGATTTTTCAAATTCACTGTTGAAAACAAAATTTCTGGACAGATTCACTAAAATTTCATTATAAGTCCATTTACTATCTATAGATCATTCCAAAGCTCATGTTACGAATATTAAACCATTTTAATTATAAACATAAAAAACTAAAGATTAATTTAAAATCTCTTTTACACAACATATTCATACTCAAATATTATACATGCTACTACTATAGGATGTCAAGGAATTACTATGATAACCTGCATTGCTTCCTCGTTCATGAGGTGATGTCCAAAACGTTCCTGCTTACGAACCGAATGATCCACCTACGTGTGCACAAGCAAAACACACGCTAAGTACAAACTTAGTGAGGCATTGAAATATATATAATCATCTAAATGATAAATAAAAATAAGTATATAACAATATATATATATACCACTATTATGCAAAACTCTTTCAAATTCAAATTTCTTTATCAAAATGATTACCATTTAACATGACTATATAGAAATCCTTGTCAATAGCCCAAGACATACATGTGAGGGAAACTAAGTATGCGAGCCGTGATAACCATAGACCACAAAGGTCGGGAAACATGAGACACACAAAGTGCCTAGAAACATGAGACACATAAAGTGTATGGCGCCATTGCAATACTCTATGGCATGCCAATTATACTTTAACTCTCAATGGAAATCTTAGGAAATAAATCATTAACCTTTGCATTATATCATTCATAGATGAAAATAATCCATCATCAAGAAATCAAAATAATGAAGCAGTTCGTACTCCATTATACCATAAATCATTCTCTAACATATAATCATTATGCGATAATAAAATTATCATAAACAAAACATAATAAGGTAGTTCATACCCTATCATGTACCGAACCTTTACTTTATGCCTGTGAAAATATCACGTTTTATACGAAAACATAAATGCACTCACCTGATTATTTTATAGCAGTTCAAAAACAAAAATCTCACTAAGCTTGATTTACTCTGAAACTTTCTCTTTATCCCTTGACTTGTTCCAAACTCGAACTTGCTTGTTATCTGTATGTATATTAAATACATAACACAAACAATTTTGAGTACATACTCATACGATACAAAATAATGAAAAGTAGCTAAAATCACTATCCATTATACATAACATGATTCCGAAATAATTTCGTATATTCGAATCACATTTCTTCATACTTTTCCATAATTCCTCAACATTTTCCAAAATACTCATTTTAGTCCCTAAGGACTCTTTTAAGCTTCTAACCATCCTTTTTAAACCAAATCCTTACATTTCTCTCCATGTACACTTTAGGACCCAAACTTTATAAATTTACATATTGGTCCCCAATATTTCTAAAAATTATAATATGGTCCTAAAGTCAATATAAACTTCAAATTCAACCTTTTAACCACTTAAATAAATTTTCCCAACCCAAAATACCTCAAAACAAGCTTAACAACTAAGTCCCTAAACTTTCCAAAATTTACATTTTGGTCCCTAATGCCAAATAATTAGGGATTTTCATTCCAAACAACTTATATTATCATTTTAAACCATTCTTCCTTCTTTCACAACTTAAAATTCCTAACTTAACATAAACCCTAATTTTTTTTCATCTTTCAAGAATATAAGAATTTCTTCATTCTAACAACTAATTCAAGTTTGTATAACATATCTCCCACCATTTCCATCATCAATAAAAATTTTGACATAGTTTCCCCTGATTATCCATCATAACCGAATGGTCACTAGTTCAATTCCCATGGAATTTTCAATGTTTGAACCATGAAAACAACATCACAAGCATATTTTCAACAAGAAAAACCATTAAAACTCAAGTTTACTACATGTGCTTCATCCAACCAAATCACCAACTCAACCTTAGAGACATGGAAACTAAGCAAAAATTATACCAAAAGATAGAGAATTTGATGGAGATAAATTCTTGTTTCATGTCTCAAGTCTAAATCTAACTAAATAAGCTTGAAAAATTGATTCAAAGTTTCTTACCTCTAGACTCCAAACCTCACGGCAAGAACAAGAAGGAGATGAAAATATTGTCCAATTTTCTTTCTTTATTATTAATCCATATGTCCTTTATTATAATCTAATTATGCCACTTGTTTCATAAAAATGAATTTTAAATTCATTTTTATCTATTTTACTACTTTATCCTCCAACTATATTCATATTTACTAATCCTCTTCCAACATGCCATTCCATTACTTTGGAACTAATTTAATTCCTTTCTAACCGACCATCATTAAAAAAATCATAAAATTTCATTTTACGACTTTTGTTCGATCCAATTATCCGAAAATCACCTAATACGATTTTTCCATCAATCGTATTATCACTTCCCAATCCAAAATCACATATTTCTAAACTCCATAAGATTTTCATAATTTTCTGAATCCAAATAATTATTCGAAATAATTACTGAAACTTATCACTTTTATAGCTTTTTACACAAATCCCGTACCAAAAATCTGATTCCCACCAAAATTCTTATACTGGGATAAACTATTCATTTTTGCCATAAAATAATTATTGGGAAAATTACCATGTTGGTCCTTGAACTTTTCCCAACTTTTCACTTAATCACCAAACATTAAAAGTTTACGTTTTAGTCATTGAACTAAAACCACAATCTTTTAATTCTTTGCAATTTAGTCACTAACCAAATATTGGGGTATTACATTATTGAGTTGGATTGAATGAGGATGTGGATGAGTTTGTTTCTCGTTGTATGGTGTGTCAGCGCGTTAAAGTTAAACATCAGTTCCCTTCTGGGTTGTTACAACCTGTTCAGATTCCAGAATGGAAGTGGGAAAGAATCACCATAGATTTTGTGACAGGTTTACCTTTGACACTGTCCAAAAAGGATTCGATATGGGTGATTGTCGATCATTCTACAAAATGTGCGCATTTTCTAAATGTGCTCATTTTCTGTCTGTGCATACTACGTATACATTGGACAAGTTGGCATATTTTTATATCGCTGAGATCATAAGGTTGCACGGGGTTCCTAAGTCGATTATATTGGATAAAGATCCATGTTTTACAGTAAGATTTTGGGGAAGTCTACAACAACTTTAATTATGAGGCTTAGTATCAATATGTCCTATCATCTTTAAACGGATGGCCAGTCTGAGCGAGATATCCAGACTTTGGCTTATAATAATAGTTATCATTCTAGTTATCATTCTAGCATTGAAATTGCTCCTTATGAGGCTCTTTATGGTCGTAAGTGTTGAACACCTCTTTGTTGGGCGAAATCGAGTGAGAAGTATGTTACAGGGCCCGATTTGCTCAAGGATACAAATGAGAAGGTGAAACTCATTTTTGATATGCTTAAGGCGGCTTCGAGTCGGCAAAAGTCCTATGCAAATTTGAAACGTAAAGAAATTAAGTACGAAGTGGGTGATAAAGTGTTCTTGGAGGTTTTGCCTTGGAAGAAGGTGATGAGACCTGGCACAAGGGTAAGCTAATCCCTAGATTCATTGGACCTTATAAGATAATTAAGCGTATTGGTCCTATTGCTTATAAGTTGAAACTATCGGTTGATCTTGAGTAGATACCTAATGTTTTCCACGTATCGATGCTTCGGAGGTATAGATCGGATCTATCACATGTTGTGCCGGTTGAGGAGATTGAGTTGCGACCAGAGTTGTCTAATAATGAAAAACCAGCAAGGATACTGGGTTCTAGTTCTAAGGTTCTCCATGGTAAGACCATTGAATTGGTTAAGGTGTTGTGGCGACACTGAGGAGTTGGTGAGGCTACGTGGGAAGCAAAGGCTGATACGGAAAAGCAATTTCCCTATCCTTTTCCTTTAGGTAAATTTTGGGGACGAAATTTATTAAGTAGGAGAGAGTTGTAACGCCCCGAATTTGGGCCTAGAAATTAGCTAGGGTGGTTAGACGGTTCGGTGAGCTGTGTTAGTGTTCGAGTTAGGTTCAGGGAATTTGATCGGATAAAATGGTTTTTGGCTAAAATAAAATATGCAAAAATTATTTAAAATGTTTAATTAATATATTGAACATATTTGACTATCAATTTGATGAAATTAATTCTGATTAAAAGACAATTTGGGTTGCTGACCAAAATGTAAAGTCTTTAAAACTATTTTGGTGACTAAATCGTAAAAGGGTCAAAACTTAGAATCTTTAAGGAGCTATTAAACCCAATTGTTTTATCAGACTTTTTCGTTAATTTTGGATATTTTAAAATGGTTTTTAAGGGATTGATAAATGGTATAAAAGGAATTTATTTGGTTTTAATTTAAACTAGTCAAAATAGTTTTCTCACGTAACTAACTTTCTCCAAACTTTTTCTCTCAAATTCTCAGCAACCAAACTACTATTTTCTCTACAAATATTCAATGGATTCATATTTTTAATTCTATGTTTGATTTCAATAATGATTCTTCATCAATATTCTATTTCTACATTGGATTTTCTCTTTAAATCAAGCCAATTATGGAAAGAGTCAACCATTAGAGGTGATTCATTTCTATCCTCTAATCAAAGGTTCTTTACTGAAATTCCCAAGTTCTTGATCCTTTACAATCAATTTTTGTTATGTGTTAATGATTTATCAAGAAATTAAGGTTTTATACGAATTTTGTTAAGGAATTTGATTGGGCTTGTTATGGATCTGATTTGTTGTGATCTTGATTGAGTTAAATCATATTTAAAGTGTATATTAACATTATGAGATGTGATTTGCAAAAGAAATCACGAAACTAATAGAATTGCTAATTTCCTAGGTTGATTGAAGTTAGTTTTTGGGTTGTTTACGGTGTTAAATGATTGTTGAAGTTATAAGAATGTTTAGAAAGTGTTTTTGTCTGGGTTTTGATAAGAATAAGATGTTGAATTCGTAGGTTTGTTGATTAGTGTTGGGTGGATGATGTTTGAGATGGATTTTGGTGGTTTCGGCTTGATTTCGGAAGTTTTATGTAAAGGATACAGGGGATTGTGTTTGGCAGCGAGATTGAATTCATATTGAGGCATTTTTTCTCTTGTTTTATGTGTCTAAAACAGGGGACAATCAAGGCGAGGTTGCCTAGTGGTGTAGGTTGCGTTCCAGAGGTGTAATTTGCTTTGGCAAGCTAAGCAAAGTGTATCGGTGAATGAGTATTCGCTTTAAGCTCTTAAATAGATTGATCGTTGGGTCATGGGGGTTTAGTTTAAGCCTAAAAATCTGAACTAAGCTCAAGCTTAAGTGGTTCTTACCTTGCTTGATAAATGGTTTCATTATGAGCTTGCGGATTCATGTTGGTTTAAACATGGCTTGGTTTTCATGATTTGGTTTTAAGCATAAAATGATTTACTTACTGTAAATGCATGATTTTGAGAGTAGTATGGAATTTATATTGAGGTAAATGAATTCCTACGAGCATTGAGATTTATTCCAAAAGGAATGAGAAGTTGCCTTTGGCAATGTAGTTTTGCATATGAAATGGTTTTGTGAATTGCATTGAAAACAGTAAGTAAATGTG
Organism: Hibiscus mutabilis; assembly: GCA_019671005.1. Lineage (NCBI taxonomy): Eukaryota > Viridiplantae > Streptophyta > Magnoliopsida > Malvales > Malvaceae > Hibiscus > Hibiscus mutabilis. Next base: position 11,252,546 of record CM033754.1, read on the forward strand.
TTTAAAAGTGATATATTGGCTTATCGGATATAATTGGAATGCAATAGGGTTAAAGTGCATTATAATATAAACAAGCCGATCGCACCATAGTCCTTAAGGAAAAACGATTTAACTAGGCAGCCCAAGTGATGGTACCTTGTGGTTTAACTAGAAAAGGTATGAGATTTGGTGGAGGTGAGACCATCAGAATCGGTGTATCTGATGTGTATTATAATGTTCCACTATTATGGATGCGTGGATAGAGGTGAGACTATTCGAGTCTCTATGAAAGCCAATATATAATATTTAAATGCATATGGTTGTTATGCATGATATGTTTTATGGAAACATATGAGAAAAGGTTTTAAATGATTCATGAAATAAATTTAAATGCATATGGTTGTTATGCATGATATGTTTCATGGAAACATATGAGAAAAGGTTTTATGTGAATCATGAAATGGATTTAAATGCATATGGTTGTTATGACATATATGTTTTGTTGAAACATATGAGAAAAGATTATTTTGATATTTAACACTAGGACACTCATGTGTGATGAGTTTTGAAAAGAGTTTTATAATGCATCAAAGTTTTTGTTCATGAGCATCCTCACCAATCATGTGTGCTTACACTCTCTTTTACCCTTTGATGCAGAGCAATAAAGTTGAAGGGACTGTTGTTGTTTGGCGAGAAGGAATCCAAGAGCGAGGCAGTTGTTTGAGTATGAAAACTTAGTTTTAATCATATTTAGGGGGATTTGTAATCTGGTTTTCAGCAATGATGCTGATGTTGTTTGATATGGTTGATAGCTCATATTGATGTTTGTTAGGTGTATGTTTGGTAGCAAATTGCTTATGGGGTAATGTTCCTTGATTGCCATGCTTTTAGTATGTTACTTGGATGCCTAAGTCTAGCGTCTTCTTGATGCAAGTATGTTTTGATTGATGTTAGTAATTTATTGGTTATATTTCTAAGCTGAGATATGCCTTGATTCCTATTTTGGTTGTGGAGTTGGGTGAGTTTAAAAAGCATGCCTCTAGATTTGGGATGTTGGTTCATAATGTTTTACTTGGTTGTGTTTGCCATGTTTTGTGACATATTTTACCCCTTTGAATTGATGGCATAAGTATATGATTGATTGGAACATGTTTGGTTTGCTAATTAGGTGAAAAACTAGCTAAATTGGACATCATAGGTCCAGGGCTACTGATACTTAAGACCAGATATCGATACTAGTAGGCAAAATTTATCCTGGGTATCGATACTCAGAAGGCGTATTGATATGGGTGCACACAATTTGGATGGGGTATCGATACTCAAGATAAGGTATCGAGACCAGTTTTGGCTACTAGAATTTGCTATTTTGGAATTATGGACAGGTATCAGTATTCAGAATACAAGTGTCGATACCCTTTGTAAAAATTAGGCTTGGTATCGATATCCAAGCACAGGTATCGATACCACTGGTAGTTAATTCAGTTATTTTGATGTTCTAATTTTGTATTTTTACATTTTCGTCCCTAGATCGTTATGAATGATATTAATTGAGTTTGGATGATCAGATTAAGGTAAAATTGGACATGTAAGCATGTAACATGATTAATTGAGGATTGGTAACTTTAAAATTAAGCATGTAACCCGATTTTGTCAAGAATTTATCCGCTACTAGCATGCACACCTTAGGTTTAAAAGATACATCTAGAAAAGATAAAAGAAAAATAGACCTAATTTGTGTTAATTTTCTCCGAGTTTGTTTCAGCAAACCTTATGTAGCTCGCTCGATTCGGTCTGGCGCCTAGGCCTGGTAGAGGGGGTTACATTTATGGTATCAGAGCCAAGTTTGCAATTGTTGGTGTAGCGAATGTCTGCCGATTATCGCTAAAATAAAAACGAGGATTTTTTCGAAGGATTTTTGAAAAGGTGTTTGGATATAAAATATTTATTCCGCAGGGTTTACAAAAAAAACCTCATAAAAATGGAGTCGCCACCGGCCACTTAGGTAGGCCGGAAACCACAAAACCAGAGATTCAAAAAGACAGGGTTCGGGAGTCGGTTACGGATGGGGAAGGATTAGCACCCCCACACCGCCCAAAAAATTGGTACTTTAATAATTACCGCTTTATTAATATTGGATTTTCCGGATTAGAGTGACGATTATTTTAAATTTCGGTCATAATTGCGAATATATTTTAAGGGTCCCGTTATCCGAGAATAAACGCCCAACCACTATCACTACGCTTGATACTGGCCCCGTTTACGCTCGGATAAAAGGACACCGCATTAACAATTTATATCTCGATATGCAATCTTAATGACAAAAATATGAAACATGGTGAAATGTTTAAATGTAGTAAATATTGTCATAACAGAATATTAATCTAACATAGATGATATTCTAGACTAAAACATGCATATACATATTATTCTAATAAAACAACTATCATATGTCAAAATAATAAGGCAGGAATAAGTACATATATATGAACAAGTATTTCAAAAGATATGCATACTGGTAATGAAGCACATTTCAACATATACGGATTCACATATCGTATAAAAAGGGTAAATTTACTAACATGCGGCCCTAAAAAATAAGAAAGCACACACACATATAAAATACAGAATACGCCATGTATGAAATAATTAAAACATAACATGCTTCACATGAATAACCAGATAAAAAACGAATGTCATACTTGACACATATATATACATATAAACATAAAATGAGTCATATACGGGAGACATAAAATAAAATAATATCCACATATACGATTATAATTCGAACAATAATATTTACAAAGAAAACAGGACTGAAATGAAAAGAAAACGAAAATCAGTGGCGGAAATTAAAGAACAATAATATGTAATTTAGGGACGGAATTGCAAAATAGACAAAACCTATAAGGACCAGGATTGTAATTATACCAAGGGGCAGACCCAAAGTGAAAAGTTCAAAAACGCGGGATGATTAAGGACGTAATTTTACCAATTAGAAACTGATTCGGTGTAATTTAGTGGCTAAATTGTGACTTTTTGAAAACTCAGGGGGACTGGGACTATGATTATACCATGCGGCAAGACAAAAATGAAAATATTGAAAACGCGGTGGGATTAAGTGTGTAATTTACCCATTTCAAAAATAATAATAACTATAAAAAGCCCGTTTTTAGACCGAAACCCATTTTCCCCCATTTTCGTTTCATTCTTCAGTTTCTCAAATAGCCATGTTCATCTTTTTCTCTCAAGTGTTCTTGAGAAACCCAGAATCCGGCGGCTGGCCGCCGTATTCTCCGCCGCCGGCCGCCGCTAATCTGCGCCGGTAGCCTCCCAAAATACACCAAAACATTCCCCTTATCGTCCTCAACCTGAATCCGTGGTTGGATTCAGAGGATCCCCTTTTATTTACCCTAGATCTAAGAAATACGAACCCGAAAATATATTTTTTTTAGACCAAAACGAAAACCACAAAGGGTCTTCCCCTCCCTTTTGTTCACCAGATCTGGCTCGTAGGAGCCGAAAGGCTTGTCACAGAGGAAAGGAAGACCCACAAGCAACGCCGGTAAGACTTCTTTACTTGTTTCTTTTTATTTCCTTTTGTGTTTCATATATGCATGCAAAGAAAACAGGTAAGAAAAAGAGATAAAAAAAATTACCACTGGACTGCCTTTTTGATTATCTTGACTGGTTACAAATTTTTTGTTTTACAAGCCCTCTGTTTTTGTTTTTTTGTGTTACTATTCTCTCTGCTTTTTTTTGCTCGCTCCTAAAAATTGCTGGCTAGCTCCTCCCGTTACAACAGCCCCGTTTCATATATATCACTGTCTCTGTATTTGGTTGCAACTTGTATCTTCTTTTCCGGATCGACATTTGCTTGTTGTCTTTTGCTTGTTATCTTGGGCATGTTCTGAATATCGGCGCGGTGGCGGTGTGGACACTCTGCCAGTGGTCAGACACGTTCTCGGCCGTTAGATCAGATCTGATCTAACGGTCGAGATGGCTTGAAGAATGATCGGCCTGGATGAAGCCTCGATCGATGAAACGGCGGCGATTTTGCCACGTGGGGCACCGCGATCGAGGAGTCGTGTGGATCTTACGCCGTGGGATGTTAAAGCGTCGTAGCGTGGACCACACGCCTTGCGTGGGCACTTCGAGCGTCCATACGTGTGGAGCACGCGCTGGCGCGCACGCTATTTTTTGACTTCCATTGCATCGTGGTCGTTGGATCAGATCTTGATCCAACGACCCACAGTTACATTGTAATAGATAGGATTCAGATTTGGGCCATACGGGCCTTGTAATTGGATTTGTAATTGGACTTGGATTTTATTTATTTGGGTTTAATATATATTTAATTTTTCATTTTACTAGCCCAATAATAATAGTATACTTATAACAGCAATACATATATACTTATATTATACGATCATTAATTAATATACTATTCTAGTATACGTACGTATAATCATATGTATAATTAACATGACATCTACATACGCTTATACCCTAGATACATACGTGACATACATACGCCTCTAATACGTATACATAGCTTATATATGCACACACCTTATATTATACAAGCCATGTGGCATCGGATCTTATTAAATCCTTAAGTCAAATGAGTGATTCCTTCGGGCACGATATTAAGTCCTTCGGGCCATCGATTAAGTCTTTTTGAGCGTGGTGTTAAATCCTTGGGTCATCGAAAAGTCCTTCGGGCAACGATGTGGCAAGATATCGCGCGTGAGTCCTCATAAAACAACCGCCATGTCGGCGTCCGATCGATATTAAATCCTTCGGGTCATTGGTAAGTCCTTCGGGCACGATGTTAAGTCCTTCGGGCCATCGGTAAGTCTTTTGAGCGTGGTGTTAAATCCTTTGGGTCATCGCTAAGTCCTTCGGGCATGATGTGGCAGCATATCGATCCCCATAAAACAACGGCCGTGTCGGCACGGATCCGATATTAAATCCTTCGGGTCATCGGTAAGTCCTTCGGGCACGATGTTAAGTCCTTCGCCATCGTCTTTCGAGCATGGTGTTAAATCATTCGGGTCATCAGTAAGTCCTTCGGGCATGATGCGGCAGTCTTAGTAGTATAGGTCCAAAAATGGCAACAGCCTTGTAAAAAAAAAAAAGGACTTGCATTTTCAAGCCCAAATGGAAGGTCCCATAAAGAGAACCCTAAATCTAAAATCTCAAAAAGAACTCCCAAAGGAGAAAAATCCATCAAAGGTGCAAAAGGTTTTATATAGGAAATCATCAATCTGAAAGCAAAGAGTTCTATATAGGAAGGACTCCAAGCTTTATTGTCTCAAAGTGAAAGGAATGACTCATAATTCGGGATGTCAGAGCGAAGAGTTCTATGTTGAAAGAGCCTATATCTCCAAGATCGGAAGGTGACAAAGCTCTATATAGGAAGAACTTACGAGCCTGAAGATTCAGCCAAGGAAGAGCGGAAATGTCCAAAAGAATTCGTTTTCCAAGGCTATAAAAACAGAAAGTCGATAAAATGAGTGCTTATGAATCTTTGCTTTGTTTCCCATTTCATGAGAACAAGCAAAGAGGGGCAACTGTAATCACTCATTTTTACTTAAATATATTAATATTGCATGAATGTTACTAATATAAGGTGTGTGCATATATAAGCTATGTATATATAAGCTATTATACGTATTAGGGCGTATGTATGTCACGTATGTATCTAGGGTATAAGCGTATGTAGATGACATGTTAATTATACATATGATTATACGTACGTATACTAGAATAGTATATTAATTAATGATCGTATAATATAAGTATATATGTATTGCTGTTATAAGTATACTATTATTATTATTGGGCTAGTAAAATGAAAAATTAAATATATATTAAACCCAAATAAATAAAATCCAAGTCCAATTACAAATCCAATTACAAGGCCCGTATGGCCCAAATCTGAATCCTATCTATTACAATGTGCAGCTAACTGTGGGTCGTTGGATCAAGATCTGATCCAACGGCCACGATGCAATGAAAGTCAAAAAATATCATAGCGCGCGTGCTCCACACGTATGGACCGTTCGAGTGCCACGCGGGTCCACGCTGCTTTAACATCCCACGCGCGTAAGATCCACACGCTCGACTCGATCGCGGTGCCCACGTGGCGAAATCTGCCGCCGTTTCATCGGATCGAGGCTTCATCCAGCCGATCATTCTTCAAGCCATCTCGACCGTTAGATCGATCCGATCTAACGGCCGAAACGTGTCCGACCACCGGCGAGTGTCCACACCGCCACAACGCCGATATTCAGTAACATGCCCAAGATAACAAGCAAAAATGGTCAGTTCAGTCGATCCGAAAAAGAAGATACAAGTTGCAACCAAATACAAAGACAAAGATATATATGAAACAGGGTCATTGTAACGGGAGGAGCTAGCAAAAGAATTTTTTTAGGAGCGAGCAAAAAAAAGCGAGAGAAATAGTAACACAAAAAACAAAAACAGAGGGCTTGTAAAACAAAAAATTTGTAACAAGATAAGATAATCAAAAAGGCAATCCAAAGGGTAATTTTTTTATCTCTTTTTCTTACCTGCTTTTTTTGCATGCATATATGAAACACAAAAGGAAATAAAAAAGAAACAAGTAAAGAAGTCTTACTTTATTGCTTGTGGGTCTTCCTTTCCTCTGTGATAAAGCCTTTCGGCTCCTACGAGCCAGATCCGTGAACAAAAGGGAGGGAAGACCCTTTGTGGTTTTCGTTTTGGTCTAAAAAAATATATTTTTTGGTTCGTATTTCTTAGATCTAGGGTAAATAAAGGGGATCCTCCTGAATCCAACCACGGATTCAGGTTGAGGACGATAAGGGGAATGTTTTGGTGTATTTTGGGAGGCTACGGCGCCGATTAGCGGCGGTCGGGCGGAGGAGAATACGGCGCCACCCGGATTCTCGGGTTCTCAAGAACACTTGAGAGAAAAAGATGAACATGGCTATTTGAGAAATCAAGAATGAAACGAAAATGGGGAAAAATGGGTTTCGGTCTAAAAACGGGCTTTTATAGTTATTATTATTTTTGAAATGGGTAAATTACACACTTAATCCCACCGCGTTTTCAATATTTTCATTTTTGTCTTGCCGCATGGTATAATCATAGTCCCAGTCCCTAAGTTTTCAAAAAGTCACAATTTAGCCACTAAATTACACCGAATCGCTTAATTGGTAAAATTACGTCCTTAATCATCCCGCGTTTTTGAACTTTTCACTTTGGGTCTGCCTCTTGGTATAATTACAATCCTGGTCCTTATAGGTTTTGTCTATTTTGCAATTCCGTCCCTAAATTACATATTATTGTTCTTTAATTTCCGCCACTGATTTTCGTTTTCTTTTCATTTCAGATCTGCTTTGTAAATATTATTGTTCGAATTATAATCGTATATGCGGATATTATTTTATTTTATGTCTCTCGTATATGACTCATTTTATGTTTATATGTATATATATGTGTCAAGTATGATATTCGTTTTTTATCTGGTTATTCATGTCAAGCATGTTATGTTTTAATTGTTTCATACATGGCGTATTCTGTATTTTATATGTGTGTGTGCTTTCTTATTTTTTAGGGCCGCATGTTAGTAAATTTACCCTTTTTATACGATATGTGAATCCGTATATGTTGAAATGTGCTTCATTACCAGTATGCATATCTTTTGAAATACTTGTTCATATATATGTACTTATTCCTGCCTTATTATTTTGACATATGATAGTTGTTTTATTAGAATAATATGTATATGCATGTTTTAGTCTAGAATATCATCTATGTTAGATTAATATTCTGTTATGACAATATTTACTACATTTAAACATTTCACCATGTTTCATATTTTTGTCATTAAGATTGCATATCGAGATATAAATTGTTAATGCGGTGTCCTTTTATCCGAATCATTGCGTAGTGATAGTGGTTGGGCGTTTATTCTCGGATAACGGGACCCTTAAAATATATTCGCAATTATGACCGAAATTTAAAATAATCGTCACTCTAATCCGGAAAATCCAATATTAATAAAGCGGTAATTATTAAAGTACCAATTTTTTTGGGCGGTGTGGGGGTGCTAATCCTTCCCCATCCGTAACCGACTCCCGAACCCTGTCTTTTTGAATCTCTGGTTTTGTGGTGTCCGGACTACCTAAATGGCCGGTGGCGACTCCATTTTTATGAGGTTTTTTTTTGTAAACCCTGCGGAATAAATATTTTATATCCAAACACCTTTTCAAAAATCCTTCGAAAAAATCCTCGTTTTTATTTTAGCGATAATCGGCAGACATTCGCTACAGTTGGGTGATATTGTCCTTTGTTATTTGATATCCCATTGGTTGTACTTTGTGATTATGTGTATTGTTGAGCATGTTGTTGTGTTGGGGGTATCATTGAGAACACATTGCCTATTACCATGGTTTTAAAAATGATTTTCAAGTTTACCTTGGATTCTTTGCCGAATGCTAGCCTGACTTTATTGTGCTCTGGTGTGGGTTTAAGCTTTTTGTAAGTATGGTTTTAAGACGTGAGACGCGATCGTCTGCCAGTAATGCTAGAGATGGGCAAGATCAAGTAGAAGGATTGGTTCCTCATAATCTTTTACCTTCTCATCCCCCTTATTCCTCTTGCTGGTGTTGGGGTTGGGGGTGTACCTCAGGCTCTGCCGGGATCAATTTTTGGTGATATGAAATCATTAATTCAAGCGATAACGGGAGCTTTTCAAGATGCGATAGCTGGAGTGCATGTGTAAGCACCAGCTCTACCGTGGTCGTTAATCACGGGTTATCATTAGAGCATCTTCGTAGTATGGGAGGTGTGGAGTTTAGGGGATTGAATCCTGAGGTGGCTGAGGAGTTGTTGGAGAGTACCATGAGATCGTCTGCCAGTAATGTTGGAGAACCGTGTTAGTGTTCGAGTTAGTTTCGGGGAATTTAATCGGATAAAATGGTTTTTGGCTAAAATAAAATAAGCAAAAAATATTAAAATGTTTAATTAATATATTGAACATATGTGAGTTGTCAATTTGTTGAAATTCATTCAGATTAAAAGACATTTTGGGTTGGTGACCAAAATGTAAAGTTTTTATAACTATTTTGGTGACTAAATCGTAAAAGGGTCAAAACTTAGAATCTTTAAGGAGCTATTAAACCCAATTGTTTCATCATACTTTTTTCCTTAATTTTGGCTATTTTTAAAATGGTTTTTAAGGGATTAATAAATGGTATAAAAGGAGTTTATTTGGTTTTAATTAAAACTAGTTAAAACAGTTTAGTCACGTAACTAACTTTCTCCAAACTTTTTCTTTCAAATTCTTAGCAACCAAACTACTATTTTCTCTCCAAATATTCAATGGATTCATCCTTTTAATTCTATGTTTGATTTCAACAATGATTCTTCATCAATCTTCCATTTCTACATTAGATTTTCTCTTTAAATAAAGCCAATTAAGGAAGGAGTCAACCACTAAAGGTGATTTTTGTTTCTCTCCTCTAATCAAAGGTTCTTTAATGAAATTCCCATGTTCTTGATGCTTTACAATCGATTTTTTATGTGTTGATGATTTAATCAAGAAATTAAGGTTTTATATTGATTTTGTTAAGGAATTTGATTGGGCTTGTTATGGATCTAATTTGTTATGATATTTATTGAGTTTGATCATATTTAAAGTGTATAGTAATATTATGAGATGTGATTTGCAAAAGAAATCTCGAAACTAATAGAATTGCTAATTTCCTAGGTTGATTAAAGTTAGTTTTTGGGTTGTTTATGCTGTTAAATGATTGCTGGAGGTATAAGGATGTTTAGAAAGTGTTTTTGGCTGGGTTTTGATAAGAATAAGAAGTTGAATTCTTAGGTTTGTTGATTAGTGTTTGGTGGACGATATTTGAGATGGATTTTGGTAGTTCCGGCTTGATTTTGGAAGGTTTATGTAAAGGATGCAGGGGATTGTGTTTGGCAACGAGATTGAATGCATATTGAGGCATTTTTTCTCTGGTTTTATGCGTCTAAAATAGGGTACAATTGAGGCAAGGTTTCCTAGTGGTGTACGTTACGTTTCAGAGGCGTAATTTACTTTGGCCAGCTAAGCAAAGTGTATCGTTAAGTGAGTATTCGCGTTAAGCTCTTAAACGGTTTGATCGATGGGTCATGGGAGTTTAGTTTAAGCCTAAAAAGTTGAACTAAGCTCAAGCATAAGTGGTTCTTACCTTGCTTGATTAATGGTTTCATTATAAGCTTGCGGATTCATGCTGGTTTAAACATGGTTTGGTTTTCATGTTTTAGTTTAAAGCATGAAATGATTTACTTACTATAAATGCATGATTTTGATAGCAGTATGCAATGCATATTGAGGAAAATGAATGCCTATGAACACTGAGATTTGTTCCAAAAAGAATGAGAAGTTGCCTTTAGCAATGTGGTTTTTGCATATGAAATGGTTTTGTGAATTGCATTGAAAATAGTAAGTAAATGTGTTTAAAAGTGATATTTTAGCTAGGGGATGTGATGAGAAATTATCGGATATAATTGGCATGCTATAGGGTTAAAGTGCACTATAATATAAACAATTTGATCGCACTATAGTCCTTGAGGAAAAGCACTTTAACTAGGCTACTTAGACTCTCGGGTTGTCACTTTGGGTATGCGGTTTAACTAGGCAGCCCAAGTGATGATATCTTGTGGTTTAACTAGGCAAGTTATGAGATTTGGTGGAGGTGAGAACACTGGAATCCGTATATTTGATGTGCCCTACATAACAAATAAGGACGACCATCTTCTAGTAGCAAAGGTTCTAAATGGTCGAACCATAAAAGTAATGCCTCCCTCTTAGAGGACCATGCTCTTTCCAGCTCCTTTGTCGATTCAAACATCAATATAGTAGATTCACTTTTATGGCCTCATTTGATGGATTTAACTTGGATACCTTTGTGGTTTAAAGCTTGTTGGACCAGATCAATACTATAAAGGTTCTTGATCACCCATACTAAACATCACTTTAACCATTCCAGTTTACCCTCCGGAATATGCATATCTAGAAGGCTTGAAGCTCCAGACCCAATATTCGTATTGTTCCCACGACCATTGGTTCCCGTCGTGGGGATATGTATCGATTTTCCAAGAAGAAATTCTCTATACAACCTGGTACCATTCCCATTAGGCAATTCACTGTTGTTGGCTGAAAAGATCCCTTCGATGAAAGATTTGTTGACTTTTAAGATAGCTCTTTCCATCTCATTTTGATTTGAGAAGCTCATGAAAGCAAAAGTGAAGGTTTTTTATATTTTCCTTATAGTTGACTATTACGCGTAATAAGTGCTCCGCAATTGTTCAAGTGTACACGTCTCAAGTTATAGTATAAAAGATATCGTCTCCACAAAGATTGGTGCCACTTCAAGAATCTAATCTCTTGCACTGTAAAAAGTAAAAGAACACAAGTAGAAGATTGTAGGAGTTTAACTAACAACTAAACTAGAAAGCAATAAAGTAAAAGAAGATGTAATCAAATGAGAGAGAATAGGTCAGGTTATCGTGAGTTGTGTGATAGCCGATTGGATCATCTTGGTAAAAGAGTGCAAGGGCAACTCAGTTTCCATGGCAACTTGAACAGCGGGGTTGCCTTGGCAACTAATCGACGGTTGCCTAGGCAACTAGCTGGGCAACTACTTGAGCGGCTGGGCAACAACTTCAAGGTTCGGCGGAGCGTTCTTCAATGGTTTCTTCTTATCCCCAAGTTGAAACTCTAGCTAATTGTGCATGCCTTGACAATATATCCCTGCGTGAATTAAGGGTGAATAATAACCAATCTTGCGCTCCTCTTAGCCGTTGAAATCCTTAACTTATTCCTAAGCCGGATTAATCTTCACCATCAATAGATTGAATAAAGACCATACTCATTCGTTTCTTGAATCTAACTTTCCCGATATTAGATAAATAGATGAAGTTACGGGATCCTCTCCCAATTCACTCGCAAACAAGAATAAAAACCAAGAATGAGTAAACCTTGAATTGAAAGTGCAAACTCTTATTACCTAAACAAAATCCAAATGTTTCTCACAACCACAAAACACAATAACCTTACCCAAATAGATTTAGTTCATGGCTAGGTTCCAAAGAAACACAAAACAAAGAATTCCTAACATAAAACTAATTGAACAAGAAAGAAAAAGATGAAGAATGGTTGAAGCCTTGTCGAAATCTCTCCTTGCTCTTGTCGAAATCTCCCTCCTCTTCCCCTTTGGAGTTGGCGGCTTGGTCCTCAATTTATAGGGCTAGGTCAAAGTCTTTTTTGAGGAGGAAGTTAAGTTGGAATTAAATACTTTTAAAGAATATAATTCTTTATTATATTTAAATTCCTTCTAGATCTTCTCCTATCTTCTTGGGATTTAATTTGTCTTTAACCTCTTCATGGAAATCAAACTCATTTGGGATTTAACTTTGCTCCACGTCATCGTGGGCTTATCTAGTCATCAATTTCGACTGCCATATCATCTTATCCCTTATCGAAAATTGCCCTGGCAACTAGCTCGACATCTCCTTCATGCATTGCCCTGGCAACTAGCTTGGCATCTCCTTCATGCATTGCCCTGGCAACTAGCTTGGCATCTCCTTCATGTATTGCCCTGGCAACTGGTTCCAGCCTTGCTTTGGCAAGTGATTCTGCACACATACAAAAACACACCAAAGCAATATCTTTTTCCACAAAATTAAACAAAATATGAAATCAAGCTTGTCCACCAAAGAAAAAATGCAAACATGCATGAATGGCTAAAAATGCAACTAATATGAGCCTAAGTGTAGCAATAATATGAATAAAAATGGTGAATAAAATAGTACTTTTAGACACTTAACACACCCCAAACTCGAACTATTGCTTGTCTTGAAGCAATGCAAACTAATAATTACCCGCCAAGACTTCAATTTTCACAAACTTAGCTTTGAACTTGATTTCAATTCTTAGAACCGTGGCACAAAGTATGATTGGCTTTTCATTTTTCGGAAAACTTAGGAGTTACTCGGAATCAAACTATAATGTTTGTGAGTGTATGCGGAGTTGTGTGTAAGTTGATTTTTCGGATTCTATGCAAACAAGAGGTTTTCAAATTACTTCATTGGGTTCTTTTAACATGTTTTAACTAGAGCCGGTTTCGGGCACCTCTAGTGTTTAGTTTTCTTAAGTTAAATTAATTTATTCGACTAAAGTCGGTTTCGGGCACCTCTAGCTATCAATTTTTAGCACATACTAGAGCCAATTTCGGGCACCTCTAGCAATCAATTTTTAGCACATACTAGAGCCAATTTCGGGCACCTCTAGCATTCATCCAATTTTTATTCTAATCCCCTACTTTATTAATTATCAACCTAAGTTCGCTAGAATTCCTTGAATCAATCAAGCCACAACAGTGTTTCATCAAGTTTAGCATCATAGTAAGATTCTAAGTGTTTCCACGGTTATCCTAGAATAAAAAGTTTCTACCAATTAAGTGCATTGGCAAAGTCCTCATCGGATATTCATCAAATCTAGGCAATTCTTGTTCCAACTAAAGGCATGGCAAGCAATTTATGTATCCTAAATGAAATACTTAAGATGAATGCTACTAAACATGGTAACTAACTAATAACAATCCCCCCAAACTCGAGTGAGGCATTGTCCTCAATGCATGTAACAAAGAAAAATAAAAATAAAAATAACAAAAATAACAATAAAGAAAAGTAAAATGCAAACGAGGACTTACTCTGAGAGTTCGTCGTCGTGGATGATTAGTTTCCTTTTGGTCGGTGTCTTGACTCTTTTGCTTGAACGTGATGGTTGCTTCCTTGTTGCCGATGGTGGAATCGATCCTCGTACGGGGTTGTCCTCATCGTCCTCTTCATCAATGCCATTGGCTTTTCGCTTGGGCTTGCAGGATTCGATTGGTGCGGTCTTTTTGGTGCAATGGAGAACTCGTCCGAATCTGAAAAATCAGACAATGATTCAGTACGAGTTGCTTCGGGCATAGGTGCTTTACCTTTGGCTTTTGCAGTGGTTGCCGGGGTGTCTTTAGCTTTGGTTGCCACTGCATCTTCAATGTTGGTTGCCGTGGCAACTGCTTGGGCAGGTGCAGTGTAGGTTGCCGCGGCATCATCTGTTGCGGTTGCCATGGCAACCGCTTCATTGGTTGCCGTGGCAAGGATTTCGGTAGGAAATATTGGGAATGTCACGCGGTTGTCCGAGTACTTTTCCAGGATGACTTGGGTGATGGCATTGTTGTGATCCTTCATGTACCGCATGAACATTAGTTGCCGGTCTTCAATTTTCCTAAGGCGGTTCGCCAACGGTTGTAAGAGTGCTTCAAGTTGTCCCGGGGCTGCTGTCTGAGTTTCCCGAGCATCGGTTGCTTGGGCATTAGGAGTTGCCAAGGCGGCAAGAGTTGTCGCGGCAATTGAAGGCGTTGGGGATTTTACCGGTGCCTCTCCTATTAGCTTTCGGATTTGTGCTCGATTCCAACCGGACTTTGGTAGGGCCTTTTCATCAGTGGACTCACTTGGGACATGCATCTCCTTGCAAAGATTGGAAATTAAGCAAGGGAAGAAAAGATAACCCTTGTCTTTTGTGCTACATACAAAAATCTCATCACAAATAATTTTTCCAATGTTAATGATGCGATTATGCAAGATAGAATGTATGACCAAAAGACGAGGTGTATCAACGGTGGTATTGTGTGTTGTGGGCATTAAAGAAGTTTTAACAAACTTATTCCATAATTTTGCCTCGGGTTTAAGCCGAAGGTGATTTACCGTGCCCTTGTATTTACCGTCGTTCCATTGATTTCTCGGTAGAGTGAGGTCTTGAAGCACCTTGTCGAGTTGCTTCGACGTGAGTTGATCAACAAAGGCATGATGCTCGCCCTTCTCAACGTAGAGCCCGTAAAAGGTGTTGATGTTTTCGGGGCTTATGAGTATAGCCTTGTCACGAACAAAAACATAAGGATTATACGGGTTATGTGAGTGAGCATAAAATTCTCTTACCCATGAGATGTTACCCGGTTCTGATTGATGGCAAAAGATTTGCCACTTTTGATGTGCAATCCTTTCGAAGATGAATGGTTCAAGGCCGAAATCTTGATGAGAGTTGGAGTATTCGAAGCCTTGTTCTTCGTAAATCTTCCGGCTTTCAAACTTGGAGTGAAATCTTTCTTGAACCACCGGTGTAGCAAACTTCTTGTATCTTGGTTCTTTGGAGGAACTTGGATGAACCAAAAATTCGATTTTGGATGTCATGGATGATCTTGGTTGTGAGTTTGGTAGAAACAAATAAAAGAAAGCAAAAGAAACTAAAGAGTTGCAAGGTGAAAAGTAGGAATAGGTTTCTTGGAAGTTAAGGGTGATGGCTTAAATAGAAAAGATAGGTAGTAAATATGGTGGGTGGGAGTAATTTTGAAAGAAAGAAAACAAGGGTTTAGATTGGGGGAAGGTGACGGCTAGGGGGTTTAGGGAAGGGTTTGGCCGGTTATGTAGGGTTTATTTGGGGTAAATTGGAGGCTTAATATAAGCCTTAGATTCAGCCCATTAATTTCCTTGTTGAAGAAGTTTCCTTCTTGAATCAAAATTTCTCTTTATCTTGAACTCTTTTCCTACAATTCAAAAACAAATAAAATAAGGATTAAAATTAAATATAAACTAATAAAAGAAAATAAATAAAGATGTGCAAAGAAATTCTTAAACTTAAAATTTTAAAAACAATTAGATAAATATGACAGGAAGATGTAGCTTTAATCTTAAAGAAAATAAATAAATCTATCCTAAAAAGAAAAATAACCAAAAATAATAAATAAAAATAAATAAATAAATAAAAAATTAAATAGTTCAAAAAAATAAAAATAAAAAGAAAATATCGAAAGGAGAGCATGCTCATGCATCTCCTAAGGTGACCACTTCTTTGTTACGTTTCACATGGGCACCGTTGTAGTGCTTCAATCTTTGTCCGTTAACTTTGAATTCATGTTCGTCAGTGATGGACTTGATTATCACGGCACCATGGGAGAATGGTTTGAAACTTCGAATGGTCCCGACCATCTTGATTTCAGTTTTTCGGGGAAATGTTTCAGCCGAGAATTGAATAAGAGAATTAGTTGCGCTGGCATGAATTGCCGCGGCAATAGTTTCTTGCCATGCCATTACTTTGTTTTCTCCTTGTAGATTCATGCATTGTTATTGGCGAGTGCACGAAATTCTTCTATCTCGTTGAGGTCCAACAAACGCTTTTGCCCGACACTTTCCCAATCCATATTCACGGTCTTGATTGCCCAATATGCCTTATGTTCGATTTCCACCGATAGATGCCATGTTTTGCCCTAGACAAGTCAGAAGGGAGACATACCTAAGGGTGTTTTGAATGCAGTGCGATATGCCCAAAGTGCGTCTTCTAGTCTTACTGACCAATCCTTCCTAGAGGGATTTACAACTTTCTCGAGTATACCCTTCAATTCTCGGTTGGAAATTTCTGCTTGTCCATTGGTTTGTGGGTGATATGTAGTGGCAATTTTGTGTGATACGCCGAAGCGTTGCAACATCTTGGCAGTAAGTCTGTTGTCAAAGTGCTTGCCTTCATCACTGATAATTGCTCTCGACATCCAAACCGTGTAAATATATTTTTCTGCAAGAATCGTTGCACGGTCCTGGAATCGTTGGTGGGAACTACAGCTGCCTCAACCCATTTAGACACATAGTCAACGACAAGTAGAATGTAGAGGTTGCCGAATGAAGATGGGAAATGTCCCATAAAATTGATCCCCCATATATCAAACAATTCCACCTCGATGATGTTTTGGAGCGGCATCTCATGTCGTCTAGAGATATTGCCCATCCTCTGGCAACGATCACATTGCTTGTAAAAACTCTTGGGCATCTTTGTACAGTGTTGGCCAATAAAAACCGGATTGCAAAACTTTGGTCGCGGTGCGAATTCCTCCAAAATGTCCTCCATAGGGTGAAGAATGGCATTGCCGGAGTACATTCTGCTGCTCCTCTTCAGGGACACATCGGTGTATAACCTGATCGCACATTGTTTAAACAAAAGAGGCTCGTCCCAAAAGTAACGCTTAGCATTATGGCAGAACCGCTTCTTCCCTTGGTAAGTAAGGCCATAAGGTAAAATACCACAAACAAGAAAATTAACTAAATCCGCGTACCAGGGTATTACCGAGGCATGTGTTTCCGTGGCAACTGCTTCCAAGATTGTCGAGGCGTGCGCGTCTAGAGTTGTCACGGCATGCGCATCCATGGTTGCTGAGACATGTGCGTCAAGGGTTACCGAGGCATACGCGTCCATGGTTGCCGAGACGTGCGTATCAGTGGTTGCCGAGGTGTATGTATCAGTGGTTGCCGAGGCGTACGCGTCTGGTGTTACCGAGGCATGCGCGTCAAGCATTTCTGAGGCATACGCGTCAAGAGTTGCTAAGGCATCGAGGCTTGCCGAGGCATACACGTCCATGGTTGCTGAGGCAACTAACAGTTGCTTATCCGAGAATGCATCGCATATCTCTAAATCCGCTTCCTCCTCCCTATTGCGTTCTAAGCGTGATAAGTGATCGACCACTTGATTTTCTGTTCCTTTTCTGTCCTTAATTTCAATATCAAACTCTTGTAAAAGCAATATCCAATGAATCAAACGAGGTTTGGTATCCTTTTAGCAAATAGATACTTAATTGCCGAATGGTCCATATGAATAATTACCTTTGTACCAATCAAATAGGATCAGAACTTGTCAAATGCGAAAACTACAGCTAGTAACTCTTTCTTCGTTGTTGTGTAATTCACTTGAGCACTATTAAGAGTTTTACTAGCGTAGTATATCACATGAAAGGTCTTACTTGTGCATTGGCCTAGGACTACTCCTACCGCGAAATCACTTGCATCACACATGAGCTCAAAAGGTAGCGTCCAATCGGGTGGAACGACAATGGGTGCTGAGGCAAGCTTTTCTTTTAGGGTTTCGAATGCTTGGGCGTAAGAATCATCAAAATTGAAGACTTTATCCTGTTCAAGCAAATTGCACAAGGGTTTAGTAATCTTAGAAAAATTATGAATGAACCTCCTGTAAAAACCTGCATGTCCAAGAAAGCTTCAGATTCCTTTAACCGAACTTGGTGGAGGTAATCTCTCTATCACGTCCACCTTGGCTTTTTCTACTTCAATTCCCTTGGATGAAATCTTGTGGCCGAGCACTATTCCTTCATTTACCATAAAATAACACTTCTCCCAATTAAGGACTAAATCGGTTTCTTCACATCTTGCCAACACCTTCTCTAAATTGCTGAGGCAACTGTCGAAGTCATTACCAAAAATGGAAAAATCATCCATGAAGATCTCAAGGAAGTCTTCGACCATGTCTGAAAAGAGTGCCATCATGCATCTTTGGAAGGTTGTCGGGGCATTACACAATCCGAACGATATCCTTCGGAAAACATATGTACCGTATAAGCATGTGCAGGTTGTCTTTTCTTGATCTTCTGGTGCTATGTCAATTTGATTGTAACCTGAATAACCATCAAGAAAACAATTACCTGCAAGACGGTCAAGCATTTGATCAATAAAGGGTAATGGGAAGTGATCTTTCCTAGTGGCTTTGTTTAGCTTTCGATAATCCATACAAACCCTCCAACCGGTCACAGTCTTGGTTGGAATGAGTTCATTGTTTTCATTACTTACCACTGTTATACCTCCCTTTTTCGGTACACATTGTACCAGACTTACCCATGTACTATCAGAGATAGGGTATATGATGCCGGCGTCAAGCCACTTGATGATTTCTTTCAATACAACCCCTTTCATGGCATGATTCAGTCTCCTCTAGGCCTCGATCGAAGGTTTGTGATCATCTTCCAACAAAATCTTGTGCATGCACACTGCCGAGCTAATTCTCTTCAAGTCGGCAATTGTCCACCCTATTGCCTTCTTGTGTAGCATCAACATTTTGATCAGCTTCTTTTCCTGCTCAGGCTGTAACTTAGAGGAAATAATTACATGCAATGTATTATCGGTTCCCAAGTAAGCATATTTTAGTTGCCCTGGCAACTGTTTCAACTCAAGAATCGGTGGTTGTTCAATGGAGGGCTTTTCGAGTTTACCTTCCTTACCTGAGTAAGCTAGTGGTTCAAAGTATGTACCTGGTCGATTAACTAACCAATTTGCCTCTTCTTGTTGTTCCTCATCGATCGGTTCTTCATACTTCTCAGGTTCCTCTTGATCGGCAATATAGTTGCAGAGGCAACTAAATTCCTCGTCGAAGTTAAACTCTGTTGTGGCATGAAGAAGTTGGCATTCTTCCGGATCATCGGCATGCCTTAGTGTTTGGAACACATTTAGTTTAACTTGCTGGTCATTCATCCTTATTGTGAGTTCTCCCTTTTCAACATCGATCAAGGTTCTCCCTGTTGTTTGGAAGGGTCTCCCGAGAATGATAGGTACATGTTCATCTGCTTCACAATCCAAAACAATAAAGTTAGTGGGAAAATAAATTTATCAACTTTTACCAGTATGTCTTCGATTTTTCCCTCTGGATGCACATAGGATCTGTCGGCTAGCTGTAGCATAACTGTTGTAGGTCTTGCCTTCTCGATTCCTAGTTTTTGGAAAACCGATTTAGGCATCAAGTTTATGCTGGCTCCAAGGTCACATAATGCTTTCCCAAAATAGTGGTTTTCAATGGAACGGGGTATTGTGAAACTTCCGGGATCCTTCAACTTGGGTCGCATGCGATTGTGCAACATGGCCACGCATCCCTCTGTTGCGGCAACTGTTTCAAACTCTCCTAGCCTTGTTCTCTTGGACACAATGTCTTTAAGAAACTTGGCATAGTTCGGCATTTGTTCAATTGCTTCAACCAATGGCAAGTTGACTTGGACTTGCTTTAGGATATCAAGAAACTTCTTGAATTGATATTCTTGCTTTTGTCGCTTCAACCTTTGTGGGAATGGTGGTGGAAGTCGGATATCTTCGATCCTTTCATTGGTCTGGAACCTGATTGATGGCATTTTCGGGGCAACTAGAGTTGCCGAGGCATCGTCAACTGGGGTTGTCGTGGCATGCCTATCGCTGGTTTCCAAGGCATGCTTATCGCTGGTTGCCAAGGCATGCTTATCGCTGGTTGCCGTGACAATTCCTGGTTCAGCATCTGAGGCTTTGCCGCTGAGTTCGTCTTGTTCTTTTTGTGGAGTTTTGTTTGATGAGTGAGCTTGAGCCTCTTTAAGTTGTTGGCCACTTCTAGTGGTGATCGCCTTACATTGCTCATGGCCAGTTCCTCTTACGACTTCAGTATCGATAGGTAAACCTCCTTGCGGTCTAGTATTCAAGTTTTGAGCAAATTGTCTGACTTGATTCTCCAATGATTTGATTGCCGCCTCTTGGTTTTGCAATCTCATCTCGGTCCTGTTAATAAAAGCATCAGTTCTTTTTATGAAGTTACTATTCTCAGGCATATAAAATTCAATTTTCAATATAAAAGTATTGAGAGAATTTTCCAAATAACTAGATGTTGTTGGTTGTTGCTGCGGCAACTGTTGCCGTGACAATTCTGCTGGAATCCCAATGCATGTGCATTCTGATTGTTCTGGTTTAGAGCATTGTTGGGATTACTCCATGAAAAATTTGGGTGCTTCTTCCAAGCTGGATTATATGTGTTGGACATCACATTGTTGTTTCGGTTGTAATTCCCCACATAAAATCTAGATTCTGCATACATTTAGAAGAATCATGGTTACCACCACATAACTCACAAAAGGAATACATTACCTTGACCTCCTATGTGTTGTTTGGTTTCTGCATGTTCTGGATCATCTTGGTTAGAGTGGCCAATTGCGCCGAAATTGAGTCTGATGATCCCAGTTCATGTATTGTGGCTTGGCGTCTAACTCCTCATCTTCTAGCAGATGGGAATTGATAATCATTCTTGGCAAGCCTGTTTAGAATTTGCATTGCTTCCTCCGGTGAATTATCTAGGAGTATGTCGTTTTTCATGGTATCTAGCATCATCCTTGTAGGTGTATTCACA
Source organism: Hibiscus mutabilis (assembly GCA_019671005.1). Classification (NCBI taxonomy): domain Eukaryota; kingdom Viridiplantae; phylum Streptophyta; class Magnoliopsida; order Malvales; family Malvaceae; genus Hibiscus; species Hibiscus mutabilis. The sequence goes on from CM033754.1 coordinate 11,273,577, forward strand.
GCGTTGTAAAACATTGTTACTTGTGTCCACACTGGGAATCCGTGTAGTGGGCATTTATGTATAAGTTCTCTATATCGCTCCCAAGCCTCGTACATGGATTCATCATCTACCTGCCGAAAAGAAGTAATTTCGTTACGAAGCTTATCAGTCAAATTTGTAGGATTAAATCGAGAAAGGAAATCACGACAAAGATCGGTCCAAGATCCTATTAATCTGGCAGGAATACTATTCAACCATGCTTTCGCCCTATCCCTCAGTGAATAGGGGAATAATCTTAGTCGTAAAACATCGGGGGTGACTCTTTGTATTTTGAATGAATTACAAATCTCGAGGAAAGATTTAAGATGTTGTCGTGCATCTTCAGTTGTTGAGCCGCCAAATTGACCAATTGTGTTGATCATATTAAACATCACCGGTTTCAATTCAAAGTGGCCGGCTTCAATTTCAGGTGTGACAACTCCTGGATTAAGTCCTTCAAGATCTTCTTCAAGATAATCTCGAATAGTTCTGTTTCGTGCAAGAATCACTCATCCTCTTGCTGGAACATATTGATTCATATTGCCGTCTTGATTAGCCATTGCTACTCTTAACCTTTGTCTGAGTCATTGCAATGTTCGTTCCATTTCTGGATCAAAGGGATATTCTGGTGTAATCGGTCTCGCCCTGGTCATATACCAATGCAAAACCAAAGTTTGTTAGCCCTTTGAATCTTAAACAAGAAAAATAAAAAGTGCAAGAAAATAAAAACAAAGTTGCTATTGCCAATCCCCGGCAACAGCGCAAAAAACTTGTTGCGCGTAATAAGTGCTCCGCAATTGTGCAAGTGTACTCGTCTCAAGTTATAGTATAAAAGATATCGTCTCCACAGGGATTGGTGCCACCTCAAGAATCTAATCTCTTGCACTGTAAAAAGTAAAAGAACACAAGTAGAAGATTGTAGGAGTTTAACTGACAACTAAACTAGAAAGCAATAAAGTAAAAGAAGATGTAATCAAATGAGATAGAATAGGCCAGGTTATCGTGAGTTGAGGTGTGATAGCCGATTGGATCGTCTTGGTAAAAGAGTGCAAGGGCAACTCAGTTGCCGTGGCAACTTGCACAGCGGGGTTGCCTTGTCAACTAATCGACGGTTGCCTGGGCAATCAGCTGGGCAACTACTTGGGCGGCTAGGCAGCAACTTCAAGGTTCGGCAGAGCGTTCTTCAATGGTTTCTTCTTATCCCTAAGTCGAAACTCTAACTAATTGTGCATGCCTTGACATTACATCCCTACGTGAATCAAGGGTGAACAACAAACAATCTTGCGCTCCTCTTAGCCGTTGAAATCCTTAACTTATTCCTAAGCCGGATTAATCTTCACCATCAATAGATTGAATAAAGACAATACTCATTCGTTTCTTGAATCTAACTCTCCCGATATTAGATAAATAGATGAAGTTACGAGATCCTCTCCCAATTCACTCGCAAACAAGAAAAAAAACCAAGAATGAGTAAACCTTGAATTGAAAGTGCAAACTCTTATTACCTAAACAAAATCCAATTGTTTCTCACAACCAAAAAACACAATAACCATAGCCAAATAGATTTAGTTCATGGCTAGGTTCCAAAGAAACAGAAAACAAAGAATTCCTAACATAAACCTAATTGAACAAGAAAGAAAAAGATGAAGAATGGTTGAAGCCTTGTCGAAATTTCTCCTTGCTCTTGTCGAAATCTCCCTCCTCTCCCCCTTTGGAGTTGACGACTTGGTCCTCAATTTATAGGGCTAGGTCAAAGTCTTTTTTTGATGAGGAAGTTAAGTTGAAATTAAATACTTTTAAAGAATATAATTCTTTATTATATTTAAATTCCTTCTAGATCTTCTCCTATCTTCTTGGGATTTAATTTCTCTTTAACCTCTTCATGGAAATCAAACTCCTTTGGGATTTAACTTTGCTCCGCGTCATCTTGGGCTTATCTAGTCATCAATTTCGACTGCCATATCATCTTATCCCTTTATCGAAAATTGCCCTGGCAACTAGCTTGGAATCTCCTTCATGCATTGCCCTGGCAACTAGCTCGGCATCTCCTTCATGCATTGCCCTGGCAACTAGTTCCAACCTTGCTTTGGCAAGTGATTCTGCACACATACAAAAACACACCAAAGCAGCATCTTTTTTCCACAAAATTAAGCAAAATATGAAATCAAGCTTGTCCACCAAAGAAACAATGCAAACATGCATGAATGGATAATAATGCAACTAATATGAGCCTAAGTCTAGCAATAATATGAATAAAAAGGGTGAATAAAATAGTGCTTTTAGACACTTAACATTGACCATAGGGATATACACCCTTGTCACTCTTCCAGGAAAATCGAAAAGTTCCTTTAAGGTAGACCTAGAGACTCTTCTACTCAGGTTATCCAACCTAAACCATGAGTAGTTGAAGCAAACCTTTTAAATTCAGTCTTCCCTGTTGTAGCTCCCTTCGTCAACGCTGATGTTCTCTCCTGAGATGACAAACCTGGTTGTGCTTTAGCTACCGCTACAACTTTTATGTTGGAATTTTTTTCTTTTAGTCTTATTTTCTTTTATTAGTTTCCAATTTGATAATTTTGAGTAATTTAATTTAGTTATGTGTGTAACACCCTGAATTGGAGCCTAGAAGTTAGCTAGGTAGATTAGACGATTCGGGTGAACCAGATTAGTCTGTTCAATCTAGTTTCGGGAATCAAAACGTAACAAATATTTTTAACACAAAAAAATATGGAAAATGATGAAAATACTTAATTATTATTTTAAGGGTTTTGGTAAACTCAATTTGATAAAATAAGGTTTGAATTATGGGCATTTTATCTAGTGACTAAAATGTAAAGTTTGAAAACTATTTTTGGTGACTTAATCGTAAAAGGGTCAAAACTTAGAATCTTTAGGGAGCCATTAAGCCAATTGGTTTTATCATACTTCTTCCTTAATTTGGCTATTTTAAAATGGTTTTAAAAGGATTTAATAAAAAGGGGATTAAAAGAGTTTTAATTAGTTTGCCAAATATTTTTCTCACGTAACTACTTTTTCTCCCAATCTTTTCTCTCAAATTCTTAGCAACCAAACTACCTTTTCTTTTGCAAAAATCTTAGGAATCAATCTTTTCAATCTTACTTTTGATTTCAACACTTGATTCATTTGTTCTACTTTGGAGATTTCATCAAAATCAAGCCAATTGAGAAAGGAGTCTACCATTAGAGGTGATTTTCGTTTCTCTCCTCTAATAAAAGGTTCTTTATTGAAATCCCCAAGTTCTTGATCCTTTGGAATCGATATATGTTATGTTTTAATGATTAAATCAAGATTTAATGGTTTAATGTTAATTTTGTTAAGAAATTTATTGAGTTTGGTTATTGATCTGAATAATTGCAATCTTGATTGGTTTAGATCATGATTAAAGTGTATTTTGATGATATTTAATGGGATTTATAAAAGGAACCCTGAAACTAGTTGAATTGTGAATTTTCTAGGTTGTGAATAGTTAGTTTTTGAGGTGTTTGTGGTGTTAAGATGTTGTTAGAGGTATAAGATGAAGTTGCAAGTGTTTTAGATGTTAATTGATGTTGATTAGATGTTTAAATCATTGTCTTATGGCTGGGCTTTGTTTAGGTTGTGTTTGGTGATGTTTTCAGTTTTTCAAGGAGGCGTTTTATGGTTTTTGATGATGCGATGTTGGGAATTGTTGTTGCTAGGATTATGGACACATAATGATGCATTAATCCTCTATTATTATGTGAATAAAATAGGGGAGATTGATTCTACAGCGATTGACGAAGGTTTGGAAGCGTCGGATGCTTGATTTCACATCGGCAAGTGAAACTTTATATTGTCGGTGAGTGGAAACGAGATTTACAGCCTTATAAAGGTTTGAAAGTGATTTTTTGGGAGTTTAGAATAAGCTTGAAACACTTGTCTAAGCTCGAAAGTAAGTATTAGATGATTACGCTCGTAATTTTGGTTTGGCAAAGTTAATTTCTCATGCCTATGTTTATGATTTGATACCTTTTGTTAAATGCATGTTTTGGAAATGGATTATGATATAAATGATCTTATATTGATGTTATTTAACCGTGGTAAATGCTTTATGAAAAGTATTTCGATGTTATGAAATATATAGTTTGTTGCATTGGAAATTGGTTTAAACATTGCATATGAAAAACAGTGAGGTATCACATTTAATATGGAAAATATTGGCAAGTGACGATGATTAAATGTTATAGGATATAGTTGGCATGCTATAAGGTTTAAAGTGCACTATAATAAGTCACTTCATGTTTGTCGAGGGGTTGTAATTGTACCTATTCTCCACCATGGGTACCTCAGCGGTCGATGGGTTGTAATTGTACTATTTTATCCCGTTGATGGATATTATACATTGTAACCGTCGAGGGGTTTATTGTACCATTTGCTCTGGTTAGATGTATAAGTCACTTCATGTTTGTCAAGGGGTTGTAATTGTACCTATTCTCCACCATGGGTACCTCAGCGGTCGATGGGTTGTAATTGTACTATTTTATCCGACTAATGGATATTATACATTGTAACCGTCGAGGGGTTTATTGTACCGTTTGCTATGGTTAGATGTATGTTTAAGTGGTCTATGGAACCACTTGTGAAATCCGTGTATCCAATGTGTTTTGATAAATGAAAGAATTGGTTTTTGGGTCACTTTAATGCTAGTATATGACCTAATGTATCATGACGGATGAATTATGTTTTGTATGATGTGATTTATACATGTTTTGCTCTTTAAACTTTGCTATTGGATGAATAAGCATGTGAAGGCTTAAATTGAGGTTTTGCATGTGGGGTTATGCTTGAGATACATAACGATCATCCGAGCCCACTCAATTGTATTCACAAAAGTCAGAGACCAAAACGTAAGAAAAGCAAAAGCTGGATTCCATGACAATACTTTTCATAACTGCCGCCTGTACCGATACGTATGACATAGCCATATATACCAGTACCCGGTGTGCCGTATCGGTACACCACGTCAGCATACAAGGTGATCAAAGCCATACCGATACGCTCTTTTGGTGTTCCGGTACACGTGTTTTCCTTCAAAAACCAACTTTCCAGTAATGAGTTCCCGTACCGATACACCATTTACTGTACCGGTATGCCAAGCTTAATTTGCTTGCCCGTACCGATACTGTATGATTTGAGTTGCCTATCTGTACTGATACGGTCCCCTGCGTATCGGTACGCGTAGGCCTTTAATGTCATTTTTAGCCGATTTCACATACAAAACTAGATGCATTTAGGTCCTATCAACTTGCATACATACATATAGGCATCCAACAATACAATTACCATCACTTACACCAAGATTTAGCTACCATACAAGCTAAAACCACCAAAAGGGTTAATCTAGAGGCATGCTCCCTGGAACACTCCACCAATCATACCAAAATGGCCAAACAAGCATTTCCAAGCACAAGCGTCAAACCAACACCATATTCATATCACATTCAACATGTTAAGATCACAAAAGCATGCCAACCAAGCAAACTCATCTATATGCATACCTAGGGAACCATATAACATCAACCTTAGGTACGATACACAAAAGGCATTACAAAATCAACCAAACTCTGAATCACAACATTACACATGCTTAAAACCAGGGAATAACCAAATTACAAATCCGAAAATCTGAGGGGAACACATTGCCTTATTAACCGAAGACCAAAATTGAGTTCATACTCAATTAGTCTTGTCTTAGGATCACTTTATCCTTGCCTTTGCTGCCTCCTAGCTTCAATGCTCTGCATCATTAGGAAAAAGAGAGCGTAGGCACACTTGCTTAGTGAAGACGCTCTTAACAAAACAATGATGCATTAAAACCCTTTGAAATTAACACTTGTTTTCAAACCATGCTTATGACCTAAGCAAATTCAATGATTCCAATCCAAAGCATGCATAACGACCATATGCAAAACAATTTATGACACATGCTTAGAGCCAAATAAAAGCATTAAATACAAAGTCATGCTTAACTCCCAAAGCATTATAAACAAGGCCATGCTTGCTTAAATCCCAAAGCATTATAAACAAAGTTCCACATTAGAAATCTCATATATTGGCAATTATAGTGACCCCGGATAGTCGACCACTATCCTCGATTAGCCGACTGCTAATCTTTAGTTAATCGACCGTTAACCTTACAAATCAGATACACGTATCTCCCTTAATGACCGACCGTCATCAAGACTACCCCATGCCGACTGCATGACATCACAACCTTTCTGACCGCAAGCTGTATATCAACAAGGGGAGCCGACCGCTCAACCCAAGTGACAAAACTTTGTCCGAGTAGGCGACCGCTATACCTCAAGGACTCTTGACCCAGGATCAATTTTTAAACATATTATAGTGCACTTTATCCTATGGCATGCCAACTATATCCGAATGTTTTCTCACCTTGTCACATAGCCAATATATCATTTACAAAACCATTTACTCAATGTGTTACAATGAATTACACAAAATCCCCACATATGCAATCACCTTGCCATAGCAATATCACATTCCTGACCGGAATAAAAACCAATGCTCATCAGCATTCAAAACACTTTTAAAACATTGCATATGTACTTTAAAACCATGCATTTACAGTAAGTAATATCACCATGTTTACGACTAAAACATGAATCACGCGTGCTCATATCCGAACCGATATTAAAGAGCAAAGGAGGGAAACTTACTTCCAAGTATAGGTAAGTGTTTCAAACTTATCCTAAACTTCCAAATCCACTTTCAAACCTTTGAAAGACTTTTAAAATCGTTTCCACTCACCGATTTCACTTTGCCTTGCTTGCTACCGTGAAACAAGCTCCCAACAAGCAAAGAACCACCTCAAGATGCTACGACTTGATCATCCCCTGTTTCAATCACACAAAAACAGAGAAAACATGCATTAAAATGCATCCAACTCTCTATTTCAATCCAAAAACCCGTAGCTCTCATGATGCCCACTCAAAACTCATCCGAAACTAATCGAAATAAACCTCAAACATTACTCAATCATAACCCAACCATAATATAACAATCCAAAACTTCAAACCTCAACAATTAACACCTAAAAACTCATTCACAACATCCTTTTACTTCTAGCAATGATTAAACTCCTCAAACAACCCAAAAACTCTTAACTAACAACCTAACCAATTAGATATTCAACCGCTTCCGGGATTCCATTATTAAAAACAACTCATTCACATTATAATACATCCAAAATATGATTGAAATCAATCCACAAGTTGGGAAAAACATATCCAAATCGAAAATCACAAGATCCATCAATTAAACCTCTTTAAAGCCAAAATCCATACTTAATTAATCAAAACCTTTTAGAAAACATATGTAAAGAGCCAAGAACTTGGGAATTTCAGTAAAGAACCTTTCATTAGAGGAGAAGAACGAACTTACCTCCAATGAATGAGTTTCCCCTTAATTGGATGTTTTTTTTTCTCTTGAAAACAAAGAAATCCAATGAGATTTTTGGAAAACAACTAGAGAAATCATTTAGCAAATAAAAGAGTTAAGAAATTAAGATCATTACCTTAAATATCTGATGGAAAATGAGTGTTTGGCTGTGAGTGTTTTGAGAGAAAACATGAGAGAAGTTACTCAAAATCTTGTTTTAAAAGAAAATAACCACCTTAACTAAATCACTTTTAATTCATTTAATAAAAACCATTTTAAAATAATCCAAATTAAGGAAAAACTCAGATTAAACCAAATGGTAAAATAGCTCCTTAAAGATTCAAAGTTGTGACTCTTTACAAAATAGTCACCTTTTAAAAATAGTTTTCAAAAGTTGCATTTTGGTCACTAGCCAAAATGTCACCCCTCCGAAGCTTATTTTCTAAAATTGCTTTCACCAATATTTTTAATATAATAAAATATGATTTTTAAACATTTTTCCATATTTTTATCTTTTAGAAAAATATTCGCTCCCAAATTTGACTCGAATCTCTAACCTAGTCCACTAAACCTTCTAACTAGCCTTAAACCGCTAGGCCCAAAACCGGGGCGTTACAACTCTCTCCCTCTTAAGAATTTTCTTCCTCAAAATTTACCCAGTGGAAAAAAATGTGGGAATTGCTCCAACATATCCACCTTGCTTTCCCAAGTAGCTTCCTCGACACCCCGATGTCACCACAAGACTTTAACTAGTTCTATCGTCTTACCTCGTAGAACTTTATTGCTAGAATCGAGGATTTCCATAGGCTCCTCATCATAGGTTAAGTCTCGGTCTCAACTCTATATGTTCCACCGGCATCACATGCGAAGGATCCGACCGATACCTCCGTAACATGGATACATGGAACACATCATGTATTTTCTCAAGCTTGAGAGGCAACCTCAACTAATAAGCCACCGGACCAACTCGCTACGGTCCAATAAACCTCAGGCTAAGCTTACCCTTTCGCCCGAATCGCATCACCTTCTTCCACGGTGACACCTTTAAGAACACACGATCGCCCACCGCATATTCAATTTCCCTACGCTTAAAATTCGCGTAGGATTTCTACCGATCCGCAGCTGCTTTCAAGAGTTCACACACGAGCTTAACTTTCTCATCGGTGTCTTTTAGCACATGTGGCCAGGAAACATGCTTTTCCCTTACCTTGGCCCAACACACGGGCGTACGACACCTATGACCATACAATGCCTCAAATGGTGCCATTTGTATGCTCGCTTGATAATTGTTACTATAAGAAAATTCAACCAATGTTAAATGTTTCTCCCAGGTTCCTTGGAACTCAATTATACAACACCTCAATATATCCTCCAAGACCTGGATAACTCGCTCAAATTGCCCATCCGTCTAAGGATGAAACGCGGTACTAAAACTCAACCTCGAACCCAAAGCCTGATGTAAACATCTCCAAAACCTTGATGTGAACCTCGGATCTCTATCTGAAATGATGGACTTTGGTACCTCGTGCAAATGCACAATCTCAGAGATAAACAAATCCGCTAGCTTGTTCATGGTGCACATCATATGCACCAGTAGAAAAATGTGCACACTTCGTAAATCGATCAACAATAACCTAAATAGAATTCTTTTTAGCCGATGTCAACGTCAACCCTGTCCCAAAAATCAATGGTTGCAACAACCTAGATGGAAACTAATGTTCAGCTTTAACCCGCTGACACACCATACACTTGGACACAAACTCTGCAACATCATTTTTCAAACCAACCCAATAATACCTTTCCTTCAAATCACGATACATTTTGGTACTACCAGAATGCATAGCAAAAGAACTAGAGTGTGCTTCCGTTAAAATAGTATGCCTGAGCTTCGGGACTTTCGGCACCACTATTCTACCCTTGGAGCACAAAACACCATCATCATCAAAATGGAAATCTATCGGATTACCATCAGCTATGTCCTTAACATGAGGAACCAAGGAATCATCAAACGGCTGCTTAGCCTTAATCAACTATGACAACGTAGGTTTAACTTGCTATTCATCAAACAACCCACATTCTTGTGTAACTCTCAATCTTGCATACATCGCTCTAAGCTCAACACCACCTTACGACTCAACGCATCCTCAACCACATTGGCTTTTTTAAGATGATACTCAATAGTCAAGTCGTAATCCTTAAGCAACTCAAACCACCTTCATTGCCTAAGGTTCAAATCCTTTTGAGACATCAAATATTTCAAACTTTTATTGTCCGTAAAACCACACACTTCTCACCATAAAGATAGTGTCGCCAAATCTTCAAGGCAAACACCATAGAAGAAAGCTCCAAATCATGAGTTGGGTAATTACACTCATGAACTTTCAACTGCCTCGACGCATAGGCCACAACCTTCCCATCCTGCATCAGCACACAACCCAAACCAACATACGATGCAACACTATAAACCACAAACTCCTTTCCTGATTTTGGTTAAATCAACACATGAGCATGTGTTAAAACCTCCTTCAACTTTTCAAAACCTTGCTGCTGCTTCTCCGTCCATACAAAAGGAACATTCCTCTACAACAACTTGGTCAATGGTGCTGCAATACTAGAAAACCCTTCAATAAAGCAGCGATAATAACCAGCCGCCCTAAGAAAACTACGCACCTCCGACACGGTCTTAGGTTGTTTCTAATTGAGAATAGCCTCAATCTTCGTGGATAAACATGAATACCCTCGGTAGATACCACATGTCTAAGAAACATCACCTCCTTGAGCCAAAACTCACACTTGCTCAACTTAGCATACAACTGATTATCCTTCAAGATTTTCAAAACTATTCGCAGATACTGATCGTGCTCTTTCTCGGTACGAGAGTATACGAGAATATCATCGATAAAAACCACCACAAACCGATCCAAGTACGCATGGAACACTTGTTCATCATATCCATAAAAGTCGTCGGGGCATTCATCAAACCAAACGACATTACCAAAAACTCATAATGCCCATACCTCGTACGAAATGCGGTCTTGTGCATATCCACATCCTTCACCTTTAACTGGTAATACCCCGACCTTAAGTCAATCTTTGAAAACACCGCTGCCCCGCGAAACTGATTAAACAGGTTATCAATCCGTGGCAACAGATATTTGTTCTTCACCGTCAACTTATTCAACTAGCGATAATCAATGTACATATGCATCAATCCATCATTCTTCTTCACAAAGAGAACTGGAGCACCACACGGAGAAAAACTTGGTCAAATGAACCCATGATCTAACAACTCCTGGATCTGAGACTTTAACTCCTTCAACTCCTTCGGTCCTATCTGGTACAGAGAAATAGACACCGAAGTTGTACCTTCGTATGTCTCAATACGAAACTCTACCTCCCTATCCGAAGGTAAGCCTTGTAACTCCTCAGGAAAAATTTCTGGATAATCACAAACAGCTTGAATTTCCTACACCCGAACACCCTTGACATTCATATTCATAACAATAGCCAAGTAGGCTTGGCAACCATCCAACATCATCCTCTCCATTTGAGTAGCCAAACCAATATTGGACAAGAATTTCACACTCTTACCAACCACCACAACTTTATAATCACTGACCAACTTCAAAGAAATCCTTTTGGACTCACAATCCACCACCGCCTTGTGCTCACTTAGCCAATCCATACCCAAGATAACATCAAAACCGTGAAATGGTAACTCCATCAAATATGCAGCAAACTCATGACCTTGCACCGCCAAAGGGCAACCTCGATACAACCTTCTTGTTGTATCCGTCTCCCTAAAAGAACTAGTTACCAACATCTAAGATCTCAACAGGAACATTCAACAAAGATGCATGTTCACTCAAGATATATGAATGCGTAGACCCTGAATCAATCAAAGAAAACAATGACAAATATTGTAAGTTGAAAGTACTTGCGATTACATCAGTGTCATTGCGCCCCTCACCATGAGCATAGATCTACGCTGGCCTACCATTCTCTGATTGTACAACAATAGCATGAGCCACAGCTCTTTGTCCATCCCCACGCCTCTGGAAATTACCCATGCCACGACCTCGACCCCTAGCAGGTACAATATCCCGAATCAATGCATCACCCATAGCACTAGGGCAGTCACGCTTCATGTGACAAAGAGACCCACATATCCAGCAACTCATGGTGTTTCCCCAACATTTACCCATCTGGCGTCTGCCACAACGCTCACACTCAGCTACAAAATGAACACCTTAGTTACCATGGCCACCACCACGCTTGTGATCCGTCTTTTGCCTCTTATCTAGAAACCTCATATTCTGCTTCCCAGAATAGCCAGAGTCAACTCCTCACTTGTTCATGCCCATGCATGAACCTTGTCCCGACACCCTCAAGGACTGCTCAATATCCTTAATACAGTTCACCAGCACATCAAAATCTGTAGAGTCCACAACCAACAGGTATGTTTTGATATCCTTCACTAGCCCATAACGAAACTTGTTACACCTTTCAAGATCATTTGGCACCAACTTCGTGGCATACTGACTCAACCGGATGAACTTCACCTCATATTCCGCCACTGACATACCACCTTGAACCAAGGCCATAAACTCACGTTTCCTCGCATCCAGATACTGGGACCAAGATACTTCTTCTTGAAAGCTCTTCAAAAGAACTCCCAAGTTACCTCCATCTCCGAAACATTAGCGGTTGTGGTCACCCACCAATGATAAGCATCACCATGCAACAGTGATACGGTACAACCCAGCTTACGCTCGTCATTATAGCTCATCTGGTTCAGAATACGAATCGTACTCTCTAGCCATCCCTCGGCTACCTCAAGTCTCAGACCCCTGAACTCAATACCTCCTAAACTACAGAGTTGCTCCAACGATAATCCTAGGTTAACTGCCACAGCAGGTGTCGGTGCCTGCGCATGCACTCCAGCCATCACTGGTTGAAAAATTCTCGTTATCGCCTAAACCAATGGGGTCAAATCACCAAATACTGGCACTTGACAAGCCTGGGGCACACCATCAGCCCCAACATCAACCAACAGAACCAACAGAGGAGGAGGAGATAAGATATTAGCGATATTCTCTTTCTCAACATTATTTTGCCCAACACTAGTGTTACCAGCTATAGAATGTGTCTCACGTCGAGTCATGCTAACAAAAGCATCAAACACATTAAATTCAGGCCAACAATAGGCAAAGGATCCAAGACCATCTTATAAAACATTTTAAAACCTCGGTAATAGGCAATATGTTCCCAATCATACCCCTAACACTATGTAAAACAGGCATTGAACATATCCACAAACACCGTGCATATCAACCATTGTCACACAATCAATCACCAACATCCCAACCTTTTGTAACCTGGCTTTGATACCAAAAAATGTAACCTCCCTCGACCCATCCTTGACACTCGACCGAATCGAGTAAGCTACATTATGTTTACCGAAGCAAATCAGAGAAAGGTTACAAAAATTGGTTCATTTTTTTCTTTTATCTTATCTAGATGTGAATTATTAAAACTACATGATCATAATTGCAATGATTGAAATCTCAAAGAAAACCAAGCACGGAAGGACCACCAATTGCATACCATACTTTATAGGGACTAGATTGAAAAACATGATAAATTTAAAGACCAAAACTAAAATTAAAGTTACCAATCCAAAATTAGTCAAGTTTTATGCCATCATGTCAAAATTCAGATTAAAATGATCATCCAAGCCTACACAATTGCATTTACAAAACTTAGGGACCAAAACGCAAGAAAAATAAAAGCTGGATTCCATGACAATACCTATCATAACTGCCACCCGTACCGATATGGTCACAGCCATACCGATATAGTGTTGTATCGGTATGCCATACGTATCAGTGCCCGATGTGTTGTATCGGTATACCCATGTTAGCATATAAGGTCATCAAAGTCATACTGATACTCTCTTTTGGTGTTCCGGTACACGAGTTTTCCTTCAAAAAGCAACTTTCCAGTAATGTGTTCCCGTGCCGATACACTCTTTACCGTACCGGTACGCCAAACTTAATTTTCTTACCTATATCGGTGCTCATATGCCCATACCGGTACTATATGATTTGAGTTGCCTATCTGTACCAATACGGTCCCTCGTGTATCGGTACGCGTAAGCCTGTAATGTCATTTTTAGCCGATTTCACATACAAAACTAGATGCATTTAGGTCCTTTCAACTTGCATACATACATATAGGCATCCAACAATACAATTACCGTCACATGTACCAAGATTTAGCTACCATACAAGCTAAAACCACCAAAAGGGTTAATATAGAGGCATGCTCCCTAGAACACTCCACCAATCATACCAAAATGGCCAAACAAGCATTTCCCAGCACAAACATCAAACCAAAACCATATTCATATCATATTCAACATGTCAAGACCACCAAAGTATGCCATCTATACACATACCTAGGAAACCATAAAACATCAATTATAGGTACGATGCACAAAAGGCATTACAACATCAATCAAACTCCAAAATCACAGCATTAAACATGATTAAAACTAGGGAATACAAATTTACAAATCCCAAAATCCGAGGTGAACACATTGCCTTATTAACTGAAAACCAAAATCAAGTTCATACTCAAATAGTCTTGTCTTGGGATCACTTTATCCTTGTCTTTGCTGCCTCCTAGCTTTAGTACTCTGCATCATTATGGAAAAGAGAGCGTAAGTACACTTGCTTAGTGAGGATGCTCTTAACAAAACAATGATGCATTAAAACCCTTTGAAATTAACACTTGTTTTCAAACCATGCTTATGACCTAAGCAAATTCAAAGATTCCAATCTAAAACATTCATATCGACCATATGCAAAACAATTTATATACATGCCTAGATCCCAAAGCATTAAAAACAAACACATGCTTAATTCCCAAAGCATTATAAACAAAGCCATGCTTAAATCCCAAAGCATTATAAACAAAGTTCAACATTAGAAATCTCATATATTGGCAATTATAGTGACCCCGGATAGTTGACCACTATCCTTGATTAGCCGACCGCTAATCCTTAGTTAACCGAATTTAACTTACATATCGAATACATGGATCTCCCTTAATGATCGACCGTCATCAAAACTACCCCATGCCGACCACATGACTTCACAACCTTGTCGACCGCATGACTTCACAACCTTTCTGACCGCAAGCTATACATCAACAAGGGGAACCGACCGCTCAACCCAAATGATAAAACATTGTCCGAGTAACCGACCGCTATACCTCAAGGACTCTTAACCCATGATCGATTTTTAAACATATTATAGTACACTTTATCCTATGGCATGCCAACTATATCTGAATGTTTCTCACCTTGTCACATAGCCAATATATCATTTATAAAACCATTTACTCACTATTTTACAATGCATTACACAAAATCCCACATATGCAATCACATTGCCATAGCAATATCACATTCTCCTACCGAAATAAAAACCAATGTTCATCAGCATTCAAAACACTTTTAAAACATTGCATATGTACTTTAAAACCATGCATTTACAGTAAGTAATATCCACCATGTTTACGACTAAAACATGAATCACGAGTGCTCATATCCGAACCGATATTAAAGAGCAAATGAGGGAAACTTGCTTCCAAGTTTAGGTAAGTGTTTCAAACTTATCCTAAACTTCCAAATCAACTTTCAAAACTTTGAAAGACTTTTAAAACTGTTTCCACTCACCGATTTCACTTTGCCACCGATTTCACTTTGCCTTGCTTGCTACCGTGAAACAAGCTCCCGGCAAGCCCAAAACCACCACAAAATGCTACGACTTGATCCTCCCATGTTTTGATCACACAAAACCAGAGGAAACAAGCATTAAAATGCATCAACTCTCTGTTTCAAATCAAAAACCCGTAGCTCTCATGATACCCACTCAAAACTCATCCAAAACTAACCGAAATCAACCTCAAACATTACTCAATCATAAACCAACCATAATATAACGATTCAAAACATCAAACCTCAACAATTGACACCTAAAAACTCATTCACAACATCCTTTTGCTTCCAGCAATGATTAAACTCCTCAAACAACCCAAAAACTCTTAACTAACAACCTAACCAAGTAGAGATTTAACCACTTCCGGGATTCCATTATTAAAAAAAACTCATCCACATTATAATACATCCAAAATATGATTGAAATCAATCCACAACTCATGAAAAATAGATCCAAATCGAAAATCACAAGATCCATAGATTAAACCTCTTTAAAGCCAAAATCATACTTAATTAATCAAAACTTATTAGAAAACATATGTAAAGAGACAAGAACTTGGGAATTTCAGTAAAGAACCTTTCATTAGAGGAGAAGAATAAACTTACCTCCAATGAATGAGTTTCCCCTTAATTGGATGGTTTTTCCTCATGAAAACAAATAAATCCAATGAGATTTTTGGAAAACAACTTGAGAAATCATTTAGCAAATAAAAGAGTTAAGAAATTAAGATCATTACCTTAAATCTCTCATGGAAAATGAGTGTTTGGCTGAGAGTGTTTTGAGAGAAAACATGAGAGAAGAAAAGTTACTCCAAATCTTGTTTTAAAAGAAAATAACCACCATAACTAAATCACTTTTAATTCATTTAATAAAAACCGTTTTGAAATAATCCAAATTAAGGAAAAACTCAGATTAGACCAAATGGTAAAATAGCTCCTTAAAGATTCAAAGTTTTGACTCTTTACAGAACAGACACCTTTTAAAAATAGTTTTCAAAAGTTACATTTTGGTCACTAGCCAAAATGTCACCCCTCCAAAGCTTATTTTCTAAAATTGCTTTCACCATTTTTTATATAATAAAATATGATTTTTAAATATTTTTTCATATTTTTATCTTTCAGAAAAATATCTGCCCCCGAATCTGACTCGAATCTCTAACTCGGTCCACCAGGCTGTCTAAATAGCCTTAAATCGCTAGGTCCAAAACTCGGGCATTACAAGGAATCCAAGTATCGGTTTACTTCAAGTATGGTTTTAATAAATGAATTTGTAGTAATAAAGGGCAATGTGACCATGTTGTAATTAGGAGGGTTGTTTGCTTACTCCCTATTTTTTGACATGTTTTATTTGGAATTTTGGACTTGCATGAGGTTATATGGTTTGATTGTGGGTTTGGGTGAGAATTGCATGCTTGGGTAGAAACCATGCCTATAGGTTCTCTTCATTGATTTGCTATGGATTGAATGTTCACCTAGCATGTTTGGATGATTGTGGAAATGATGTTAAACATGTTATATGTTGTTTGTATGATGTCTGAAACATGTTAGATTGAGTTGGTCTGATATGGCTCAATTTGGGGGAAATAACAAAGGGGTATCGGTACGAGTAGCCACTGTATTGGTATGCCTTTGAGGAAGTTTATACTAGGATCGTTACGCGGGGTACCGTATCGGTACGGCATTAGCTACTAGAATCCTCTGATTTTGAAATCTGCAACGAGGATCAATACTCAAATGACTGTACCAATACGAGTATGCCACATTAACTTGTACCGATATAGTGCAAGCCTGTATCGGTACGGGGTTAGTTAATTTTGGTGTTTTTATGTTGTATTTTGGATTCTTTGAAAATTGGTCATTAATTTTGTAATGCTCAATTAATGATGATATTGTGATCCAATTTTGATGCAAATTCGCATAAAGGCATGTAATGAATCTAATTGAAGGCTGGCAACATAAATTTGTAGTCTAGTCCTTTAGTTAATAGAATTTATGATTTGGTCCCTAAAATGTTAAGTCTTGCAAGTCAAATGCTTGATTCATTTTTTCGCTATTGTACACCATGCCTTAAGGTTAAATAAGCATCTAGGCAAGATAAACGGAAAATGGATCAATTTAGGTTGTTAGTTCAGGTTTGCTTCGGCAAACCTAATGTGACGTATTTGATTCAGTCTTGGTGGCTAGGTTGATTCAATGGGGTTACATTTGATGGTATCAGAGCCATGTTATTGCAAAAGTTGAGAGGTTTTGGAAAATTTGAGAGGTAAGTTGTGTTTGTTTGAGAGGTTGTTGATTGTTTTATAATATGTACGGTGTTTGATTATATGGTTGTATGACTGAAATATGATATGTTGGGGTAAAATCTTGGGAACACTTTGTCTTATTACTACAAGTGTAAAAAGATTTTGTTTTCGAAACGTGAACATCTTGGATCCTTGCTTGAAGCTAGCCTAATTATGTTTTTTGTTATATTTTCATGTTATAGATACATATTTTTGAGTATGTTACTGAGACGAGAGCTTAGGTCGAATAAGAATAATACTGCCGGTGGGCATGGAGTTGAAGGTGAGATAGTACATCCTGATGGGTTGCCTCCTTCTTCACCTAATCTGCCAGCTGGAGTGGATGTTGGGCAAGTGTCACCAGTTTCACCTGGTCCAATCTTTAGGGATATGATGTCGTTGATTCAGGCCATAACTGGAGCTTTTCAAGCAGTTCTGGCTGGAGTGCATGTTTAGGCACCAACACTGGCAGTAACTGTTAATCTAAGACTTTTGTTAGAGTGTTTACGTAGTTTGGGCAGTACTAAGTTTAGAGGTTTAGCTCTTAAGGCAGCTGAGGAGTGGTTTGCGAGTACCAAGAGGATTCTTGGTCAGATAGAGTGCATGGATGTACGTAAGCTAGATTGCATTGTATCCCTATTTCAAGGAGATGTCTATAGTTGGTGGACTACCACTACAGCGGGATGGCACCTGAGGATGTGACTTGGGAATTCTTCAGTGCTACTTTTCAAAGAAAGTATTTGGTTACTCGATACCAGGATGAAAAAAATGTGAGTTCATGTCTTTGGTCCAAGGTAATGTGTTTGTTTTGGAGTATGAGGTTTAATTTATTCGGTTGAGCCAGTATGTACCTAAGTTGGTTTTTGATAATCGACAGCGATGCGATCATTTTTGATATAGTTTGGTCAAGGATGTTAAGACCTATATATTAGCTTCAGACTATACTATTTTTGACGTCTTGGTTAGTCAAGCCAAGGATATTGAACAGAATTTGGGTTTGTCTTCTTTTTCTGAGGGCTCAAGTTTTGTCAAAAGAGTTATTAATTCAGATGTTGGTGGTAGTTGATTCAAGAAGAATCTAGATAGGAAGTATAGTCTTGAATAGAGACGTGGTAGAGGTAATGTTAGACGTGGACAGCAGGGTAAGAACACCTATGATGGAATACCTGAGTGTAGGCATTATGGGAAATGTCATCTAGAGTGTTGGGCTACACATAATACATGTTGGAGTTATGGTTTGTGGGATCATTTAAGACGTAATTGTATGCAGATGGCTAAGGATGGTCAGGCTCCTACACCTATTGTTGTATCGTAAAGAGGCTGTGGTCGTGGCCAAGGTAATTTTCAGCATTGAAAGAAAGGTTAGAGGACTGTTGCTCATATAGTGGATATTCAACCCGAGGGTGGTTTTGCAAGAGAAGAAATGACATAGATGTGATTGCAACTACTTTTACTTTGCAGTCTATGTCATTACTTTCTTTGATAGATTCTGGTTCCACACATTCATATATCTTATGCGATCATTCACGTTTGCTTGATATACCTGTAGAAGTGTTAGATGTGGTTATGTGAGTAGCTAGTTCTTTTGGAGAAACATTAGTTGCTGGAAGGTTGTTTAAGAGATGTCCTTTGATTTTTCAAGGTCATGTGATTGCAGTTGATATGATGGAGTTGTCGTTTCATGGTTTTGATATAATCTTGGGTATGGATTGGTTGACCGAGCATAGGGATGTGGTCAATTTTGAAACCAAGTAAGTTTCGTTGAAACTTACTGATGATTATAAGGTGATGGTTGTGAGTGATAATGTTAAATTCTTGTCCAATGTGGTTTTGGCTTTAAAAGTGCAGAAGTTGTTACAGCTTGGGTGTCAAGCATATCTAGCTTATGTTATGAACCCAAATACGAAGGAGGTACGTGTATAGGATATCCGTACCATTTGTGATTTTTGGGAGTGTTTTTGGAGGAGTTGCCTAGGTTACTATCATATAGGGAAGTAGAGTTTTTATCAAGACGTATGTGAGTGCGACTCCGATGTTGATTGCTCCATATTATATGGCACTAAAAGAGTTGAAGGAGTTGAAAACACAACTTCAAGGGTTGTTGGATCATGGTTTCATCCAACCAAATATGTCGTCGTAGAGAGCACAAGTGTTGTTTGTGAAAAAGAAGAATAGCGCTATAAGAATATCGGTAATTGAACAAGTTGAAGATTAAGAATAAGTATCCTTTTCGTGAATTAAAAATTTATTCGATCAATTCTGGGGTGTTGTAGTGTTTTCCAAGATTAATCTGAGGTCTCGTTTGTAATCACTCATTTTTATATGGTATGTAAATACCATATTAGTATAATTGTTAGTGTATTAGCATTGCATGTATTATATTATTATACTATATGTCTATTATGGGCATGAGTGTTGTTAATATACGTAAAGTGTGTGTGATGGGTGCATGTATATTATAAACTATGTATGTATACGCATTAATAATTAATATGGTATATGTGTCACGTATGTATCTACATTTAGTATGAGCGCATTGTTTTTACGAATAATGTGTGTGGATGTTTATGTTAATTATGTGTATGGTTATATATGCATGTATGCTAGTATGTTATATTAATTAATGTTTGCATGTGTGTTGTACGTATGTGTGTGTGCATATGTACGTACGTATGTATTATCGTATGTGTATTATTATTGTTGTTGTTATTATTATTAATATTAATGTTACTATTATTAGACTAATATAAGATAAAATCTGGAAAAAAAAAACATATTAAATCCAAAATGAATAATTAACAGTCTAATTCCAATACATATTAAAGGGCCTAAAAATATTAATATTATCACAAGGCCTGATCGGCCCAAACCCAAATCCAAATCCTATGTCTAAAAGCCCTAAATGTCTAACCCTAACGTTTCCCTTTTGCGCAGCCAACCAGGAGCCGTTGGATCAAATTTTGATCCAGGGACCATGATCAAACGGGGAAGGTTATCCAGCTGGCCGCGTGTGTTACACGCCCAGACCATTCGGCTGCCACGCGCGCGTTTGATCCACGCACGTACTCTTCGATCTCCCACGCGCACGTGCATCCCACTCGTTAGAACTCCTCGGCTGCTGAGCTCCATGTGTCACGATCTGGCGTGATTCCACCCATTCAAGATTTCATCTGAACCGTTTATCCTTCAAGTTATCTCAATCGTTGGATCGAATCTGATCCAACGGTCGAGAACACCTCTGGCCGAGGATATCTCCCCAACACTGCCCCCATACCTCCACCATGCTGGCCTCTAACCACCGCGCTCAGGGTTGCTAGATACATCAGAAAAATCACCAAAAAGAAAGGGATATGTCAGTATCATTTCAGATCTAAAAATATGTATTTTATAGTATTTTTTACCAAAAACGATTAGAGTAGGATATATGTATGAAAAAGTTGTAAGAAGACTAGGAGTTACCAAGTTATCAGTCAAAAAAATATACAAGTTTCCATCGGTAATCTCCTCTCTTTTTTCTTTTCGAATCTCATACATGCATGAAAAAAACCAACAAGTAAAAATAAAAAAATAGAGTTTACCTAAGGAAAAATCCTTCCCTACCGGCGATAAACTCCGAGAAGTGAGCCACAAAGAGGGGTTTTCTTTTTTGTTTTCATCTCGAAACGTTAGGGATCTGGGCTCTGCGGCATCGACATAGGAGTATTTTGGTTTGGTCTTTTCAAAAGTAGAGGTTTTTTTAGTTTTTTTAGGGGTGTCTAGACTGAGTTTTTTGTTGTTATGGCATTGAAGGTGGTGGCCGGAGTAGCCAGACCACCACCGGCCTCTAGAACTGGGGTGGCTGAAGGGTTTGTGGGTTGTGTTTCTGGGAAAAGAGAGAGCTTTCTCTCTTTAGGTAAAAAATGAGGGAAAAATGAATGAAGGGGGCCGATTATCGGTTTTATAGAGGGGGAAATAAAAAAATGGGAAAATAACATTATAAATCCCCCCGCGTTCTTGAGAATTACGTTTTTGTCTCGCCGCATGGGACATTAGCAGCCCCAGTCCCTCTCCTTTTTGAAAATATTTCAATTTGGTCCTCAGATAAACTGAAATCCGTTTTCAAATGGTGAAATTACCTCCCGAGTCCTTCCACGTTTTGAATGTTTGCACTTTGGGCTTGCCCCTTGGTCAAATGACATGTTCAGTCCTCCTAGGCTTTCTTGGTTTTGTAATTACGTCCCTGAATTTGCTTTTGTTTTTGTTTTATTTTTTCCTTTCGCTTCTGTTTTTTTTCATTTCAGTCCCCTTGCAGTTTCATTAATAGCATCAATATACCATGTTTAAGTATGTTTTATTTTGTTTGTATATTAAGTTCATCGGTATTTTATTGCACGTGCTCTTGTGATTATGTTTTTAGTATGTTTTCTTTGCCCATTGTGTGTTCTTACCTTTTTATTTCATGTTCTCATGTCTTATAATATATGTTTAGTTGGTCGTATTTTACCTTTATATTCCTGTTTGTTAGCTCATATTTTACCTATTTGATCGCTGCTTGTCTAGTTTATGTGTAGATAGCATGTTTTAGCATGGATTTTATGTTCGTCTTCCTTTTTGGTTACATGTTAGTGTGGTGTTTTATCATATTTAAATAGCATGTTAATTTGCGGATGTAAATTATGTTATATGATAGAAGTCAAGTTTTAAATTTTTATATATATTGGCATGTTGTTAGGTTGGTTTAGCATTACATTACACGCATGTCATATATAATATATTTGTGTGATCAAGCACATTAGAATTAACTAATTTAGTTTTGGAAATATGATCTTTTTGCATTTACATTTTTATTTTTGTCTATTCATTATGGTATGCTATGTTATATTCATGTTTCATATTATTTTTGTTTAAAGTTTATAGTTTTCTTTTTATGTTTTTCAAACCATGTCCATGTGAATGTTTTTTATATATATATTATCTCACTAAGTTTGCATAATGGAATATATGATGTCAATGCGATGCCCTTTTATCCGAGCACAAACGGGGCCAGTATCAGGCGTAGTGATAGTGGTTGGGCGTTTGCTCTCGAATAACAAGGCCTTTAAAATTTACTCGCAATTATAACCAAATTTTAAATTAATCGTCATGTTAATCCGGAAAATCTAATATTAATAAAGCGGTAATTATTAAAGTACCAATTTTGGGCGGTGTGGGGGTGCTAATCCTTCCCCATCCGTAACCGACTCCCGAACCCAACAATTTTTAAATCTCTGGTTTTATGGTGTCCGGTCTACCTAAGTGGCCGGTGGCGACTACAATAAAACGCGGTTTCTTTAAAACCCTACGTAAGACATTATTTTCAAAACAAAACAATATATAGAAACTCGTTTTTTTAGCGAAAAGGACATTGCTACAGATGGCGACTCCGCTGGGGACATTTTTGTTTTTTGAAAACAAATGAGAGTCAAGCTTTTTAAATAATCATCGCTTTACTAATATTGGAAATTCTGGATTAAAGTGACTATTAAATTAATATTCGGTTGTAAGTGCGCGATTATTTTAACGCATTTAAAATATGGCATATAAACTCATTTTTAAGTGGGGGGAAAACGCTAATGCTTTCATGGACATATCGTTCTCTCGTATGGGCCTAGCAAGTACCTTCGGGGATCGAGTACCTTATGCTTTCGTAAGGATATCGTTCCTTCGTACGGGCATAAGAGAATGGGTCCCCCTAAATTGAACCCGATTGAAAGGAGCCTATAATGGGTGATGATCAGGGGCCCTGCTACTCTTAGTAGGGGACAGCAAGGACAATTCGGGTACCTCCTAGAACCAAGACTGCATGTAGAGAATACATAGAAACCACCCCTTTAGAGCCATGCGAAAAACCTCAGGTTTTAGACGGGATAAATAGGGATGTTCTGTGTGTTTATTCTATTTAATTCGTCCTTTTATTTATATATTTATTAATTTTATCTGGTACTGGATTGTTTTCTTTTTTTGCTTTTGTTTTTTTTTTCATACATTATTGCATTTGCATTACATAAAAGGTACTGGATCAAGTGGTTTACCCGATCAGAAAGTCTTTCACCATGGAAAAAAGGTATCTTAGGAAAGAAGAGCTTAACTTGTCAGTCAGGCATTGGTCAGAGGTTAATCAGAAGGCCCAAGGGGTCAGTTCGCCGAGCGAGCATGTAGTAGCAGGATACACCTATGTGAGTCTCCAACAGAACAACCAATGGGATCTTCAAATCATTTGGGAAGGATGGGACCGAAGACTACAGGACATGTTCTGCGATAGTTATGGCAACATTTCACAACTGTTATACGTTCAGGTTAACCAGCCCTTGCTCCGAGCTATTTTTCAGTTCTGGAATCCTGCCTTTTGCTGCTTCACCTTCAATGGACAGGACATGATGCCTACAGTAGAAGAATACACTACCTTACTTAATCAGAAGAACATTCAGGAAGATTGGATCTACGCGAAGCCTCTGAGGAATTAAAATTACACTTTGAAGCTCAAAACCTTTGCCGGAATGAGTGACGATTGGGTTAATAGCCTGATTCAACTCCGAGGAGACAATACAGTCTTTGCATGGGAGAGTATTCGAGACATCATACCTGCACATCCAGACGAGGGGAAGAAGATAGACCTATTTGCCTTGGGAATATAGGGTTTGGTGATCTTTCCGAGAGCTCTTGGGAACATTGATGTAGCCATTCTGGACCTGTTTGAGCGTATGAAATGGAGAGCAAATCCAGTACCAGCGATCTTGGCCGAGACCTTTATTTTTTAAAATGCCAGTCGAAAGTATGAAGAAGAACGTTTCTGAGGATGTACACAGCTGTTACAGGTATGGATTCAGAGCCACATGTGGAAGACACCGACGAGGGTCCTACCGGGGATATCCTTCCAAGGCTTTTTTCCATTACGGGAGTACTTAGCAAAAGAGTGGCGAGAAAACTTGAAGACAAAGAGATAGTCCAGTTTCTTCAGGAATATTCAAGATGAAGACATAGTCTGGAGAGTTCCATGGCTCGGTAGAGTTAATTACTTCTTGTACAGTTGCGGTGATTACGACTAGTTGGTGATGTTGGGGCTGCATGGCGGGATTGCTTGTGCTCCGCTTTTGGTGTCTCGACAGTTCAGATCACGATAGTTTGTTCCCTATACCGCCGGATTGAGCCAAAGCGAATTTTCTTTCAAAGGTGAGTTCAAAGAAAAAGTTTAGACTATCATGAGGGCTTGGGACCATTGTTACCGGATCAGAGTGGAAGGAGACACCGAGCACATGACCACTCTGGACTGCGATCTTTGGAGGCGTTTGAGGATTAATGACATGATTCCTGAACCCGATCAGGGACCAGTTGTGTCACTTGAGGAGCTTACAAGGGTAGTACCGTCTGAAGCTGATATTTTACGGAATGAACTCGAAGAAATTAAGAGAAAGATGGAAACCCAACAGACTCAGCATACGGGTGAGCTTTATAAAGTGAGCTTAGAGGTCGACGAGCGGGATGGAATCATTAGGCAATTGAAGAAATTGAATGCAGATTTGAGCGAGAAGAATGCTCTTTACCAAAAGGATACCCTCCTACTCCAAGCAAAAGTACAGAATGCCAGCCGAAGTCAGTTCATAGCCGTGGAAAAGGAAAGAATGAATGATATCCGTTTGATGGAGGAAGAGCGAGAGGTTGGCAAGCAAGCGATCGAGAAAGAGATAGAAAGCTGCAGGTTAGCTATCGAGGAAGAAATGCGGTCTTTCAAGGAGGCCATCGACCAAGAAAAAGAAAGAACTAGGCAGGAAATCAGCAAAGGAAAACAAGCAGTCAGCTACGAAAGAGAAAACATCGCTGCTTAGAAAAGAAGGTCCATGGGTAATAGGAATAGACTGTTAGAGATACAAAGATTGTACGATGACACCATCCAAAACCTGAATCACAGCCAAAGTCAGAATGTCGAGGTAGAGAGAAGGGTGGCAGAATTAGAACACTCCTTTCAAACTTACTATCAGAAGAATGGCTTCGTCGAGCTACAAGAAAGGGAGCTTGAAGTAGGCACGTTACGAACCCGGATTGAGTCGCTTGAAGCAATTGTTCGAGATTATAAGGAAAGAATCAGAGTATTCGAAGAGGCTGCAGCTGGAGGGGACATTTATTGGCAAAGAAGACTACGTGACGCTGCCCGGATATTGCAGGGTAGGGACCAATATTATGCGAACCTAATGGTGGACATACAGCGAGTCGCAAGGCATGTGAGTGACTTAGCTGCCGAAGCCAAAGCACCCCGACCTTTCATAGCTGCAGGCATAGAAGAAGCACCCAGGTTTATCAAGCTGCTCAGGGCTATTGGAAAATTAGGAGATAGAGCTAGGGCTTATTTGTAAGACTCCGTTTTGTAATTAAGACTCTTTTGTATTAGGAACCCTCCTTTTGTAATATGAACTCTATTGTAATCTAGATCCTTTAATTCCCGTGGAAGTAGTTCAAAAGGGTGATTACCAGCGGAATCAGTACCTTTATTTGCATACATTCCTGCATTGCATCATGACATTTGCATCATCATACATGCATTTATTTTCTTTGCAATCATATTAATATTGTAAATATTGTGGCAGTGTGAAAATAGAAGTTAAGCCGCAGTCATTCATCATCCATACCTTACCTGACTGCAAATCAAGCTCATGGAAGACAGGATAATCAGTTTAGAGAAAGGACAGAGAGATCTGGAAGCAAGATTTGATGAGGCCCAGAGAAGCCTCAGTGACCAGATTGCTCAGTCACAAGCGTCGATAGTGTCTAACATAACTACGTTGTTGGCTAAGAGCCTTAGAAAAAGAGTTGAAGGAGAAGTCGCTCAAGAACCGGAAGGTACCCCAGCTCACAGTAAGGTTCAACCGGCTATGCCAAATTCGGCTAGGAGGGTATATATCGACCCCAAAGGAATGCCTGCTAATCTTCAGGTAGGGGCACCTGAGAATCCACCCCTTGACACAGAAGCACTCTACGAGGAAGAGGTGCCAGACCTGAACTTAGTCGAGAGGATCGGGACAGAGGTAGAAAAGAAATGGGAGGAGAGGTTTTGCCTCATGGAAGAAAATTTTAAAGCCCAGCAAACTATGGAAGAATCGGGAGGCGATGCCAGTGACTTAAGTCTGGTATCCGACCTTGTCCTACCACCAAAATTTAAGATGCCGAAGTTCGACAAATACGATGGAACCACGTGTCCTTCCGCGCACGTGACAATGTATTCTCGGAAGATGGCGGCCTACCTCAAGGATGAGAAACTATTAATTCACTATTTCCAAGACAGCCTGACTGGGGCAGCGCTGCGGTGGTATACCCAGTTGAGCCGAGTAAACATTAAAACCTGGAAAGATCTTTTGAGAGCATTCATTGAGCAATACAAGCACGTGACAGACATGACGCCCAGCAGAATTATGTTAGAAAATATGGGGCAAAAGTCCAACGAAAGTTTGGGACAATACGCTCAGAGGTGGCGGGAACTGGCCGCCCAGATTCAGCCACCCCTCCCAGAACATGAAATTACGCCATTATTTGTTAACACTCTAAAGGGGACGTTGTTTGATCGCCTCATTAATAACACGACACAGAGTTTTGTTGATTTAATTAGGACTGGGGAATCCCTTGAATTGGCAATCAATAGCGGCAAGATTGATAGCAGGGAAGGTTCTCGGAAGTACAACAAGAAGAATGAAGCGAACACTGTCAGTACGTACACCGCCCCGAAGAATTTTACAGTCTCGCAGCCACAAGCCTCTACTGGGAAAGCACAAAACTCGAACCAAAGAGAGGAGAGAACCCTGAGAAAGGAGAAAGAGAGGTAAACTTTTACTCCACTACCCGTTTCGTACTCTGAGCTTTACTCTCAGTTGTATGAAGCAGATCTGGTCCGTCCATACTACGTTACTCCGTTCAAACTGCCATTCTCGTCCTGGTATAGCCTGAACGCGCATTTCGATTATCATGGTGGTGCCCCTGGTCATCCCACTGAGAACTGCCTTGCTTTCAAGAAGCTTGTGCAGAACCTAATCGATTCTAGGATACTGAAGTTTGAAGAACCAAGTGTAGCTGCTAACCCATTGCCTAATCACGGGAACATGGGAGTAAATGTTATTGAGGAGTGCTCTACTAGGAAGGTTAAGGAGAATGTGTCAGAAATCAAGTCTCCTTTACGGTGGATATTTCAGCAATTGTGCATGGTCCGCTTGATCAACAAGGGTATGGTAGTAACACAAAAGGGATGTGGAGCGTACTGTGAATTCCATCAGGATGGAGGACACAACATCCAATAGTGCGACAAGTTTAAAACATTGGTGCAACAATTGATGAATGACAAGCAAATAGAGTTCTTCGAAGAGCCTACGGGAAGGAAAAGGTCAGACGTACATATGACGGACAGCCCCAACGTTAAATACGGGAGAGACAGACCACTTGTCATCTCCTCCAGGCCGGAGAGTGCAAGTTCCTCCCAAGGAGAAACTACTAAGGTAACTCCCAAGATAATCATCTCAGCACCATCCCTATTCCCATTCAAGGATATGAGGCAAACTCCCTGGAACTATGCTATAAATGTGACCATACCAGAAAAGCCAAAATTCGGTAAGGTAAAAGATCAGAAGATTGAAGAAGAGCCTACACCGAAATATGAGCAAGACAAGAGTGATGTGAATGTCGGTGAGGTGGGCCACTTCACGAGGAGTGGCAGATGTTACTCCTCTAAGACCTTGAAGGCTGCTGAAGTGGCCAAAGATAAAGGAAAGGATACATCGGTTACCCCCACATAGATATTCGGTGAGGAACCACCCCCGAAGATAAATGAACTAGTAACCGAGGCTCAGGTCAAAGAATTTCTAAAATTCCTGAGACATAGCGAGTACAGCATAGTGGAACAACTACGAAAGCAACCGGTAAGGATTATAGTGCTAGAGTTGCTCTTGAGTTCAGAAAAACACCATGAGGCACTCTTAAAAGTACTAAACCAGACTTTTGTACCCCAGGACATTTCTGTATCAAAGTTGGACAGGATAGTGGGGCATATCACCGCCTATAACCATATAACATTCAGTGATGATGAGATCCCTGAAGGAGGAATGGGGTCCACCAAAGCTCTTAACATCACAACCCACTGCAAGGGGTATGTGTTACCGGGGGTATTGATTGACAACGGGTCGGCATTGAACGTACTGCCTATGGTGACCCTGCAAAAGCTACCAATAAATAATTCCCACCTAATGACCTGTCATAACTCCGTGAGAGCCTTCGACGGCACGCAGAGAGGAACGCTGGGAAAGATTGAGGTGCCTCTATTGATTGGGCCGACTGAGTACGTGGTCGACTTCGTGGTGATGGACATAAAACCATCCTACAGCTGCTCATTGGCAAGGCCATGGATCCACTCTGCAGGAGCCGTCCCATCATCACTGCACCAGAAGTTAAAATTTGTGATCGAAGGCAAGTTAGTCACAGTGGAGGCTGAGCAAGAGATCATTGCTTCGGTGACATCAAACGCCCCCTGCATTCAAAATGATGAGGATGCTGTGGAATGCTCTTTCCGAGCATTAGAGCTGGTGAACGCCACATTTGTCACAGAAGGTAATCGGCTCCCCTGCCCCAGGTTATCTAATTGCACCAAGATAACCGTTGTTGAAACTTTGGGCCGAGGAGCCAAAGCAGGAAAAGGGCTAAGGAGAAGATTGCAAGGGAGCCTACGAGCCAAGAGTGTGATAACCAAGAAGAACCATTTTGGGCTGGGTTACAAACCAAGTGTCCAGCAAAGAAATGAAGAATACAGGAGAAAGGAAGAACAGAGAAAAGCCAGATTTAAGGGAGAGGACATTCCATGGAGACCAATGTCTTTCCCTGGTTTGAAAAATATTTTTGTCTCCGGAGGATTCTGCCGACCAGGACAGGAAGTTGAAGAAGCAATTAAGGAAAATGACATACTCAACGAGAAAGAAATGTTTAGTGAATCACTTGAGGGGATATCCATCAACATAGTAGCTGGAAATGACCAAGTCAGCAGTATGTTGACCAGCATCTGCCCCTGCCGCCCCGGGGAAACTCTTGATAACGGGAGCCACGTTGATCTACCTGTGGTTTTTAGGACTAGATCAGAGTAATGCTTCGAATCAACCTTTTTGTTTTCTGCCCATAAACAATGGGGGTCTTTTGTATAGGGCACCTATGTTAACTTTTTGTTTGAAATGAAAAGATACCTTCCCCATTTTCTCAAATGGCAAACATCTCATTTATTTCATTCATTCATTATTCATATCCATCCACCTCATATAAAACCATTCTCTTCCCAATGCATTCGTTCTCATTTAATGCAGGTCTCCCATAATTAACCGTATGAATGATGTTGAGTCCAATCCTGAAGTAGATTTTGAATGCCCCGAGATCTCAGCAGGAATCGAGGAAGAGGATGATGAGATAGAGTGCGAGGTCCATGTAGAGTTGATGAGGATGATGGCCAACGAAGAAAGGTAAATCATGCCCCACCAAGAAGAAATAGAAGTTGTAAACTTGGGGACTGAAGAAGAGAGAAAAGAAGTAAAAATCGGGATGACATTTTCCTCAAAAACCAGGCACGAACTGGTAACCCTACTCCAGGAATTCAAGGATGTTTTCGCCTGGGATTATCAAGATATGCCGGGATTGAATACTGACATAGTGGTACACAAACTGCCGACAAAGCCGGAATGCAAACTAATACAGCATAAACTCCAAAGAATGAGACTGGACATGTTGTTAAAGATCAAAGAAGATGTGAAAAAACAGTTTGATGCTGGCTTCTTGGAAGTGGCCAAATACCCTGAATGGGTTGCAAACATTGTACCAGTACCAAAAAAGGATGGGAAGGTCCGTATGTGTGTATATTATAGGGATCTCAACCGAGCTATCCCTAAAGACAACTTCCCCTACCACATATTGACACGCTGGTTGACAACACCGCGGGACACTCATGGTTCTCATTCATGGACGGCTTCTCGGGGTACAACCAGATAAAGATGGACTCGAACGACATTGAGAAAAACACATTCGTGACCATATGGGGCACTTTTTGCTACAAAGTGATGCCTTTCGGGCTCAAGAACGTGGGAGCGACTTATCAAAGAGCGATGGTGACTCTTTTCCACAACATGATGCACAAAGAAATAGAGGTATACGTGGATGATATGATCGCTAAGTCCCGAACAGAAGAAGAGCACCTACAGAACTTGAGAAAACTATTCCAAAGACAACGAAACCAACTGAAGCTTAACCCAGCCAAATGCACATTTTACGTTACATCCGGAAAACTCTTAGGGTTCATGGTGAGCAGAAGAGGGATTGAGATCGATCTGGATAAGGTGAAAGCCATCCAGGATCTCCCACCGCCCCATACTCAGAAGGAAGTTCATGGTTTCCTGGGAAGGCTAAATTATATCTCTCGTTTCATTTCCCAGTTAACATATAGGTGTGACCCAGCCTTCAGACTACTTAGAAAGAATAATCCCGGCGTCTGGGATGAGTAATGTCAAGGAGCCCTAGAGAAGATCAAAAGGTACCTGACTAATGCTCCGATTTTAGTCGCGCCGGTACCAGGCAAGCCTTTAATCCTCTACCTGGCAGTCTTTGAGAATTCAATGGGTTGCGTATTGGGGCAACACGATGAGTCGGGGAAGAATGAGCAAGCCATCTACTACCTAAGCAAAAAGTTCAATGATTGTGAAACGTGGTACCCGCCAGTTCAGAAGCTATGTTGTGCTAGTTTGGGCCACCAAACGGCTTAGGCAATACATGATATACCATACCACATGGTTGGTATCTAAGCTAGACCCCTTGAAGTTCCTAATGGAAGCGCCGGCACTAACAGGGAGGATGGCCCGCTGGCAGATGCTCTTATCCGAATTTGACATTGTGTATGTAAGCCAGAAAGCCGTGAAGGAAAGTGCTATAGCAGATTTCCTAGCTAGTCGTGCTTCGAACGATTATGAGTCGTTGAACTTTAATTTCTCGGATGAAGACTTGATGTGTATTACAACTAAGGAAGATGTTTCAGATAACAACTTATAGAAGCTTTACTTTGATGGAGCCTCCAACGCCCTCGGACACGGGATAG
Organism: Hibiscus mutabilis; assembly: GCA_019671005.1. Classification (NCBI taxonomy): domain Eukaryota; kingdom Viridiplantae; phylum Streptophyta; class Magnoliopsida; order Malvales; family Malvaceae; genus Hibiscus; species Hibiscus mutabilis. The sequence goes on from CM033754.1 coordinate 11,305,207, forward strand.
GGGCCGTGCTGATCTCTCTAGAGAATGTCTACTATCCCTTCACTAGCAAACTAGAATTCTTCTGCACCAACAATATAGCCGAATATGAAGCCTTTGTTATAGGACTGAACGCAACTATTGAAAGAAAGATTAAGGAACTTTGAGTATTCGGAGATTCATCCTTAGTGATTTACCAGTTGCGCGGAGAATAGGAAACCATGGATTCAAAGCTGGTCAAATATTATGAATTGATCAGAGAGCTCACCTAGGAGTTTAAAAAGATCAGCTTCAATTACCTTCCCAGAGACGAAAATTAGATGGCAGGCGCCTTGGCAACCTTGGCTTCCATGTTCAAAGCAAACACGGGGGCAGAAATGAAGTCTATTGAGATAAAGACTTTTGAAAGGCCAGCTCATTGTTGTAATGTGCAGGAAGAGATTGACGGCAACCTGTGGTACTATAACATCTTGCAATATGTCAAGTTTCAAAAGTATCCCGAAGGGGAAAATGACAATGACAGAAAAACACTCAAAAAAATGGCAGCAGGATACGTTCTGGATGAGGAGATCCTATATAAAAGAAGCCATGATCAGACATTATTGAGATGTGTGGATGCTCGGGAGGCGAAGGAGATTTTGGCAGAGGTAAACGATGGTCTATGTGGGACGCACGCCAACGGGCTGTCTATAGCCCGAAAAATTATGAGATATGGCTACTTCTGGTCGACCATGGAGGGAGATTGCATCGATTACGCCAGGAAATGCCACAAATGCCAAATTTATGCTGACAAGATTCACGCTCCTCCGTTACCTTTACACACCATGAATTCTCCGTGGCCTTTTGCAGCATGGGGCATGGACGTCATTGGGCAGATTCACCCAAAAGCTTCCAACGGACACCGCTTTATTTTGGTCGCCATAGACTACTTCACTAAATTGGTGGAGGCAGCATATTATGCCAACATCACAAGGACGATGGTATGCAAATTCCTAAAGAAGGAGATCATTTATCAATACGATTTGCCAGAAAGGGTTATCACCGACAACGCTTCCAATCTGAACAACAAAATGATGACAGAGGAGTGAACCAGTTCAAGATAACACACCATAACTCCACAGCCTTTCGCCCTAAAATGAACGGGGTGATGGAAGCAGCAACAAGAACATAAAGAAGATCATCGCGAAGATGACGGATACCTACAAGGATTGGCATAAGAAGCTGTCATTCGCTCTTTTCGCCTATAGGACATCCATTCGCACATCGATAGGGGCAACACCCTATTCTTTAGTATATGGCACCGAAGCAGTACTCCCTATTGAGGTTGAGATTTCGTCGCTCCGGGTCTTAAATGAAGTAAAATTGGAAGAATCCGAATGGGTGCAAGCTAGATTCGACCAGTTGAATCTCATCGAAGAAAATAAGCTAAAGGCCATCTGCCATGGCCAAATGTACCAAAAACGAATGATGCGGGCATACAACAAGAAGGTGCACCTGAGAGAATTCAGAGAGGGGGATTTGGTGCTTAAGAAGATCCTCCCGATTTAGAAAGATTCTCGGGGAAAGTGGATGCCCAACTGGGAAGGGCCATATGTTGTTAAGAAGGCCTTTTCAGGAAGGGCCTTAATCTTAGCTGAAATGGATGGAGACGAGTTGAAAAATCCTGTATATTCCGATGTCGTTAAGAAATACTATGTTTAAAAAAAGGAAAAAGAAGAAGAGAAAAAAAAGAAAAAAGAAAAAGCAAGAAAGAGAGAAAAAGAAAAAAAGGAAAAAGAAAGAAGAGAGTTGAAACGAAAACCTGAAAGGGCGTTTCAAAAAAATGGAGAGCTCAGGGCGAAAACCCAAAATAGGGCGTCTTGAAGCAAAGAAAGGATCCAAGTCGAAAACCCATAAAGGGCAACTCAGATAAATTGAGAGGTTGGACCTTCGGAGAGAAAAGTCATCCCCATGAGCCCCATGAAGAAGCAGCTTCAGGCAAAGGTTCTACTCCGGTTGATGGGATCACGTATCATTCATACTGTGGATACTGGGAGGTTTTGCATTTCATGTTTGGCTTTTCCTTTTCCTCATGTTTGCCATGACCCTCTCAAAATTGTTCGAAATCCTTAATGTTTCCTTGTCTTCTTGTTATTTGCCATAAACATCATGAAAATAAGTTAACATAGGCTTATGGTAAACAAGAGATTTTTGAGCATTACTGTGATCCAACTGCTTAAATAATGAATGTTGAAGCAGGGTGAGCAGAAGGTTTCGAGCACCAGGGTAAGATGACCAATGGCACATGCCCTGCTTGTTTAAAGAAAGCATTTGAGACAACAAGAGAGATTTCCCAAGTGAAAACCCGGAAAGGCACCTCAAAAAAAAAAAAAACACAAAAAAACACAAAAATAAAAATCTCTAAGGTGAAAACTCGAAAGGGCACTTTAGAACCCCAAACCAAAAATTCAGAAAAAGAAAGGTTGGAATGGTTGAACCCGACAGTGAAATGGGGTATCGCCGCTAGAAGAAGAAAAAAGAGAAAGCAAGCAACGTTGAGTTGAGATTGACTGAGGGCCAAAGTAGGCGCACCAAGATATTGACACTCATGCATCATGAATAGTTAGACATCCCTAGGACTAGGAGCATGCTAACTCATTTGTCATAGCATCTTGTCTTATTCTATATAGGTATCTGCAGATTTAAAGAAGCATCGGTAGCCATTCTGGGTGAATCCTAAATGTGAAGATAAAGGTTCTATATAGAAAAGGCTTATATTTTCAAATGCTCGTAGCGAGAGGTTCTATATAGAAAGAATATGCCACTCCGAGGTTTCATGAGCTGAAAGTTTTATATAGGAAGGGCTTGCAGCTCTAGGGTGAAGACTAGCAGTTCTATATATGAAGAACTCCTAGCCGAAGGAATTCGCCCATGACACAGAAGGTTTTATATAGGGAAAACCCGTTGTGTTGAAGGCAAAGAGTCCTATATAGGAAGGGCTCCGAGCTTACTGTATTAGAGTAAGGGGTTTTATATAGGAAGAACTCGTAGCTCCGAGATTTTAGAAGCTAAAAGTTTTATATAGGAAGGACTGACGGCTCTAGGGTGAAGACTAGCAGTTCTATATAGGAAGAAATCCCAGCCGAAAGAATTCACCCATGACACAGAAGGTTTATATAGGGAAAACCCGTTGTGTTGAAGGCGAAGGGTCCTATATAGGAAAGGCTCTGAGCTTTACTGTCTTAGAGTGATAGGTTCTATATAGGAAGAACCCGTAACTTCGAGAGTTTAGAAGCTAAAAGTTCTGTATAGGAAGGACTTACGGCTCCAGAGTTTGAAGACTAGTAGTTCTATATAGGAAGAACTCCCAGTCGGAAAATTCATCCGTGACGCAGAAGATTTTATATAGGAAAAATCTGCGTTAAAGGCGAAGAGTTCTATATAGGAAGGACTCCGAGCTCTACCGTCTCAGAGTGAAATGTTCTATATAGGAGGGACTCATAACTCAAGGCTCCATAACGAAAGGTTCTATATAGGAGGAACCTGTAGTTCCAAGATCGGAAGGTGAAGAATTTCTATATAGGAAGAACTTACGAGCCCGAAGATTCAGCCGAGGAAAAACAGAGAGTTCTAGAGAACACGTGTTTCCAAAGCTACAAACAGGGAAGTCGGATAAAAATGAGTGCTTATAAATCTTTGCTTTGTTCATATTCCATGTGAACAAGCAAAGAGGGGCAATTGTAATCACTCATTTTTATCTGGTCTATAAATACCGTATTAGTATAATTGTTAGTGTATTAGCATTGCATGTATACATGTATTATATTATTATACTATATGTCTATTGTGGGCATTAGTGTTATTAATATACGTAAAATGTGTGTGATGGGTGCATGTATATTATAAACTATGTATGTATACGCATTAATAATTAATATGGTATATGTGTCACGTATGTATCTACATTTAGTACGAGCGCATTGTTTTTACGAATAATGTGTGTGGATGTTTATGTTAATTATGTGTATGGTTATATATGCATGTATGCTAGTATGTTATATTAATTAATGTTTGCATGTGTGTTGTACGTATGTGTGTGTGCATATGTACGTACGTATGTATTATCGTATGTGTATTATTATTTTTGTTGTTAATATTATTAATATTAATGTTATTATTATTAGACTAATATAAGATAAAATCTGGAAAAAAAAACATATTAAACCAGAAATGAATAATTAACAGTCCAAGTCCATTACATATTACAGGGCCTAAAAATATTAATATTATCACAAGGCCTGATCGCCCAAACCCAAATCCTATGTCTAAAAGCCCTAAATGTCTAACCCTAATGTTTCCCTTTTGCGCAGCCAACCAGGAGCCGTTGGATCAAATTTTGATCCAACGGCCACGATCAAAGGGGGAAGGTTATCCAGCTGGCCGCATGTGTTACACGCCCAGACCATTCGGCTGTCACGCGTGCGTTTGAACCACGCGGACTCTTCAATCTCCCACGCGCACGTGCATCCCACGCGTCAGAACTCATCGGCTGCTGAGCTCCACGTGTCACGATCTGGCTCGATTCCACCCGTTTGAGATTTTATCTAAACCGTTTATCCTTCAAGTTATCTCAATCGTTGGATCGAATCTGATCCAACGGTTGAGAACGCCTCTGGCCGAGGACATCTCCCCCACACTGCCCACATACCTCCACCATGCCGGCCTCTAACCACCACGCTCAGAGTTGCCAGATACATTAGAAAAATCACCAAAAAGAAAGGGCTATGTCAGTATTATTTCAGATCTAAAAATATGTATTATATAGTACTTTCAACCAAAAACGATCAGAGTAGGATATATGTATGAAAAAGTTGTAAGAAGGCTGGGAGTTACCAAGTTATCAGTCAAAAAAATATACAAGTTTCCATCGGTAATCTCATCTCTTTTTTTTCTTTTTGAATCTCATACATGCATGAAAAAAACAACAAGTAAAAATAAAAAATAGAGTTTACCTAAGGAAAAATCCTTCCCTACCGGAAATAAACTCTAAGGAGTGAGCCACAAAGAGGGGGGTTTTTTTGTTTTCATCACAAAACGTCAGGGATCTAGGCTCTGCAGCATCGAAATATGAGTATTTTGGTTCGGTCTTTTCAAAAGTAGAGTTTTTTTTTGTTTTTTGAGGGGTGTCTAGACTGGGTTTTTTGTTGTTATGGCGTTGAAGGTGGTGGCTGGAGTAGCCGGACCACTGCTGGCCTCTAGAACCGCGGCGGCTGAAGGGTTTGTGGGTTGTGTTTCTGGGAAAAGAGAGAGCTTTCTCTCTTTAGGTAAAAAAATGAGGGAAAATGAATGAAGGGGGCCGGTTATCAGTTTTATAGAGGGGGAAATAAAAGAAATGGGAAAATAACGTTATAAATCCCCTCGCGTTCCTAAGATTTACGTTTCTATCTCACCGTATGGGACATTAGCAACCCCAGTCCCTCTCCTTTTTGAAAATATTTCAATTTGGTCATCAGATAAACCGAAATCCGTTTTCAAATGGTGAAATTACCTCTCGAGTCCTTCCGCGTTTTGAATGTTTGCACTTTGGGCTTGCCCCTTGGTCAAATGACATGTTCAGTCCTCCTAGGCTTTCTTGATTTTGTAATTACGTCCCTGAATTTGCTTTTGTTTTTGTTTTATTTATTCCTTTCGCTTCTATTTTTTTTTCATTTTAGTCCCCTTGCAGTTTCATTAATAGCATCAATATACCATGTTTAAGTATGTTTTATTTTGTTTGTATATTAAGTTCATTGGTATTTTATTGCACGTGCTCTTGTGATTATGTTTTTAGTATGTTTGCTTTGCCCATTGTGTGTTCTTATGTTTTTATTCCATGTTCTCATGTCTTATAATATATGTTTAGTTGATCATATTTTACCTTTATATTCCCGTTTGTTAGCTCATATTTTACCTATTTGATCGGTGTTTGTCTAGTTTATGTGTAGATAACATATTTTAGCATGGATTTTATGTTCGGCTTCCTTTTTGGTTACATGTTAGTGTGGTGTTTTATCATATTTAAATAGCATGTTAATTTGCGGATGTAAATTATGTTATATGATAGAAGTCAAGTTTTAAATTTATATATATATTGGCATGTTGTTAGGTTGGTTTAGCATTACATTACACGCATGTCATATGTAATATATTTGTGTGATCAAGCACATTAGAATTAATTAGTTTAGTTTTGGAAATATGATCTTTTTGCATTTACATTTATATTTTTGTCTATTCATTATGGTATGCTATGTTATATTCATGTTTCATATTATTTTTGTTTAAAGTTTATAATTTTCTTTTTATGTTTTTCAAACCATGTCCATGTGAATGTTTTTTTATATATATATTATCTCACTAAGTTTGCATAATGGAATATATGAAGTCAATGCGATGCCCTTTTATCCAAGCACAAACGGGGCCAGTATCAGGCGTAGTGATAGTGGTTGGGCGTTTGCTCTCGGATAACGGGGCCTTTAAAATTTACTCGCAATTATAACCAAATTTTAAATTAATCGTCACTTTAATCCGGAAAATCTAATATTAATAAAGCGGTAATTATTAAAGTACCAATTTTGGGCGGTGTGGGGTGCTAATACTTCCCCATCCATAACCGACTCCCGAACCCAACAAATTTTAAATCTCTGGTTTTATGGTGTCCGGTCTACCTAAGTGGCATGTGGCGACTCCAATAAAACGCGGTTTCTTTAAAACCCCACGGAAGACATTATTTTCAAAACAAAACAAAACAAAACAATAAATAAAAACTCACTTTTTTTAGCGAAAAGGACATCGCTACATGGTTATTATCAGTTAAGGGTAAAGGATAAGGATGTTTTGAAAACTACTTTTCACACACGTTATGGGCATTATGAGTTTTTGGTGATGCCTTTCGGGTTGACGAATGCACCTGCTGCTTTTATGGATATGATGAATAGGGTGTTCTATGAATATTTAGATCAATTTGTGGTTGTGTTCATTGATGATATCATTGTGTACTCTCGTACCTGGAAAGAACATGATCGGCAAATGCAGATTGTGTTGCAAGCTTTGCTGGATAATCAGTTGTATGCCAAGTCGAGCAAGTATGAATTTTGTTTAAGGGAAGTAATTTTCCTTGGACATGTTGTGTCAGCGGAAGGCATTTGTATGGATCCGTGGAAGATTGAGGCGGTGGTGAGTTGGAAGTCACCTAAAGCCGTGTCATAGGTTCGTAGTTTTCTTGGGTTGGGAGGATATTATCATCATTTTGTAGATGGTTTTTTGAAGGTTGCTGCTCCGTTGACTAAGTTATTGCAAAAGAATGTTCATTTTGAGTGGACGGAGAGTAGACAACAAGCTTTTAAGAAGTTGAATGAGGCTTTAACATGAGCTTTGATCTTGATTCAACCTGAATTGGGTAAAGAGTTTTATGTTTATAGTGATGTATCCTATGTTGGTTTGGGGTGTGTGTTAAAGAAAGATGGGAAAGTTGTGGCTTATGTGTCTAGACAGTTGAAGGTTTACAAGCACAAATATCCTACGCATGATTTAGAGCTTGCCGCAGTAGTGTTTGGGTTGAAGATTTGGAGACATTATATATATGGTGAGAAGTGTATTATATACATGGATCACAAGAGTTTGAAGTATTTGATGTCACAAAAGGAGTTGAATATTAGACAATGCCAATGGTTGTAGTTGCTTAAAGATTATGATTTGACGATCGAGTACTATCCTGTTAAGGCTAATGTAGTAGTCGATGCCCTGAGTATGAAGGTTGCGGTGGAGTTAAGGGCATTGTTTGCGCGGTTAAGTGACATATGATGGGGGTTTGTTGGATGAGTTGTAAGTGAAACCATTATTGGTACAGTTGATCAAGGAAAAGCAACAGTACGATAATTTGTTGGTTCCACATATTAAGAATGTGATGGAAGGTAATTCGACGAATTTTTGCTTTGATGATGATGATGTCTTGTATTTTAAGGGTCAAATAGTTGTGATGAAAGATTTTGATTTGAGGCGTACTATTTTGACATAGGCTTATTCTAATCTTTTTTATATGCATCCGGGTAGTACGAAGATGTACCGAGATTTAAAGGAGAAGTATTATTGGGTTGGTTTAAAGAAGGATGTAGTGGAATTTGTTGCCTGATGTATGGTGTGTTAGCGTGTTAAGGCTGAGCATCAGTTTCCTTCTAGATTGTTACAACCGTTAAAGATTCTGAAATAAAAGTAGGAGAGAATTACCATAGATTTTGTGACGAGTTTGCCTTTTACGCCATCAAGGAAAAATTTTATTTGGGTAATTATGGATTGGTTTACGAAGTGTGCATATTTTCTGGCAGTGCATATGACTTATTTGTTGGATAGGTTAGCAGATATGTATATTGTTGAGATTGTGAGATTGCATGGGGTACCTAAGTCTATTGTGTCAGATAGGGATCTGTGTTTTACATCAAGGTTTTGGGAGTGTTTGCATAGAGCTTTAGATATACGGTTAAATTTCAGTACTTCATATCATCCTCAGTCGAATGGTCAGTCTGAACGTGTTATCCAAGTCTTAGAGGATATGTTGCAGTGTTACATAATTAAATTTCAAGGAACGTGGGAGAAGCAACTACCGTTGGTAGAGTTTTCTTATAACAATAGTTATCAAGCGAGCATTCAAATGGCTCCGTATGAAGCTTTGTATGGCAGGAGGTGTTGTACGCTACTTTGTAGGGTTGAGGTAGGTGAGAAGTATGTTTCTCTGCCTGATATATTAGAAGGCACCAATGAGAAGGTGAAGCTTATCGGTGATATGTTGAAAATGACTTTGGATAGGCAGAAATCCTATGCTGATTTGAGGCGTAGGGAGATCGAGTTTGCAGTTGGTGATAAGGTGTTTCTAAAAGTTTTGCCTTAGAAGAAGGTGATGAGGTTTGGATGAAAAGGTAAGTTGAGTTCGAGGTTCATTGGGCCTTATGATGTGTTAGAGAATGTTGTTTAAGTTGCGTATAGGTTAAGGTTACCCACAGAGTTGGAAAAGATGCATGATGTTTTCCATGTATCGATGCTTCGGAGATACATATTAGATCCATCGTATGTGATGCTTGTTGAAGAGATTGAGTTGAATACGGATTTGACCTATGACGAGGAACTGGTGAAAATATTGACTCTAGTAGTAAGTTTCTTCGTGGGAAGACCGTTGAGTTGGTAAAAGTATTGTGGCGACATCGAGGTCTCGAAGAAGCCACGTGGGAAAGTAAAAAGGACATTAAAAAGCAGTTCCTTTACCTTTTTCGTTAGATAAATTTCGAGGACAAAATTTCTTAAGTGGGGGGAGAGTTGTAATGCTCGTAATATGGGCCTAGAATTTAGCTAGGTAGTTAGACGGTTCGGGTGAACCGGGTTAGTCAGTTTGATCTAATTTCGAGAATCAAATTGTAATAAATATTTTTAACACAAAATAAAATATAAAAATGGTGAAAATACTTAATTATTATTTTAAGGGTTTTGGTCAACTCAATTTGATAAAATAAGGTTTGAACTATCGACATTTTGTCATAGTGACTAAAATATAATGTTTGAAAACTGTTTTTGGTGACTAAATCGTAAAAGGTTCAAAACTTAGAATCTTTAGGGAGCTATTAAGCCAATTGGTTTTATCATACTTTTTCCTTAATTTGGCTATTTTAAAATGGTTTTAAAAGGATTTAATAAAAGGGGATTAAAAAGGTTTTAATTAGTTTGCCAAATCTTTTTCTCACGTAACTACTTTTTCTCCCAATCTTTTCTCTCAAATTCTCAGCAACCAAACCATCTTTTTTTTCTAAAAATCTTAGGAATTAATCTTTTCAATCTTACTTTTGATTTCTACACTTGATTCCTTTGTTCTACTTTGGATATTCTATTTCTACTTTGGAGATTTCATCTAAATCAAGCCAATTGAGGAAGAAGTCTACCATTAAAGGTGATTTTCGTTTCTCTCCTCTAATAAAAGGTTCTTTATTGAAATTCCCAAGTTCTTGATCCTTTGGAATCGGTATATGTTATATTTTACTAATTAAATCAATATTTAATGGTTTAATGTTAATTTTATTAAGAAATTTATTGAGTTTGGTTATTGATCTGAATCATTGCAATCTTGATTGGTTTAGATCATGATTAAAGTATATTTTGATTATATTTAATGGGATTTATAAAAGAAACCCCGAAACTAGTTGAATTGCAAATTTTCTAGGTTGTAAATAGTTAGTTTTTGAGGTGTTTGTAGTGCTAAGATGTTTCTAGAGGTATAAGATGAAGTTGCAAGTGTTTTGGATGTGAATTGGTGTTGATTAGATGTTCAAATCGTTGTCTTATGGTTGGACTTTGTTTAGGTTGTGTTTGGTGATTTTTTTGGTTGTTTTAAGGAGTTTTATGGTTTTTGATGATACAATGATGGGAATTGTTGTTGATGAGATTATGGATGTATAATGATGCATTAATCCTTTGTTATTATGTGAATAAAATAGGGGAGATTGATGCTACAACGATTGACGAAGGTTTGGAAGCGTCAGACGCTTGATTTCACATCGGCAAGTGAAGCCTTGTGTTCTCGGTTAGTGGAAACAAGATTTACAGCCTTGTAAAGGTTTGAAAGTGATCTTTTGAGAGTTTAGAATAAGCTTGAAACGCTTGTCTGAGCTCAGAAGTATCTCAATTTCGGTTTGGCACAGTTGAAATTAAGAGGGTTATTTACTTACTCCCTATTTTTGGACATATTCTATTTGGAATTTTGGACTTGCTTGAGGTTATATGGTTTGATTATGGGTTTTGGGTGAGAATTGCATGCTTGGGTTGAGACCATGTCTATAGGTTTTGGAAATATTCTCTTGATTGATTTGCTATGAATTGAATGTACACCTAGCATGTTTGGATGATTTTGGAAATGATGTTAAACATGTTATATGTTGTTTTTATGATATTTGAAACATGTTAGATTGAGCCTAAGTGTTATATGTTTGGCCAAGAGGTTATTACAAGCCTAGTCGTACCGATACGGGTCTTCTGAGATCGGTACGCGGGGTCTGATAGGCTCAATTTGGGGAAAATAACAAAGGGTTATCGTTATGAGTAGCCACCATATCGGTACGCCCTTGAGGAAGTTTATACTGGGATCGGCACGCGGGGTACCGTACCGGTACGAGTTTTAGCTAATTGGAATCCTCTGATTTTGAAATGTGCAACGGGAATCGATACTTGAATGACCGTACCGATAAGAGTATGCCACATTGACTTGTATCAATACGGTACAAGCCTATATCAGTACGAGATTAGTTAATTCTAGTATTTTTCATGTTGTATTCTGGATTATCTGCAAATTAGTCACTATTTTTGTAATGCTCAATTAATGATGATATTGGGATCCAATTTTGATGCAAATTCACACAGAGGCATGTAATGAATCTAATTGAAGGTTGGTAACATAAATTTGTAATTTAGTCCTTTAATTAATAGAATTTATGATTTGGTCCCTAAAGTGTTAAGTCTTGCAAATCGAATGTTTGATTCGTTTTTCGCTGTTGTACACTATACCTTAAGGTTAATTAAGCATCTAGGCAAGATAAAAGAAAAAAATGGACCGGTTTAGGTTATTAGTTCGGGTTTGCTTCGACAAACCTAATGTGGCGTCCTTGATTCGGTCTTGGCGGCTAGGTCGGGTCATGGGGGTTACAATGTTGCTTTACATTATTCAAGTCACTATTGAAATTTCAAATTTTGAGAGGCACAATAACTAATTTTAATGAAATTAAAAGACGTGGACTAAGTGTCTATTTGGCATTTCTTATACAAAGTGCTTTTGCACTTAAAAAAATGCCAAACGCATCCAGAGACGAAATCATGATTGAAGTACGTGGGGGTAGACTTATTAATTTTAAAATGAATAGGGTCTTAAAAAGTAATTAAACTATAAAAATTAAGATAATTTAGATTTAATTTTATAAATTTTAAAATTAAAAAGTCTTAAAAGTAATTAAATCAAAAAAGAGGGGTTAAGGTTTAATTTTATTAATTTCAATTGATAGAGTCCTAAAACAATAATAAACTAAAATTTTTTGGGAGGACGGAAATTTAATTACAATAATTTTAAAACTATTAGGACTTAAAATACAATTAATCCATCAAATTTGGGGGTCAATTGTCCCTCTCACAATACATGTACACCGCCCCTTCAAACATCTATAATGAAAGTACTTCTAAAAAGTACTTATGGCTTTTAGCATAAGTTAGAAAATCTCGACTTTTGAGGGTAAAATAATTTTTTATCCCTAATTCCCTATGACATTACTTATATATTTATTATTTATAATTATAACTATTAAATATTATTCATTTTTTAGTTTTCACTTATTTTTATTATAATTACTTAAAAATATTTTAAATTAATATTTTATATATTAAAATATTATTAATATATTATAAAAATATTATTATGATAATTTAAACTAATATATTTCACATATTTTACTATTAAAAAAATTTAAATATAATTAAAATAATTTATTTTTATTTAAAAATATCATGTTTTAAATAAATACTTATTCACTTAAAACCACTTTTAAACATTAAATTTAAACACTCAAATTTTAAAATTCACAATCCAAAAGCACTTTTTAAAGAGAGTTTTTCACCGCACCGTTAGTTTGGCAATGCTTTTGGCTTCCCAACAGCACATATTTAAGCAAAAGCAAACTCAAACGTCCGTCTTTTGAAGGGAAAAAAATGTTTTGCCACACTATTCAACAGTGCAAACTGAGAAGGCAGAAGATCCAGCTTTGACCTTTTAATATCACATTTTGAATTTAGTTTACATTTATACCCTTAAACTTACAATTGTTAAGTCATTGTTAATAGTTCACTAAATGAAATATAATCTATTTACAATGGTGTAAGCTAGTACTAATAGCTCAACAAGTGAAATAATTTATTTACAACCGTGTAAGTAATATTAATAGTTCGGTAAATAAAATAACTTATTTACGACGGTGTAAATTAGTACTAATATTTCAACTACTAAAACAACTTATTTACATCGGTGTAATAAGTATTAATAGTTTCGTAAATAAAATAACTTACTTACAACAGTGTAAGTGAGTGTACTTTGAATTTTACAACATAGTGTTTAAAATGAACATTTTATTTTTCTAAAAAAGACTTTTTAACAACATTCAAAATAATTAAATCTAAATTCAAACTTTTCAAAAATAATGTCAAACTTATCCCAAATTCACAACTAATAATTAAAATATATTAAAATTTGGAACAAAATAATTCTGTATAGAACTACACATAACAAAATCTAAACAAAAATAAATCTAGATTAAGAAGTCGTATATAATATTCAGGAAAAAAATTTGATATACAGGACGTGTAAACTAAAGTTTACATAAACTTTTTAGTTTTAGGGACTATGAGTTTAGTTTCGGTTTAAAGTTTAGAGGTTTAAGTTTTAGGGTTTAGAATATAAGGTTAGTGTTTAAAATTTAAGGTGTGAGGTTTAAAGTTTAGGGTTTAATTTTCTAGAGCTTAGGGTTAAAAATTTTAATTTTATAATAAAATATTTAAACTTGTATAAAATAAATTTTATGCTGCATTTGTATAAAAAATTACCCAAATATTTATACACGACCGAGAAACTTTTTTTATTTATAATTTTTTATACCAATCAAATTAATTTAATTTAAAAGAATTTTTTAACATAACGAAATCATCAAAATTAAAGGAGGGAACACCGAAACGATATGGGTCCAAACGTAAGGTTCGGTGTCGGGTGGTAAGACCAGAACCGTGACGGAAAAGACAAACGCCGTCACTTTTGCTTTTTCGTCACAAAAAGACATCATCACCAGCACTAAAGCCATAATAAGAGGACAGTCCCAAGCATGTACAGACACAGTAAACAATTTCAGCCAAAGCAACCAAAGAATAAAGTGTTTCCAGTTCTGTTAATTCTACTTTCCTTATCAATCATTGCACACTTCACTGCTACCACGCGAGTAGCCGAATTTCTTCTCATTGTTAGCAGATGTGTGTGCGCTGACCGATTTGTTTTTTAACCGTTGGATCTTGTGATTGAAAAGATCATGGGAAGTGTATCTTCAGATGATGGATTCGATCAGCAGAGCGAGCGGTGCGGGAGTTATAGTGTGAGTGCTGATGTGAGTGAGTCGGAGAGTTGTAGTAGCTTTTCGTGTCGGAGGTTCGATGGAGAAGGTTGCTCCAGTTCTATGACCTCATCTCAAAGGTTACCTGCTGCTGGAAGGTTCGGTTTTCGGGTGCCGCTGATGTTGCCGGTGATTGGAGGGAAGGATGTGGTAATTTGGGACGATGAGAAGCCTGAGAAACTGGAGACCAATTTGTCTGGTATATTTCCATTTTCTTTGTTTATTTTGGTATTTTTTTCTCTAGGTATGACTGAATTGCTTCGTCATTTTGGTTAATGATAGGCTTACGCTAGACGTAGATTTATGCGTAGTAAATTTTTGAGCGAATTGATTTTGCTTGTTTCTATTTGCAGCATTCTTCTTCTTTTGTTGGTGTGCTTTTCTTAGTTATATCCTCATGTTTTGTTCTCTTTTTTAGGAATTTTTTTTTGGAAATTTGATCTTTTAACCGAGGAAGATTAATCTACTTGATTTGTTATCATTCATTGTTTTCTCATTTTAATTTTAATTTCCTATGATTTTCGTAATGTTTCGAATGTTTTACAGAAGGTGAGATGATGGAGAGATTTGCTAAGCTTCTTTTAGGAGAAGACATGTCTGGAGGTGCGCAAGGAGTGTGCAGTGCACTTGCCATTTCAAATGCCATCACAAATCTCTCTAGTTGGTGTGGTTTTGATTATAATTTATGGACTGTGTTTCTTTCTTTTATGTATCGTATAAATTAAATTTTCGTTTAAGCTAATGGTACTCTCGTTTGTAACGGCAGCATCTGTCTTTGGTCAGATATGGAGGTTAGAGCCATTAGCACCACAGAAGAAGGCAACCTGGAGGAGAGAAATGGAGTGGCTCTTGTGTGTGAGTGATTCGATTGTTGAACTTGTACCTTCAATACGACAATTCCCTGGAGGAGGCACATACGAAGTCATGGTGACAAGGCCACGCTCAGATTTGCATATAAACCTTCCTGCCCTTAAGAAGCTTGATGCAATGTTGATTACCATACTTGATGGGTTTTGTGAGACACAGTTTTGGTATGTTGATCGGGGTATAGTTGTTGACGATGGTGGTGATTGTGAAGCTTCACCATCATCTGTTTCTGGAGGGAGGCCCTCGATTAGGCAGGAAGAGAAGTGGTGGTTGCCGTGTCCAAAAGTGCTACCAAATGGCTTGTCAGAGGATGCAAGGAAGAAGCTGCAGCGAAGTAGGGATTGCACAAACCAAGTACTGAAGGCAGCCATGGCGATTAATAGCAACGTGCTTGCAGAGATGTAGATACCTACTGCTTACTTGGAGAACTTACCAAAGGTATTTCACTGTGTTTGTTTCTCAAATGGTGACATTTTTGCAGTCTTTCAGAATTTGCATTGGTTCTCTTCATTGGGTAATAATTCTTGAATATTAATTGTTGGTACTCAGCATTGATCTCTTTCATGAAACCAGTTAATTAGGTGCTCAAATTGGGATTGAAAAGTTAAAAAAGGAATGGACATACATGATTACATTTCTCCCATTTTGAATGCCAAAATAACAGGTGCATGAACAACTCCTTTGTGACAGTTATTGTGAAGCAACTGCTTTATAGCATTGTTTTTCTTACATTTGATTTGAATGTCAACAAATTTTCTTTGCCGTCAGAATGGGAAGGCTTGTCTAGGAGATATTATCTACCGATACATAACAGCTGATCAATTCTCGCCAGAATGTCTCCTTGATTGCCTTGATCTATCAACAGAACATCACACTCTTGAAGTAACTAACAGGATTGAGGCAGCAGTGCATGTTTGGAAGCTCAAAGATCAAAGGAAACACGGTAATGACGGCAAAGCTAACCGCTCATCATGGGGTGGAAAGGTTAAAGGCCGTGTTGCCGACTGTGAAAGGAACAATTTTCTGGCCCAAAGAGCTGAGACCCTCTTAAATGGCTTGAGGCATCGTTTTCCCGGCCTTCCGCAGACAGCATTGGATATGAACAAAATTCAATATAATAAGGTATTTTGCATAATTTTTTTTGTGGGGAAAGAAAGTACAAAATGTATTTTATTCTCCACTATCACCGAACATTATTCTGGCAATAGTATGTACAAACCATGTGCCCTTATAGATGAGATTTTGGAAGCTCCTTGGTTAATTAGGAGTATAGAACCAACTTTTGTTGCTTCTTTGTTTTTATACAAATGTGTAGCATCATTCATCTTGGGACCACAGATTTTTAATGGGGTAATGGAGCCTATGATGAGTGAATTTACAATTGTCCTTAAAGTGAAATGAGAATCTCCTCTGCTACTTGGCATATTATGCAACAGGGGTTTTCTTCTCGTTTATACTAAGCACAACTGAAAATAGCCTCCATTATCATATTTTAACTGCAGGATGTGGGGCAATCGATTCTCGAAAGCTACTCAAGGGTGATGGAGAGTTTGGCCTTCAACATCATGGCAAGAATAAACGATGTCCTTTATGTTGATGATGCTATCAAGCTCTGTGCCGAGGCAGAAACAGTTTCCATTTTCAACAGGAGCGGTTTGAGTCGCCTTCCAATCCAAAAATGAATGTCCCCAAGCCCCTTCTCAGTTCAGCACACTCCTTTTGCAACGCCAGCCTTCTGTTCTTCGACCCCGCTTGCCAGAAGCCCCAGAAAGGCAGCTTCCTCTTTGAATAGAAGCGTTCTTAAGTATGAATCTGAGTTGAAATTTGAGAAGCCGTGTGCGACTGAATTCGAGAGGGTGTGGTCATATACAGGGAGCCTCAGTGCGAGAAGAGTTTCTGAAAATGCTCCCGAGAGAGATTGATATCTAAGATTCATGACCCTATGTGAGATTAAACCGACAGGTTAAGAGAATTCGCCGGATCTAATCTTGTACATTTACTACCATTAGGAATAGGGATCTCAAAGTTTTGATTTTTTATCATCTATTTTAATTTTTTTACTTCTAATCGTGCTAGTCAAAAATGTATTTTATAAAAATAAGGGTAATCTTCCGGTGGTCTACTTTGTTTAAGGTGTGTTTTATTTTGGTCATATTTGAAAAAATGATATTTTGGTCACTTACATTTTCAACTTGCTTTCTTTTGGTCACTTTGACATTAACTCCTGTTAATTTGATGATGTGGAATATTAGTCAAAAATATTAATTTCTAATTTGACCCATAAACTTTAAACAAAATATTATTTTGACCCTTGAACTCTCTCTTCCTCACTTTTAGCCCACAATGTCGCTATTTCGATCACCTTCTTTGGTGGATAATGACTCCGACCATCTCTATCTCTTTCTCCTTTTCACCCCTTTCCTCCACCTTTTCCATTTTTACCTCTATCATCCAAAGTTTATTATATATATATATATGGATTATTATCCCAAACACAAGTGAAAAGTTTTGTTTCGACAATTGCCTTAATTTTAGGGTTTAGTATTTTATTTTAGAGTTTAGGGGTTTTAATGTAGGGATTTAAAATTTAGGGTTCATGATTAGAATTTAAGGTTTAAGGTAATATGGTTAGGAACTTAGGTTTTAACCTATAAACCTTAAACCCAAAATTCTATCAACAACCCCTAAATTTAAAACTACTATATTTAAACCCCTAAACCATAAATGAAGTTCTTAAACCCTAAAACTAAGGTGCTTGTATAAACAAATTTTTCACAAACGCTTGTTCATGAAATAATTACCATATATATATATTCAAAAACACACAAATAAGCATATTTCTACTTCACACAAGTGAGCATCTTTCTGCACCTTGTGCCCTTGATAAAATTGTCAATAAGGATGGCAAAATAACCAGTCCTCGCCCGGTCCAATCTGACTCAACCCTTTAAGGGCAAGTTTTTAATTAAAAAATTTGGTACGGGGTGGGACGGGGCAGTGTATGAAAAATAATAAAGGTTGGGCGGGGCGGGTTCGAGTTTAGGGTGAAAATTCTCTAATCCGGCCTGACCCGATATATTTATATATTTATTATATTTTTATTAATTTAATTTAATATTTTTATTAATTTTTTTGGGCGGATCGAGTTTAGTCTGATTTTTTATTATATATCGGGTTGAGTCAGGGTCGGATTATGCTTTTATTGGGGTCACGGTAGATGATTTAAATTTTGGTTCGAAGTAGGGGAGACCAAAAACTCGCTCCGCCCCGTTGTCATCCCTATAATGGTTAATCATCTAGATTTAAATTACTCGTTAAATAGGTTACCGCTTGGCAATCAGCGTGGCGGCTAATGAGTTTCTAACATATAAAATTCCCTTTTGATAATATGAATTGCCTTGCAGAACCAGTCACTAAGCGAGACATAAACAACCCATGATCAGCGTGTTAAACCACTTCAGTAAAGGTAACGAAAAACTTGGCCAGAAACCTAAAGATAAACTAATTAACTGATCGCCAAAAAGCAAAATTCCACCTCCAGCGAGGAACAAAAATAAAATATTTCATGACCAAAGTAGTTCACAGCCCATCAGACTTTTAAGAATATGAGGAACCCTTGAGAAATTAAGATTAATATTACAAACATACGGGTTTCACCATCTTGTATGTTATTCCTTATCATTTGAGGGAATAAAGGTTATTATGCTAGCTTCAAAGATAGAGGTGGTTGGAGCCATCACCCACCTAAAAAGGTGACCGGAGCAATGATATTGTAGACTAAAAGTGAGGATGAGAGAGTTTAAAGATTAAATTAATATTTTATCTCAAGTTTAGTGATCAAATTAAAAATTAGTCATTTTGACTAATTTACCACATCAACAAATTAACTCGTGTTAACGACAGAGTAACCAAAATAAAATATATCAAAAATATAAGTGATCAAAATAAAATATGACCTAAACAAAAGGGACCACTAGTAATTACACTAAAATAGTTAAGGAAATGATGTAACCCGTACATTATTTATGGAATTAGTGCAATTTTTACTGAAATAATTTGTGGTGAACTTGCCCATACTGGTACCAAAGGGTAGAAGAGAAATGGGACGAAAATTGCCAATGAAGAATAATATACAAATATACAAATTTTATCAACCACATGTGTTAACACAAATCTGGTCAAGGACAAGGTGCAAACCTTAACCCCAATCACTCAATAAAAAGGCTTAAAATGACCGAACTATTCTTTTTTTTTTAGGTGTCTAAATTTTTTTTTTGTCTCTATTAGGTGTCCAAAATATTATTTTTTATCCCTTTTAAGGTCAAACTAAGACATCTACTTTAACCAAAGAATGATAGTTTGAGCACATACTTTGACCAAAAAATGATAGTTTGAGCACTTAAAATGGGCAAAACAAGATTAGGCACTTTAAAAGAAAAAAAAAACCGAGATAGCTTGAGCACCTAAAAGGGACAAAAAATAGTTTAGGCACCTAAAAAAAATAAGATAGTTTAAACACTTATTTTGGTATTAAGCCATAAAAAATATAGAAGTTATATTTAAATGCTTTTACAAGCCTATACTCAATAATGTGAAATTTATTTTATATTTTGTATAAATCATAAAACACTCATATTCATATCATTCTTATATTATTTTTATTTCGTACTTATATTTTATATCACATCTTATTGTTGTGTCTAATATGCCATGGAAGAGGCAGTGACCACAAACACCAATAAATGATCAGGGAGCTGGCAATCATGCAACGATAACCCAGAAAGTTAGGGAAGGACGCAGAAGCTGCGGAGAGAGAAAAGCACCCAGAGCATTAACTAATTTTGTTCGTTTTTAAAGGCTAGAAATATAAATAAGCTGAACTTGTAATCGGATATGTAGTTGAATTCTCTGGATATCTTCCAACTTTTCCAATCTAATTCCTCTTTTCTTCCTCTCTATTTCTAAATTCTGTCTTTTGGGAATTAAGTTCATAACATTTGGTGCTTTCATTGTTTTTACCACTATGATAAACCACTCAAACTCTTCAAGATACGACTGGCCGTCGTGAACAGGTCTTGACCTCGCCTCACACTGAGGATCAAAAATTGTGGAACGCGAACACTCCGAATACGCTTCAGGAGATGGCACGTTAATTGCAATCGATTTCTGCACAGCTAGGGACATCCGCCACAACATATGGAAAGGGCGATATGATTGGAGATAGCACGATGATTCGGGGTAAGATAAAGGTATGTGTTGATTTTGATGATGTTTTTTCTTTCACTCTAAAATTGGTCCAGGTTTAGGTACCCTTATTTGCCAGTAAGGATTTGGAGGAGTGGCTTGCATCGGCACAAAAATTCTTTGAGTTTTATGATACGAAAGATCATCATCGGGTGATGATGACCTCTTTTCGGATAAAAGACATGACTAGGAAATACTTCCGTTGGATGCAACACCAACGCCAACTAATCAGTTGGAATTATTTGGTTGATGCCAAAAGCTAAGCATCCTAGATCCGGTCCTGCTAGTACTTCCGGTGGCAATGCCAAACCAAATTTCAATGCTATTTATGCTCAAACTTTTAATGAAGAAGGTATGCAAAACCAACTCGCAAATTTTCAAATGTTTCGAATTTTTTTATCCGACGTGAGCGAGTTGTAGACTATATATTCATGACTTTCGAGGGTTTTCACTTTAAATACCTTCATTTGATGACTCAATGGAAATTTCTATACTTTCTTCAAATTCCCGGTATTGTTTACAAAACCCTTGTTTCGCATCTTTTATTCTAATGCTAGGTGCATCTTAAGTGAAGATGGAACCAAAACCATAGCTCTTGAGTCCTATGTTATGGCAAGACGTTTCATCTTGATTCTCGTATCCTAGCCAATCACCTAGGTTTAGAAGATTGGGGTATAGATGATGAAACCAATTTTCCCGCTTTTCATACCCCGGATGCCTCTGTCAAAATTATTGAAGCCCATGAGCATTTTTTTCATATTCTTATCATTTAGTAGTTTCGACCATCCGGTGGTAAATGGATTCTATTCGAGCGAAGGATTCAACAACTTAAAGGAAATATTAAAATAGAGAAGGCTGCGAAGCTTGCTGTTGAGGATGAGCTACGGGGTACACAGGTTATGCGGATAAGTGAGAACGCAACCTTGTGTGTATTGTCCAAGTGGCCACAGGACTGTTGAATTTAAGCAGTTGTGACCTCTACTGTTGTTGAGGGTAATGGAAGAGGGGGTAGATTTTGACATCTATAACCCTTCAGGCGAGGCATGTGAAGTTGTTTGCTTAGGATTACTGCCTTACGTTTGGGGGGAAGCGAACGGAGAGCCTTCTACTCCCGCTCTTGAGGTTTCAGATGTTGAGCCGAAGAGTTCCTTAGAAGCCAAACCCAAAGGTCCTCGAAGGGATGGACCTAGAGATGCTCTGGATGCTAAAGCGGTGAGTCCCCTAATAGCTGTAACAGAGGATTCTTCGGAAGCCAAAATGAAATTCCTTACAAAGGTTGGGACAAGAGATCTTTCGGAGGTTTAATCCTTGTATAATAACGTAGGTTTTTTGTAATATGTTGATATATTAATGAAGTTGCTGATTGATCAAACATGTTTTGCGTTTTATTCTTTCAATTTCGAGTATGTGTCAATTCAAGTTAGTCATTTGCCTAAGACGAGTTATCACCAATATCCTTATCTTTTTCATAGAGATGAGCATATTTCGACAGTTTTAGAGTTGTAAGCCCTGTTCTTCTCAAAAACGTTTCGCTCTTGATGTGGAAGGGGTTATATCTGCATATTTTGAGCGATGGTGATAAGGTGAGAATGACTCACTTCCATCTTTCAAAATTATCTCAATATAACACCCCATCCTTATTCGGATTCGAAGCGCTGCATTCGGGTCTCTCTAAAAAATAACCCAACAAAATTTTATTTTTAAACCGAAGATTTAGACGTCATATGAAACCATTAAACCATTCATAAATCATGTAAATAAGTAAGAAGTATAAATTGCGATACAAAATAGGAGCTCTAAGTTTATACATTGTATATCAAAATAATATTTTAAAATTAAGTTACAGAATCAGCCACGTAAGATCCTATGAATACTCGGCCCACTAAATACAAGTATCATACTCTGACAATCACTGCTTTCTAGAATCCCAAACTGATAATGCTCCTCAAGCTTTCGATCGATCTACCAACCTACACGCATAAACAACGATTTTGAGCGCTGAGCTTACAAAGCTCAGTGGTACACATACACTCTACTATACTTCATGCTAATCATAAACATAAGCATGCAAGCTAGTATGAGCAATAAGGAGAGAGAGATAAATATGTGGTGCTACCACTAGTTTTCTAAATGCATACTCTCAGCATGTAAGACATCATATATGGAACACAAGGCACAACCATACCCGAGATCACATCAGATTATCCGGGCAAAAGCACAGACAATCATAACCACAAACTTGGTGTGAGATCCGATATTACATAGCCTTGGGAACGTACACTCTAAGTGAGGCCCAGTTTCATATAGCCTCGGGAACAAACACTATCTCTAGGTGAGACCTGATGTCACACAGCCTCAGAAACGTACATTCTCTAACCATGGTGTTGCAACACGCTCTCTGGGTATCCAGATCCTATCAACCAAAGATGACTCAACCAACCAAGTGTCTATACAGCATACAACATTGACACGATTACCATACATCAAATAACACTGACACGATTACCATAACTTTATGGTTTCTATCAATTATCAAGCCACCCATTTAAGTTTACCGATTTATTACACATTATGCTCTTATAAGGATAAAATCTAAGTTTTCTCAATTTATAAGTCTTATTATCTCATTTGAATCTCATTGGACCACATCTCATAGTTTTATGGTCCCTTTAGACCATGTCGGTATTTTTGGGCAGGATGCTCAATACGTACCAGCATTGGCCCACATGCACCGGTACGGTGCCCCTAAGTTTCGGTACCCATACACGTACCGATACCAAAACTACTCATTGGAAATCTTAAATTTCCCAAGTATCGATACGAGTCATCCCATACCAATATAACCTCGAATAGCATGTCAGTACTAGCCAAAACCCATACCGATATCTTACTCTCGAGCTCACACCGTATCAGTAAATTATGATATTACAAGGCTTTTCGATCCCTAAAACTTATGAAAGTTATTAGGGTTTTTTTTTACTAACGTAATTAATCATTTAATATTAATTATAGGCTTCATGATCATTTAATCAAGTATTTATTGGTGTTATCCCTTAAGCACAATCCTATTAAATATCGTCAACCATTCGGACTAGCATACAAGGCATCACCAATTATCAAACAATCAACCAATTATCAATTAATTATATGAGTATTTCAAATGACCCTACATGGTCTCTAAGGCCCCTACGAGCCTTAACATATTCATAACATCACCATACATTTCATAATTTTCAAGTCTCATGATATCGGTCACTACGTATGCTCATTTCTCGTCTACCTATTTTGCAACCACTAACACTCAAGGCAAATATATTTACTATGCTCATGAAGCATTCAGAGTTCGAAGTGTACTAACTTCAAGCGATTATCGATAAATCCTTACTCGAGCTGTTGAAGCACTCCTCTTGATCTTGTATTCGAGCCTGAACAATTCTTACATAAATACGAATACACCATTTATTAATTTCCCGCATTCACTAACTAATTCACAAGGTCAAATGCGTAAAATAATCTTATCAGGTTCGAATTTGGAAAAATGGGCTGCACCAACGGACTTAGAACGTCGAGAAACCCCTAAGTAGGGTCTATAGAAAAAAATCAACGTCGGTTAACGGTGACGGTGGCGGCACGATGCTGTCTGGGCCAGCGGTGCGATTGCACTGTACGGTTTGGACAAACTGGCCCAACCGGCTCAGTCCAAATTATCTTGGCCCAAATTGGATAAGGTTTGGTTCTGCTGGCAGGCACTCCCAAGTATGGGTGTTCGGTCGGTTCAATTAACCGACCGAACTAAATAACCAAAAATTCATTAACCAAAATTTTTTCTATTAACCATTAACTGAATAGAAAAAAAGTTTGGTTAACTCGGTCGATTTTCGAATTAATCAAATTTTTTTTGTAAAATTTTGTGTAAATTACACAAATGATCACTAAAGTATGTTAAAATGATCATTTTAGTCATTGAACTTTCAGACATTCTAAAACAACCATTAAACTTATTGAACTATTACAAAATGGTTATTGATTCATTGCACGTTATAAATTATTAATAGATATTGAAAATTTTAATGATCATTTTTAATAATGCAATAAATTTATTGTGCTAATTTGATAAAATTTAATGACCATTTTATAATATATCAAAAAAATTTAATAATTATTTTGTAATTTTTAAAAGTTTAATGAATAAAAATAAATATGTGTAATATTTAATATATATAAAAATTTCGGTTAATTAACCGATTTCGAACCGAATTAACCAATAACCGAAGTTTGAAAAGTTATTAACCATTAACTGACCAACCTAAAAATTAACCAAAAAAATTTCGGTTCGGTCGGTTAATTCGGTTAAAACCAAAGTTTGAACACCCTTACACCCACGCGTAGGTGGCGTCGCGTGCGGTGGCTTCCGGTGGTCGGACGACGACGACAAGCTCCAGATCCACTCTTCTTCGATCGATGAATCCAACGATAGCGACGATTTTCGATGAAAGGCGACGGATCTTGGCATTTTGAGCTAGGTCGAACTTCATTTGCCTCACCCAGTGAATGGTGGTAGCGGCAGCGACACGACAACCATCGACTAACTCTTCTCGGAAAGCTCGACCCAATGACACTGGGGTGTCACTCTCGGTGGTCTAAACGTCAGCAAAATAGAGCTTGAATGTTTCATCTCTCTAAAACTATCTCTATTCATTTTCTCCAACATTTCTTTTTTCTCTCTTTTTATAATATCTTCTTCCACTTTTTCAACCAACCACACATATTTAAATTTCAAACACCACTATCACAATAAAATAGTTAAAATAATTAATTAATAAACACATGTCATCCTCCTTATTTTCACTTTAGACACAATTAAATCCTTATTCAAATAAGTCTAAGAATCCATTTAATGAGCTTCCAAATTTTGGTTCTCCCACATTAAACCTTAACTCTTAAAATATTCAACTCCGGATTCAAGACCCAAATTATTAACCTGAAATTCGAGTCGTTACACCCAACGCTTTAGAGCAGTTAGCCGAGCATCGAGCAAAAATTGCTCAAAACATTTGTAAGGAGCAAGGATATTTTGTTGTCCAGTCGTGCAAAAATTACCCACGCCCTCGTAAGGTCAGCCTTGAGTGGGGCAGAGCAATTTCTTCACTCTTGGAGGGACAAACGCAAATTGAGTGAGAGTATTTTCGCACTCTTGGAGATACGTGCTCAACTTGGATAAATACAGCTCGATAGTCTTGGATAAACAAACTTAAGTTGAGTGGAGGCATGTCCGTATACAGACATCTCATACCCTTGGAGTAATGGTCGTAATTACGATTGAGACATCTCAACACTCTTGGAGAACGAGCACAAATTGAGTAGAGGGTTCTTGACACACTTGGAGGATCAAGCGTTTATTGAGTAGAGGCATCTCTTAGCTCTTGGAGCATCACTCCTAAATAGCTCAGAGGCAATTTTTTATCGAAGGCAAATGTATGTTTGTAAAAATCATATGCCCCAATTGGCATAAAACACGAGCATTTTGAAGTCCTTGGAAATCCGTAATACCAATAGTATTAAAAGAATAGAGGCATCTCGGTTCTTCGTTAATAAACAATGGTTCGCGACAATTAGGAGAAAGAATCGGGGGCAACTGTGTGTTCGTAGCAAACACATACCCCAATTGGCATGAAACACGGGCATCTCAACGTCCTTGAAGATATCGATGGCATTGAATGGAATGAGGTATTTCTTTGTTCTTAGAGAAAATTTTGTTTACTGAGTAGAGTTATCTCGACACTTTTTTGAGAATTAGTCGTAATATAAGTGGAAGTCTTTTCGCCGCTTTTGGAGAATCAGGCGTAATTTTTGGAATTTTCAAAGAGAGTGCCCCATATGTCTGACAGAGAAGTAATGTTGTGCATACATTGGTATTGGCATTCATTTATCCATGTATACATTTATCATTCATCGTGTAGCCATTTAAATGTCAAGTCACACTTTCAAGAATTCATAGATAGTTCAAGTATTTTCCTAGGAGTGTAACAAGTTCTTAGGGTGATTACGCAGTAAGGGATTTTCCCCGATACCTGAAGGTTTGGTGGAGAATACATTTTTAGCGGAGACATTTGAAGAAGGTAAAGTATTTGCAAAAATTTCAATGTTACGCTAATTCTACTTTTATTCCATTGCTGGAGGAGCTTAATATTTTCTTTAAACCTGCACACATCGGTAGCTCAAAGGATGAGGTTACCCTTTAATCCTTATATTTTATATGTATAGTTGTAGGTATCTCTTCCAGAGATATCTGAATGAAGACCCACTCCTAATGGTGGGCACTATTTTGCAAAAGTAAAAAATGATTAAGGACACTTTAGTCGAAGACGCTCCTCATACATTTTATCTTTTTTGTTGAGTTATTGGTCGTGGGTTGGTTCTTTGCTACTTCTGCTGACATTTTTTCTGGTTTCTTTAGGATACATCATTAATGTATGAAGGTGCTCCTTAGAGGCTGCCTCATGGACTGGCCAGAGTGGTAACCTTCAACGTCTTCTAAGGATGTCTTGGTTGTTCCATCTTTTTTGTTCATAAGAGGAGGCATGGGAGCTTTATATTGGTGGTTGGGGGTTTAGGTTTTTCTAGGGTTACAACTATCGTACGCACTGTGAGTGTAAACGAGCTGTAGCTGCTGGCTCGGTATGACAACCACGATGAGGAGATGAATTTGCGAGCTCTTTCGGTGATGCATAGCTTCTTTAAGATAGCATCTTGTACATGACCGGAAGGTAAATCTCCTCCAGCAGATCTGATGAGACATTGTTGTCCCTTCTCCTTTATCGCGCTTCCCTCATATGTGTGTGGTAAGAAATTGATAGCCCATCTTTTCTACTTTTTCCTTCTTCACGATCGGGATATCTAGGAACGAAAAAACTATTGCGGTTGATTCTTTTAGCAGAAGTATTAGACACAAAACACGACGGGTTAAAAAAGGTGTAAAGGAGAATATTGGTAGTGGTTTGTGGTGGTTCACCTATTCTGATGTGGGCGGATAGCCAAGGATGGTGAATGGAGTGAAAAAGAATAAGAGAAAGAGAGAAATAGTTGGCAGAGGATGAGATTATGGGTCTCGGTCTATTGTTCTTTTCAACTTGGTGGGTATTTATAGCTGAGGGGTTTTGTTCAATGGGACTGAGCCATGTCTAGTGACAGCTATCAATGGATCAGCAGGGTTAGGTCTGGCTCTCAACTAGTGAGCTTTTTAGCTTGGTCACGTCTAGTTGGCAGAGTAGACTAGGCTGTTAGGTAATAGGCTCAGCTGGCAGGTTAGACAGACTTGATAGATGTCGTGTCGAGAGTGGTCTAAGGGTGTGACATGAGAGAAAAGGTTCCGAAGACCATGACGTGCTGCATACAAAGGCATGTCACGGGGGCTAAGAGCTCTGGAGGTATGGGTAGACGGAGGCATGACGATTGTAGGCGGAGGTATAACAATATATAACTATTTTAAAATTTATATAAAACATAAAATAAATTTTATATCAGTTGAGAATTGTGTTATATTTTAATATATATAAGTTGTGTAAAAAAATTACGTAACTCTTTTAAATGATAGTATATGTTCATACTTTTTCTTAATCTTTTAATAAGGTGCACACATCTTACACATACAAATGCTTGAACTCGGGTCTCTTAGAATGAATATTATCATCTTTTCAACTAGAGCCCTCATTGAGTTCCATAATTTTTTCCATTTAAACTATAAAATTTAAAATCTGAATCACTAACCCTAAAGCTCTGAATCTTAAACTTAAAACCATGAACCCTAAATTTTAAATTCTAAACCCTACAACATAAACCTATAAAACTCAAACCCTTAAACTAAATATTTAAACCTTAAATTTGATAAGTTTGTGTTTGAAAATATGTTCCATATTAAAATATAGTATTCATATTTTTCTAATTTAGTGATTAGAGTTAATGTTTACACAAGCAACCATGTGCGAAGTCACCTTTTGACGAGGATGTGACAACCTAAATTAAAATATATATCTATAAATTTAGTATAAAATTATGTTAAAATACAATTAACACAACTTTAAATTAATTTTGACACACTTCAAAAAAATTGTCACATTTTAAAAAAAATTGACACACATTATTTATTTTCACTTAAAATAAATTCTTTTATAAAAAATTTAAATTATAACACTTTAAATTAAATTTTTTCTCCATCTCTATACGAAATATCATCTGTCCGAACTGTGTTAATATGTCTGACATATATTGCACGTGTCTTCTTTTGGAAAAAGTTAACATGATTCTTCTTTTTCTTTTTTATGTTGGCCCACCATTTTTTTTTCAATTTTATTGTCTCTTCTACCTTCTGTAACAATGCAGCCCGACAAAGTCGCTTCCTCCCGTAGAGTTTCAACCGTCTTCAGCAGTGGTTGACGATTTTGTCGCAATTTTCTTTCGACTTTATTATAAAATGATTGTTAAAATTATATATATTTTTCAGGTGCTTAAAATTTGTTCTTTTCTCATACGATTCATTTTATTACGTTTTAAGATTGATTCGTTAAATTTTATAAAAAAATTCGTCCTCCAATGCATGCAACATATGTTTTAATTTTATTTGATTCTTTCAAAAATTATAAAACATTTAATTTTATAAAAACTACTCAAAATTTCCTTTTTCTCATAAATCCCAAATACCTCCTAAATCTCTAACCCCTTGTGTACAACAGTCAAATCAACTACCATAGCTCACGATCTCTATCGTCGGGCTCTACTACCAATTATTCCATTCTTACATCGTCGTTAATTGATAAACAATGTGTTAATTAAACGTCAAACAATGAACATAAAATGAGTGCCACGAACGAAGGGTGAATTGAATTTTGCGGCTCTTGCAACAAGAAACTACTTCATTGTTGAGGTGGTAGTGCAGTGTTCCCTCGATGATGTAACGCTTGACGCTCGACGTTATGAAAATATGGTGTTTCCTCTACCCCAGAATGGAACCAATATTACAGGATGAATAGTGAGAAACAATATTAGACCTCTGATCCTACTTGTGCTCTTTGTTCATCTTGAAAATTTTAAAGCTATTCGAACTACAGTAACTCGGAGCTATTAGACCATATGGATTCCAACGGCCAAGAATAACGAAAAACTTCCTGACTGCCCGAACGCCAGGGCCGGAACTTGACGCAAAGCTTACACATCTGAGCAAACCAACCTTTAAAGATTGGTCGATTACTATGATTGTTCATTCTTCGTTATAGTTTTCAATTAAAGGAAACAATATCCTCGATGTTTTTCACATTCTCAAGAACATTCCATTCACTCTCTCCGGGTTTTAGAAAAAGCACACAGTCATTTTCTAGGCATCGTCACTTCCCCGCAACAATACTAGTTTCTTTCTGTAGTCTAGTGTCATGGACTTACTTTTTCTTCTCGCCCGTGCGACACTTAGACACGCTTGAGTGACTAAGTCAGCCTAAACTTCTTGAAGATGCAAGCTAGGAGTAGTGGAAGAAGAATAAGGCAAGTATGCTTCAAGTAGGAAAGAAGAGAACTCAAGTATTGAATACTTTAAAAGAGAATTTTATTGGTTTGGAGAATGCTATACAAGATGTTAGGATTCTAGTTATCTTGGGTTACATTGTCAAATGGCCAAAGCCACCTATTTATAGCCTTCAGGCCTCCTTAATGGACGGTGGAGATTAATCTAATCCTACGGTAATATTTTGCTTCTAGAGAAATCTATACAACCTAGAAATATCTTACATCTCCTAGAACTTTCTACACCATCCTAGAATGGTCTAGCCTTGGAGAAATCTCCATAACCTTCTAGAACATTCCATAATCTTTTATCGTATTCCAAGACCTTCTAAAATGTTCCAGAGCCTTCTTTAACATTCTAGATCCTTCCAGTATGTTCTAGATCCTTCTAGTATGTTCCAAAACATTCTTGAATCTTTTAGAGCCTTCTTAAATCTTCCAGTGCCTTCCATGGTTTTCTAGAACATTCCAAAGCGTTCTAGATTATTCTGTAGAGTTCCAGAACTTCCTTTAATATCCTAGAATTTCCACCAATATCTTTATTCTTCTAAGAGAAATCTAAAATTCAGTTGATTTAATTTTTGGTTTGTGACATTTTCCCCCCACCTAATTGGGCGAAATCCTCGTCGCTTGTCCCTAGTATAACTGAATCTTATCTTCATAGTTCCATAAGGAAAACTCATGTTCCCAAGTTGACTTAGCCTCAGACAAACCTTTCTAATGCACCAAGTATTCAGTGTAGCTTGGATGACTCTCTCGTCTCAGAATTACTCGATGCGCGATAATCTCATCTACGTCACGGTCATAAGTAGTAATGACCGCGGTAGGAGCCCTCTTTGATTCACCCCTACTTGGATCATCTCTATTAGCATGATATGGTTTTAAGAAACTTACATGAAATACGGGATGGACCTCGAGGTGAGATGGTAAAGTGATGTGGTAAACGAGCTTTTCGATCTTTTTCTCCACAAAAAATGGTCTCTCGTACCTACTAAGTAGTCCTTTGTGTGCTTTATCATAATTTCGGATGGTATGTGGAAGTAGCTCCACCATGACTAAATCTTCTTTTTCATACTCCACACGTCTTCTTTTTGTATCGGCCCATTTTTTTATTCTTTTTGTTGCCTTTTCCAAGCATGCCTTTGCTAATTTGGACTTTTCTCGCCATCCCTTGGCAAATAGAAAGGCACCAGGACTCTTCCCTGCATAAGAAGTTACCATAGTGTGGGGAGCTAAGGGTTGCTGACCTGTTGCTAACTCAAATAGACTAGCTCCTATTGACTCGCTCCGCTATATGTTGTATGAAAATTGGGCAATATCAAGTAACTTTACCCAATCTTTTTGGTTGGCACTCACAAAATGCCTTAGGTAAATCTCCAATAGCATTTAGCCTCTCAGTTTGCCCATCGGTTTGTAGATGAAAACTTGTAGAAAAGTTCAACTTAGAGCCTAAAATCTTGAATAGTTCAGTCTAAAATCTCTCAGTAAACCTTGTGTCTCTGTCACTCACGATCGATTTAGGAATACCCCAATACTTCACCACATGTTTGAAGAAGAGCCTTGCTGCATCCTCAGTATTATACTTCTTTGGTACTGGGATGAACACCCCATACTTGCTAAATCGATCGACCACTACCAGAATATTGCCACATCCATCCACTATTGGAAACCCCACAATGAAGTATATTGAGACACTTTCCCAAGGTCTTTCGGGGATAGGTAATGGCTCTAGTAGTCAAGCAGGACAGTTTTGCTCCACTTTATCTTGTTGGCAAACAAGACAAGTTTTCATGTATAACTCTACATTGTCACGCATTTTGGACAATAATATGCTTGATCTACCAAGGCTTGCGTGCGATGTGTCCCTTGATGTCCTACCCATAAGGAGTCATGACACTCCTTTATAATCTCTATGCGTAGGCCACCCCACCTTGGTGCATAAAGTCTCTCTCCTCTGGTGCGAATTAGGCCATCCTCTAGCCAAAATCTACAAGTCTTCCCTTGTTTAATTAGCTCCACTAAAATTTTGGCTTGAGGGTCCTCTTCCATACCTTTCTTAAACTTCTCCAAGATAGGAAAATTTGGTTGCATAAGGCTAGCTAATTCGGCCTTGCGACTTAATGCATCTGCCACCAAATTGGCTTTACCCGGCTTGTACTCCATCTTGAAGTCGAACTCGACCAAAAAGTATTTCCACCTTGCTTGATTTGGGGAGAGCTTCTTTTGATCTTGAAAGTAGCTAGTGGCCACATTATCAGTCTTTACTACGAACTTGGACCCCCAACAAGTAATCTCTCCAAGTTTGTAAGCAATATACAACAACAATCATCTCCTTCTCTTGAACGGTATATCGTCGCTCTGTGTCATTAAGCTTTCGACTTTCATAAGCAATGTTGTAATATCCCAAATTTTGGCTAGTGACCAAAATGAAAATTTTGAAAGTTTGGTGACCAAAGTATAAACTTTGGAAAAGTTTAGGGACTAAATTGTAATTTCCAAAAGTTATGTATTTTAGTCCCGTAAATGAATAGTTTACCCCTAAGAATGATATTTTCATGTTACCCAAATTTTTCGTACGGAGTTTGTATTTTTGGCTATAAAGCGATAAAGTTTAGAAAAATATTAGGATAATCGGATCGAATCGAATATTCAAGATATTTTAAAGGATGATAAAGTAAGTTTATAAATGTCACTTCCATGTTTTAAAATGGTAGGATTTAACATGGACTATTGGATTAAAGTAGGTTTTCCATGTTAATTATGAGCCTTTGGATGAAAAAGGGCAATATGGTAATTTTGGAAAATTCCAAGGGCAAAGTTGGTAATCACTAACTACTTGGTTTATTTTTGACCCTTGGATGAGTAGGTGGACATGTGGAAAAATATGAAGCATTGGATTACAAGGGCAAAATGGTCATTTTGCTATGAAAGAGATTTTTTTATTTGGAATTTTAAATTAGATGACAAATGGCTAAATTGGAAACAAATGAAAATTCAAGATTTCTCTTCACTCATCTCCCCTTGTTCGAAACCTCTAAGGTAAGAAAGAAAAAATTTTCTTTCAAATTTTCAAGCTATTTTAGTTAGATTTTGGATGAAAGCATGAAATATGAAGTTGATCTCCATGAAATTCTCTATCTTTTGGTATCATTTATTCATGCTTTCCTTGTTTGAAACCTTAGTTTTGTGATTTTGATGGATGAAGGGGATGTTTAAATATGATGATTTAAGATTAGATTTTGATGAAGTTGTTGTTGTAGAATCATATCCAAGCTTATATTATGATTGAAACTACTTGAAAGTAGTTAAATCCTATTTTTTTTAAAATTAGGGTTTTGACATGAAGTTGAATTTGGATTGATTTTGGTATGGGAATGATTATAGAAGCTTGGAAATTAGGTTTAGAAGTTGAATTCATGCTTGAATCAAGTTGTAAAATTTGGGTAAAAAGACTTCATATTCAGCCTATAGGGATAAATTAGGGAAAATTATGAGAAATTTTCCTAAGGCTAGAAATGATGTGAGAATGATTTTACAAGGCTTAGAATGTTGTTTGGATCAATTTGGAAGTTTACAAAGTGTTGAGGACCAAATGACATATTAAGGAAAATTTGAGAATGATATGGAAAGTGATTAGAAATTAATGTGTTAAGCTTGAATGTATTCTTAGAATACTGGAATATGTTGTTTAATGGTTGAATTTGAAGTTCAATGGCAAGGGACCATTTTGAATAATTTGGAAAATTGAGGTGAATTTTAAAAGAATTCATTTTATGGTTATATTATGAGATTTGAGATTTTCTTGTGAATTTGTGATGGTTATGAATAATAAAGGATTTTTAGGAATTTTATTCCTAATATATGTGCCTATGTTAGAATGATACTAACATACGCTTTGAAATGTATGTGTTTGGAAACGATGATTTTATAGATCGTGACCGTGATCAAGATCGTTTTACAAGCAAGTTTAAGGGCAAGGAAAAAGTTCAAGAGTAAAGTTAAAGCAATAGTAAGGTTTACTAGTGAGGCATGCATATATAACATGATACATGGATGTTTTATACTTCAATGGGAAGACTTGCGATAAGTCTACCTGGTTTATATATTGGCACGATATTTATGTCATTGATCATATGATTGACATATTTTAAATATGTCAAAAGTTGAATAGTAATGCATGGATCATTAGTTATATATGATATTATATTATGAATGTTATTTCGGGTATGAATTGCCCATTATTAAATTATGTTGATATACATTGCCTTGGATGAAATAAATACGGAAAATGTGCCCAAGTATGTCATTGAGGGACAGGGTATAGTTGGCATGTCATAGAGTCCAGCAACACGTTGCATACTCAGTTATCCGGTTTAGCACTATAGTGTATATAAAGGACACTTAGCGTAAATGGTTAGCACTGCCTTATAAATGTGCGGATGGTGGGCACAACCTTATGTGTATTAGCACTTCAGTGCATATTTGACTAGAGTACCCAGGGTCCTCACAGGTTTATATTTGGGCTATGATATTGGTAAATAATTGATAAACGGTGAAAGAGTTGTAAACTCTTAAAAATTATGGCGAGTATATTGGTAAAAAGTTATATCCGATTTATATTATGTTGATATATATAATTAGCATAATGGTAAGACATATCTAGTGATTCAAAATGCATGAATACGGTTACATGTTATTAGTTATAGTTATGTTATATTGCACTAGATATTATTATTGCCTCACTAAGTATATACTTAGCGTGTGATGGTTTTCACGCGTAGGTAAAATGTAGAAACCGGAGTAAGGAGCGGGCACCCAACCTATCCGAAATATAAACACGGTATCAGTAATAACATCTTTTAATGTGTTTTGATGTTTCTAGATGGCATGTATATGTTAAATTTAGTTAGTTATATACTAGTTTATATATATGGTTTGTAATAACTTACAAACTAGTTTATGTTTATAATGGATGATGAGTAGTTATATTAAATTTTAAAATCGGGTAATAACTAGATAATAGTAAATAAAGCAATCAGGTAGATTTTTATTTTAGGCGGATTTTAGGCAGTTATATTCCTTATATATTATAGAAAAGAATTGTTAAATTGCTTCCTGAAATCGGACTTAATTTGATGGGATAAAATTCAAAATATGATTTCACGAATTAAAAAAATTATATTCTTTATGTGATACTCTAATTAGTATTTAATATAGAATACTGGTTAGGGTATTACAAATGGGATGTCCCTTCTGCATTAGAACACCTCCAATAGCGAAATCTGAAGCATTAGTGTGTACCTTAAATGTTTTGGTGTGATCAAGAGGGGCCAAGACTGGTTCTTCTATCACAACTTGCTTCAAGGCTTCAAAAGCTTCTTGGCACTTCTCGTTCCAATCCACACTCGTTTTTTCTTTAACAAGTCGGTCAAAGGTGTGGCTATTGTTGAATAGCCACGAATGAACCTTCGGTAATAGTTCACCAATCCAAGGAATGATCGCAACTCGAGAACTCTTCTTGGTGGTTCCTATTCTTGAATGGCTCGTATCTTCGCCTCATCCATGCACAACTTCCATTGTCAAAAAATGTGCCCCAAGAATGCTACCTCTTTTTGTGCAAAAGAGCACTTTTCTTTCTTTACATAAAGCTTGTTTTCCCTTAGAATTTGGAAAACTCGCTTTAAGTGATTGATGTGCTCCTCTAACGACTTACTATATAGTACAATATTATCTAAGTACACTTCAACAAAGCGGTCCAAGAAAGGTTGGAACACTTTATTCATAAGTGTATAAAAGGTAGCAGGTGCATTGGTTAGGTCAAAAGGCATAACTAGAAATTCGAAAGAGTCGTACCTCGTTACGTGTGCGGTCTTCGAAATGTCTCCGTCAGCTATCCTTACTTGATAGTACCCTAACCTTAAGTCTAACTTGGAAAACCACCTTGCTTCTCCAAGTTTATCGAATAAGTCAGCAATAAGTGGGATCAGATACTTATTTTTCATAATAATCTTGTTTAGTACATGGTAGTCAACACACAGTCGAAGCGACCCATTATGTTTCTTTTGGAATAATACTGGCGCACCAAAAGGAGTCTTTAATGGTCGAATGTAACCAGCATCCAACAACTCATTTAGTTGTCTCCTTAATTCCTCAAGCTCGGGAGGTGCCATACGGTAAGGTACCGTGGCAGGGGGTCTTGCACAAGGCTCAAGCTCAATAACATTATCCACCCCCTCTTAGGCGAAAGTTTTTTTCGGCAACTCCTTAGGCATGATGTCTTGGTACTCTTCCAAGACCCTCTCAATCTCCCTCGGCACATCAGTCTTTCTCTCTTCGATTTCCTATTTGATAGCCATCAAGAAAGTAGGCTCACCTTTTTTAAGCCTCTTGGAGAGTTGCATGACCGATCGTGCACGTACTTGGCTTCCCTTTCCTCGAGATAAAGGTACTATACATGAATGTCCTTCCTCCAATATACACATCATGTTAGCGAAGGGCATCGGTATGGCCTTTACCTTGTCTAAGAATTCCATGCCAAGTACTATCGAATAATCATCCATATGAACAATAGAAAAATTGATAAGGTCGGACCACTCACTAAGGTTTATTTTGACGTTGCGAGAAGTACCAAGGATGGGCTTTGGTTGAGAGTTCACTGCCTTTAGCCATCCTTTTTCTACAACATAGGTGATACCCAAGCATCTTGCTTCTTCTTCCTTGATGAAGTTGTTCGTTACTCCAGTGTCAACTAAGGCACGTACTAGTTGTCCTCCAATCTTCACTTGTACGAACAACGGTCCCTTGTTTTTGGACTTAGGCACCTCAACATTGGCCTTGATAGAGTTGAGAATATGGAGAGATCCTACACTCATCTCTACTTGTTGTTGAGTAACTTGCTCTCTTTCTTCAATTATGGCCGAGAGTTGGCTTCTTTTTGGACACTCTCGGGCCAAGTGTGGACCATCGCAAAAAAAAACATTTTAAAGGTGGGCATTTACCTCTTTTTCTTCCCTTTTCCCTTGAAAAATCATTTCTTATGGGTTGACTTCAGGCTTCCCTCTTTGTGTGATTTACTTCCTCCTTTTCCATAGCCTTTGTTCCCCTTTGGCTTGAAGCTCTCACTTTTCTTAAATTCAGTGAGGGATTTGGCAATAGCAATGGCAGAAGCGAGGTCTTGTGCACC
This sequence comes from Hibiscus mutabilis, assembly GCA_019671005.1. Classification (NCBI taxonomy): domain Eukaryota; kingdom Viridiplantae; phylum Streptophyta; class Magnoliopsida; order Malvales; family Malvaceae; genus Hibiscus; species Hibiscus mutabilis. Next base: position 11,342,209 of record CM033754.1, read on the forward strand.
TCTTCTCTCAATCTCCAACTTAGCCTAATTTTGTAAGCCATCACAAAAAGCATAGAAAGCCTCATTGTCGGGAATCTCCATAAGCACTTCAGAGAATTCTTTAACATACTCCCAGATGCTCCCTTTTTGGGTAAGTCGCCTCAGTTTTGCTCGGGCCTCTTTCTCTACATTCTCGGGATAGAATTAACGTTTTAGCTCCTTCTTGAATTCCTCCTAAGTGGAAATGGTACAGACTCCCCTCTCGATCTCACCATTCTTACGACGTCACCATAGCATCGCAGTATCTCCCAAATAAAGTGAGGCATGATTAATCTGCCTAACATCCTCCACGACATTTATAGCTCAAAAATATTGTTCCAAGCTCCATAAGAAGTTATCTACCTCCTTCGCGTTTCTAACCCCTTAATACGCTTTGGGTTTAGGAACCTCTACCCTTGAAGGAGTTAAAATTGGGACAGATGACGTAGCTCCACCATCATGAGCTAATGTCTTCTTAAAAAGCACTATCTTCTCCCTCATGTTTCCCAATTCCCCATTTACCTCTTTAAGCTCATCCCTTAGAGCTTTGTTCTCTTCTTTAAGGAAAAATATTTCACTAAAAAGAGAATTTGAAGAAGTCTCACATTGTTGTGAACACTTACCAGTAGCCTCGTTCAGGGCTCCCAATATTTCCTTTCGAAGCTCATCGATCTTTCCATCAAGCTCCTCCAGAGAGGATTTTATCTCCTTAAACTTGTCCTCCCCATCGACTACTGAAAGCTCTACCTTCACGAGTCTTGTGTCCACGTCCCCCATTTCTTTCCCTCATTTGGAAGGTCCATGAGACTTCGACCTCCATCTCTTTTGTTCCTCGCCAACAACACCACCGGCAAGAGTGATCTCGTTGTTTGGCATACTTGCTTGATGATGGTCTTTGATCCTCGAAACCTTCGCTCTGATACCAACTGTCACATACTTACTCTTTCTTCTCGCCCGTGCAGCACTTAGACACGCTTGAGTGACAAAGTCAGCCTAAACTTCTTGAAGATGCAAGCTAGGTGTAGTGGAAGAATAATAAGGCAAGTATGCTTCAAGTAGGGAAGAAGAGAACTCAAGTATTGAATACTTTAAAAGAGAATTTTATTGGTTTGGAGAATGCTATACAAGATGTTAGGACTCTAGTTATCTTGGGTTACATTGCCAAATGGCCAAAGCCACCTATTTATAGCCTTCCGCCTCCTTAATGGACGGTGGAGATCAATCTAATCCTACGGTAATATTTTGCTTCTAGAGAAATCTATACAACCTAGAAATATCTTACATCTCCTAGAACTTTCTATAACATCCTAGAATAGTCTAGCCTTGGAGAAATCTCCATAACCTTCAAGAACATTCCATAATCTTTTATCATATTCCAGGACCTTCTAGAATGTTTTAGAGCCTTCTTTAACATTCTAGATCCTTCCAGCATGTTCTAGATCCTTCCAGTATGTTCCAAAACATTCTTGAATCTTCTAGAGCCTTCTTGAATCTTCCAGTGCCTTCCATGGTTTTCTAGATCATTCCAAAGTGTTCTAGATTATTCTGTAGAGTTCTAGAACTTCTTTTAATATCCTAGAATTTTCCAGCAATATCTTTATTCTTCCAAGACAATTCTAAAATTCAGTTGATTTAATTTTTGGTTTGTGACACTAGACGTCAGGGTTCCAATAAAGGATGATTAAACATGTGTTGACCAAAGGCAAAATATTCATTACCCAATTCCAACACTCGATAGTTGGTTAAATCTAGCACCTTCGGGAAGTCTTCTGGAAGAGTTGTCAGGTGAGAATCCGAAAGAGGGTTCATCAGTCGCACTTTGGAACTGTCGGCTCCGTCTCCGGTCTTAACCAACCAGCAAGTAGCAGATAGTGGTGGGTTATCACGAGACAACATAACGAACGAGGTAAAATATGGTTTTGGTGAAATGGAGCTGAAACTCTTGGGTTGGTGTTAACGGAGGGCGATATAAGGGAAACGTGTACACTTTCGGCCGAACGGAGGAACGCCTTGTATTGCAGACTGACCGAAATCTAACAACATCAAACCTATATTCAAGACTTTTGGATATCGGACCTAGTAGTTCCGCCGGCAGTTTACACCAATCTGCCATCTTTATGGCTTTATCAGAATCTGAAAGTGGATTTGCTAACTTTGGATACGGAGGAGGGAGAAGAATTTTGGATCTTGGCAATGCGTTGAGAGGCAGAGTGATGGTTTTTTCTAAGAGAGTAGGAGTTAGGAAGGAACAACCTTATTTAAAGAAAAAGTGTTAAAGAATTAGTTAGTAGTTACAATCTGCATCGGTCAAGCAGTTGAGAATAGGCAGTTACTCAAAGTAGTTTTTTTTTGGTAAAATTCACAAAGGGTAACTGAACTTTAGTAAATTATTTAATTTGGTAACCAAACTTCTAATTACTTCAATGTTACCATTAAACTTTTAATTTTACTTCAATGTTACCACTGACTTATTAACAGATGTTAACAACAGTTAAAATATTTAGTATAATAACACATTTAGTCCTCCACCGTTTGTGCATTCAAACAAGTTAGTCTTAATTCAAAAAAATAATAAATTTAACTCTCGTTATTTAAACATTATTTCAATTTGACCCTATTTTTTATTAAAAATAATGCAACCCTAAACTCTAAACTTAAAACTCAAAACCTCTAAACCATAACCTAAAACCCTTAAAACCTTAGCAGTTCGGAAACCTCATCAGTTTTGATTTCGAAAAGGACGTTGTTGATCACCAGGTGATGGGGATCTTAGATAGAGATTCTATTTTGTTTGTATACTGAATTCAACAAAGTTAAATCTAAACTACACTAGTTGGTAACTGGAAATCAATGTTTGGAAGATGAGGGTTAAATCTATTTTGTTTGTATACATGTATGGGTATTTCTTATAGCAAAAGAATACCTCGGACTGGTCTCCGAATTCAATCTCATTATCTTTCATGTAAAGTCTCTATTTTTCTATGTACCATTTTGTAGAAATTTCCAGGCATCTCATAGCATAAACCAAGGAATCCAAGAAATCAAACAAGGAAACTCAAAGGGACAAAAGAAAGATTATATTTTCGCAAATACGGTAGACTAACCTTATTTGGGCAACACCATATCAAGTATCAATCAATCTCTATAAAATTTCATATGACCTGACCCCCTCCACTTCTATAAATCTTGCTGCGTTATGTTAATCATTTTTCTCCTTTTCTTTGAATATGCCAAAACAAATTATGTTTTTTTATATAGGAGTCTTACTCTGTAATCAAACTGAAAAACCCTGTTTCTGTTACAGAAAGATTTAAGGAGAAGATGGCGACCAAGCTGTTAGCATTGGCATGCATAGGGAAGGAGAGTTATGGGGATTTGTCGCCAAGGCCTCATTATCCATCAAAGCCCAAGTACCAAAGGGGGTATCCGCACAAGCAACGAGCTTGCAGGGGTCAGAGGCCAAGGCTATCTTTTCTGTCATCGGAATGACATGTTCCGCCTGCGTCAGATCAGTCGAGATGGCTGTCAAGAGGCTTCCGGGAATCAAGGAAGCCGTCGTCGATGTTTTGAACAACAAGGCACAAGTTCTCTTCTACCCAAGTTTTGTTAATGTAAGTTCTCATTAAGATTTAGAGTTTAAGAGTTTAAGGTTTTAGAGTTTTGAGTTTAGATTTTTAAGGTTCATGTTTAGAGTTTAGGGATAAATCATTTTAAAAAAGGGCTAAATTGAAATAATGTTTAAATAATGAGAGTTAAATTTATTTATTTTTTAAATTAGGATTAAATTATTTGAATGTACAAACGTAAAGGACTAAATGTATTATTATACAAAATATTTTAACTGCCGTTAAAATCCGTTAATTGGTCAATGGTAACATTAGAACAAAACTAAAGATTTAATGATAACATTGAAATAATTGAAAATTTAGTTATCAAATTAAATAATTTACTAAAGTTGAGTTACTAATTTTTTTTTATTTTGATAAGAAGATACTCAAAGTAGTTAGCTTCTATAGATGTACTTTTATCAGTTTCCAGGCCTATTATTTGACTTTTTGTACACTATACCTTTGGGTTAGGCCCATCGAATTAGAAAGTTCTTTCCTTTGGGTTGAAAACTTCCGAGAGCCGGAAGAGAACCTCCCTTGAGCCTTAGAACCCATGGAGAAGAAGCAGGAGAAACAAAGCGACCATACAAGTGAACGAAGTGGAAGAAAAGCTGCTTCTTTGAAGATAATTGGGAGCAGTTCAATCAATGGAGACGATGCTTCGGGCTTAGTTATGAGCATAGTCGAAAAGGGAATTGTTTCAAACGACGATACTAGTAAATCCATTCAACCGCCTCGCCTCTTACTGCTTCCTTTCCCTGTTGCACGCCACCGCTCTCATACTCCTGTAAGCCACCGTCTTCTTCTGCAATGATTTTGTTCTGTCTTATTCTATTATTGATTTGCTTAAATTAGCCTTATCATTGTCAAAAAAAAGTTAAATTCAACAAATTTTGAACATTTATAGGATATGCGAACACCTTTATGTTATGCATTTTTTTGAATTGTTTCTTTTTGGATACATAGATCACCATTACATATAACCCGAAAGGGGAGCTTTTTAACTAATACTTTGGGAAGCTCATTTGTTTCGGTAATTCATTGTTATTGATGACTACAAATTTGGGTAAGTTTGTTGCCTGAAGGAGAAGCAAAACCATAAGTTTAAAGCCTAAAAAACATGGGTTTGGAATGGTGGGATTGACTAATACTAGCATAAAACATGTTCCTTTTTTGGTTTTGTCTCCCTTCCTCTAATATTTGTTGATTGAAGTAATTAACTGGATTTATTTGTTCAAAGAAGAAGTTGCTTGAACTGATATTTGGATTTGTTTTAACAGCATTGGACTCCAAGAAGCAATAATAGAGATATTGTTGAAGAAGATGGTGAAGATAAAAGTGAATTTTCTAACTTTGGTCCCGTATCAGTTTTCGCTAAACCAGTGCAGAGGAAAGAGAAAAAGAATTTGGATCTTAGCCGTTGGAAAGAGGCAATGCAGAGTGACGATTTTTCCTTGAGAAAGGGAAGGGAAGCAAACAAGTCAGATGTTGGGAAAATTGAAAGACAAAAGATGGATGGAGAAGCCGTGGGTGCACATGCAGATATTGCCTCCATGGATGTAGGTGTAGAATCACATCTAAGTGCCCATAGGCCCTAGGCTAAAACTGACAAAGCCATGAGGAGTGAATTGGGTGCTAGTTCAGTCACTGAAATGGACTTAGATGACTTACTTCAATCACACCAGCAAGAGTATGTTAAAGATGCTAACTCTGAAAGCATAAATAGAGAATCAGGATCGATGGCTATTGATGATCAGGTCATGGCAGAAAGAATGTTCCATAATGATAGTGCCCAAGTGCAATTCGGGAGAATGAAGAAGATGGATACCACGGTGCCAAAACAATTCCACAAATTAGGAAATGAACATGGTCCAAGTCTCTTGGGAGTGAAATTGATGCTGAGAATCATGCCCTATTAGAAAACATGTCACCTGAACAAATTAAACAGAGACTGGATTGGCTTATACAGATGGATCCTGCTAAACAGATCTTACTGAAAAAGAGAGGGCAACAGAAATTAAAGAAGCAAAAAGACTCAACCTCAAATCTGGCTGCCGATGGTGAACAGAGAATTAGACATGAAAATCAGTCAAACACTGCCATAAACACTCAAAATATAGAGAGAAATAATCCCACAGTCACAACAAGCTCAAACATTACGATGAGCAGCCTTGATAGTGGCATGGGGCAAGATGTAAACCCTGGTAGTGGCAGCTTGTGGAATGCGTGGAGCCAGAGAGTTGAGGCAGCTAGGGAATTAAGATTTTCCTTGGATGGGACTGTTGTTAAAAATGATTTTGTCCAGATACCAGAGATAAGTAACGCGAAATCAGAGTCGGTCTCATGTTCATTTATTTAGTTGCTTTTATACATACCTGCACACATTTTCACTTAATTTTATGCATCTATGGGCAAACATTAGACTTTAGATATTGTCACTTTCTTCATAAGCTCTCTGAAAGTTGATTTGTCGAAATTTATTTGTTCATCAAAAGTCCATATTCTTCGGTTGCCTTAATAGATTAGTTGGAGGATGCTAACGGCTATACAAGGAACAGCAGATGACTGAAATTAATCTTTTTTTTCTCCTTTCGTTCCTGCATTATAGGTGGTGAAAATGTTGCTGAACGTGACTTCTTACGGACAGAGGGGGATCCTGGCGCAGCAGGTTATACAATTAAAGAAGCAGTCGCACTCACAAGAAGCACGGTCGGTTTGTATTTTATTTATTAGTTTATTAGATAACATTTTTATCTTCAAGGCCAATATAATCATGTGTTGATCTCCTGTTATTTACTGATATTGTTGAATTTAGATTCCAGGACAACGGGCCCTTGCACTACATCTCCTTGCATCTGTGCTTGATAAGGCATTACATAATATTTCTCTCAATCCTGTTGGCTGTACTATGACCGGTAATAACATTGTTGACGGTGCCGTTGATTGGGAGGCCGTTTCGGCTTTTGCACTGGGCCCAGAACCTGAGCTAATCTTATCGTTAAGGTTAAATGATTTTTTTTTCCAAAATACCAACAATGTCAAGTCACACTCTTCTTTTTCCTGTTAAAATTTAGATGCCAATTCATAAAATGAGTTTTATTCTGTCTTCTTTACCCTTATTTGAATATTTTGATATATGTAAGATGTCCCTTGATGATAATCACAATTATGTTGTTTTAGCAAGCGCCAAAGTTATTCAGTGCATATTGAACTGTGATATAAATCAGAATTTCTTTGATCTTTTGAAGGTAGATTTTTAATTTTTTATGTCTTGTTACTCTTGTATGTCTATATGTAATGCGGAGTTTAATAAATGTTATGTATTGCAGAAATCAGCAATTGACATGAAGGATACTTATACTGCTCCTATATTTCGAAGTAAACCAGAGATTGATGTTGGTTTTCTTCATGGTGGATTTTGGAAATATGGTGCAAAACTGTCAAATATTCTGCTTTATGGTGATGATATTGTGAAAGATGAAACTGAAGGGAAACATACAATTCAGGATGATATTGTTGTTGCTGGACAAGATTTTGCCGCCGGTTTGGTTAGGATGGGAATCCTTCCAAGGATTCGATATCTTTTGGAGGTGATATTTTTTTCAATAAATCCATTTCAATATCTGTTTTCTTCAGTCCTTGACATACCTGCCATCAGGTTTCTGCTTAAATTTATTCAAATTTAGTATTGATCTAGACTCTTGTGCTAGCATCTTCTTTTTCTCTACTGCTGATTTTCATGTTTACATTTTTTTCTTTTCGGACTTGCATGAGACTCTGGAAACTAATAAGTTGTATCATGATCTCTATATTAATTCGATAGGTCTATTTTTTAGTTGTTCTAACCCCTAACAGGATAGAAGCCATAGTGTGTCTCCTGGAAGCTCAATAGTCAATGCTTAGGTTGTAGAATGTTTCTGATATGTATTTTTTTTTTTGTTCATGTTTCCAGATAGAACCAACAGCACCTTTGGAAGAATGCATGATTTCAGTCCTAGTTGCAATCGCAAGGCATTCCCCAATGGGTGCTGACGCAATAATGAAGTGCCAAAGACTAGTTCAAACTGTTGTTCACCGATTTACCGCAAATGACAGTATGGAGGTTTATCCGTCAAAGATCAAATCTGTTTGCCTTTTGAAGGTAAGCTTATATTCAATTGTTTTCGGAATATTGAGGGTCATGAGGCTGCCTGACCCTCTTCCTGTGTTAGCGAAAATTATGAAAAAATTGCTGTGTTTTATTTATTTACTAAATGGTTTATTTTCCTACCATTTAGCATATTATGTTGCTGTATTTTTTTTTTTTGTTAAAAGGTACTAGCACAATCGGACCGGAAGATCTGTACAGAGTTCATAGAGAATGGGATTTTCCAGGCTATGACATGTCAATTGTACTCTCTGGAACAATGGCTGAAATTGGGAAGAGAAAATTGTAAATTTTCATCTGCTTTAATGCTTGAACAACTACGTTTTTGGAAGGTCTGAATTCAGCATGGGTATTGTATATCATACTTCTCCAACATTTTTCCTGCCTTGTCCTTGTGGTTGAATCCCCGACAATTGAAAAACTGGTTGAGAACAATGTTTTAAGTGAATTTGCTTCCATCTCTGAGGAGGCATACCTTGTTCTAGAATCCTTGGCCAGAACACTTCCAATTTTTATTCACACAAGATTCTAAGTGATAGCATACCTGAGGGAACTGATGATGATGTGGAAACCTGGTCTTGGATCCATGTTGGACCAATGGTTGATTTAGCTATTAAATGGATATCATTAAAGTCTGTATTGATTGATTCTCGGGATGGAATAATGGGAAACTCTGTTCTCCATGATAAATCTTCCTCTCCCTTATTGTGGGTGTACTCAGCTGTCATGCACATGCTTTCCAGAGTGCTTGAAAAAGTGATCCCTGAGGATGCCATGGACCTTCAAGAAGGTGGTGGTCACGTGCCATGGTTGCCAGATTTTGTTCCTAAGGTTGGACTTGAAATTATTAGAAATGGGTTTTTGAGCTTTACACATGTGAACAATGCAGAATATGGAATTATCCTGGCTGCAGGTAGTTCTTTTATTGAGCAACTCTGTTCTTTAAGAAAGCAAAGTGAATCCGAAACATCATTTGCTTCTTTATGTTGCCTCCATGGCTTCTTCCAGGTTTTTATATACATTAACAATTTGATCCAGTTAACAAAGACTTGTTAGATTATCCGATAGAGTTAGAGTCCTTATGTAAATAGTAGTTTAAATTAAAGTTTAAAGATAGAGTTAGAGTCCTCATGTAAATAGTAGTTTAAATTAAAGTTTACTTCCTAAAAGATAGAGTTAGATGTCTTATGTACTTAGGACTCCTAATTGTAACTAAAGTCCAATACTTGAGTCTATAAATTCACTGTAAAGGATGTAATTTTTCAAAAATATTCAATAACAGAAAATCAATTCTGTTTTCTTCTTTTCTGCAGAAACTTAAATTCTGTTTTATTTTTATGCGTTAATTAGTTTTTCCTAAAGCTAGAAAATTGCTTTTCTACATGGTATCAGTCTAACATCGATCCTAGTTAGAATTCTTAATGGGATCCCCTTCGACAACCTTTGAGATGCTGTCCATAGCAGAGCAGTCGGGATTGGAGTTTTTCCGAAAATTTCGTGTTCGACAAGAACTTTGTGAAGTAGATTTAGCCCCGTGGAGGATACAAGCATCTGAGAATACTTGTTCTCCTCTGCACTTTTTCTACCAAAGGTGCATCAAAGATGGATCATCGACTGGAGCATCCGATCACATGACCGGTAACAGGAATTATTCCTTAGTTTTTCAGATTCATCTTCTACAAGTTCTATTAAAACAGCCGATGGCTCTTTCTCTCCTATCAAAGGAAGTGGCTCAGTCCTCATTAACGATAATTTGTTGCTTGAAGATGTTTTGTTTGTGCCTAATCTCGCCTGCAATCTCCTCTCTGTTAGTAAACTCTCCAAGAATTTGAAGTGTTCATTACAGTTTACTAAATCTGGTTGTTTTTTGCAGGCAATGAATTCGAGGAAGATGCTTGGCACTGCTAGCTTGCAAAATGGTCTCTATGTCCTCGGAAATCAACCATCTACCTTACAAAATACTTCTTGCTCTTTGACTTCTTTAGGGCAAATTGATAATATAATGTTATGGCATTTTAGGTTAGGGCATCCTAATTTTCATTATCTTGCTAAACTATTCCCTGAATTATTTGTTAATAGAAAACCAAGTTCTTTTAAATGCCATATATGTCCTCTCGCTAAACAGACAAAAGCATCCTATTTACCATCTTCCTACAAACCTTCCCAACCTTTTTCATTAATTCATAGTGATGTTTGGGGTCCTTCTCGAGTGAAGAATGTAACTGGTAGAAGGTGGTTTGTCACTTTTATTGATGATCATAGTAGAACAACTTGGGCATATTTGTTAAGGGATAAATCTGAAGTAGCCTCTGTTTTTGAGAAATTTTACAATATGGTTGAAACCCAATTTGGAAGTAAAATTCAGATCTTCAAATCTGATAATGGGAGTGAATATTTTACCAAGTCCTTGGGGGAATTTTTTTAACAAAAAAGGGATTGTTCAACTTAGCACTTGTGTGGATACACCACAACAAAATGGGGTTGCAGAAAGGAAAAATAGGCATTTGTTGGAGGTAACTAGGTCTTTGATGTTCACTAGTAATATTCCCAAATATTTGTGGGGTGAGGCTTTGTTAACTGCAACCTATCTCATTAATCGAATGTCCAGTAAGACTTTGCAATATAGAACACCTAAAGCTGTTTTTTTGGAGAGTAAGGTTTTGCAATATAGAACACCTAAAGATGTTTTTTTGGAGAGTTACCCCAATTTTAAAACTCTGTCCTCTATTCTCCCTTTCAAAGTTTTTGGTTGCACTGTGTTTGTGAAAGATTATGTTCCCTCTAGGTCAAAACTTGACCCCAGAGCCTTGAAGTGTGTCTTGGTCGGGTATTCTTCACTTAAGAAGGGCTACAAATGTTATCATCCTCATTCTCTGAAATTTTTTACTTCCTTGGATCTCACCTTTTTTGAACAGGAACCTTATTTCCTCTGGCTACTACAAATCGGGGAGAATTGTGATGTTTTTCACCTCCTACCGATCAGGTTTATCCTTCTTTACCTTGAGTTATTACCTACTAATAATCCTTTGTTATTTGAACCTCATACTCCTTTAAACCCTTCTACTTCTTCACCTATTATTACACCTACAGACTTCCCATCCTTCACCTATTGTTACTACTCCTCGAATTCACCCAAACCTTCCTCACAAACCCCTCACCTCTCCTAAGCAATTGAAAGTTTATACCAGAAAAATGAAAAACTATTCCAGAGATTGTTTTGCAATCTAACACTTGCCGAGAATTGGACTTGAATTCAGTTGCCAATGAAAATGATGGAGGTAATGTTCTAGCCGAGATTCCTCTCATTTACTTGAATTTGATTATTTGCCTATTGCTAAAAGGAAAGGGGTAAGACAATGTACAAAACACCCCATTCAGAGGTATGTTGCTTATGGTAATCTAATGCCATCATTTAAGGTTTTTACAGCTTGCTTAGATAAAGAACAGATACCTAACACTATTGAGGAGGCTCTAAAAGATTCTAAGTGGAGAATGGTTGTTAAAGAGGAGATTGAAGCACTTGAAAAGAATGATACTTGGACCATTACAGATCTTCCGCAAGGCAAGAAACCAGTCGGATGCAAATGGGTGTTCTCCATAAAATACAACTTTGATGGCAGTATACAGAGGTATAAAGCAAGGTTGGTGGCTAAGGGTTTTACTCAAACCTATGGAATTGATTATAATGAGACCTTTGCTCCTGTAGCTAAACTAAATACAGTTAGAGTTCTCTTAAGCTTGGCTGTAAACAAAGACTGGAAGCTTCATCAACTTGACATTAAGAATGCCTTTCTTAATGGAAAATTGGAAGAAAAAGTGTACATGAGAGTGCCTTCGGGCTTGAAGTCGATAAAGGAGATCGAAAAGTTTGCGGACTTAATAAATCCATCTATGGTTTGAAGCAGTCACCTAGAGCCTGGTTTGTGATTCACCAAGGTGATTTTAGAAAATGGATACAAACAATCCTTGGCAGATCACACTCTCTTCATTAAGGTAACATCTAGCAATAAAAGGGTTATTTTAATAGTATATGTGGATAACATTATTCTGACAGGTGATGATGATGAAGAGATAAGTCACTTGAAAGGGTTGTTAAATACACAGTTTGAAACAAAAGACCTAGGAAAGCTCAGATACTTTCTAGGCATGAAGGTTGCTAGGTCGAGCAAAGGTCTAGTGATAAACCAGAGAAAATATGTTCTTGATCTACTTAATGAAGCAGGAATGTTGGGATGCAAACCAGTTGATACTCCCATGGAAGCAGGCTTAAAATTCAATAGAGAGGATACAAGCCCTAAAGCTGATAAGGGTAAATTTCAGAGGTTAGTGGGAAAATTGATTTATTTGTCATTAACTAGACCAGACATTGTTTTTCCAGTTAATATTATCAGTCAACACATGACTGATCCAAGGGAAGATCACATGGAAGCTGCAATTAGAATTTTAAGATACTTGAAAGGGACACCAGGGCATGGATTGCTATTTAAAAAGACTCAAGAAAGGACTGTTTTATTCATATTCAAGTTAGGCAAACGAACTGACAGAAAGTAGATCAACTAGTGGTTACTGCTCCTTTGTTTGGGGAAATCTAGTGAATTGGAGGAGTAAGAAACAAACAGTTGTATCTAGAAGCAGTGCTGAAGCAGAATATAGGGCTTTAGCATTGGGAATGTGTGAAGGAATTTGGTTGTTAAAGCTATTGAAGGAGCTAAATGTGAACCAAGAGGAGAAGTTTGAGATTTTTTGTGATAATCAGTCCACCATACAAATTGCTCGAAATCCAGTCCACCATGATAGGACTAAACATGTGGAGATTGACAGGCATTTTATCTCAGAAAAGATTACTAGTGGGACAGCTTCTTTATCTTATGTTCCTACAGAAGAGCAAGTGGCAGATGTACTTACAAAAACACTATCAAAAGCTTCTTTCGACAAGTTTCTATTCAAGTTGGGATTATACAATGTATATTCTCCAACTTGAGGGCGAGTGTTAGATTATCTGATAGAGTTAGAGTCATTATGTAAATAGTAGTTTAAATTAAAGTTTAAAGATAGAGTTAAAGTCCTCATGTAAATAGTAGTTTAAATTAAAGTTTACTTCCTAAAAGATAGAGTTAGATGTCTTGTGTATTTAGGACTCCTAATTGTAACTAAAGTCCAATACTTGAGTCTATAAATTCACTGTAAAGGATGTAATTTTTCAAAAATATTCAATAACAGAAAATCAATTCTGTTTTCTTCTTCTTTTCTGCAGAAACTTAAATTCTGCTTTATTTTTATGCGTTAATTAGTTTTTCCTAAAGCTAGAAAATTGCTTTTCTACAAGACTACGGTCTGTAATCCTTCTCAAGGATGCAGCTTATCACATGAAGTGAACATACTTGCAAAGGGGATACTGGTGGAATCTATGTTTGAATTGAGATGTGTGTTTGATATTTTCTCAAAGTTAGTAGCATCAGAGTAGCACTTTGTGCAGTCAATTGAGATTTTTGGTAGAGGAGGTCCTGCTCCTGGTGTGGGGCTTGGATGGGGTGCCTCTGGTGGAGGATTTTGGTCGAAAACTGTTTTATTGGCACAAACAGATGCATGGCTACTCAGTCAGTTGCTTGAAATCTTCCAGAGTATCTTTACAGAAGTCTTATCCTTAGATGAAGAGAGGACCTTTACCAGGGAAATAATCCTTTCTGCTTTAGGATTATGTTTAATTGCTGGACCAAGAGACAAGGTCATTGTGGAGAAAGCGTTGGATGTTATGCTTCAAGTACCCGTGCTAAAGTACCTTAATCTTTGCATTCAGCGTTTTATTCAGGATAAGGGGAGTATAAAATCATATATGGGTGGGAATATAAAGAAGACGACTATATGCTCTTCAGTGAGATATTAGCTTCTCACTTCAGAAATAGATGGTTGTCTAATAAGAAAAAATTGAAAGCCTCGAGTGTTGATAAAACATCAAGGGGTAGTGTTCCTCTGAAAACCATACCAGAGGAGCTGGACACATCAAAGATGAGTCGATATCATAACTACACTTCATTGATGACGGAATGGGCCCACCAGAGACTGCCGCTTCCCATACACTGGTTTCTTAGTCCAATATCAACCTTATGTGCTAGCAAGCATGCTGGGCTTGGAAAGGCCTCTGACATACAAAATATTGTGCAGGATCCTGGTCATATAGTTGAAGTTTCTAGAGCTGGAATGTTTTTCCTTCTAGGTTTGGAAGCCTTGTCCACTTTCTTGCCTGTAGATGTTGTCTCACCCGTTCATAGTGTTCCGGTAATCTGGAAACTGCATTCATTATTCATCATATTACTCGTTGGAATGGCCGTGCTTGAAGATGAGAAGACTACGGATATTTATGAGTCTTTGCAAGAGCTATATGGACAACTTCTTGGCGAGAAAAGGTCTAAGGGGAGACATGAAACTACTTCAAATATGTCTACCAGTTTAACACCAGAGACGGGAGAAAAATATAATGTGGAATTCCTGAGGTTTCAGTCAGAGATTCATGAAACTCGCTCAACATTTATTGATACTCTTGTCGAGCAGTATGCTGCTGTATCTTTTGGTGATGTGACCTATGGTCGGCAAGTTGCAGTATATTTACACCATTGTGTCGAAGCTCCTATGCGACTTGCTGCCTGGAATGCATTATCTATTTCCCGTGTTCTTGAACTTCTTCCACCATTGCAGAAATGCCTGGGAGAGGCTGAAGGATGCCTTGAACCTGTTAAGGTACTCCCTGTTATCTGTTATTTTTGTGTTCTATTAGAGTGCATAGCAATCTGCGGCATGGGGTAACATAATTGAATGTGCTTCACATGAAGTTTCTGAAAATTTGTCATAATGAACACCCAATTTGCCCTCAATGTGTTAGAAGAGAACACTGTAAATTATTAGCTTTAAAATCATAAATAAGGTGGAGAGAGAAATAATGAATTGCCGTAAGGTAGATTTGTTTACTCCAACATCCCTGTTTCTATCTGATTAAGCATCTTAACAGAGGTTACTTGCAAGTTACATATTATGAGAATGTCTGAAATTTTGGTTGTTGACAGGAGAATGAAGCGATTCTGGAGGCATATTCGAAGTCATGGGTGTCTGGTGCCCTTGACAAAGCTGCAACTCGAGGATCAGTTGCATTCACATTAGCTCTGCATCACCTTTCATCTTTTGTTTTTATCTCTAACAAAATCGACAAGCCGTTGCTACGGAATAAGCTTGTGAAGTTCCTACTGCGAGACTACTCCAGGAAGAAGAACCATGAGGTAAGCAGCATTTCTCAAAAACTGTATATGCTCAATAACCAATACTGCTTGTAAAAATAGTATTGTAAAGACATCCAGAATCAGTCAGTATATCATAGTGTAGATTACATTTTTCAGATTATTAACTCGGAGTATTATTTTAATGATCAACAAGAATATCCGCATCGTTTCATTATCAGATTTATATGTGTATTGAGTTACATGATCTCTGTGTTCGTCTCTTGGAATATGATTACAGGGAATGATGCTGCACTTCATTGGATATACGAAGCCGCTGAATGTTCCAATGCAGAGGAGCAATCTAGAGGAGAGGTTGGAAACTCTCAGGGTAGCTTGCGAGGGAAATCCCTCTCTTCTGACAGAAGTTGAGAAACTCAAGTCTCGTCTGAAAGAATAGTTTGTCTTGTAACCTCCAGCATTTTCCCCTATCTTATTGGTAAAAATTTAAATTTTAAAAATGCCTTGAATCAAGTAGTTTTTAAACATATACTTAGGGGGTGATTTTTCGCTCGAGCCGAGTAAAATATTTTTTAGTTGACGCGTCATATTTTACAACTCAAATTTTATTTGAACTTTTTTCAATTCAAGTCGAGTTTATGAAATTTGAGTCAATCGAGTTTCTATACAAATTTAATTGTAATTATTTATTATATTATTGTACGGTTTGATTTCAATTTAAACGACTTTTTTAATCATATAAGATATGCATATATATATTTATTCATATATTTTCATGTGGCATATATGTGTGTATATATATATGGAAAAATTGAACACTCGACTCAAATTTAAAAATCAATCCGCTAATTACTAAAATTTTCGAGTTATTCGAATTTTCATTTTATAATTCAAATTTTATTTGAATTTTTTTAGTCGAGTCAAGGCGTATCAAGTTTTGAGTCGAAAATTTTGATTTTTTCGTGTTTGGTCGAGTTTTATTCACCCTTACATACAAGTGTTGTATAAAATTAATTTATTTAAAAACATAGTAACCATTAAATAGTTGTCAATTATGTCACTATCGATATGTTTTCATATTATTTGTCACTTATCACTTAATGGAACTTGTGACACCATTTGATTAATATTTTTAGTCTTTAAATTTTATATATTTTGCTTATTTAATTTTAATTATCCAATAATTAAGGGGAAACGGAAGTTTTGGGTGCAAAAGTTGAGCGGCGGAGGATGACGAAGAAAGTGAATGAAAATGGGTTAGTAGTGGATTGAATTGGAAAGTTAATGAAAATGGGTTAGAAGGCGATTGAATTGGTAGAATATTGAAATAGTGAATGTTATTTTTTTATAATTAAGATTAAGTCAAAATTAAATATAAAAACGAAGTCTGAATATATTATTTTATCAATTATTTCTATTAAAAAATTAACGAAAAAGATCAATTTATTATCTTTTAAATGGAATGATTTTTTATAGTAGAACTAAAACATCCTTTAATGAAAGAGTATTTGTGCAGTTTAACCGTTTTTCTTTTGGTCTTTGTCTACTTTTTTCCGCACTAAAAACTTCATCTTTTTGAGGGAGAGATGGGTTCTTAAATCGTAATTGAGATTGACATAACAAAGAAAGCTTTGTTAGAAACAAAGAACCAAAAAAAACACAAGAATGATGGTTTTTTCCACTGTGTTAACATGGGTTGTTTTTTGTCTTATTTTATAATAATATATTTTATTTATTTTTGCAGATTACAAAAGATTCTAATCACGTCAGATATAGAAAGATAGCAAAAGATCTTGTTCAACAAGTATGGAAAGTCAAGCTGCATGCAAGGAATTCTCACTGCGGGCTTATGACGATTTTTTAATAGAATTTGAGCATTCTTGGGTCAGAATGTCTTCTTACGTATTGACCGTATTTCAGTTACATTTTCAATGCCTCAATCGAACGTCGGGAGCGCAAGATATGCTCGATTTTAATGAACACAATGCGTGTAGAAAATTAGATACGGGATCAAAATAGAAATTTGATTTAATTACAAATTTTTAATTATTTTATTGATTATTTGTAATTAAATTTAAATTCAGACTTTCTCTTATTTGTTTTATTTAATTTAGGGTCATGTTGAGCGTAAAAAAAGTGGTTTAATGTTTAAGTAAATGCATTATTCCTTTTTCAAGCATTTAGCATTAATACAGAAGATATTTTTAAAGTTTTTTGGTAACCTATAAATAGGCTTCATTCTTATGTAATTTGGAGGAAGGCATTTTTAGAAAGAAATAAAAAACAGAAATTTTTCTAACATTTTTTAGATCAAGATTCCACTTTTACTTTTGTTTCGAAGCATTGAAGACCCAAGACGTTACGTCGTGTAAAAATTCCTACGCCTTAATTTAATAACATATCTAGCCCCTTTTTGCATTTAGTTATTTGGTTCATTCCTTTTATTTCTTTTCAATTTTGCACTTCCTTTTCCAATTTTTGCATTTGATTTTCTTTACATTTCAGTATTTTACTTGTTTATTTAAAATTTTTGTGCATGTTATTTTATTATTGTTGTAATTTAATCTCTATTTCGTTATTTGTTCAATGTTTTTTGTTTCAATTGTATATATTTGTATATAATATATATTTGTTTTTTTTTCTTAGAATATATGTAGTAACTATACATCTATATGCATTTATATGTTATTTTATTATCATATACTCTTATATATATATATTATACTTATATTTATATTATTTTATTTTTTTCATCAATAGTTGTATATGTAGTTAGTGTTTTGTAAATGTATATATTTTAATTCTTTTTTTTGTATGAGTTTTTTTTTATTAATTACGGTAATTGACTAAATAGATTTATTTCTTTGTTTACATATTTGTTTGTTTAAATTGATTTGCTAACTTCTGGTATTTTAATTTGTTGTTTACATATTTTTTGTATCCTTTTTTACCACAACAACAATTTTATTATCTCTTTTAACGTGCTTATATATGTAAATTGATTTTGTTTCATTTAATGTATATACTTTATTTTTTTACGATACTTTAGTATACACATATATATATTACTTTTTTAACATAGATACATATATAAATTGATTTGTTTTACCTAATATATAAGATTTATTTTAATACTTTATGACATGTTCTTTATATATATATATATATGGAATTACTATTATACAAACTTTTTAGTAAATAAACAATTGTATGTTTTGGTTAATTTTTTCTGTGTTTTTATGTGTATTATATATATGTCCGTGTGTTTGTAGTATTTGTTAGAACCAAACTATAAATTAATATGAAACTTAATAACTAAGATCTATTATGTCGAATCATCAAGAACAATAAATTGAATAAACGGAATGGGGACCACTACCTCTTTATATAGTAGATTATTAAATAAAGTATTTATAATTTTGCCCCTCATTGAATTATAAATACATTGCATGGTATCTACACTTTTATTTTCATGACACTTTAATACCTATGACACGCCTAACATAATTGGTCACTTAATTTTGTGTCATACTTTACAATAGCATCATACATTTTACATATGTGCCCACAATTGCGGATTTTAATCCAACAATCTCCCACTTGGGCAACATATGTTTTCTGATAAATATACAACCTTATAAGCTCAAAATTAGCCATTACATAATAGGTATTATATAACAATCTCGTCCACCAACTATATTCATATAGGATCAAAGCAGCATTTACCATATTAATCATGACTAGACCCATCAATGGTCACATATACAAATATAGACAAATGACATAGATCAATCATGGATGAGTAGCATGGAAAATTACATGAAATGTGAACCGAATATGTCTATTTCCATCTGGTCCTCTTAAACCTTAGTGAGATCAAACTTTACTGAATTTAGAATGCGCATAAACCAAAAGAACTTTATTTTTGCAAAAATAATCTTAAAATATCCTTAAACTGAAGTAACTGAAATTGTGTCTAAAACGAATGAGCATTTTTTTCAAAATTACAAACTCCCACTAAAACTGAATATCCTTAAATGACATTACACCCACATGAGTAGTGTGCTCATAAAAGAACAAGGGAGATAGTTTCTTAATAAGCGCACAATTATGGACCTTGTACCAACATGCTCTATAAACACATAACCACTCAATTTTCTTTAACAACTAGGGACTTAATATTTATGTGCTTCAAATTTGAAGTGTTCCTATTGTTTATAGAATAAATGAATGCATATTTATTGTCACAAAATAACTAAAGTGGTCTTTCTATTCAATCTATAATTAGCAGCCCATTTGACAAAATTCGTTTGCATCAATATTCAAATAGAATCGAAGCCTGTAAACTTGGTGATCTCTAACTTACCAGAACTCTGATATGTGAGCATGTAATTTTTGTTCTTTAAAGATACCTCATAACCCTTTTGGCTGCTATCTAATGGCCCATAATAGGGTTGCTTAAATATCTATTTAACATTCTAATAATGTACGCAATAGTCGGACGCATACATGCTTAAGCATGAATCTAATAGCTTATGCATATGGAATCTTTTGTATTTTTTTAAATTTCAAGGTTACTTTTAGGGCATTGAGTAAGATTAAATTCGTCTTCTTTAATAATATGAGTATCACTTGGTTTACTTCCACTGAACTTGTAGTATATACAATTATCAACCAAATTTATCTCAAAACTGAATGAGATAATCATTGCAAAATTTGTAATATCATTCATGAGAGTCTTACTTAAGATCATAGATGAATTTCTTTAATTTACATATCATTGATTTTGTATCATAGGACAAAATTCTATGATTGTACCATGTAAATAGTTTCTTCAATATTGCTATTGAAAACACAAACTTAACATCCATCTATTGTGGCTTAAGATTAAAATGAGCAACAAGTGTCATAATTATCTTGAAAGAGCCTTTCAATGAAATATGAGAGAAAGTCTCTACAGAATTAATGCCTTCTTTTAGAGTATATCCTTTAGATACAAAACGTGTTTTATACTAATCCACACTACCATTTGCATCTTTTTTGGTTTTAAATATCCATTTACAACCAATTGGTTTGCACCTTCAGATAATGAGACAAGTTCTTAAATTTTATTGTCTAGCATAAAATTATACTCTTCATATATGACATCAATCTACTTTTAAGAGTTAAAATATTTTATAGCATGATGAGAAAATGATTGAGTCATTTTCTATCATTCCAATGTTACCTTTATTTTTCTTGAAAAGTATAATATAATAATTTAAAATAGTATTTCTCCTTCCTCTTGTGGACCTCTTTAATGACACTTGTTTTTTAGGTTGTTGAGTTTGTTCGTTTGAAACAATTACATTATTTTGAATGAGAGTTGTTCAACATTGTCTTGTTGAGGTTCTGAATTCACTTCTTGATCAATGATAGGTGTGAAAACCTAAACATCATCAAAAGTGATAGTAGGAGTTAGATTATAATCCAATTCCTCCCTAAAAACAACGTATCTAACCTTATTTCTCCCTCCAAACTCAACATCTTAAAAATATTATAGATCTCCCCTTAAATAATTCATAAGTGTGGGGTCATAAAACTTCCAGCCCATGGATCACTCAAAATAAGCGAAGTAGTTACTCGCTTTTGAAGTTTAATTTCTTCACAAGTGTCCTAACTTATACAAAAGAATTAACACTTTGTAACTTATTATTGTTTCTTTTGAATAGGACTCTTAGTAATTTTATTCTAATATTTTTTATTGTCCTTATTCTTAGAGACACTAACTAAATGGACACTAACCAAATGAGTATTTTTACACTTATAATGCTTTGACTTTTTTTCCTCTTTAACACAATGAGAAATGAACTCAATTAGAGTCTATTTCTCCCTTTGACAGTCGTAACTTGAATTGGTTAAACTGTATAGGAAGTGATGCCAAAATCATAAGAACAAACAATTGTTAGAAAGTTTGATCTTATGTACCTTAAGTTTTGTAGCAATATTAAACTTTTTCATAATGTACTCTCTCACATTTCCTTGACCATTATACTTTATAGAAATCAAATAAGTCAAAAGTGATATCATATTAACCTTAACGTTTTTTAACGTTTCTCAATCTTATCAAGAAAACCTTTAGTATGAGTAATCTTTTCAGATTTGTGCTCCTAAAGACTTATAGAATTTTGTTCTTTATGATCATTAAACTCATGTGGTTTAAACAATCTCACATCTCAAAATTCCTTTTATGGGTGCTTACCGCAGTGAGAGGAGTAAGTTATTCTTCCCTTAGTGCAAAGTCTATGTTCATGCAACCAAATACTATATGTAAGTGCCATTTATATTCCTTGAAATTAGTTTCACTAAACATGATTATAGAATGTACATTAGCAGATATTGTGAGAACATGAGATAAATTAGCTTAATATAGAACAAAATTAAATAAATAAACAAGCTCACATAAATATCTATAAGTAAATAATAAATTTGTAAATAATGGCTCGTTCCACTCAAGATACCAAGCACATCATTAATATCAAGTCTTTGGACAATAATATTAACTATAAGTGGTACTCTTGTTGTAGCAATCAAACATTGACAATAAACTATGTCAAGCAATAGACTAACGTTTGGAATAACGTATTGCTCACATAAAATACTTTATAATTGTCACACATTTATCGCCACAGTTGTCGTTGAAATTCTGCCAAATATTAACTTTCTTTTGGGCCAATTAATAAGTGCATGAATTACAAAAACCCATAATCATATTGATATTTTAAATAAATTAATCTACACAAAAGATGTCACTTTGGTGACATTATGTTTCAATTAATCTATTAAAATATTTGACATATGAAGCCAAAATATGAATGTAATTGTTTCGAAATATTTTTCTTAATTTTATCTTTTAATTTAATTAAAAGATAACCAAAACAATAATAAATTTGAATAAAGGTAAACCTCATATCAAGATACCAAACACTCCATTAATATTTCATCTTTGGACAAAACATTAACTTACAAGTGATATCTAGGTACAGTAATCAAACATTGATAATAAGAACATGTCAAACAGAAAATTTTCTTTGGGCCGATTTATTGCTCACATATAAAACTGAATAATTATCACATGTTTATTACCACAGTTGCACATGTAATAATGTTAATTATTAACCTTCCTTTGGGCCGATTAATACTAACATAATCTGACTTACATGCGCAAAACCTTTTATATTTTAAAATAAAATAATTCCGACAATAGAGGTCACTTTGGTGACTTAATACTTCAATTAGTTTATCTCAAAATATATATAACATAAATATACCGATATTCAAATTTAAAATTTTGTAACAACCGAAACTGAAATTTATGATAACACTTAAATTTTCAAAATAACCCCAAATAATGTTGTCTGAATGAGGCTACTAGAAATCGAAAACCAAAATTTTTTATTGGATCTCAAAAATTCCTTAAACATGCATTTACCAAAATTTTCATTATAAACTTAAAAGTAAGATTTATAAATCATTAAACTAAATGCATTTAATCCTTATTTTATAAATCACGAAAATGACTTCAAGATAATCAATATTTAATCAAAAACCGAAATTAGAGTATCCTATTAATGAATTAAATTCATATAATGATCACATAAAACTTTAATATATTCATAAAAAGATAACAATCAAAATTGAAATTCTAAATCAAAATGAATCGAATATGAATTTCATAAAATTAATGACAAGCATTCCAAAACTGTATCCATATGTTCGTCGAATATAATTAAACATTCAATTTATATCGTGATAAAATTCTTAAAACCGAATAGATACAAGAAAATTATACCTAAAACTTCAACATCAACCTTTAATCAAATCAAAATACCAAATCAATAAATACCAAACATAAATATTAGAGTGATTCAATACCAAAAAGAATTCTCAAATATGAATTCACATAAAATCAAAACCAACTCTTTTTTTACCAGACTGAACAAACATAAAATAAAGGGCATTAATGCAGAATTTTCCCTTAAAATATATGCGGTCTAAGTTTAAAAATGTCAGACTTCACATGCCCCTATTTCTTATTACCTTCTAAATAGAAAACCTAACTTTACCGTAACCCATATATTATTAATAAACCTTGATAACAAATCGCTTAGAAACATTGATTGTTAAATTCAATGATTAACTATATATGCACAAGATTCTTTTTCATACGACGAATAAAAAAAAATTGTTAATCAATTGAAATTGACAATCAAAAGCAATTTACAACATTTGAATTATTGCAATCCAGTTGCAAACTTATTCAACAAAGATCTGAAATTAATCACACAAATATATATATATATACTAAAAACATGTATGCGATTAATACCAAAACCAAAACCCTAAATCATGCAAATATAAAATTTTCGCGATGAATCAATAAAAAATATTAAATAGTTTTCAATGATCCGATATGACGAGGCACTGATTCTTCTTGTTAGAACCAAACTATAAATTAATATGAAATTCATGTCAAATTATCAAGAACAATAAATTGAATAAACGAAATATGAAAGCGTAACTGAATATATCTATAAACTAAAAAAATCTTGAATCTTTTGATGAAGATCGCTAAGATAGGTTAGCCCTTGACAAGAGTAATATAAGTTAACTTATGTGTTGGGATCACTATCTTTTTATATAGTTGATTATTAAATAATTGTTAAGTATTTATAACTCTGCCGCTCATTGAATATGATATATATACTTTTATTTCCATAACACTTTAATACCTATGACACGCCTAACATAATTAATCACTTAATTTTGTGCCATACTTTATAATAGCATCATACATTTTACAT
Organism: Hibiscus mutabilis; assembly: GCA_019671005.1. Taxonomy (NCBI): domain Eukaryota; kingdom Viridiplantae; phylum Streptophyta; class Magnoliopsida; order Malvales; family Malvaceae; genus Hibiscus; species Hibiscus mutabilis. Next base: position 11,366,051 of record CM033754.1, read on the forward strand.
ATGTGCCCACAATTGCGAATTTTAATCCAACAATATTTATATTTGGTAATAAATATCTATTAATATGTATAGCATTTTTATATGGTAATGTGTGTAGTTTTATTGCATGCCTTTATTTATTTTTGTTCCATTCACTAATTTTGTTCATATTTTACGTATGCTCGGACATATAAATTGTTAATGTGATATCCCACCATTAGGGGGTAAACTTAGTTAGCGTCAGAAGTGTTGATAGTGATTTTTGTTTATTATCTTAATGGTGAGGGTCATTAGGATGAACTCTCATTCATAAATGGATAGTAATTTGAATCTTACATGAACTCGCAAATTCCGACATTAAAACAACTTTTAATCGACTAGGTACTAATTTTTGGGCATCGTAGGGTGTTAATCCTTCCCATACGTAACCCATTTTTTGATTTTCGCATACCAAAATTATTGTTTTAATATTTATGGTACAATTTTTTTTATTTCTTGTTATTTGAGGTTCAAAATTTTCAATATTTGTCATTCGAGGTTCATTTTTTAAAATATTTGTTATTAGGGGCATACTCTTGAAATTATTATTTTTCAATAATTGTTATTAGGCGCCTACTATTAAAATTCTTTTTTTTCAATATTTTTTATTGGGGCCAAATTTTTTCAATAATTGTTATTAGAAGCTCATTTTTCCTCAATATTTAGTATTAGGGACTTATTCTTAAAATTCTAACTTTTTAAATATTTGTTTTATGTGCGTACTCTTAAAATTTATTATTTTTCAATATTTATTATTAGAGACTACTCCTAGAATTTAATTTTTTTTCAACACTTATTATTAAGGGTCTAATTTTTCGGTTTGCCACTGGACTAAGGACCGGCCCTGCTAACATATAAAACCTTAATACTATGAAATCTTTGAGGTACTCTGTTATGTGTCTGTTTGCCTATGCAATCTTTGGTGATAATCGGCTCGCTGCTTTCCCTACAGCTGGTGCTCATGAAATGGTTGTTGTTGGTCCCCTTTTATCCAATTTCCTTTATTTCTCAGTTATTGTTTGTGCACTCTACCTTTGATATTTGTGGTTGGGTTTAGCCGACTATTTATTGACTTGTAGTAAGAACTACGAAACTTACCTTCATTCAGAAATGCAAGGAGGCCATGGAATTCAGACTTCATTTTAACTTCATCTTTTGCTAAGCAATTAAACATCCAAATGTGAAAGATTGCCTCCACAATGGCCAATCTCTATGTTAAAGCGAAAGCTCTGCAATCTAAGGCTCGACTTTGATTCGTTGTGTGCAAGCTCTTCTCTTCTATTTAAACGGAACTCGTCCTTTACATTCCCGTATGTACCAAATGGGGTAATAGTCTTATAATTTTATCGAAATAAGTGCAGGCTATAATTGATCTCATTCATGATGACCTTCCCTGCATGGATGATGCTCCAGAACGCAGAGGCCAACCATCCAACCATAAAGCCTTTGGTGTGGACATGGCAATCCTTGCCAGAGATGCACTCTTACCTCTCGGCTTCCGCCATATTGTCATGTATACACCTCCCGAACTCGTTCCCGAATCCCGCCTCTTGCGTGTGATTGCCTGCACCGTGGGGTTTGCCGGCATGACTTCCGGGCAGTTCCTATACCTCAAAGGCAGCCCCGAATTCTATTGATTTTATCCAAGAAAAAAAATACGGTGCAATGGGCGAATGCTCCGCGGTGTGGGGGGATTATTGGCTGGTGCCAAAGATGACGAGATAGAAAGGTTAAGGAGGTACGGTCGAGCTGTTGGTGTATTGTATAAAGCGGTGAATGATGTTATGGAGTCGAAATCGACGGAAAAGGAAGAAACAGAGAGGCGCCGAAAGAAATGTAAAGGCTATGTGAGTTTGTACGGGATCGAGAAGTCGATGTAGATCATAGAAGAGCTTCGAACCAAGGCTAAGAACGAATTGGATGGCTTTGAGAAGTATGGAGACAGTATGGCACCATTATATAGCTTCATAGATTATGCTGTTAATAGACGCTTCAATGTTAGTGAGTTGAGTCAATGATATGCTTTTTTCTCTACGATCTAAAATCGATGGTACGATTCATGCTGTTGAATATACATCGATGATTCCTAGTTGTTGATCTGATTAACATCTGCGGATTTTCTTGAATTTTTCTAATGTGCAATATCCATTCCAATTTCGCTGGTCTGAAAATGGGCGGGTTAATGTGTCTGTAGGTTGACTTGCCTCATTCCACAAAGTTAAACATCATGGTCCCAAAAAAGCTTGGAATTTCTTGTCCAAGTCTGGTTTAGGAGTTATTTGATTTGAGCTCATTAAACCTGGCCGACTATATTTGGACAAAGAATTGCCCCTATTTTGTCTAAGGCCACTCGATGATCGGAGTTGGCCTCGAGCCAGTGTTCTATGTCACGGGCCGTCAGCCGAGGCCCGAGTCATTGGCACCACGGGGTGCACACCAGGGTTCCCAAGAGGTTCAGATAGAGATCTTGGGCCCAAAGAGACCACCAAACTGGCCCGATCCGTGGGAAGATCCAAGAAGACATAGTAATTACCATAGTAAATTATCTTTAATTTAATTAAAGATAATTGAAGATAATTTCCACTTTATCTATTGTTTGAAATTTAAAATTCAAATGTTGTAGATAAGATAGAGGCTCTCATCTTGACTGTCGATGTAAATCTGTATAGACCGTTGGATTGGAGGGAACTCAACTATAAATAGATACCTTCCCCTCCTCATTTTGTATTCAGTATCCAAGTTTCCAAGGAATAAAGGCATTTACTCTAAATCCTCTGAGTGTTTTTGTGTTCTTTTCTTTGTTCTTGAGCGTTCTTTCGAAGTTCTTCTTCGCTCATCTCTTTTGATCCGATTCCGCGTAGAACGCTTTGCGTTTGTCGGTGCTTGGGAAGTTTGATCTTCCGAGAGGGTTGAAAAGGCTTACTTAGGCGTTTGTCTTGAGTCACATCGCCTAAGGCCGCACGGTGGCCTGGTTGGAACTCTAGCCACGTGACAGTTGGTATCAGAGCCTTGTTCGAGCGACGTGAGCTAGTCCGAGGCACGAAGCATCGAGTAGAGATGGCACCAAAGAAGGGAGAGAATGCTGCAGTGAGCCAGAAGGGTGTGGAGACCCAGGCGGACAAAGAAAGTCGAGCAAACTCGAGGGACAAGTTGTCGGCACTCGAGGAGAGGGTCACCAGGCTTGAGGGATCTATGAAGGATTCTGTGGAGCGACTCGACGTGGTGGATACACGGATCGAGGAGCTGGATGACCAGGGTGATCAGTCAGAGGGAAAGAGAGGTGCTCTCGAAGCCATGTTGGAGGCATTGAGGGTGGAAATGGTGGATCTGAAGGCGGAAGTGATGGTTTATCAGGCTACCATGCGGAACGGTGTGTTAACCACGACAACACTTAGACCGATGAAGGACATTCCGAAGCCAAGAGAGTTCAAGGGGAACAGGTCGGCGAAAGATGTTGAGAACTTCATTTGGTGCATGGAGCGGTACTTCCGGGCAATGAGCATCACAGACGATGTCGAGAAGGTAAATACTGATGTTGTTTACTTGACTGACGTTGCTTTGTTATGGTGGCGACGTAGGTGCCTTGATGAGAATAGTGGGGGCACGAGCGTTGGAACATGGGAGGAGTTCCAAGCGAAGTTCAAGCAGCAGTTTTGCCCGAGTAACACGGAGAAAGAAGCCAGGACCAAGTTTAGGAGGCTTCGACACGATGGATCCATTGCGGATTACATCCAGGAGTTTAGTGAGCTACAAATCCTTATCCCCGGCTTGTGTGAGAAGGATGCGCTTTTCACGTTTATGGATGGATTGAAGCCATGGGCCAGGACCGAGTTAGAGCGGAGAGATGTGCAGAAACTTTCCAAAGCTCTAGCCATCGCGGAGTCCTTGACCGATTATAGTGCTTACAAATCCATGGAGTCCAAGTCTTCCAAGCCCCATGGCAAGGGTATTGGTGGGAGAGACGAGGACGTGTCGGAGATAGTAGCGATGATGGCAAGGAGAGGCCATCGACCAAGCCAAACCGGTACGCGAAACCAGATGATCGGAAGGATCGAGGATCCATAAGGTGCTACCATTGTAATGGTCCACACGTAGTGAAAGACTGTCCCAAGAAGAGGAGCCGCCTCGATGCCATTGTCCAGGAGGACGACGAGTCAGATGGAGAACTCGGTAGAGTTGGTGCAATCGCTAGCATCAAAGGAGGGAAGCCGAGGGTGGAAAAAGTACATCGAAAGTGTTACCGATGTAGGGGGCCGCATTTAGCGCGAGAATGCCCTAGTCGAGTCAAAAAGTCCAAGGAGGACGAGCCCGAGAGTGACGAGGCTGCGAAGCTTGGCTCGATGATATTAGATTCTGTCAAGGCGAGGAAGGGCCAGAAGCAGAATGGGTTGATGTTTGTCGACATCAACATGGCGGGACGATCGAGGAGTGCTTTGGTGGACACCGGGGCAAGCGATCTGTTCATGTCCAGGAAGGTTGCCGAAAAGCTTGGTCTTAAAGTTGTGGACTCAACCGGTAAGATCATGGCGGTGAATTCAAGGGAAGTTCCAATTGTGGGGACAGTGCGGAAGATCGAGTTGCAGATTGGGGATTGGAAGGCCAAGGAGGATTTCAAGGTAATCGAGCTAGATGACTTTGATTTTATTTTGGGACTAAACTTCCTTGACCGTATTGAAGCTCTCATCATTCCGTATGCAACGTCGTGTGTATCTTGGATCCGAGACAACGGTGAGTTGTGCCTGTGTGCTGAGACAACGGGCGAGGAACCAAAAAGCTAACAGCCATTCAGCTTGTCGAAGATGCTCCAAGCCAAGGAGGCATCGAGTTGGAGGCTACAGTTGGGTACACTACCTTGGATGGGCGAGAGTTGCCCGAGGCAGTTGGCATGAAGGCCGTCGAGGAGCCATCCATGAGTGAGGTGGCCGAGGCATCGAACTTCAATGGGAGAGAAGTGTCGATGGGTTTTGCATTGCCGAGGAGCAATGGGGCATCAAACTTCAGGGACGAAGGATTGATGTGTAGAGTAAATGCTGGGAAAAGGAGTGAGGTACGTCTTGAGCACGGTGACAGTGTTTTACAGTTTGATTTGCCGAATTTGTTGGGTGTAGGGCGCAGAAAACCTAACCCATCAGATGGAGTTGCCAAGACTTGGTGCGGGCGAAGCAACCACTCGAGTACCGAGGTTCGTTCGGTGTTTAACGTGAAGGCATCCAAGTTTGTGCACAAGGATCGGGAGAGTCGGATCGGGGCAAGTCGAACTGGTAGGAAAAAGTTCCTACGATCAAGATGTGCTGGGGCGATTGATTTTGCATGGCGGTGCGAGCCAAGGCGGCGCAGTCCTATGGGGGGACAACCGAATCGAGTCCGGTGCTCTTTATGGGGAGAGCGGTCCTTATGTGGGGACAATCAAGCCGATTCGAGTTGGGAGCAAGCCAAGGTACGCGGAAGGAAGCTCGGGATCGATCTCAACTTTGTTCGAGAGGCGCGACGAGGGCGCCGCCAAGTTTGGTGGGGAGATTGTCACGGGCGTGGCCGAGGCCCGAGTCATTGGCACCACGGGTGCACACCAGGGGTTCCCAAGAGGTTCGGATAGAGATCTTAGGCCCAAAAAGACCACCAAACTGGCCCGATCCGTGGGAAGATCCAAGAAGACATAGTAATTACCATAGTAAATTATCTTTAATTTAATTAAAGATAATTGAAGATAATTCCCACATTATCTATTGTTTGAAATTTAAAATTCAAATGTTGTAGATAAGATAGAGGCTCTCATCTTGACCGTCGATGTAAATCTGTATAGACCGTTGGATTGGAGGGAACTCAACTATAAATAGATACCTTCCCCTCCTCATTTTGTATTCAGTATCCAAGTTTCCAAGGAATAAAGGCATTTACTCTAAATCCTCTGAGTGTTCTTGTGTTCTTTTTTTTGTTCTTGGCGTTCTTTCGAAGTTCTTCTTCGCTCATCTCTTTTGATCTGATTCCGCGTAGAACGCTTTGCGTTTGTCGGTGCTTGGGAAGTTTGATCTTCCGAGAGGGTTGAAAAGGCTTACTTAGGCGTTTGTCTTGAGTCACATCGCCTAAGGCCGCACGATGGGCTGGTTGGAACTCTAGCCACGTGACATCTAAGACCCCCTTTAGTTGGTTGTGACTTCAGGCTTTTCGCGGTCCGGTTTATTCAAGTAGACGATGACTCGTTTTCTCGACGTTTTAACATGTGGTTTTTCAAATCTAATAAGACATCAAATACCTTGGGAAGAGTAAGAGCATGAGTACTGGATTCATCACACTAGTTCATAAATATGACCTTATGAAGCATATATCCATGACATGAGTAATGACACTCGCCTTTTTACTCGTCTTTCCTTCTTATAAAGTGGTGCTCAACTTTGATCAAACAATCATACCGATTTCTTATTATGTAATTCTTTAGCACTAATTTTCAATGTGCTGAAACTTTCATGCTCCTTTCCTTTTTATTGTAGAAATCTACAAATCAATGAATTATCATTTTTTAAAAAAATTAATAAAAAAACTTGCAACATCTGTGAAGTTAAGATCGAATATCGAGAGAGATTAAATTATTAAATTTTGAAAAAAATATTGAATTTTATAGACCGGGACACGAGTAAACTTTTTTACTATCCGAAAATTCAGATACTCGAAATTTTGGATACCCAAAAATACGAGTACTCGGTTATGAACACCCCTACTTATGAATCCCAAGAGTCCTCCTTCCCTAAACATATGTAGTTGAACAAATGTATTTTTCTTATTTTTATTTTATAATTTCAATTTTTAATAAACTCAACTTGCATCCAATGTAGATGTTAACAGTCTTTTAATTTCTTGTATAAAACGCTGTCGTTTTAAGTTTGTTATTCTGTTGAAATTGTGATAATATACGTTGTCGTTTAGAGAGTCATAAAAGGGGTCATTCAACCCGAGCTAGCGTATGCTTGTATTGTGGATATTCTAATGGTCTTATCCCCTTTCTCTCTGAATTGAAGTTTATCCTCATTTCTTCTCTTATATCTATGTCTTAATCCACCTTTCTTATTCTTTTTTCTTGCTTCGAGAATTTGTATTGCATCAAAGATATCAGAGCCTCTACTCCTGGCTATGGTTGACGGCGTACAGACACGATAGTAACAGGAATTGACGAAAATGCAGTCCAATTTCAAGAAATTGGATAAACGATTGGAAGACAAGATTGAGCAAGCTTTGATTGACAAGGTTCAAGAGATTCGCGTGGAAGTCAGTGGAGTTCGCACGGAGGTGCGCGAGCTAAAGGCTTTGTTAGAAAAACTGGTAGGCACGACGGACGCTTCGAAAGGGCTTTTGGGAGCAACACCTTCTAGTGGATTGAAGTTGAAGTTGACAGCACCTGCTGCAGGTGGGGGCCAAAAGGATAAAGATGTCATCATTGTGGCTGAATCCAATCAGCGTTCCTACAAGCTAAAATGCCCTAGTTTTGATGGGTCAAATTTTAAGGATGGTGGTTGAGGTTGGAACAGTTCTTCTCGGCTGAAGATGTTCCTGAAAATGCAAAGGTGAAGTTGGTCATGCTGAATTTGGAAGATAAGGGACTCCAGTGGCACACTTTTTATTGTGCGGAATGTAACACCAAAAAATTTCCTAATTCAAAAAAATCTAATTTGCGAAATCTCAAATTCAAAAACCCTAATATTTGGGGATTTTTGCTTTTGAAATACTAATTGAGTTTTGGGTATTAAATTGAAGTCTAGTGACCAAATTGAGCTAAGGGTAAAGTTCTGAGCTAAATGCGCAAACCCCCTTATTTTCAGTTTTGAGAAAACCTTTCAGTTCTCATTTGGTTCAGTCGCACCCCTCTTCTCTTCTTTTCCTTTTTGTTTTCTTTTCTCTTTCGAATAACCCAAACCAACACCCCTAAACTTTCCGATCGTGCTCCGGCAAGGGTGCTATCATCGGCTGTTCGTCAATCCGCCGCCACATTTTGTCTCCCCATCTCCCCTTGCCCGATCAAGCTCCGATCAGAGCATCACCATCGTTCGTGTCGCGCCCCGCCTGTCATCTTGTCCGTCTCCCTATCGTGAAACCAATCCGACCATCAAATTGTTTGGTTTGGCCATCATTTTTGTTAGAATAGAGAGAAACGGTTCGGTTCTCCCTCGTGTCGTCAATCACCACTGTTTCTCTATCGAGTCCCTGTCGTCTTTTTGGTGCTCCGATCGAGTGTTGGGTAAGCTTATTTGATTCATTTTTCATGTCCATTCTTTTTGGGTTGGTTGTTAATCTGTTTTTCCGTTTGTGGTGGGTTGAAAATAACATTTTTGGTCTCCGTTTTGATGTCACTGGTGAGCCACTGCCTCTGTCAACATCGGTTTGTCGCCGCCGCCGTTAAGATCTTCTCTACAGCCGTCGTATTGAGTATTGGGGAAAACCCTAACTTCAAAACTGATGGGAAGAGGAAAACGAGTTGGGCTGTTGGGTTGTCAATGTATGTGTGAGTGTTGGTGATGGGCTGTGAGTGTGTGAAGGTAGTTTGGCCCGTGTTGGCTTATTTGGGTTGAGCCCAAATCTGAATTGGTTGAGTAAGCTGAAGCCAAACCAGTGATCTGCTGGAGCCGAACCGGACCGAACCATGTTGTGAACCGGGCTTGAGTGCCTGACTCGAACCAGTTGAGGACCGAACCAGTTTTTAACTTTGGACCGACACGACCCGACCGTTGACCCGACTGTTGACCCGACCCATTAACCTTGATGACGTCAGCGTTGATCATGATGACGTCAATGTTGACCAGTTGACTTTGACCTTTGACATATGACCAGATTTGACCGTTAACTTTGACCTTGACTCTGACTTTGACCAAAGTTAACTTTGACTCTTTGACTCGAAGTTGACTTTTTCAGAAAACTTTCATCTTGACCTTATTCGACTTTTTGAGTTCGAATTCGTTGCCTGTTTTGTCTAATTCGAACCCGAAAGCCCCGTTTTGCTAATTACGATTAATTTGTACCTTAGTAATTTCAGAAGAATTGGATATTTGTTTAACCTGAGTAATTTCCCGTGGTCAGGTATCGTCTCTACGGCCGACGAGTTACCTCATTCTGTTCAGATCAGTTGTGTACGTATTTCGAGGCCTTACGTGAGTATGCCTTTGGTCCATTCCTTATGTTTTTAGTTGGTGGCTTAGTTTTGGTAAAAGTTATTAATGTAGTGTTTTTGCCTCTTAGGTTCTGATTCGGCTAGACCTGAGCGTGAGGTGCGTTCTGCTCGGTATTAGAGCTACTGCTTGCTAAGGTGTGTTATCTTCTTGTGCCATATATTTGTGTGTTTCCTACTGTGCTATATTCTGAAAAATAATGTTTTATATTTTGCTTGATTTAGTGTCGGATTGATTGTGATTTGAAAATGTTTTGAAAACATCATGCATGGCATATTAAATTGTGTTTTTAAATCAAGCATCAGATTTTCGAAAATGCAACACTCGTAAGAGTTCGAATTTATGATTTTTAAATCATATCATTGTGTTATGGGATCAGATCTGTGTTCGAAAAAAAGGCGAGGGAAACCTCCACTCTAGTGAGAGAAATCTCCACTCTAGCGAGGGTAATCATCCACTCTGTATGATATTAGATAGTCGGGTATTGAGTCATGCATCAGACATCATATCATTATGATTTGAATTTATCAGATTTGTAGTGTTTTCAGAAAAGAATTTATCAGAAAATAAAATATTGTTTTGTTTTTGTATTGCTTGCACTTTAGAGACACACTAAGCTTTTTAGCTTACACCCCCATAGTTTCTTCTTTCAGATACTCAGTCTGATTAGGCGACTCGGTACTTGGAGCTTATTGCATTTTACTCAGATATTTTAATCATCAGTATAAACTATTTTATTTAAACTTTCAGATTATTATTTTATATTTTGAGACATTTATGTAATCATACTTTAGACATAATAAAATAGGATTATGTTTTCGCATGCATTTTTAGATTTTAGTTAGATATTTTATTAAACATTCAGAATATGTTTTAACGGTTGGATTTTATAATTGAGATATTTTACTATTATTATTGTTATTTAATAATTATTTATTTTATAAATAAGTAAACCTAAAATGCGTTTCTTGAGGGACAAGTTTTTCAAACTTAACTTTCAAGATTTAACCTAAGCAATTAGGTTAGATTTAGAGGATTACATTTAGTGGTATCAGATCCCGGTTCAACCCTCAGACTGTGAGGCTCACAAAAGTTATTTTCAAAATATTTGACTTCTGCATGCATCTAAAATATTTTGGGTAAATGGGAATTTTCTGAAAAATATATACTACAATATTATGTGATTTTGACTTTACCGTTTTCAATGTGTCTTAAAATCCGAGAATCTAGGACCGAATCTGACTTTAGGCTCTTACCTTTTGTAGATATTCTACTATGCCATCGCGTAGGGGTTCTAGCTTCGTGAGTGGTTGAGGCTGAGGTCGTACTGCCGCTTCTGAGAGGGACCGCTTACCTTCTTCCGATGAGATAGAAAATCAGAATGAGATATCGGATAATGAGGTCGAGCCATTGGGAGGACATCAGACTCAGAAAAATTACTCTCTCAACGTTAAGGACTTAGAGACAGCTCAGCTGGACAGTGCCACGGTAAATCATGAGTTGTTGCGTTATCTTCCTCAGTCAGAGGGCTCGAGGAAACCCATATCCACAGAGTTTATATCCGCTAGAATGAAATTGTTTGAGGGTAAAACTGGTACACATCCAGCTGATGTTGAGTATTGGCTAAAGAAGTTACAACGTTTGTTTGTTGAGATGATTACCCTATCAATCAGAAATTGAGGGCCGCTGTATCACTACTAGAGGGTGAAGCACAAAATTGGTGGGAGTCTGTGGTAGATACTGTTCCATCTAGTCAGGTCACATGAGAGTTTTTCAGACAGACATTTCTGAACCGATATGTAGGAGATGAGTTTTTAGCTAAGTATCGCGATGATTTTATGAATCTAAAACAGAATGATATGTCGGTGAATAACTTTGAGATACAGTTTCGGAGATTTGCCAAATATACTAAATGTTTAGTTATGAATGAGAAAGGTAGATGTAATTAGTTTTTGAAAGGGCTTCGCCTACCGATTCAGAGATATATTGCTACGCATCACGATAAGGTGTTCAGTGAGTTGGTTGGTCGGGCTAAGACTGCTGAGAGAATAATTGCTTCTATGGAAAAGGAGGAACTTCAGAATGCTAGTCAAGCTGGGAAACAATCAGACACATCTGCTCATCATAGTTTTATCAACTTGCCTAGAAAGAAGTCTAGAGATGAGTCTGTTCCCCATAGTTATCGGAATGTGAGACCTACGGTACAAGCAATTCCATCTAGTAGCTTGGGTAGTTCAAAAGTTCGTCGACCTATTTCTCGTGTGATTATTGCAATAAGAAGCATAATAGAAAGTGTATATTGATGAACGGAGCGTGTTTTAGATGTGGTTCTCAAGATCATTACTTGAAGAATTGTCTGCGTTCACCTACTGGTTTATCCGTGCAGAGTCAGGCACATACATCAGTTCAGGCACCTTACAGAGATAGAGGTCGCTTAGGTCAACTACTTTTGGTACTGCTAGTAGAGGTAGTCATGCTCAGAGAGGCAGATCAGTTAGATTTGAGGCTTGACAACCAGGTTCTGTATATTTGACTAGATCTCACGTTGGATATGATGATATGCACGATGAATTAATAGGTACTTGTTGATATGTTCAATTCTCATTTTCAGTTATGATGTATTATAAATTTTAGAATGAGAAGAATAAGAATGCGTCAGTTAATTTGGGAATCTATTGTTACGTCTGAAAATTTTGCGGACGAAATTTCTGTTAAGGGAGGGAGAATTGTAACACCCCAAAAATTCCCCAATTCATAAAAATCTAATTTGCAAAATCCCTAATTCAAAAACCCTAACATTTGGGGATTTTTGCTTTTGAAACCCTAATTGAGTTTTGGGTATTAAATTGTAGTCTAGTGACCAAATTGAGCTAAGGGTAAAGTTCTGAGCTAAATGCGCAAACCCTAGAAAGATCGAGGCTGTGCCTCACTATTTGCCCTTTTTCTTGGGAATTTAAAACCCTATTTTTAGTTTTGAAAAAACCCTTCAGTTCTCATTTGGTTCAGCCACACCCCTCTTCTCTTCTTTCCCTCTCTATTTTCTTTTCTCTTTCGAATAACCCAAACCAACACCCCTAAACTTTCCGATCGTGCTCCGACAAGGGTGCTATCATTGGCTGTTCGTTAATCCACTGCCACCTTTTGTTTCTCCATCTCCCCTTGCTCCGATCAGAGCATCACCACCGTTCGTGTCATGCCCCGCCCGTCATTTTGTCCGTCTCCCTATCGCGAAACCAATCCAACCATCTGATTGTTTGGTTTGGCCACCGTTTTTGTTAGAATAGAGAGAAACAGTTTGGTTCTCCCTCGTGTTTTAGATCACCACCGTTTCTCTATCGAGTCTCTACCGTCTTTTCGGTGCTCCGATCGAGTCTTGGGTAAGCTTATTTGATTCGTTTTTCATGTCCATTCTTTTCGAGTTGGTTGTTAATCTATTTTTCCGTTTGTGGTGGGTTGAAAATAACGTTTTTGGTCTCCATTTTGATGTCACCGGTGAGCCGCCGCCTCTGTCAGCATCAGTTTGTCGCAACCGCCATTAAAATCTTCTCTGCCGCCGTCGTGTTGAGTTTTGGGGAAAACCCTAACTTCAAAACTGATGAGAAAAGGAAAACGGGTTGGGCTATTGGGTTGTGCATGTGTGTGTGAGTGTTGGTGATGCACTGTGAGTGTGTGAAGGTAGTTTGGGCCTGGTGTTTTGGCCCGTGTGTGTGGGTGTAGTGTGGGGTTATTTGGGTTGAGCCCAAATCTTAATTGGTTGAGTAAGCTGAAGCCAAACCAGTGATCTGCTGGAGTCGAACCAGACCGAACCATGTTGTGAACCGGGCTTGAGTGCCTGACTCGAACTAGTTGATGACCGAACTGGTTTTTAACTTTGGACCGACCCGACCGTTGACCAGAATTGACCCGACCGGACCCTTTGACCTTGATGACATTATCGTTGACCTTGACGACGTCAGCATTGACCAGTTGACTTTGCTCTTTGACTTTTAATCTTTGACCATATTTGACCGTTAACTTTGACGAGTTTGACCTTGACTTTGACCAAAGTTGACTTTAACTCTTTGACCAGAAGTTGACTTTTTCAGAAAACCTTCATCTTGACCTTATTCGACTTTCTAAGTCCAAATTCGTTGCCTGTTTTGTCTAATTCGAATCCAAGATCCTCGTTCTGCTAATTACGATTAATTTGCACCTTAGTAATTTCAGAAGAATTGGATATTGGTTTAACCTGAGTAATTTCCCGTGGTCAGGTATCGTCTCTGAGGCCGACGAGTCACCTCATTCTATTCAGATCGATTGTGCACGTTCTTCGAGGCCTTTACGTGAGTATACCTTCGGTCCAGTCCTTATGTTTTTAGTTGGTGGCTTAGTTTTGGTAAAAGTTATTAATGTAGTGTTTTTACCTCTTAGGTTCTGATTTGGCTAGACCTGAGCGTGAGGTGCATTCTGCTTAGTATTAGAGCTACTGCTTGCTAAGGTGTGTTCTCTTCCCGTGCCATATATTTGTGTGTTTCCTACAATAATACATTCTGAAAAATAATGTTTTATATTTTGCTTGATTTATTGTCGGATTGATTGTAATTTGAACATGTTTGAAAACATCATGCATGACATATTAAATTGTGTTTTTAAATCAAGCATTGGATTTTCGGAAATGCAACACTCGTAATAGTTCAGATTTATGATTTTAAATCATATCATTGTGTCATGAGATCGGATCTGTGTTCGAAAAAAAGGCGAGGGAAACCTCCACTCTGGTGAGAGAAATCTCCACTCTAGCGAGGGTAATCCTCCACTCTGTATGATATCGGATAGTCAGGTATTGAGTCATGCATCGGACATCATATCATTATGATTTGAATTTATTGGATTTGTAGTGTTTTCAGAAAAGAATTTATCAGAAAATATAGTATTGTTTTGTTTTTGTGTTGCTTGCACTTTAGAGACACACTAAGCTCTTTAGCTTACACCCTCATAGTTTCTTCTTTTAGATACTCAGACTGATTAGGCGACTCGGTACTTTGAGCTTCTCGCATTTTACTCGAATATTTTAATCATCAGTATGAGCTATTTTATTTAAACTTTCAGATTATTATTTTATATTTTGGGACATTTATGTAATTAGACTTTGGACATTATAATATGGGATTATGTTTTCACATGCATTTTCAGATTTTACTTAGATATTTTATTAAACATTCAGAATATGTTTTAATGGTTGGATTTTATAATTGAGATATTTTACTACTATTATTTTTATTTAATAATTACTTATTTTATAAATAAGTAAACCTAAAATGCATTTCTTAAGGGACAAGCTTTTCAAACTTAACTCTTAAGATTTAACCTAAGCAATTAGGTTAGATTTAGGGGTTACACAGAACCATGGTTGTAACGACCCAGAAAATAAGTTGGGTTTGGTATTTTAAATTTATGGATTTTATTTAAATAAGAGTGATGATCTTTTTGTGAAAGGATAGGAGATTGGGGACTTAAAATGCGATTTTATCATGATGTTTTTGAAGAGAGTGTTTAAATTAAAGTGGGGTGAAAATGAGGGAGGAAAAATATGATTTTATATCCCTTTCTTTCTTCCCATTTTTCGTCTTTCTTTTCTCTCATTTTCTCTCTTTCTCTTCAAACTTCAATCTTTGATCGACAGAGATCCGACTGTCCATTGTCAACACCTCCACCGCCACTGTGTTCATCTCATCGAGACAAGTTTGTCGGTACCAGTGGCTCCACCATCGGAGTCGCCGTCAGAGGGGGTAAGAGAGAGGAAGTTTTGGGTTATTGAGTTGAGGGGGTTAGGGTGCCCAAAACGTAAAATCAGGGCCACCATCATGTTCACCGACATTGAGAGAGTCGGGAAAGAGTTTTGGGTTATTGAGCTAGAGCTATTATAACAGCTGGGTTTAAGCTGTTGGGCCAACCGATCACGATTCGTCTTTGAGTCGGCCTACTAGATGAGCCTGATTCGCTAGCTGAGCTGACCTGCCAGCTGCTAACTGAGCTAGTTGCCGCTGTCGCTGTTGACCGTTGACTTGTATTAACTTTTTTGGGGACCTTACTTGGGGTTTCTTGACATTCTGAGTCCATTGGTATAGTCTATTTTGCCAAATTTGAACCGGCAAGCTATTTTTATGCATTTTATCCCTTAAAGTAGTCTGATAGTAAGAAATGGCTTATGTAGTAGTATTTGTTTTATCCGAGGAATTGGTAGACTCGAATATTGGAATCAAAGAAATGTTTAGAGGAGCTTGGATAGGGATTTATCGCTTTGGCTTAAGGTCAGTACACCTCGAACTCCTATTGCTTTATGAGCATCATAAATGTGATAGTGTTGCGTGTTAGTATCTGCAAAATAGGTAGATAATGAATATGCATGTTTGGAGACCGATAGTATGAGTCTCGATTTCTATGAGATGCATGATGATGTTGCGAATATGATAAGACTCATGGAGGCTTTAGAGACCGTTTAGGGTCATTTGAGATGCTCGTATGATTATTTGATGACTGACTGATTGATCGATAAATTGTGATGCTTTGTATGTTTGTTCAAATAGATTGACGTGATTTGATGAAAGTTATGCTTAAGGGATAAATACTCGATTAAATGATTATGAAATCGGTAATTAATAATAATTGGATAAATACGTTAGTAAATGTTGCGTGTAATAAGTGCTACGCAAATGTGCAAGTATACACGTCGCAAGTAATAAAGTGATACGAGTATCGAGTATCGTCTCCACAGGGATTGGTTTGGGCCACTTTGCTTAAGTTACTGCACTGTGAAAATAAAAACATAATTGATAACAGTGGTTTTAATTAACGATTAAACTAAGAGCAATAAACTAAAAGAATAGATGAAAATAAAAATAGAGTAAATAGGCCAGGTTATCGTGAGTTGAGGTGTGATAGCCGATTGGATCGTCTTGGTAAAAGAGTGCAAGGGCAACTCAGTTGCCGTGGCAACTTGCACAACGGGGTTGCCTTGGCAACTAATCGATGATTGCCTGGGCGACTAGCTGGGAAACTACTTGGGCGGCTGGGCAGCAACTTCAAGGTTCGGTGGAGCGTTCTTCAATGGTTTCTTCTTATCCCTAAGTTGAAACTCTAGCTACTTGTGCATGCCTTGATAATACATCCCTGCGTGAATCAAGGGTGAACAACAACCAATATTGCGCTCCTCTTAGCCGTTGAAATCCTTAACTTATTCCTAAGCCGGATTAATCTTCACCATCAATAGATTGAATAAAGATCATACTTATTCGTTTCTTGAATCTAACTCTCCCGATATTCGATAAATAGATGAAGTTACGAGATCCTCTCCTAATTCACTCGCAAACAAGAATAAAAGCCAAGAATGACTAAACCTTGAATAGAAAAGTGCAAACTCTTATTACCTAAACAAAATCCAATTGTTTCTCACAACAACAAAACACAATAACCCCAACCAATCAAGTTAGTTCATGGTTGGGTTAAAAAGATATACAAAGAATAATCCCAAAACCATGAATCTAATGGAAGCAAAGAAGAAGAAAAAGAAATCGAACTCTCTCCCCCTTGCTTTCTTGTCGAAATTTCTCTCTTCTTGCCCTATGGGGTTGTCAAAATTTTCCCTCCTCTTGCTCTCCTCCAAGTTGACGATATGGCCTCTAATTTATAGGGCTAGGTCAAAGTCCTTCTTTGAGGAGGAAGTTAAGTTGGAATTAAATTATCTTTAAAGAATATAATTCTTTATTATAATTATATTCCTACTAGAACTTCTCCTATCTTCTTGGAATTTAATTCTTCTTTGATCTCTTCATGGAAGTCAAATTCCTTTGGGATTTAGCTTTGCTCCACGTCATCTTGGGATTGTCTAGTCATCAATTATAATTATTTAGGCAAGTGATTCTGCACACACACAAAAACACACCAATGCAGCATCTTTTTCCACAAAAATCACCAAGTTATGTAATCAAGCTCAACGGTGGAAAGAAACATGAATTGATGCATGAATGACTAATTATGCAACTAATATGAGCTTAAGTCTAACAATAATATGAGTAAAAAGGGTAATAAAAATAGTACTTTTGAACACTTATCACACCCCCAAACTCGAACTATTGCTTGTCCTTAAGCAATGCAAACTAATAATTACCTGCCAAGACTTTAATCGTCAAAGACATGCTTCAAACTTGAATTCAAACCTCGGAACCGTGGCACAAAGTATGATCACCTTTTAATTTTTCAAATAGCACAAAAATTACCCGGAACCAAACTATAATGCTCGTGACAATATGTGTGCGTAGTTGTGTACAAGTTGATTTTCAAGATTCTATGTGAACAATAGGCTTTTATCAATTTAATTATCGGGGCATTTATTTTTATTTTCACTAGAGCCAATTTCGGGCACCTCTAGCAAAGTAAGCAATTTCTCATTTTATTTTAGTCGACTAGAGCCAATTTCGGGCACCTCTAGCGATTCTTTAATGTGCATTAACTACTAGAGCCAGTTTCGGGCACCTCTAGCAAGAATTTAACTTTTAATTTTCAAATTTACCCAAATTTTAAGCAACCTAAGTTCACTAAGTTTCTTTCAATCAACAAGCCACAGCCGTGTAAAAAAATCAGCATCATAGTAAAATTCTAAGTTCTTTTCATGCAATCCTAAAATTAAAGGTTCTTTCAAATAAGTGCAGTGGCAAAAATTCATCATTGGATATTCAACAAGTCTTAAGCAATTAAATCCAATTAAAGGCATGGCAAGTAACATATGCAACCTATATGTGATTGCTAGAGATGAATGCAACTAAACATGAAACTAACTAGAAACCAATACCCCCCCAAACTCGAGAGAAGCATTGTCCTCAATGCATGTAAGAGTGAAACAAAATTTAAAAGAAACTAAATGAAATGAGTTAGTTGGAGAGATCGTCACCTCGAGTGATAAGTTTCCTTCGTGTTGTTTGTTTGATTCATATTCCGGTCGGTGGTTGAATGCTTGTGGCCGGTACTGCGTAAATAGCATTGCTTTGATTTGATCCATGTTTGCGGAGGCAGGTTCACTTGCCTGGGCATCAGTAGTTGTCGAAGTCATTGTTGTTGCCTGGGCATCGCCAGTTTATGTTGTGGTTACTGTGGCAAGTAGTCGACAGTGAATTTCCTTAGCATGGTGGTTGTAAGTCTTGTTGTGGAAAAGAAAAGAAAACAAAGAAAACCTGGAAACTAAAGATAATGAAGAAAAATAAAATATCTCCTAAAAATTCCAAAAATAA
Organism: Hibiscus mutabilis; assembly: GCA_019671005.1. Lineage (NCBI taxonomy): Eukaryota > Viridiplantae > Streptophyta > Magnoliopsida > Malvales > Malvaceae > Hibiscus > Hibiscus mutabilis. The sequence continues at coordinate 11,384,481 of CM033754.1, forward strand.
ATAAAGAGAAAAAATAACCGAAAATAATAAAAAATAGCTTGAAAAAAAAAGAAAAAGAAAATATCGAAAGGAGAGCATGCTTATGCATCTCCTAAGATGTCAACTTCTTTGTTACGTTCTACATGGGCACCGTTGTAGTGCTTCAATCTTTGTCCGTTAAGGTTGAATTCATGTTCGTCGGTAATGGACTTGATTATCACGAAACCATGGGAGAATGGTTTGACAACTTCAAATGGTCCCGACCATCTTGATTTTAGTTTTCCCGGGAAAAGTTTCAGCCGAGAATTGAATAAGAGAACTAGTTGCCCTGGCATGAATTGTCGCGACAATAGTTTCTTGTCATGCAATTGCTTTGTTTTCTCCTTGTAGATTTGTGCATTGTTATAGGCGAGTGCACGAAATTTTTCTATCTCATTAAGGTCCAACAAACGCTTTTGTCCGGCACTTTCCCAATCCATATTCACGGTCTTGATTGCCCAGTATGCCTTGTGTTCGATTTCCACCGGTAGATGACATGTTTTGCCATAGACAAGTTGGAAGGGGACATACCTAAGGGTGTTTTGAATGCAGTGCGATATGCCCAAAGCGTGTCATCTAGTCTTAATGATCAATCCTTCCTAGAGGGATTTACAACTTTCTTGAGTATACCCTTCAATTCCCGGTTGGAAATTTCTGCTTGCCCATTGGTTTGTGGGTGATATTGCCCGTCCTATGGCAACGATCAGATTACTTGTAAAACTCTTGGGCATCTTTGTACAGTGTTGGCCAATACAAACCAGATTGAAAAACTTTGGCCACGGTACGAGTTCCTACAAAATGTCCTCTATAGGGTGAAGAATGGCATTGTCGGAGTACATTCTGTTGCTCCTCTTAAGGGACACATCGGCGTATAACCTGATCTGCACATTGTTTAAACAAAAGAGGCTCGTCCCAAAAGTAATGCTTAGCATCATGGCGGAACCGCTTCTTCCCTTGGTGAGTAAGGCCATAAGGTAAAATACCACAAACAAGGAAATTAACTAAATCCGCGTACTAGGGTATTGCCGAGGCATGTGCTGCCGTGGCGACTGCTCCCAAGATTGCCGAGTCGTGTGTGTCTAGAGTTGTCGAGGCATACGCGTCCATGGTTGGCGAGGCGTGCGTATCAGTGGTTGCTGTGGCATCGAGGGTTGCCGAGGTATGTGCATCCATGGTTGCCGAGGCGTGCGCGTTCATGGTTGCCGAGGCGTGCGTATCAGGAGTTGTTGTGGTGTTGAAGGTTGTCGAGGCATGCGCATCCATGGTTGCTGAGGCGTGCGTATCAGGAGCTGCTGCGGTGTCGAGGGTTACCGAGGCATGTTCATCCATGGTTGCCGAGGCATCAAGGGTTGCTGCGGCATTGAGGGTTGCTGAGGTAAACTTTTCCTTTAGGGTTTCGAATGCTTGGGCGCAAGAATCATCAAAATTGAAGACTTTATCTTGGTGATGGTAGTCTCTCGATCACGTCTACCTTAGCTTTGTCTACTTTAATTCTCTTGGATGAAATCTTGTGGCCGAGCACTATTCCTTCATCTACCATAAGATGGCACTTCTCCAATTAAGGACTAAATCGGTTTCTTCACATCTTGCCAACACATTCTCTAAATTGTCGAGGCAACTGTTGAAGTCACTACCAAAAACGGAAAAATCATCCATGAAGATCTCAAGGAAGTCTTTGACCATATCTGAAAAGAGTGCCATCATGCATCTTCTAATGTTAGTGCATATATGAGAAAACTTGAGGATGGTCGTTTTCGATACTTCTTATAGTCCATCCGCACCCTCCATCGGGTGACAGTATTGCCCAAAAAGAGTTTGGCCAATGTGCTTGCCACTACTCTCTTTTGCGTTACCATGGTGGAGGTGTCTTTCTTCTTTGTTCGCTTGTAGTCCATGTATACTCTCCACCTTGCTACTATTTCTGAAGGCACAAATATATTAATAGGAAAAATTATATCCATTCTCAACCATTCAATTACCTTATTCTTGTCGACTTCTATCATGGTTGGATGTAGCCTTTGTTGTCGTGGCAATTGCTGCTCAAGCCAATTGCCGTGGCAATCAGTTGCCAAAATTTACTGTAAGTCAAGGGAAGAACTAATTTTCTGAAAAGCTTTACGAATCCAAACACCGTTTTCTTTTGGCCTCTCAAATATCTCCATCAGTAAAGATTTCGATGGCTTCAAATCTACCAACCTCGGTTCCTCAAGACATACCTGCAATGGACGAGATGAGTTTTTAAAGAATTCAAAAGGTTCAACTATTACCTGCTCATATTCCTTTGGCAAAGTATTATTATCTCGTTGATCTTGCATGTGGTCGTGTAATTGTCGTGGCAATTGTAGATGAGAGCAATCTACAGATTCCTGCTTCAACATCAACGTTGTAACCTTCTGGGCATCAGGTTCCTCAGAATTTGTTGTAGTATTATTGTTCTCAGCTTCGTTGTCGCGGCATTGCTCTGTTCAGGCTCCTCAATCATTGTCGAGGCAATTTGTTGTTCAGGCTCATCATGTGTTGGGCAGTCTCTTTCATTGGCATCCTCTTGACTTTGAGGTTCTAGTTGTTCCCCACACATCGGAGAGTTTTCTTTGCATTGCTCCTTATCCTCTTGCCTTAGGATGTCAGTATCCCTAGGAATGAATTGTTGGTGCATGTTATCCATGACATATGTGGATCTCCCCAATTGATCTTCTGAATCCCCTAAGGTTGCATCCCACTGAGCTATCCTCGTATCCATAAATTTTGATAGCTCTAGGATCTCTTCAATTCATCTGTCAAGTCTAGCCAAGGAAGCTAGTAACGTTTCCTCCAAGGAATTGGAATGCTCTTGAAAAGGACTACATTGCCATGGCATATCTGTTGCTGCGGCAAAATTGTTATGGTAAAAAAAAATTTGAGCTTTTTGACCATACCATGAAGAATTTTGCTGATGGTTCCCTCTATGGTCCTCCATGTAGTTATATGCACTGAAAATGTGAGGGCAATTTTCAAACACATGATGTTCTCCACACATAGCACAAGATTTTTCCACGGTATAAGTTCTTTGGGTTTTTCTCGGTTGGTATAGGTAATCATCAAAGGGTGCAAGAAACTCTTGATTGGATTGATTCATATCTTCCAACATCATCTCTCGAATAGATTGGCTTTTATTTCCTGACATGTTGATGTTCCTTAACTTGTAGCGCACCTAATTTTTTTTTTGATAAAACAAACAAAAAGAAAAGTTAGTAAAACTAAGAGAAAAAAATGCAATAAAAAAAACAACTAACACCAATTGCCAATCCCCGGCAACGACGCCAAAAACTTGTTGCGTGTAATAAGTGCTACGCAAATGTGCAAGTGTACACGTCGCAAGTAATAAAGTGATACGAGTATTGAGTATCGTCTCCACATGGATTGGTTTGGGCCACTTTGCTTAAGTTACTGCACTGTGAAAATAAAAACACAATTGATAATAGAGGTTTTAATTAACGATTAAACTAAGAGCAATAAACTAAAAGAATAGATGAAAATAAAAATAGAGTAAATATGCCAGGTTATCATGAGTTGAGGTGTGATAGCCGATTGGATCGTCTTGGTAAAAGAGTGCAAGGGCAACTCAGTTGCCGTGGCAACTTGCACAGCGGGGTTGCCTTGGCAACTAATCGATGGTTGTCTGGGCGACTAGCTGGGCAACTACTTGGGTGGCTGGGCAGCAACTTCAAGGTTCGGCGGAGCGTTCTTCAATGGTTTCTTCTTATCCCTAAGTTGAAACTCTAGCTACTTGTGCATGCCTTGATAATATATCCCTGTGTGAATCAAGGGTGAACAACAACCAATCTTGCGCTCCTCTTAGCCGTTGAAATCCTTAACTTATTCCTAAGCCAGATTAATCTTCACCATCAATAGATTGAATAAAGACCATACTCATTCGTTTCTTGAATCTAACTCTCCCAATATTAGATAAATAGATGAAGTTACGAGATCCTCTCCCAATTCACTCGCAAACAAGAATAAAAGCCAAGAATGAGTAAACCTTGAATAGAAAAGTGCAAACTCTTATTACCTAAACAAAATCCAATTGTTTCTCACAACAACAAAACACAATAACCCCAACCAATCAAGTTAGTTCATGGTTGGGTTCAAAAGATATACAAAGAATAATCCTCAAACCATGAATCTAATGGAAGCAAAGAAGAAGAAGAATAAATCGAACTCTCTCCCCATTGCTTTCTTGTCAAAATTTCTCTCTTCTTGCCCTATAGGGTTGTCAAAATTTTCCCTCCTCTTGCTCTCCTCCAAGTTGACGATATGGCCTCTAATTTATAGGGCTAGGTCAAAGTCCTTTTTTGAGGAGGAAGTTAAGTTGGAATTAAATTATTTTTAAAGAATATAATTCTTTATTATAATTATATTCCTACTAGAACTCCTCCTATCTTCTTGGAATTTAATTATTCTTTAATCTCTTCATGGAAATCAAATTCCTTTGGGATTTAACTTTGCTCCACGTCATCTTGGGCTTGTCTAGTCATCAATTTCGACTACCATATCACCTTATTCTTTGTCAACAATTGCCCTAGCAATTGGCCCGGCGTCTCCTTCATGCATTGCCCTGGCAACTGGTTCTAGCCTTGTTTAGGTAAGTGATTCTGCACACACACACAAAAACACACCAAAGCAACATCTTTTTCCACAAAAATCACCAAGTTATGTAATCAAGCTCAACGGTGGAAAGAAACATGAATTAATGCATGAATGACTAATTATGCAACTAATATGAGCTTAAGTCTAACAATAATATGAGTAAAAAGGGTAATAAAAATAGTACTTTTGAACACTTATCAGTAAACAAATCATAACGACTTTCATAAGCTTTAGGAATCGAACAAAATGTTGTAAAATCGTAATTCAAAAAATGGTATGAACCCATGTATAGGGTATTAGTACGAGCTTCAGTTGTACCGGTACGTGATTAGGGATCGTATTAGTATGGGTCGACCTGTACCGGTACTTGTAGAAATTTAAGGATTTCCAGTAAGCTATTTTAGTATTAGTACTCGTGTGAGTACCGATACCTGGGGTACCGTATTGATACTCTTGTTTGAGCACTAATACCCACTGAACGGAATGTTTTATGATCCTAATAAAATATGGAAATTGACGTGGAATAATAGTGAGATAATATGAGTTAATAAGGATAATTAATGATGATGATTAACGTATACTTTCATAATATATTAACAAGTTGGTAAACCAAAATGGGTGGCTTGATAATTGATAAAACCCCTAGAGTTTGGTAATCATATAAACGTTGTATGTTGTGTGTTGTGTGGTAATTGTGTCCATGTTGTGTGCTGTTTAGAAACTTGATTGGTTGTGTTACCTTTGATTGATGGGATCTGGATACCTAATGAGAAAGTGTTGCAACATCATAGTTAAAGATGTCGAATTTATATTCTTGAAGCTGTGTGGCACCAGGTCTTATTCAAAGATGTCGACGAGAGATTTCGAGCATGGATGTACGTTCCCGAAGCTGTGTGGCACCAGGTATCACCCAAAGAGTGTATGTTCACAAAGTTGTGTGGCACCAGGTCTCACTCCAGGTTTGTGGTTATAACTTTGTATGCTTTAGCTCGGATAATCTGGTGAGATATATAGTATGGTTAGGCCTTGACTGCCATGTATGATGATTGCTTCATTGAGAGCATGTGTTTAGGCGACTAGTGGTAGCTCCACGTGTTTATTTATCTCTCTTTATTGCTCGTACTAGTTTGCATGCTTATGTTTATGATTAGCATGAAGTATGATAGAATAGATGTGTACCACTGAGCTGTGTAAGCTCAACGCTTGGAATCGTTGTTTCCATGTGTAGGTTGATCGTTGGATCGTGTAGTACTATCGGTACGGGATTCTAGCATGTGGTGATCTCTAAAGTACGGTACTAGATGATTGCTTCATTGAGAGCATGTGTTTAGGCGACTAGTGGTAGCTCCACGTGTTTATTTATCTCTCTTTATTGCTCGTACTAGTTTGCATGCTTATGTTTATGATTAGCATGAAGTATGATAGAATAGATGTGTACCACTGAGCTGTGTAAGCTCAACGCTTGGAATCGTTGTTTCCATGTGTAGGTTGATCGTTGGATCGTGTAGTACTATCGGTACGGGATTCTAGCATGTGGTGATCTCTAAAGTACGGTACTTGTTTTTAGTGGCTATGTATTCATAGGACCTTACGTGGTGGAATCTGTAATTCTTATTTTTGAAATTGTATTAATCAAATCAAATGTTCAAATGTTTTAATATTTAAATTGTAGCTCATTGTACCATTTTGATTATTTATCTATGTTTTCAACTATTGGATATAAATGTTTTGAAAAATACATTGTTTGGGCTAAACCTAATTTGAGAAATTTTATGGCTTGATTTAAGCTTGAAGCCCAAATGTGAAATCTGAGTTGAGGGTGTTAAATGTTAGCATCAACAATCTAACTTGGGAATTCTATTTGAAGCTAATAAAGGACTGATTTGCACCTGAAAGACTGGAAGACCCAATGGGGGAGTTGGCAACTCTCAAGAAATCATCCTCAGTAGACCAATATTACGCTAATTTTGTAAGTCTAGTAAACCAAATGCAACTTTCGAATGATTATGCTATCAACATTTTTATTAAGAACCTGAAATGGGAAATTGGTCAATACATCAGGGTTTTCCAACCCAAAGATTTATTAAATACTTTCAGGCTGGCCTTACATTTTTAATAGATAACTTTTCTGAACCCTCGAAAGGGTTATGTTTCCTCAGTTACGCCCAAGATACCCAGTCTACCTTTCACCCCTGTTTCATCTTCCACGTATAGTAGAGCCAGTTTATCTACTAATTTCAAGAGTTATGTGGGGACAGCTACACCTCCTTTACCCCTTAGGAGCTCAGTTCACAGCATCAATGTGGTCTCTATTCCTAAGAAAGGAATACCTGCGACAAGCAATGGTCTAGAAAAGTTGTCTTCTGCTAAAATGGATGAGAGAAGATGCAAAGGGCTTTGTTTTTGGTCCTGCTAAGTTTGTTCCTGGTCATTAGTGCACACGATCCTAGTTGTATCAACTTTTAATGAAAAGTACTGATGGGGAAGGAGATCGAAAGGAATTTGTTGATTGTGAGGACAAAACTTGATCCTGAGTTAACTGAAGGTGTTCATTCTGAGATTTCAGTGCTGTCGTTGCAAGCAATGTGGGGATCTACTGGCTGTGAAACTATGAAAGTTCTGGTCACAATCAGAAAATTGACATTTGTGGCTTTAATAGATTCGGGGAGCACCTACAACTTTCTTAGTCTTGGGGTGGTAAAGGTTATTGGATTACATGTTTAACAGAAACATCAATTGAAAATGACTATAGCTGATGATGGTTCTTTGTATACTCAAGGGCTCTGTCGAGAGGTAGATTGGGAGTCTCAGGGTCAGTCTTTTTGCACACATTTTTTGGTTCTACCGTTAAATGGGTGTGATATGGTTTTGGGAGTTCAATGGCTGGCTTTTATCGAAATTTGAAATTAACCATGAAATTTGAACCTGCTAGTAAGAGTGTATGTTGGAGTGGGTTAGTTCCTGGACTTACTACAATTTTGGATGATAGTAAAGGCTCGAGGATTCTGAAGGGAACTAGAACAACTCCTAGGATGTCCTTACTATAAACTCTCAAGTTGAAATTCAGTTAAAATAGGGAGACATGCCTTTGGATTTACATCAGTTATTGGTAGAATTTGCATAAGTTTTTCAGGAGCCTAGAGGACTTCCACCTATCAGAGGGCATGAGCACGTCATTGCTTTATAAAATGAACAAATTGTTGTCAAGATCAGATCATATAGTATCCTGCAGTGCAGAAAGATAAAATTAAAAAACTAATTCAGGATATGTTGCATGCTGGAATTATCAGAGATAGTGTTGGTTTTTTTCTTCTCCCATTATTATGGTTAAAAAGAAAGGTGGATCCTGGAGACTGTGTGGATTACAGACAGCTCAACAAATTTACCTCGAAGTACAAGTTTCCCATACCTATAATTGAAGAACTGCTCGATGAACTAGGTGCAGCCATATTCTTCTCCAAGCTAGATTTGAGATCGGGACATCATCAAATCAGAATGAAGGATTTAGACATACCCAAGACTGCTTTTAGGAAACACGAGGGTCACTATGAATTTTTAGTTATACCCTTTGGACTCACAAATGCTCCAGCAACCTTCCAAGGATTAATGAACTATGTATTCAAGGCTTTATTGAGAAAATGTGTTCTAGTATCCTTCAATGATATACTGGTGTATTTTGAAAGTTGGAATGATCATCTGAAACATTTGAGGGAAGTATTGGAGTTACTTAAAAAGAAATGGATTATTTGGGGGGTACACCATCTCAAATGGGCATATATCTATGTATAATAGGGATGGCAACGGGGCGGGTTTTTGGCCGCTAGATCCCGACTCGAAAATTCAACCATAATTCTCGACCCCGCCCCGACATCTAGAAAGATTTTACCCACTTGAACCCATCTTGATTTTTTGGATGAATACCTGACCCTAACTTGATTTGACCCGAATTAATTTTCCCCATTTTTAATTAGAAAAAATAATAAATGGAAACTATAATTTGTTCCCAGAAACTAGTTTTGCTTCAATAAACAACAAATAATATGAACAATCCTGAACTTTTTCAAGGGAAAATAATATATCGACTAACTCTTCCAAGAAAGCAAGTAATATGAAAAATGAAATAGATTCAAACAGTATCTATAACAACAAAATTATTTGAAACATTTAAATATGAAGATTAAAATAAAATAAAATTAAAAAGTATGAACCATTTTTCAGATCTAGAGTTCTTCGAAGGAAGAACAACTAACAAAATACCTCAAGTACCAAAACCCTATATAAAATATAATATTCACAGAAGTTTCAAGAACCAAATAACTTTCCTGATAATTAATCAAAAGGAATAAAGAAGAAAAAAATAAATGAAACTAAAGTTATGTAATAAAACAAAGAAAAAATCTAACTAAAATAAAGGATGATTGGTAAAAAATGAAAAGAAAATAAAAAGTTGTGGCAGAAAAGTGGAGAAAAAATGGAATGCTGAGCGGCAGAGAAAATGGGGAAAGAAAATAAGGGAAGACAAACCCTAAAAGAGTATAGATATTAGGTGGTAATTTCATAAATATAATAAATATATAATTAAATATGCATCGGGTTGGGTCGAGGAATTTTCATCCTAAACTCGAACCCGCCCTCCCCGTCCTGACTATATTATTTTCAAAACCCATCCCGCCCTGCCTTGAACCCGAAAATTTTAAAAAAAAATTGCCCTATAAGGTCGCGTCAGATCGAGACCCGTCGGCTTTGAGTTAAATTGTCATCCCTGGTGGATAAGGAGAAGGTGAAATATGTGCTTGGGTGGCCTACACCCACAAGTATCAAGGAACTGAGGGGCTTCCTAGGACTATCAGGGTCCTATAGAAGATTTGAAAGGCTCGATACACTCCAACCAATTGTGCCAAGAGGGTTGAATTTGCTTCCCGAATGAATTAGCTAAAATCGAAAAATAGTGAACAATATTGTACGATGATTTTAGAGTGGTTTGACTACCCAAATGAGTCTACATCCATTACCTTAGCAGACCACTAAGGATTTTCCAATTCACTACTATGAATTATTCCTTTTTACATGCCAAATGGGTAACCTTTACAACCCTATCTTTTCAATGGCTAGAAAGAACCACTCTAGTTTTTCCTTAGACTAAAAAAAAACCTCTCCCTTTTACAAGGTAATTGTGTAAACAAAGAAACCTCACAAGGTGAGTGTTTACAAGATTGAAGCTCACAAGAATTTAAAGAATAAAAACAATTAAAACACTCTTTATACACTATATACAAGAAAAATGAGAAAATAAAACTTAAAGACAATTTTTCTTGATCATTATGCTTGGATGTGTTCTCTAACCATCTTCAAGTGTCCCAAGTCTTCTTTTAAAGTGTGGAATAAGCTATTAGCCGTTTATGGCTGTTGGGGTGGTTTGGAACCGTTGGGGACTTAACTTCCAGCATTGAATGCAATCTGGGCAAATTGGTATCGATACACAGGCTTTGGGTATCGGTACCTACGAAAATGGAAATAGTCGTTGCAGGATTTAAGTTGTGCATACCGATACGTGATACGTCTGTATCGGTACGGTACAAGGGGTATCGGCACGCGATGTCTCGTACCGATACCAGAATTCTTTTCTGGAATTTTGGAAGCAAGCTCGTATTAGTACGCTTGAGGGTTGTACCGTACGACTGATCGTTTTTTACATATTTGAGTATTTAAACATGTATGCAAGCCAAAAATCTTATAAAACATTTTTCATTTGTTACATCGAAACAAATATCGCAACAATCTCCCCCTTTTTATATAACAAAACACCTTGAAAATTTTCAATCCCCCCTTTTAATATAACAAAAGACCTTGAAAATTTTCAATCCCCCCCTTTTAATATAACAAAAGACCTTGAAAATTTGTTTTTGAAATTCCTCCCCCTTAGGAAAATAATTTTTGAAAAAAATAATATTTTCAGAAAATATTAAAGCTCCCATTTTTCTTTTTGAAATTTAATTTTTCAAACACATCTCTTCCTCTTTTTTGTTATGTCAAAAATAATTTCAAAACCATGTTTGAAATGACATTTAAGTTCAAAACACCAATTTGTTGAAAGGTTGATACCAATCGTTGGAAATTTAGTATCAATTGATAGAAAATACCAATTATTGGTGTAAAAATAACAATGGAGAATAAGATAATTTTTTTAAATTAAAAGCTCACATTTAATCAAAGTATTCCATTTAAAAATTTGACACTTACGAGATTAAATTTCACCATTGAATCAAATCAATTTAAAAACACATACAATTCAATTTATCCAAGACTTTTAAAATTTTATGCAAACATATGAATGAAACAATATGATTCATATGGATAAAGCATCGTAAAATGTCAAGCACTTATAAATATAAATAAGCAATGATGTATGGACATTAATCATCAAAATAGGCAACCAAATGATTTAAAATCAAATACATCAAGATTAAAGGTTACCCATCTTCTTCACTTGTGTGATTAGAGCATTTCCATATCTTTGATTTTCTTGCAATTGTTCCAACACACCTACAAGAGACATTTACTAGATTTTTGGTATCCAAATTGCTTTGGATCCTTTGGCATTAGTTTCAATGTCTCTAGTTCCCTTAGGAACCCATACTCGTCTAATCCTATAAGATTTTCTTTTCTTTATAGTAAAAGTATGCAAAGGATGACCATGACAATGTGAGCATTTTGTCATTATGGATGAGATGAATTATTTAAAATAATTTCATTTTCTTTTGTTAAGCTTTCAAGCTTAATCTTTAAATCAAGATTTTCTTTTTCCAAAACTCCATTGCTCATTTTTGAAAACTCTAAATCATTCTTCAAAATCCAATTCTGTTTCCAAAAGAAAATCATTTTCAAATTCAAGTTTTGAAATCATTTTCTTAAATTTAGAATTCATGGTCTCAAATTCCAAAAATAATTCATCAAATGCATCTTGTAACTCATCAAAAGAATATGAATTTAATTAATTTGAGTTAGAAGATACATTGGGCTCATCGAGAGCCAGAACACCATCCACCTTTGATGGATGAGGTTTGCACTTGATGGAACTCCATCTTTCTTCTCTTCTTTCCCATAGAATTTCTCAAGCTTCTCCCAATTTTTTTTGGTACCTGTACTTTTGGAAGGGAGACCTTCTTGGAAATCTTTTCATTGAGGGCACAAAGAATGATGTGCATAGCCTTTGCATTGAGTTGGTCATTCTTTGAGTCTTTGACACTCATTTTCTTCTTCTTAAGAGCTTTCAAATGTCCATCTTTGATAATCATCCAAATGTCAAAGTCAAAGCCTCAGATGAAAAACTTCATGATGTTGCTCTATTGGAAGTAACATTCTCTTTTGAAGAGAGGAGGACACATGATAGAGCAGACTTCTTCGAATGAAATCATGATGTTAGTCTTTTGATAGAGATGAGGCTCTAATACAAATTGAAAGGCTCGATACACTCCAACTGATTGTGTCAAGAGGGTTGAATTTGCTTCCCGAATGAATTGGCTAAAATCGAAAAATAGTGGACAATATTGTATGACGATTTTAGAGCGGTTCGACTACCCAACCGAGTCTACATCCATTACCTTTAGCACACCACTAAGGATTGTCTAATTCACTACTATGATTTCTTCATTTTTACAGGCCAAAGGGGTAACCTTTACAACTCTATCTTTTCAATGGCTAAGATAGAACCACTCTAGTTTTTCTTTAGGCTAAACTAGAACTTCTCCATTTTACAAGGTAATTGTGTAAGCAGAGAAACCTCACAAGGTAAGTGTTTACAAGATTGAAGCTCAAAAGAGTATAACAAATAAAAACAATTAAAACACTCTCTATATACTATATACACGAAAAACGAGAAAATAAAACTTAAAGACAATTTCTCTTGATCATTATGCTTGGATGTGTTCTCTAACCATCTTCAAGTGTCTTAAGTCTTCTTTTAAAGTGTGGAATAAGCTACTAGCCATTTATGGCCATTGGGGATGTTTTGGAGCCGTTGGAGACTTAATTTCCTGTATTAAATGTAGTCTGGGCAAGTCGCTATCGGTATAGGGGCTTCAGGTATCAGTACTTGCAAAAAAAATAAAATCTCATTGTAGCATTTAAGTTGTGCGTATCGGTACGTGATACATCCGTATCAGTATGATACAAGGGGTATCGGTACGTGATGTCTCATACCGGTACCAGAATTTCTTTCTAGAGTTCTAAAAGCAAGCTTGTATCGGTACGTTTGAAGGCTGTACCGGTACGGCTGACTATTTTTGACATATTTGAGTATTTAAACATGTATACAAGCCAAAAACTCTTACAAAAACATTTTTCATTTGTTATCTCGAAACAAATATCTCAACAAGATTCATTCGAGGGTATAAGGGAATTGCAAAACCACTTACTGAATTACTCAAGAAGAATGCTTGGTGTTGGAGTGAGGAGGCTGAATATGCAATGGAAAAATTAAAGGCAGCTATGACTTCAGCACATTTTCTTGCTCTTCCTAATTTTCAACAAGAGTTTGTCATAGAAACTGATGCATCTGCATATGGAGTTGGTGTTGTTTTAATACAAAATGGCATACCCCTGGCTTATTTTTCTAAAGGGTTAGGGGTGAAGCATCAGGCCATGTCAATGTAGAAATCAGGGTTTTATTAGAATTACTCTATTAATTTCGATGTACAACAGAAAATCCTTTTAAAGACTTTTTACAAGAAGTTTTATCCTTAGTAATTAACTACAAGAATAGGATTTTTATCTCTTTACAAAGTTTAAATAAAACTAAACTACTTGTTAGGATAAGATTACATCTCCTAATAGAATTATAACTTTACTAGGATAAGATTACAACTCCTAATAGAATTATAACTCTATTTTACTCGTGCTAACCAACACTCCCCCTCAAACTGGCGTGTATATGTTGTATGCACCTAGTTTGGATGAAAGCACATCAAATGTTGCTCTTGGTAGTGCCTTGGTGAAGATATCCACAAGCTGGTCTTTGGTAGGAATGTAGTTCAGCCTTACAATCCTATTGTTGACCTTCTCATAGATAAAATGTCTATCTATTTCAATATGTTTGGTCCTGTCATGTTGCACAGGATTCCTTGCAATGCTTATTGTCGATTGGCTGTCACTATAAATTTCAAATTGTGAACTTCCATCCAACTCTACTTTAGTCAGAAGCTTCTTAATCCACATTCCTTCACATATCCCAATGGCCATTGCCCTAAACTCTGCCTCAACACTGCTCCTAGAGACAACCGATTGTTTTTTACTTCTTCAAGTAACCAGATTACCCCAAACAAAGGTGCAATAACCACTTACGAATCTCCTATCTGTTAATTCACCTGCCCAACTTGAGTCTGTATACACTTTCACTGTTCTGTCCTAATGTTTCTTGAAAATAAGCCCAGATCCTGGTGTGAACTTCAAGTACCTTAGGATCCTATTAACAGCCTCTAAGTGCTCTTCTCGGGGGTCACTCATGTGTTGGCTAACTATGCCTACTGAGTATGCAATATCTGGTCTAGTGAGTGAAAGATAAATCAACTTTCTAACCAGCCTTTGGTAGGATTCCTTGTTCACAGGATTCCCCATAGCTTCTTTACCAAATTTCAAACCTGGGTCCATTGGAGTGTCAACTGGTCTACACCCAAGCTTTCCAGTCTCTGTGAGTAGATCAGGGATATACTTCATTTGATTGATAACCAAACCTTCATTTGATCTTGCAACTTCCATTCCCAAGAAGTACCTAAGACTTCCCAAGTCTTTGGTTTCGAACTCCTTCGCTAAAACAAATTTGAGCTTCTCTATTCCTTCTATGTCATCCCCAGTGATAATCATATCATCAACATAGACAATCAAGAGAGTCATCTTACCATTGAATGCCACCTTTCTAAACAAAGTATGGTCTGCTTGGCTTTGCTTGAAACCATTTTGAACCATAGCCTTCGTAAATCTCTCAAACCATGCTCTAGGGGACTGCTTCAACCTATAGAGTGATTTATTTAGCTTGCATACTGTCTTTTTTGTCACATTTCCTCCCAAGCATGATGGAATTTCCATGTACACTTCTTCCTCAAGTCTTCCATTTAGGAATGCATTTTTGATATCCAATTGATGCAACTTCCAGTCTCTATTAACTGTCGTAGAAAACAACACTCTGATGGTGTTTAGATTGGCTACTGGTGCAAAAGTTTCTTGATAGTCCACTCCATATGATTGAGTGAACCCTTTAGCAACTAGTCTTGCCTTGTGTCTTTCAATGCTCCCATCGGATTTGTACTTTACAGTAAAAACCCATTTGCACCCAACAACCCCTTTCCCTTTTGGCAGATTAGTCAAACTCTAAGTGTTATTCTTCTGCAATGCTTTAACCTCCTCTTCAACAACTTTTCTCCATTCAGAACTTTCAAAAGCTTCTTCTACTGTCTTGGGAATCTTCACACTGTCAATACTAGCAGTAAAGGTTTTAAAACCAGACAATAAGTTTCCATAAGCAACGAATCTGTTAATAGGATGAACAGTGCATTTCCTTACCCCTTTTCTAATAGCAATAGGAAAGTCATCTAAATCAACAGTGGAAGAGTCTTGTAGGATAATGTTACCTCTTATTTCCTCGGAAGCAGAACCCAAAATAGGCTTTTGGCAAATGTTAGGTTGTTCTTCAGTTACAGGTCATTTCCTTCTTGTATACACCTTGAGTGGAGTTTTTTAGGTGGTTTTAAGTGTTGGGGGAGGTGTTGTATAAGGACTGGTAATTTTTGACTGAGGAGAAGGTATTTCAATAGGATTACTAGGTGTAGCAGTCATAGGTTCATCATAGGTAGGCAAAGAAGGAAATGAGGACACAAACTGTTGAGTATTGAGATTTTCATCAAGGATAGGCATCGAGATGATAGGCTGTAGGTTAAGTAAGGGCTGAAATTCCCTGTATTTCTCCCCCTGAATTTCAGTACCTGCAAAATAAGGCTGATTTTCAAAGAAGGTGACGTCAAAGGATATGTAGGTTTTTCCTTGGGATGGGGAGTAACATTTGTAGCCCTTCTAACTCGAGGAGTATCCTATAAACACACATCTTAGTGACCTAGGATCAAGTTTACCCCGATTACTGTTATGCACATGAACAAAGGTTGTGCATCCAAAGACTCAAAGAGGAAGAACTGAGGATAATGGTTTGAAATTTGGAAAGTGAGACAAAAGTGTTTCAGTAGGTACCATGAATCCTGGTGTCTTGCTAGGCATCCGATTAATAAGGTATGTGGCAGTAAGAAGAGCTTCCCCCAAAGATATTTAGGAGCTTTAGCCGAAAATAAGATGGACCTAGTGACCTCTAGAAGATGTCTATTTTTTTGCTCAGCTACTCCATTTTGTTGAGGGGTATTAACACAGGAAGTTAAATGCAAAATTCATTTTTCTTTAAAAAAAGACCCAAGAGACCTGCTAAGATACTCACTACCATTATCACTCATCACCATTTTAATTTGTTTTTCAAACTGGGTTTCAATCATCTGATAGAAATTTCTAAAGATTGTGTCTACATCAGATTTATCTCTCATCAAGAATGTCCAAGTGACTCTAGAATAGTCATCAATAAAAGACACAAACCATCTAAACCCATAGATGCCTTTTACTTTAGAAGGGCCCCAAATGTCACTATGAATAATAAAAAATAGGGAAGTAGGTTTAAATTTGGAGGAAACATATGGTTTTCATGTATGTTTGGCCATTTGACACACTTCACAGTTAAAAGACGATGGACTTTTATTTATAAATAAATTGGGAAACAACTTTGCAAGATAGAAAAAATTGGGATGTCCTAACCTATAATGCCATAGAATTATTTCACTAGAAATCGAATTGGTGGAGGAAATTGAAGTCTGAAGGCAAGTGGAAAAAATTGAATTCTAAGAGGGGAGTCCATCAAGTAAGTATAAGCCATTGCACAACCTAGCACTGCCAATCACCCTCTTTGAGTCCCATGCCTGAAAAACACAACCAACAATCCCAAAATTAACATCACAATTAACATCCATAACTAATTTACTCACAGATAGCAGGTTGCAAGCAAGATTGGGAACATATAGAACATCAGATAACACTAGCTGATCATTTAACTGAATTGAACCACTCCCTTTAACTGTGGATAGAGAACCATCTACTATTCTGATTGAGGAAGCAAACTTGTGACTGCTAAATGTAGAAAAAAGGCTTAGATTTCCTGTCGTATGGTCAGAAGCCCCATAATCTACTATCCAAAACAAAGAATTATTGGTGGCCAAACAAGAGATGCTACCTTCTGTGGTAATGAGGGCATTAGGAGAAGATTTAGATGACAGTTGGCTGAAAAGTTGTTGAAGCTCTTCAATTTGCTGCTTGCTAAAACTGCTGGAGGAGCTGCTGGTAGAGTTGGCATGAGAAATGGCAGGAGATGCAAGGTGAGCCTCCTTCTTGAATATGGATTGAGGAGGCTTCCACTCGGCTGGTTTCCCATGCAGTTTTCAACACTGCTCCATGACATGGCTAACCTTTTTGTAGTGTTCACACCAAGGTCTCCCACTCCTTTGTTTATTTCCAGAGGTGGAGTGTGTAAGGAGTGCAGAAGAATCTGCCTGGTGGACAGTTGGTGCCATCAAGGAACGCCTGCTTTCCTCTCTTCTTATTTCAGAGAAGGCTTCACGAACTTGGGGAAGAATCTCCCCCTCCTTCTTGATCATGGTATTTTCACTTAACCAATTGCTGTAAGTAGGATCAGTTTTTTCTGGAATTTTCAGAGAATCAGAAAGATAGGATTCTTTGCTTCTACCAGTGATATAAAGCCTCACAGATTGAGACCAGGGAAGGTAGTTGTTCCCATTAAGTTTGTAGGAGGTAATGGGAGAAAGAGAGGCATCAGATAATGAAAAATCAGCCTGTCGAGTGGTCATAGGAGTGCTAAAATCAGAGGAAGAATCTGATCCAGCCATGGAGAAAGGAGATGTCGACAGAGAAGAAGAAGAATTTTAATGGAAAAGAGGATCGGTCTAGACTGATACCATGTAGAAATCAAAGTTTTATTAGAATTACTCTGTTAATTTCGATGTACAACAGAAAGTCCTTTTAAAGACTTTTTACAAGGAGTTTTATCCTTAGTATTTAACTACAAGGATAGGACTTTTATCTGTTTACAAAGTTTAAATAAAACTAAACTACTTGTTAGGATAAGATTACATCTCCTAATAGAATTATAGCTTTACTAGGATAAGATTACAACTCCTAATAGAATTATAACTCTATTTTACTCGTGCTAACCAACAGTCAATTTATGACAAAAAATGATGATTGTCCTTTTAGCAGTGAAGAAATGGTCTTCATACCTTCTGGGGAGGCACTTCAAGATTAAGACTAATAACCAGAGTTTGAGATTCTTGTCTAGAAACCAAGCTACAACTCCAGCTCAGCAAACTTGGTAGCTAAGATGATGGGTTATGATTACAAGGTAATTTACAGAAGATGAGTGAATAACACTGTAGTTGATACTCTTTCAAGGAATCCACATTATTCATAGAGTCGGCTTGTGTCTATAAGCAGTTTCAACATAGAATGGACTGAAAAAATCAAACAGACATGGGTTAAGGATGATAAGCTCCAGAAGATCATTTGGGAATTGATAAAATATCCTGTTTCTCATTTAAAATATAGTTGGGATGGAAAAATTTTAAAGAGTAAGGGAAAATTGGTTGTTGGCAGTGATGTGGAACTGAGGAAACAGCTCATAGACCTATTTCATAATAGCTCTTTTAAGGGTCATTCAGGAGTTGATGTAACCAGTAGAAGGATATCATCTTGTTTGTACTGGAAGGGGCTTAAAAAGTTAGTAAGGAGGATGGTGAAGGAATGTGAGGTGTGTTAACAGAACAAATATGACAACCACTTTAATGCTTGATTATTGCAACGCTTACCCATTTTAGAGAGAGCCTGGCCCTCTATCAGCATGAATTTCATTAAAGGTCTGCCCAATTCGAGATCCAAGGATACCATTTATGTGGTGGTAGATAGGTTAACTAAGTATGCTCACTTTATGACTCTTTCCCATCCTTTTACTGCGTTGACTGTTGCTCAAACATTTCTGGATGATATCTTCAAATTACATAGACTGCCAGAATGTATTATTTGTGATAGGGATAAGATTTTTATGAGTAATTTTAGGAAGGAGTTGTTTGCAAGGTTGGGGGTGACAATAACTCTTTCTACTGCTTATCATCCTGAAACTGATGGCCAAACTGAGGTGGTGAATAGGTGTTTAAAGACCTATTTAAAATGCATGTCTGGTGAGACACCAAGGGATTAGAGCAAATGGTTGTCATTGGCTGAATGGTGATATAATACTTTTTATCACTCTACAATTAAGACCACTCCTTATCAAGCATTTTACGGGCAAGAACCAACTGTGCATCTGCTGGTGAATCCTTAGTTGCCACTGTGGACAAAAGCTTGCAGGCTAGGGAGGCAGTCGCAAAAATGTTGAAGTTTTACTTGCAAAGAGCCATGGACAAGATGAAGAAGCAAGCTGATAAAAAGAGGAGTGACAGAGAATTTTTAGTAGGGGATTGGGTTTATTTGAAGCTTCAACCCTATAGACAGCAATCAGTGCATTCAAGGAAATGTCAAAAACTGGCACCAAAATAGTTTGGCCCCTATCTCATTCTGGCAAAAATAGGAAAAGTTGCATATATAAATTACAGCTGTCTAGTGGATCTCGGTTTCATCCTACTTTTCATGTGTCTCAACTCAAGAAGCATATTGGATCAGGTCCCTGTCAATCTGACTTGTCTATAGTAGGACCCGATGGTACTATTGTGAAGGAACCCCTGAAATTGTGGATAGGAGAATGGTGAAAAGAGGCAACAAGGTTGTTACTGAAGTTCTGGTGGAGTGGACAAATTCTTTCCTGGAAGATGCTACTTGGGAAAATTTTTACAAGCTGTAACATGATTATCCTCACTTCAATCCTTGAGGACAAGGATGTTTTTCAAGCAGAGAGTATTGTTACCAGTCTTTAATTTCTTGTATAAAATCGTTGTCATTTTGGTTGTTTTAAATTGTTATTCCGTTGAGATTGTGATAAGCTATACGTTGTCGTTTAGAGAGTCATAAAAGGAGTTATTCAACCCGAACTAAAGTATGCTTGTATTGTGGATATTTTTTGGTCTTATCCTGTTTCTCTCTTGAAGCTTATTCTCTTTTCTTCTCTTCTATCTGCGTCTTAATCCCCCTTTCTCAAGAATTTGTATTGCATCCGTAGATCTCTTTAAAGAGTTAAATATCCTCACCTTATTCTATTTTTCAAGCCGATAGTATTAGAATTCTCACCATTTTTTTAATATTTTATAAGTTAGATAAGTATGATGTTTGATAAAAAAGTTAGATAAGTATGATGATAGTATTTAATTATAGTTCCAAATATCAAAGTTCAAACCATCTTCTCTGTCAAATAGATATGATAATTTATATTCAAATGCATATAAATAAAGAGAATTATTAATATCATTTCTCCTATAATAATGATAAAATCTTCGCGTGCTAATTCCAAAGTTTTTTTTCTTATTCGAAACTTCCTTGATCAGTGGATAATATCAAATATTTATTTTTTATGTATTATTAACATCAAAGTTAAAATACATCACGTATCATTTAATTATAGTTTTGGTAGTAAATAAATTATTTTAAAAAACTCTAATAATATGGTCATTTAAATAAAATTTTGTGACAAACAAGTCACTTTGTCATTAAAATTGAAATATGATCTAATATAATAATAGTTTTAGTATCAAAAACTTATACATCATATTAATTTGGTCTTAATTCAAAAATAATTCAATTAATTTAATTATTCATGTTTAGAAATTTTGACATGCACTCTCTTGACATACCCTTCGACCATTAAGGCTTAATATTAAATTCCTTGCTTAGTTTTTGTCTTAACTTTTTGAGTTGAGGAACTGTTTGTCTTAATATTTTGTCTAAACAGGTAAGGCTTAATATTAAATTCCTTGCTTCGTTTTTTTTATTATTTTGATTCTTGTTGATTATTGGCTTGTTGCATATAAGATCAGAAACAAGTAGAGTGAAGCAGATTTTATTCATCCTTTTTTCATTTTGTTTTGAATTGATCAATAGTTGTTTTAATTAAGCTCGACTTTACTCATTGCAGCTATGCGTTGGATGTGAATGTGGAAAGGGCAGAAGATGTTCTTATGCACAAAAGATTGCTGCATTTAGCTCATGATCCAGCCAGCAGACCGTCAATGGAAGTTCGTCTCGTGCAGGTGATTTGTTCTTTCTTCTTAGGTTTCAATTTCATAACAAGGCATTATGATTTGCTTTACATTTTTAGTACAAGTTAAAATTTGTTATATTTCTTTGTCAAATCTTTAGATGATAGTATGCTTACGGGTTACTGCCATATATCATGCGATTTGGTGTTTCTTTTCCTCATCAGACCTTGGATATTGAAGAATTCCAGGTTCCAGTTCTAAGTACCTAGCTTTTCTAGACGTGACTGGATTTGCCCAAATATCCATAGCTAGTGTACAAGTTCTTTTGCCTGTAGTTGCCACCCTAGTCGAGTTGATCTCTGTCTCGAACATAGTAGGCTGAATCTGGCTTATTCTTCTCTTTGGCATTTCACATCACGGAGATCAATCTTTGTGTTGTATCTTCTTTTCATGGTAGAAGCGATCATAGTAGAAAGAAAGAGAGAGATTCTTGTGAAACTTAGAATGTTCTTGAACATAATAATCTTCAACTGCATATTGGCACTGTTAGACTTATTTTGATGTTTATCCCAATCGTGCATTCTCCATTCTGTAACATTCCAAAATTTAGTGCATATCATTAAATTATTGTTGTCACTAAATGCATATTTACTCGAGGATTGCAGTTGCTATCACAATTATCCTATCCTGCATGCTTCCTTATTTGGGCCAGAAACTAATAATGAGGTTATGAGGCAAACTAATTATAAAAAAATTTTATTTGATATAGTATGCATAATCAACGCCGTTAGCAGTTCAATTTTAATGATTTCATGCACATTTTATCATTCCTTTTTGTCACATTGTAAACTTGAAGTTGAACCACGTGTAATTCCTTATGCAGTTCGGTATTATTTGCAAATGCATCTCTCTCACTCTCCGATGGATAAATTTTATGGGATTTTTTTCTATTTATATTGCTTTTTATCCATCACTGGTGACTGGACATAACATGTGTGCATCTTGAGGTTCATCTAAACATACAAGTTCTGAACATGTCATTTAAATGCCATAACCTATAGGTCCTGGCTCTATATTTGTTTTCAAATGTTATGGTACTTTGTTGTAAACTTTTGTTTATAGTCAAACGTGCCACGATGGCTTCCTGCTTTTGTAGGTCCAATCTGTTTCTGATGGGAATTCAGCTGTTTCAAATCCCATGAGTGGGGAATCTGCTCAATGTTCTACGAAACACTCTATAAGACCGAGGTTTGATTTTGAAAAACTTTGCCATCTATAATGTACATGCATTAATTTAATTTAAAAAAATGCGAGGGGCAAACGCCTTCTGAATTTCCCTTTCAATATTTTTGTTGCTCATTTTGCATCTTGACTATTGTTGGTGTCAATGCTGACAATTTTAGCTGGCTTTTGGATTGTCAGCATACATCCGCCTCCTGCCTTTGGCTCATCCCCCAATCTTGAAGCCCTTGCACTTGAAGCAAATAAATCTCAAGATGAAGATGGAGATAGTTCTGTACATGCCAATTCACATTTTTCCCGGTATTTATCATGTCTTAAAATGTCCTTTGTCCGGTGTTGACTGTCCCTACCAAGATTTTGGTTAAGGTTGTGATACATTGGGTTTTCTTTTCTTTTTTTAATATTATATGTTATATTTTAAACACTCAGGAGTCCATTGATAAGCTCTTGTAAAAGTTCGACTTTCTTACTTTAGAGCCATGTTTTCAATGTTTGGTTTTAGGTGTGTCTTTTCTTGTTCATGTGATGACAACATCTATCAACATATTCAAATTTTGTCCATCTTTGTTGCTGTTCACAGACTGATACTTGTGCCATTCTTAATATTTTCTATCCATTTGGATGGTGAAATTTACACTATTTTCTAATTGTTGCTGATGCAGGCCCATGCATGAAATTACATTTTCAACAGAAGACAAACCATAACTTCTCAGTCAGGTATTTATAGTTTTGTTTGTTAAATTAGAAATGTAATTTTTGTTTTCATCTTGTTATTTTGAGGTTGTTGCTTTAAGGACTTTCTTACTTTATAGTTTTGTAGTCAGGAAGTGGCTATTAAAGTCCTAAAGCCAGAGCGTATAAATTCCGATTTGCAGAAAGAGTTTGCCCAGGAAGTTTTTATCATGAGGTTTGTGATGAATGTCTCTACGATTCTAACTTGTGCTCCAACCATCCACCCTACTCACAAAAAAAGGGTGTGAAGTGGTGGTTTCCCCCAACTTTTCCTCAATTTGACGAATATTAAAATATTAAGTGAGAGGTATCTTTGTTTCGTGTTTAATGCCACATCGGTGATCAACTGATAATGTTAGGCTTCTCCAATTGCAGTGTTTTTCGATTTTTTATACTTCATGTATTTTTACAGAAAGAAAACCAGTGACATTCGTATGCTAAAATACATTAGCAAGTAGTCTGTTTGGGCTTAATGTCCTTGATCAGTTTTCTAACTTTTAAATCTAACATCATGAGATCTGCAGATTTTATTTATTTTTTTTCAAAATGGAATGCTTCTTATTTCCAGGAATAATCTATTCCGCTCATCAACAATTTTCCTTCAAATTTGCAGGAAAGTTCGGCATAAGAATGTTGTACAATTTATTGGTGCATGTACCAATCCACCAAACTTGTTTATTATAACAGCTACCCTACTGATTCTTTAGTTGTCTTTATTAACTTGATGAAAGTGAAATTTATGATTATTGATCTTTCTCACTTGGTTATTTTATAATTGAAAGAAAATGCTAATGTTAGTTTTCTTTCTGTCTTTTCTCTCTACAGAATTTATGTCTGGTGGAAGTGTATATGACTACCTTCACAAACACAAGGGTGATTTCAAGCTTCCTACCTTGCTTAAAGTTGCAGTAGAAGTTTCTAAAGGAATGAACTACTTGCAACAAAATAGTATAATCCATAGGGATTTGAAGGCTGCCAATCTTCTAATGGATGAAAATGAAGTAAGATGATTAAAGTTGCTAAAGTTTATGCATCGAATTGACTTAAAGCTTGTCCCTTTTTACTCCTTTCCTGAAATCTTGCTTGGGAACAATTCATTGCGGTCAAATCCTAATACAGGCTTTGCATTGCAGGTGGTTAAGGTTGCTGATTTTGGGGTTGCTAGAGTGAAAACTCAATCTGGAGTTATGACAGCTGAAACTGGAACATATAGATGGATGGCTCCTGAGGTGAGGTTTTATGGCAAAAGCTGTTTGAAACTGTTCCATGAATATCCCTAAACTCTCCTTTGGGTGTCCCGCAAATTATAAAAAAGGATACGGCATCATAAGCAGTTTATCATACATATTCTAGAAATGTGGTTTGGCTTAATGAAGCTAGCTGATCCAGTCAGTTAATTTCCAGGAAAAGTTAATTAGAGAACTGAAGTCCTTGATGAACCATGATAGAAATTTTCTTCATTTACATTTTTAATCCTACTTTAAACCTATGTAAGAATTTAGCTACCTTTTGTTGATAATTTAAAGTTCATTAATTGTTCTCCTAGATGTGAGATATTCTGAATTATAGATTTTTAAAGGAACGTTCAGGAATTGGTTTATTTGCCTCTTTGTCTTCACTTGTGTTTTTTTTTTTATTATTATGACTAGAAAGGAAAAGAGGTTTGTAACTTGGTCAGTTTGCTCTCTTTATTCATTCTTGCTTTTATTTTCCTCTTTAAATAAATTGATAATAACATTAAACCATTTGAGTTGAGATTATCATTCATCTAATTGATTGTTCATCTCCTAATTTTCTTACGACAGTTCTTTTGCATTGAAGGCTATTGAACACAAGCCATATGATCACAAGGCTGATGTTTTTAGTTTCGGAATTGTTAACTGGAAAGGTATTTTCTCGGTCACTATCTTTTCTTTGATATGTTCGGGATACTTGTACTTTGCCTGTTGGTTTGTTTTGGTTCGTTGGTTGGCTCCTGTGGTTACTTGCTTTTGTTTGCATTTTCAGATTCCATATGAGTTCTTAACCCCATTACAAGCTGCTGTTGGAGTGGTTCAAAAGGTATGCCTTTAGTCTGCATCTATAATCTTAAGGTTTAGAAGAGGGATTTCTTTTCTTTTTCTTCCCTCCCTCAGGAGCCTAAAAGAAAACAGTGATCACTTTTTTTTATTGTTCACATTGATTCTAGGATCTACGTCCTACAATTCCAAAGCACACTAACCCGAAGCTCACTGAACTGCTCGAGAGATGCTGGCAACAAGATCCGTCACTAAGACCCGATTTCGCTGTAATTATAGAGATTTTAAAGCAAATTGCCAAGGAGGTTTGTTTTCATTCTCTGCAAAATGATTTTTTTTTCAACTGTCACCTGCTTCCAATGACTCGACATATACATGGTTGTTTGCTCTCTGTTTTTACCGTTTTGTGCATAAAAGCCCTTAACATTGTTGCTTTCAGTCATTGGATTGTTCTGGTCTCGATTCGATGACCATTTATTTGTGAAACATTTCACGTGCTCCCTTACAGAAGAACAATCTGGACAGCGAGCTTCCAGTTTGTAAATACAAATAATAAATATGAGCAATGAAATCAATTTTAACACTGGATAAATTTGTAAAACAGGTAGGAGATGACGGTGAGGATCGACGTAAATCTTCGGGAGGATTTTTGTCCGTCCTTAGAAGAGGCCACCATTAAAGAAAGACTTGATATATTTATAACCTCAACATAAAGCTTTTTAGCTATGTTAGCCTGCCCATTCCCAGCACATTTTCATCAGCATTGTACAGTATTTTTTATTCACTTGGACTTTTAATCTTATTGAATGCAACTTTTACAAGTAATTGCACGATCTATGGGATAAGTATCAGGTTCAATGGTAGCTTTCACTTATATGGAACAATTGACCCTTTTGAAACAATTATTTTTGTTCATTTTGTTAACATGTTTAAGTTTTGTTGTAGCGATCGACTTAGATTCGAATTATGTTGTTTCTTGTGGCCATAACTCGGATCTCCGCCGAATCGACTTGGATTTAAATGGCGAGTTTAGATTTTAGAATTCATCATGGAGAGTAGTTTAAAAGTTATAATTAGGACTTGGGTGTAGTGATGATTTGATGAAATTAGTTACATGTGAAAGGCTGATGAAATGGCGAGGGACGTTAAGGGTCGCATTTTGTGTGTTAATGTGACGATGAGGATGAAGTTTTGATGGTTGGCGGTGGCTATGGTTGGTAGTGATGGATGAGGATAGGGGTGTTCAATCGGTCGGTTCGATTAACTGACCGAACCACCAAAAATTCATTAACTAATTTTTTTTATTAACCGTTAACCTAACTAAATTTTTTCGAAAATTTTTAACCTAATCGGAAAAAGTTTGAATAATTCGATCGGTTTTTAATTAATCGAAATTTGTTACAAGGGTAAATTACACAAGTAGTCACTAAACTATGTTAAAATGATCTTTTTAGCCACTAAACTTTTAGAAGTTATAAAACAATCATTAAACGTATCGAACTATTACAAAATGGTCATTGATTCATTGCACGTTATAAATTAATGATAAATATTGAAAAGTTTAATGATTATTTTTTTAATAATTCAATAAATTTAATGATCATTTTGTGCTAATTTGGTAAAGTTTAATGACCATTTTATAATATATAAAAAAATTTAATGATCATTTTATAATTTTTAAAAGTTCAATGACCAAAAATAAATATATGTAATATATAATATATAAAAATTTCGGTTAATTAACCGATTTCGAATCGAATTAATAGATTACCAAAGTTTTGAAAAAATCATTAACTGTTAACGGACCGAACCTAAAATTAGCCGACCGATTAACTGAAAATTTTTTAGTTCGATTGGTTAATTCGATTAAAACTGAAGTTTGATCACTCCTAGATGAAGGGTTAAATGTGGTGGTCAAAGTCAAATGAGAGCTTTATGTTGAATAAATTTGTCAAATAAGTATAATTAAATTATATTAGACTTTTGTTATAATCACGCTAAATATTAATGACTGGTTAATTATTTATTGGGTAATTATTCCATGCACAAGCACTTGTGGAAATTTTGTTTACATAAGCGCTTAGTTTTAGGGTTTAGGGACTCCGTTTAGAATTTAGGGCTTAGGGATTCAAGTGTAGTAGTTTTGAATTTAGGGGTTGTTGATAGAATTTTAGGTTTAGGGTTAAAATTTAGGGTTTATAGGTTAAAACCTAAATCCCTAACTATATTACCCTAAAACTTAAACCCTAACTCTAAATTCTAACCATGAACCTTAAATTCTAAACCACTATACAAACTCCTAAACCCTGAACTAAAACTCTAAACCCTAAAACTAAGGCACTTGTGGAAACAAAAAAATTCCACCAACTATGTATGAGAATAATAATCCTTATTTATTTTGATAACGTTAATGATTTTTAACATATTTCTTTAACTTTTATAATGAAAAAAACTTGTCAAACATCAATGATAATTACAATTAAATAAAGTTAGTAAAAGAAATCTAGCACATTGAAACTTAAGTTGAGAGTTAAACGTTTTAAATAAATATCGTTTTACCGAAAATTAAATTATAACAAAAAAAAAAAAATCGTTTCATCTAAACTCACCGTTTCATATGAAAACATCGATAAAAATGTGTACGAAAATGATTCAATACATATATGGTGAGCAAAATGCGACTCGATTTGACTTAAATTGTAATTTTATAAATACGATACGACTTGAAAATTTTTAAATAAAGTTTGAGATGTAAATAGAACTCGAATAACTTGAAATTTTTAGTAATTAGTAGATCAATTTTGAAGTTCAAGTCAATTCCCTCTACTATGTTTGATATATATATATCACATATGGAAAAAAATACGAGAAAATATATATATGAATATTGTATATGGTTATAGAAAGCCTTTTAAATTAAAATCAATTAGTATCATAACATTGTAAATGTTTACAATTAAATTTGAATAGAAACTCGAACAACTCGACTTGACACAACTCGAAATTCATAAACTCAACTTGACTTGAAAAAAATTCAAATAAAATTTGAGTTATAAAATAGGACTCGTCAACTCAACTAACTCGAAAATATTTTACTCGACTCAAATGAATATTCACCCCTAAATACCTATGCTATGTAGTCCGAAGACTACATAATCCTTTTTGTTTCAAGATTTAGAGATTTATCTCAGAGTTTTAGGGTATAGTTTAGTATGTAAGGTTTAGAATTTAAAGTTTATGCTTAGAGGGTTTAGATTTTAAAGTTTGAGACTTAAATTTTATTTTTTAAAAAGTAAATATGAAAATTTATATAATTTTTAGAGTATTTGTATAAAAAAGGTACTCAAACATATATATATATATATTAGGGAGAAAATACCGGGGGGAATATCAGACAGATGATTATAGATGGCAACGAAAATAAAACACCAGAAATTATTTCTTATAATTAGCAGTCACGGCGTAGCCATGCATTTTGACCGTCTCTTTCGTCTTCAACGCCACCTTTTACTCTGTCTTCAAATCCGTCCCCTCTTTCTCCATTGTTGGCATTTTACAGTTTACAAAAGAGGCAAAGAAGAACCCATTTGAAAGAAAATCAAGCACAGCAAACCCTGCATTTCACATTGAAGGATCTAAAAGTTTGTGCTCGCTGCAATGCAGCGATTGCATTCATGGCCTTCACTGAAATGAATCATCAATGTCTAAATGGAAACCGAAGGCCTTGGCTCGTCTGAGAACCCAAAAGCAAGCAGGATAGGCAGCAATCAAACCCAAGAGCTTCCATTTCTATCAAATTTCATAACCATGGATGGTGATCCGACGAAATCTTCTGAGCCGGCGGAATCCAGGGCGGGCAACAGAGCTCCAAACCCTGATCCCACCACTCTAAGGCAAACCAGTTACGAGTTCTGGAGCGACAGGGGAGAGAGGGTGGATGGTGGTAACGGTAGCTTCGATTACAAGCAACAATGGGCAGCAGGCGAAGAATCGTTGCCATGGAAGATAATGAGTGAACATCTCATGAATCAAATGAACAACAGCAACGACATTGCATTAGATCTAGAGGACCTTAGACGAGACCCCTCATTTGCATCTCGAGACTCTAGAAGGGTTTCTTTGGAAACAGGGGCAGCTAGTTTCAACAATCGAATGCAACAACAAGACGAAATAAACGATCAGGCCGACGATCCCACTAGACGCATATCGAACGTGTCTGTTCCTCTATCCCTTGTCAGAAAGTCCGGTTTGCTAACAGCGATGAGGAGTACCAAGTCGAGGCTTATAGACAGGTCACCGGAAGAGGCACAGTTGATGTCCGGTTTGTTGGAAAAATCAGGTCAGCTTAGGTCCGGACCATTGGGGAAAGCTTCCGAAAACGAAGAAGACGATGACCCTTTTGCAGATGAAGATGTGCCTGATGAGTTCAGGAGAACTAATCTGAATGCATTCACTTGGATTCAATTGGTGAGTCTTATTATTATCGTCGCTGCTTTGCTTTGCAGCTTATTCATCCCTTCATTGGAAGGACTGGAGCTATGGCAGCTTAAGCTGTGGAAATGGTTAGTGTTCTTGCTGGTTTTGATATGTGGCAGATTGGTTTCGGGTTGGGGAATCCGAATAATCGTGTTTTTTATCGAGATGAACTTCTTTTTAAGGAAAAGAATGTTGTATTTCGTTTATGGTGTAAAGAGACCGGTGCAGAATTGCTCATGGTTAGCCCTGGTTCTTTTGGCTTGGCATTTCTTGTTTGACAGGAAAGTTGAGAAGAAAAGCACATTGCTTCAATACGTTACCAAAGTCCTCATATGTTTCTTGGTGAGCACGGTCTTATGGTTACTCAAGACACTACTAGTAAAAGTACTGGCTTCATCTTTCCATGTTAGTACTTATTTCGATAGGATTCAAGAAACCTTGTTCAACCAATACGTGATCGCAACACTCTCGGGTTCTCCCATAATGGAAGCCCGAAGGAGGGAAGAAGAAGCTAAAAGAACTGCAACCGAAATCAGAAGGTTGCAGACTGCTGGCGTAACCGTGCCTTCAGATCTTCGTGACGATGCCTTTCCACAACAAAGTAATAACAGTGGGATGTTAAAGAAAACATTCACCAGGTCGAAAACACTTTCTCATAGAGGTTCATCAAAGAAAGAGGATCCCGGGATTGCGTTAGAACATGTCCATAAACTCAATCAAGAGAACGTTTCGGCTTGGAACATGAAGAGGTTGATGAAAATGGTCCGACACGGGACACTGACTACATTGGATGAGCAAGTAATGGAGGATGATTCAGTGAAACATATCAAGAGTGAACATGAAGCAACGGCGGCTGCCAAGAAGATTTTTCACAATGTGGCTCGTCGCGGGTCGAAGTGAGTATTATTGGTTCATTAGTTTGCAAAATGAATTGGTTTCCAAGTTAAAGATCAGATTAAACTCGTTAAGGAACAATCATGTCCACTCTTGTTGGAACTTGTTTTGGTTGATAGATTCATCTACTTGGAGGATTTGATGCGGTTTATGCGAGAAGACGAAGCTTTGAGAACAATGGCTACCTTTGAAGGTGGTTGTGAGCAGGGGAGAATCAGCAAAAAATCCTTGAAGAATTGGGTGGTAAGAATCATTGTTGCTCTGCCTCTGATTTTCATTAAAATATATGTCTCATGCATATTGGACACAGTTCTTGTATTATAGCTTGAAGAGCAAGTTAGTCCATTTATTACAAGATTTTAGTTATTAACTTATAAAGTATGATCAGAAATTATTCAGTTTTATAGACAACTAATTTGTTCATTGTTGGAACTCTATCTATACATGCATTAGTTTTTTGTTTCAGTTGAATGCCTACAGAGAGCGAAAAGCACTTGCCTTGACCCTAAACGACACAAAGACGGCGGTAAACAAGCTTCACAAGATCATAAACATCATTGCCGGGATCATTATAGTCATAATCTGGCTCGTCGTTCTGGAAATCGCTTCCTCGGAGATTATCGTACTCTTCAGCTCCCAGCTGGTCCTTGCAGCCTTCATCTTCGGGAACACTTGCAGAACCATCTTCGAATCCATAATATTCTTGTTCATCATTCACCCTTTCGATGTTGGGGATCGGTGCGAGATCAATGGAGTGCAGGTACAATACAAACCAAAGATTAAAAAACCCCATGGTTGAATCATTTTTGTGTTTATAGCATGTCATCTGAATTCTGAACATGCATTGGTGGTTTGTAGCTTGTGGTGGAAGAAATGAACATTCTGACTACCGTTTTCCTGAGATACGACAATTTGAAGATGGTGTTTCCCAACAGCGTTCTTTCCACAACGCCGATTGGTAACTTTTATCGAAGTCCGGATATGGTTGATCTAATTGAGTTCATGGTCCATATTGCTACACCGGTGGAAAAGATTGCTCTGGTGAAGCAAAGAATCATAAAGTACGTAGAGGAAGACCGAGCACAGCATGCTCGAATCAATAGGATGCATTGGAGTATGGAATTGACTCATTTTGTTGTGTTTTGGTTGCAGTTACATATTGAACCGGAAGGACCATTGGTGCTCTGATCCAATGATCGTGGTGAAAGAGCTAGACAAACTGAATAGGATGAAAATGGCGCTTTGGGTGACTCATAAAATGAACTACCAGGACATAGGAGAGAGGCTGGAAAGGAGATCTCGGCTGGCTGAAGAAATGGTGAGCATCTTCAAAGAATTCGACATGCAATACCGTTTGTTCCCCATTGACATTAGTGTCTACTCCTTGCCTACCTCCTCTCGTTTCCCTTCGACATGGGGTACGGTGGAAACTTCTGAGCAGAAGCCATTGGACTGACGGCCAGATTGATCTCGGTGGTCAAGTTAATTGTTGTCACGATAAGGTTGAGGAGTTCAAGCCCCGTGAACTTGTTATTTAGTTTCCCAAAAAGTTAGTAAAATTACTTCAAATATTTATAATTTTCTCTCCATGGGTTTGTATGGAGATTTCCATTCAAAGTTGTGAATAGAACATTGTATTCGCATGGAGATTTCCATGGTTTTTGTTCATTTCTTTTTTTGTTGTAATATATTTAATAAATGAAATTTCATGTGAACAATTAATTGCACTAATAAAATATTGTGAACCAAAGTTTAGTGAAGGTAACGAGAATAATTAATGTAATTGTCGGTGTGTTTATTGGTCAAGTTACGGTTTGATTCGGGTAAACCCTATCGGCTCTTTATTTTTTCTCTAATACAACCTTCTTCATCTATCGAGCGCCGCGAGTTTTATTTTTTATTTTATTTAACCGTTGATGGCACCGATTTTGATGCTGGTTGTCGACCGCCAGATCTTTTTTTTATTTCTTTTCTAGTTTTTTAATAAAAATAACTCTACCTTTGTGCCACGTTTTTCTCTGCCTTTATGGCACGTTTATCTATGTTTTTTGGCATATTTTTCCTCGTCGTTTTGGTCATTCTTTTATTTTATGTTTTTTTTTTCAGGGTTGAATTTGACGACGTCGCGACTGATGAAGATGTCACTTATTTGTAATCCTGCTAATTTTCCCTGCTTTGGACCATCGGATTGAATTTGAATACGCAGTTTGCGCTCGTTGATAGTTTCTCACGACGCTCGGCTCTGATTTGCGGTTCTCGGTGGTATTTCAATAGCTCGTGGTTCATTTGCCGATGCAGTCAGATTTATTCGTGTCTATTTTTCGTTCGAGTCTTTTGGATAGGTTTTTAACCTTTTTCATGTATGGTCCTTGTATGATCTAAAGTGGATAGTTAGAAAAATGTCCAAATTTTGTATTTAGTTTACGATGATAGTTGTAAACCCTTATTATAATTTTGGGTATTTTCTCATTTAATAAAACCATAAGCTTCTATTAAAAAAAGTTACGGTTTGATTCGGTGAAACAGTTTGGAGAGTAATTTAAAATTTTAAAAATTTTAAAGGTTTAGACTAAAATTTCTAAATTTTTTTGACATTTTAATATTTAATTAAAATATTCAAAAAATTTAAATTTTAATATGAATTTTAAAATTTTTTTAATAGATCAAATTAATATTTTAACAACTTTGATAAATCGAATTTTAATTTTTTAAAATTTTAGGGGCCATAAACTCCTAATTTTTATTATCTTTCGTCATTGGATGCTAACATGAGAAATCACTGCTGTTTTTTTTTCATTTATCAAGATATCTATTAAAACGGATTCAATAATTAGGGATGATAACGAGGTGGACGAATTTTTGACCGTCCAAACTCGATCCAAAATATCATATGTTTAACTCGATTCCGAGCCGCTCTGAAAAATAATTTCTTTTATCCTGTCCCGAAATTTAGGATACAAATATACTTCGACCCAACATATTTTTATTTACATTTCAATTCCAAAATCAAACAAAAAATATTAACTATTGACACTATATTACAACAACAACATAAAAATAAAAATCAAACCATATGATTTGAAGCAACAAAACAACCATATCTGACAATATAAAGAAAATTTGAACTCAAATTGAAAAAAAATTAAAAATTTATAAATTAATGTAACAAATGTAAAAGAAAATCAAAATTGAAGTTCAAAAAAATTTCTGAACTGAAATAAGAAGATAAATCCAAATATAAACCTAAAAAAAAATCAATGAAAACAAGGACTGGAAATTAAAAGATCAAGTGACAAATATAGTGAAACTCATAAAATAAAAACAAAAAGATACCATGATATTAAAGTTAAGTTTTGAATAAGAAATAAAAATGAGTAGAAGAAGGAAAAAAATGAGGTGAAGAAATAAAGGACATAATCTTAAAAAATAAAGAAGGATGAAAAAAAAATAAACAAGAGATGCAACATTGGAACATAATTTCTCTCCTCCTACAGTGTAGATAGAAAATTCGTCCTGTTATACACGTGGTTTTCGAGTGTTGTTTTTCGTATATAATCACCTTTAAACTATTTAAAATAAATAAATAATAAAAAATCCTCAAGAAACCAGACGATTCTTGTCTGAAAAAAAAACAGATGGTTAAAAGAAGACACTCGAAACTCTGACCAATGCCACGTGCAAACCATAGTTGAACATCGTGATTCTTCAAAAATATATGTAAGATTAAGATACGGCGACACTGGATTATAGCCTCCCCTTAATTATAAATTTATTAAATAGAAATTTAAAAAAAATTATAAACATGTCACTAAATTAAAATATTATTATGAATAAGTTATTTTATTGTTAAAAATGAAACAACGTCTAATATAATATAGTATAATAATATTTTTAGTAATTCGAAATAATTTAATAAATTTAACCATTCATATTTAAAAATTACATCAGTTTAATATATTTTAACGATATTGTCAAAGCAAGTCTATTAAATCAAAACAGTCATTAAATAATTGTATTCTATCATAGAGCAACTAGAAGTTACTATTAATTTGTTATTATATCATAAAAGTAATATAACATTTATGAGAGAAGAACAAAAAATTTAAGAGAAAAACAAAGACTAAAATATGAAAGATTAAATTATTATTATTATTTTAAATTAAGACTAAATTAGAGACTGAATAAATTTGGAGCACTAAAAATATTCTGATACGTGTGCTCAACAGCGTCTAACCCTGAGATGTGGATTATTTAAGGCACATTAGTATGTCGTACTTTCTTCTGTTAGAATCGGGGTTTGAAACCAAACTTCTCCTTAGGAGGATAGACGGGATGATTTAAAATCCAAAAATTTTATTAGACAAAAAATTTAAAATCCAAAGCATGCTCCTCATGAGGTTTGAACCTAAGGAGTGTAAGTTAAAAGCCATACCCTAAACCATTAAGCCAAACCTGTTATATGTCATAGTGCACAACATATTTTATTAAAGGTTACTTTATAGGATAAAATTATACCAATAAAAATAAAGTTTAGGGGGATAATCACTAATTTTGTACGGTTTTATTTCATTATTATTATTTGAGTATTGTATTCGATTATTATTAATTTTCTTACTATTATTATTACTTATTGTTGTTATTATTATTAAAAAAAGAAAATAGATAAAAATTAATTATTATTATTAAGCCCAATTAAATAAGTGAATACCCAATTAAATATGTCTAGTCCATTACAAATTAAAACCCAAAACAATTACATGGCCTGTTAGGCCTAATAGACCAAAAAAAACTAACTTTAATCTGCCTATCTCATATGTGCAGCCTAATTCCAACCGTTGAATCAGATAGACCAAAAAAACTAACCTTAATCTGCATATTTCATATGTGCAGCCCAATCCCAACCGTTGGATCAGATCTGATCTAATGGACTAGATGCTAAGAGAGATGATTGTTCAGCTACCCACGCGCCCACGCTCCTTCACCGATTATTGTCACGTGGCACGATCAACGACCACCATCTTTCCTCCGTCCACACGGACTTGTCGTCGGAGATCACGCTACCGCCATCCTTTCACCGGCTCCCTCCAACTAACATCATGGCGTGCATGCAACAATAGAGTATGGGAGATCTAAGTCAACCCATCAACAACAATAGTAGGTTAAAAAATGTAAACAAATTTGGTATATAACCGGTACAAAATCTTGTAATAATTTTTGGAGATTATCAATCAATACAAGAAAAAAAAGATTTTAGAGGTATCTTTGGTTTATCCTTTTTCTTTTGAAACAAAATATAAAGAAAAGATATAGGGTTTAATACTTAGTTCGATCTTCGGTTTGACCGTCATTCCGGTGGCCGAGGTTGTCCGTCTATGATAAAAGACGAATATTTCTTTTGTTTTCTTTTTCGAATGTTTTAAAAATGGGGGTTTGTGTTTCGAATTTTAAAGGTTTTGGTAAATGGTGTAACCCCCTAAATTTAACCTAATTTTTTAGATTAAACCTTGGAAGTCAAGGTTGAAAGCTTGTCCTTCAAGAAATGCATTTTAGGTTTACTTATTTATAAAACTCAATTATTATTAAATAATAATAATTATCGTAAAATATCTTGGTTAAGGATGAATCACAAACATTAAAACATATCATGAATATTCAATAAAAACATATGAATTAAATTCAGAAATGCTTGTTGAAACAAAATCCCAATTTAAATGTCTCAAATGTCTGAATTACAAAATATTCCAAAATAAGTTAAAACATTAATCTGAAATAATTGAAAAGAGTTCATACTGAATAATAAAATATCCGAGTAAAATGCGAGATGCTCCAAGTACCGAGTCGCATAAGAGAGTCTGATAATCTGAGAAAAAAAACTATGGAGGTGTAAGCTAAAGAGCTTAGTGTCTCTAGAGTGTAAACAACCACAATCAAAACAATATTTTTATTTTATGATAAAGTGTTCTGAAAACACATTAAATCTGTTAAATTTAAATCATAATGATATGATGTCCGGTGCACATGAAAACACAATACCTAATCTCTGATACACCGAAGAGTAAGGTTCCCCAAAACCTATTCTCTCCATCGTTATCGTCCAAAGTGGAACTCAACTGGAAGGGTAGAACCACTGATCCGAAGCGAAATTCAGCCTGAAGGGTGAAACCACTGAACTTCCCTGAACAATCTCAACCCACATACCCACAATGATATGATGCTGATTTTAAAAAAAATCTAAATCTCATCCGAAACTTGAATTGTTAAAACTCAAGTTACATAATTTTATAAATATGATGATTTACAATTCCAAAAGTTTGATATTTCATAAATCCGATAAATCTAATTTTTCAGTTAAATCACAGGATGACATGTTATGCATGATGTCTGAAAGCTTCCACCAATCACACAAAATAATGCACATAAAATGTATAAAGACATTTATTTGTAGCACCAAAGAAAACACAAGTTTATAGCACATGAAGAGACACACCTTTAGCGGATAGTAGCTCTAACACCGAGAAAGACGAGTCTCACGCTCAAGTCTAGCTAAACAGAATCTACGAGATAAGATCACTACATTAATATCTATTACTGACGCCAAGCCACCACTAAAATATATGAACTAAACTGAAGGTATACTCACATAGAGACCTCGAAGAACGTGTACGATCAGACTAAACAGGCAAAAAAAGTAACTCGTCAGCCTCAGAGTCGATACATGTTTCCATCGGGATGAAGCTCACACATTTGATTGTCGACACCAATAGTTAACAAATATCCTAAGGATGTCAAACCCTGGATTGTAACCACGTTATCAACAACTATGTCCTCATTCTTTTCTTGTACAATTACTCTCTGCCCACTATGAAGCCATGTTCTATAGTAAAGTTCCTCAAGAGTTTGAAATCCTTGATTTATAAAAAATCAGACAGTGTCTCAAATTTATTAAAGAAGGCAGCCATGATATCTTCTCTTCTAAAATCATTAGAACTAGTAGAAAGCTCTTATAATACTTTATTCAAGCATGTTGGTTTCTCATCACCAACATTCAGACCTATACCAGAACTAACATTGAACTTCTTTGATTTGTAGGTTGACATGCAAAGAAGGCCTCCAACTTTAAGGCCATTTAAATACAGATCATTCGGCTATTTGATCCCAGCATCAATACAGGAGAATCCATTTCTATCATAACATCCTTTATAGCCTCTGTCATAGCGAGAGACGCCACATATTGTACCAAAGGCACATTTTTCCATCATCCATTTGTAATGTAAATGAAAACATAAGGCATCCCTTTGGAGACTCTCACGCATCCTTGGATCGACCTTGCCCTTTAAACTGAGTATCCGCTACACACACTACACCAACTAAAAGTTCACAAAAATTATGGGAAATGATGTCCTGCGTGGAAGAAACATCAAAGACCGTCGATCTTCTAGACCATTTTATGGGAGAAGCTGGGTGTTTTCTCTTTTTTTAAAGCTCTTCGTAAGCCATCCTTAGTGCTTCCAATTGCATCGAAGTACTGTCGGATCAGTGGGTGATAAATATAAGTCGCGTGATCTTTGTACGTTTAATATCCCAAAATTTTGGTTAGTGACCAAATGTAAATTTTGAAAGTTTAGGTGTTAAAGTGTAAACTTTGGAAAAGTTTAGGGACCAAAGTGTAATTTTCAAAAGTTGTTTATACATATATGTACAATTTGATAGCATGCTTATAACCATGATTCGTTATGTCATAGGATCTAGCACTTCCACATATCGTAGCGAGGAAGATGCTCGTTAGATCCCGACCAGCTTTTGAGGTGTGTTCCTTGTGTGCTAAATTACCGTTTTATATGAATTGTTTGAAATGATTTTTCTAAATTGATAGTGATATGTTTTTCCTGAAATATTATATACATATATGTACGATTTGATAGAATGCTCTTTAGTTACTATTTACTGAAATGTATACCTATCAAGTAATTCCTGATATTACTAGTTACTGCATAAACTGTTAATTAGGGTTACCGGGAAAATGATTAGAGATCCTCAGGTACAACCCTGATCCAGTTGTGCCTCCAGATGGCTTTGTGCCTCCAGTTAGGCTTTCTGCCTCCAGTTAGGCCTCCTATGCCTTCGGGCCTAGAACTAGCCTCTAGTATGGGTAAAATATATTTTGGTTTTCGGTTAGAGGGTAGCTAGGTTTAATTGAAAACTTTGGTTGCCCTATAGCATGTTTTAATGATATAATTTTATAATTAATTGAACCAATTTAAATATTTGTGTTATGCATATGTTGGGACACACTAAGACTCTAGCTCACACCTCAACCCTTTCTTTTTAGATACCTTTTGGATAGGCTACCAAATCTGGCACTTGGAGAATTGACATATTTTGTATTCGACATTGTTGTAATATTTCTATCTTTCAGTCTGTCTCAATTATGGTGACATGGGTCTATTGTTTTGTTACTAAATGTTTTATTATGATACTCTATGAGATTTACGATGTAATATCATTTAATATGGTTATTTTGGTTAACTAATTTAACTTATGCTTGATTTAACTGTTATTTTTAAAGAATCTTCTAGATTCAGAAATTTTGGTAAGTAATGTGATCTTCTAGATTCAGACTTTACGCATAGGCCGGTCTAGGAGGTTTCATTTAGTTGGTATCAGAGCTTTTGGTTTTAAAGGCCTCGAATCGTGAATAGGTCCTAAATGAACCGTTTTATAAAATGTTTTACGAATGAATTTCAAAAAGGTCATGTCACCAAGTTTCATATGTTTATACGTGTACGGTACTCTAGTGCTAGTTCTAACCCTAAAATTTTGCCTTGTGTAGAGAGCCTGAGTTCATCCGTTATGAGCACCCGTAGAGGCCGTCAACTATCTCGTGGGCGTGGTCGAGATGTTTGATTCTCCAGCCTAGTAGATGATGTGGCTGTAGATCCTTCTACCCCTGTAGATCTCCCGGACCCTGTAGACCCCCTACTCATGTAGCTCCTACAGCCTCAGTGAATCCACCACCCGTCTCTAATATTGGTATGATCACTCTAGTTAGAGGAGCATCAGTGTCGAGTTCTGAGCCGACGATAGTGACTGATGAGGCACTTAGTAGGCAGTTCATGTAGTTGATCTAGAGCATGGTTAGAGCGACTGACACTATACCTAAGGTGCCCATATCGCAAACTTTGATTTTGAATAAAGCCAGGACATTCGAGGGTGCTACTGGAGGTGCCCCATCAAAGGCCGGTGAATGGCTCAGTGATTTAGAGAGGTGCATGGATTCGTTGGGACTTAATTCATCCAAGCGATATTTGGGGATTCTCTCTATGCTCTACGGGAACGCCCACAACTGGTGGGAGTCAGTGATTAGTAGCGTCCCTACTACCCGTTTGACCTGGGAGTTCTTCAAAGAACGCTTCAGGAGTCACTTTATCAGAGAGCGATATTTGAGGGAGATGCGATAGTTGTTCAAGAATCTGAAGTAAGGAGATATGATTGTATCTGAGTACGAGACAGAGTTCCTGAGGCTTTTGAAATTTGGTTCAAATTTGATCACCTCTGAGAAAGAAAAGTGTCACAAGTTCGCTCTTGGTCTCAGGCATGATTTGTGTGAGAAGATCGTCTTCCAGAATGAGGTATTTGATACAGTGGTAGGGTGGGCGAAAGATCTGGAGGAGGTTGAGCTGATGACTACTGGTAGTGGCAGAGTAGATCATGAGCAGTATAGAAAACCTTCAGGTTCTGAGTCTTCAGCATGCCCCGGTAAGTGGGCTCGTACTATAGCTCCTCAGAGGAGTACTACAAGTTCTAGGCCTACAGCCTCCTACAGCTAGTAGAGGTGGTTCGTCAGGTTTCTCGCAGCTCAATCCTTGTGAGCATTGTGGAAATTGGCATAGAGGAGAGTGTAGAAAGATGTCAGGTGCCTACTTTCGATGTGGGTCCAAAGATCATTTCAAGAAAGATTGTCCTCACCCACCTCATATAGCTCGATCTTCTCCTCAGACCCTCGCACGCTCACAGACATCATTAGAGTAGGGCTTCTGGTTCTGCTGTTAGGTCTGATAGTAAAGGTAAAGCACAATATAGTGGAGGACTAGTTACGTCTGAGGCCAGGCAGCCTGTGCTTGTTTATGCTACCCGGCGTCACGATGACAGAGATGAGCCCGACGTCATTGCAGGTACTTTTACCATCTTTTTTGTTCTATACTTTGCATTGCTTGATAACGGCTGCACCCATTTCTATGTGTCCAAATCCATATCTCGAGATCTTTAAATTTCGGTTAAGATCACAGAGAATGAAG
This sequence comes from Hibiscus mutabilis, assembly GCA_019671005.1. NCBI lineage: Eukaryota > Viridiplantae > Streptophyta > Magnoliopsida > Malvales > Malvaceae > Hibiscus > Hibiscus mutabilis. Next base: position 11,425,053 of record CM033754.1, read on the forward strand.
TTACCGCCATGAGTCATGTAGGTCAGTATGTAGTTGTGAACAAAGTTTTCCGGCGATGCCCTCTTGAAGTTCAATGTGAAATTTTCCTAGCTGATTTGATTTGATAACGGCTCCATCCATTTCCTAGCTGATTTGATTTAATTTTGGGTATAGATTGGTTGACTGAGCACCGTGTTAGTCTGGACTGTGAGCTTAAAATAGCAACTTTAAAGACTTCTGATGATAGGACAATGGTTCTTGTAGGAAAAAGATAAGGGTATCTGTCTAATGTGGTATCTGCCCTAACTGCTGATAGAATGATCCAGAATGGGTACGAGACCTTTCTTGCCTATATTCTGAATATAAAAGGGTCTTTATCAAAAATTGAGAAAATACCTATATTAAAGGAGTTTTCTAATATGTTTCCTGAAGAGTTACCTGGTTTGCCACTGGCTAGAGATGTGGAGTTTGAGATTGAAAATTATCCTAAATCTGTGCCAGTTTCTATGAACCCATATTGTATGGCTCCTAAGGAGATTAAGGAGTTGAAGGTTTAGTTGCAAGAGCTTATTGATCGAGGATTTATTCGACCTAGCTCTTCACCTTGGGGAGCTATAGTTTTGTTTGTCAAAAAGAAAGACGGTTCTATTCGGTTATGCATTGACTATCGAAAGTTGAACAAATTGACCATAAGGAATAAATATCCTCTGCCTAGGATTGATGATTTGTTTGATCAATTTTAGGGAGCCTTGATTTTCTCAAAGATTGATCTTCGATCTGGTTACTACCAGCTAAAGATAAAGGGGTCAGATGTTGTGAAGATGGCTATTCGCACCAGATACGAGCATTACGAGTTTTTAGTGATGCATTTCGGTCTGACTAATGCCCCTATTGCCTTTATGGATCTGATGAACCGTGTATTTCGGCCCTATTTGGATCAGTTTGTGGTAGTATTCATCGATGACATCTTGGTTTATTCTCGGAACGAGGTATAGCATGTTGAACATCTGAGGATTGTTCTGCAGACTCTTAGGGAGCATCGGTTATATGTTAAGCTGAGTAAGTGTGAATTCTGGTTGAACGAAGTGACTTTTCTTGGTCATATAGTATCGTCCTAGGGTATTCAAGTTGATCCGAGCAAGATCGAGGCCATTGTGAGTTGGAAGCAACCCAAGAACGTTTCAGATATTCGTAGTTTCTTGGGTTTAGCCGGCTATTACAGATGCTTTGTTGAGGGTTTCTCTATCATTGCCGCCCCTCTGACGAAGCTATTGAGGAAGAACATACCCTTTGTTTGGTCTGATGCTTAACATGAGAGTTTTAAGAAATTGAAGACAGCCCTGACACAAGCTCTAGTTTTGACCCAACCTGAGTCAGGGAAGAATTTTCCAGTTTATAGTGATGCCTCACATTCTAGGCTTGGTTGTGTTTTGATGCAAGATGAGAAGGTGATTGCTTATGTGTCACGCTAGTTGAGACCGCACGAATGTAATTATCCTACTCATGATCTGGAATTGGCTGTTGTGGTTTTTGTATTAAAGATTTGGAGGCATTATCTCTACGAAGAAAAGTGTTATATCTATACTGATCACAAGAGTCTGAAGTATCTTCTTACACAGAAAGAGCTTAATCTCGGACAACGGCGTTGGTTAGAGCTTCTCAAAGATTATGATTGTGAGATTGAGTACCATTATGGAAAAGCTAATGTGGTTGCTGATGCTTTGAGCCGTAAGGCTATTATTGACCTAAGATCTCTTTTTACCAGGATGAGTATTTTTATGATGGCAGCCTGTTGGCTAAGTTACAGGTTAAACCGACCTTGGCCGAAGAGATTAAGGCCAAGCAACTTCTGGATAGTTCTTTACTCTATGTTATGTAGCAGGTTGAGCAGGGATCTACATCTGTGTATGCTTTTGATCAAGATGGGGTTCTGTGCTTCAAGGGTCGCTATTGTGTGCCCAACGATGCCGAGTTAAAACGAGCCATTCTCATTGAGGCTTATAATAGCCCTTATGCTATGCATCCCGATGGGGATAAGATGTACCTGAATTTGAGGCAGAGGTACCGTTAGGTTGGCATGAATAATGATATTTCGAACTATGTGGCTAGATGTTGGACTTGTCAACAGGTTAAGGCAGAACATCAGCATCTTTCTGGTCTCTTGCAGCTTATCAAGATTCCTAAGTGGAAATGAGAATGGATCACGGTGGATTTTGTTACTGGATTGCCTCTGACTCCTTCTAAAAAGGATTCGGTCTGGGTGATTGTTGATCGACTCACCAAGTCTGCTCATTTTATTTCTGTTCGAGTTACCTATTCCTGTTCGAGTTACCTATTCTCTGAAGAAGCTGGCTAGGTTGCATATTTCTGAGATTGCCAGGCTTCATAGTGTGCCATTGTCCATCATTTCTGATCGAGACCCAAGGTTTACCTCTCGATTTTAGCAAGCCTTGCAGGAAGTTTTGGGTACATGTCTTAATTTCAGTACGTCTTTCCATCCACAGACCGATGGCCAATTTGAGAGGGTGATTCAGATTTTAGAGGATATGTTGCGAGGATGTGTGATTGATTTTCGTGGTAGTTGGGAAGTTTTCTTGCCTTTAGTCGAGTTTGCTTATAATAATAGCTACCAGACGAGCATTCGCATGGCACCATATAAGGCTATGTATGGTCACAAATGTCATACTCCTATTTGCTGGACAGAGCTGTATGATAGGAAGACCTTGGGCCCCGAGTTGGTTTGAGAGACTGAAGAGACCGTCAGATTGATCCGTGATCGCCTAAAAGAGGCTTTTGCTAAGCAGAAGTCTTATGCTGATCAAAGAAGGAAATGCATTGAGTTCGAGGTAGGTGATTAAGTCTTTTTAAAGGTATCTCCATGGAAGAAAGTTCTGAGATTTGGGCGTAAAGGTAAATTGAGACCGAGATTTATTAGGCTATATCGTATTGTGAAGAGAGTTGGGCCTGTTGCTTATCAGCTCGAATTGTCTCCTCAGCTTAGCCGTATTAATGATGTATTTCACGTGTCTATGCTGAGGCAATATCACCCTAATCTGAATCACGTCATTCAAGTTCATGATATGAAGCTGAGGCCAGATTTATCGTATGAGGAGGAGCTTGTACAGATTCTAGATTTTGATGACAAGTTTTGAGGAACAGGCGCATTCCTATGGTTAAGGTTCAGTGGAGTAATTGTAGCCCTGCAGAGGCCACCTGGGAGAATGAGGAATCTATGAGAGAACAATTTCCGCAATTGTTCAATCCAGGTAAATTTCAAGGACGAAATTTCTTTTAAGGATGGGAGAGTTGTAACACTAAAAAAAATTTGAGGAGTTGCAGGTCAAGGGATTCGAACTTGTAACTTGTGGCTTATGGACCCTTCACCCAGCCAATTGAGCTAAACAACTCTTAATGTTGGTTTTCCGAAAAGTTTGTTTTAAACTATAATTGGGTTGGGGTATCAAATATAAAATAAACCAGTTGACCCCCCTCCATTTTGAAAGTAATCGAACCAATACCCAAACCCCCTTAAATATCAATCTCACCAAACCTCTTCGGCCGCCCTTCCGATCTCTCTTACCGTCAGGCTGTGTGCGTCACTGCCGCTGCCACCTTCTTTCTCTCAACCATCCGACCAAAACCCCTATCATCACTCGTTCTCTCGTCGCATAGTTCGCCGACAAAATCAAAGTAAAGATTCGTCGAACCTAGGGCTTAAATCGAGTCAGTCTGCTTCTAATTGCGGTAGGTTCTTCCGTCCGTTGAAGACGTCAACATCACCATTGTCTCCCCCGCGTCACGGCGAGTCGAGCATTGGTCTCCGTCCGGCGTTCAAACTAAATCGGTAAGTTAGGTAGGTTTTGTTAGATTTCGTGTTATTATAAGTGTTATGGGCTGAATAGGCGTCTTGAGAGTGAAATCCGGCCAAGATCGTGCTTTATAGGTCTTTTCTCGGCCATTTTGGCCGCGCGTGGAGTGCACGTGTCGCCCGGGGCAATTTTCGGCCGCCTTGGACGGTAGCCGATGTGAACCGGCCTCGAATCGGCCTTGAACCAGTTTTGAACCGACCGATTGACCAACCCGACCCGTTAACCAAATTCGACCTGACCCGTTGACCTGATCTGACCCGACCCGTTGACCTAATCCGACCTAACCCGTTGACCGAGTCAACTCGGTGAGTCAATCCCAGCCGAGTTAACTCGATCGAGTCAACTCACTTGAGTTAAACCGTTGTACAACTAGGAGCTTGAATGACGAACCCCAACTGACCCCACCGAGATCTACCATGACCTCTCCAAAAATTAACTAGATCAGATCCAAAATAGGACCCCGATCGAATGTTGGATCAAACCAACTAGGGCTGAAGGCACTGCCCTAACCCCGCCAGCCTTGCGGCCGACCTAACTCCCAATTGGGGAGCCGATTCAATTGCCAATTTATGGCAATTTTCCTGCATGAATTGTGGGTCAATTGTGGCTGCCCCATGCCTCTATTTATAGGCAATTTCCTTTTTTTGCTTTTTAATTTTTAATTTAATTATTTTTTACTTTTTATATTATTATTATTATTATTTATATTAATAATATTAATATTAAAATAATACTAATAATTCTAAAACCCGGACAAAAATGAGTGATTACATACATATATGTACGATTTGATAGCATACTCTTTAGTTACTATTTACTTAAATGTATACCTATCAAGTGATTCCTGATATTACTGGTTACTGCATAAACTATTTAATTGGGGTTACTGGGAAAGTGATTGGAGATCCTCAGGTACAACCCTGATCCAACTATGCCTCCAGATAGGCTTTGTGCCTCCAGTTAGACTTTGTGCCTCCAGTTAGGCCTCCTATGCCTTCAGGCCTAGGACTAGCCTCCAGTATGGGTAAAATATATTTTGGTGTTCGGTTGGAAGGTAGCTAGGTTTAATTAAAAATTTTGGTTGTCATATAGTATGTTTTACTGATATAATTTTATAATTAATTGAACTATTTTAAATATTCTTGTTATGCACATGTTGGGACACACTAAGCCCCTAGCTCACACCTCAACCCTTTCTTTTCAGATACCTTTTGGATAGGCTATCGGATCTGGCACTTGGAGGATCGACATATTTTGTATTCGACATTGTTGTAATATTTCTATCTTCTAGTATGTCTCAATTACGGTGACATGGACCTATGTTTTGTTACTAAATGTTTTATTATGATACTCTAAGATTTACGATGTAATATCATTTAATATGGTTATTTTGGTTAACTAATTTAACTTATGCTTGATTTAACTATTATTTTTAAAGAATATTCTAGATTCAGAAATTTTGGTAAGTAATGTGATCTAGATTCAGACTTTACGCATAGGCCGGTCTAGGGGGTTACAAGTAATTTGTGAATATCGGGAAATCAAATTGAATTGAAATTTTGAGGATGTTCCATAATCCATGGAAAATCATAAAATGATATTTATGGAATGGTGGCCGGTTGAGGAGGAACTAATTTAGTTAGAATTTAATAGAATGTCAATTTTGAAACAAACTAGTAAATAAAGACTAATTAGAGGGCAAATTGGTCATTTGGCAAGGGCTATTTTTGGAAAAAGAAATTTGAATTTTAAATCTTGGCCCTTGATTGATGATAAAATCAATCTCAACCGTTGGATAAAAAATGCACTTTTGTAATTTCCCTATTTGACTGAATTTAAAATTCATTTATAAAATATAAGTGGCATAATTGAAGGGATTGAAAATTAAAAGGCCAAAAAGATGAAGCTTTCTTCATCTTTCATTTTCGAAAATTAAGGGAAAAAAGGGGGGAAATTTCGAAGCCCGATTCAAGCTCCGAAACTCGATTTTTAGGTAATCTTTCGAACTGCAAAGTTGTTCTACTCTTCAAGCTCTATCTTTTGATGTACTTAATTCATGGAATACATGCTTGATTGATGAAAATTTTACATGAGAAGGAAATTAGGGTTTATGAACAAAATTGGGGCTTTTAAGATTTTATGATTCCATGTTTGAATTTAAGTTGGAATCAAGCTCATATGATGTTAAAATCATATTTTTGAGTTAGAATTTAAACCCTACATATTTTGGTTTGTATGGGGAAGATTAGGGTTTATGGATTTAAGTCTAACTTAGGGTCTGTGATGTTAGATTAATGATATAGTAAGCTTGATTAGTTGTTTGGAAGCAAAACCCTAAGTTAAATATATATGGACCAATTCAACAAGCTTCAAAGTTAAGAGACCAAATTTGAATTTTACGAATTTGGAGTGTATTTGTGTAATTAATGAAGTTGGAGATGTGAAATTCATGTTAGAATACTAAACCGATGTTGAATCGAATTAGGGACCATTTTGATAAATTGTCAAAATCAAATGACCAAATAGGAAATGAATTATTGGAAGAGGATTAAATCTGATTTTCAGTTAAAATAATAGAATTAAGGTAGTAATGTTGATTTGATGATTAAATTGCAAAGTTAAGAAGTTTGGATTTTTACCTTTGCATTTTAGTGACTATTTTGGGCAAAGAAAGAAAATTAGTGGGAATTATTTTGAATAATTATTTGATGAAGAAGATGATGAATTGGTGGTTTGGGCAAAGAAACATGTTGTTGGTTTCTCATCACCAACATTCAGACCTATACCAGAACTAACATTGAACTTCTTTGATTTGTAGGTTGACGGGCAAAGAATGCCTCCAACTTTAAGGCCATTTAAATACAGATCATTCGGCCATTTGATCCAACATCAATACAGGAGAATCCATTTCGATCACAACCATCCTTTATAGCCCCTGTCATAGCGAGAGACACCACATATTGTACCAGAGGCACAATTTTTCCATCATCCATTTGTAATGTAAATAAAAACACAAGGCATCCCTTCGGAGACTCCCACGCATTCTTGGATCGACCTCGCCCTTTAAACTGAGTATCCGCTACACAAACTGCACCAGCTGAAAGTTCACAAAAATTATGGGAAACGATGTCCTGCGTGGAAGGCAACAACGGAGACCGTCGATCTTCTGGACTGCTTCACGGGAAAAGCTGAGTGTTCCCCTCTTTTTTAAAGCTCTTCGTAAGCCATCCTTAGGGCTTCCAATTGCATCGAAGTACTGCCGGATCAGTGGGCAATAAATATAAGCCGCGTGATCTTTGTACGGCCGGAGTAAAGATCGGCGTAAGCCTCGATGTCCAGCTGTTCTCCACTATTGATGGGCCAGTTCTTTTGCTCCGTTGTTGATGACGACAGCGCATCTTCTACACCTACGATGCCGTTCGCACACATCTCCATCTGTGGATTCGAGATGTCGTCTTCTCCATCCATTGTGAACAAAAAATGATAAAAGAATTAGAAATGGTAGGGTAGGGTAGGGTAGGGTAGGGTAAATTTTACAGTTAGGGTTTAGTTGTAACTGTTTTTAGCTTCTTATCACAGCAGGAGTAGCAATGGAGATGGCGGGGGAGCGGCTGATGGAATGGAATATCCAGCCTATCTTTAGCCGAAAAGGGTGACTTAATACCCAACTTAATGTGTAAATCACAAGAGGAGCCACTGAATTGAATGAGGGTTTGCAAACGAGCACCTAAGTGTTTTCCTGATTTACAAATTGACCCACAAATTCTAAATTAAGCCTCATAATTCTGAATTTTCTTAATTTAACCTTTAAACTCAAATAGGGTTTCTCAATTAAATTCCCAAATTTTTAGGGTTCTGAATTAGGGATTTTAATTTTAGGGTTTTTCAAATTAGGAAAAAAATTGGGGTGTTACAACTCTTCCTCCCTTAAAGAAATTTCGTCCTTGAAATTTTCAAAATTCACAACAGATACCCAAAACTAACAGACACAAGATTCTACTTTCTCATACAGAATTCACAATCCATCATAACTAAGAATTAGAATTGAATTCATTATACTATACCTACTATATCTTCAGATACATCCTCATAATCATCATAAACTCCGGTTAAATATACTAAACCTGGACGTCTGGTCTCGAGTCTAACTGATCTATCACTCTGAGCAGGTCTACCTCTGCTAACATCTCCGCAACAGAAGGTGATCGTGGACAATTCGTTAAATGATGATCCTGAGAACCACATCCAAAACATGCTCCTTTCTTCAATCTACACTCTCCATTATGCTTCTTATTACAAAAATTACACACAGAAATAGGGCAAGGAACTTTTAAATTACCCACGCTACCAGTCGAAACTATCGATGTTGCAAGTCTCACACTCTGATAACTCTAATGAACAAACTCATTTTTATGCCTCTTTCTAGACAAGTTGACAAACTTGGCTGAAAAAATATGTCTGACTTGACCAACATTTTGAAGTTCCTCATATCTCATGCGTGCCTTTATCCTCTCAACAGTCTTAGCTCAACCAACCATATCGCTGAACACCTTATCATGATGTGTAGCAACTTCTCTCCGAGGCGGTAGACGAAGCCCGTTCAAAAACCAAAAACACTTTATCTCTTTTTAGTCGCAACCCAGGAGCATATTTGGCCAACCTCCAAAACTCTATCTCATATCATTTACTGACATATTTTTCTGCTTTATATTCATAAAATTGTCGTGACACTTCGCTAAGAACTTAGCTCCCACATACCGATCCTGAAAAGCCTGTCGAAAAAACTCTCATGTGATCTGACTACCAAGAATGATATTTATCATTGACTCACACCAATTATATGCTTCACCCTCTAGTAATGATACAACGGCCCTCAATTTCTAGTTGGCTGGGTAACTCATCTCAACAAACAGTCGTTGCAATTTCTTTAACCAATACTTTGTATCTGCTGGATGTGTACCAATTTTACGCTCAACCAATTTCATCTTAGAATCCTTAAATTATGTAGATATGGCTTTCCTCGGACCCTCTAATTGACAGAGATAACGCAACAATTCACGGTTCACAGTGGCACTATCCAACTGAACTGTCTTAATGACCTCAACATCTTGTGAGTCATCACCTCGATCTGTTGACCTCCCAATGGTCCATTCTCATTATCCAACATCTCATTCAAATTTTCTGTCTCATTAGAAGAAACATGCGATCGTTATCAGATATGGCGGTACGGCCTCGACCACGACCTCGACCTCGACCAATCACAAAGCTATAACTCTTACGCGGTGGCATAACAATCTATCTATAAAGGAAGTAAACAAGAGTCAAATTCGGTACTAGAGTCTCAAATTTAAAACACGTTGAAAATAAATCGTAAAAATCAAGCGAAACCGTAACAATTTTTTCCAAAAATTTCCATTTATCACAAAATATTTCATATGCATGCAGAAGTAAAAACCGTTTTAAAAACAACTATTGTGAGCCTCACGGTCCGAGGGCTGAACCGGGCTCTGATACCAATAAATGTAACCCCCTAAATTTAACCTGATTTCTTAGATTAAACCTTGGAAGTCAAGGTTGAAAGCTTGTCCTTCAAGAAATGCATTTTAGGTTTATTTATTTATAAAACTTAAATTTAATAATAATTATCGTAAAATATCTCGGTTAAGGATGAATCACAAACATTAAAACATATCATGAATATTCAATAAAACATATAAATTAAATTTAGAAATGCTTGTTAAAACGAAATCCCAATTTAAATGTCCCAAATGTCTGAATTACAAAATATACCAAAATATGTTAAAACATTAATCTGAAATAATTGAAAAGAGTTCATACTGAATAATAAAATATCCGAGTAAAATGCGAGATGCTCCAAGTACCGAGTCGCCTAAGAGAGTATGATAATCTGAAAGAAAACTATGGGGTGTAAGCTAAAGAGCTTAGTGTGTCTCTAGAGTGCAAACAACCACAATCAAAACAATATTTTTATTTTATGATAAAGTATTTTGAAAACACATTAAATCTGTTAAATCTGAATCATAATGATATGATGTCCGATGTACATGAAAACACAATACCCAATCTTCGATACACCGAAGAGTAAGGTTCCCCAAAACTTACTCTCTCCATCGTCACCGTCTGAAGTGAAACTCAGCCCGAAGGGTGAAACCACTAATCCGAAGCGAAATTCAGTCCGAAGGGTAAAACCACAAAACTTCCTCGAACAATCTCAAAACACATACCCACAATGATATGATGCTGATTTTAAAAAATTTAAATCTCATCCAAAACTTGAATTGTTAAAACTCAAGTTGCACAATTTTATAAATCTGATGATTTACAATTCCAAAAGTTTGATATTTCATAAATCCGATAAATCAAAATTTTCAATTTTTCCATCATCCATTTGTAATGTAAATGAAAACATAAGGCATCCCTTCAGAGACTCCCACGCATTCTTGGATCGACCTCACCAGTTATATTGAGTATCCGCTACACAAACTGCACCAACTGAAAGTTCACAAAAATTATGGAAAACGATGTCCTGCGTCGAAGGCAACAGTAAGGACCGTCGATCTTCTGGACTGCTTCACAGGAAAAGCTGAGTGTTCCTTTTTTTTTAAAGCTCTTCGTAAGCCATCCTTAGGGCTTCCAATTCTACCGAAATACTGTCAGATCGGTGGGCGATAAATATAAGCCGCGTGATCTTTGTACAGCCGGAGTAAAGACCGGCGTAAGCCTCGATGTCCAATAGTTCTCCATTATTGATGGGCCAATTCTTTTGCTCTGTTTTTGACATTGATGACGACAGCGTATCTTCTACACCCAAGATGTCGTTCACACACATCTCCTCCATCCGTGGATCCGAGATGAAGTCTTCTCCATCCATTGTGAACAAAAATAGATGAAAGAATTAGAAATTATAGGGTAGGGGAATTTTAGAGTTAGGGTTTGGCTGTAACTATTTTTAGCTTCTTATCACAGCAGGAGTAGCGATGAAGATGGTGGGGGAGCGGCTAATGGAATGGAATATCCAGCCTCTCTTTAGCCTAAAAGGGTGATTTAATACCCAACTTAATGGGTAAATCCCAAGAGGAGCCACTGAATTGAATGAGGGCTTGCAAACGAGCACCTAAGTGTTTACCTGATTTACAAATTGACCCACGAATTCTAAATTAAGACTCATAATTCTGAATTTTCTCAATTTAACTCTCAAACTCAATTAGGGTTTTTTAATTAAATTCCTAAATTTCTAGGGTTCTGAATTAGGGATTTTAATTTTTAGGGTTTTTCAAATTAGGAAAAAAATTGAGGTGTTACAACTCTCTCTCTCTTAAAGAAATTTCGTACTTGAAATTTTCAGAATTCACAACAGATACCCAAAACTAATAGACACAAGATTATACTTTCTCATACAGAATTCACAATCCATCATAACTAAGAATTAGAACTGAATTCATTATACTATACCTACTATATCTTTAGATACATCCTCATAATCATCACAAACTTCGGTTGAATATACAGAACCTGAACGTCTGGTCTCGAGTCTAACTGATCTATAACTCTGAGTAGGTCTACCTCTGCTAACATCTCTAGGGATATGATGGCTACCAGAACCTCTACTCTTCACAGATGCTTGTGCAGATGACCGAGAATGGTTTTGTTTATCCGCAACGGAAGGTGACCGTGGATAATTTGTTAAATAATGATCATGAGAACCACATCCAAAACATGCTCATTTCTTCAATCTACACTCTCTATTATGCTTCTTATTAAAAAAATTGCATACAAAAATAGGGCAAGGAACTTTTAAACTACTCACGCTACCAGTCGAAACTGTCGCCGTTGCAGGTCTCACACTCCGATAACTCTAATAAACAAACTATTTTTTATGCCTATTTCTAGACAAGTTGACAAACTTGGATGAACAAATATGTCTGATTGCTTCCCGACTTGACCAACAATCTGAAGTTCCTCCTCTCTCATGTGTGCCTCTATCCTCTCGACAGTCTTAGCTCAACCAACTATCTCGCTGAACACCTTATCATGATGTGTAGTAACTTCTCTCCGAGGCGATAGACGAAGCCTGTTCAAAAACCAATCACACTTTATCTTTTATTAGTCACAATCTATGAGCATATTTGGCCAACCTCCAAAACTCTATCTCATATCATTTACTGACATATTGTTATGCTTTATATTCATAAAAACACCGCGACACTTCGCTAAGAACTCAGCTTCCACATATCGATCCTAAAAAGCTTGTCGGAAAAACTCTCATGTGATCAGACTAGCAAGAACGAAATTTATCAGTGACTCACACCAATTCTATGCTTCACCCTCTAGTAATGATACAACGGCCCTCAATTTCTGGTTGGCAGGGTAACTCATCTCAACAAACAGTGGCACTGTCCAATTGAACTGCCTTAATGTCCTCGACATCTTTTGAGTCATCACTTCTGATATGTTAACCTCCCAACGACTCATTCTCATTATCCAACATCTCATTCAAATTTTCCATCTCATTAGAAACATACGAACACTATCAAATATGGCGGTACGACCTCGACCACGACCAATCACAAAGCTAGAACTCTTACGCAGTGGCATAACAATCTATCTATAAAGGTAGTAAACTAGAGTCAGATTCGGTACTAGAGTCTCAAATTTGAAACACGTTGAAAATAAATCATAAAAAATCAAGCGAAACCGTAACAAATTTTTCAAAAAATTTATATTTATCACAAAATATTTCTTATGCATGCATAAGTAAAAACCGTTTTGAAAACAACTATTGTGCGCTTCACAGTCCGAGGGTTGAACCGGGCTCTGATACAAATAAATGTAACCCCTAAATTTAACCTAATTTCTTAGATTAAACCTTGGAAGTCAAGGTTGAAAGCTTGTCCTTCAAGAAACGCATTTTAGGTTTACTTATTTATAAAACTCAATATTATTAAATAATAATAATAATTATCGTAAAATATCTCGGTTAAGGATGAATCACAAACATTAAAACATATAATGAATATTCAATAAAAACATATAAATTAAATTCAAAAATGCTTGTTGAAACAAAATCTTAATTTAAATGTCCCAAATGTCCGAATTACAAAATATTCCAAAATATATTAAAACATTAATCTAAAATAATTGAAAAGAGTTGATACTGAATAATAAAATATCCGAGTAAAATACGAAATGCTCCAAGTACCGAGTCACCTAAGAGAGTATGATAAACTGAAAGAAAACTATGGGGATGTAAGCTAAAAAGCTTAGTGTGTCTCTAGAGTGCAAACAACCACAATCAAAACAGTATTTTTATTTTATGATAAAGTATTTTGAAAATACATTAAATCTGTTAAATCTAAATCATAATGATATGATGTCTGATGCACATGAAAACACAATACTTAATCTCCATCGTCACCGTCCGAAGTAGAACTCAGCCCAAAGGGTGGAACCACTGATCCGAAGCAGAATTCAGCCCAAAAGGTGAAACCTCTGAACTTCCCCGAACAATCTCAAACCATATACCCACAATGATATGATGCTGATTTTAAAAAAAAAAATCTGAATTTCATCCGAAACTTGAATTGTTAAAACTCAAGTTGCACAATTTTATAAATCTGATGATTTACAATTCTAAAAGTTTGATATTTCATAAATCCGATAAATCTAATTTTTCAGTTAAATCAAAAGGAGACGTGTTATGCATGATGTCTGAAAATTTCCACCAATCACACAAAACAATACACATAAAATGTATAAAGACATTTATTTGTAGCACCAAAGAAAACACAAGTTTATAGCACAGGAAGAGACACACATTTAACAGATAGCTCTAATATCGAGAAAGACGAGTCTCGCGCTCAAGTCTAGTTGAATCAGAATCTACGAGATAAGATCACTACATTAATATCTATTACTGACGCCAAGCCACCACTAAAACATATGAACTAAACTGAAGATATACTCACGTGGAGACCTCAAAGAACGTGCACGTTCAGACTGAACAGGCAGAAAAGGTAACTCGTCGGCCTCAGAGTCGATACTTATTTCCATCGGGATGAAGCTCACACATTTGATTGTCGACACCAATAGCTAACAAATATCCTGAGGATGTCAAACCCTGCATTGTAACCACGTTTTCAACAACTCTGTCCCCATTATTTTCTTGTACAATTACTCTCTGCCCACTGTGAAGCCATGTTCTATAGTAAAGTTCCTCAAGAGTTTGAAATCCTTGATTTATAAAAATATCAGACAGCATCTCAAATTTATTAAAGAAGGCAGCCATGATATCTTCTCTCCTAAAATCATTAGAACTAGCAGAAAGCTCTTATAATACTTTATTCAAACATGTTGTTGGTTTCTCTTCACCAACATTCAGACCTATACCAGAACTAACATTGAAATTCTTTGATTTGTAGGTTGACGTGCAAAGAATGCCTCCAACTTTAAGGCCATTTAAATACAGATCATTCGGCCATTTGATCCCAACATCAATACAGGAGAATCCATTTCGATCACAACCATCCTTTATAGCCTCTGTCATAGCGATAGACACCACATATTGTACCAGAGGCACAATTTTTCCATCATCCATTTGTAATGTAAATGAAAACATAAGGCATCCCTTCGGAGACTCCCACGCATTCTTGGATCGACCTCGCCCTTTAAATTGAGTATCCGCTACACAAACTGCACAAACTGAAAGTTCACAAAAATTATAGGAAACGATGCCCTGCGCGGAAGGCAACAGCGGAGACCGTCGATCTTCTGGACCGCTTCACAGGAAAAGTTGAGAGTTCTCCCCTTTTTTAAAGCTCTTCGTAAGCCATCCTTAGGGCTTCCAATTGCATCAAAGTCCCGTCGGATCGGTGGGCGATAAATATAAGCCGCGTGATCTTTGTACGGCCGGAGTAAAGGCCGGCGTAAGCCTCGATGTCCAGTTGTTCTCCACTATTGATGGGCCAGTTCTTTCGCTCCGTTGTTGACGTTGATGACGACGGCGCATCTTCTACACCTACGATGCCGTTCGCACACATCTCCATCCGTGGATTCGAGATGTCGTCTTCTCCATCCATTGTGAACAAAAAAAGATGAAAGGATTAGAAATGATAGGGTAGGGGAATTTTAGAGTTAAGGTTTGGCTGTAACTGTTTTTTGCTTCTTATCACAGCAGGAGCAGCGATGAAGATGGTGGGGGCGCGGCTGATGGAATGGCATATCCAGCCTCTCTTTAGCCGAAAAGGGTGATTTAATACCTAACTTAATGGGTAAATCACAAGAGGAGCCACTGAATTGAATGAGGGTTTGCAAACGAGCACCTAAGTGTTTTCCTGATTTATAGATTGACCCATGAATTCTAAATTAAACCTCAAACTCAATTAGGGTTTCTCAATGAAATTCCTAAATTTCTAGGGTTCGGGGATTTTAATTTTTAGGGTTTTATAAATTAGGAAAAAAAATTAGGGTGTTACAAATGGGGTGTTTTTTTTTGAAAATCTAAGCTCGAATTTAATTTTAAAAGGAAAAAAAGGCTATTTAGTGTTATTTTCCGATTTCGTCGGCGGTTGATTCGGCGCAGGGCCGCCAATTTTTAAAAAAATTTCAAGTTCTTGAAGAACTTAAGAACATTGAAGAAAAGTGGAGAGAAAATGGGTTTTGGGTAGGGGTGTTCATAACAGGATATCGGATCGGATCCGGTTCGGTTCGATTTTTTCGAATATCCGATTTTTTGGATCGGCGATATAGTGATCCGTATCTGACCTAAAAAAACCGGATATCCAGATATTCGGATATCCGATTATTCTAAAATATATTTTAATATAATTATTTTTTCGAATTTAAAGTTCGTATTTATGAATATTTTGGAATTTCGAATATAACAAACAACAAATTGCTAAATATA
Source organism: Hibiscus mutabilis (assembly GCA_019671005.1). Lineage (NCBI taxonomy): Eukaryota > Viridiplantae > Streptophyta > Magnoliopsida > Malvales > Malvaceae > Hibiscus > Hibiscus mutabilis. The sequence continues at coordinate 11,440,824 of CM033754.1, forward strand.
ACAAGATTCACATCTATGAAAAATTCGATTTTTTTAATTTTCGGATATAACAAACATCAAATTGTTAAAAATAATAAAATTAATATTCTTTAAAATTTTGATTTTCGGATAATCCGAAACTTGAAATATTGCGATCCGTATCTGATCCGGAAAATTTAAAATCGAATCGGATATTCGAATTTTCGGATCGAATCAACAGATAATCGGATCGGATCGGTCGGATATTTTTGAACACCCCTAGTTTTTGGTATTTTTGATCTGATATTTTAATGGGGAATGTTAGGGATGGGCATTTTACTCGACTCATCCCGATCGTCGAATCTTTTAATGAAAAATCATGTTCGGGTGGAAAATAACCGACCCGATCTGAGACAAAATGTGTAATTTTCCCTAAATTTTTAGGGATATTTATAATAATAACCTTTTTCATATAATTTTTTATAATAAGGTCCTTAAAATTGAATTTTTATTTATAATTTAGTCCTTAAAATTATATTTTTTTATAATTAAGTCCCTTAAAATTATTTTTTTTACAATTAGATCCCTAAAATTTATTTTTTCTATAGGTCAAGTCGGGCGGGGTTGATTTTAGGATATTTATTTTTAGGTTGGGTTCAGATGGACCAAAAACCCGACTCGTGCCCAACCCTAGGAAATGTTTTAAAATCTGTTTAAATTTTGGTATATATAGTGTGGTTTTAAAAAAGAGGGTGATTGCTACATTTAAGGGGCCCCGCCCATTTTTATTCAAAGACGCAGTCCTCCCGCCTTTTATTTCCAGTTCAATTTAGTCCGAAGACCAATGGTTGACCCTTAATTGGGAAGGATGCCATCTCGAGTTATTCACCCTTCTAGTCTCTATCCCTTTAATTTCTGTATGCATTTAAATTTCTGCCTTTTTTCTATATTTATATGTTCTGACTCATTTAATCCTCTTTTAATTTAACGTTAATTTGGTCTTTCCTTCCTTTTATTTTATCCCTTGTTTGTTTATTCCCTTAATTTAATTTATGCTGTTAATTTCTTTATTTTATGGGTATTGCATTGTATTTTTATTTTAATTGTTCTTAGCCTTGTTTGTATTACATATATATATTCTATATATTAGTCTATAACATGATATATTTCTATCTAATATATATATATATTATAGTGTTATTACGTTTTTATATTTATATGTATTATAGCTTCATACCGTTATATATATAATTTTGTTACGATTTATTTTTGTGATAATATATATATAATTTTGTTACGATTTATTTTTGTGATAAGGAAAGGGCCCCTACACCTAAACGAGGGGAAAGAGTACTCATAGCATATTACATATTTCGAACCCATAACATCAAACAATGACAAACTAAACTAAAAATCCTGCATAACATAAACACTAAAAATAATTTTTTCCTCCTGCACTATGCCGACCACAACATCTGGAGGTTCCCAGCACCCCAGCATTTCCACATTCTGCGATCGACCAATGGCAGCCACCCGGTCTGCACAAGCATTTCTCTCCTGGTGTACATGCCTAATGCGCAGCTGCTATTCCCTACCAACCAGCTCCCTAATCAATGTTATCAATGCATGTCCGAGAAGCGCATCCGAATTCCCCATGGCTATTCGGACCACCTCCATACAATCGGATTCAATTTCAATGCAACGAAATCCTTTCTCCCATGCATGTAGGAGCGATTCATACATTGCCCATAGTTCCGCAATCACCGCCGAGCAACGACCAACAAAACGAGAGAAACCAAATACCTATTCTCCTTGATCATCACGAAAAACTCCCCCAATCGCTGCCCGGTTATCCTCAGTATTAATTGCCGCGTCTACATTGATCTTTATCCACCCCAAAACCCAACAACACACACCAGCCCACTCATTTTCCCTTACACAGATTGGGATTAGGGTTTACCAACCCTTGCCGGCGGCGGTAAACCACAAAGAGGTCGGCGGCGGCACAAGCTCGCTGGCGATCTTAACCCGAGACCTAGAAGGTCACTCCGATCAACACACAACCACAACAAAACCACTAGACACACATTCAAAACGAAAAGGGGCAAAAACAACCAGAAATTATACCCAACACTTACCCAAACACGAACGAAAAAAGGATAGCGGCGGAGCACGCGGTGGCACAAGGAAAACCGAAAGGTTGTTGATTCCGCTTCTCACAACCGGCGGCCAACGAAGAGAAACAAAGGCACGGGCTTGGTTCGCAAAGACGCAAGAACCACGATAGAGGGTGCAGTGTTGAACACGAACGGCAATGGCACCCTCAACAGAGGCTCGCCGGAAACGCAAAAGGAGAATGAGTTTGAACGAAGAATTTCGAGAGAGGGGAAAGGGGCTTGCGGCTGTAGAGGAAAAATGGTTTATCCAGAGATGCTAGGGTTGAGAAAAGGGTAATTAAGTACCATGTGAAGTGGTTAAATCGCAACGTAGGGGTCACAACTTATCCCGATTTCCATAAAGACCCCAAATATCCAACCTTTCATAATTAGGTCACTAAACCGAGTTAAATCCCAAATTCCTAGGGTTTTCGAAATGGGAATCCCAAATTAAAAATTAGGGTTTTAGATTTTCAATTCCCAAAATCAAGGGTTTCAAATTGGGAATTTCCTAATTAGATTTAGGGTTTTAAATTTAATTTTTAGGGTGTTACTGTAGGTTTCTAATATTTTAATTTTTTTTATTTTCGTCCTTTAGTAAAAAAAAATTAATTTTAAATATTTTAATTGAAACTCGCCATGCATGCACATCGAGTTCCAATTAATATGTTCTAATTATCTTTTAAGTAATTAATTAAGTTAAAACATGAAACTAATTAAAAAAATTTTGAATGGCGAGTTTAAAAAATTTAAAAAAATAATATTTTATTCAAACTCGTCGTGCTTCTACCGTGAGTTCACCGTAATAGTGCTAGTCCGGAAAATATAGAATTTTGAGTCATAATTTGGTAATATTAAGACCTAATGGTCCTCTTTTTGTCTTTAACCCCTATTTACAACAAATTATATTAAAGGTTAACTTATGGCAGTACGGTTGAATCGAGTCGATAAATTTATTTTTTTTCGAATCAAGTTAAGTTGACTTTTATTCATCCTTATACGTGGACACGTATCTTTATTCAACATATCTGACTCTATAAAAAAATATTGGGGTAGATGAAAAGAAAAAAAAAAGAGTTTGAAAACTGGATATCCATATTGGAGTAAATATAAGCTGATGTGAGCAGGAAACTCGGTTCAACCGATGACTGTGTATGAAGAAGGCAATGAGAAGGAAGGTTCATAATTTAAAACAACCAGACCCTACCCCGAAAATAAGAAGATAATTAATATCTATATATATAAAAAAAGGGTATTATAATAATTATATATAAATATTTAGAATAAAATTAAACTATTATTTTTGGTCGGGTCGGGCCATTTATTTTTCGCATTAAATTTGACCTGATATTATCCTAAAAAACCCGACCATAACCCAAAATCAGGGGCGGTTCAAAAATTTTGGGGCCCTGTGCAATTTTTAAAATGCGGCCCTTAATTTATAATCGGTAAGAGATATAATTTTTTTTCCCAAAAAAGCACCTTAATAGAAAAAATGTTCTTTATTTTTAGGCTCCTCTCTCTCGGGGGCCCTATATAGTCGCTCCTATCGCGCTTGTTCAAAACCTCCACTTTCCAAAATTTTGTGTAAACCCCGACATTATAAAATCGGGTCGGGTCGAAACCCGTCGAGTTTGAATCAAATGACCATTCTTAGGTGGACACGTGTCTTTATTCAACATATCTGAATGTATATAAAATATTAGGGTAGAAGAAAAGAAAAAAGAAGAGTTTGAAAACTGGATATCCATATTGCAGACGGCAGTACATAAAAGCTGATGTTAGCGGGAAACTCGGTTCAACCGCTGACTGTGTATGAAGAAGGCAATGAGAAGGAAGGTTCATAATTTAAAACAATGTCTGACAATAAAAGTCCAAACCGCACCAATTAGCCGACGTAAACCCTATATTGACCAATGTATCAGAATTCAGACATAAAATATAAGTTAATCATTCTCTTAAACTAGATTAAGTAGTTGCTTGATCATATAGTTAATTCAAAGCCAACTAAACTTAAAGACATTAGTAGTTGACCGGAATGGTTTGCTAGTTAAGACAGTTTCAAAAGTAAGAACATGAGACCAGAATATTTCAATTCCAAAGCTCATGCACAGATTAATAGAAAGGGAACCTAATACTTTTTTCCCAAATTTAACACAAAAGAAAATTGGGATTTCTTCACAAACTACCCTTTTATTAAAAAGGAAAATATCTCGTGCACTGGAAGTTTAAAATTTAGGGATCATTGTTATATTTTAGGGTTTATAGTTAGAATTTAGGGTTTATAGGTTATAGTGTAGGTTTTAGGATAATATTGGTAGGGATTTAAGTTTTAATCTATAAGTTCTAAATTTTAACCCTAAATTCTAACTATACCCCCTAAATTCAAAACTTATAGAGTTAATTTTTTTGAACAAAACTTATATACTTAAACCCCTAAACAGAATCCCTAAACCCTAAAATTAGAACTCTTGTGAAAACTTTTTATTTTTACCACTTGTGTATACAATAGTTACCTTTATTAAAAATGCTGGTATTTCATTCTTTTATATATATATGTATAATATTTTGCAAGAAATGGCCTTATTTTTTATCAATTAAAAAAAGTTTTTATGAATAGTTGGGTCATCCTGTTAAAAAGTAAATTCACACTTTAAAATTTTGAAAACTTCAAAGGGTAGAGTATGCATTGGTCATTCATTCGCTTTGTTTTTCTTTTGATCATGTAACTTTTAAAATTATTGATTTTATCATCCGACTTCGAAAATTCATTTTTTTGTCAGCTAAACGTTAAGTATCAAATGTCGTTTGAATTTTCTAGGTAAACTTATACAAAAAGCCCTCTGAAAATTTCCTCTCTAACCTTTAATCACAAATTGCCTTTGATTTACCAATTTCGGAGTATTTTCTTCGGAAAAACAAATGGTGGGAAGGTCAAGGAGGAGAAAAGTAATATTTTTTTATTTCTCGATGACCAGATAGTGGAGATTGTAGATTGGATCGAGATAAGGTTGAATATTTGATTTGAGTTTTGTTGATCTCAAGAGGATTTCTAGGAAAACTAAATTGAGAAGAAGAAGAGGGGGAATGAGAACCGAAACATTTTGGTACCAGTTACGTCGAAAATGATAGCTGATAGTGAAGAAGGATGTTGGCCATAAGGAATTAGAAGGATAAAATTTAGGTCAATTCCATAAATAAAATTGATCACGACACATCATTTTGGTACTGTGGTTAAACAACTAACGATTGGGAGACAAAAAATGAATTTCGAAAGTTAAGTAAAAAGTCAGAAGTTTGAAAGTTGGGCGACCAAAACATAAACAAAGTGAAAGTTGAGTGACTAAATGCTTGGTCGATCCAAATTCTAAGTCAAACTATGATATATACTAAAAAAAGTACATAAACTACCCACCTTTCTTTAAACAAGACCGTATACTTTTTTAGTTAAATAATCCATATCTTATGATTTTTAGAACAAAAATCATTTGCCTCTAACTATGCCTCTTTATATGCCTCACACTAAAAATTTAAAAAAAATAAATTTTAAATTTTAACCCTAAATTTCTCATTCTAAACCCTAAACCATAAAAATGCATACTACCCATAATTTCCTAAACCCTAACCATAAATCCTAACTTTAAACTCTAAACCATGAACCCACTATTTTAAAGTGGGGATATCAAAAGGGGCATACTTAGAGGCATATGATTTATATCCTGGTTGAACAAAAATCATCTGCCCCTAACTATGCCCATTTTTATGTCACACACTAAAAAATTAAATTTTAAATTCTAACACTAAATTACAAATTCTAAACCCTAAAAATACACCCTACCTCTAATTTCATAAATCTTAAACCCACTATTTTAAAGTGAGGCACCAAAAGGGGCATACGATTTTCATCTTGATTGAACAAAAATCCTTTGCCCCCTAACTATGCCCTTTCTAGGCCTCACACTAAAAAATTAAATTCTAACCTAAACCTTAACCATAAACCATAACTTTAAACCCTAAACCCAATATTTTAAAGTGGGGCACCAAAAGGGGCATACTTAGGGGCATACAATTTTCATCTTGATTGAACAAAAATCCTTTGCCCCTCAACTATGCCCGACACAAAAAAATACAAAAAAATTAAAATCTAAATTCTATCCCTAAATTTCACATCATGAACTTTAAACCCTAAAACATCATACCATAATTCCCTAAACCTAACTATAAACCCTAAACCCACTATTTTAAATTGGGGTACCAAAAATGGCATACTTAGGGGGAATACGATTTTCATCTTGATTGAACAAAAATCTTTTGCCCCTAATTATGCCCCTTTCTATGCCCCACACTAAAAAACACAAAAAAAAATAAATTCTAAATTCTAACCTTAAATTCCACATCCTAAACCCTAAAAATACACCTTACCCTAATTCTCTAAACCCTAACCATAAACCCTAACTTTAAACCATAAACCCACTATTTTAAAGTGGAGCACCAAAAGGGGCATACTTAGGGGCATATGATTTTCATCATGATTAAACAAAAATCCTCTGTCCCTAACTATGCCCCTTTCTATGCCCCACACTGAAAAATACTAAAAAAATAAATTCTAAATTCTAACCCAAAATTGCATATCCTAAACCATAAATCCTAAAAATACACCATATCTATAATTCCTTAAACCCTAAACACACTATTTTAAAGTGAAATACCAAAAGGGGCATACGATTTTCATCCAGATTGAACAAAAATCCTCTACCTCCTAACTATGCCCCTTTCAATGCCCCACACTAAAAAGCACTAAAAAATAAATTCTAAATTCTAACCCTAAATTTTGCATCCTAAACTCTAAACCTTAAAATACACCCTAACTCTAATTCTATAAACCCTAACTTTAAACTGTAAACCATAAACCTTGAACCCACTATTTTAAAGTGGGACACCAAAAGGGGCATACTTAGGGGCATACGATCTTCATCCTGATTGAACAAAAATCTTATGCCCCCTAACTATGCTCCTTTCTATGCCTCACACTAAAAATACTAAAAAATTAATTCTAATTCTAACCCTAAATTCAACATCATAAACCCTAAACCCTAAAAAACACCCCACGCCTAATTCCCTAAACCCTAACCATAAACCCTAACTTTAAATCATAAACCCACTATTTTAAAGTGGGGCACCAAACGGGGCATACGTAGGGGGCATACGATTTTCATACTGATTGAACAAAAATCCTCTCTCCCTAACTATGCCCCTTTCTATGCCCCACACTAAAAAATACTAAAAAATTAAATTATAAATTCTAACTCTAAACTCTATATCCTAAAACCCTAAAAATACACTCTTCCCCTAATTTCCTAAATCCTAACTATAAACCCTAAACCCACTATTTTATAGTGGGGGTACCAAAAGGAACTTACTTAAGGACATACAATTTTCATCCTAATTTTTACTCATATAAACCCTTAGTTTTAATTAAAGTAATAACTTGGCATTTTATTTTGATGTCGGGATTGACATGGCAATTTTTCCCCTTATTTGGACAAATTCATAACCAATTTTTTGTTTTACTTTGACATCTGTCACAATTGTATTTGTTACAAAGATCTAATCTTATTCTTCAACACATGAATGTATACAATTAAATTTTCTTATTTATTTTTATGTACTCAATTATCAATTCTGCTGCAACTTTTTTAATTTTGATCGTTGATTTCAATTGAATTCCACAATCTAACCACATTAAAGTCAAATAATTTTAAAATAAATAAATTAAAACCTTATCCCCAAAATGAATGGGAATGAATACTTACATTTAGGGTGAGAGTTCGATAGAGTCGAGCCGCGAGTTTATGAGTCCTATTTTTAATGACTCAAATTTTATTTGGAATTTTTTCGATTTGAATCGAGACGAGTCGAGTTTTCAAGTTTCTGTACAAATTTAATTGTTATTATTTATAATGTTATAGTACATATTGATTACAATTTAAAGGGCTTTATATATATATATATATATATATCAAGCAGAATTGATGTACTCAACTCGAACTTAAAAATAGATCCACTAATTACTAAAAAATGAGTTATTCGAATTTCCATTTTCCAACTCAAACTTTATTTGAATTTTTTCATGTCGAGTCGAATTTTTTCGCGTCGAATCAAACAAAAAAACTTGATTCTTTTCAAATTTAGTCAAGTTTTGCTCACCCCTACTTACATTGAATAGGTTGAAATCATCAAATATTACTAAAAATAAACGGCCAACAGCCAGCCTCATTTTCTGTTAGATAATAAATACAATGTGTGGACGGATCTCTTTTTTTTCTCTCTCTCTTTTATTAACAGTCCCAAAAGTCTCAGCTATCTTCCCAGGAAGTTTGAGGTCAAAATTATGCCAAGTTGTTAATTCAATTAAAATGAAGGGCTTACATGGGTAAAAATCATAGGATAGGGGCTTATTTAACTAAAAAAATGAGGACTTAATTAAATAAAATTCGATAGTTTAAGGGCCTTTCTAATATATAAGCTTCATAAAAATGCATTATCACCAAGATTTTTTGAAAATATCATCTAAACCTATTTAGTCGCAAGTTTTTTTTCTTATGGATAAAGTTTAAATCCAAATTATGTTTGTAATCATCAAAATCCGTCTGGCGCTCCTTTTAATTCGGTTTTTAAAATTTTTTTTCGGTTTATTTAATTTTGTTTGAAAAACCCTGCCCGATTTAGAATTAAAAATATGAAGTCGCCGCCGATTATTTTAAAAATAGTAGACCAGACACCAAAATAAAACTAGAGATTAAAAATTTAGGGTTCGGGACTCGGTTACGGATGGGGAAGGATAAGCACCCCCACAATGCCCAAAAATTGGTACCTAGTCGATTATTTATTGTCTTGATATTGGAAATTTCGAATTCGATTAAAATTTAAAATATGATTCTTGAATGCATGAAAATGTTCTAAATATTTAAAGAAACGTTCTGTTATTTAGAATAACCGAGAAATTCACATCCCTTTACGCCCAGAAAATGGTTTATCGATTTTCTAAATAAAAGAAAATCCCCTTAAATATTGTATCCTAAAATGGTAAGGATATTCTTTATTTAGGGATATCGAGAAGGTCGCATCCCTTTACGCCTGGGACACTAATTCTCGAACTCCCTAAATAAAAGAATATTACCTTAATTCTTAACACCTCTAATTCCCATTATGATGCAAAAGTATATAAATATATATATATACTTAAAAATAATATTTAAGGTAAAATACATTTTATATTTATCAAAAAGGTTATATAAAGTTAATGGTTTATATATATATATTATATTTTATAAAAATAAATATTTATTATTATTTTATATATATACTTAAAATATAATAGTTAAAGAAATATATATATATATATATATTAAAAATATTCCTATATATATATATATTAAGTTAGTAGTTACATATATATTTACAAAATAAGTATTTATTATTATTTTATATATATAATAATTAAACAAAATACTGTACTTTATTTTATATATATACATAAAATCTTATATATACAAAAGTATAAATATATATATATATATATATATTATACATAAAAATATGAATCCTAGGTACAAAAAATATGTGTACATATATCTTACATATTATATTAATATATAACATGTGAAAATAATCTATTCAGTATAATAATAATAATAATAATAATAATAATAATAATAATAATAATAATAATAATAATAATAATTTAAACTAAAACAACTTGAAACTAAAGATTAAAGACTAAATTGCATCAATATTTAATTACATGGCATGAATGATATAAAAAAGGGACTAAAATGAAACAATATATGAAACAGATGGTAAGAAATATGAACAACATGAAATAGAGGTGCTGAAAAGTAAATATAATATATGAGCAGTGATTAAATTGAATAAAAAGCAAAATAGAAGTAGAAAATTAAAGGAAAAAAAAGGATGAAAAAGGAGGCTGTAATCACTCATTTTTATCCGGTTTGTGAATATTGTTAATATAATAGTTAAAGGGTATTATTATTGCATGTGGGCGTGTTATACTATGTGTTTATGTACGTGTGATTAATATGTGCGTAAAATATGTGTGTGATAGGTGTGAGTGCACGTATATTATACATATTATGTATGTGCTATTAAGGTTTGATAATATTTATTAGAGATATTAATATGTTATATGTGTGTTTTATATTGCATGAATGTTTGTATTAATATATTATGTGTATGCACGTATTAAGGTATGTGTAAGTATTATATGTGTGTAATTTATGTATATAATGCGTGAATGTGTATGTACAAATATAAACATGTGTGTTATTTAGTAGTTATGTTATTAACATTACATGTATTATATAAGGTATGTATGTATATTATGCATGATCGTTCTAACGTATTTGCATATGATGTATGTATGTGCTTGTATTAAATTATAAGTTTAATTATTATTATTATTATTATTAGGTTATATAAATATGAAAGCAGATTATAAATAAAACCCATTTTATTAGGGTCCAGTCCATTTACATATATATATAAAAAGGGGTTTAAAATTATTTTACAAGGCCCATTCGGCCAGAACCCATACCCAATATCCCAAAACCATAACACATATCAGATTATCTAAACCCTAATTGTTCTTATCCCTTGCGCAGCTAAAGGAGGGCCATTGGATTGGATCCAAATCCAACGACCGAGATCAAACCATGGCGTCTCTCTAGCTGGCCGCGTGGAACCACGTGCGGGTCGTTCGGCTCCACACGCACGCGTGTATCATACACGCAAGACTCCTCGGCTACTGAGCTCCACGTGGCAAGATCCTGGACAGTATCGTCTTTCCCCAGATCGAATCCTGGTCGTCCATCTTCAAACCACCCCGGCCGTTGGATCAGATCTGATCCAACGGCCAGGAACAAGTTTGACCGGATGATAACGCCACCATACTCTCCCCACGTCGACCGTACCATCAGCTCCAACCACCGCCATGCTCGGGGACATGCAAAGATAGAGAAGAAGAACAAAAAAATGGGCTTTGTCAGGTAACAAATCGAACAGAAGCATGTACTATATTTTTCTACCCAACAATATCAGAGATGATATATATGTATCAAAAAGGTGTAAAGAAAAAAGATAGCAAAAAAGAACCCAAAATTTTCTGGTAAAGCTCTTTTTTTTTTGCATACATCTCTAAAATCACTAACATGTATATATAAAAAAAGAGAAAAATGAAGAGTTGAGAGTTTACCCAACCACCGTGGATCTTCTCTGGCCAGCAGCGACAAGCCCTTATGGGGTGAGTTGGCTGAGAAGATGATATCACTGGTCAGATTTTCTTAAAAACAACAACAAATACTTTCGTTCGTTTCGGGTTTTCCTAGATCTAGGGTAATAATGGGCTGATCCCTCAGATCCATGGTTGGTTTCGGGCTTGGATAACAAATGGGAGTCGTTTGAGGTTTTTTTTAGTAGTCACCGGCACCGGCGAGCGACGGCTCATACGACGGAGGCGCGGTGGTTTCTAGGAATAGAGGTGGTCGTTTGAAAGGTTGGGCGTTTGAGGGAGAGCTCTTGGTTGAGAGAAATGAGATGAATTGAGGGTTATATTTCAAAGGGTAAAAAAAAATGGTGGAAAAAGTGAAAGGGGGCTAAAAGTCTGTTATATAGACCAACAAAAAAAATAAATGGCATAATCACTTTATAAAGATCCCCGTGTTTCAGGATTTTTCATCTAGAGCCTGCCCCATAGTCTAATTGCAACCCCAGTCCCCCTCTTCTTTGAAATTAGTTCAATTTGGTCCTCAAATAAACTGAAATCAGTTTTTAAATGGTAAAATCACCTCTCTAGTCCTACCGCGTTTTTGAATTTTTCACTGCAAGCTTTCCCCTTGGGTTTATTACAACTCTAGTCCTTATAAGTTTATTTCAGGTTGTAATTAAGTCCCTAAATCATGTCTTTATTGCTCTAATTTCTGTCATTTCTGTTTCACTTTCTTTCATTGCAGTCCCCTATTTTAATCGTTTATGTCCATCATCATTTATTTTGTGTTTTAGCATGTTATGTTGTTCATTATATTCGTATTGATTTAATATTATGTTTTTATGATGTGTTATATCATGCTTTATTTCGCTTGCTTGGTTTGTCTATGTTTCTCATGTATTTTGTTTTAGTATAATGAATGTATCATGTCTACCTATGATTTGTATGTCCTTTTCGTCCTTTATGTTTTTACGTAGTTGTTGTTTTCATCATGTTCATGTATGTCTTTTTTCATATGCATTATCGTACCAATGTGTTTAGCTTCGCCTGTTCGTAACATGTTTTAATTTTAGCTTCTTTATGTTCATTTGCATTTTAGGTTGCGTGTTAAAAATAGATAATATGTGTCGTATATTAGTGTCATGTTTTTACCTTATTTTAAAATGTCTCATATATTAAGTACTAGTTTTTATGTCCGCTTTTTGCTTTGATTTGTTAGTTTAATACCATGTTACGTGTGTATCATGCCTATGTTGCATCTTTATGTGTATATATTTGATCTATTATTTTTTGAAGCATGTCTTCTTTTCTTTTAATTTTGGGGTATGCTTTTCTCACTTGTTTACGCTTTTGTTTTTATTGTGATATGTTTTTGTTAATCATGTCAATGTATTTTGCTATTTTTGTTTAATTCTGTGATATCCGTGTTTTTACTATTCATTTCGTCTTTCACCATGTCAACGTAAATTGTATGTTTTATAATTTTTTTGCTAAGGTCGCATAGTGGAATATAAATTGTCAATGCGGTGTCCTTTTATCCGAGCGTAAACGGGGCCAGTATCAGGCGTAGTGATGGTGGTTGGGCGTTTACTCTCGGATAACGGGGCCTTTAAAATTTACCCGCACTTATAATCAAATTTTAAATTAATCATCACTTTAATCCGGAAAGTTTAATATTAATAAAGCGGTAATTATTAAAGTACCAATTTTGGGCGGTGTGGGGGTGTTAATCCTTCCCCATCCGTAACCGACTCCCGAACCCAACAGTTTTCAAATCTCTGGTTTTATGTCGCCCGGCCTACCTAAATGGCCAATGGCGACTCCCTTTCTTTAAATAAAATACGATATTTTTAAAACCCCACGGAATAAATATTTAGATACCCGAAAGACAATAAACACTTCGGAAAAACCATTTTTCAGCGAAACGGACATCGCTACAGATGGCGACTCCGCTGGGGACTATTTTTGTTTTTTTCAAAAACAAAATGAGAGTCAAGCTTTTTCAAATAATTACCGCTTTATTAGTATTAGAAGTTCCGGATTAAAGCAACTATTAAATTAAAATTTGGTTATAAGTGCGCGTTTATTTTAACGCATTTAAAATTTGGCTTATAAACCCATTTTTTTAAGTGGGGGGAAAACGCTAATACTTTCGTGGAGATATCGTTCTCCCGTGTAGGCCTAGCAAGTACCTTCGGGGCTCGAGTACCTTATGCTTTCGTAAGAATACCGTTCCTTCGTGCAGACATAAGCGAATGGGTCCCCCTGAATTGAACCCGGTAAAAAGGAGCCTATAATGGGTGATGATCGGAGGCCTTGCTACTCTTAGTAGAGGACAACGAGGACAATTCGGGTAGCTCCTAGAACCAAAACTGCATGTAGAGAACACATAGAAACCCACCCTGTTAAAGCCATACGGATAACCTAGGTGACTTAGATAGAATGTAAATAGGATTGCCTTGTTTGTTTATCTCATTTAATTTGCCTTTTTATTATGTATTTATCATTTTTGTCCGGTACTAACTTGTTTTCTTTTTGTTTTGTTCTTTTGCATATCATCGCATTCGCATTACACAGGGCATTGATTCTCGAGTGGTTTCTCCCATAATAGAAGATTGTTCATGATGGACCAAAGGTTCTTTGACCTGAAGGAAGGGGGTCCAGTTCCAGAGTTCCATCCCGAGACTAGGCCAGGGACGGCCGAAGAAGAATCATTCAAGGACTCCAGAAAAGATTCAGTAAGCAGTGTCAGTTCTGGTAACAAACAAGATGAAATACAAGAACTAAAGAAGCAGATGTCCGAGATGATGGACCAGATGAATGCTATGATGAAAGGCAAGAAGCATGTCGAACTTAGAAAAGATTCGATCGATAATCAAAATGTGGAACAGAATAGTCAGAATGTCGAAACAGACAACACCGTTAAATACGACAAATCGAATCCCTTTGTGATCAATCTCAAGAAGCAGACAAGCAGCATATCTGGGGTAGATACCAAAGGAACAGAGGCAAGACCAGGGGAAGCTCGAGAATCCAATGACATCAGAAGGCATGATCCTATACCCATGAGATACGCTGAGTTACTTCTGTTGCTTGTCGAAAGGAGCATTATAATACCAGTGAAGTCTGTACCAAGGAAACCTCATTATCCGAAGGTTACAACAGTCGTGTCTGGTGCAGCTACCACATAGGCGATTCGAGTCATCACACTGAAAATTGTAGGGCCCTGAAGGACAGAGTTCAAGATCTTATCAGAATGGTAGTTTTGGGTTTCAAAGACGGACAACCCCGATTCTACAGCGAGCCAGCTGTTGCCCGAGGGGCAAAGTCGAAGGAGGGTCAATACCCAATCCAAGGTTCGGTAACACAGAAGTGGGTCATTCAAGCGGGATAAATTTAGGAGTCAAGAATAAAAGTGTCTCATAAGATGAACTTGCACGCAAGTACGGCCATCTCGAGCATGAGAGGCACGATCTGAGCATGAAATTGAAGAGTGTACAAGACGAGTACCAGAAGCTGCATTTTGAATTCAAAAATGTCGGTCTGGGTGACACCGCGAAAGAGTGGGTCAATGGTATGATTCAGCTGAGGAACGGTTCAGAATGCTGGAAGCAGAAATGCAAGAATAGTAAGAATAAAATCAGATCATTATCACAGAAGCTGGAAGAAGCTGAGAGCCAACGCGACCTTCTACAAAGTGAGTTGGAAAGCAGTCTGGCCATGGAAGATATCCTAAAATCAAGCCTGCAGCAGGAAATGAATGAATCACAAGCCTTTCAAATGGAAAACGCAACACTCAAAGAACAGATAGCGAGGCTCGAGACTTTTTTACGTACCAGCGAGATCCGTACTAGAGCAATGACCGTTAAGCTATAAAAGGCTGAGCAAACAATACAGGAGAAAGACCGAGACATGAAGATCATTATGACTCAAGCCCGACAAGTGGCTCAACAGGTAGCAGACTTAGCCGATACAACAGCACCAATAAGCCATAATATGGATCCAATGTTGGACCGCGAAGGAAAGCTGACAGGACTGTTGAATGAGGTCAAGACATTAGGTGTCAGGGCTCACCGCTATCTGTAAACCCCTAATACCGGATGTAATGAAACCTTTTGGTCTGAATGAAAGATGTCCTATAGGGACAAATCACTTGCGAAATCGATGCTTTATTGCATTCATGCATTGCATTTGCATCACGTCCTTTGCATTATTTAATAATTTTATCATCGCATGACACTTCATCATTTAATACTTGGGGTTCGATGGTAGAATTAGTTCGAAAATGGAACGAACCGAAGAGTCGAGGCTTGACCAGCTACAAGAAAGAATCGAGAAAGAGCTGAAGAAGAAAGAAAATATAAATGTTTTCAATACGGGGGAACTCTGCCTAGTCCTTGATTTGGTCATTCCTCCGAATTTCAAGGTTCCCAGATTTGCGCAGTATGACGGAACCAACTGCCCGAAAATTCACTTAACCATGTTCTGTAGAAAAATGGAAAGATACATGAAGAATGAAGAGTTGTTGATCCACCACTTCCATGATAGCCTGACGGGACCTGCAGCAATATAGTATAATCGTTTGAACAGAAACCAAGTTAGGTCATGAGGTGACCTCGCTAATGCCTTCTTGAGTCAATACAAATATGCTTTAGATTTAGCACCCTGTCGTCAGTTTCTTTAGAATGAGAAAATGAGACCAAATGAAAGCTTCAGGGAATATGCACTAAGGTGGTGATGTTTGGCAACCAAAGTCCAACCTGCTATAGCGGAAGAAAAGTTGACTCCCCTATTCTATGCAACGCTTCCCTCTCCTTTCTTCGATGTGATGTTAGAGAAATCGAGAAACAAATTCGAAGATTTCATGACGATTGGAGAGAGGATAGAATACGCAATCAAAGAAGGAAAATTGGGGTCTAAGTCTAAGGACCGAATCGAAGATAAGATAGATAAAGACAGAGAGGTAAATGAGTGTCATCTCCAGGGTTCGCGTGGCCGTAAAAGAAGAAGACAGACTGACACATCGGGGTCATCAAGGAAAATTCCTCGGACGAGCGCAAATTTGGAAGTGTTCGGAACATCTATCTCAGACATTTGGCCTCATTTGGTAGGGGTCACTATCTTGCTCATAGACCGATGAAGATTGCACCTGATCCGTCTGCTCATAGTTTTGACTCGAGTAGCATATGCGAATTCCATATGGGGCACCGGGGGCATCCCACCAGAAAATGTAGACCTTTATTGGAGGAAATCAAGAATCTGATCAATGATGGAACCGTGACACAAGAACTGATCCAGCAGTGGAAGACCAAGGATGAGGGGCAAGTCTGCATAGTGCTGAGGGAGCCAGAGATATCTTTGTATTAAAAGACTTCCCTGAAGTAATACAAGGAATCAACTTTACCACCTGTAGCCCACATGTGGTAAAGATCTTTTGTGAATGAGCATGTTTGTTGATTTTTATTCCAATGAAGAACGCGTTTCGCTTAACATATAATGTTCTTGAAAGCACATAGATGTACATTTTCTCGCTGTTGTAGTACACTGGATATCAATTGCAAGATGTGACATTAGATAGATGTTGTGACAACGATGAGGTGTGATCTTCCCTACTAGACTCTGGTCAGCAAAGCGAGATTACTACTCTTTCGATGATGTTCAAGGACGAAAAAGCTCCAAATGTCAACCATGTAGAGTTGCCTGAAATTGAAACTCTAGGCATAATCTTCTAGGTAGTAAAGAAGTAAAAATAAGAATTAAAAAGGGGGAAGAATTGAGGAAAAAAATAAGAAGAAAGAAAAAGAAAGAAAGGAAAAGAGAACGAAAAAGAAAAGAATAATAAAAAGCACTCCTATGTTCGAAACCTGGTAATAGGCTTGTTCGGATAAGAGTGTGGGAATTTTGGGGTACTCCGCTGAAGCGATAAGGTGGAGATACATTATCCAATTCAAGAAACCTTAGCTTCATGAGTGATGGTAATATTTTCAAATCGTGACCATGCCGAGTAACTTGGGGCAATGTTGTTTGCTCCATCGTTGTCCTCAAGACAAAGGACTGTGATGAATTGATTTCCTCAAATAATGATAAAAGAGCAAAAAAAAGAAGAAAAAAGGAAGAAAAGAAAAAAAGAAAAAAGGAAGAAAAAAGAAAAAGAAAAATGAGGAGAAAGGAAGGAAAAAGAAAAGAGAGAAAAATAAACGATAGCATAGGTAAAATTAAAACTCGTACCCCCAAAACTCTATTCCTAGAGTAATATTTCTGCGCTTGAGTGGTCATACAAGCCCACCCTTTTTGGGGGCAGAACATGTAATGAGAATTGAGAAAGAGTAGTATTCTACAGCAACGCGGTAATCATGAGGATGGACCGAGTCACCTGGAAGATGTCACAGCCTTAAATTACTGAATGGTTGAATCTAAGCCGCTCTTGCACTTGATATCCAAAGCTCCTATTATGTGATTTCAAGATCATGTATGTTAATATAAATGATACCCTTCAGTGGAATACCAATCAACAAATCGACAAGTTAAAGCAACAAAGATTTCCATGTATTACTTCAGAGATAAGATCCAGAACACAAGGTTGCAGATATTATTGGAGCACCTAACCAGAAACGACCCCACAATGCATAGAATGAAGATGATAATAGGAGCATAGGTGTCAACAGCTCAAAAACAAGAAGTAGGTTTCAGCCATGATGCCCTGGTTGGTTCAAGAAAATGAAGGACGAAACAGGATAAGAATGAGCTTACAAAGTATGGGGACGGTAAAAGGTAAACATTGAGTCTCCAAAGGATTAAAGCACATAGATCGACAAATGGTTCCCGTCAAGAGGTAACAAGAAGATTGATGTTAAGTTCAGAATATAGAAGCATTTTGTTCACCCCGATGACGAAACTAACAAATACTCAGAATGTTGGGTCAAAGAAGTTGGAAGGTAGCCGAGCTCATGATCGAGTGTGGCAATCTAGAGCGAAAAGAATAGTAAGAATCTCTGCACATGCATGATATAGAGTTTGTTGGCGAAGCGGGCAGAGACCCCAAAGAATAAATGCAAGTGCTCGTGCAAAAGAACGAGAGAGATACTCATTTAACAAAAAAATTGACAGAAATGAAGATCAAAACTGAGCATACTGCAAAAAGAAATGAAACAGAGAAATCCGAAGAATGACTTTTCATGGCATAGAATTTTAAAACAGGTCTAAAAATAAAAAGAAAAAGAAATAAGAATAAGAAAAAAAAGAGTGAGAGAAAAATGATGATAAAAAGAAAAGAAAGAAAGAAAAAGAAGAAAAAAGAGAAAACAAAAAAGAAGAAAAAGGAAAAAAGAGAAAAGGAAAAGAAAGAAAGAAAGAAAAAAGAAGAAAAAAGAGAAAAAAAAAAAAAAAAAAGAAAAAAGAAACAAAAAAAAGAAGAAGAAGAAGAAGAAAGCACGGCATTGCATGCATCATATAGATAGGGTCATGTCAATTTTTGCTTGTTTCTAGACAGGTATTTGAAGAATTGTCAAAGAATTTACTAAAGAAAAGAAAGATCGGCAGCCATAGCGGCGTGAGGCCCAGACGTTAAATCTTTCAGGTCATCGATAAGTCATTCAGGCACGATGTTAAGTCCTTCAAGCCACCAGTAAGTCTTTCGTGCATGGTGATAAGTCTTTTGGGCTATCAGTAAGTCCTTCGGGCATGATGCAGCAGCATTAGTAGCGTGAGTCCAGAAAGATCGGCAGCCATAGCGACGTGAGGCGCATATGTTAAATCCTTCAGGTCATCAGTAAGTCTTTCGGGCACGGTGTTAAGTCCTTCGGGCCACCAGTAAGTCTTTCGAGCATGGTGATAAGTCCTTCGGGCCATTAGTAAGTCCTTCGGGCATGATGCGGCAGCATTAGTAGCGTGAGTCCAGAAAGATCGGCAGACATAGAGGCATGAGGCCCAGACGTTAAATCTTTCGGGTCATCGGTAAGTCCTTCGGGCACGGTGTTAAGTCCTTCAGGCCATTAGTAAGTCCTTCGGACATGATGCGACAGCATTAGTAGCGTGAGTCCAGAAAGATCGGCAACAATAGAGGCGTGAGGCCCAGACATTAAATCCTTCGGGTCATCAGTAAGTCCTTCGGGCACGATGTTAAGTCCTTCGGGCCACTAGTAAGTCTTTCAAGCATGGTGACAAGTCCTTTGGGCCATCAGTAAGTCCTTCGGGCATGATGCGACAGCATTAGTTGCGTGAGTCCAGAAAGATCAACGGCCATAGCGGCATGAGGCCAGATGCTAAATCCTTCGGGTCATCGGTAAGTCCTTTGGGCACGGTGTTAAGTCCTTCGGGCCACCATTAAGTCTCTTGAGCATGGTGACAAGTCCTTCGGGCCATCAATAAGTCTTTCGGGCATGATCCGGTGGGTTTAGTAGTGTAAGTCCAAAGATATCAACAGCCTCGTGAAAAAAATAAAAAAGAGATAGATGAGAAAAAGAAAAAAGAAAAAGAAAAAGGACAAAAAGAATAAAGAAAGAAGGAAAGATAAAAAGAAAAATGAAAAATGACAAAAAGAACAGAGAAATAAAGAAAAAAAAGGGAAAAAGAAGAAAAAGAAAAGAGAAAAGAGAAAAGGAAATCGAAGACAAAGGTTATATAAAGGAGAAGCCTACGTTTTCGAGCCCCCAGTGAAAGGCTCCATATAGGAAGAGCCCTAACTCCAATATCTCAAAAAAGAACCAAAGGTGAAGAAGTTCTATATAAGGAGAACTTACGGGCCTGAAGGTTCGGCCGAGGAAAAATGGAGAGTTCCAGAAGAACACGTGATTCCGAAGTCGTGATCAGGGAAGTCGGATAAAATTGAGTGCTTTTGATCTTTGCTTTGTTCTCGTTTCACAAGAACAAGCAAAGAGAGGCAACTGTAATCACTCATTTTTATCCGGTTTGTGAATATTGTTAATATAATAATTAAAGGGTATTATTATTGCATGTGGGCGTGTTATACTTTTGTTTATGTACGTGTGATTAATATGTGCGTAAAATATATGTGTGATAGGTGTGAGTGCACGTATATTATACATATTATGTATGTGTTAATAAGGTTTGATAATATTTATTAGAGATATTAATATGTTATATGTGTGTTTTATATTGCATGAATGTTTGTATTAATATATTATGTGTATGCACGTATTAAGGTATGTGTAAGTATTATATGTGTGTAATTTATGTATATAATGCGTGAATGTGTATGTACAAATATAAACATGTGTGTTATTTAGTAGTTATGTTATTAACATTACATGTATTATATAAGGTATGTATGTATATTATGCATGATCGTTCTAACGTATTTGCATATGATGTATGTATGTGCTTGTATTAAATTATAAGTTTAATTATTATTATTATTTTTATTAGGTTATATAAATATGAAAGCAGATTATAAATAAAACCTATTTTATTAGGGTCAGTCCATTTACATATATATATAAGGGTTTAAAATTATTTTACAAGGCCCATTCGGCCAGAACCCATACCCAATATCCCAAAACCATAACACATATCAAACTATCTAAACCCTAATTGTTCTTATCCCTTGCGCAGCTAAAGGAGGGCCATTGGATTGGATCCAAATCCAACGGCCGAGATCAAACTATGGCGTTTCTCCAGCTGGCCGCGTGGAATAACGTGTGGGTCGTTCGGCTCCACACGCGCGCGTGTATCACACACGCAAGACTCCTCTGCTACTGAGCCCCACGTGGCAAGATCATGGGCAGTTTCGTCTTTCCCCAGACCAAATCCTGGTCGTCCATCTTCAAACCACCCCGACCGTTGGATCAGATCTGATCCAACAGCCAGGAACAAGTCTGACAGGATGATAACGCCACTATACTCTCCCCACGTCGGCCGTACCATCAGCTCCAACCACCGCCATGCTCGGGGACATGCAAAAACAGAGAAGAAGAACAAAAAATGGGTTTGTCAGTAAGAAATCGAACAGAAGCATGTACTATATTTTTCTACCCAACAATATCAGAGATGATATATATGTATCAAAAAGGTGTAAAGAAACAGGAAAGCAAAAAAGAACCCAGAATTTTCTGGTAAAGCTCTCTCTTTTTTTTGTATGCATCTCTAAAATTACTAACATGTATATATAAAAAAAGAAAAACGAAGAGTTGAGAGTTTAGCCAACCACCGTGGATCTTCTATGGCTAGCAACAAGCCCTTATGGGGTGAGTTGGTTGAGAAGATGATATCCCTGGCCGGATTTTCTTAAAAAAAACAACAAATACTTTCGTTCGTTTCGGGTTTTCCTAGATCTAGGGTAATAATGGACTGATCCCTCAGATCCAAGGTTGGTTTCGGGCTTGGATAACAAAGGGGACTCGTTTAGGGTTTTTTTAGTAGTCGCCGAAATCGGCGAGCGACGGCTCATACAACAGAGGCGCGATGGTTTCTGGGAATAGAGGTGGCCGTTTAAAAGGTTGGGCGTTTGAGGGAGAGCTCTCGGTTGAGAGAAATGAGATGAATGGAGGGTTATATTTCAAAGGGTAAAAAAAATGATGGAAAAAGTGAAAGGGGGCTAAAGGTCTGTTATATAGACCAACAAAAATAAATAAATGGCATAATCACTTTATAAAGGTCCCCGTGTTTCAGGATTTTTCATCTAGAGCCTGCCCCATGGTCTAATTGCAACCCCAGTCCCCCTCTTCTTTGAAATTAGTTCAATTTGGTCCTCAAATAAACTGAAATCAATTTTTAAATGGTAAAATCACCTCCCTAGTCCTACCGCGTTTTTGAATTTTTCACTGCAAGCTTGCCCCTTGGGTTTATTACAACTCTAGTCCTTATAAGTTTATTTCAGGCTGTAATTAAGTCCCTAAATCATGTCTTTATTGCTCTAATTTCTGTCATTTATGTTTCACTTTCTTTCATTGCAGTCCCCTGTTTTAATCGTTTATGTCCATCATCATTTATTTTGTGTTTTAGCATGTTATGTTGTTCATTATATTCGTATTGATTTAATATTATGTTTTTATGATGTGTTATATCATGCTTTATTTCGCTTGCTTGGTTTGTCTATGTTTCTCATGTATTTTGTTTTAGTATAATGAATGTATCATGTCTACCTATGATTTGTATGTCCTTTTTCGTCCTTTATGTTTTTACGTAGTTGTTGTTTACATCATGTTCCTGTATGTCTTTTTTCATATGCATTATCGTACCAATGTGTTTAGCTTCGCATGTTCATAACATGTTTTAATGTTAGCTTCTTTATGTTCGTTTGCATTTTAGGTTGCGTGTTAAAAATAGATGATATGTGTCGTATATTAGTGTCATGTTTTTACCTTATTTTAAAATGTCTCATATATTAAGTACTAGTTTTTATGTCCGCTTTTTGCTTTGATTTGTTAGTTTAATACCATGTTATGTGTGTATCATGCCTATGTTGCATCTTTATGTGTATATATTTGATCTATTATTTTTTGAAGCATGTATTATTTTCTTTTAATTTTGGGGTATGTTTTTCTCACTTGTTTACGCTTTTGTTTTTATTGTGATATGTTTTTGTTAATCATGTCAATGCATTTTGCTATTTTTGTTTAATTTTGTGATATCCGTGTTTTTACTATTCATTTCATCTTTCACCATGTCAACGTAAATTGTATGTTTTATAATTTGTTTGCTAAGGTCGCATAGTAGAATATAAATTGTCAATGCGGTGTCCTTTTATCCGAGCGTAAACGGGGCCAGTATCAGGCGTAGTGATGGTGGTTGGGCGTTTACTCTCGGATAGCGGGGCCTTTAAAATTTACCCGCACTTATAATCAAATTTTAAATTAATCATCACTTTAATTCGGAAAGTTTAATATTAATAAAGCGGTAATTATTAAAGTACCAATTTTGGGCGGTGTGGGGGTGCTAATCCTTCCCCATCCGTAACCGACTTCCGAACCCAACAGTTTTCAAATCTTTGGTTTTATGGTGCCCGGCCTACCTAAGTGGCCGGTGGCGACTCCCTTTCTTTAAATAAAATACGGTATTTTTAAAACCCCATGGAATAAATATTTTAATACCCGAAAGACAATAAACACTTCGGAAACACAACTTTTCAGCGAAACGGACATCGCTACAGAGGCGGGAATAAAAGGGAGGACTGAAACGGTAATTTAACCCTATAAAACTAGAAACGGTATAAAAGAGAAGGGACCAACTAAGCAATTAGCCTATAACCTTGAAAAACGCGGATCCTTCCCCGGGTCAGGGTCATCGCGCGGGTTGGGTCTCCCAATGCGACGTCGTTTTGGCCAAACTGGTTTAAAACAAAGATCAGGTTCTTTTTTCATTCGAATCAGATAAAAAACCCTAACTCTCATCCTCTCAAACTCTCTCCCTCAACCCGCTCCGACGGCGCGCCACCCTCATCACTATCTCGCCGTTCATCGGCGAAACGCCTCACGGCGGCTGGCGACTCCACTAGGGACTATTTTAAAATAAAAAGGAGTCAAGCTACGAGTCGAATATTTTTAGTCTTAGTGTTGGAAATTTATGAGTTCGATTTTAATTTAAAGTATGATTCTGTCTTTAGTTAAATAGGACATGCATTTTATTTATTTATTTTTTTGTAAATATATATATTTTATTTTTACCGCTTAGTATAATTGAACATAGAAATAGGGTGTCAAAAGGTTTGAGAGTTTATCCTCATACACAATGCACTTGCATTTCATGAGCTTTCTACCCAGCTCTGTCCATTTTAAGTGAAAAGTGTGATACCATCTTCATGTGGGCTACCACCGTATAGGTTGGTGAACCGCTTTCGGGATATATTTCTTATGCTTTCGTGTGGGTTACCTTCGTATAGGCATAAGGGATGTATCCCCCTGAATTGAACTTGGTCCATTTGAAGCCTATAATGGGTGAGGATCAGGGGCCTTGCTACCTTTAGTAAGGGACAACGAGGACAATTCGGGTATCTTTCCCTAGAACCGAACCTCATATAATGGACCATAGGAGCCTTGCTTTAGAAACATAACCCGTTAAAAGTTCAAAGGAGAAACGCTTCTAACCTTTTGTCTACTCTTTAGATTTATTTCATGAATAATATGTCAGGTAGAAATCATGCCAGGTAGGATCTTTCTTTCTGTAAATATTAATGTACCAGGTAGATACCATGTCGGGTAGGATCTTTCTTTTTGTAAATGATAGTGTACCGGGTAGGATTTTTTTGTAAATAAAAATATGCCGGGTAGATATCATGTCAGGTAGGATCTTTTTTCTTGTAAATAACAATATTCGGGTAGAAAAGTATGACATGTAGGATTACCTTTTTCAAATAAAGCGTTCCTATCTGTAGGTTTTATACTGCTTGTTTTTTTAAAACTATTTTTATTGGTACTAGCCCGTTTATTTTGTTTGTGCATTGCAGTTACACCTAATGCATTTTTATATTTGTATTTCATCATAGTGCATCATCATTTCCAAATCAAAGGGTATGATTTCGTAAATTCCGATCGCAGTCATTCTGGGGCATCCACCTGCATTAGTTTTTTCACTTGAAGAAGAACTAAAGTGATGGAAAATTGTCTAGCAAGAGTAGAGCAAGCATGCGAAGACCTAAAAAGGGACGGATTTTGGTGATTACAATGTTTATAATTACATTTGATGTTGCGGATTAATTGTATACTATCTTAGCCGAGAATTTATGAAGGAATTAATTATTTAAAAATATTCTTAAATAATATTGTAAAGTTACTTAAAACTTAATGAAAGCTTTGGTTCAACTTTCAAGTGACTAGGTTGACAGTTGAAACATCCTTCAACTTCAAATTTCACTTTACGTAAATATTAGTATTATTTTGAAGGATAATTATTTGACATACTGTCGGTGGAAACTTTTAGTTTCTACAAGCGCATTAGTTTTAGGGTTTAATAACTCAATTTAGAGTGTAGGGTTTATGGGTCTAGGTTTATTAGTTTAGATTTTAGTGGTTTTGAATATAATTTAGGGTTTAGGGTTAGAAGTTAGGGTTTATAGGTTAAAACATAAATCCTCATCATATTATCCTAAAACCTAAACCCTAACTTATAAACCCTAAATCCTAACTTTAACCCCTACATTCTAACCCTTTCCCCTAAATTCTAAACCCCTAAACATTGCACCCTAAACTGAGTTCCTAAACCCTAAAATTAAGACGCTTGTGAAAACTAAAAATTTCTACCGCCAGCGTATTAGATATAAATCCTATTTTTAATTATAGTTTCTTGAATAAAATAAAAATGATTAATTTTTAATATTTATGTATATGTAAATTAAGTTTCCAAATATTTTAAAATTTTGTTATTGTTAATTCAGTTTGAAAATGATTATATAATTGAATTAACCATTAAACTAAATTTAATAATAATAAATATTAAGTATACATGGTTTTGTTTCAATTTAGGTCATTAAGTGTAAATGTGTAGTGCATATATAAAGTAAGTTTTCAAATATTTTAAATTGTATTTATCGATTAATTCTGTTTGTAAGTGATTGAATAATCGAATTAACCATTCAACTGGAATTAATAATAATGAATATTAAATATACATGCTTTTGTTTCAATTTAGGTCATTTGCAGTGCAAATGTGTAATGTTTTTTGTTCCAATTTTTGGCAATGTATATTGGTTTGTCATTTTTTTACTTCAATTTAGTGAACACTAACTTTTTACAATTATTTGTTTCAAATGTTATAATCTTTCTTTATCAAAATGTAATAATAATAATAATAATAAATTTCAGATAAATTGAAAATCGACCAAATTAATCAGAGTTAGATTAATTTGAATCATTAGTTTTGTAAATAGTTCTGTTTAATGAACAAAGTAATTATTTCAAGACTTAAGGGTATCATAAGCCCTTGAACTTTTTGAAAATAAAATAATTAAGTCTTTTAACTTTTTTGCGCCCAATTAAGCCCTTATATTCCAAAAATTCATCAATTCACCCATTTGACCAATGTTGACGGTTAAATTTAACAATTTTTGGATCAGTTGGTGCAATGTGTCGTGGTATAGTGTTGTCACTTGACATTTCCAGAATTTTTTTATTTTATTTAATAAATTCTTTAAAATTTCTAAAAATTCTAAAAAATATATAAAACTTATAAAAAATAGTTTTCTAAAAATTTTGTAAATGTCACATGACAAAACTGTGTGTCATGTGGCAATAATATCTTTAAAAACCATAAAAATTTGATGGATAAAATTGGTCAAAACGCTTAATTAATTTAATTTATTAGTTCAGAGGCTTAATTTGGGTATAAAAATTAGGGGCTTAATTGATTTTTTTCAAAAACTCTAGGGCTTCAAGCACCCTTAAGCCTTATTTTTAAATTGTAACTAGTTCGATTAATGATATTTCGATGTTCGATTCAATTATTAATTGAGTCAGCCGTTTGAACAAATGTACCAAACATAAACATACATAGGGATGTAAAAACAAGTAATTGGATGGGTTTCAGGTCGGGTCCTGTCAGGTCGGGTCAAATCGAATACATGTCATTTCAGGTCGATTTAATGTTTCGAATCAGTTCAGGTCAGGTGCGGGTCAGTTTCAGGTCGGGTTCATTTCAGGTCAGGTTTATTTCAGGCCGAGTTCATTTCAGGTCGGGTTCATTTCAAGTCGGGTCAAAACGGTTCGGGTCCGAATTAGTTAATTGACGGGTTAATTCGGGTTCGGGTTCATTTCAGGTCGGGTTCATTTCAAGTCGGGTTCACTTCAGATCAGGTTAATTCGAGTTTCAAATTCGTATTAAGTTTGAGTTTGGTACAAATAATCGATAGACTTTGGGTAGGGTCATTTCAAGTGAATTATTTAACGCATTTCACAAACACGAATCACATTTATAATGAACAAAAATATCATCATATTTAAAATATTGGAGTAAATTACAAAAACTAGAAATTAATAAGGGTCAATTTCCGTGAAAAATAAAATTTTAGGGACTAACGTGAACAAAAATATCATCATATTAAAAACATTGGACTAAATTACAAAAAGAAAAGAATATGGGTCAATTTGGAATAAAAATAAACTTTTAGGGACTATAATGAACAAAATATATATCATCATATTTAAAACATTGGACTAAATAAAAAATGAATATGGGTCAATTTGGAGTAAAATTTAAATTTTAGCTACTAGAATAAACAAAAACATTATTAGACTAAATTGCCAAAAATATAAATAAATATGGGGCAATTTTGACAAAAAAATAAATTGTAGGGACTAGAATAAACAAAAATACTATTCGACTAAATTACCAAAAATAGAAATATATATGGGTCAATTTCGGCTAAAAATAAAGTTTTAGGGACTATAATGAACAAAAATATCATCATATTAAAAACATTAGGCTATATCAGAAAATTTTAAAATAAATAGGGGTCAATTCGAATCCCTCAACCCCTAAATCTTACAATTACTAATAATTAAAGTGCAAAACGAATCCCTAAACTAATCTCATAACTCCTACCAAACACTCAACTTGACACATTTACCCCTAAACCCCAAACCCCTAAATCTTACAATCACTAATAATTAAAGTGCAAGCCTAATTCTCGAATCTCTAATCCCTAAACTAATCCTATAACCCCAATCACTCAACTTGAAACATATATTATACCCATAAACCCCAAACCTCAACCTTTAAATCTTACAATCACTAATAATTAAAGTACAATCATAATCCCCTAATCCCTAAACTAATCTCATAACCCTAAATACTCAACTTGACACATTTACCCTTAAACCACGAACCTCAACACCTAAATCTTACAATCACTAATAATTAAAGTGCAAGGATAATCCCCTAATCTCTAAACCCTTAAATCTTGCAATCACTAATAATTAAAGTGCAAAACTAATCCCAAAACCCCAAACACTAATAATTATAATTTAATACATTATAATTGTCGATGCCGTTTTTCATCATTGCTGAAATAAATTGGGCCTTGAAAAGCCCGCCAAATGTTTTAATAATTAAACAATTTTATGAAGGAGGATCTAATTAAAAAAAAACTAAACCTAAAGGTCTAAGGAAACTAAACTCAAATTGGGACTAAAATGAATCAAACTAAAACTAAAGAATAAAAAAGGACTTAAGTGTAAAGCTCCTAAACTAGTAATGGCCTAATCTACTAATAACCCATTAAAAAAATGGGCGGGCAAGATTCCCTCCATTTGTTACAGCAATTGGCAATTGCTTTTTAAATATGGGCGGGCTGCGGGCAGGTTTTTACTTTTTAGGGACTAGAATAAAATAAAAAAATGAATATGGGTTAATTTGGAGTAAACATTAAATTTTAGGGACTAGAATAAATTAGACTAAATTATCAAAAATATAAATAAACATGGGGCAATTTTGACTAAAAATTAAATTGTAGGGACTAGAATAAACAAAAATATTATTAAACTAAATTACCAAAAATAAAAATTCCACTAATTCCCTCCAAAATTTTGGGTGGCTTATTCCCCTAATTCCCTCTAAAATTTTAGGTGGCTTTTATCCTTCCAAAAATTTTAGACTAAAAGTAAATTAATCTCAAACCTAAAAAATAGGTGGCTTATTTCCCTCCAAAATTTTTTTTTTTTTCTCTCTTTTTTACCAATTGTCTTTTTCTTTTTCTACCAATTGTTTTAGTTTAATTCAATTGAGTCCCAACTTAGATTAATTAGATTTTAGTTTAGCTCAATTGGATTCTAAGTTTAGTAAGTTAATTCAATTAAGACATTATTATTATTATTATAACATATAATAAACTTTGATTAAATATAATTATACACAAAATTTTGATATGGATGTAAACATGTAATTGTACACATGATAACATCAACATGAAAGTTAAAACTTTAATTTAGTTCAAACTTGACAAATAATTTATATTGAATGAGTTACTAAGCATATTAAATTATTACTAAGCATTGAATTATTTAATAAAATTTCAAACTTAGTAGTGTCAAAAGAATATCTAAATACAATCTTTCTTTTTTTTGATATTTTTAATTGATTCTATATGTATATATAACAAAAAGATTATTTAACACTTTAAATTGATTTAAAAAATTAATAGTTTACATTTACCAACACTTAATAGTTTACATTTATCAACACTTTAAATTCATCAAATCATAGGCTTTCTCAATTACATGTTAGGTAAATCAAGCCAGGACAATATTAGTCCAGGTCAACAACATGTCGGGTTCAAAACAAGTCGGGTCAATTAACAGGCCGGGTTCAAAATAGGTCAGGTAAAATCGGATTTTGAGTCGATTCAGTCAGGTAATATCGGTTATCTGCCAGGTTAGTCTCGGGTTCGGGTTCGTTTCAGTCGGGTGCAGGTCGGGTTTCGGGTCTACAGTAACAGGTTCAATTCGGGTTTGGGTTGTTCTCGGTCGGATGCAGGTCGGGTTCGGTTACTACATTAACAGGTCCAACTCGGGTTCGGGTCAACAACAGTCGGTTACAGATCAGTTTCGGGTCATCGCATCCTCAAGTCAAATTAGATTCCGACTCGAACAGGTTTTAGTCAGATTTTCAGGTCAGGTCAGCTTTTTACATTCCTAAACATACCCATGTACATTAATTTAATTCTCACTTTGTTGTTTGTACAAATTATGGTTTGAGAAAAAGGAAAATAGAAATTTAAATCTAAACTGAATGGGTGGGGAATTTTTGTTGACTCGTTATAAACCCCGGACGCGGTTACTCCACTGCGGTTTTAGTTTACCATAAAAGTCAAACCAACCCAACCATAGTAAAAATCTTGTCAACCAATCCAACCGAAGTAAAAATCTTGTTGTTGGTCTACAGAGGAGACGTTAGATGAATAGAAAAATTGGATAGGAAAAGTCGCTCTTATAATCGACTTCTACAAAATTTGATTTAAATTAGTCTGTCAATAGGTTAGATATCGATAGTTATACAAAAAAACTTGTCAACCTATCCTACCGAAATAAAAATCTTGTCAACCAATCTAACCGAAATAAAAATCTTATTTTTAGCCTAGCGGAATGAGATGTTAGGTCCCTTAAATAAGTTTAGGAATTCAAATTCTAGCGTTGTTAATGAAAATAAGTTTGGATTGAGAGAGTTTCTCCTATAATGAGTATCTACAAAACGCGATCCAGATTTGTCGGTCAATAGGTTAAATACTTATAAGAAAATAAAAATTTTGTCAACCAATCCAACCAAAGGTTGGCAAGTATAACGTACAACAAGTCTAGAGTGCGGCCAAAAGACGACAAATTCCGATAGTTGTCTAAAAACTTAAAATGTTAGACTTTTTGATAATATTTTAGGTTGGCTTTTTGTTTTTTTGACAAGTATCAATACTTATTTTGGTAATTATAGATACTTGTCCAAAATCTTAAAATGTTATAAAAAAAGCCAAGTATTGATACTTACAAAAATAAGTATCAATACTTATCAAAAAATGTGAAAAAAATAACTTAAAATGTTATAAAAATGTAACATTTTAAATTTTTGGACAAATTTCAAAATTTATTATCTTTTAACCGCACCATAGACCTGCCATATCCCATACCTACCCACCAAAGGGTAATATTTGAAACATTCATCCATTCAATAAATTGTCAAAAAGCTAAATCCGAGGGTCCTTTCCTTTCTCACCTGATTCCCCGACTTTTCTTCAACTCCTAAAGCCCTCAAGGAATAGCATCAGAACCGGTCAATCTCTTTCTGAGTTATGGATCATACTCTAAAATAACCCCTAAATTACGAAACTTTTTAATTAAATCCTCAAACTAAAGTGTTGTCTCAATGGGATCCTTTGATTCCTCTCTTCAATTTAGTCATTAGTTCCGGTGTTAAATTCCAGTTTAGATTTGATGTATTTAAAAAATATTCATTGATTACTAAATAATTTGAAATAGGTTCACTTCCTTTCCGGCATTTCTCTCAACAGATGCTTTGTTTTGAAAATTCAATTAAAATATTTCAAATTTGAAGGACTAATTTAAAATGTCACTCATAGTTTGAGGATCTATGATGGAATTAGCTTTTTTGTTATATTCCTTTAATTATGACGTTGAAGTATGGGCATTGAAAATGTTATTCTATAAATGCGGTGATTAATCCATTCGATCCCACTTGGTCTTCACTTTCGCTGGTTTATGAAGTTCTTTTGGTTTCCCTTCCATTGGCTCCTTCATGCAGGTCTGTGTTAACTCGACCCTTCCCGCTCAGAACTTGCACCTTTTCCAAGCCAGACGGGCAAGCTTCAAATGCCGGAATTCACCTCTGAAACCATCGTCGACTGAGTCAACTCGGAAACACCTTTCCAACCTCGAACAACTCCTCCAGGTAACGAACCTACCCGAGCCGGAACAAGTTATCAAAGCCCCAACAAATGGGTCGATTAACAAAGGTAAGGGTGTATTCGAAGGGCTGAATCTTTCCAGGATTTGGCCTCAAACGAAAGCCGCCGCCGCCGAAGAGATGTCACCGCTTCACCTAAACAGGCTTCAAAGGCTGTTATCAAAAGCCATGGAGTATTCTCCGAGGAACAACCTCGGTTCAAGTTGGAGAGAGTACCACGGCTGCAATGATTGGTCCGGTTTGCTTGACCCGCTCGTCGAGAATCTACGGCGGGAAGTGGTTCGATATGGGGAATTCGTTCAAGCGGCTTACCATGGTTTCCATTCCAACCC
The DNA here is from genome assembly GCA_019671005.1 of Hibiscus mutabilis. Lineage (NCBI taxonomy): Eukaryota > Viridiplantae > Streptophyta > Magnoliopsida > Malvales > Malvaceae > Hibiscus > Hibiscus mutabilis. The sequence continues at coordinate 11,472,905 of CM033754.1, forward strand.
GGCCATGCCGACCGACGAGCCGCCTTTACCGAGACACGTGGCGTTGCCGGAGAGGTCTTATAAGGTGACGAAGAGCCTTTACGCCACTTCGTCCGTCGGGTTGCCGAAATGGGTGGACGAGTGGATGACCCAACGGTCTAGTTGGATCGGGTTTGTAGCGGTGTGTGATGATATGAGAGAGATTCAACGTATGGGGAGGAGGGATATTGTTATTGCTTTACGCGGAACCGCTACGTGCCTTGAATGGGCCGAGAATTTTAGAGCTCAACTGGTTCAAGTCCCTGAACCGAATGACTCGTATGTCAAGGTCGAAATGTGGGTTCTTGAGCTTGCATAAAACACGTGGCACTCACGTGCCTAGCTTGGCTGAATCAGTGGTTGAAGAAATACAAAGATTGACTGAAATGTACAAAGGTGAAACCCTTAGCATTACGATCACAGGCCATAGTCTTGGTGCTGCACTGTCTCTTCTAGTTGCCGATGAAATAAGTTCATGTACGCCTCACATGCCGCCGGTCGCAGTCTTTTCGTTCGGAGGACCTCGAGTTGGCAACAAAGGATTTGTCCGACGGCTTAATGAGAAAAACATTAAAGTGTTACGAATCGTAAACGATCAAGATTTGATCACTAAGGTTCCGGGAGCATTCATTGGCGAAGGAACGAAACAACAACGTGGCCAACAAGAGGAAAGAAGGAATGGAAGTTTTACAAGGCTGTTAGGTATGGTCGTCGGTGACAAAAATCCATGGGCATACACTCATGTCGGAATAGAATTAAAGGTCGATACTAAGATGTCGCCTTACTTGAAACCGGATGCTGACATAGCGTGTTGTCACGATCCGGAGGCTTACTTGCACTTGGTGTATGGATTTATGTCATCGAATTGCCCATTTAGATCGAATATCTAAGAGAAGTCTAGTGGAATTAGTTAGTGAACAAAGATCAAATGTGAAACAATTGTATACCCATAAGGCCTTAAGTTTGAAGCTCGAAAGGGATAGCGTAAGCTTCCCTATGTCAAGTCGTTTGCCAAGTCCATCTTCATAAGTAAAGCAATACATTTGAAAAAGGAAAAACCTTGCACATATATAATGTGTTTTATGTATGGTTTACACTTTTACGTTTTGTATATAATGTTAAATTTATTTACATAAAGAAAAGTTAATAAAAATAGCTTTATTCATTCCTATTTGTGTGCAAAATTCAAGCTTAAAGTCGAATAAGAGCAAAAGAAAAGAATGATACTGAAACAAGCAAGGGAAAAAAAAAAATCAGCCATCAATGATCAAAAGAAAAAGATAGTCATGCAGCTTTTTAAATACTTTCAATCTGGAGTTTGATGGTTTTTTCATCCTGTCCAGTACGGATTTTCAGCATATTGGAATACAATTCAACATTGATTTACCAGTAAATGTTTTAACGTAAACAAATCAATCACATATAAATACCGAAACAATACCTACGAGATCGACACCGATGGTACTGATGTAACTTTCCAGATATGAATCATCCTGGTTCCCAAAAGTTAAAAGAAAAATGAAGTTTGTTGTTAATGCTCAATTAATTTTTATTTTATGGTTATTTAATTCTAGTATAAATAGGATTAAATTATGTTTTCGAAATTACGATTTTGCCCTCACCATTTAGCCTATAAATAGTGTGCAATTTTCACTCATTGAGACATCCCTAAGCAAATGTTTGCTTTAAAAGCACTCTCTTTGGTTTTCATAAATCTTTCTTGAGTGTTGTTTTGAGTTGAGAGAAGAGCAATACCACCAGAGTTCACTTCATCTTTCGGGTGTACGAAAATTGGAGAACCGTGCTAACATTAGGGAGCAATTCTTCCATTGTAGCGATTACACACATTTGGGCGAATTCACTTCTAAGGTAGTGGTTAATACCACGACACGGTTGATCGATTCCTTTCTTATGTATTTTATTATCATTCAGTCAGTGTTAACGCCTCATTTTGCTGCAATCTATTTTTCAACAATTTAGAAGCGAATTCTTATACTGTTGCTCAAACATGATTGGACTTATTTATCGATCTTATGATAATAGTAACTCTGACGATGATAACAAATTCAATTTAATTCTCATGGTTGTTGGTTGTCGAGGTTTGTGTGGAAGTTCTGTAACGTTGGTAAGATTTTTTTTTTTTCATAATGTCTAAAGAAAAAAATTACTTTGATAATGTTAGCATTGTAAGCCATTGATTGCCGAGATTTAATTGGCATGCTTTCAATTCATTTTGGTTGGCGTTTCAATTGGTAAAATTTAATTGATTTTTTGACTTTTCTTAGGCTTCCACACAGTAAACAATTGCTGCCAAAGTAAATGTCCTTTGACGGTTGAGAAACATTTCTTTCAAGAGGATTAAATTTTTGCATTTAACGAATTTAATCCAATGTTTTTAGCAAATTTGTACCCTCTAATGCATGTTTACATTTAAGTTGCAAAACTGAAAAATTAATGGGAGGATATAAATTTCAGTTTTCAATTTTCATCAAGCCTTTATGAGGTATAAAGGCTATGTTAAATGGCACGGTCATTGTAATGTAGTATCATGATTGTTTAAATTTAATTATTTACGATTTTCATGGATAATTTGTATGAGAAACGTGATATTGTTTTCTAATATTTTTGGTTAAAGCTAAATTGATCGTGACATACTTTTGTTTTCTTGTGAGGGTGTATCATTCTAGTTCTTACGCCGATGAGAACAATAGAAGTTGTGCTAAAGTATGATGGTAAAATAAAGGTTATATGGTAGACTTCGAGGATTGTTTTTACCTGTAATGCTTTTTTTTGAATGTTTGGCTTTATTTGCACAATACAAATACAAATATCATGCTTCCCATTAATAACATCTAGAATTATTATGTGACTGAACATTATTACCTTGAAGCGAGTGGGAATTCAGACAGAGGATCGAAAATAGGTGCCTGGAATGGAAGTATGTACCAGGCCCATGACTGTAGCATCACAACACACCCACCAATATCGGCGTTCAAGAATCTTTTGTTGACGACTGACTATTTGGCTGCCTTACACAACTCGCGGTACAAGAAACCTAACATTGCAGACCCTCAACTAAATTTTCTTGCTTCGAACGACATCTACAAGAACATGAGTTACTGCGTGTGCACGTGAGAACTCGATTTGTCCGACATTAGCATACCAGAAAAAGGGAGCAATATATAGGCTCGCGTAGCACATTCAATTTTTGCCGATGTGGATTTTCTATCAACTTGAAAATCACTCTTCAGCCATGTCAGCTTCACACTTTTACCATCAACAACATGCGCCGGTGGTGTCTTCCCCAAATACTTGAAGCAGTAATCATCAGGAAAAATACATATTTTGAGCAATGATTGGATGTTCGAAGTTGGGACACCGAGATGCATAGCAACATCTTCGAGGGTGATTGTGCACTCCCCGCACGGCATGTGGAAGGTATGCATTTCCGGTCTCTAACGCTCACCAACCCATTAATCAACTCCAGCATGATTTCAAAGTCACGAATCTTTGATGTGTACCTAAAACCGGTCATCTCCAGAAATCTCCTTATATATAGGCTTGACAGATCACTCTATATCAAAAGAGGCCGAAATTTTGCCTCCTCGTTCTACAAACACAAAATTTAAATTAAATTAGTACTTTATCATTTACAAATAATAAATTAAAAGTTGCAAAAAACCATAATTTTTTTCCAATGATTCCATGTTCTTCGTGACGTGTGAATCTTCAAGTCTTAATAACGCCATTTTTTCCAATAATTATGCGCAATTAAATGCCTAAAACATCACAAATCAATCGAATTTCAAAATATTTTCAATTAAAATAATTACAACATAACACAATTTACTATTCGAATTAAAAAAAAAATTTATATAAAAAAATTTGTATAAAAATAAATCATAATAAAAAAATTAATCGTAATCTAAAAAAGTCAACAAACGTTATGTAGGCTCTCTAGGTGAAATACTGGCAAACGAGGCAAAAGTTATGTGTTGGAAAAATATAAAATAGTACCAAGATGAGTCTTTTGCGTGCAAGTATACACTGTCTGCAAGTAATACAGCTGGTAAGCTGAGTATCGATCCCACAGAGATTGACTTAGAACTCAATTGCTTTGATTGTTACTTGCCTTAAGAAAAAGTTGATTTGTTTTGAAATTGGTTTTGAAAATAATTGAAAAGAAAAGAAATAAAAGTAAAGTAAAGACGTTGACAAGGAAGGTGCTTTAATGATTGATGAGCATTGGCAGGGAATGCCTAATTTTCACGCTTTTCATGTCGTGTCAGCCTTTAATATCAACCTGTCTTGGCGTTGTTTGCCGAGCAGATTCAAAATTAGCAAAGCATCTCTCGATGGTCATTGCCCTAAATTGATCATGTAAAACCCCTTATATCTCTATAGTGCTTGTTTTTAAACAAACCAATTTGATTAAGATCCAATCTATACTCCTAAAGAGTAGATTTCACTCCCGAAGTAAGTTTATCTACTTGAACGACTTCTCTCGAAGCTTCTATCCTTAGTATTCAACAACTTGATCGTTTCCACCCCAAGTCTGTTAAGATATTGAGGAGAAATAGGCCAACAGTGCCAGCTCTCGCTTGGCATAGTAATTGGGAAATATTAAAGTATGTCGAATAGTGAAAACATTGCCAAGGCAGATTTATTATTAAAAACTAAAACATAAAAATAGTGTTCAATGCAAACATCCCCCACCAACTATTAAATTAGTTCATGGTGAGGGATTTAACCAACAACCCACAAATGTTTTCGAAATACATCATCATTAAAAACAAAACAAAATAACTTGAAAGAGAGAATGGGCTAGAAGGGGTCTCTCGACGCAGCCCTTCAAGATCTAGGCTTCTCGGCCAAGTTGATCGAACCACCATTCCAAGGTGCAGCCAGTTGTCAATCGTCGCACACAAACTCCTCACGATCCAATCTTCTCCCCTACAAAGTCTAGCTTGGTTGGTGTTTAAATAGGCATGCGGGAAAGGGATAGGATGAGCTCCTCATTTGAATTTTGAATTTCAACTGCCCAAGGGATAAGGGATTATCATCTTATCCAAATTTAAATGAGAGCTGATCAGGCTAGGGATGACGTCATACTTTCGACGCTTCTTGGCGTCCAAGCTTGGCATGAATCTGCCAACAAGTCTTGGCACCATCTTATCCGCTATTTTTTCGGAGATTGATCCAATTGCTATCTTTTCGGAGCCTGATCATTTCTTATTTTTTTGGGGTCCAACAACTTCTTGGCGTGGCATCAAGTTTACTTCTCTGCCAACTGATGCTTGGCATTGTCTGGTCTTTCTGTGCCAACAGCACTCGGCATTCTCTATGGCACTCCTCCCTGTGTTGCTTTTCTGGGCCAAATCCTATGCCAAACCTGCAAAATTGCCAACAAAACAACCATTCACACTGGCATCAACAAAACTCTAAACTCCTTATGCAAATGCATGATTCTAACATCCTAATGCAACTAAATGTACCTAAAAACAAGCAAAAACATTGTAAGATTGGCATTAAAAACAATACTTTTGGAGAGGTAACATACCCCAAACCTAACTCATTGCTTGTCTTCAAGTAATGAAAACAAAATAAAAACAAAAACTGTGAAAAAGTTACCTCGAAAAAATTTTGGTTGAATGCCAACGCGTGCTGGCAAGCAGAATTTGGCTCTATTTCTGTCCTCAGTATCTCAGTGAAATAATGCCAAGCACGTAGTAATTCAAACGCAAAAATATAACTCTAGTCTAAGTTCATGAAGAGTGCATGATGTACAGGCAATATGCATCAAGTATCCTTTTACTCCCTTAGACAAATTTTACTACCTAAACTCAGATTTCTTTTATTTTCATTCATTTTTTCTTTTCTTTCTTCGCCAAGGGTTTCTGGTGGCATTAATTTAAGCTTGCTTCGTGACACTATTTAGCGAGAGATAAGATGGAGCATACCATGAATCCCCACCTTAACCTAGACATCACTAGGCTTTATCTTCAACTCATACCCTAAGGTTTTGGACTTGAGAACTAAGAGAGAGCAAACCACGAAGCCCCAAGTAGCTTATTATCCCTAAGGTAGAGGACAATTCTATTTTTTTCTTGCCTTGGAAGAACATTTCTTCCTTATTTGTTTCTTTTACCCTGACATCATTTGATCTTTTTTTTTAAATCTGAGCATAGTTTCAAAATGTCTAAGTTTGCTAAGGAACTAGATACATACTATGTGTTAAGTGAAATTTCCATTCCCTAAACTAGAGATCAATTGCCAAGCTAGCCTGACATACTACTCTGCTGGCATGGCATGACAACTAAATATTAGAGTTTCCTCATTGAACAGATACCTAGATCAAATTAAACTTGCCTAACAAATGTTAACATTTTTTTCAGAATTGAACAGAGGCAAAATTTTCTTTTTCCCTTTTTTAGTGGTTCGGTACGCATCTATACTAAATGACCTACATGGCATGGCAACAGAAAATTAAACATGAAATGCATAGCATAAATGTAAAGAAATGCACACCCCCAAACCCAAGATGTGCATTGTCCCCAATGCATGAAACAACACATATATACAAGAAAAATAGAATAAAATAAAATGCACGATCATGTAAATGCAATGGAATGAAATGTAAAGGAGTTTAGGAAGAAGAAGACTCCCCTTTAGAGACTATTTGCCATGCGACATGGGTCTTTTTTCTCACATACGGGCCACGGTCAAGGGCCATGTGCTTCTTTCTTTTCAAGCTTGGTTTTGAAGCGGCAATAGAGGCTCCAACTTCCTCCTTTTTCTTGGCAGGCTCCTAATGCGGTAGGTGCATCGGTGGCATCAGATGGCGTATAGATAATAGGTGTTACTGGCGATTTGGCTTTGGTTTTCTTTGATTTAGATGAAGAATCAGAACTGCCAGACTCGACTTCAACTAGAGACAATAGGACTGTGGCATCGGACGGGGTATGAACTGGACTAGCTGGCATGGCATTATCGCTGGCAGAGAGCTCGGTAAGGAAGTCTGGAAACTTTGGCACAAAATCAGTTGATAATTTTGTAAGAGCTTCTCTGATCACAACATCCCTGTCCTGGATGTAGTGTCGCATCTTGACATTGAACTCCTCAGCTTTTGGAGAATAATCTCCCGACGTTGATAAATTTGGGACAGCATTGCCAGTGAACTGTCTGGCACGGTTTTTGGCATGGTTGCTGGCGCAGCCTTTGACTCCTTGGGCTTTGGTGTGTGTGTCTTTCCCTTTCCCTTGTCCTTGGGCTCGACAGCAACGAGATCCTTCCATATAGCAGCAGTAATTGTTGTTCCTTTGATCATTTTCCCCTTATCCGTATCAAGCTTTGGCACATTGTAGAGCATACAAACATTAAAAATCAACAAAAGAAAAAAAAAGCTGCCAGTACCTTTCACTGCGCACTTGTAGGTTTCCTCAATAATGAGCTTGCCAACATTGATTTTGTGCCCCATAACAATAAAGTGCAACATGATCATCCTTTCTTCTGACACAGTTTTGTTATGGGATGTGGGCATCAGATTCGCCTTGAGAAAGTGATTCTATCCTCTCTATTGGGGTTGCAATGCCAGCCCCTTCATCGTACGGTGCCCCTTGGATGACACTGTCTATACTGTACCTGGCTCACACAGATCTGCCAATAACCTCTTTCTCTTGGCAGCGTTCATTGAATCAGCATACTCGAAATACCCATCCTCTGCACCATCTAACTCAAACATATTATTGATATACCCTTCATAGAAATGAACACATTTACCTCTAATCATCAAGAATGGCAAATCCTTGGTCACAAGGTGCGCATAGAATTCTTGGACGATTGTGGCATAGACCTCCCCTTTTTGCTGGCAAAACTGAGTCCATTTGTGCAAGTTAATCATAGATATGACTTCCGGAGGGAAGCCATTGTTTGCTTCTGTGTTGAGGTCGAAGTGCTTCTCATAGAAAAAACTCCTCGAGGCAAAATTGGATTCAAACTTTTTCTCGATCTCCTATTTGAAGAATCACTTGAAGGAAGTATAGGAAAAAGACATTGAAACTTGTTGAAGAAACTTGAAACGATGATGAAGAAAAATGACGATTTGGATTTTTTTACTTGCTTATCGAAAGGAAAATAAAAAGTGAGAGAGTTGTTTGAGTTTCTTTTAACCGGCTAGGTGAGAAAGTGAAAGGTTTTGGGTTGGTTGAGTGTTTTAATGGGAGTAGTAATTAGGGATAATGATGGGAGAGAAAATGAATTAAAAAAATAGTGGAGTGATAAGGTTGAAGTGATATGGTGATAGGTGATAAGATATGGTAAGGATTGGAGTGATAAGGTGATTAATTTGAAAATTAATTTCCAACCAAAATTTTGTGCGGCTAGGGTTTAAAGTCAAATAAAAATAACTCCCTCTTATTTTACTGGGCCGATAAAACTAGGGTTTTTTTTCTTCTGTCTTTTGCACCGCTGCATGCCAAGCTGTTCTAGCGCTGCGTCTGGCAGATTTTTCTATTGATGTGTTAGCCCCTGCCAGCGGCCCTTGCAGTGTTCTTGGCATAATTCCTGGCATAATGAATCTGCATAACTCAAAGGAAAACCTTTCAACACAGTAAATGAATAAAACTTGAAACTTAAAAAAAAGAAAAACAATTAAAAACCTAAACAAAGAAAAACATTAACCTAATATTTACAAAAGCTCAAACCTGATGGTGTTTTCAAGTTACCTCTGCCAAGAGGATTACCTCTTTGGCATTGTTCTGATCACCTTCCATGTAGTGCTTTAAACGTTGGCCATTCACCTTAAAGATTTCTCCCGTCTTCAAGTTCTTAATGTCCACAACTCCATGAGTATAGGGCTTCACAACTTCATAAGGACCCATCCATCTCGATCTGAGTTTCCCTAGAAACAACTTAAGCCGTGAGTTGAATAGCAAAACACGTTAGCCTACCTCAATCTGTCTTGGCATTATCCTACTGTCATGCCAACGTTTTGCCTTTTCCTTGTAGATCCTGGCTTTCTCATAGGCTTATGTTATGAATTCCTCCAACTCATTTAGGTCTAATAACCTCTTTTCTCCAGCAGCTCTTCATGCCATGCCAAGTGTTCTGATGGCCCAGTAGGCTTTATGCTCAAGCTCCACTGGCAGATGGCATGGATTTTCGAAAACAAGTCTAAATGGTGACGTACCCAAAGGAGTTTTAAATGCGGTCCTATAAGCCCACAAAGACTCGTCTAGCCTCAAGGACTAGTCTTTCCTTGATGGATTAACAGTCTTCTCTAGAATGTTTTTAATTTCTTTATTTGAAATCTCGGCTTGCCCATTCGTTTGTGGATGATATGCCGTGGCAATTCTCTACTGTATACCATACCTGCACAAAGCTTTAGAAATTAGATTACATTTAAAATGGTTGCCCTCATCATGGATAATCACTCTAGGGGCACCGAATCTAGTAAAAATATGTTTGTGCAAAAACTTGGCAACAGCTTTGGCATCGTTTGTTGGCAGAGCCACAACTTCTACCCACTTAGATACGTAGTCAACAGCCACAAGATTGTATACATTACCAAACGAGGGTGGAAAATAACCCATAAAGTCTATCCCCCATACATCAAATAAATCCACAGGCATAATGTTTTGAAGCGGTAGTTGGTGTCTGCCAGAGATGTTTCCTGTCCGTTGGCCTCGATCACATGCCTTGGCATACTCGTGGGCATCCTTGTATAGTGTGGGCCAAAAGAATCCTGACTGCAGTACCTTGGCAGCAGTCTTTACCCCAGCAAAGAGACCTCTATATGGTGAGGCATGACACAAATGCAATATGTTATGCTGCTCATCCTCGGGCACACACCGGCGAATCACTTGGTCGGCACACTGTTTGAACAATATTGGCTTGTCCCAATAGTATTGTCTAACTTCCCGCAAGAACCTTTTCTTGGCATTGTATGCCAAGTCTGGTGGCAGAATGTTACTTACCAAGTAGTTGACAATGTCAGCATACCATGGCATGGCATGAACTGCAAGCAAATACTCGTCAGGAAATTCATCTCTTATCGAATTGGTCTTACCATCTTCAAGATGATTCTCCAATCGTGAGAGATGGCTAGCTACTAAGTTTTCACTGCCCTTTTTGTCTCGGATCTCAAGGTCAAATTCTTGAAGCAGAAGTGTCTATCGAATTAGTCTAGGCTTGGCATCTTTCTTTGCCAAGAGATACTTCAATGCCAAATGATCTATAAAAACCACAACCTTGTTACCAATTAAATAAGATCTAAATTTGTCAAAAGTAAATACAACCGTAAGAAATTCTTTCTCCGTCATAGAGTAATTCAGTTGTGCTTCGTTCAAGGTTTGACTGGCATAGTAGATGGCATGGAAAACCTTGCCATGACTTTGTCCCAAGACTGCTCCAACGGCATAGTCGCTGGCATCGCACATGAGCTCGAAGGGCTCATTCCAGTCCGGTGCCACAACTATAGGGACATTGATCAACTTTTCTTTAAGTTCCTGAAATGCTCTCAAACAAGAATCGTCAAATGCAAAAGTGGCATTATGTTCTAACAACAAGCATAAAGGTTTTGCAATTTTTGAAAATTCTTTAATAAAACATCGGTAAAAACCGGCATGTCCTAAAAAGCTCTTTATACCTTTAACACTCGTTGGAGGTGGTAGCTGCTTAATTACCTCAACTTTTGCTTGATCAACCTCTAACCCTCTCTTAGTTACCTTGTGCCCGAGAACAATGCCCTCCTTCACCATGAAGTGGTGTTTCTCCTAGTTTAACACTAGGTTTATCTCTATGCATCTCTTCAAGACTTGCTCCAAACTCTTAAGACATTCCTCAAATATTTTGCCAAACACTGAGAAATCATCCATGAACACTTCCATGTTATGCTCGATCATATCGGAGAAAATGGACATCATGTAACGTTGAAACGTTGTTGGTGCATTACATAGGTCGAATGACATCCTTCTGAATACAAACGTCCTATATGGGCACGTGAACGTAGTCTTCTCTTGATCATCAGGGGCGATGGCAATCTGGTCATAACCTGGATAACCATCCAAAAAATAGTAGAAAGTTTTACCCGCCAACATAGCAATGGAAAATGGTCCTACCTCGTGGCGTTGTTCAGCCTCCTATAGTCCATGCACACTCTTCATCCTGTGATAGTTCTGGAGGGGATTAACTCAGCTTCACTATTTTGTACCACGGTCATGCCACCCTTCTTTGGTACGTATTGCACCGGGCTAACCCAAGAGCTATTGAAAATGGGATATATAATCTCAACATCAAGCCACTTTATGATCTCTTTCTTCACTACCTCTTTCCTGCTCGGGTTTAGCCTTCTTTGGCCTTCAATGGTCTTTCCATGGTACTCATCTAAGATAATCTTGTGCATGCAAATGGTTGGGCTAATACCTCTGATGCCTGCCAAAGTCCATCCTAATGCCTGCTTATGATCACGTAATATTGCCAACAATCTTTCCTCATGATCATTAGTGAGACCAGTGGCAATGATCACTGGCAGAGTTGTGTGTTCACCTAAGTAAACATACTTCAAGTGATCTGACAGCAGTTTCAGTTCCAACGATGGTGGCTCCTCAATTGATGGTCTAGGTGCCTTGATTTCTCTGTCGGCCAACTGTAGTGGCTCAAAATAACTCACCTCCTCAGCCTCCAAGACTGATTATTCTGGTTCCTAAAATAGTTCAACTATGCCATCAAGTCGCTGGCATCAAATTATGTATCCTAGCATAACTATGTCGTGTCTACAGTGTAAATGGACTCCATCATCTCCTCTGCTTGTCACTCATCAGGTTCATCTGAACATTTCAAAGCTTGAAACACATTAAATGTAACTTGCTGATCATTCATGCACATTGTTAGTTCCCCTTTTTGAACGTCAATCAAAGCGCTACCCGTGGCAAGAAAAGGTCTCCCCAAAATAATTGGGACATTAATATTAGCCTCATAATCCAAAATGATAAAATCAGCTGGAAAAATAAATTTGTCTACCTTTACCAACACATCCTCAATCTTACCCTTGGGATGAGCATATTATCGGTCTGCCAACTGAAGTGTCACTATGGTAGGTCTTACTTCTATGCCAAGCTTTTGGAAGACTGACATTGGCATCAAGTTGATGCTGGCTCCTGGGTCATATAGTGCCTTGCCTATGAATTTGTTGCCAATGGTGCAGGGAATAGTGAAACTTCCCGGATCTTTCAGCTTTGGTGGCAACCAGTTTAGGATCATGGCACTGTATCTTTCAGTCAGAGCAACAATTTCAAAGTCTCCCAATTTTCTCTTTTTGGACAGAATGTCCTTCATAAATTTGACATAGTTGGGCATTTGTTCAAGGGCTTCTACCAATGGAATGTTGATTTACAATTGCTTAAGAACCTCCAAGAAATGCTTGAACTGCTGGTCTTGCTTATGCTTTTGAAGTCTTGCTGGAAATGGTGGTGGCAAATAAACATATGTCGGCGCTGCTGGCTTTGCTAACGCAGTGCTGACATCAGTCTGTTTAGCATCAGTATGCTGTCTGGCATCGGTTCTGGCATCAGTATTCTGTTTGGCATCATCTGCTTTTGTTTTCTCTTTCTTTGCTCCCCTGGGATCTTCTGCTGGCACATACTTCTCAACTTGGAACTTAACTGGCTACTTGGCAACCTTCTCCACCCCACACTGATTACCGCTTCGAAGAGTTATGGCTTTACATTGCTCATTTTCTTTGTGTCGAGCATCTTCTGTGTCACTTGGCAATGTTCCTTGGGGTCGATTGCTGAATGCACTGGCAATCTGCCCAATCTGGACTTCCAAATTTCTCATTGATGCTGCCAAACTCTGGACTGTGGCAACATTCCTCTCCATATACTCTGTAAGTGTGCCACCTTGGTTGAGTCTCTGCCCTTGCTGAAAATTGTTTTGGGCTTTCTGTGGCATGGCATTATGATAGAATGCTGGCATGGCATTGTTATTCTGCCTTTGGGTATTCTGGCGCTGGGCATTGTACTGGTTATCTCCTTGATTTCCCCATGCTAAACTAGGGTGTTGTCTCCAACCTGTATTATAAGTATTGGAGTTAGGATTATAGTAACGATTAATATTGCCAACAAAGTTTACCAATTCAGGGTTTGCAGGGCATTCATCTACATGATGATTCTCTCCACAGATTGTATAGAAAGGGTCTAATGCTTTGACTTTCTGGGACTCATTGTTCTTTTGCAATGTTCTTACCATGCTAGTAAGGTTGGAAATCTCGGCATGAATGGACGTTAGTTAGTCAACCTAAAATTTGCCATTGGTTTTAGTTATGGTCCTAAGTCTCACAACAGGATATTCAAAATCATTGATTACAATCATCTCTAAAATGTCAACAGCCTCGGTGTACGTCTTGTCAAGCAACGATCCAGCTGAAGTATCAACAATAGTTCTCGTTTGTGCATTCAATCCATTGTAAAATATCTATATCTAGGTCTAATTCGGGTATCTATGCATAGGACACCTCCTTAATAGGTCTTTAAATCTATCTCATGCATCATATAAGGTCTCATCCTCAGCCTGCCTAAATGTGATGATCTCACATCGTAGCTTGGCAGTGAGTGTTGGCGGCTAGAATCTTGTCAAGAACTTCTGGCATAGGTCTGTCCACGAAGTAACTGAGCCAGGTGGCAAGGAGTTAAGCCAAGCCCTTGCTCTGTCTCTCAAAGAGAAAGTGAACAACTTTAGCTTCACAGTATCTTCAGGTACTCTATTTTGTTGGAATAACTGGCAAATCTCCATGAACTGCTTTAGATGTTGCCTCGGATCTCCAGTGAGTGCTCCATCAAACTGACCTACATTTAAAAGAGTTTGAATCATTACCGGCTTAAGTTCAAAATTGACAGCGTTTACCTCTGTTCCAACAAGTCCTGGCATCATATTATCAATGGTTGGTGCCAAATGTTCTCTAATAGGTCTCTCATTAATAATTGAGACAACAGGTGGTGGTGGTATCTCATTGTTAAGTGGATTTCCTCCATTGCTCACCACATCATTCCCTCCATTACCTTGGTTTTGCATCTCTCTAAATCTTCTTTTTAACCTCCGCAAGGTTTTCTCAATTTTCGAATCGTATGGCCACTCGTCCACCACAGGATGGCTTATGGTCATACACCGTCAAAAACAAAAGGTAAAAACAAAAATAAAGATAAAGAAAGACAAGTAAAAATTTTAAGAAACAATCAATTCCGTTGCAATCCCCGACAACGGTCTACAAGTATACACGGTCTGCAAATAATACAGATGGTAAGCTGAGTATCGATCCCACAGAGATTGACTTGGAATTCAATTGCTTTGATTGTTACATTCCTTAAAAAAAGTTGATTTGTTTTGAAGTTGGTTTTGAAAATAATTGAAAAGAAAAGAAATAAAAGTAAAGTAAAGACGTTGGCAAGGAAGGTGTTTTAATGATTGATGAGCATTGGCACGGAATGCCTGGTTTTCATGCTTTTCATGTCGTGCCAGCCTTTAATATCAACCTGTCTTGGTATTGTTTGCCGAGCAGATACAAAATTAGCAAAGCCTCTCTCGATGGTCATTGCCCTAAATTGATCATGTAAAAACCCCTATATCTCTATAGTGATTGTTTTTAAATAAACCAATTTGATTAAGATCCAACCTATACTCCTAACGGGTAGATTTCACTCCCGAAGTAAGTTTATCTACTTGAACGACTTCTCTCGAAGCTTCTCTCCTTAGTATTCAACAACTTGATCGTTGCCACCCCAAGTCTGTTAAGATATTGAGGAGCAATAGGCCAACAGTGCCAGCTCTCGTTTGGCATAGTATTTGGGAAATATTAAAGTATGTCGAATAGTAAAAACATTGCCAAGGCATATTTATTATTAAAAACTAAAACATAAAAATAGCTTTCAACGCAAACATCCCCCACCAACTATTAAATTAGTTCATGGTGAGGGATTTAACCAACAACCCATAAATGTTTTCGAAATACATCATCATTAAAAACAAAATAAAATAACTTGAAAGAGAGAATGGGCTAGAAGGGGTCTCTCGATGCAGCCCTTCAAGATCCAGGCTTCTCGGCCAAGTTGGTTAAACCACCATTCCAAGGTGCAGCCAGTTGTCAATCATCGCATACCAACTCCTCACGATCCAATCTTCTCCCCCCAAAAGTCTAGCTTGGTTGGTGTTTAAATAGGCATGCGGGGAAGGGATATGATGAGCTCCTCATTTGAATTTGAATTTCAACTGCCCAAGGGATAAGGGATTATCATCTTATCCAAATTTAAATGAAAGATGATCAGGCTAGGGCTGACGTCATACTGCCGAGTTGCTTTGGCGTCCAAGCTTGGCATGAATCTACCAACAAGTCTTGGCACCATCTTATCCGCTATTTTTTCAGAGATTGATCCAATTGTTATCTTTTCAGAGCCTGATCATTTCCTATTTTTTTGGGGTCCAACAGCTTCTTGGCGTGGCATCAAGTTCACTTCTCTGCCAACCGGTGCTTGGCATTGTCTGGTCCATCTGTGCCAACAGCACTCGGCATTCTCTCTGGCGCTCCTTCCTGTGTTGCTTTTCTGGGCTAAATCCTATGTCAAACCTACAAAATTGCCAACAAAACAACCAATCACACTGACATAGACAAAACTCTAAACTTCTTATGCAAATGCATGATTCTAACATCCTAATACAACTAAATGTACCTAAAAACAAGCAAAAGCATTGTAGGATTGACATTAAAAATAGTACTTTTGGAGAGGTAACACGTTACCTTTAACCTTCCGAATTATGTGTGAGCTTGCTTCTTTCGGTGGTCCAAGAAAATCACATAGCTTGACAAAGTCCTTTGCTTTGCTCGAACAGAAGAGGTTGAAAAAATTTTGTGTGTTCTAACCCTAAACAAAACTACCTATTTATAGGAAACTAAAAAACCCTAATTTGAAAAACCCTAAACAAACCCGTTATATTTTTACATAAATGCCATAACGACCCGTTAAGCTAGAGGGAACTCGCCACAACTAGTTTGGTTTAGGATTAGGTTAATCACCTGATTAATATTTAAACCGGATATTTAAAAAAATGGATCTCGCCATGCTTTCAAGGCGAGCTTAAATAAAAAATAATGCGAGTTCACTATAATAGTGCTAGTCCTAGAAATATAGAATTTTGGGTGCTAGTTTGGTAATAATAGGACCTAATGGTCTTATTTTTGTCTTAAGCCGATAAATTTCCCATTTGCTTCCCTGGGAAACTTGTATGTATCGGTTTTGGTATCACTTTCTTTTGTGTTGTTTCCTTGAGCATATTGGCTATGTTCTGTGATGGGAAAATGTGTGCAAGTGGAATGAATAGTAGCTTCTGCAAGGATGTTTGTGGTTTTTGAAATGGTGTGCTCATCGATTTAAAGTTTGAACATTTTCTCAGAGTGGTTTTAGCTTTAGCATTTGTTAGTCCAAGTTTTAATTAACAAGTTAAAAAGAGTTCAATACATGTTCAAAAGCAACTAAAATCCCTTAATTTTTTATATTTTCCGTGACTCTTTAAGTTCTAATTAATCATGTATGAGGTACCCTTCCAGTTTTGGCTCGCTTCATGGTTTTATGTATATTTTCGTACAGGGCCGGCCATAAAGGTGGACAGGAGGGGAGCCCGCCCAGGGACCACTATTTATATTTTTTAATTATAGATATAGCTTTTTAAAGTTTAAATATTTATTAATAGAGTCTATCATCCCTAGTTAAAAAACTTATCTAGTCTAAACATTAATTAGTCTTAGTGTTATAATTGAGATTTTAATGATAGTTTTTTTCTAATATTTGTTATTAGAGGTTGATTTTTTTCAATACTTGTTGTTTGTGGCTCATTTTATTCAATTTGGTTTTTTCAATATTTATTATTAGGAGCTTATTCTTAAAATTTATTTTTTATAATATTTGTTATTATGGGTCCAATTTTTTTTCAATACTTGTTATTTGAGGCCTAATTTTTTTAAATACTTATTATTAGATGCTCATTTTTTCTGGTATTTATTATTAGGACGTACTCTTAAATTTTAATTTTTTCAATATTTGTTATTAGGGGTCGAAATTGTTCAATACTTGTTATTTGTGATCCAAATTTTTTTAATACTTGTTATTTGAGGTTCAAATTTTCAAATATTTGTTATTAGGGGTTTGCTCTTCAAATTTTTCAAATATTTGTTATTAGGGGTTTGCTCTTAAAATTCATTTTTCCCAGTATTTGTTATTGGATGTCTATTTTTTTCAATTGTTTTTATTTGGGGTCAAAAATTTTCAATACTTGTTATTACAGGCTTAATTTTTTTCCAATATTTGTTATTAGGGGACTTATTCTTAAAATTTAATTTTTTTTAAATATTTGTTATTAAGGGCATACTCTTAAAATTTATTTATTTTTCAATATTTGTTATTAGATATCTACTCTTATAATTCAATTTTTTCAACAATTACTATTAGTGGCCTAATTTTCGGTTTGTCCCGGAACTCCAACATCGCCCTGTTTTCGTATTGTGAAGGTGTTTAATTGAGACTCCAATATGATAAACAAAAACATCTTTAAGGTTCCTACAGTGAATGGATTCCTGGGTTAGCCATTTCAGGATTTCAGTTGAAGTGTATGCTGTCAAAGAATTCATAATTGTTGGACATCAAATTTGCTAAATTGCAATCCTTTGCAGGCTCTCAGTTTCTTTTTGTTTTATCCTCTGTGTACCGCTTTATATTCTTTAAAAATATGCCCTGTGAGTTAGCTTTATTGGTCAATGCCATTAGATTCATACAAGTTTTGGAATTTCCATTTACAGTTATCAATATTATTACATCGCATAGTTGCATCTAGAATCAAGAATGAATGGGTTTTCTTTCACATGTATTGTGTTAACTATGCTATAATATTGTCGAAACCATTTTTTTAACCAATAAAAATAGCTTGGACAATTATTTTTTTGAAATTAGGGGTTTTTATTTAAATTCAATTTTTGAAATGATTGGAATTGCCACCTGTCACTTTGGTAGACCGGACACCATAAAACAACCATAGATTTTGAAAATTGAGTTCAGAAGTCGATTACGTGTGGGGAAGGATTAACACCCCACAAAAACCCGATATCAATACCTTTAATTTTGTGTGGCATTTTGGTATTTTAAAATAACAATTCGAACTTAATTTAATCATTGATTATTAACTGGGTTCATGTTCAAAATGGAAATATTCCTTTTAATAGGAAATATATTTTTCTTCGAATATAAAATTAGAAGCACCCCTATATGCTCAAGGCACAACCTTTTATATTCTAAAAATATATTCCACTTATAAAAGGTTTTTTATGCATGATTAATTATGGTCTAGTTCATTTTAAGTGCTAACCTAAAAGGTTCTAATTTAATTAGTGGGTTATTTAATCTATGAATATTATTTAATTCCAAAGTTTACATGGGATAACACTTGATTAATTTTGAGCACCATCCATAACTAAACTTCAAAATTATAGAAAAATATTTCCTATTATTTAATTACTCTAATTATTAAAGTTCTAATCTTAATTAAGGCTATATTTATTAATCTAAGTTATTTGACATTTTTTTAGGGTTTTAATGAATATTGAAGATTCTATTTAAGAGTTCATGTTGAATAATATCCCATTGTATTAGCACATCATTCAAATTTGAACTCCAAAATTTTCTCAATCAATACTCACTAATTTTCTACATTTATTTACCCTATTCAAATTATTTAAGCCTAATGAGAACTTAAAACTAAGGCTCTATATACATATTTAATTAAACTAAGAGTTTAAGTCTCCTATCATGATACTATATGAATTAATTAAATCACACAATTAATAAACAAATAATTAAGCAATTATATTAAAAGACAGGACTAAATTACAAAAATTAGAAGTTGAATTTTGTTTTTTATTGAATCAGGGAACTAAATTAAAAGGATTACAAAACTTGTAGCCCAAAACGTGAAGGCTCAATAGTAGAGCGTAGGTCAGATAGCAAACCTGACTAAATATGCGCGGATCTAAGATTTGACCCTCACCCAAAATAGTGCGCTTTGCACCATATATATAAAAGTCATTTCAGGCCAAAAATTTTCTCTTTCCTCTTATTTTTCTGATATTCACTCTCTATATCCTTATTTTCTCTCTATCTCTCTTTTAACTAACACAAAATTCCTAGAAAAGTTACCCATTTCGATAAAAAAATTCATTTTAGTTATTTCTTTCATGTTTTTCATAAACATGAAGAACATGGCAATGGACCGCGGTCTCGTCTGCCGTACCAATTCACACTGGCCAAACTTCGATCACTCTCATCCTTTCGTCGGTAGCCAAGAAACGATTCCATGTCGTCGCAGGCGATCGTCGACCGTCCTATGGCGATTTCTGACCGTTGTTTACCACCGTGTTAGAACCCTAAAAAAATCTATTTTTTATTTTAAACCTAAAAACTAAACCCGATCTGACATGATCTCTCATCTTCCCCGGCTTAAAAGCCTAGATCTACCCATTTTGGTCCCTCTTCTTCTCCGTCGTATTCAAAATCACTCCAGCAATCACAAGGTATACTCCCAGTCACATACTTCGATTTGTTTTTTTACTACACTTTTATTTCTGTTTTTATATGAAAACTAACATTTGTTTTTTTTTTGCAGGAAATAAAAGAAGAAAATTATCTTTACGGCGTTGAGATGATGATTCCGATCTCTTCTTTCGGCGACACTTGAACTTTTTTTGGCGATCTTTCCTTTTCTCGAAGACATTAGGTCTCCTATCAAGTAACTATATGATGCTATTATAAAGTATGACACAAAATCAAGTGACCAAGTATGTTTGGTGTGCCATAGGTATTAAAGTGTCATGGAAAAAAAGTGTAGATACCGTAAGATATATTTATAATTCAATGAGGGGCAGAGTTATAAATATTTAATAGTTGATTTAATAATCAACTATATAAAGAGGTAGTGGTCCCCAAGAAATAGGTTAAAACTTGTATTACTCTTGTCCTCTTCAAAGAGTTTTTACGGCAAGGGCTAACCTATCTTCTTGGAAGATCACAACCAACTTCTAGGCGATCTCCATCAAATGATTCAAGGTTTTCATCTATCAATTAATTCAGGTACGCTTATTTAATGTCCCAATTTTTGACTAGTGACTAAAATGTAAAATTTGAAAGTTTAAGGGTTAAAGTGTAAACTTTGGAAAAGTTCAGGGACCAACGTGTAATTTTTAAAAGTTATGTATTTTGACCTCGTAAATGAATAGTTTATCCCCAAGAGTGACATTTCTGTGTTACCCAAATTTTTCGTACAAAGCTTATATTAATGGCCATAAAACGATAAAGTTCAGAAATTTAGAAATCGTAGTTGAATTGAATGAACAAAATGTTAAGCGTGCTCAGGCCAAAGTAGCACAAGGATGGGTGACCTACTGGGAAGGTTCCATGTTAGTATTTTTACTAATAAAAAGGATTCAACATGAGTCAATAATATTTGTAATGATTATTGTTATAAATTTCCAAGAGGGATTGTATTCGATAAAAATTCATGGTAATTATCGGTATATCTGATCGAATTAAAATTTTAAAGACAGTTCCAAAAGTTATGGAAAATTTATAAAATACTATTTTATGAGTATTTTATTGTAGTTGGTTGGATTCCAACTAGACTTAGTTGGATTTTTACAAGAATGGCAAACTAGTAAATAAAGAATAGTTGGAGGGCAAGTTAGTCATTTGGCAGGGATGGCAATTTTGAAATATTTGAAGTTACAAGGGCTATTTTTGGAAGAAGAAAATTAAAGATTAAATCCTGGCCCTTGATTGATGATAAAATCAATTTCAACCGTTGGATGAAAGGGCAATTTTGTAATTTCCCTATTTGAATGAATTTAAAAATATATTTACTTAATACAAGTGGCATGTTTGTGGCAATTTTAAAAAAGGCCAAAAGATGAAGCCTTATTCATCTTTCCCATTTTTGAAAATTAAGAGGAAAAGGGAGAAAATTTTCCAAGCTCAATTCAAGCCCCAAAACTCGATTTTCAAAAGTCAAATCCGAATCAAAAGAAGATTCGAGGTACTATGAAGGAAAGGATCGAGTAGAATTTAGTGAGGCATGCTAATAAATAGCCCAGGTGAGTGCATTTCTATATATGTATTATATTAAAAAGGGGAAGACTTGTGAAAAGTCAACCCAAATTTAGAAATAACATTGCATTACTTTTTAAAATAAATGATCTGATGCATGACTCGGTATGGCAAGCTTGATGGAGTACAATGTACGAACTATTGTTTGCATAAATGATGAAGAATTATGTTTATTAATGAAATATATGATTTATATTGATGCATAATGCAATAATGGCAAGTACATATGAAAGATTATGATGAAAGATGTGATGTGAATTGCTCGTTTATATGAATGAATGCTGATTGGTTGATAATGAAATGAAATGCCCAAGTATTTATTTATGAGAGTCCATGGTATAGTTGGCATGCCATAAAGTCGTAGCAGCTGCATCATAGCACTACAGTGCGAGATAAACAATGTAGACTCTTCAGGGTCGAGATAGACTCTTCGAGGTCGAGATAAATAATGTAGACTCTTCGGGGTCGAGATAGACTCTACGGAGTCGAGTTAGACTCTACGGAGCCGGTTCAAACACTACGGTGTTACATAGCACAAAATGTGCGAGTATGAGGAGCAAAGGGCGTTCTCGAGTACTTACTCATTTCAGTCGCTTCGGCGATGCAGACGCTATGGCGTCGTAGACACTACGGTGTCGTAATGACTCGCGTACCTTGGTCTCATATAATATACTTTGGGCTATGATAAAAGAAATGATATGAAAATGATTGCATGATGAAAGTATGACTATGATAAAGGAATATAATATGCAAATGATTGCATGATAAAAGCATGACCATGTTATAGAATATAATATGCAAATGATTACGTGATGAAGCATGACTACTAGATGATCATGAATCATTGACATCATGATTCTATGTTTGAATTGATAGATGATAAGAATCATATTGAGAACATGTTTATGTTAAAGAAATTATTATGTATGTGAATACCAGATGAACATAGAACAGTGATGACATGATTCTTAAGATAGTCATGATACGTGATACTATTAAGTTGTGAAATGCTTGCCATCTTACAGAAATTGTAATGCACATCTGTATAACACACTGTATTGCATCTCTTCATGTTATGATAAATGTGTTAAATGCCTCACTAAGTTCGTACTTAGCATGTGTTTTGATTTCACACATAGGTTTTCTAAAGTAGATTAACAAGGAGGAGCTGTTCTTTTGGGAAAATCAAGTTACTACAATAAGATACAATAAATACATCTTTATCGTAATTTGATATCTAGCGGGCATGCAAATATTTTAAAGTTGAGCTGTTTAAAGTATAAGTTTATAACTTAAATATATGCTTTTATGATGAATAAATTTAGAAATTTAGAAGTACAGTTTGCTAATAGTAGTATTGAACTTTGGTACAATTAAATATAGTTTAACCCTAATCATGTAAAAATTTTATAATCAAGAAAAAGTCTAGGCAGTATACATAGTTTTTACCCTGAGTTACATTTTATTTTAATAACTCAATTATAAGTTTTGTAAACCAATTTAGGGTCAAAACTAGCTGCTTCTAGACGACATCATTTTAATTTAAAACCGAGAAAGGGTTAAATACAAGCTAAATTTTGATAAAAAAAATTTACAAGTCTGGAAATCAGTGTAAACCAGTTAGTAACATCTTAGATGTTTATTCGAATATCGAATATACATTGAGGGTGTTACAACTTCCACTTTTGGTTTATTGTTCTTGATGATTTGACATGATAGATAATGGGTTTAGATTTTATATCTATTATGGTTTGGTTCTAACAAGTGGCATCAATGACTCGTCATGTTGAATCATTGAGAACAGATTTATTTTCTATTTTTTGAATCGATTCATTCATATGGTTTTATGAATTTAATATTTTGAATTGGTTTGATCTTTAGATTAAATATGGATGTCGAAGTTTTAAGTTTTTGATCTATTACAGACGAAACTTTTAGAGTTTTATGGTGATTGATATTTATAATTTATATCGGACGTAAATTACAGATGATGGGTTTCAGGAAATTTTGGGAATTGAATTTCATTAATATTGATGGCTTCTTAGGGTTTTGATTAAAAAAAATTTGCATAGACGGCACATGTGCACCTCTTTTAAGAAAGGGGATAATGACGCTCTTAATCATCCATATTCTCAATTCATTCAGTTTAGACCATACTTGTTTCTTGCAATTTAGTTTAATCCAAATAGTTTCTGTCTTTTATAATTCAGTCCAATTTTTATTATTTTAAATAATATACACTGGAAATAATGTCTGAGTTCATTTTAGTTTTGAATCAATAAAAAGGCATGAGTGAAGTCTTAGCTTCAATTGAAGTATCTATACTTTGGATTATATAATTTTGGTATCAATTTTGGAATTTATTTATTTTTATTTCTCTGACATGAAACTCGTTCTTATTCAGATTATATGATCTATATTTAATTTTTAATTTTGACTTTAGAAGTACGTGATTGCATAATTCTGAAATATCATATTGTTTTATTTGATATGAAATATACTTGACTTTACTTTTGGAAGGTATGTATAGTAAATGCCATCTATGAAATATATATCTAATTTTAGATTATATATTATTGGATTCAGTTTGATCAGTTTTATTTTTAATTTTAATTATTAGGTTATTATGGATATATTGAAGTTTCATGTGATCATTATATGAATTTAATTCATTACTATGATACTCTGATTTCGGTTTTTAATTAAATATTGATTTATACATGTCTATATTTTTGGTATTTGATATGTATTAAGGATTAAGATTCAAATACACGTAAGTTTGAATTGAATGAAGTTTCATGGTGCTACGGATATTGCAATGTGTTAATTATATTCATGTTTGGTTTCTTATATTTTATGGTTATTGGAACAGTATGCACTTAATTATATAATTTGGTTTTGTAATGCATTTGTTGTTATTAATATGGAACATATATTTAATTTGGTTTGTTTGTAAATCCAGTTTAACTATCTATAAATTTTGGCATTATGTTTTATAGTATCAATAAAAATGGCAAATGCATGCTTAAGGTATATTTTGAGAAACAGTCAAAGATTTTGATTTTTCGCTTTCTGATAGCTCCATTCAGATAAACTTATTTTGGGTTATTTCAGAAATTTAAATGTTATCAGAAATTTCAGTTTTGACTATTACAAAATTTTAAATTTGAATATCGGTATATTTATATTATATATTTTAAGATAAATTAATTGAAGCATTAAGTCACCAAAGTGACCTCTATTGTAGAAATTATTTTATTTTAATATATAGAAGGTTTTGTGCATATAAGTCGGATTATGTTAGTATTAATCGGCCCAAAAGAAGGTTAATAATTAACATTATTACATGTGCAACTACGGTAATAAACATGTGATAATTATTCAGTTTTATATGTGAGCAATAAATCTGCCCAAAGGAAGATTTCTGTTTGACATGTTCTTATTATCAATGTTTGATTATTGTACCAAGATATCACTTGCAAGTTAATGTTTTGTCTAAAGATGAAATATTAATGGAGTGTTTGATATCTTGATATGAGGTTTACCTTTATTCAAATTTATTATTATTTTAGTTATCTTTTAATTTGATTGAAAGATAAAATTAAGACAAATATTTTGAAACAATTAAATTCATATTTTGGCTTCTGATGTCTAATATCTTAATGGATTAATTGAAAAATAATGTCACTAAATTGACCGCTTTTGTGTAAATTAGTTTATTTAAAATATTAAGATAATTATAGGTTTTTGTACTTCATGTGTTTATTAATTGGCCCAAAGGAAAGTTAATATTTGCCAGAATTACAACGACAACTGTGGCGATAAATGTGTGACAATTATACAGTATTTTATGTAAGCAATAAGTTAGTCCAAAGATTAATATATTATTTGACATAGTTTATTGTTAATATTTGATTGCTACAACAAGAGTACCGTATACAGTTAATATTACTGTCAAATGACTTGATATTAATGTTGTGCTTGATATCTCGAGGGGAAATAGTCATTAGTTTGAATTTATTTGTTTACTTATGAATATTTATGTGAGCTTGTTTTTATTTTATTTACTTATTTTTGTTCTTTATTTAGGTAATTTATCTTTGCTGTCACAATATCTGTTAAATAAATTCTACACTCATGTTTAGTGAAACTAGTTTCAAGGAATAGAAAAGGCACTTACATATAGTATTTGGTTGTATGAACATAGACTTTATACTAAGGGAAGAATAACTTGCACCTCTCACCGCGGTAAGCAACCATAAAAAGGGATTTTGAGAGGTAAGATTGTTCAAATCGCACGAGTCTAATGATTATAATGAATAACATTCTATAAGTCTTTAGGAGTAAAAAAATCTAAAGAAATTACTCATATTAAGGGTTTCCTTGACAAAATTAAGAAATATTTTACCCAAAACATTAAGGTTAAGATGACATCACTTATGCCTTCTTTGATGTCTATGAAGTATAAGGGTCAAGGAAATGTGAGGGAGTACATTATGAAAATGTTTAATATTGCTTCAAAATTCAAGGCACATAAGGTCGAACTTTCTAATAATTGTTGGTTCTTATGGTTTTGGCACCACTTCCTATACAGTTTAACCAATTCAAGTTACAATTGTCAAATGGAGAAATAAACTTTATTTGGGCTCATTTCTCATTGTATTCAAGAGGAAGAAATGTTGAAGCATTATAAGTGTAAAATAATCATTTGGTCAGTGCTTATTTAGTTAGTGTCTTTAAGAATAAGGGTAACAAAAATATTAGAATAAAGTTGTTAAGGTCAAACTCAAAAGAAATAACAATAAGTTACAAATGGTTGATTTCTTTTGTAACAAGTTAGGACACGTGAAGTAATTAAACTTCAAAAGTGAGCAACTACTTCGATTATTTTGAGCGATCCATGGGCTGTAAATTTTATGATCCCACACTTAAGATTATTTTAAGGAGAGATTTATAACTTTTTTAGGATGTTGAGTTTGGAGGGATAAATAAGGTTAGATGCATTGCTATCGAGGAGGAATTGGATTATAATTTAATTCCTACTATCACTTTTGACAATGATTAGGTTTTCACACCTATCATTATCAAGAAGTGAATCAAGTATCTCAGCAAAACAATGTTGAACAACTCTCATTCAAGATAAGATATTGTTTCAAAAGAAAAAAAACTCAACAACCTCAAAAAAACAAGTGTCATTAAAGAGGTCCACGAGAGGAAGGAGAAATACTATTTGAGATTATTATATTGTATTTCTTCAAGAAAATGAGGATAACAATGGAATGATAGAAAGTGACTCAATTATTTTTTATCGGACCATAAAAGTTCTAACTCTCAAAAGTGGATTGATGTCATTCAAGAAGAGTATAATTTTATGCAAGACAATAAAGTTTAGGAACTTGTCTCATTATCTTAAGGTGCAAACCAATTGGTTGTAAATGGATATTTAAAACCAATAGGGATGGAAATGGTAATGTGGATAAGTATAAAGCACGTCATGTATCTAAAGGATATACTCTAAAAGAAGACATTGATTTTGTAAAGACTTTCTCTCAAGTTTCGTTGAAAGACTCTTTCAAGATAATTATTACACTTGTTGCTCGTTTTAGTCTTAAGCTACATTAGATAGATGTTAAGCTTGTTTTTTCCAATGGCGACATTGAAGAAACTATTTATATGGTACAATCATAGAGTTGTGTCTTATGATACAATATCCATGATATGTAAATTAAAGAAATCCATCCATGAGCTTAAGTAGGACTCTCATTAATGAAATTATAAATTTCATATTGATTATCTCATTTGGTTTTGAGATAAATTTGGTTGACAATTATATGTACTACAAGTTCAGTGAGAGTAAACGAAGTGATACTCATATTGCTAAATAAGACAAATATTGTCTTACTCAATGCCCTAAAAGTAACATTGAAATTTAGAAAAATACAAATGATTCCAAACGCATAATCTATTGAGAATTTAATTTATGCTCAAGTATGTATGCGTTCGGATATTGCGTATATTGTTGGAATGTTAGACAAATATTTAAGCAATCATATTATGGACTATTGGATAGCAGCCAGTAGGGTTATGTGATATCTTGAGAGAATAAAAATTACATGCTCACATATCAGAGTTCTGTTAAGTTAGAGATCATCAAGTTTACAGACTTCGATTCTATTAGAATATTGATGCAAAAGAATTTTTTTCACATGGGCTGCTCATTATACTTTTTTAAAGTCTGGGCTGCTAATTATAGATTAATTAGAAATACCACTTTAGTTATTTTTTGACAATAAATATGCATTCATTTATTCTATAAACAATAGGAACACTTCAAATTTGAAGTACATAAATATTAAGTTTCTAATGGTTAAAGAAAATTCAGAGTGATTCTGTATCTATAAAGCATGTTGGTACAAACTTCATAATTGCACGCTTATTAAGAAACTGACACCCTAGGTCTTTCATGAGCACACTACTCATGTGGGTATAATATTATTTAAAGATATTCAGTTTTAGTGAGAGTTTGTAATTTTGAAAAATGCTCATTCGTTTTAGACACAATTTCGGTTACTTCAGTTTAAGGATATTTTAAGATTATTTTCTGCAGAAATAAAGTTCTTTTGACTTATGCATACTCTGAATTCAGTAAAGTTTGATCTCACTAAGGTTTAGGAGGAACAGTTGGAAATAGACATGTTTGGTTCACATTTCATGTAATTTTTCATGCTACGCATCCATGATTGATCTATGTCATTTGACTATATTTGTATATGTGACCATTGACGGGTCTAGTCATGATAAATATGACAAATGCTGCTTTGATCCTATATGGATATAGTTGATGGACGAGATTGTTATAAAATACCCATTATATAATAGCAAATTTTTTAGCTCATAAGGTTGTACATTTATCAGGAAACATATGTTGCCCAAGTGGGAGATTGTTGGATTAAAATTCGCAATTGTGGGTACATATGTAAAATGTATGATGCTATTATAAAGTATGACACAAAATCAAGTGACCAATTATGTTAGGCGTGTCATATGTATTAAAGTATCATGGAAATAAAAGTGTAGATACCGTAAGATATATTTATAATTCAATGAGGGGCAGAGTTGTAAATATTTAATAGTTGATTTAATAATCAACTATATAAAGAGGTAGTAGTCCCCAAGAAATAGGTTAAAACTTGTATTACTCTTGTCCCCGCCAGAGAGTTTTTACGGCAAAGGCTAACCTATCTTCTTGGAAGATCATAACCAACTTCTAGGCGATCTCCATCAAAGGATTCAAGGTTTTCATCTATCGATTAATTTAGGTACGCTCCCGCTTTCAGTTTATTGTTCTTGATGATTTGACATGATAGATACTGGGTTTATATTTCATATCTATTATGGTTTGGTTCTAACAGTAACTTCTTTCTCTTTCTTTATTTAATTTTTCAATTATTGGCTCATAATTGCACTTATAATTTTTTTCCTTTTTAAGATAGGCTGTTGCATTTTGATGTCACGGATGACGTCATCAGCCAGCTGGATTCAGATAACACTGATCCGCATAAAATTGTTTCAGACCAATAGAAGCTTGACACGTGTCCCTTGAGTTATCAGATTTGGAATGGAAAACTAAATTTGGATTGAATGTGTATTTGTTGGGCTCGCTTTATCTGAAAGTGGGCTAAAATTTAGGTGTAAACAACTGTATATTGGTTTTAAATTGGGCTTTTAGATTTTATATTGTAAAATGGACATTTTATACTATAATGTACTATTATTATTTATTAGATATATTTATTGTTTATTTATTTATTTATAAAAGAAAATATTATATATATATATATATATACAAGTATATACTCGGATAAAATTCGGGTATTACAAATATCAGGTGTGATACCTATGTTGGGCCAAGTTATTACAGCAACTAGAGGTGCAACTGATGCGTTTTCTGGTGTTGGCAGACATGTGAACGGTGCTGTAAGTTATATACACTACTTTATGATTGTCATTGTCATTGATTTTGTTTGTTTGATATTTTACGATCTGCTTATGTAGTCTTTCTCGTTTTTTTAGCTATGGAAATTGGAAGCTAAGAACATTCAAGCTGGGATTGGATGTGGAGTTGGTCTCGGCCATTGCCGAAGGAAACAAAAGGAAAATCGACGATGATTATCAGTCTCAGGGACTTAGCAAATTATAGAGACAAGGGGAATTTTTTTTGATTAAATAGTGAAGTATTATATTCCCATGCCGGGATTCGAACTCATACAAGATGAGACAAGATAAACATTTTTAGCTACTAGGCCAATTAGTGGATCTCGTAAAAACAAGAGAATTTTAATTTTTATTAAAAATAGAATATGAATATCAAGAGGGTTAATAAACCAATACATTGAGAATGTTTATATAGCCCATTCTCTAACAGATTACAGCAACTCAACTAACTATAAAATATAAGTAACTGATGCTAATCCAACTAGTTAACAAACTAACAGCCAATTAATAACTAATTATCTAATATTTATCCTGTTTTCTTGATCTTCTTGAATTTGTTGAATTGATACTCAAACGCAAGATGTAAAGTATGGTTGACCTTTGGTCCAGTGTGATGGTCAAAAGCAAACTGCCACAATGAACTAAATATGATTTACACATCGAGCTGGTACCCGAAAAGAAATAAGCTTTATTTTTTAATTTACCATTATTTTATCCAGAATTTCTTTTGAAAAACTTGTATTCCTTACTTGATGGCTTACCGAGAATTGAATGACTTTATTTTTTTCTCCTTTCGTTCTTCTTTACCCTAAGCTTATCCCTTGACAGTCAAATTCCATTAATTGTATTTTACAAAGGTTTGATGAGATAGTTAAATTGATCTTTTATCTCTCCTTGTCAACCACACAACCTTTTCTTCCTCCCAATATTCATTGGCTCCTCTTACTTCTAAAGATAACCACCCATTTCTCTTTCTTTTTCAATCTTACATTTTCCATAGTATTTAGTAAAAATCAGATGGGTAACATTATAATTACTTAAAGAATTAACTCTAATTATTACAGTACGGAAAAGAAACAAGAATCACAATGTCTCTTTATTCATGCAAGGCAAAATGCTACCAAAAGCTAAAAATCCAACGTAAATCTCAAAAGAAAAAAAGAGAGGATCTTAAAAAACCAAAAATGCAGCTCCAAGAATGACCCAGTGGAGAGAGAAAATCAAGCAGAAATAAATAGCTTAGTGTACATAAAGAAAACGTAAAAAGATTAAAACCTTTAAGACAACTTGGTGTGACCTAAACGAAGAGTGCCACGGCTCCAAACAATGCTAACAAGGGCATGCTGATGCTATATTCAAATGTAGAAGCAGCAAAACTTGGTGAGGACATAACCGGGGGCATAGCCGACGCGTTGTCGGGGGTGGAACCCGGGGGAGAAGAAATAGATGGCGAAGAAGCCATTCCCGTTGGTGAAGGTGGTGAACTCATCGATGGGGTGGGTGGCACTAGGGTTGATGAAGGGGTAGGAGCCATTGATGGGCTTGGAACCATGGGAGGAGGGGTAGACATAGTTGGAAAAAGCAGTATTGCAAAACTAGACCGTTAGCACTGACAGGATAATTAAAACAATAAGAGGTGGGAAACTGATTAAACCGTGTCGTGGTGAAGACCACTGCCCTAGAAACAAATTCGTCAAATGTGTGTAATCGTTGCATTGGAGGTTGTCCCCCAAGGTTAACAAGGTCGCTCCAAAACTTTGTACACCCAAAGAATTGGAGTGGACTGCACTGGTACTGAGCTTCTTAGCACCAAAAAACTCAAAGATAATAAAACTCATTTGTAAGCAAGAAGAATTGCTTAAGATCTCAAATGAGAGGAATAACCTCTCTATTTGTAGGTTGGACGTGGGGTTAAAAACGTCCAAATTAATCAAAAATTAATCTAATTAAATAGCTTGAAATCAGCCAAAAAATCCGCCTCAGTTGACTTTTATAACAGCTAGAATATTATAGCTAAAAAGTTTTGACCATGTTACCACGACCACGAGCCGAACCGGCAGGACGGCAGCGATAGCGGTACGCGAGGTTCACCCTTGTTCTCTATCACTCAACTAGAGAGGGGTAACACTATAAATACCCTTGCCAAAGGATATTCCTTCCCTAGGTGGGATATTAAGCAATACTAACATTGAGCATTACTAACAATCTCCCACTAAATCGAAAAAATTCTTTTGTTATTGAGAATCATTGAGTTTAAAAGGTACAAGAAGAGAAATAACGAGATTAGTTGCTTAAGCACTAGTGAACATATCTAGAACTAGTACATAGTGATGATGAGTAATCTTCCTCTTAGATAAGTTAAACGAGTCTTGAACTTTCTAAGATCAGGGTGAACTCATAACACACAACTAACCTCATCATCCACGGAAGTCCTCGATGTGTAAGATATATATATATATATATCTACGAGGTATATATTTAGTCATCTTACCCTCAGGATTCTAGTAAGTATACTAGAAAAATAGCCCAACGTTTTTCATAGAAGGTGGCTAACCCTTCTCACTTGCGTAGGTTATTTCATCAAGTTTATCTCAACATAAACTACCCAAAATGGGGCTATGAAATAATTAAAAGCTTTGTAATAGCTCAACCTCACAAAATAAGGTGAATTTCTTCAAGTTCATATTAATTGAACCACCCAAACTCTGGGATAAGAAATCATTAAGAATAAAAACTCAACCTCTTTGTTCGATAAATTCAATAAGTTCTTCTCAGTAGAACAACCCAAACTCTTGGGATTGAATTTATTAAGAGTTTAAAATAAACTCATCCTCTCAAGCGGTAAGTTCATTAGTCCTCTACAACAGGTCTAAGAACTTTATTAAGAGTAGTTATTCAACCAAAATCGATAAATTCATCAAGTCTTTCTCAATAAGACTACCCAAAATGGGGCTATGAATTTATTAAAAGCATAAAGCTCAACCTGGGCATGTACATGATTCATCATAGAGATAGATAGATGGACATGTACACTATGAGTCTTTCCATTGTTTCGTTTGACCACATTAAACTTAGATAACTAAGTTTGGTATCCACCATGAGTCTTTCCATGGTTTCTTTTGACCACATTGAACTTAGATAACTAAGTTGGGTATTTAACATGAATCCTTTAACAAATAGGCTTAAGACCCGTCCTCCTCGATGAATCCAGAACCAGTTTTCTGCTTAATCCTTTGGTAAGATGATCAATAAGATTTTTTTTTCTGACTTTACGTACTCTGAAGCGAGTACTCCATTCTTTATTAAGTGCCTCATCGATTCATGCCTTATGCGAATGTCTTTTCTTACCGTTATAATCTTGGTTTTAGCAACACATATCGCAGCATGTGAATCACACAATAAAGACACCGGAGGGGTCAGTTTTTCTCACAAAGGAATTTCAGCTAAAAGGTTTTTGAGCCACTCGGCTTCTTACCCAGCTAAGTCAAGAGATATAAACTCTAACTCCATGGTAGAGCATACAATACAAGTCTGCTTTGCAGACTTCCACGAGATTGCTACTCCACATAAAGTAAAAATATATTCACTCGTAGAGCTTACCTCGTCATTACCAATAACCCAGTTGGCATCACAATATCCTTCTAAAACATAACGATAGCCAACAAAATTGAGTTTCCAATCTATTGTACCCTTAAGGTACTTAAGTAAGCGTCTAAGAGCAATCCAATGTTCACTACTTGGATTATGAGTATATCTACTTAATCTGCTCACAACATAGGCAATATCGAGTCGAGAATAGTTCATTAAGAACATTAGGCTTCCAATAACTTTAGCATATTCAACCTAGGAAACACTACTTCTTTTATTTTCAAAGAGACGAATGCTAGAGTCATAAGGGATTCGAACAGGGATGACATCAAAACTCTCGAATTTCTTTAACACTTTCTCAATATAATGTGTTTGATTTAAAGAAAATCCCTTTTTAGATTTGGTAATCTTGACTCCTAAGATTACATCTACTTCTTCCAAATCAGTCATCTCAAATTTAGTGGATAAGAAATTTTTAGTTTTGTTAATGGATTCAATATTAGTACCGAAAATCAACATGTCATCAACGTACAAACTTATGATGACACAATCAATACCGAACACCTTCGAATACACGCATGCATTCGCACCATTCACGACAAAACTAAAACTAAGAATGGTTCTGTGAAATTTCTCGTACCACTGCTTGGGAGCTTTGTTAAGGCCATAAAGAGACTTTTTAAGTCTACACACTTTGCCTTCCATACCAGGTGTCACAAAACCTAATGGTTGCTCCATATAGATCTCATCTAGATCTCCATTCAAAAATGCAGTATTTACATCCATTTGATGTACTTGCAACTTATGAATGGAGGCTAGTGCAAATAATGCACGATCATTGAGATTTTTGTTATAGGAGAGTATGTATAAAAAAAGTATGTTCCAAATTTTTGAGTAAACCCTTTGACTACTAGCCTAGCCTTATATTTTTGTATTAACCCATCTGGCTTGAGTTTCTTTCTGAAAACCCATTTATTGACGATATGTCTACATCCTCTAAGCAAATCTACCAATTCCCAAATATGATTAGACATTATTGACTCTAGTTCATCATTAATAGCGCTTCTCCGTAAACAATAATTAATAGATCCTATAGCTTTTTTATAAGTTTTAGGATCCTCATCTAACAAAAAGACCTAAGATATAGGTTCTGATAAAGTGTCTAAATCATATATCTCAGAAATAAAGGAAGTGATAAAGTTTGGTCCAAAAGAGGTTTCTATTCTTTGCATCTTACTTCTTCTAGGCTCTAATTTAAACTCTAGAGTATTCCTGACAGATACGTTAGAAGAAGTAGATGGATTATTTTCTATATGTGTTTCAGCATTTAATCTTTGTTTCTTTAGAGGAAAATTTTCTTCAAATAAAACTGCATCTCTAGATTCACATATAGAAAAATCATGTAAATACATGAACCTGTATGTGACACTACTAAAAGCATACCCTATAAACACTACATCAACAGTTTTGGGACCGCTGGTGGATTTTTAAAATCAGGCAAGCCTATTTTAGCCAGACACCCCCACACTTTAAGGTGTTGCAAATTAGGTGCATAACTTTTCCACAACTCGTATAGGGTAAAGCCCAATTCCTTATGAGGTACTGGGTTCAAAATATGACTGGCCGATAGAATGACTTCCCCCCATATTATCAGATAATCCAGAACTTATCAACAATGAGTTCATCATCTCTTTTAAAGTTATGTTTTCCTCTCGGCTATGCCGTTTTGTTGAGGAAAATATGGGGCATAGGTCTCATTAATTATGACATTCTTCCACACACCTCTTTAAGAAATTTAAACCTGTACCCACCACATCTATCGGACCTAACACGTTTTATCTTTCTTTTACACTGATTCTCAACTTTTGCCTTATAAATAAGAAAGAAGTTCTCAGCTTCATCTTTAGATCTAAGAAGATAAACCCTTGTGTATCTATAAAAATCATCTACAAAGGTGATATAATAGTGTTTACCTCTCTTACTCTCAGATCTGTGTGAACAAGTTCTAACAGTTTAGTTTTTTTTTAGAAACAATTTTGAAGGAAGGTTTAGCATGCTTTGCTTCTACACAAATTTCACATTTTTAAAGCTATTCTTATCTAGATTAGGCAACAACTTCAATTTAATGAGTTTTTTAGTGAATGAATATTTACATGACCTAATCTAGCATGCCATAGATCAAAGGTTTCAATAATATAAGCAGAGGTGGTAACTTTATTTTCATTAAACTCGGTATCGATTACAAATAAACCCCCATTTAAATATCATTTCCCTACAAAAATCTGTTACTGGAAAGTACAACTTTATCTGCCTTAAAAACAAGTTTAATGCCTGCCTTATTTAATAAGTCACCACTGATCAGATTTATATGCATGATAGGTATATCAGAACATTATTTAAAGATAAGGTTTTACCAAAAGTTAGCTTGAGTAAAACCTTGCCTTTGTCTAGCATTTCAGAGCTGCTAGAATTCCCTATGTGCACTTGTTCACCCTTGTTCCTTCCTCGAACTCGACGAACAACTCTCTTTTGACGTATAAATGCCTAGAAGCACCAGTGTCAACCACCCACTCAACAGTATTCTCTACCAGATTGACTTATGAAACAACTGCCGCAATAATGTCATCAGCATTCTTTGCAACATTCAATTGTGGTCTATTATCGTTATGTCAGTCTAACCTGATGTTGGCACTGGTAGACTTTGTGTCCGGCTTGTCCGCACAAGTAGTAGGTGATAGGCTTTCCTTGAGCTTTATCCTTGGTTGGCTTCTTGAAGTTGACAGACTTCTGGGTTTAGTTCTATAATTTTGATTACCTTTTTTAATAATCTTTTTGGGGTTAGATCCCGAGGCAGCACCAGATTCAACCAAGTTAGCTTTAAAAAGAAATTGACCAGTAGAGTTGGTAACCTTATCTTTCAAGTGGTTAGCCTCCTCTATCTTTATATGCCCCACCAGCTCCTCTAGTGGAATGTCCCTCTTTTTATGCTTGAGGGAGTTACGGTAGTCGGACCAGGACTTTGGCAGCTTCTCGATCAGAATGTTGGCTTGTAGAACTTCGCACATCTGTATTCCTTCATCCAGGATGTCGAAGACCAGCTTCTCATAGTCATGGACTTGATCCATTATTGGCTTGTCATCAGACATCTGAAACTTAAACCACTCGTCAACGACATATTTCTTAATGCCTGCATCGTCAACCTCGTACTTCTTCTCGAGTGTGTCATACATGACCTTTGCGTTCCTCTTATTGAGAAACGTATCGAAGAGTTTGTTTGACATGTGACATAAGAGATGGCCTCGCACCATCTTATTGTCTTTCTAATATTTATCAGTTGAGATGGTGGCAACAGATGAGGCATCGACGGTGGGCAAAAGTAGTTTCAACGGCATCAGTCATGTTAACAGCCTCATAAACATTAGCTGATGGTGGTGTAGGAGTAGGCTTCATTAGCACATAATCAAGATCTAGCTGCTCAAAGAAGATCAAGATCCACTGAGACCACCTACGATCGTTAGCCCCATCGAGTGCATTTAGCTTGGATAGATCTTGGACAAGCTTGCTTAACGGAGTCGACATCTTTCGCAGTGTATAATTTGTTTTTAGATTGTTGGAAAATATAGTACTGCAAAACTAGATCGTTAGCACTGACAGGATAATTAAAACAATAAAAGGTGAGAAACCGATTAAACCGTGTTGTGGTGAAGACCACTGCCCTAGAAACAAATTCGCTTAATGTGTATAATCGCTGCGTTGGCGGTTGTCCCCCAAGGTTAACACAACCATTGCAAAACTTTCTACACCCAAAGAATTGGAGTGGACTGCACTGGTACTGATCTTTTAGCACCGAAAAACTCAAAGATAATAAAACTCGTTTGTAACCAAGAAGAATTGCTGTTAAGATGCTCAAATGAGAGGAATAACCTCTTTATTGGAATGGTCACTTATATTTAGGGTTTGTATACTTTTGGTCACCAATTTTCAAATTCGACCGTTATGGTCACTTACGTTTTCGATCTGTAAACTTATGGTCACTGGGACATTTGTTGCCGTTAAACATTAATGGGAGGCTGATCTGGCACAATAAAAAGAAGGATAAATTATCTAGATAGTCCCTAAACTATTACTTCACTCCTATTTTGACTACCGAAATAAAAACAATTTGTATAATTACACATTTAATCCTCCATATTTATAAAATCTGAAACATATGTAAAAAGAAAAGCAACCTAGTTTTATTTCCTGCAAGAGACTTCTCAACATCTTTCATAAACAAAATAAAAGGAGAAGTTCTGCTTTGAGGCCGAATTTCAAGTCTGGCTAGTTTCATCCTATGCTTGTATCATTTAGTTTCAAAAGCTTAATGAAGATTCAGTTTGTATATTTAGTTTTATTATAGTTTATTTTGGTGTTATTTCCGTAGGCATAGAGCTGAAGGTGCCGAATGGAGATCAAACGGCATTAGAGCAAACGGTAGTAGCTAATTGCTATTGCTAGATTCAATTGGGCTATTTATATATACAAGTTTTTGCTTTAGTTGTTGATGGATTATGGTGCTGTGATATGACTGAAGTTTCTCGGATTGTGCCTGGAAAGGACCTCCGATTTAAACTGATGCGCCAACGCGGATCTCTACGCTTTGAGGAAGCTTTTGAAGATTAGTTAAAACATGTTCAGCCACAGCAAAATCTTAGCAAGCATATGTGTGGAATAGGACCAAACAGAATCAACAATCTGAGTCGAATCACTAGCAATGGCATTGCAGTCGAATTCCTCGGCTACTCTGCCATTTTTTTGCCCCAAACAAATGATCTATGAGCCTGAAACATGAATTTAATCTCAATTTATTATATAAATTTCATAAAGAGTTGAACACTCAGGAAGAACTTACATCATCAAGGACAAACAAAAATCCATGCTCCTTGCGAAGCTAAGCCAGCTCAACCATGGGTGCAAAGTCTTCATCCACCGCATGTATCGGGAATTCTAAGGACTAAATGCGAGGGAGAGGTGTCGATGTCGACGAGGGAGCGGTGCCGACGAAAAATACTGTTTTTGAGTGTTATTGCTATGAAGGGAAAATGGAGAAGATGGTGAAGGAGAGAAGAAATAAAAAAATTGTAAATATAGAGGACTAAATGTATAATTATATAAATTGTTTTTATTTAGGGGAGTGGAGTAATAATTTAGGGACTATCTAGTAATTTATCATTTTTTATTGTGTCAGATTAGCCTCATGTTAATTTTTAACGGCAACAAACGTCTTAGTGACCATAAGTTTACAGATCGAAAACGTAAGTACCATAACAGTCAAATTTAAAAATCGATGACCAAAAGTGTACAAACCCTAAACATAAGTGACCATTCCAGTAGTTTATTCAATTTTATATTAAAGTTGGAATTTAATTTCACATATAAAAAAAGGAAAGAGTTTAGTATTGTATGTTACAAGTGTCTTTCATTTAAGTTTTGATGCTTAAAGCCTCGGAACCAATAGGACAGAGCATCTACAACTTTAAAAATATTTAAATATGTGAGGGTCTGTTTATAATTTTAAAAAGAAAAATTGTATTTTTTTTTGAAAGATGACTGTATTTTATTTTTTTAAAACTCATTAGCAGAGGCCATACGAAGAAGCAATGATAACCCCTCCCTACAAATAAGAAAAAGATATGGACTACGGGGGCACCCTTGGCGTAGGCCCCTTTTAGGAGAGAAATACTCACTCATCCACCTGTTAACAACAACTAAATATGTAACCGTGGATACGCACTTCATAATCATGTCGATCCAGAGCTAAAAAAAAAACCATTTTGAGCATGACACTTCGGAGGAAAGCCCATTCGACACGGTCGTAGGCTTTGTTCATATCAAGCTTTAGAGCGAAAGAGCCAATCCGACCCACATATCTTTTCTTTAAAGAATGAAGAATCTCTTAAGCATCAATTATGTTATCGCTAATAAGATGACATGGTACAAAGGCACTCTGAGCCTCGTCAATACAAACATCAAGAACCGGCTTAAACCTATTTGCGAGCATCTTCAAAATAATCTTGAATAAGACATTGCATAATGAAATTGGGCAAAGCTGAGCCATTGTTATAGCGTTGGTCACTTTTGGAATCAAAACAATGTGAGTTTTATTTATATCAATGATTGGAAAATCACCTTTCAGAACTCTAATATAGAAATTCGAGATGTCATGGCTAATGATATCCCGACAAGTCACTAAGAGAGTCGACATGTTTTTTGGAGATCCCTGATCGTGAGCTTCTTTTCTTTTTTTTACCTTACGAAACTCAGTCCAACCCACTACTAACAACCTGCAATTGTTCCGGAATCGAGCCCCAAGGATGAGGCCCATAGATTCCACACTTCTTCCTCAAACGAATCTTCGAGCAACCATGCAGCCTCGAATTTAAAAAGCCATACCCGATGTGGTTGATTCTGTACGAGATGGGTGTTAAGCAAAATCGGGCAGTGATTAGAAAAAGAGTGAACCGCGTGGTGTAGTTGATAGTTCGAAAATAAGTTCTCCCATGCGGATGATGCTACACCCTTGTCAAGTCTTTCCTGAATATTGTTTGAAGTTGTACGACCTTACTCCCATGTAAACCAGCTGGCTTTATAGCCCATATCTGATAGAGCACAATCCGAAAGTGCATCACTGAAGTTTTGGATCTACCATTCATTACGGATGAGTCCCCCTTATTTCTCCATAACACTAAGGATCTCGTTGAAGCCGCCCATTACACACCAAGAGATATTGGGGCAATCATTAAGCTACCGAATAAGGTTCTAAGAATTAATTTAGTTAGGCACCTCCGAAGCACCATAAAAGCCGGTAAAACGCCATGAATCTGAGACATCGCTATTCTAAATCATAACATCAATATGGCTAAACGAATATGAACGTAATTTTAATAGTGATGTTATCTATACACCCAAGTGAGAGACCACAAATACTTCCAGAAGAACTCACATCAAGATCGTGATTATAACCACAAAGCTTTCGAATACGCTCCATTTTGGATGATTGTTATTTCGTCTCAATCAAAAAAACTACAGAGGAATTTAAATCACACATCACAGCATAAAATGACGAACCATTCGGGCCATCCTCAAGCCATGAACGTTCCAACTTATGATTTTTATTGTGGACATCTGGCCTCAAGAGTGAGACTTGCCGATACATGAATATTTTCACTAGTCGAATCTTTTTCTGAAGAAATTTCTAGTACTGAGTGTTGTACTCGAGGACGTTTCAAAGTATCACAATTTGCAATTGGACTATCCTCCTCTTCTTGGCCCATAACTATATCAAAACCATCATGTAACCCAACCACTTAAGAAGTCTGGGAATGGCCCACCAAATTAATGCCCATGGAAGCAGAATCTTGTGAAGGTGAAAATTGAGGCAGCTTAGATACTGGAATATGTTTAGGAAAGAATACCCTTAATTGCTCAGTTTTCTCATTTGCACCACTAGATTGACCAGGGGATACTGAATTTGACTTTGGCACATCAATATCATCACGCTGCATTTTCGCAGGAATTATAGTAGGAAATTTAGGAATTTCCATTCCTTCCTCAATCAACCACTGACAAGGCGACGATGACGCTCTTCGAGGAGGGGCTCATAGTGACGCATCCTAGCCAGGGACCAAATTCATACCATCCTCAGCAAACCGAAGGAAAAAAAGATCACCCCATAACCTAATATGCCACACAAGAATCAATTTCTTTAGTCTCTTTAATGGCAATCAGATATCCACATGAGTCTTGATCTTCATAATACA
This sequence comes from Hibiscus mutabilis, assembly GCA_019671005.1. Classification (NCBI taxonomy): domain Eukaryota; kingdom Viridiplantae; phylum Streptophyta; class Magnoliopsida; order Malvales; family Malvaceae; genus Hibiscus; species Hibiscus mutabilis. Next base: position 11,513,490 of record CM033754.1, read on the forward strand.
TCTATGGCCTAGAGAAATGGCATTAGATTCATATGCCAAAAATGATCCAATAAAATCTCCAAGGATTCTTGTTACCTGCTCCGACATGAAACCCAAAGGAATATCATATATGAAAACCTAGTAGTCCACAAAGTGGAGGGAAATGAGCATAGGATCTTCACCCTTTAATAATCAGTGAAGATTAATGAGTGGTTTGTTAAAATATATGGGTCTTCCCCCAGAAACCCTATCCGTATCAAGCACGTGATAAAAACGAAAGATTTAACGGCTAGGCCCCATATTCAAAATAGAGATCTCACCCGTAGGGTGCCATACAGTCACTATGATAAATCTTATGGACTGAAAATTGATGACATTTGTTGTGAGAAAATATTCCACAAAGCAATGAGAGAATGAAGAAGGAGCATCCGATTCATCAAGATTGATTAAAACCCCGTCATCCTTCCCATCTTCAATCGTAAGATTTGCCAAGTTCCTTTTAACAGAAGTCATTCAGAAAAGCAAGAAAAACGTGGAAAAAACCAGAAAAAACTAAAAAAGTAAAAGAAAACTTACCACAAAAGCAGAGAATAAAAAAATTATGTTGTAATTATAAAAACATTTTTATTACTACTAATAAAAAATTTTCCAATCTTCGGTATGATCTATCTTAAGTCTCACATCCGATAGTTATAGGCCTGGATTTCTCAAAACATAACTATACTCTCCTTTCTCAAATAAAAAAGTAAGAATTATTTTTCTTGAATTGTTCATTAGTAAATTTTAAATTTCCATAAAAATGACCCATTTAAAAAAAATGAATTTTAAGGGTAAACTATAAACTTTATCATTTAACTTTGATAACATTTTATTTTGATCACTAAAGTTTAAAATTTTTCAATTGAATCATTAAACTTTTGATTTGCTTAGAATTTGATCATTCAAGAACTAAATCAGAAACAAAAGGGTGGCATGGTAGCCACTTGTGCTGACATGGATTGTTTTTTTTTTTTTTGCTGAAATGATAGTTACGTGTCACAGAGGCGAATCCAGAAATTTAAACTTGCTAGTTCACCGATCAATGAAATAATTTAAAATCAATTTACAACGTTTTAAAAATGTATTAATTAGTGATAATTGTTATGCAAGCAAACATAGTTTATAGTCAGAGACATATTGACATTGAAGAACTAATCCGTGTAAATATGTTTGAGAGATTAGAACTATTTTACATGGATGTAATGTATTAGAGATTAGAAAAATTTACTCTAGCAAAATTAAGTATTGATAGTGATAATATTTGTGCCAGCAAGAATAAGTTTTATATTCAAATCCGATTTGGAGTTCTAGGATTTTTCAAAAAGATTAAAAAATCAAAATTGTTTTAAGTTTCAAATTCTCAAATCGATTATAAACTATCATAAACAAAAAATCGAAGAGGGATTTATGTTTCAAAATGGTGTAAACCCAAAGAGCTTTTCTATAACGACTCAGTGTTTGGGTTAACAAATTGGGTCTTAGACTCGGGTTGTGGGCCAACGGTTGAAAGCCCAACCAATGGTTTTTGGGTTGAGCCTTGTGATAATTATAAATGGGTAGGATGTGTTTTATTAAGTGATTGGATAAATAAATAAGTAAAGAAAAGAAAAGAATAAAGTTGGTTATTTTGAATTAAAGTGGGTGAATGGGCAAGAAGAGGGAGAAAAAGAAAAAAAAAAGGGAAAAGTGGAAGAGAAAAGAGAGAAAAGTTAGGGGAGATTTTCAAACTTTGATCTATGAAAATTCAGTCTTCCGATCAAGACACCACCACCGCCATTGTATTCATCTCGCCGAGACGAGTCCGCTGGTACCAGCGGCACCTCTATCGGAGCCGCCGTCGGAGAGGGTAAGAGAGAAAAAATTTTAGGTTATCCAGCTGAAGAAATTAGAGGGTAAAAATTGGAAAATCGAGGCCACCACCTTGTTCAGAAGGGTCGAGAGAGTTGGAATAGCCGTTCACCGTCACTGTCCGACCACTAGAGCCACACTCACGCGCCCCCACGCAACGCTGCTGTGCGTGAGCAACATCTGACCAGCTGTATAATATAGATGGCCCGAGTTAGCTGCTGGGCTCGGTTCTGGGCAAAACTGAGCCAGTTCTAGGCCAAACCAAGCAAATTGGCTAGCCGAGCCGAGCCACCCCGCCGTCGTTGACTGGCATTAACTTTTTCTATGGGACCCTACCCAAGGTTTCTCGACGTTCTGGATCTATTGGCACAGTCTGTTTTGCCACATTTGAACTCGGTAATCTATTTTTATGTATTTGACCTCGAGAATGGTATAGAAGATGCATGGAATTAATGTATTTTCGTATTTGTTGATATACAAGGATTGTTTAGGTTTGGACATCAGATTATATGGATTGTTCGAGAAATTTGGATGAGGATTTTAATGATATCGGCTTAAGGTTAGTACGCCTCAAACTCTGAAATGCTTCATGAGCATCATAAGTGTAATTGTTTTTCATGTTAGAGGTTGCAAATTAAGAGATGAGTAATAAGCATGTGTTAATACCAGTATTTCAAGACTTGGTAATTATTGAGAGGCTTGATGAACTTGAGAATATTCGAGTCTGTTATGAGATTTAGAGACCGTATATGATTGTTTGAATATTCGTATGATTATCTAATTGTATGATTGGTTGACTGATTGATAAATGATTATGCCTTCCGTGCTAGCTTGAATAAATTGATATGGTTGACTGAAATTATGGTTGTAACCCCCTTAGCCCGCCCTAGTTGAAACCAGGCTAAAAGAGTCATATTAGGTTTGCTAAAGCAAACCCGAGCTAATAACCTAAATCGAGCCCATTTTTTCTTTTTATCTTGTCTATATGCATTCAGTTATGATCCTACATGTTCATGCTTCAGTAGAAACATCGCAATTAAATCAGATTGAAAAATGGAGACTAATTTCTCGAACACACACAATGGGGGCCAAAACATAGTTTCGATAAATTATAAGGTTTTTGTTACAATTAATATTACCTTACACGTTCATTCAATTGTACCCATAACAATCAGGGACTAATTTGTAAGATTTCCAAACTTTAGCAAAACAAGATTGCATAAAAACAGCATAGCGTACCGGTACAGGCAAACTCGTACCGATACAGATTAACAAACATAAGAGTTTAGCGTACCGATACACTCAGGCCCATACCGATACGGCGTGTTGACCAACTCGTACCGGTACAGCTTTGACCCGTACCGATCCCCTTCACATTTTCTCAAAACTCAGGATTCCAGTAACCAAAATACGTACCGATATGGTACCCCGCGTACTGGTACAGTATGTTAAAATTGAATAGGTCGTACCGATTCCCAAACTCGTATACCTAAACAAGCATTCATTTTTCTTAAGGCGTGCCGATATGGTGGCTAGGCGTACATGTACTCGTAGCTTTAATTCGACAAATTAAGCCCCAGCAGAACCCCGCGTACCGATCCTGAGGTACTCGTACCAGTACGCAAAGGTCTGTAATGAACTCTAGGTACAACATATGACACATTGGCTCAATCAAAACATTCTTAATGCATCCATAATCAACATAAAACGTCAGAGGCATGCTTAACAACATCATTCTAGCATGATAAGCAACCCTAGCAAACATAGCACAAGTATTCACCAAGTCTATAGGCATGCTCCCTAAACCACATCCAAAATACAAAACTATTCACATTTCAACTGTTTAAAGCTTATTACAACTCCAAAAACAACATTTAAAACTTGCATCAATAGGGAGTTCATCAAAAACCCTCCCAAAACCTCATCTGACACATTGCTTTTATTACTATCGTATGTGTTTAAACTATACTTTGAAAATGAGTCCTCGAAAATCCTTCCTTGCTTCCTCGCTGCCTGAAAATTCTAAATATATGTTTTGATAGAAAAACAAGAGCGTAAGCACACTAGGCTTAGCGAGGAATGCTCAAAACCAACAACCATCAATGTGTTTTAAACTATTTTTCCATTGTTCGATAAACACTTTCCAAGTTAATTTCAAAACATCATCTCAATACCATGCCTTAACACAACTATGCACTTAACATTTCCAAAACAACATATTAAACCATATGCAACATGTATCATGGATTCTACAGCAAAGTCCCATTTGCTACCATCACTTTAAGTTTTCCTATGCATACTACCAATGCAAGGCTTAAAGAGCACAACATGCTTAAACCACATTAAACAACATCATCTATCTCATGGTACATCATCAATTATATTGCCTTATAAATGATCGTTAACCAAGTTCCACTTTACAAAACATGACATCGGATACACAGATTTAACAAGTATTCCCCCAACACTTAACATACAATCTATCGGCATCTCAAGGTTCACACACGAGAGTTTTTGGTACTCATAAACTCCTCCACCGTTGTGACACCCATGGTGGAGTCTTTGGTACACATAAACCCCTCAACACCACTCATCGATCAGATGTATAATCCACTAATAGGAGTTTTTGGTACAATTAAACCCCTCAACCGTTAGGGTACTTGGATGAAGTATTCGGTACATGAAAACCCTTCAACATCCAATGCGCCTTTTTATAGCGCACTATCAATCCTATGGCCGGCCAACTATATTCGATAATATTTCCAAATCTTTTCATCTCATCACTTGCCAATATAATCCATTTAATTAACAACAACTAACTATTTTCATATGCATCATTAAAATCATTAAAACAATGCAACATAACCTTGCATTAAACAATGTTCATAGACATTAATGAAATGTGCATTACTTTCAAATGCATCATCATCATTTTGTAATCATTTCCAACATTAAACCATGCTCTAAACATGCATAAACAGTGAGCAATTAAACCATTTAACACAAATGCATAAAATCATTTGCCAAGCTGAGTTCGAGAGAGAGATTCCATCATTTACTTACTTCAGAGCTTAGACCAGTATTTCAAGCTTGATCTAAACTCCCAAACACAACTTTCAAACCTTTGAAAAAGCTGCTAAACACATTCTCACTCACCGACATGCAAAGCCTCACTTGCCGATACAAAAAATCTTGCCTCTAAAGCTTTCGAAATAAACGTTCAAGCTTGAGGACCAACTTCCTATGTTTTATCTACACAAAAACATAGAGTTCATTGCACCATAATGCAATTAAGAACACAACAACTCAAATCCACAACATCCTTCATCAAAAACCACTCTACAAAAACCAAAACAAATAACAAACACCTTCCAAACTTAACCCAGCCATAAGCTAACATTTACAAACATCAATTAACATCAACCAACATCTAAAAACACCTCACAACCATCCTTATACCTCTAACATTCATAATACCCTCACAACTCCTCAAAAACACATAACTATCAACCTAGAAAATTAGGAATTCAAGTAGTTTCGGGATTCCTATGATTAAACCATCCTATTAACATCATTCAACATCAAAATCATGATCTATATCAATCTAAATCATGAGAAAACAGAATCATTACGAGATTAGATCAATTTCACTAATTAAACCTTGATTTAACCATTTTCCTTCAATTAAATCATCAAAACAAGTTAAAAATCATAATTAAAGGATTAAGAACATGTGAATTTCAATAAAGAACCTTATATTAGAGGAAAAGAACGAACCTCACCTCCAATGGCTAATTTCTCCCTTAATTGGCAAAGTTTGGTTGAAATCCAAGAAGATTTTGTTATAGGAATTGAAGAAATAAATTAGAAAACTAGAAGAAACTCAATAGAATTTGATCCATCAAAATTTTGGAGTAAAAATCTTAGTTTGGATACTGGTAAAGTTGAGAGAAAAAGAATTGCAAAGTTAGTTACGTAAGAAAAGTGATTTGAGAAAATAATATCTTTTAATTAAATCCATCTCCCTTTAATATTAAAACCAATAAAAACACTTTAAAATGGCCTAAATTAAGGGGAAATCTGATAAAAAAAGATTGGTCAAATAGCTCGTTAAAGATTCTAAGTTTTGACCCTTTTACAAAACAGTCACTAAAATAGTTTTGAAACTTTACATTTTGGTCACTACCCAAATGTCCACTTTCGAGACCCTTTTTTGAAAAATTGGTTTTACCAAAATAATTTCCATATTAAATAATGATTTTAGATAATTTTTCTATAATTTTATCCTTTCCAAAAATATTTAATCCAAATTAAATCCCAAAATCGATTCGAATTCCCTAATCCGATCCGATGGACCGTCTAGCCCACTTAAGAAATCCTAGGCTCAGAACTGGGGCGTTACAACGATTAAGAGATAATACCAATAAATATTTGATTTGATGGATAAAAAGCTGGTAAATAATATTAATAAATTAAATGTGTTACCACACACTTAAATGACTTTCATAAGCTTTAGGGATCAATCAAAGAATAATAAATATTCATGTTTCGAGGAATTGTATGAACCTGTGAATAGAGTATTGGAATGAGCTTAGCTGTACTAGTACATGATTGGGGTAGTGTATCAATACTCGTATTCGAGTACCAATCCCCACTGAACTGAATGATTTATAAATACAAATTAAAGGTGAGAATTAATGTGAATTTTAATAATTGAATTATGCCCTGATAAATTAGATAACGAGGATTACTAGAGTCAATGAATAAGATAAATTATATGCTTCTCCTTAATGTATTAACAACTTGGTAAAGCTTGGGTAATTGGTTGTAATAGTAGCCTTTAGGGATCATTGGTGGATCATGTGTGAATGTGTCATGTATGGACACTTGTGAGTTGTGTATTTCTTGATATGAGACCACTCGATGTGAGATTTTGAGTGATGATATGAAGACCAATCGATGTGAGATTCCGAGTGATGATATGAAGACCACTCGATGTAAGATTCTGAGTGATGACATGAAGACCACTCGATGTGAGATTTTGAGTGATAATTATGCCCTGATAAATTAGATAACGAGGATTACTAGAGTCAACGAATAGGATAAATTATATGCTTCTCCTTAATGTATTAACTACTTGGTAAAGCTTGGGTAATTGGTTGTAATAGTAGCCCTTAGGGATCATTGGTGGATCATGTGTGAATGTGTCATGTATGAACACTAGCGAGTTGTGTATTTCTTGATATGAGACCACTCGATGTGAGATTTTGAGTGATGATATAAAGACCACTCGATGTGAGATTTCGAGTGATGATATGAAGACCACTCGATGTGAGATTTCGAGTAATGATATGAAGACCACTCGATGTGAGATTCCGAGTGATGATATGAAAACCACTCGATGTGAGATTCTGAGTGATGATATGAAGACCACTCGATGTAAGATTCTAATTGTTGATTCTGCTTGATGTGAAATTCTGAGCCTCCCACTCGATTTCGAGTTAAGAATCGATATGAGATTCTGAGTATTGATTATGCTCGATGTGAGATTCTGAGCCACCCTCTTAATTTCAAGTGAAAACTCGATGTGATTCTCAGTATTGATTCTGCTCGATGTGGGATTCTGATCCACCCACTCAATTCCGAGTGAAAACTTGATATGAGATTCTGAGTGTTGATTCTGTTCGATGTGAGATTTCGAGCCACCCACTCATTTTCGAGTGAAGACTGAATGCGAGATTTTGAGTATTGATGCTCTATATGAGATTCCGAGCATGAGTGTACGTCCCCAATGTCAGGTGACATTGGGCCTTACCCCGTTTGTATTATGTTGTGCTTGTGATATATTGCTATGATGTTAGCATGTGTTTAGGCGACTAGCGGTAGCGCCATATGTTTATTTATCTATTCTTATTGCTCTACTAACTTGCATGCTTATGTTTATGATTAGCATGAAGTATAGTAGAGTAGATGTGTACCACTGAGCATTGTAAGCTCAGGGCTCGAAATCATTGTTTTTCGTACGTAGGTTGACCGTTGGATCGTAGAGCACTATTAGATCGGGATTCTAGTACGAAGTGATCTTCAGAGTACGATGTTTGAGTTTAGTGGGCTATGTATTCACAAGACCTTACACGTTGGAGTATGTAATTCTTATTTTAAACAAATTATATTAATTCAATCGTACATTCAAATGTTTTAAATTTAATTTGGAGCCCCTTTGTACTATTTTGATTTCTTATCTAAATTTACAATTGTTGGCTTAAATGTTTTTGCGAATTACTTGTTGGACTAATCTAGTTTGAAAAATTTTATGGTTTTGGGTTTGAGCTTGAGGCCCAAATGTGACATCCGAGTCGAGGGTGTTACATTTTCTAAATGAAGATGATTACACAATTAGAAAAAAATTGAGATAAACATGTTTATTTGAGAACTAAAATATATTTTAATACTTTTAAATTAACTTGTAATTATTTTTAAAATTTTAAACCAAAATTTTAGTTAAATTATTTGACACGAGTGTCAATGTATTTAACGAAGACTTTTAACAAGACTAACAAATATACTTAAAATAGTTATAGAATGATAGTTTGGATACTTGTTTTGACTAAAAATAGTTTAGGAGCTCAAAGCAAAAAAAATAATTTAAGGGCTAGTTTTTCATTTTGACAAAAAACACTTAATATTTTTAGGGTAAATTACACCAGATGTTACCGAACTTTTAGGAAGCTTTCACTTTGGTCATTGAAACTGAAAAACTTTTATTATAGTCAGTAAACTTTTAATTCGATTTCATTACAACCACTATCGTTAAAAAATATTGACGTGCCACGTTAAAGTCTTCTTCCCAAAATATCCTAATTTTTTATGTTTACAACCACCACCAAGGCCAAAATTTCGATGAATGAAGTTGATCAATCCCTACGATGTGAATGATTTGTTTAGCCAAAAGGTTAATATAGTTTGGTTTGAAGCTGATTTGTTGGTTAACAATGACAGATCAAAAAGTTAATTTTTAATTTTAATGGAGTTTTTTGTTATGATTCACTAATGTTAACTATCAAATCAACTTAAAACTAAATTATGTTAAACTTCTGGCAAAACAAATCTTTTCTACCGTTGCGATTGATTGAGAACTGATTCCTTGATCAAAATTATGGCCTTGGTAATAGCTGTCACTTTAAAAAGTTATGATTCTTTTTGGGAAGAAGACTTTAACGTGCCACATCAACATTTCTTAACGGGGTTAACAACACTACGGTAGTAACCATAATGAATTTAAATTAAGATTTTAATTACTATAATGAAGGATTTTTTATTTCAGTGACTAAAGTGAAAGCACACTAAAAAATTAGTGATTACCAAAGTAGTTTATCCTATTTTTTATTTGTGGGTCACTTGACCCACCATGCACCATGATGCATCCTCCCCTAGTGTGTCATCCACATCACCTTTTCTTTCTTTGATAAAATTTTTTACATTTTCACCTCTATGTCACACTAGTGTCAGAATCATCGTTCTCTACCATCTACTCCAACCACGTAAGACACCGACAAACTTGTCTCATTTCCCCTACCACTCTATCAATTTAGATTTTTCTCAAAATCACTTTAAAACTCGCAAAACTCAACCCAAAACTTGTGAAACCAAAAACCACTCCGATCTACAATATCACCATCTAATTAGTGTGGAATCAAGATATATAGCTCACTTCCTCCTTCCCCACCTCCCCCAACATTAGAATTTGGTAGAAGATGATCCATCATCGAGAAATCAAAAGAAATCCGAAACCTATATTTTTCATAAAAAAATGAAAAATGTTTTGTAACCGTTTCGGAAAATTTAAAAGATATATGTCTAATCATAACACAATTAAGTATTTAACGGGGGGAGTGACCACAATAAATTAAAAAAATTAATGATCAAATTAAAATTTAGTAGTCAAAATAAAAAAGTTTAGACTTTAATAACGAGCGTGTTCAACAGGAATTTTTGAACACAAATTTACTGTTAAACGACCATTTTCATAGAAAACTGGGAAAATTTGTTGTGATGGAATGTCCGATTGGGTGTTAAATTAGACGAAAAAACATTTACTTGACACGTTTAGAGTACCTATTCGACATTACTTCTTCATTCAGTGCTTTAGCGCTCGTTGAAAAAATGTTATTGAACTTATCTTAAAATAAGAGTGAGAAGAAATTTACAATTGATGAAATTTATAATTTACTCAAAGTTTAATCAAGGAAAAGAAAACGTTGGGATAGAAGGTTAGAAAATCAACCCGAACCTACCCGGCCCGTTACAGAACTCTATCTAAAGTTTGTACCCAGCCCCTCTCGAAAACAGATAAGGCACAGTGTCTATTGCTACTGAGAGACTCCATAGCAACATCATGGCCTCCCAAGTTCTCCCGCAGGTAAACCCTTAACCCCATCTTCCTTTTCCTTGGTTTCTTAATTTATTTTCAATATCTTTTCACATTTTACCTTCAATTTTGATTATTTATAGGCACTGCATATGATCCCAATGAACCAAGTAAAGTCATTTAATCCAGTGAAGAACCTTGGGTTCTCAGCATTTCTGTCTCGTGGCCTTTCTCCATTAACGGCTTCCAAGGTTTCAGTTTCTGGGTCTCATTTGAAATCCCCTGTTGGTTCAAGTTTCAATTGTTTTGCTCCAAGGAATTTCATTGTTAGAGCAGAGTCTAACCCTGACGCTGAAGCTGAAGCAAATGAAAATGACGCTGGAGAACCCGAAATGAAAGCAGAAGCTGAAGCAGTAGAGGAAGGAGAAGATAAGGTTGAAGAAGAGAAACCCAAGGAGCCATATAAACCCCTGGTTAAGCTTGGTGATATTATGGGGGTAATTTGGTTAACCTTTTACTGTTTTTATGTTGATAATGTGTCTCTTTTATTCACTTATATAGGAATCGAGAAGATAATTAAACTTTTGGCATTGGTATTTCTTTTATTTGGATGGTTGAGTCATTTCATAAGAGCTTAACTTTGCTCAGCTAGTTTGAACATTTGTGAATGATTGATTACTTTTCTGTTTAATTTGATAACACATATTGCTGTTTTGTGAGTAGATACTGAATAAAAGAGCAATTGAAGCTTCAGACAAGGAAAGGCCAACTCCAGATCTTAGGACTGGTGATATTGTAGAGATTAAATTGGTAATTCGAGTTTCTCGTTATCCATGCTGGATTCCTTTTTTATGCGACTCGATTGTTATTCTCATGTTTCCTTTGTTTGGTTGACTTACAGGAAGTTCCTGAAAACAAGCGCAGGCTGTCCGTGTACAAAGGTATAGTCATATCAAAACAAAATGCTGGTATCCACACCACCATTCGAATACGGAGAATTATTGCTGGCATTGGAGTTGAGATTGTATTCCCTGTGTAAGTATTTCTTTTATAATTATGCCTGATTGTTATGTTAACCATAAGACCATTTCCTTCATTTGGTTCAAGTGTACTCGGTGTTCATATATTGGGCCTAATTATCCGACTAATGCGGCATCTTGAATCTGAGAAAGAGAACTTGTGGGAGCTAGATTTCTGCATAATCTTCTTGAATTTATGGAAGCCGTGAAAATGAATAAGAACAGAAAACGATTTTCATAATTTCACTCTTATAATTCATTGTAGTCCTATATTTCATTTTTCTTTTTCCTGTTGTTGAAATGATTGGTCTCCTATAGCATTTGTGAAACTTACATTTGTTGATATATACCATGTCAATCACTATGATGAAATTACTTTGGTAGAAAACAAGGTTTGCATGAATTGATGGCTATTTACGGCACAGTCTAAAGTTACCAAGTAATTTTCGAACTGTTAATTGTTCACTTCTCATGTTTTCGAACATCGTCCGTGAAGTCATGCAGTTTGTTACAATATCAGGTTTCCTGTGATGTTTTGTTGCTTGTCATGGAAGTTGGATTTCTTTAAATTTATATTTTGCTCAAACTTTCCATGCATTTAAATCTGTAGTTTCTTATGATGATTCAGCTAATGGAATGCAGAATCTTGTTTTCTGATCTATATGAATCATTTCTTAATTTGTTGTTGCAGTTACTCGCCAAACATAAAGGAGATTAAAGTAGTCAAACACCGGAAAGTCAGGAGGGCAAGGTTGTATTATCTAAGAGACGAGCTTCCCAGGTTGTCAACTTTCAAATGAGAGACATGAATGCCTTAACTCAGGTTCTAATCCCCCAAATTCCAGGCAGTTTCTTAGTTGCATACATGATGTAAGAGCTTTAATTCTATGAATCCACCTGTGTAAGATTTGTTGAAAGCCTTGAGTCGATTTCGGCAACAACTAAGTCCGTATCTTCAATTCTGTGCTTAATCATTTCAATCTGCTACTTGTTAATGCAATTATCTAGCCTTCAAAGTGCTTCTTTCTTTAGTTATTTACATTGTCCATGCCGTCACCCGAAAAAAAAAAAAGCATTCATTCCAAACAATGTTTAACCCCCTCTCTATTGCGACATAAATGCTCACCTTCCCCTTCACTATCCCTCCCTTGCAAAATCTGTACCACCTTCATGCTATCCACCTCAACCATGACATAACGTGCATCATTCCATGCCATAGAGAGACTTCCATAAACTCTCTAAAGTTCCGCATGAAGAGGTGAACAAATTCCTATAAACTTCGAGAAACCGAGCAACCAAAGATCCCACTCATCACGGATGACTCCACCACATGAAGTCATACCTGATTTCTCACGCCTGGCGTCATCGGTATTTAGTTTGAGCCAACCATCCATCAGTGGAAGCCACATGCTTGTATTCCGCGAATGCTGTTGCAGATCTTTCCCACTAACTGCTTCTGCCTATAGCCTACAGCTCCAAGCAAGGATCGGTTCATGCTCTATGTTATCCGGATCGAACATAATTCTTATTTCGCTTTATCCATAAACTTATAGAACCGCACCAAAAAGCAAATCCCAATCGGCTTCATCCTTTGCACCCATTTCCTATTCTTTAATTTAGTTTTCAAGAAACAAGAGAGTTCTTAATATTTTTTTTTGAATTGTCTGATGTGATTACAAATTATATGTGTTCATTAATCTTAATCCTTTAATAACGTAGTGTAGAACAACTGTTCGAATCCTAATCGCTTATGATAATAGTGGGTCTTCCATTAATCTTTTAGCTCTCCGTAGTGAAGCGACCGTCTTTCGAGCTATCACATCAATCGATTATCGAGCTGATAGATAATAATATGAAGTGCATTCGTAAAATTTATTGCAAAATGAGGCGTTAGCACTGATAGGATAGATTAAATAAATAATCAAACTAGCCAAGGTTGGGAGGTTTGTTTCAAGTGGGTAAGTCGCAACTGTAATTTGGTGGCGAATAAACTAGTCAAGATGGCTAAGGATCTCCCGATGGTCTATCACATGTTTCTGAATTCCCCGCACTCTATTCTCGAATTGCTTAATGGTGATGCTGGTGCCGGCTCATCTAGTGCCCTAGCTAGGCTGCCTTTATTATGTTTCTAAGCGCCTTGGTTTGGCTTTGTTTTTTGACGCTTTAGTTTGAACTCTTGTCAAGCTAGTTTTGTTTGCTTTGTAAATACTACCATGAATACTTTTTTTTTCTCCATTTAGGTTTAGGTTTTTTAATGAGGTGCATGGTAATATTTTCTTTTATTCAAAGAAATAATAAATAATCAAACAAAATAAACAAACAACTGTGTCATGGAGTATCACTGCCTTAGAAGCAATTTTCGCTCGATGTGTGCAATCATTATAATGGACGAATGCTCCCGAAGTTAACACAGTTTCTTTTTGAATTCGTATGCCCAAAATAGAAAACAAACAAAATTGATATTGTTCTTCTTTAAAAGAAAACTCGAAATCTGATCAGGAGATGACAAAAATAGTACTGTTCTTTTTGAATTCGTATGCCCAAAATAGAAAAAAAACAAAGTTGATATTGTTCTTCTTTAAAAGAAAATTCGAAACCTGATCAGGCAAAACTAATACTGTTCTTTTCTGAAAAAGAACTCGAAACCTAAAAAGCGTATAGAAAACTCTTCTCGAAAACGAGAGAGTTTGGAAGCATAATTGTTTTTCTGATGAGTGTCAAATTACACTCTCATTTAAACTGATTTAAATCAGTGTAAGTTAAATCAAAAAAGGTAATTTTTACCCGTGGTCCCTTTTATTTGGGGTTTGTTCTATTTTGGTCACTCGAATTCAAAAACGATCATTCTTGCCACTTACATTTTGAATTGTGTCTGTTTTGGTCCCTAGACCGTTAACTTCCGTTAATAAAAATTAATTTTTAATTTAACCCCCAAACTTTCAAAACTTTATTTTTCACCATTTTCCCTAAAAATACTACCAAGATTTTCTAAAACTCTCTACAACTGTTCCAAACTTGAGTACTTGGACCTCTCTCAGAACTATCTCGTCGGCACCATCCCTGATAATATCGACACACTAGGCCAGCTTCAGTATTTAGACCTTGAGGTTAATAATTTTTCCTGTCAAGTTCCTGCCGCCATCGGATCGTTGCACGACCTAAGGACCCTGCGGCTTGTTACAAACCAGTTCAATGGTTCTCTCCCAATTGAAATTGGCAACTTGTCCAAGCTTGAATTTGGCATGGAATTCAGAATTCAAGCCGTCTAAGTTTCCCTCAAGCTTCAAAAACTTGACGAAGCTGAAGAGATTATGGATGTCTGCAACAAATTTAATCGGTGAAATCCCCGGATTTATTACAGATATGACCGCTCTCGAGGTGTTGGATTTATCTATAAATACACTAACGGGAGAAATCCCAAATGCTTTGCTCTTGTTGAAGAACTTGAAGGAGATGCATCTTTTCAAAAACAAGTTGTTCGGAAAGATTCCTCAAGTGATTCGAGCTTCCAACCTGACTGCAATTGATCTTTCTCAAAAAAACCTGACCGGAAGAATCCCGAGTGATGTCAGGAAACTTGAAAAGTTATCGAGTTTAGTTCTGTTTTACAACAACTGTCAGGAGAAATTCCAGAAAGCATTGGACGCTTATCCACATTGGCAGACGTTCGATTGTTCGGCAACAGATTTTCAGGCACTCTACCTCAAGATCTTGGCCGATGCTCGATGCTCGAGAGATTCGAGGTTTGTTCTAACAAGCTTACAGGGACGTTGCCTAAGCATTTATGCAATGGCGGGAAGTTGCTGGAAGTTGTAGATTTTGATAACAATCTTGCAGGAGAATTGCCAACATCCCTTGGTAATTGTAATAGCTTACTAATGGTCGATTCCTAGTGGACTATGGATCTCGTTGAACTTATCAATGTTGATGATAAGTGACAACATGTTCACCGACAAGCTTCCCAGAAAAGTGTCGGATAAGCTCTCCCGACTTGAGATAAGTAATAACAGGTTTTCCGGAGAAATTCCTGTTGAAGTGATGCTATGGAGGAATCTTACTGTGTTTTATGCCAGTAACAATTTCTTCAATGGTGCAATTCCTAGAGAAGTAACTGCTCTTCCTTCTCTTTCAATGCTTTTGCTAGATCGAAACCAACTCCATGGTTCCCTTCCATCAGATATAATCGCACGGAAGTCACTCAGGACTCTTAACCTTAGCAAAAGCCAACTTTCTGGACAAATTCCAGAGGCCATTGGCTTTTTTACTCAAGTTTGGAACAGTTGTAGAGAGTTAGGAAATCTTGATAGTATTTTTGGGGAAGACGGTGAAAAATAATGTTTTGAAAGTTTGGGGGTTAAATTAGAAATTAATATTTTTTATTAACGGAGGTTAACGGTTCAAGGACCAAAACAGACACGATTCAAAACATAAGTGACAAGAATGATTTTTTTTAAATTTGGGTGACCAAAATAAAACAAACTCCAAACAAAAGGGACCACGGGTGAAGATTACCCATCCAAAAATTGTTTAATTGCGGCAATTAAACTAATCGCAAAGCCTTTTCTCACTATGGGATTACACGCTATTACACCCTTGAGCATTACCAACAAAGTGCGACAAGTGATCATAATGGTGTAATATTAAATTTTTTTAATATACAAATAGTTGAATTTATTAAATTATTTTTGAATTAAGACCAAATTGATAAAATGTATAAATTGTATGACTAAAACTGATGTCATATCGGGTCATGATTCAATTTTAACGATATAATAACTTATTTGTCACAAAATTTATCAATTAAATTATTATTTTTTAAAAAATGTCTTGTTTTGTATTTTATTTTCATTAACATTATTTTTGAACAATTTTTTATAACATTAGTTATTTATGGGTAAATTAACTGAGTGACCACCCAACTATTAGGTCTGACCTGTTTTGACCACTAAACTAAAAAAAATAAAAATTCAACAACTCAACTATTTAATGGACCTAATCTAGCCACCAGCCGTTAAAAAACTAACGACATGCCTGACGTGGCTGTTAGTAACTAACGACAACCGTATGTTGGTATTTATTTAATATTTTTTCCACGTCTGAATTTAATATATGAGTTGGATTTAAGAAATAAAAAATAAATAAAAATTAAAATTAAAAACTTAAAAGATCGATTAGTTTACCTTACACTAATTTTTTTCATTCGTTTTAGAAAGAAAATTATTTTTAGAAGGATAGTGTGAAAGTAAAGAGTTGATTTTTGTCTGTACGTTTGAAGAAATCAATTTAGAGATTGAATGAAAAAAGTTCTTCACGAAAGAGACAAACCAGACAGTATATCTTGTAATTTCGAAATATATTTTATTTTTAAAAAATCTGTAATTATTGTTTGGGATTCGATTTGGGTGTGAGGATAGACGATTTAGGGTTTTGTAAAGAAAAATAATTTGAAATTATTTGGGTGTGGGGATAAATGATTTAGGGATTTAGGATTAATATTTAATTTAGGGTTTTTAAGTTACGATTTTTATTTAGGATTTTGCCATTTAGGGTTTTCGATCTGCAAATATTTTTTATTATGACTAATTAAAAACATATTAGAATGATTGAAAATATAATGTTTGTATGATTTGAGATTTTTGAATTTGTTTATCACTAAAAAAACCTAAAATAATATATGTAACTTTAGAAAGTGATAGAAACACAATGTGCGTATGATTTAAGATTTAAAACTTTGTCTTTGAATGAAGGACCACAAAAAGTGACAGAAGCTTTGTCTGTCATTTAAATATTGAGTATTTTTTTTTGTTGCTGTTGGTATATGTAACTTGTCTATGCTTTTATGTGACTTTTTATGCATGTGAAATTGATTTTTATGCATGCATGTGATATATGCAATTGTTTGTCTCATTCTTGATTATGCATGTAGAACTGAATTTATTTTTATGCATGTGCTTCATTATTATATGACTTTTATGCATCTGATATGCATGAAAGTGACAGAAAGTTGGTGGGGTTTTATTTGATTATTATATGTTGAATGAGGTTTGCATGTGTTAGCATAATATGTGAGGTCAACTGAAAAAAGTTAGGTGGAGTATTAATTTGGTATATGTGCTAAATGTTTAGTGGACCATTATCTTTGTTTATTTATTATATATATATGCATGAAAATGACTGTTATGTCATTTTGGCATGTACAAAGGTGGGGTATTTATTTAGTTTAAAGTTTTTTTTTTATTTTGTTGGTATTTCATTTATATATCTTTGGTTGGTATTTATTTAATTACTGTTATGTCATTTGATTAATAAATATGATAGTTACTAAATTTGTTTGTTTGTTGTTTTATTAACAGAGATAAATTCATTCAAGTTCACCACTGTCATTTACCATGGTGGTTCCTTTTTGAGGAACCCACGTCTTATATATACTGGTAAGTTTATAAATTACTTTGATCGATGTGATATGGAAAGAATGAGTATGTTGAAGATTAGAGACATGGTTGAAGTTTTAAGAAATACTTATATATACTGATGTCCTTGAAATAATTAGCAACTTACCTAGAAACTATTATGTTCATGTGTACTTAGAGGATGTTGAACCTAAAATTAATGTTGATGAAGCTGAAGTTAGTGATACTGATCATATTGAGCCCGTAGATAGGGTAGATTTTGACTCCGAAGTTTCTAATTATGAAGTTTTTAAGTCAACTACTTTTGAGTCTAGTTTTACTAATTCTAAAAAAGATTGTGAAGATGAAGTTTCTGATATTAGGGTGGGTGTTAATGTTAACAAAGGTAATGGGGAGGGTAGTGATGAAATAAGGTTTGATAGTGATCCTGACAGTGGACATTCTGACTCATTACACATTCTAGATGAGTCAGACTCAGATGGTCCACATAGAAAGTATAGATATCTTGAATTTAATACCACTACTAACATTTTAAATCTAACTTTTAAGGTGGGGTTACTATTTGCAACAAAATATGTCTTGAGAGAGGCTTTAAGATGTATAGCATAAAGAATAGGGTTAGTGCTAGGTTTAAGAGAAATAACAACATGAGAATTCAAGTAGTTTGTAAGGAAGGTTGTCCATGGGTTTTATGGGCATCTCCAGTTAACTTTAAACAACCTTATGAAACTTAGCAAGTAAAGTCACTAGGTGATGAACATAGATATCTTAAGGATTATCAAAATACCAACATCACTTCTAAGTTTATTGTAAAGTAGTACTTATATGCATTTCACAATGATCCAAATTAAACAACTAGGCCCCTTAAACAAGCTATATTTAAGAATTTTACTACCCATATCCATTTGAGTAAGTGTATTAGGGCAAAAAACTTGGCCCTTGAGAAGCTGTATGGAAATTTAAATGAGCAGTACACAAAACTCTATGATTACCTAGCAGAGTTTAGGTCCTCAAACCCTGGATAACCACAGTCCTTCAATTGGATGAAAGGGTATTCAAGAAATTGCATATCTGTATACAATCAACGAATGATGGCTTTAAAGTTGGTAGGCCCATTATATGTATGTATGGGTGTCACTTGAAGGGGGTACTATAAGGGTCATCTTTTGGTAGCTGTAGGGCTGAATGCAAATGACTGTCTTTATCCCTTAGCATTTGCAATTGTGGACAATGAGAATGAGTCATTTTGGAACTGGTTTTTGACCTATTCAAGATTGATTTCGAGTTGAACAATTTTCACCACATCTCATTTATGACTGATAGGCAAAAGGCAATCCTATTTCTTTTTCAATTTTCACCATATTTATTCAATTTTGTTTACTAATAGTTTCTTTTTCTGAAAATTATAGGGATTGATGAAATCTGTGATGAAATTGTTTCCCTATTTAGAGCATATAACCTGTGTGAGATACCTTTACAATAATTTTAAGTTAGCTGGAAAACACAAAGGAAAAGCATTGAAGCACCAACTTTGGAAAGCTTCTAGGACAACATATGTGAGAGAGTTTAAAGTTGCCATGGCAAAATTTGAGGTATAATTATTAAATTTGTAAATAAGTTTTTAGTTCATAAATATGATTAACAAGCTTGTTTTAAAATTACTTTGCAGGGTTTATCAAGTACATGACACTTGTTTCTGTCAGGAAAAGACCCTAGGCAGTGGACAAAGTCTTTAGGAAGTGGATAAAGTCTCACTTCTCCTTCAGATCTAAGTCAGACATTTTATTAAACAATCTTTGCGAGTCTTTCAATATAATAACATATTCTACTTTTCCTGCTAGATTTTATGTATTGTCAAGCTCTTCTTTTTAAACCCTAGGCTGTTGTTTTAGGATATTTCTCATTACTGTTGTTTTTCATTATTGGTGTTAAATATGTGATTGGATGAACATTTGAAGCTAGATTTCTGTTATGTCATTTTGATACTATGTTTTGTAGATGATTCTGTATTTTTAATGTTTATTTTATAGATGACACTGTTGTGGGATATTTCTCATTTTGTAGATGATACTGTATTTTGCTAAGTCAGATTTCTGTTTTGCTGTGCAGTTGATACTTGAAGCTAGAGATAAAAGAATTATTATTTTGGTGGAGTCAATCAGATCAAGATTGATGCAAAAAATTACCAAGAGGGATGAAGTTGAGAAATTAACTGTCCCTCTGTGTCCTAAAATCCAGAGAAAGTTGGACAATGCAATCATATAGTCACATAGATAAGTTTTTTTTTAAAACTTGTACATTTGTTGTTTGTGTATATAGATGTTGGAAAATGCAATCACATAGTCACTTATTATTTCTTGTTTATTTTATATAGATGTTGCCCTTACGTGCTGGTGGCTCAATGTATCAGGTTTCATGTGGTCCTTCAGACTAACATTCTGTTAACATCCAAGCACGAACTTGCTCATGTCAAAAATAAGAACTAATTTGTTAAGTTACTTGTCCTACAATAATTTGTTCTTTAATAATGTATACACTTACTAATCATTTTTGTTCATTCGTTGCAGGCATCCTATGTATCCATGGCATTTCTGTTATATTGCTGATTGAGTACAGGCCCAAGACATATGTAGATCCATGTTACTCAATGTCTATTGAAATGGCCATCTACTCCTATTTCATCAGTTCAGTGAAGGGTGAAAATCAGTAAAATCCTCAACAAACTAATTTATCTGTCTTACCACCTGTCATAAAAGACCACCAGGAAGACCACATAAGAATAGAAGAAGGAGGGCAGATGAAGCACCACCTCAGGGTTGTAAGATTATCAAAAAGGGTGTGAGAATGTCCTGTAAGAAGTGTAGAGGGTCTGACAATAATGTGAAGACATGCAAGGGCCCTATTGGTGGTAATATCAAACCCCAACAACGAGCATCCACTTCTACTGTTGGTGGCAATACCAGACCCCAACAATGAGCATCGACTTCTACTATTGATGGTAATATCAGACCCCAACAATGAGCATCCACTTCTACTATAAGAAGAGCTCCTAGACCTAAACTGCTAGTAAATTTTTTATAAGGAATATGGATTGTTTGTTAGATTACTTTTTTCTTTGGTTGATCCAATTCTTGTGTACAAATAAGGAGAAGAACTGGAATAAGTGTCAATCAGGGACAAGCTCCAACATCAAGCCAATTTCATGGGCAAAATCAAAGCAACAATTCAAGGCCAAAACAAACTCCACCACTAGTCCATACTGTTAGATGGATGCTCATCTCCACTTTTCCTTCGAGTTAGGAAAGTTTTGTCAATCAGTCATCTCCACAAGAAGCTCCTGCTCAAAAGAAGTCTAAGAATGACCCTCAAACCTGTTACCATTAAACTCTTTTTGTAATTGCATGCATTTGACCATTGTAATGCATGCTAGATTTCAACATTGTTATTTGACCATTATTTTTTGATTAGGGGTATCACATGAATTCTTTTTGTTTCAAGGTTATCACATATTTTATACATGTGTATACATCGGTCAGAATGTAACTTTTGTGTATGTATTGGCCAAACATTTATTTTGTATGGATCATTTTCCAAACTTATTGGAATTATAAAATGAATCAAATTATATGTATTGTATTGTCAAACACTTGTTTTGTTCCTATATGTTCTTATCCATGCAAATTCTGTAACAAATCAAACATAAATTTAACTTCAAATTTTACATTCATTTCATAATAATAAGCTACATAGTACAAGAGGATCATACCAACACAACAACACAAACAACCCTTGAAAAACTTACAATACATGAGGATTATACCAAACAAACCCATAAATTAGGAAAACAATTTTCCTAATCCTAAACCCAGAAAAAACCCTAAACAAAATAAATAATCCTAAAAAGTCTCTCTTTTTTTTTTTCACGTTCCATAGCTGAAACTTTTCTTAGAAGACCGAAAATCACAGACCTTGATCGATTATGTACTGGTGGATCGTACTAAACAAAAAATTTGCAATTCTTGAATCCTTTTCCATAGTTTCTATAGCCTCAAAACCTTTTACCATGATTCTCATCGGTTTATCTTGTCGTTAATGTATAACGCACTCCACTATTGCATACTCGATCCAAGCTCTCAAACTCTATTTTCGATTTCAATGCTTCAAATCTTCTTCCTTTCTTCTGTAAAATTTTCTTCTATTTTTTGCCGTTTACTAGATGAATGGATAAAACAAAAGGGATAAGCTTTTAATTTAAGGTTCCACTAAATAGAAGATGAAGTAGACCAAAATTTCCTTTTCTTATGTGGTTTTTTTCAACATAGTAGTAAACTATTAGAAGCAAAATGTAACGACCCGAATTTTGAAATCTGAGGGTTGTTTTAACCCAAAGCGTGGGTTTTACATTTGGGTCAAGATATATGGGTCTCGAGAGCCTTTGAGGGCTTGTGGTTAGTTGTTGGGTTTGAGCCTTAGATAGGTGGATGAGTTAGGATGGTGTGGGAAATGTATTGTGGTATTTTTTAGGTCTACTTTTGAATAATAGGGAAAAGGCTTTTAATTTCCCTCTGCAGAAAAGGGGATGGTGATATTACCCTTTTTCTCTTTGTCTTCTTCCCTTAGCCAGCCTCTATTCTCCCAACTCCCACACCCAAGCAAAGGTTGAGACTTTGTAGTTTTGAGTTGGATTTTCGGATTTTGACTCAAGGGTGTTAGAATCGGCATTGAAGGATCTACATTTTAAGGTAAGAATCACCAAGTTTGGTGGGAGGCGAGTTTTTTGTGGGGGTTGAAGAAGAAGAGCGAGAATGGGAATTTTGACTCTATTCCTTGTAGTAAAACCATCCTTTTAGTCTCTTTCAATCTTCCAGCAAAGTTGTAACTCGTTTTACAACGTTTCCTTGTAGTTAAAGAAGTGGGAAATTCTTCTAGGGAGTTTGGGAAGAAGAAATCTTGAAGGGCTTGGGTTAGAGGCTTCCTTTTCAACTTTAGGATCAAGTTTAGTACACTACTAACTCATGTGTGATCCTGGAAATCATAAATTCGATTGCATTGTTGCTTGGTTGATGTTTTGGCTATTTGAATATTAGAGACCTTTCTAATGTCTAAACCCAAATTTGGTGATAAAATAGTATAAAAATGGTAAGAAACCATTTAAACCACTACCATAATGTAACCCCCTCGACACCCGACCGAATCGAGCGAGCTATATTAGGTTTGCAGAAGCAAACCGAAGAAAAATTACGAAAACCAGTCCATTTTTTTCTTTTATCTTTTCTAGATGCATATTATTAATCCTAAGTGATCATGCTTGCAGTGGGTGAAGATACAAAAGAAACGGACATATGCATTTTAGGGACCAAAATATAAATCTGCAAAACTATAACGGCTTACTTAAAATTAGATTTACAATGCATTAAATAAAAACCTCATATGCAAACCACATTGCCAAAGCAATACCCCATTCCCAATCCGGAATGGAAACCAATGCTCACTAGCATTTCCTTTATCTTTAAACCATCGCATATGTATTCAAAACCATGCATTTACAGTAAGTAAAACAAACCATGTTTAAAACCAAAACATGAACTCAACCATGCTCATATCCAATCCGATATTCGAGAGAAAAAGAGAGAAAACTTTTTCGATATTCGAGAGCAAAAGAGAGGAAACTTACTTCCGAGCTTAGGTAAGTGTTTCAAGTTTAACATAAACTCCCCAAAACACTTTCAAACCTTTGAAAGACTTTTAAAATCATTTTGACTCACCGCTTACACCTCGCCTTGCTCGCTAATGCAAAACAAGCTCCCGGCATGCAACAATCCACCTCAAGATGCTTTGCCTTGATCATCCCCAGTTTTGGCCACACAAAACCAGAGGAAACATGCATTAAAATGCATCCAAACCTTTGCCTCAAAGAAAAATACCGCAACTCACAAGTTCCTCACTCAAAAACCAACCGAAACTTATCGAAATCAACCTCAAACACTTTCCAATCTTAACCCAGCCACAATATAACGATTTGATAGATCAAACTTCATCAATTAACATATAAAAACCCTTTTACAACATTCTTTTACTTCCAGCAATGATTAAACCCCAATATCATCACAAAAACCCTTACTAACAACCATTAACATTAGAGATTCAACTAGTTCGGGATTATAATGTTAAATCCAAGCATTTAACATTATTAAACATCAAAATCATGATCTAATCTGATCAAAAACCTAGCAAAATAGATCCAATTCGGAAATCTACCAATTTCACCAATCAAAACAAAATTAAAACAATTTCCCTTAATTAAACTATCAAAACACATTAGAAAACAATTGTAAAGGATCAACAACTTGGGAATTTCAGTAAAGAACCTTTCATTAGAGGAGAAGAACGTACCTTACTTCTAATGGATGCTTTCTCCCTTAATTGGCTGATTTTACATGTTAAAACAAAGTTAAAACAATAAGGTTTTGTTTAAAAACCATTAACAATCCATTAGAAATCAGAAGATTTAAGAAAAAGAAGATTTACCTGAAAATTTAGAAGAAGAGAATATTGTTTGGCTGAAGAGATTTTGAGAGAAAAGGTTTTTGAGAAAGTTAGTTACGTGACTTTTGTTTTAAAGAATTAATTATCAATTAATTCTCCCCAACCTATTTTATTTTCCAAAACACTTTTAAAAATAGCCAATTAAAGGATAAAGTCTGAAATTAGACTTTTGGGCTATTAGCTCCTTAAAGATTCAAAGTTTTGACCCTTTACAAATCAGTCACTAAAAATAGTTTTCAAAGTTTGCGTTTTGTTCACTAGCTAAAAATGTTTGATTTCCAAAACACATTTTCCAAAATTGATTTTACCACAATCATTAATATATTAAATAATGATTTTAGAGCATTTTCCCATATTTTTATCACTTCCAAAAACATTTAATCCGATTTAATCCTGAAACTGACTTGAATCTCTAATACCGGTTCACCAACCCCATAGAACGAACCCCAAAACATCTAGGCCCAAAACTGGGGCGTTACAACTCTCCCCCTCTTAAGAAATTTCGTCCTCAAAATTTACCAGGAGGAAATAAATGCGAAAATTGCTCCAACATATCCGCCTTGCTTTCCCAAGTGGCTTCCTTGACACCACGATGTCGCCACAAAACCTTAACAAGTTCAATCATCTTGCCACGAAGAACTTTGCTGCTGGAATCAAGGATTCCCACCGGCTCATCATCATAAGATAAATCTGGCCTCAACTCAATATGCTCCACCGGCATAACATGCGAGGGATCCGACCGATACCTCCGCAACATAGATACATGAAACACATAATGTATTTTTTTTCTAGTTTGGGAGGCAACCTCAACAGATAAGCCACATGACCAACATGCTCTACAACCTCATACGGTCTAAAAAACCTCACATTAAGCTTACCCTTACGTCCGAACCGCATCACCTTCTTCCACGGTGACACTTTCATGAACACATGATCACCAGCCGTATATTCAATCCCCTTACGCTTCAAATCCGCGTAGGATTTCTGCCGATCCGCAGTCGCTTTCAAGCGATCGCACAGAAGCTTTACCTTCTCATCTGTGTCTTTCAACACATATGGTAAGGAAACATGCTTTTCCCCAACCTCGTCCCAACACAATGGTGCACGACACTTCTGGCCATACAACACCTCATACAGTGCCATCGGGATACTCACTTGATAGCTATTATTATAAGAAAAATCAACCAAAGGTAGATGTTTCTCCCAGGTTCCTTGAAACTCAATAATACAACATCTCACCATATCCTCCAATACCCGAATAACACGCTCTGACTGCCTATCCATCTGAGGATGATACACAATACTAAAATTCAATTTCGTACCTAAACCCCAAAACCAACGCTCCCAAAACCTCGTTGCAAACCTCAGATCTCTATCTAAAACAATGAACTTAGGTACCCCGTGCAAACGCGTAATCTTAGCAATATACAAGTTCGCCAACGTGTTCAAGGTATACGTTGTATGCATTGGCAGAAAATGTGCACACTTCGTAAACCGATCAACAATCGCCCAAATGGAATCATTTTTATCCAATGTCAACGACAACCCTGACACAAAATCCATGGTGATTCTCTCCCATTTCTATTTCGGAATTCTCAACAGTTGTAACAACCTGGATGGAAACTGATGTTCAGCCTTAACCTGCTGACACACCATGCACTTAGAACAAACTCCGCCACATCCTTTTTCAACCCAACCCAATAGTACACCTCCCTTAAATCACGATACATCTTGGTACTACTGAGATGCATAGCAAAAGGACTAGAATGTGCCTCTGTCAAAATAGTGCGCCTCAGCTCTGAATCTTCTGGCACCACTATTCGACCCTTAAAGCACAAAACCTCATCATCAAAATGAAAATCCGTTAGATTACCATATGCTATGTCCCTAATATAAGGAACCAAAGAATCATCATACGGTTACTTAGCTTTACTCATTTGTGACAATGTAGGCTTAACTTGCAGCTCAGCCAACAAACCACCTTCCTGTGTCACACTCAACCTTGCAACATCGCCCTAAGCTCAACCGTAACCTTACGACTCAACACATCTGCAACCACATTACCCTTTCCAAGATGATACTTGATTGTCAAGTCATAATCCTTAAGTAACTCCAACCATCTACGTTGCCTAAGATTCATATCCTTTTGAGACATTAAATATTTCAAACTCTGATGATCCGTAAAAACAACCCATTTCTCTCTATAAAGATAAGGCCCCCAAAGCTTCAAGGCAAGCACCACAACCGCAAGCACCAAATTATGAGTCGGTAGTTCGCTCATGAACTTTTAGCTATCTTGATGCATAGGCCACCACTTTACCTTTTTACATCAGCGCACAACTCAAACCATCGTAAGACGCATCGGTATAAACCACAAACTCCTTCCCTGACTCAAGTTAGATCAACACATGAGCATGTGTCAAAACTTCCTTCAACTTTTCAAATCTATGTTGTTGTTTCTCCGACCACACATAAGGAACATTATTTTGCAACAACTTTGCCAATGGAGCCGCAATACTAGAAAACCCATCTACAAAGCGACGATAATAACCAATCAACCCAAGAAAACAGCGAATCTCAGATACTGACTTGGGTTGCTTCCAATTGAGAATGGCCTCAACTTTTTGTGGATCAACACGGATACCCTTCGTGGAAACCATATGACCAAGAAACATCACTCCTTGAGCCAAAACTCGCACTTGCTCAACTTGGCATACATCTGATTATCCTTTAAAGCATGCAACACAATCCGTAAATGTTGATCATGTTGTTCCTCGATAAGAGATTACACGAGTATATCATCGATAAAAACCACCATGAACTGATCAAGGTACTCATGAAACACCATATTCATCATATCCATAAACGTAGCTAGGGTATTCGTCAAACCAAACGGCATCCCCAAGAACACATAATGTCCGTACCTCATACGAAATACAGTCTTATACACTTCTACCTCATTAACCATCAACAGATAATACCCTAATCTTAAATCAATCTAAAAAAAACCGTTGCCCCGTGAAACTAATCGAACAAATCAATCTCAGAAAACACCATTGCCCCGTGAAATGAGTACTTGTTCTTTACCGTTAACTTATTCAACTGCCGATAATCAATGTATATATGCATCGTACCATCTTTTTTTCCACAAAAAGAACTGAAGCACCTCAAGGCGGAACACTCGGTCGAACAAACCCACGATCCAACAACTCCTGAAGCTGTGTTTTCAACTCTCTCAATTCCTTCGGTGCCATCCTATAGAGAGTAAGGGACACCGGTACCGTACCCGCGTACGTCTCAATACCGAACTTCACCTCTCTATCCGGAGGTTAACCCGATAACCCTTCAAAAAAAACTTCTAGATAATTACAACAGCCCGAATATCCCGCACCCGAACACCCTTAACTTTTGAAAAAATCACGATAGCCCTATAAGCT
Organism: Hibiscus mutabilis; assembly: GCA_019671005.1. Taxonomy (NCBI): domain Eukaryota; kingdom Viridiplantae; phylum Streptophyta; class Magnoliopsida; order Malvales; family Malvaceae; genus Hibiscus; species Hibiscus mutabilis. The sequence goes on from CM033754.1 coordinate 11,541,136, forward strand.
TGACAACCTCCTTGCTTCAACTTTTCCTACCTGTATAGCTGAAACAACATTGGACAAGAATTTCACATTCTCGCCAACCACCACAACATCATAATCATCGGCTAACCTCAAAGAAATTCTTTTGGATTCACAATCCACAACCGCCTTGTGCTCACATAACCAATCCATACCAAGGATGACTTTAAAACCACAGATCGACAATTCCATTAAATTTGAGACAAACTCTTACCTGAACAACTAGAGGACACCTCCTATACAACCTTCTAGTAGTAATCGTCTCATCAAAAGAACTAGTTACTAACACTTCATCAGCCTCTGAGAAATTATCTGCAAGTGTGGACATATGTATGTATGATTCCTTATATGTCATTGTAGACTATCTAAGTGAATGCTAGCAAAAGGGACATAAGTTATGTATTGGAAAAGTATAAAACAGTGCCAAGATGAGTCTTTTGCGTGCAAGTATACACGGTCTGCAAGTAATACAGTTGGTAAGCTGAGTATCGATCCCACAGAGATTGACTTGGAATTCAATTACTTTGATTGTTACTTGTCTTAAGAAAAAATTGGTTTGTTTTGAAATTGGTTTTGGAAATAATTGAATAGAAAAGAAATAAAAGTAAAGTAAAGACGTTGGCAAGGAAGGTGCTTTAATGAATAATGAGCGTTGGCAGGGAATGCTTGGTTTTCACGCTATTTATGCCATGCCAGCCTTTAATAACAACCTGTCTTGGCATTGTTTGCCGAACAGATTCAAAATTAGCAAAGCCTCTCTCAATGGTCATTGCCCTAAATTGATCATGTAAAAACCCCTATATCTCTATAGTGCATGCTTTTAAATAAACCAATTTTATTAAGATCCAATCTATACTTCTAAGGGTAGATTTCACTCCCGAAGTAAGTTCATCTACTTGAACGACTTCTCTCAAAGCTTCTCTCCTTAGTATTCAACAACTTAATCGTTGCCACCCCAAGTCTGTTAAGATATTGAGGAGCAATAGGCCAACAGTGCCATCTCTCACTTGGCATAGTATTTAGAAAACATTAAAGTATGCCGAATAGATAAAACATTACCAAGGCAGATTTATTATCAAAAACTAAACATGAAAACATCATTTCAACACAAACATCCCCCACCAACTATTGAGTTAGTTCATGGTGAGGGATTTAACTGAAAAACCATAAACGTTTTCAAAATACATCATCATTAAAAAATAAAAATAACTAAACAAAGAGAATGGGCAAGAAGGAGGCCTCTCGATGCAGCCCTTCAATGGCTCTAAGCCCTCGGTCTAGCTGGTCGAACCATGCAACCTTCCTCTTTTGATCGTCACACACCAACCCCTCACTTCTCACTCCGATCTTCCCACTAAATGCTAGCTTGGTTGGTGTTTAAATAGGCGTGCGAGGAAGGGAAAGGATTAGCTCTTCAAATTTCAAACTTCAACTGCCCAAGGGATAAGGGATTATCATCTTATCCAAATTTGAATGAGAGCTGATCAGGCTAGGGCCGACGTCATACTGCTGACGTTGCCTTGGCGCCCAAGCTTGGCATGAATCTGCCAACAAGTCTTGGCACCATCTTATCCGCTATTTTTTCGGAGATTGATCCAATTGCTATCTTTTCAGAGCCTGATCATTTCCTATTTTTTCGGGGTCCAACAACTTCTTGGCATGGCATCAAGTTCACTTCTCTGCCAACCGGTGCTTGGCATTGTCTTGTCCATCTATGCCAACAACACTCGGCATTCTCTCTAGCACTCCTTCCTGTGTTGCTTTTTAGGGCCAAATCTTATGCCAAGCCTGCAAAATTGCCAACAAAACAACCCTTCACACTGGCATAGACAAAAGTCTAAACTCCTTATGCAAATGCATGATTCTAACATCCTAATGCAACTTAATGTACCTAAAACTAAGCAAAAGTATTGTAAGATTGGCATTAAAAATAATACTTTTGGAGAGGTAACACACCCCCAAACCTAACTCATTACTTGTCCTCAAATAATGCAAACAAAATAAAAACAAAAACTCTAAAAAAGTTACCTTGACAAAATTTTGGTTGAATGCCAACGTGTGCTGGCAAGCAGAATTTGGCTCTATTTTTGTCCTCAGTATCTCAGTGCAATAATGCCAAGCAGATAGTAATTCAAGTGCAGCAATATAACTCTAGTCTAAGTTCATGAAGAGTGCATGATGTGTAGGCAATATGCTTCAAGTATCATGTCACTCCCTTAGCCAATTTTACTACCTAAACTCAGATTTTTATCTTTTTCTTTGCCAAGGGTTTCTGTTGGCATTAACTTAAGCTTGCTTCTTGACACTATTTAGCGTGAGAGATAAGAAGGTGCATACCACGAATCCCCACCTTAATCTAGACATCACTAGGCTTTCTCTTCAACTCATACTCTAAGATTTTGGATTTGAGAACTAAAAGGGAGCAAACCACGAAGCCCCAAGTAACTTATTATCCCTAGGTAGGATAGTTCATTTCATTTTTTTTCTTGCCTTGACAGAACATTGCTGCCTTATTAATCTAACATAGATAAAATACTAACATTAATAAATATTAATCTAACACATAAATAAAAAACAAATTTAACATAAATAAAATATTAATATAAAACATAAATTTAAAACATAATTAATAGTAATCTAAAGTATAAATAAACATACAAAGTAAAAAAAGCATAATTTTAAATTAACTAATACTTCATTAAATCATAAAAAATACAATACAAATAAAAAGAGAAGAAAATATACCTAACTAGGAGCTCGAATAATGAACCCCGACTGAACCCCACCGGGATCTACCACGATCTCTCCAAAATTATTAACTAGATCGGACCTAAAATAGGACCCCGATCGAACCGACTAGGACCGAGGGCACTACCCCGGTCCTTGGCTAGCCCAAGAGCATAGCTCTCTTATAAGGGGGCTGCCACTGCCGGCCATTCTTCTCCTTTCAATTGCCCCTCCCCATGCCTCTATTTATAGGCAATTGGGGAGGCCTAAGGGGTGACATGGACCACCCAAAAACCACGTAATTTCTTTTTTTATTATTTTTTGATTTTTTTATTAATTTTATATTAATAATATTACTATTAAAATAACACTAATAACACTAAAACCTGGTCAAAAATGAGTGATTATAGTTGCAACCCCAAGTCTGTTAAGATATTGAGGAGCAATAGGCCAATAGTGCCAGCTCTCGCGTAGCATAGTATTTAGAAAACATTAAAGTATGCCGAATAGATAAAACATTGCCAAGGCAGATTTATTATCAAAAACTAAACATGAAAACAGCGTTTCAACGCAAACATCCCCCACCAACTATTATTAGTTCATGGTGAGGGATTTAACGTAAAAACCATAAACGTTTTCAAAATACATCATCATTAAAAAATAAAAATAACTAAACAAAGAGAATGGGCAAGACAGGAGTCTCTCGATGCAGCCCTTCAATGGCTCCAAGACCTCGGTCTAGCTGGTCGAACCACACAACCTTCCTCTTTTGATAGTCACACACCAACTCCTCATTCCTCACTTCGATCTTCCCCCCTAAATGCTAGCTTGGTTGGTGTTTAAATAGGTGTGCGAGGAAGGGATAGGATTAGCTATTCAAATTTTGAACTTCAACTTCCCAAGGGATAAGGGATTATCATCTTATCCAAATTTGAATGAGAGCTGATCAGGCTAGGGCTGACGTCATACTACCGACGTTGCCTTGGCGCCCAAGCTTGGCATGAATCTGCCAACAAGTCTTGGCACCATCTTATCCGTTATTTTTTCGGAGACTGATCCAATTGCTATCTTTTCGGAGCCTGATCATTTTCTATTTTTTTGGGGTCCAACAACTTCTTGGCGTGGCATCAAGTTCACTTCTCTGCCAACCAGTGCTTGGCATTGTCTGGTCCATCTATGCCAACAACACTCGGCATTCTCTCTGGCACTCCTTCCTATGTTGCTTGTCAGGGCCAAATCTTATGCAAAACCTACAAAATTGCCAACAAAACAACCCTTCACACTGGCGTAGACAAAACTCTAAACTCCTTATGCAAATGCATGATTCTAACATCCTAATACAACTAAATGTACCTAACAATAAGCAAAAGTATTATAAGATTGGCATTAAAAACAATACTTTTGGAGAGGTAACACACCCCAAACCTAACTCATTGCTTGTCCTCAAGTAATGCAAACAAAATAAAAACAAAAACTCTAAAAAAGTTACCTCGACAAAATTTTGGTTGAATGCCAACGCGTGCTGGAAAACAGAATTTGGCTCTATTTCTGTCCTCATTATCTCAGTGCAATAATGCCAAGCAGGTAGTAATTCAAGTGTAGCAATATAACTCTAGTCTAAGTTCATGAAGAGTGCATTATGTGTAGGCAATATGCTTCAAGTATCCTGTCACTCCCTTAGCCAATTTTACTACCTAAACTTGGATTTTTATCTTTTTCTTTGCCAAGGGTTTCTGTTGGCATTAACTTAAGCTTGCTTCTTGACACTATTTAGCGTGAGAGATGAAAGGGAGCATACCATGAATCCCCTCCTTAATCTAGACATCACTAGGCTTTCTCTTCAACTCATACTCTAAAGTTTAGGACTTGAGAACTAAGAGGGAGCAAACCACGAAGCCCCAAGTAACTTATTATCCCTAGGTAGAGGAGAGTTCATTTCATTTTTTCTTCCCTTGGCAGAACATTGCTGCCTTATTTATTTCTTTTTACCCTGGCATCATTTTTTTTTCTAAATCTGAGCATAGTTTCAAAAAGTCTAAGTTTGCTAAGGAACTAGATACATACTATGTGTTAAGTGTAAGTTCAATTCCCTAAACTAGAGATCAATTGCCAAGCAAAGCTGGCTTACTACGCTGCTGACATGGCATGACAATTAAAGATTAAAATTTCCTCATTGGACAGACACCTAGATCAAATTAAACTTTCCTAATAAATGCTAACATTTTTCAAAATTAAACCAAGGCAAAATTTTCTTTTTTTCTTTTTTAGTGGTTTTGTATGCATCTATCTAAATAACCTAAATGGCATGGCAACAGAATTTAGACATGAAATGTATAGCCTGACATAAATGTGAGAAAATGCACACCCCCAAACCCAAGATGTGAATTGTCCCCAATGCATGAAACAACTCATATATACAAGAAAAATAGAAAAAAAAAAAAAAATGCATGATCATGTAAATGCAATGGAATGAAATGTAAATGAGTTTAGGAAGAAGAGGACTCCCCTTCGGAGACTATTTGTCGTGTGGCATGGATTTTTCTTCTCACAAATGGCCCTCGATCAGGGGCCATGTGCTTCTTTCGTTTCAGGCTCGGTTTTGAAGCGGCAGTGGAGGCTCCAACTTCCTCTTTTTCCTTGGCAGGCTCCGATGCAGCAGGTGCATCGGTGGCATTAGATGGCGTATGTATAGCAAGTGTCACTGGCGACTTGGCTTTGGCAGACTTGGCTTTGGTTTCCTTTGTTTTAGATAAGGAATTAGAACTGGCAAACTCGACTTGAACTGGAGATAACGGGACTGTGGCATCGGCCGAGGTATGAACTGGACTAGCTGGCATGGCATTGTCGCTGGCAGAGAGCTCGGCAGGGAAGTCTGGAAACTTTGGCACAAAATCACTTGATAGTTTTGTAAGAGCCTCTCTGATCACAACATCCCTGGCCTGGATATAGTGTTGTATCTTGACATTGAGCTCCTTAGCCTTTTCCAGCTTTTGGAGAATAATATCCTGGCGTTGGTGAATTTGGGACAACATTTCCATTGAATTGTCTGGCACAGTTTCTGGCATGGTTGTTGGCGCGACCCTTGACTCCTTGGGCTTTGGCGTGGGTGCCCTTGCCTTTCCCTTCCCTTTGTCCTTGGGCTCAGTAGCAACAAGATTCCTCCATATAGAAACAGTAATTGTTGTTCCCTTGATTGTTTGCCCTTTATCCGTATCAAGCCTTGGCACATCATGGAGCATACAAGCGTTAGAAATCAACAAAGGGAAAAACAAGCTGCCAGTACCTTTCGCTGCGCACTTGTAAGTTTCCTCAATAATAAGCTTGCCAATATTGATTTTGCGCCCCATAACAATGGAGTGCAACAGGATCATCCCTTCCGACACGGTCTCGTTATGGGATGTGGGCATCAGATTCGCCTTGAGAAAGTGATTCCATCCTCTCTATTGGGGCTTCAATGCCAGCCTCTTCACCATACGGTGCCCCTTGGATGACACTATCCATGCCGTGCCAGGCTCGCACAGATCTGCCAGCAGCCTCTTTCTCTTGGAAGCGTTCATTGATTCAGCATACTCGAAATACTCATCCTTTGCATCATCTAACTCAAACATATTATTGATATACCATTCATCGAAACGAACACATTAACCTCTAATCATCAAGAATGGCAAATCCTTGGTCACAAGGTGCGCATAGAATGCTTGGACGATTGTGGCATAAACCTCCCCCTTTTGCTGGCAAAACTGAGTCCATTTGTGCAAGTTAATCATAGACATAACTTCCAGAGGGAAGCCATTGTCCGTCTCTGTGTTGAGGTCGAAGTGCTTCTCATAGCAAAAATTCCTCGAGGCAAAATTGGATTCGAACTTTTTCTCGAACTCCTCGTTGAAGAATCGCTTGAAGGGGATAGAGATGAAGCCATTGAAACTCGTTGAAGGAACTTGAAATGGTGTTGAAAGATGAAGAAAAAGACGATTTGGGTTTTGCACTTGCTTATCGAAAAGAAAGTAAAAAGTGAAAGAGAGATGTTTGGTTTCTTTAACCGATAAAGGTGAGAAAGTGAAAGGTTTTGGGTTGGTTGAGTGTTTTAATGGGATTAGTAATTAGGGATAATGATGGGAAATATAAAAAGAATTAATTTAAAAAAAATAGGTGGAGTGATAATTTTGAAGTGATAAGGTGATAGGTGATAAGATAGGGTAAGGATTGTAGTGATAAGGTAATTGATTTGAAATTTTAAATTTCAACCAAGATCTTGGGCAGCTAGGGTTTAAAGTCAAATAAAAACATCTCTCTCTTATTTTACCGGGCTGATAAAACTATGTTTTTTTTCTTCATTTTATCTTTTGCACCACTGCATGCCGAGCTGCTCTGGCACTGCGCCTGGCAGATTTTTCTATTGAAGCGTTATCCCCAGCCAGCGACCCTGGTAGTGTTCCTGGCATAATGAATCTGCACAACTTAAAGGAAACCTTTCAACACAGTAAAGGAATAAAACTTAAAATATAAAAAGAAAGAAAAAAAATAAAAAACCTAAAAATATAAAAACAAAGAAAAACACTAACCTAATATTTACAAAAGTTCAAACCTGATGGTGTTTTCATGTTACCTCTGCCAAGAGGATCACCTCTTTGGCATTGTTCTGATCACTTTCCATGTAGTGCTTCAAACGTTAGCCATTCACCTTAACGATTTCGCCCATCTTCAAATTCTTGATGTCCACAGTTCCATAAGAATAAGGCTTCACAACTTCATAAGGGCCTGTCCATCTTGATCTGCGTTTCCCTGGAAACAACTTAAGCCGTGAGTTGAATAACAAAACACGTTGGCTTACCTCAAACTGTCTTGGCATTATCCTACTGTCATGCCAACGTTTTGCTTTTTCCTTGTAGATCATGGCGTTCTCATAGGCTTATGTTCTGAACTCCTTCAACTCATTTAGGTCTAGTAACCTCTTTTCTCCAGCAGTTCTCCATGCCATGCCAAGTGTTCTGATGGCCCAGTAGGCTTTATGCTCAAGCTCCACTGGCAGATGGCATGGTTTGCCGAAAACAAGTCGAAATGGTAACATACCCAAAGAAGTTTTAAATGCAGTCCTGTAAGCCCACAAGGACTCATTTATTCTCAAGGACCAATCCTTCCTTGATGGATTAACAGTCTTCTCTAAGATGTTTTTGATCTCCTTATTTGAAATCTCAGCTTGCCCATTTGTTTGTGGATGATATGCTATGGCAATTCTCTTCTGTATACCATACCTGCACAAAGCTTTAGAGATTAGATTACACTTAAAATAGGTGCCCTCATTGTGAATAATCACCCTAGGGGTGCCAAATCTAGTAAAAATGTGTTTATGCCAGAACTTGGCAACAACCTTGGCATCGTTCGTTGGTAGGGCCACGGCCTCTACCCATTTAGATACATAGTCAACAACCAAAATAATATATACATTATCGAATGAGAGTGGAAATGACCCATAAAGTCTATCCCCCATACATCAAATAAATCCTCCGGCATAATGTTTTGAAGCGGTAGTTGGTGTCTGCCAGAGATGTTTCTGGTCCGTTGGCATCGATCACATGGCTTGGCATACTCGTGGGCATCCTTATATAGTGTGGGCCAAAAGAATCCTGACTGCAGTACCTTGGCAGCAGTCTTTACCCCAGCAAAGTGACCTCCATATAGCGCGGCATTGAATAGATGCAATATGTTATACTGTTCATCCTCAGGCGCACACCGACGGATCACTTGGTCAGCACACTGTTTGAACAATATTGGCTCGTCCAGTAGTATTGCCTAACTTCCCGCAAGAACCTCTTCTTGGCATTGTATGCTAAGTCTGGTGGCAGAATGTTACTTACCAAGTAGTTGACAATGTCAGCATACCATGGCACGACATTAACTGCAAGCAAATACTCATCAGGAAATTCATCTCTTATAAATTTGGTCTTACCATCTTCAAGATGATGCTCTAAACATGAGAGATGGCCATCTACTAGGTTTTCACTGCCCTTCTTGTCTCGGATCTCAAGGTTGAATTCTTGAAGTAGGAGCATCCATCGGATTAGTTTGGGCTTGGCATCCTTCTTTGCCAAGAGATACTTCAATGCCGAATGATCTGTAAAAACCACAACTTTGTTACCAATTAAATAAGATCTAAATTTGTCAAAAGCAAATACAACCGCAAGAAATTCTTTCTAGATCGTAGAGTAGTTCAGTTGTGCTTCGTTCAAGGTTCGGCTGGCATAGTATATGGCATGAAAAACCTTGCCATGCCTTTGTCCCAAGATTGCTTCAACGACATAATCGCTGGCATCGCACATGAGCTCGAAGGGCTCACTCCAGTCCAGTGCCACAACTATAGGGGCATTGATCAACTTCTCTTTAAGCTCCTGATGTGTTCTCAAACAAGAATCGTCAAATGCAAAAGTGGCATTATGTTCAACTGCAAGCATAAAGGTCTGACAATTTTTGAAAAATCTTTAATAAAGCGCCGATAAAAATCAGCATGTCCTAAAAATCTCCTTATACCTTTAACACTCGTTGGAGGCAGTAGCTGTTTAATTACCTCAACTTTTGCTTGATCCACTTCTAACCCTCTCTCAGTTACCTTTTGCTCGAGAACAATGCCCTCCTTCACCATGAAGTGGCATTTTTCCCAATTCAACACTAGGTTTGTCTCTATGCATCTCTTCAAGACTTGCTCCAAACTCAGAAGGCATTCCTCAAATGTTTTGCCAAACACTGAGAAATCATCCATGAACACTTCCATGTTGTGCTCGATATTATCAGAATAAATGGACATCATGCAACGTTGAAACGTTGCTGGTGCATTACATAGGCCGAATGGCATCATTCTAAACGCAAATGTCCCATAAGGGCACATGAACATGGTATTCTCTTGATCATCAGGGACGATGACAATCTATTTATAACCTGAATAACCATCCAAAAAATAATAGAAAGCTTTACCTGCCAACCTGTCTAGCATCTGATCAATGAATGGCAATGGGAAGTGGTCCTTCCTCGTGGCATTGTTCAGCCTCCTAGTCCATGTACACTCTCTATCCTGTGATTGTTCTGGAGGGGATCAACTTAGCTTCACTATTTTGTACCACGGTCATGCCACCCTTCTTTGGTATGCATTGCACCGGGCTAATCCAAGAGCTATCAGAAATGGGATAAATAATCCCGACATCAAGCCATTTTATGATCTCTTTTTTCACTGCCTCTTTCATGCTTGGGTTTAGCCTTTTTAGGCTTTCAATGGTCTTGCCATGGTACTCCTCCAAGATAATCTTGTGCATGCAAATGGTTGGGCTAATACCTCTGATGTCTGCCAAGGTCCACCCTAATGCTTGCTTATAATCACGTAATATTGCCAACAATCTTGCCTCCTGATCATTAGTTAGACCAGTGGCAATGATCACCGACAGAGTTGAGTGTTCACCTAAGTAAGCATACTTCAAGTGATCTGGCAGTGGTCTCTGTTCCAACGCTGGTGGCTCCTCAATTGATGGTTTAGGTACCTTGATTTCTCTGCTAGCCAACTGTAGTGGCTCAAAATAACTCATCTTTTTAGCCTCCAAGACTGGTTCTTCTGGTCCCTCAAACAGATTAGCTATGCCATCTAAATTGTTGGCATCAAATTCTATATCCTGGCTTAACTGTGCCGTGTCCAAAGTGTAAATGGACTCCATCATCTCCTCTACTTGGCACTCATCAGGTTCATCTACACATTTCAAAGCTTGAAACACATTAAATGTAACATGATGGTCATTCATGCGCATTGTTAGTTCCCCTTTATGAACATCAATCAAAGCTCTACCTGTGGCAAGAAAAGGTCTCCCCAAAATAATAGAGACATTAATATCAGCCTCATAATCCAAAATGATAAAATTAGCTGGAAAAATAATTTTTTCTACCTTTACCAACACATCCTCAATCTTACCCTTGGGATGTGCATAGGATCGGTCTGCCAGCTGAAGTGTCATCGTGGTAGGTCTTGCTTCTATGCCAAGCTTCCGAAAAACTAGCATTGGCATCAAGTTGATGCTAGCTCCTAGGTCACACAGTGCCTTGCCCATGAATTTGTTGCCAATGGTGCAGGGAATAGTGAAACATCTCGGATCTTTTAGCTTTGGTGGCAATCGGTTTAGGATCATGGCACTGCATCTTTCGATTAGTGCAACAGTTTAAAAGTCTCCCAACTTCCTCTTTTTGGACAGAATGTCCATAAATTTGACATAGTTGGGCATTTGTTCAAGGGCTTCTACCAATGGAATGTTGATTTGCAATTGCTTAAGAATCTCCAAGAAGCGCTTGAATTGCTGGTCTTGCTTATTCTTTTGAAGCCTTGCTAGAAATGGTGGTTACGGATAAATACGTGCCTGCTCTGCTGTCTTTGCCAACGCAGTGCTGGCATCAGTCTATTTGGCCTCGGTGTTGGCATCGGTTCTGGCATCATCTATTTTTGCTTCATCTTTCTTTGCTTCCCTGGGATTATCTGCTGGCAAAGGCTTCTCAACTTGGCAATTAACTGGCTGCTTGGCAGCCTTCTCCACCTCACACTACTTACCGCTCCGAAGAGTTATGGCTTTACATTGTTCATTTTTTTGTGCCGAGAATCTTCTGTGTCACTTGGCAAAGTTGCTTGTGGTCGATTGCTGAGTGCATTGGCAATCTGCCCTATTTGGACTTCCAAGTTTCTCATTGATGCTGCCAAACTCTGGACTGTGGCATCATTCCTCTCCATATACTCTGTGAGTGTGCCACCTTGGTTGAGTCTCTGCCCTTGCTGAAAATTGTTTTGGGCTTTCTGTGGCATGGCATTCTGATAGAATGCTGGCATGGAATTGTTATTCTGCCTCTGGGTATTCTGACGCTGGGAATTGTACTGGTTACCTCCCTGATTTCCCCATGCTAAGTTAGGGATGTTGTCTCCAACCTGCATATAAGTATTGGAGTTAGGATTATAGTAACGATTAACATTGCCAACAAAATTTATTGATTCAAGGTTGGCAGGGCATTCATCCACATGATGATTTTCTCCACAAATTGTACAGAAATGATCTAATGCTTTGACTTCTTGCGACTCGTTGTTCTTTCGCAACGTTCTTACCATGCTAGTAAGGTTGGAAATCTTGGCATGAATGGACGTTAGTTCGTCAACCTGAAATTTCCTATTGGTTTTAGTTCCGGTCCCAAGTCTCACAGCAGGATATTCAAAATCATTGATTGCAATCCTCTCTAAAATGTCATCAGCCTCAGTATATGTTTTGTCAAGCAATGAACTGGCTGCTGAAGCATCAACAACAGTCATTGTTTGTGCGTTCAGTCCATTATAAAAGGTTTGGATTTGGCTCCAATTCGGGAATCCATGCATAGGACACCTTCTCATTAAGTCTTTAAATTGTTCCCAGGCATCATATAAGGTCTCATCCTCAGTTTGCTTGAATGTAATGATCTCACCCCGCAGCTTGGCAGTGAGTCTTTGGCGGCTGGAAACTTGTTAAGAACTTTTGACATAAGTCTGCCCATGAAGTAACTGAGCTAGGTGGCAAGAAATTAAACCAAGCCTTTGTTCTGTCTCTCAAAGAGAAAGTAAATAACTTCAGCTTCACGGTATCTTCAGGTACTCCATTTTGCTGGAATAGCTGGAAAATCTTCATGAACTGTTTTAGATGTTGCCTCGGATCTCCAGTGAGTGCTCTATCAAACTAATCTACATTCCAAAGAGTTTGAATCATTACCAACTTAAGTTCAAAATTGACAGCGATTACCTCTGTGCCAACAAGTCCTAGCATCAAATTGTCAATGGTTGGTGCCGAATGTTCTCTAATAGGTCTCTCATTAACAACTGGGACAAAAGGTGGTGGGGTATCTCATTATTGAGTGGATTTCCTCCATTGTTCACCACACCATTCCCACCATTACCTTGGTTTTGCTTCTCTCGAAATCTTTTTTTAACCGTCGCAAGGTTTTCTCAATTTTCGAATCGTATGGCCACACGTCCACCACATGATGGCTTCTGGTCATACACCGACAAAAATAAAAGGTAAAAAATAGAAATAAAAGAAAGACAAGTAAGAATTTAAAAACAATCAATTCCGTTGCAATCCCTGGCAACGACGCCAAAAACTTGTAGACTCTCTAAGTGAATGCTAGCAAAAGGGACAGAAGTTATGTATTGGAAAAGTATAAAACAATACCATGATGAGTCTTTTGCGTGCAAGTATACACGTTCTTCAAGTAATACAACTGGTAAGCTGAGTATCGATCCCATAGAGATTTACTTGGAATTCAATTGCTTTGATTATTACTTGTCTTTAGAAAAAGTTGGTTTGTTTGGAAATTGGTTTTGGAAATAATTGAATAGAAAAGAAATAAAAGTAAAGTAAAGACGTTGGCAAGAAAGGTGTTTTAATGAATGATGAGCATTGGAAGGGAATGCCTGGTTTTCAAGCTATTCATGCCGTGCCAGCCTTTAATAACAACCTGTCTTGGCATTGTTTTCTGAGCAGATTCAAAATTAGCAAAGCCTCTCTCGATGGTCATTGCCCTAAATTGATCATGTAAAAAACCTATATCTCTAAGTGCATGCTTTTAAATAAACCAATTTGATTAAGATCCAATCTATACTCCTAAGGGGTAGATTTCACTCCCGAAGTAACTTTATCTACTTGAACAACTTCTCTTGAAGCTTCTCCCCTTAGTATTCAACAACTTAATCGTTGTTGTAGCGATGTCCGTTTCGCTGAAAAATGAGTTTTCGAAGTGTTTGTGGTTTTTTGGGTATTAAAATATTTATTCTGTGGGGTTTTAAAAAACCGCATTTTATTTAGAAATTAGAGTCGCCACCGGCCACTTAGGTAGGCCGGACACCATAAAACCAGAGATTTGAAAACTATTGGGTTCGGGAGTCGGTTACGGATGGGGAAGGATTAGCACCCCCACACCGTCCAAAATTGGTACTTTAATAATTACCGCTTTATTAATATTAAACTTTTCGGATTAAAGTGACGATTAAATTAAAATTTGGTTGTAAATGCGAGTAACTTTTAAAGGCCCCGTTATTCGAGAGTAAACGCCCAACCACTATCACTACGACAGATACTGGCCCCGTTTACACTCGGATAAAAGGACACCGTATTGACAATTTATATTCCATTATGCAACCTTAGAAAGCAAAATAAATACAAAGCGATAAAAATATAAATAAATATTAATATAATAAAATACTAATCTAACATAAATAAAATACTAATCTGAAACATACATACATAAATATTAATGTAACACATAAAACGAATCTAACATAAATAAAACATTAACCCAAAACACAAATAAATATTAATCTAACACATAACTAAAAAAAAATCTAACATAAATAAAATATTAATCTAAAACATAAATTTAAAACATAAATAAATACTAATCTAAAACATACATACATAAATACTAATCTAACTCATAAATAAAAACAAATCTAACATAGATAAAATACTAACATTCATAAATATTAATGTAACACATAAATAAAAAACAAATTTAACATAAATAAAATATTAATATAAAACATAAATTTAAAACATAATTAATACTAATCTAAAGCATAAATAAACATACAAAGTAAAAAAAAGCACAATTTTAAATTAACTAATACTTCATTAAATCATAAAAATTACAATACAAATGAAAAGAGAAGAAAATATACCTAACTAGGAGCTCAAATAACAAACCCCGACTGAACCCCACCGAGATCTACCATGATCTCTCCAAAATTATTAACTAGATCGGACCTAAAATAGGACCCCGATCGAACTGACTAGGGCCGAGGGCACTGCCCCGATCCTTGGCTAGCCCGAGAGCATAGCTCTCTTATAAGGGGGCTGCCACTGCCGGCCATTCTTCTCCTTTCAATTGCACCTCCCCATGCCTCTATTTATAGGCAATTGGGGAGGCCTAAGGGGTGACGTGGACCACCCAAAAACCACGTAATTTCTTTTTCTTTTTTTTTGCTTTTTTTATTCAATTAATTTTTTATTATTTTTTTGATTTTTTTATTAATTTTATATTAATAATATTACTATTAAAATAACACTAATAACACTAAAACCCGGTCAAAAATGAATGATTACATTTGCCCATCTTTGCTTGTTCTTGTGAAACGAGGACAAAGCAAAGATCAAAAGCACTCATTTTTGACCTACTTCCTCGTCTTTGGCTTCGAAATCACGTGTTCTTCTGGAACTCATCGCTCTTCCTTAGCTGAATCTTCAGGCTCGTAAGTCTTTCCTATATAGAACTTCTTCACCTTCCGATCTTGGAGCTACAGGCTCTTCCTATATAGAACCTTTCAATTTCTCAGGTGGATCCTTCGGACTAAAAGTTCTTCCTATATAGAACTTTTTACCTTGAAATCATGGAGTTAGGGCTCTTCCTATATAGAACCTTTCACTCTGAGACGGTAAATCTTGGAGTCCTTCCTATATAGAACTCTTTGCCTTCAACGCGGGTTTTTCCTATATAAAACCTTCTGTGCCACGGATGGATTCTTCCGACTGGGAGTTCCTCCTATATAGAACTGCTAGTCTTCAAACTAGAGCTGCAAGCTCTTCTTATATAAAACTTTTAGCTTCTGAAACCTCGGAGCGCCAGATTCTTCCTATATAGAACCTCTCGCTGTGGGGGCTTGAAAATACAAGCCTTTCCTATAGAGAACCTTTATCTTCGAATTTTTCTTCTCTTTTTTTCTCTTTTTTTCCTTTTTTCTTTTTCCTTCATTCTCTGTTCTTTTTGTCATTTTTCTTTTTCTTTTTTCTTTTTCATTCTTTCTTTATTCTTTTTGTCTTTTTTCTTTCTCTTTTTCTTATTCTTTTTTTTTCTTTTTCTCTTCTCTCTCTTTTCTATTTTTCACGAGGCTGTTGATATCTTTAGACTTACGCTATTAAAGCCACCACATCATGCCCGAAGGACTTATTGATGGCCTGAAGGAATTATCACCATGCTCGAAAGACTTAATGGTGGCCCGGAGGACTTAACACTGTGCCCGAAGGACTTACAGATGACCCAAAGGATTTAAAATCTGGGCCTCATACCGCTATGGCTGCCGATCTTTCTGGACTCACGCTACTAATGCTGCCGCATCATGCCCGAAGGACTTACTGATGGCCCGAAGGACTTATCACCATGCTCGAAAGACTTATTGGTGGCCCGAAGGACTTAACATCGTGCCCGAAGGACTTACCGATGACCTGAAGGATTTAACATATGGGCCTCACGCTGCTATGGCTGTCGATCTTTCTGGACTCACGCTACTAATGCTGCCGCATCATGCCCGAAGGACTTACTAGTGGCCCGAAGGACTTATCACCATGCTCGAAAGGCTTATTGGTTACCCGAAGAACTTAACATCGTGCCTGAAGGACTTACCGATAACCCGAAGGATTTAACGTCTGGGCCTCACGCCGCTATGGTTGCCGATCTTTCTGGACTCACGCTACTAATGCTGCCGCATCATGCCCGAAGGACTTACTGATGGCCCGAAGGACTTATCACCATGCTCGAAAGACTTATTGGTGGCCCGAAGGACTTAACATCGTGCCCGGAGGACTTACTGATGACCCGAAAGATTTAACGTCTGGGCCTCACGCCACTATGGCTGCCGATCTTTCTGGACTCACGCTACTAATGCTGCCGCATCATGCCCGAAGGAATTACTGATGGCCCGAAGGACTTATCACCATGCTCAGAAGACTTATTGGTGGCTGGAAGGACTTAACATCGTGCCCGAAGGACTTACCGATGACCCGAAGGATTTAACGTCTGGGCCTCACGCCGCTATGGCTATCGATCTTTCTTTTCTTTAGTAAATTCTTTGACAATTCTTCAAATACCTGTCTAGAAACAAGCAAAAATTGACATGCCTCTATCTATATGATGCATGCAATGTTGTGCCTTTCTTCTTCTTCTCTTTTTCTTCTTTTTCTTTTTTTTTTTCTTTATTTTTCTTTCAACTTCTTCTTATTTTTTCTTTTTCTCTTTTTTTCTTTCAATTTCTTCTTATTTTTTCTTTTTCTTTTTCCTTCCTACTCTATTTCTTTCTTTCTCTCTTTTCTTTTTTTCTTCTCTTTTTTCTTTCAGCCCTTTTTTTGTTCTAAAGTCTTATACCCTGAAAGGCCGTTCCTCAGATTTCTTCATCTCTTTACTTTTTCATTGTATGCTCTTGAATCCTCATTTGATCAATCACTTCAAATCTAGATTAACGTGCTTTCAAACCTTTTGTGCGGAAGGCTTTCTTGTCTTCAGGGTTATCACCTGTCTTCATAAATGATCTTCCAGTTCTTATATTATTCTTATAAGAACCCTTGTCATCTTCTTCGCTTGGCGTTGCCCCATACAACCATGGGCTCCACTGCTTTGAATTTTCTGGCCCATCATACAGAGCCTTGATCTATTTCTAGTCACCAGGGTAAGCCAAAATGCTTCCATCCCATGAGCTCATCCTTAAGCTTCTCGTAGCATTTCGACATGAACTAACTCTCGGTCCCTATGCTTTAAATCTCATCATCATTCATTTTTAAAGTAATGCAAAAGGCAATTTACTTGTGTATATTTCAAAAAAAATAATGATTGTTTGAAAAGATAACATTCATTTTGAAAATCACAACTTGGAGGGGATACCAAACATTTTGAAAAGATTGTTTAGGACAAATGGTAAACATCCTCTCTCTCTTTTTTAAGGACCAAACATTTTTAAAAAAATTAATGTTTGGAGAATGGTAAACAAAATTTGAAGTATATTGCCAAACATTTTTAAAAACTAATGTTTGGGGGAAATGGTAAACATCAAAACTTTGGGAGAAAATGTCAAACCTTTTAAAACATGTTTGCCCCCGAAATATCAAACACCATAGCGCATCTGCTTCAAGTTGCCAGAGATCAACTCTAATGAAGCGCATATTTAGAAGATCTTGACCATTATGGAGATATATGCCAATGTATAGTTTCTTATGGTCTAATAGGCTTTTGAGAGGAACAACCCTACCTAGTTTCTACCCCGTTTAAGGTGGCTCTCTTAATCTCACTATCTCACCATGCCCCATCCTTCCCTCATTTGGGTGTCGATCAAGCACTTCGAAGTTTGACGTTCCTTGAAGCAAAGTTAACCCTTATAGGCGGAATGAAATCTGAAGACATTCTCATTCAACTTGGATATCTATGGATGACCAGAATGGTCTTTGGGGCTTTTTATGTTAAGTGAAACAGTATTTCTGTACTTGTGTAACTTGGATATGCCCATTATTCCTTCCCTTTTTTGGATCACTCTAGACTGCCCGTTTTCGGGTTTTCACCCTAGAGTTCATTTCCTTTCTTTTTTACTGTAGGTTGCCTTGCATTCTGGCTATATACTAATGTTTGTTTTCTATTCAAGAATGTTTGATCCTCCAAAACTCCTCGAAACTGAGATTTCTTGAATGAAGGACTACGAATACATTTTTGGGAATTCTTGTGATTGACACGCCCAGATGAAATGTTATTCTTTCTTTCTTCTTTTCTCTTTTTTTTTCTTTTTCACTTTTTCTCTTGGATCGCTTTAGACTGCCCATTTTTAGGTTTTCACCCTAGAGGTCACTTCCTTCAGTGTATTTTGGTTAGATATTGATGCCAGCAGGCTCAGGCAGACTTCATTTTCAGGATCACTCTAGACTGCCCATTTTTGGGTTTTCACCTTAGAGGTCATTTCCTTTTTTGAAATTGGCAATCTCCGGGCTGACTTGTTTTGACTTGGCTTCAATTCGAGCTTTTATACTAATTTTCAAAATTGGTATTTACTTGAAATGTCGATTCCTTGTGTCTCTTGCTCATAGTTGAAGTTTTGTTCTTGTATTGTTTATACAGTATTATTTCTTTCTTTTTCTTTTTTCTTTTTTCTTTTTTTCTTTTTTTCTCTCTCTCTTTCTTCTTTTTTCTTTTCTTTTTTTTCTTTTCTTTTTCTTTTTTTGTTTTGGACTGCCCATTTTGGGTTTTTTAGCCTTGAATCTCTTTCTTCTTATTCGAGTCTATAAATGTATCCTCGAATCAACACGTATCTATACTGGGTATTGATGATATCTTCTGCTCGAAGTTACTTGCTCTCTCTGCAGCTCTTCTGATATTTACTCGATCTGGATTGCTTCGGCCTTCTGATTACCATTTCTCTTTTTTTCTTTGGTTTTTCATTTGGACATATCCTTGTTTTCAACCACTTTCTTCTGATAATTTTATGATCTTCGTATCCAATCTGTCTGGACTCATCTCTGTCTTCTGGTAAAGTAAAAGAATATCATTCGTTGTCAAATTCACAGATGTCCTGAGAATGCCTTCAGGGGGTAGAGGTTTAGGGTCAACTTTCGTTTCAAGGATCTTAAACGACAAGTGCCTGAGAAGATAAATTCTTAAAATGGGAACTGCCCATTGACTAAACACTCGCTTTGTTCCTCTGTTGGTCTAAGTAAACTAGAAGATACTCACATTTACAATATCCCCACAACATTCAATCTCTTCTAAATATATGCAACTTAGAGTTGATCTTTGGATCTGAAGCAAATGTACTTTTGCATTCAAAATTCGAGAACCTGGTATAGAAATGATATATACATATGTCCATTCAAAAATACGTGTATATGCATATGGGAGAACAAAAACTACCCCATAAAAATAAAATGTTTAAAGAATCAAGAATGTAAAACTGCTTTCTAAATGGAAATGTGATTTTTAATTCTAAAAATATCTGTTTGAGAGTTTTTTTCTCTTCTTTTTTTCTTTTTTTTAAAGCATTAAGCATTTCTTTGTGAACTGATGGGAAAACCATAGGGACCTCCGGACTACCTCCCGAGTACTAACTCATTCTAATCTTTTGTAGTGTAGGCTTGTGCCACTTCTCTTATTTTTCCTTGCTGGATCAATTCTTGTCATGACTCCCTCGTCAACCAACTTCTTGATTTCTTCTATTAACAACCTCAAATTTCTTGGTGCCATGCCCCGGTGCCTTAATGTAGAACTCACATGCACTGTATGGATTAAAACTGTGGGCAGATGAGCTGGGCATAATCTTTATCGGGCCGGAGGTAAGGTACTAACCCTTGACCAGATGAGGCCATATAGAATACTCTAAATATCTCTAAATATGTACTTGTTCGAGGAATTTTTCTCGGTGATTCGGAGGAATCTGCATGTCTTCTTCTCTTACGATCATGAGAACCTTGAAAGTGGTACCCATTTATCTCTTTCTTTCCTTCTACTCCTATACAGGTCTGGTCTTTAAACTTAGGTCTTAGAGTGCATGTTCGTTTCTCTCTCCGAATGTCATTAAGTCCTCAAAGCTGGCCTTCATTTTCTCAAGCATCTTATTAAAGAAGAAATATGAAAGGTGGCATGAAACATAGAAGTCACTTTCCTCTTCATCTACGGGAGGCTGTACCTAGGTCGCTAAACGTAGACACCTCAAAGAACATTCCTTGAAGCTTTCATCAGGTTTCATCTTTGTACACTGGAGATACCGACGAATTGGTGCTAGGTCCAAAGCATATCATATCACAGTAGGTCCTGCTAGACTGTCGGGGAAGTAGTGGATCGGTAATTTTTCAATGCAGCCCTCCATTTTTTGCAAAATATGGTCACGTGAATCTTGAGGCATCTTGTTCCGTCATCATGTGCAAATCTAGGAATCTTTGGAATATGGAGGAATGACCAAACCAGGGTTCAAACAGAGCTTTCTTACATTAAAGGCATCAAACTTCTTTTTTTCTCTCTTTTTCTCTCGAGTCCATCTTCTAACTGCTCAAATCTTGATTTTTGAGTATGTTCAATTCTTTTATTCACGATAAAATTCTAATTGTTCTTTAGATTACCCCCAAAAAGTTTATGCAAGGTAATGATAATGATATGTAAAATATGCCATGATTGTACAATGTAATGCAACGCAATGCCATCCTAAAATATAAACATGAATGCAGTAAGGTATTGATTCCAAAAGTGATCCCCATAGAACGACGTTCATTGAGGCCAAAAGGTTTCATTATATCAGATATTAGATATTTACAGTTACTGATAAGCTTTAGTGCCTACTTTCTTAACTTCATCCAGTAGTCTGGTCAGCTTGCCTTCGGGGTCCAACACTTGGTCCATATTCTGATTAAGCCTACCACCTTGTTGAGCCGCCTTACCTACTCGGGTAATATCAATCTTCGGGTCTTCATCTATCCCATGCTTAGTATTTCGCAGCTTGGAAGTTGTCCTTTCCTACTGCAGAGTGTTGGATTGTCATTGCTCTGTCGTAAACTTGTTTCCAAAACTCTTGTTAATGGCTAAGTTATTCTGTAGCTCATCTTTGGAGACTGTCGTACCTATTCCCAATTTCCTCAAACTTACCTGATAACAGCCTGACTTGATTCTTGCTTGACTAGTTTCTCTTCTTCCAATATTTCGAGTCGTCTTTCAACTGGACAACACCGTTCATCTATTCTTTAAAGATGACCCAATCTGATATTCTTAAACACTCAGGAAAGCTTCTGGTGATCATTCTGCAAATTCAATTTTATCCAAGTTATCTCTCTCTTATCTGAGCTGGCTGAACTCGAAAGAATATCCCTCTCCTGGGATGCCCCTATCTCCGATCTTCAAATTTAACTCGCTTGAGTGACCCACTTCGGCATTACTTGAACTTTGTCCTGGATATCGATTCTTCCTCGGCTTTGCCCCTCCGGTGATTGTTAGCTTACTATAGAATTGGGGAACTCCGTCTTTGAAACCCAAAATTCTCATCGTGATAAGATCTTGAGCTTGTTCCTCAAGGCCCTACAATCCTCAATACTGTAACCCGAACTTCCTAAACGGTGTCGTAATCTTTCGGATAAGACTGTCTCTTCGCTAGAGACTTCACCAAGGTAATAAGGCTCTTCACGATGAACATTAGTAGTAGTTCGGTGTACCTCACAAGAATCGAGATGTACTTTTCATTACTTGTTTCTCGGGTTTCTTCTAGTCCGGACTCTACTTTTTTGAAAGCCCAACTCAGACATACCTTCCGCCTGTATACTGATGCGGGTCACAAAAAGGGTTCAATTTGTCGTATTTGGCTGGCTTGGAGGTAGAATTCTGACTATCTCTCTCTCTATTCTGATCCTTAATCGGTTCTTCTTTCGGTTCAATGGATCGCTTACCTTTTGTCAAAGTATCCATCTAATTCATCACGTCTTCCCTTTGCTTATTTCAACTCTTGCACTTTACTTTGCTCATTACCAGTACCGTGTCTTCTTACCGTGTCTAACCTGAAGTCTTCAGATGGTTCCTCTTCTATTGTCTCCGATCTTACTCTGGGACAAAACCCTGGATCTGTGCCCTCTAATATCTGACCAGACGACCCTTTGCCAATTATGAACGATTTCTGAGATTTGAGGAACCACTTCGGGAATCAATACCCTATAAATGTGAGAATGCATGCAAATGCGATGTTGATTCTCGAACAGTCTTTAAAAAACTTTCAATAGAGAAAATGTCTATTTGCCAGAACTTAATAATGAATTACAGGTAACAGTTGGATTTATTCTGGAGACCTTGACTTCGGAAAGCAAAACCTGTGTTCCATGTCTCGACGTCGTCTTCAGGAAAATGGATGACTTCGTCTTCTCCTCTTATTCTATTACATGGACTCGTGACGTCATGATCTTTATTTTTTTTGCTTCTGAAAAGGACATCAACAAGTGCAGGCATAATGCAGACAAGATCTTTTCTTCTGTAGATCTGGGTGCAAATGAATAATACGTCTAAACAAGGATGGATTCTATCGGTCCTAGGGTAGTATTTTAAAATTTGTAGGGTTTAAATTAAAATTCTCAAAGATCATTTGGTTTAAAAATTTCCCCTTTTTTATTATCAAAAAGTTTTAACTTACTTAAAAAATAAAACTTTTAGGTTTCTTTTTGTTATTATTATTATTCTGAAAGTTTTATGAGGGAAAAAGATTCAAAGCAAAATAATAATATTTTCAAAAAAAATTTAAATGAGTTAAATTAAAATCTTTGAGATTTTTACAAAATCGTCAAATGTGAATATTTAAAATTGGGGTTCTGCCGCGCTGACTGAATCTATTGCGTCGCACGTGCCTTACTATCGTACCGTCTTCTTTCTCGATTGGTCTTTTCTCGGCCTAACTTGATACTGTAATATTATCGTTTTTGGAAAAACAGACTTTTTCTATTTTGAAATCCTTTTAATGAATTGTTCTTGAATCAACACCATGTCATGATATACAACATGAATGCAAATAAAGGGTCCAGATTACAAAAAAGGTCCAGATTACAAAATGAGTCCCTATTACAAAAAGTCTTAATTACAAAACAAAGTTCTATACATAAGCCCTAGCTCTACCTCCTAGCTCCTCGATAGCTCTTAGCAACTTGATAAACCTTGGTGCTTCTTCCATGTCCGGGATTACGAAAGGTCGGAGAGTCGCGACTTCAGTAGCTAAGTCATTCACACACCTTGTAGCTCGTTGTATGTCCACCATCAGGGTCTCGTGTGTATACTTTGGCACTACACGCTTGCTCGACGAATTGTTACCTCGGATCTGTTGATTAATCTCTGACCGATGTCGCACGACTGGATCGATGTCGTCCTTCCTAAGACACGTTTTTTCCATGATGAAAGATATTTTAATCGGGCAAACCACTTGAATCAACGCCTCTATGTAATGTGGATGCAATGATAATGCAACAAAAGTATGTGTAAAATAAAAATAAAAATAAAACACAAAAAGAAATGAGTTAGTATCGGATAAAAATAATAAATACATAAATAAAAGATAAATTAAATAAGGTAAACAAACAAAACAACCCTATTTATCCCGTCTAATACACCTAAGGTTATCCGCATGGCTCTAAAGGGGTGGGTTTCTATATATTCTCTACATGCAGTCTTGGTTCTAGGAGGTACCTGAACTGTCCTTGTTGTCCTCTACTAAGAGTAGCAAGGCCCCCGATCATCACCCATTATAGGCTCCTTTCAACCAGGTTCAGTTTAGAGGGACCCATTCGCTTATGCCTGCACGAAGGAACGATATCCTTACAAAAGCATAAGGTACTCGAGCCCCGAAGGTACTTGCTAGGCCTACACGGGAGAATGATATCTCCACGAAAGCATTAGCGTTTTCCCCCCACTTAAAAATGGGTTTATATGCCAAATTTTAAATGCGTAAAAATAAACGCGCAATTACAACTGAATATTAATTTAATAGTCACTTTAATTCGGAACTTCTAATATTATTAAAGCGGTAATTATTTGAAAAAGCTTGACTCTCTTTATTTTGTTAAAAAACAAAAAATATCCCAGCGGAGTCGCCATCTGTAGCGATGTCCTTTTCGCAGAAAAACGAGTTTTTGAAGTGTTTGTGGTTTTTCGGGTATTAAAATATTTATTCCGTGGGGTTTTAAAAAACCACGTTTTATTTAGAAATTGGAGTCGCCACCGGCCACTTAGGTAGGCCGGACACCATAAAACCAGAGATTTGAAAACTATTGGGTTCGGGAGTCGGTTACGGATGGGGAAGGATTAGCACCCCCACACCGCCGAAAATTGGTACTTTAATAATTACCGCTTTATTAATATTAAACTTTCCGAATTAAAGTGACAAATTAAAATTTGGTTGTAAGTGCGAGTAACTTTTAAAGGCCCCGTTATTCGAGAGTAAACTCCCAACCACTATCACTACGACTGATACTGGCCCCGTTTACGCTCGGATAAAAGGACACCGCATTGACAATTTATATTCCATTATGCAACCTTAGAAAGCAAAATAAATACAAAGCGATAAAAATATAAATAAATATTAATATAATAAAATACTAATCTAACATAAATAAAATACTAATCCGAAACATACATAGATAAATATTAATCTAACACATAAAACGAATCTAACATAAATAAAACATTAACCCAAAACACAAATAAATATTAATCTAACACATAAATAAAAACAAATATAACATAAATAAAATATTAATCTAAAACATAAATTTAAAACATAAATAAATACTAATCTAAAACATACATACATAAATACTAATTTAACTCATAAATAAAAACAAATCTAACATAGATAAAATACTAACATTCATAAATATTAATCTAACACATAAATAAAAAACAAATTTAACATAAATAAATATTAATATAAAACATAAATTTAAAACATAATTAATACTAATCTAAAGCATAAATAAACATACAAAGTTAAAAAAACACAATTTTAAATTAACTAATACTTCATTAAATCATAAAAATTACAATACAAATAAAAAGAGAAGAAAGTATACCTAACTAGGAGCTCGAATAACGAACCCCGACTGAACCCCACCGGGATCTACCACGATCTCTCCAAAATTATTAACTAGATCGGACTTAAAATAGGACCTCGATCGAACCGACTAGGGCCGAGGGCACTACCCCGGTCCTTGGCTAGCCCGAGAGCATAGCTCTCTTATAAGGGGGTTGCACTGCCGGCAATTCTTCTCCTTTCAATTACCCCTCCCCATGCCACTATTTATAGGCAATTGGGGAGGCCTAAGGGGTGACGTGGACCACCCAAAAACCACGTAATTTCTTTTTTTATTATTATTTTTTTGATTTTTTTATTAATTTTATATTAATAATATTACTATTAAAATAACACTAAAACCTGGTCAAAAATGAGTGATTACAGTTGCAACCCCAAGTCTATTAAGATATTGAGGAGCAATAGGCCAACAGTGCCAGCTCTCGCTTAGCATAGTATTTAGAAAACATTAAAGTATGCCGAATAGATAAAACATTGCCAAGGCAGATTTATTATCAAAAACTAAACATGAAAACAGCGTTTCAACGCAAACATCCCCCACCAACTATTATTAGTTCATGGTGAGGGATTTAACGTAAAAACCATAAACTTTTTCAAAATACATCATCATTAAAAAAATAAAAATAACTAAACAAAGAGAATGGGCAAGAATGGGGTCTCTCGATACAGCCCTTCAATAGCTCCAAGCCCTCGGTCTAGCTGGGTGAACCACACAACCTTCCTCTTTTGATCGTCACACACCAACTCCTCATTCCTCACTCCGATCTTCCCCCCTAAATGCTAGCTTGGTTGGTGTTTAAATAGGTGTGGGAGGAAGGGATATGATTAGCTATTCAAATTTTGAACTTCAACTACCCAAGGGATAAGGGATTATCATCTTATCCAAATCTGAATGAGAGCTGATCAGGCTAGGGCTGACGTCATACTACCGACGTTGCCTTGGCGCCCAAGCTTGGCATGAATCTGCCAACAAGTCTTGGCACCATCTTATCCGCTATTTTTTCGGAGATTGATCCAATTGCTATCTTTTCGGAGCCTGATCATTTCCTATTTTTTTGGGGTCCAATAGCTTCTTGGCGTGGCATCAAGTTCACTTCTCTGCCAACCGGTGCTTGGCATTGTCTGGTCCATCTATGCCAACAACACTCGGCATTCTCTCTGGCACTCCTTCCTATGTTGCTTGTCAGGGCCAAATCTTATGCAAAACCTGCAAAATTGCCAACAAAACAACCCTTCACACTGGCGTAGACAAAACTCTAAACTCCTTATGCAAATGCATGATTCTAACATCCCAATACAACTAAATGTACTAAAAACAAGCAAAAGTATTATAAGATTGGCATTAAAAACAATACTTTTGGAGAGGTAACACACCCCAAACCTAACTCATTGCTTGTCCTCAAGTAATGCAAACAAAATAAAAACAAAAAAAAAAGTTACCTCGACTAAATTTTGGTTGAATGCCAACGCGTGCTGACAAACAAAATTTGGCTCTATTTCTGTCCTCATTATCTCAGTGCAATAATGCCAAGCATGTAGTAATTCAAGTGTAGCAATATAACTCTAGTCTAAGTTCATGAAGAGTGCATTATGTGTAGGCAATATGCTTCAAGTATCATGTCACTCCCTTAGCCAATTTTACTACCTAAACTCATATTTTTATCTTTTTCTTTGCCAAGGGTTTTTGTTGGCATTAACTTAAGCTTGCTTCATGACACTATTTAGCGTGAGAGATAAGAGGGAGCATACCATGAATCCCCTCCTTAATCTAGACATCACTAGGCTTTCTCTTCAACTCATACTCTAAGGTTTAGGACTTGAGAACTAAGAGGGAGCAAACCACGAAGCCCCAAGTAACTTATTATCCCTAGGTAGAGGAGAGTTCATTTCATTTTTTTCTTGCCTTGGTAGAACATTGCTGCCTTATTTATTTCTTTTTACCCTGGCATCATTTTTTTCTAAATCTGAGCATAGTTTCAAAAAGTCTAAGTTTGCTAAGGAACTAGATACATACTACGTGATAAGTGTAAGTTCAATTCCCTAAACTAAATCAATTGCCAAGCAAACCTGGCATACTACGCTGCTGGCATAGCATGACAACTAAAGATTAAAATTTCCTCATTGGGCAGACACCTAGATCAAATTAAACTTGCCTAACAAATGCTAACATTTTTCAAAATTAAACCGAGGCAAAATTTTCTTTTTCTTTTTTTAGTGGTTCTGTATGCATCTATCTAAATGACCTAAATGGCATGGCAACAGAATTTAGACATGAAATGTATGGCCTGGCATAAATGTGAGAAATTGCATACCCCCAAACCCAAGATGTGAATTGTCCCCAATGCATGAAACAACTCATATATACAAAAGGGACAGAAGTTATGTATTGGAAAAGTATAAAACAGTGCCAAGATGAGTCTTTTGCGTGCAAGTATACACGGTCTGCAAGTAATATAGCTGGTAAGTTGAGTATCGATCCCATAGAGATTGACTTGGAATTCAATTGCTTTGATTGTTACTTGTCTTGAGAAAAAGTTTGTTTGTTTTGAAATTGGTTTTGGAAATAATTGAATAGAAAAGAAATAAAAGTAAAGTAAAGATGTTGGCAAAGAAGGTGCTTTAATGAATGATGAGCGTTGGCAGGGAATGCATGGTTTTCACGCTATTTATTTCGTGCCAGCCTTTAATAACAACCTATCTTGGCATTGTTTGCCGAGCATATTCAAAATTAACAAAGCCTCTCTCGATGGTCATTGCCCTAAATTGATCATGTAAAAACCCCTATATCTCTATAGTGCATGCTTTTAAATAAACCAATTTGATTAAGATCCAATCTATACTCCTAAGGGTAGATTTCATTTCTGAAGTAAGTTCATCTACTTGAATGACTTCTCTCGAAGCTTCTCTCCTTAGTATTCAACAACTTAATCGTTGCCACCCCAAGTTTGTTAAGATATTGAGGAGCAATAGGCCAACAGTGCCAACTCTCGCTTGGCATAGTATTTAGAAAACATTAAAGTATGCCGAATAGATAAAACATTGCCAAGGCAGATGTATTATCAAAAACTAAACATGAAAACAACATTTCAATGCAAACATCCCCCACCAACTATTGAATTAGTTCATGGTGGGGGATTTAACCGAAAAACCATAAAAATAACTAAACAAAGAGAATATGCAAGAAGGCGGTCTCTCGTTGCAGCCCTTCAATGGCTCTAAGCCCTCGGTCTAGCTGGTCGAACCACGCAGCCTTCATCTTCTGATCGTCACACACCAACTCCTCACTTCTCACTCTGATCTTCCCCCTAAATGCTAGCTTGGTTGGCGTTTAAATAGGCGTGCGATGAAGGAATGGATTAGCTCTTCAAATTTTGAACTTCAACTGCCTAAGGGATAAGGGATTATCATCTTATCCAAATTTGAATGAGACCTGATCAGGCTAGGGCCGACGTCATACTACTGACGTTGCCTTGGCGCCCAAGCTTGGCATGAATCTGCCAATAAGTCTTGGCACCATCTTATCCGCTATTTTTTTGGAGATTGATCCAATTGCTATCTTTTTGGAGATTGATCCAATTGCTATCTTTTCGGAGCCTGATCATTTCCTATTTTTTTGGGGTCCAACATCTTCTTGGTGTGGCATCAAATTCACTTCTCTGCCAAGCGGTGCATTAGGCAAAGTATCCAAGACAACCTTATAAAACATTTTAAAACATCGGTAATAGGCAATGTGTTCCCAATTCATGCCCCAACAAGATGTAAAACAATCACCACACATATACACAATCACCGTGCATATAAAAAACATCAAACAATCAAACTACAACATCCCAACCTTTCAAAGACTGGCTCTGATACCACCAAATGTAACCCCCTTAACTCGGCCTTGACACCCGACCGAACCGAGTGAGCTACATTAGGTTTGCCGAAGCAAATTGGAGAAAGATTACGAAAATCGGTCCATTTTTTTCTTTTATCTTGTCTAGATGCATATTATTAATCCTAAGTGGTCATGCTTGTAGTGGGTGAAGATACAAAAAGAAACGGACATCGAAAAGGCAACCAATTGCACAAATATGCATTTTAGGGACCAAAATGTAAATCTGTAAAACTATAAGGGCTTACTTAAAATTAGATTTACCAATCCTCAATTAGTCAGGTTACATGTATACAAGTCAAATTTCAACTTAAAATGATCATCCTAACTCATCCAATTGCATACATAACAACTAGGGACCAAAATATAACTTTAGAAACTATTTTTCAAGTTAACAGATGAGTCGCCGCGATTAATATCGAAACCTTGTTAAGCACGAGTTTGGGGAAGCATTGGCAAAGCAAAAGGCGATCCAAGACCTATACTATCATTGAGTATGAAACTCAATGTTACTTTTGGTTAATAAACTCAATAGTCTGAGTAGCCAATCCACTTTTGGTTAATAAAGCAATGTTACTTTTAAATGCATAATTATTTTTATGAGCATTCTCACTAAGGTTTGTAAAGGTTGTTAAGCATTGGCAATGCATTAAACTCAATAGTCTGAGTAGCCAATCCACTATACCTCAAGGACCTATGGACACGATCAATTTTAAACATATATTATAGTGCACTTTATCCTATGGTATGCCAACTATATCTGAATGTTTTCTCATCATGTCACATGGCTAGTATACCATTTACAAACCACTTACTCACTATTTTACAATGCATTAAACAAAAACTGTATAGACAAACCACATTGCCAAAGCAATATCCCATTCCCAATCCTAATCTGAAATAAAAACCAATGCTCACTAGCATTTCATTTATCTTTAAACCATCGCATATGTATTCAAAACCATGCATTTACAGAAAGTAAAACAAACCATGTTTAAAACCAAAACATGAACTCAACCATGCTCATATCCAATCTGATACTCAAGAGCAAAAGAGAGGAAACTTATCCGATATTCGAGAGCAAAAGAGAGTAAACTTACTTCTGAGCTTAGGTAAGTGTTTCAAGTTTAACATAAACTCCCCAAAACACTTTCAAACCCTTGAAAGCCTTTTAAAACTATTTTCGCTCACCGCTTACACCTCGCCTTGCTCGCTAATGCAAAACTAGCTCTCGGAAAGCAACAATGCACCTCAAGACGCTTCACCTTGATTATCCCCTGTTTTGGCCATACAAAACCAGAGGAAACATGTATTAAAATGTGTCCAAACCTCTACCTCAAAGCAAAATCCCGCAACTCACAAGTTGCCCACTCAAAAACCCTCATAAACTTATCGAAATCAACCTCGAACACTTTCCAATCTTAACCCAACCACAATATAACGATTCGATACATCAAACTTCATCAATTAACATCTAAAAACCCTTTTACAACATCCTCTTACTTCTAGAAATGATTAAACACCAATAACATCACAAAAACCCTTAACTAACAACCATTAACATTATAGATTCAACTAGTTTTGGGATTACAATGCTAAATCCAAGCTTTTAAAATTATTAAACATCAAAATCATGATCTAACCTGATCAAAAACCTAGCAAAAGAGATCCAATTCAGAAATCTACCAATTTCACCAATCAAAACACAATTAAACCAATTTTCCTTAATTAAACTATCAAAACACATTAGAAAACAATTGTAAAGGATCAACAACTTGGGAATTTTAGTAAAGAACCTTTCATTAGAGGACAAGAACGAACCTTAACTATAATGGATGCTTTTTCTCTTAATTGGCTGATTTTACATGTGAAAACAAAGTTAAAACAATAAGATTTTGTTTAGAAACCATTAAGAATCCATTAGAAATCAAAAGATTTAAGAAAAAAAAGATTTACCTGAAGATTTAGAAGAAGAGAATAGTGTTGGCTGGAGAGATTTTAAGAGAAAAGGTTTTTAAGAAAGTTAGTTACGTGGCTTTTGTTTTAAAGAATTAATTATCAATTAATTCTCCCCAACCTATTTTATTTTCCAAAACACTTTTAAAAATAGCCAATTAAAGAATAAAGTCTGAAATTAGACTTTGGGGCTATTAGCTCCTTACAGATTCAAAGTTTGGACCCTTTACAAAACAATCACTAAAAATAGTTTTCAAAGTTTGCATTTTGGTCACTAGTTCAAAATATTTGATTTCAAAAAAACATTTTCCAAAATTGATTTTACCACAATCATTAATATATTAAATAATGATTTTGGAGCATTTTTCCATATTTTTATCACTTCCAAAAACATTTAATCTGATTTAATCCTGAATCTGACTCGAATCTCTAATGTCGGTTCACCGACCCCTTAGAATGAACACCAAAACATCTAGACCCAAAACTGGGGCATTACACATAACTTATAGGTTCATTTTGGGGTCTTAAATTTGGGTTTTAGCGGCATATGGGGTGAATTGTGAACTCTATAAAATGAATTATGGGTTCGAGTATTGATACGGGTTGAACGCATATCGTACCCTATGTTTTGTAGGCTTAAATTAGGCCATTCTTGAAGGGCATATTGGTACACCTAAGGGGGTATTGATACACCCTATTCCATCAAATTCTAGTAGCCAAAATGGGTATCGATACACTTGAGGGTGTACTTATACGGTTGAGGTATCAGTACACGGCCCCGTGTATTAGTACGGGGTGGCTAGTCAAACCACTATGTACGTAAAGCTAGGTATCAGTACGCTTTGATGGGTATCGATACCCTAAAACGTGTATCAGTACACATATGAGGGTACCAATACCATTTGGGAAATCTACCTAAAAATATGTTTCGAGTTTGAGAGACCTATAATTCGAGAACTAAGGCCCAATGGGCTTTTAAAATGGTAAAATGAATATTAAAACTAAGAAACTAAGATTTAAACCTCACTCAAAGTGTGTGTACCCGATGCTTTGTGGAACCGGACCTCACTCCAGGTTTGTTGGTACTATACATATAATTTCTATGTGAGATTGTTATATTCTTATTATTTAATATATGTTTAGGCAGCTAATGGTACCGCCATATTGATATGATTATATTGCTATGATATCATCTCTTGTTGCATGCTCTTATTTATGATTTACATGAAGCATTGTTGAGTGGTAGTGTATCCACTGAGCTTCATTAGCTCAACGTTCAAAATTGTTGTGTTCACAGGTTAGTAGGTTGGCGTACATCGTTGGAGCACCATCAGAATAGGACTTCGGCATAGACTTGTTGTCCGAGTACAGTACTTAGATTATTTGGGCTATGTATTCGTAGGACCTTGTGATTATATTGTAACTCATATTTTGGGATTTTAACTTAATTGTCGAATACTTTAAACTATTTATTTTAAATGGAACTCCCCATGTAATGTTTTAATGTATTTTATCTACTTAAAATATTTAAAATTTATGGATTTTATGAACAAATAAGATTTGGTCTAAATGTAGAAGTAAAATTTTATGGTAACGGGTTGGACTTGAGGCCCAAATGTGACATCTGGGTCGAGAGTGTTACATTTAGTGGTATCAGAGCCTAGGTTTAGTCGGTTTTAGGAAGCCCTGAGGTTTTCTAGAGAGTGTTGTATAGGTTTCTAGCAAAGACGTTGCCATAAGTCAAAGTCATACTTGTTTAAGCTGAATATTCGATGGTGTAACCCTATTTGTTTACTTTTACAAAAAGTGATCATGCCAAGGAGAGCATGTGATCGTGAGGAGTGTTAAGGCTCTCGAGAAAGTAGCTATGATGAGGATTATGTCCCCGATTTGGAGGAGATATCAGAGGATGATAGGGGTCGAGAGACCAATTATTTCTCCTATCTGCACTATACCCTTTGCCGGATTGTGAAAGTCATACCTAGGCATTCGGCTACCCCTCACGAGGTATCGATTGAGAGAGTCTGTCGCCATAGTGCTACAGACATTCTTGGATTGGGACAAGACAATCTAGTTAAGACAGATCAATGGTTGAGAGATACTCGTTGGATCATACGACAAATGAAGTTGAAACTCGATGACAAGTTGTCATGTATTCTCTCCCTGTTGAAGGAGAATGGTTGAGAGTGGTAGAAGACTGTGGATTTGGGGTGGTATCCCAACTAGCCTTCATGGGATAACTTCTTAAATGAATTTGAGAGGAAATATATAAGAGAAGCCCATATTGATAGTTTGAGGGATCGATTCAACCATTTGGTCTAAGAGAACTGATCAGTCTTTAAATATGAACAAGAATTTCTGTAGTTGTGTAGGTACGCCTCTAAATTGGTTGTTACCGAGAAGATGACGTGCAAGAAATTTCTACAGAGATTGAGGAAGGAAAATTAGACCTATTTGATTGCTGCCCCACCAAAAGTGTTTTTAGAATTGACTGCTAGTGCCAAGTCACTTGAGCAATTACAAGATTTAACCTATGGCCCATCTGGTGGGTAAGGGAGCTCGAGTGAGAGAACTTGAAACTTCTCCAACAACTCATAGTCTTATTTAAAGAGGAATAGAAATCGTTGGAACCAAGGAAGATGAGCTTTAAACCATAATTCAAGATCAGATTGTAGGTCGAAGTTGGCAGGCCGTAGGAGGCCTTCGTCCTCGTCTATGATGAACTTAGAGGGCTCACAAAAAGGTGCCTCAGTTTGTGATCAGTATGGATGTAAGCACAGAGGCAAGTGTTAGAGGGCATCTAGGGCTTGTTATAGTTGTGGGTAGAATGATCATCTTTTGAGGGACTGTCAAGTAGCTGTTGACACCACCTCGATTCAAGATAACCTCTTATCCATTTTAAAGGGGTTGAGGCTTTTTAGAGTCATAGAGAGCCACATGTTCGAATATCAGAGTGGGGGTACAATTTAGTATACTACTAGGGCACTAGCGAGGCAGTACGCACTTAAGGCTCAAGAGGACTATGAGGCTACTAATGATATCTTAGGTACGTTTACCTTGTTTTTAGTTCCTATAGTTAATATTATGGATTTAGGGTCTACCTATTCCTACATCTGTAGTGGAATATCCAGTACTAGGGTATTCTAGCTAAGGATCTTAAGATTGGGGTCTGTATAACTAGTTATTTAGGGTATGGTGTTTTGGTGGACAAGGTGTATTGGAGGTGTTTGGTTGAGGTTTAGGGTTTGATTTTTTTGGCTAATTTGATAGTGTTGCCATTTTAAGAGCTTGATGCTATTTTAGGAATGGATTGGTTATTTGAGCATGATGCTGGATTGGGCTGTAAAGTGAAGAGCCTTGGTAGTGAAAGGTGAGAGGAATCCTTGCCTTTCCAATGTAGTGTTAGCTTTGGCGGTACAAAGGATGATCTATCATGGTTGTGAGGCCTTTTTAGCTTGCGTAGTTGATTCGAGGGTTGAGAGTCTAATCCTTAAGAATCTTCAGACTATAGAGAGTTTATTGATGTGTTTCTGGAAGAGTTGCCCAAACTACCTTCAGATCGTAAGCTAGAGTTTCAGATAGATGTGATGTCTGGCACAACACTAGTATCTATTACACTGCATCGTATGGCATCGAAAGAATTGAGAGAGCTAGAATCAGATTCAAGAGTTGTTAGAAAGAGGGTTTATCCGGCTGAGTATCTCACCTTGGGGTGCACTAGTTTTATTTGTCAAGAAAAAGGATGGGTCAATGAGGATGTGCATTGACTACCGCTAGCTTAATAAGATAACAGTGAAGAACCGTTATCCCCTACCAAGGATAGACGACTTGTTTGACCAGTTAAAAGGTGCCCATGTGTTCTCAAAGATCAACTTGAGGTCGGGTTACTACCAGTTAAAGTTAGTAGAAAATGATGTTCAGAAAACCGCTTTCAGAACGCGGTATGGACATTATAAGTTCTTGGTAATACTTTTTGGGCTTACCAATGCATCTAAAACTTTCATGGACTTGATGAACTAGATTATTAAGCCCAGCCTAGATCAGTTTGTGGTGGTCTTCATTGATGACATCTTGGTTTATTCGAGCTCAGAGGAAGAGACGATTATTATCTTCGTGTTTTTATTTAGACCTTGAGGGAAAGACAACTTTTTCCTAAGTTAGTAAATGTGAGTTTTGGCTCTCTGAGGTGGCATTTTTGGGTTACATTATTGCAGCGGATGGGATCCAAGTCGATCCAAAAAAGATCCAAGCAGTGGTGTAGTGGAAACCATTTAGGAATGTCACAGAAGTTCATAGTTTCCTTGGGCTTGCCGAATATTACTGTCATTTTGTCAAAGGCTTTTCTATTATAGCAACACCTATTACCAAGTTGTTATAGAAAGAAGTTTTGTTTGAGTGGAACGAGAAAAGACAGTAAAGCTTCGAGCAGTTGAAGGCTTACCTTACAAAGGCTCTGGTTCTGATTCAACCCGAAACGAGAAAGGATTATGTTGTGTTTAGTGATGCTTCATTGAATGAGCTTGGTTGTGTTCTCATGGAAGAGGGTAAGGTGGTTGCTTATGCCTTAAGACAACTTAAGCCTCATAAATGGAATTACCCCATGCATGATTTGGAGCTTACCTCATTTATTTTTGCGTTGAAGATTTGGAGCACTATCTGTATGGAGAAAAATGCTATATCTACACCGGTCACAAGAGTTTAAATTACCTACTCACCCAGAAGGAGTTGAATTTGAGGCAACGACAGTGGATTGAGTTGTTAAAGGACTATGATTGCATTATAGAGTATCATCATGGTAAAGCTAATGTAGTGGTCAATGCTTTGAGTCGAAAGTCCATGGTAGATTTGAAGGTTATGTTTACCCGATTGAGGATGACCGAGGAAGATGGGTTGTTAGCTGAGCTTCGTGTAGAGCCTACCTTAGTGTAAGAGATCAAGAGGATGCAAGTGTTAAAAGAAGACTTGGTGAAAAGATTGAGATGGTTTAGAGGGGTGAGGCACCCGATTTTGAAGTGCGAGATGGTAGGATCTTGTACTTCAAAGATTAGTTATGTGTTCTAACTTTGGAGGATTTGAGAGACTGTATCCTATGGGAGACGCACCATAGTTCGTTTGCAAGCATTTGAGGAGTAACAAGATGTATCAAGACCTTCGCCCCTTTTATTAGTGGCATAGTATGAAAGAGATGTATCTGAGTTTGTGACAAGATGTTTAGCTTGTCAGCAAGTTAAGGCTGAGCACCAATTTCCTTCGAGCTTGCTTCAGTCCATTCAGATTCTACAATGAAAGTGGGATTGTATGACCATGGATTTTGTAACTGGTTTACCGTTGACGTAAAAGAAGCATGATGTCATATGAGTGATAGTGGATCATTTAACCAAGTGTGCTCATTTCTTACGTGCGCGTATGGATTTCTCCCTTGAGAGGTTGGCGCGATTGTACATCCGAGAGACAGTAAGGCTGTGTAACGCCCCGATTTTGGGCCTAGGAGTTTTGGGATGGTTTAGTCGGTCCCGTGGACCGGGATTAGAGATTCGAGTTAGATTCAGGATTTAAATTAGATTAAATATTTTTATGAAGGATAAAAATATAGAAAAATATTCTAAAATATTTATTAATTATATAAATGATTTTGGTGAAAATAATTTTGTAAAATGAAATTCGACAATGGGACATTTTGAGTTAGTGACCAAAATGCAAAGTTTGCAAAACTGGTATTAGTGTATGTTTTGAAAATGGGTCAAAACTTTGAATCTTTAAGGAGCTAATAATCCAAAAAGGGTATCATCATATTTCTCCCTTTAATTAACTATTTTAATTAAGCTTTTAAAAAGAATTTCACATAACTAACTTTGTAACATCTTTTCTCTCAAATTCTCTCCACCAAACACATTTCCAACTTCAATTTCTTCAGGTGACAATTAGGATTTCATAGATTTTTCATTTCTAATTGATTTCCTAAAGATTTTACATCAAATACTTATTGTTTCTACCTTGATTTTAATGGTTTATCAAGCAATTAAAGAGAGGAATCGGCATTGGAGGTAAGGATTCGTTCTTCTCCTCTAATGAAAGGTTCTTTATTGAAATTCCTAAGTTCTTGATCCATATTATATGATTTTCATTGGGTTTTAACTAATTAAACTCATATTTATGGTTTAATTGATGACTTATGATGGAAAATGGAAGAAATTCGTAGTGATCTGTTTTTGCTGAGTTAAGGATGGGTTTATAACTTGATTTTGATGTTCAAAATGTTAATGAAGTGGGTTTTGATGATAGAATCCCGAAATCTAGTGAATCTCTAATTTGTTAGGTTGATAGTTAAGAAATTTTGAGGTGTTGTGGTTGATTATTGTTGCTGGAGGTAGGAGGTTGGGTTGAGTTCTTTTTTAGATGTTATTTGGTGTTATTTGAAGGTTGAGATTTGTAGTTAATGATTGAGTTGTGTTTATAGATGAATCGATGATGTTTTTGGTTGTTAAGATGTGGTGTTGTGGGGGGATTATAGTTGATAGTGTTAATTGTTGTTTGTTGTGAGTTTGGATGCATTATAATGAATTGGATCCTCACTTATGATGAATTTGAAACATGGGAAAATAATCGGGAAGTGAACCTTGGTGCTGAGGAGTTGCCGGAAGCTTGATTTAACATCGGCAAGGGAGGCATTGCTTTGTCGGTGAGTGAAATGGATAAGAATGGTTTTTCAAAGATTTGAAAAGGTTTAAAGGGAGTCAAGACTAGGCTTGATACGCTGATCTATGACTTGGAAGTAAGTAAAGTGGATTTCTCTCTCGATTTCAGTTGGCAAATGATTTACAAATGCACTTGTTAAATGGTTATTTACCTCATGTTTTATGCATAAAATGAGCATGGTTTAATGCTGGAAGTTGATATGAAATGATGTTAGATGCATTTGGAAAGTAATGCATGATTTTTAATAATGTTTATGAACATGGCTATTGATAAGTGTTCAAAAGTACTATTTTTATTACCCTTTTTACTCATATTATTGTTAGACTTAAGCTCATATTAGTTGCATAATTAGTCATTCATGCATTAATTCATGTTTCTTTCCACCGTTGAGCTTGATTACATAACTTGGTGATTTTTGTGGAAAAAGATGCTACTTTCATGTGTTTTTGTGTGTGTGCAGAATCACTTGCCTAAACAAGGCTAGCACCAGTTGTCAGGGCAGTGCATGAAGGAGTTGTCGAGCTAGTTGCCAGGGCAATGCTTGAAGGAGATACCGAGCTAGTTGCCAAGGAAATTTTTGACAAAGAATAAGATGATATGGTAGTCGAAATTGATGACTAGATAAGCCCAAGATGACGTGGAGCAAAGTTAAATTCCAAAGGAGTTTGATTTCCATGAAGAGGTTAAAGAGAAATTAAATCCCAAAAAGATAGGAGATGTTCTAGAAGGAATTTAAATATAATAAAGAATTATATTCTTTAAAGATAATTTAATTCCAGCTTAACTTCCTCTTCAAGAAGGATTTTGACCTAGCCATCTCTTATTTAAAGGACCAAGCCGTCAAAGAGAGGTGAGCAAGAAGAGAGAAATTTCGACAAACTCCAAAGGGGAAGAGAGGAGAGATTTTGACAAGAAGGGAGAAGCTTGGAGAGAGTTCGATTGGGAGAGAATTAAAGGGGGTTGATCGATTTCTTCTTCTTCTTCTTTGCTTCCATTAGATTCATGGTTTGGGGATTATTCTTTGTATATCTTTTGAACCCAACCATGAACTAACTTGATTGGTTGAGGTTATTGTGTTTTGTTGTTGTGAGAAACAATTGGATTTTGTTTAGGTAATAAGAGTTTGCACTTTCAATTCAAGGTTTACTTATTCTTGGTTTTTATTCTTGTTTACGAGTGAATTGGGAGAGGATCTCGTAACTTCATCTATTTATCTAATATCGGGAGAGTTAGATTCAAGAAACGAATGAGTATGGTCTTTATTCAATCTATTGATGGTGAAGATTAATCCGGCTTATGAATAAGTTAAGGATTTCAACGGCTAAGAGGAGCGCAATATTGGTTGTTGTTCACCCTTGATTCACGCAGGGATGTATTATCAAGGCATGCACAAATAGCTAGAATTTCGACTTAAGGATAAGAAGAAACCATTGAAGAATGCTCCGCCGAACCTTGAAGCTGCTGCCCAGCCACCCAAACAGTTGCCCAGGCAACCGTCGATTAGCTGCCAAGGCAACCCCGCTGCGCAAGTTGCCTTTGCACTCTTTTACCAAGACGATCCAATCGGCTATCACACCTCAAATCACGATAACCTGGCCTATTCCCTCTCTTATTTGATTTCATCTATTCTTTTAGTTTATTTCTCTTAGTTTACTCATTAGTTATAATTCCTACAATCACCTACTTGTGTTTTTCTTTTCCAACGCAGTAACTTAAGCAAAGTGGCCCAAACCAATCCCTGTGGAGACAATACTCGATACTCGTATAACTTTATTACTTGCGACGTGTATACTTGCACAATTGCGTAGCACTTATTATGCGCAACAAGTTTTTGGCGCCGTTGCCGAGGATTGGCAGTTGGTGTTAGCTGTTTTTGTTATTGCATTTTTTCTTAGCTTTACTAACTTTTCTTTTTGTTTTTTTATCAAAAAAAAGGTGCGCTACAAGTTAAGGGACATCAACATGTCCGGAAACAAAAGCCGATCTATTCGAGAGTTGATGTTGGAAGATATGAATCAATCAAATAAAAGTTTCTTGCACCCGTTGATGATTACCTATACCAACCGAGAAAAGCCCAAAGAGCCTATACCGTGGAAAAATCTTGTGCTATGTGTGGAGAACATCATGTGTTTGAAAATTGCCCTCACATTTTCGGTGCATATGACTACATGGAGGACCATGGAGGGAAACAGCAGCAAAATTCTTCACGGTATGGTCAAAAAGCTCAATTTTTTTTTACCATAACAATTTTGCCGCAGCAACAGATATGCCATGGCAATGTAGTCCTTTCAAGAGCATTCCAATTCCTTGGAGGAAACATTTCTAGCTTCCTTGGCTAGACTTAACGGATCAATTGAAGAGATTCGAGAGCTATCAAAGTCCATGGATACGAGGATAGATCAGTGGGATGCAACCTTGGGGGATTCAAAAGATCAATTGAGGAGATCCACATATGTCATGGATAATATGCACCAACAATTTATTTTTAGGGATACTGAAGTCTCAAGGCAAGATGACAAGGAACAATGCAAGGAAAGCTCTCCCATGTGTGAGGAACAACTAAAACCTCAAAGTCGAGAGTATATTGATGAGAAAGTATGCCCAACACATGATGAGCCTGAGCAACAAATTGCCTCGACAATGATTGAGGAGCCTGAACAGAGCAATGTCGCGACAACACTCAATGAAGCTGAGAACAACAATACTACAACAATTTCTGAGGAACCTGATGCCCAGAAGGTTACAATGTTGATGTTGAAGCAGGAATCTGTAGATTGCTCTCATCTACAGTTGCCACGGCAATTATATGACCACATACAAGATCAACGAGATGATAATACTTTGACAATGGAATATGAGCAGGTAGTGGTTGAACCTTTCGAATTCTTTAAAAACTCACCTCATCCATTGCAGGTATATCTTGAGAAATCGATGTTGGTAGATTTAAAGCCATCAAAATCTCTACTGATGGAGATGTTTGAGAGGTCAAAAGAAAAAGGTGTTTGGATTCATAAAGCTTTTCAGAAAATTGGTTCTTCCCTTGACTTACAGCAAATTTTGGCAACTGATTGCCACGACAATTGGCTAGAGCAGCAATTGCCACAACAACGAAGGCTACATCCAACCATGATGGAGCCCGACGAGAATGAGGTAATCAAATGGTTGGATGTTGATATAATTTTTCCTAATAGTAAATTCATGCCTACAGGAACAGTATCAAGGTGGAAGATGTGCATGGACTACAAGGGAACACGGAAGAAAGACACATCCACCATGGTAATGCAAAGGGGAGTAGCTGGGAGCACATTGGCCCAATTCTTTTGGGGCAATATTGTCATTCGATGGAGGGCGCAGATGGACTATAAGAAGTATCGGAAACGACCCTCCTCAAGTTTTCTCAGATATGCAGTAACATTAGAAGATGCATGAAAAATGCTCTTTCTAAGAATCTTTAATTTTTGTTTTAATTTTTTTGGAACTTTATTTTATTTTATTTTTTTTCTTTATTTATTTTTGGAATTTTTAGGAGATATTTTATTTTATTTTTCTTCATTATCTTTAGTTTCCAGTTTTTCTTTGTTTTCTTTTCTTTTCCACAACAAGACTCACAACCACCATGCTAAGGAAATTCACTGCCGACTACTTGCCACGGCAACTACCTCAGCAGTTGCCACGACAACAAAAACTGGCGATGCCCAGGCAACAACAATGGCTTCGACAACTACTGATGCCCAGGCAAGTGAACCTGCCTCAGCAAACATGGATCAAATCACAGCAATTCTATTCACGCGGTACCAGCCACAAGCATTCAACCACCGACCAAAAAATTAATCAAGCAAACGGCACGAAGGAAACTTATCACTCGAGGTGATGACCTCTCTGACTAACTCATTTCATTTAGTTTCTTTTAAATTTTGTTTCACTTTTACATGCATTGAGGACAATGTTTCTCTCGAGTTTGGGGGTGTTGGTTTCTAGTTAGTTTCATGTTTAGCTGCATTCATCTTTAGCAATCACATATAGGTTGCATATGTTACTTGCCATGCCTTTAATTGGATTTAATTGCTTAAGACTTGCTGAATATACAATGATGAATTTTTGCCAGTGCACTTAATTGAAAGAACCTTCAATTTTAGGACTGCATGAAAAGAACTTAGAATTTTACTATGATGGTGAATTTTTTTACACGGTTATGGCTTGTTGATTGAAAGAAACTTAGTGAACTTAGGTTGCTTAAAATTTGGGTAAATTTAAAACTGAAAATTAAAAGTTAAATTCTTGCTAGAGGTGCCCGAAATTGGCTCTAGTAGTTAATGCACATTAAAGAATCGCTAGAGGTGCCCGAAATTGGCTCTAGTTGACTAAAATAAAATGAGAAATTGCTTACTTTGCTAGAGGTGCCCAAAATTGGCTCTAGTGAAAATCTAAATAAATGCCCCAATAATTAACTTGATAAAAGCCTATTGTTCACATAGAATCTTGAAAATCAACTTGTACACAACTACGCACACACATTGTCACAAGCACTATAGTTTGGTTCCGGGTAATTTTTGTGCTATCCGAAAAATTAAAAGGTGATCATACTTTGTGCCACGGTTCCGAGGTTTGAATTCAAGTTTGAAGCATGTCTTTGATGATTAAAGTCTTGGCAGGTAATTGTTAGTTTGCATTGCTTGAGGACAAGCAATAGTTCGAGTTTAGGGGTGTGATAAGTGTTCAAAAGTACTATTTTTATTACCCTTTTTACTCATATTATTGTTAGACTTAAGCTCATATTAGTTGCATAATTAGTCATTCATGCATTAATTCATGTTTCTTTCCACCGTTGAGCTTGATTACATAACTTGGTGATTTTTGTGGAAAAAGATGCTGCTTTGGTGTGTTTTTGTGTGTGTGCATAATCACTTGCCTATACAAGGCTAGAACCAGTTGCCAGAGCAGTGCATGAAGGAGATGCCGAGCTAGTTGCCAAGGCAATTTTCGACAAAGAATAAGATGATATGGTAGTCGAAATTGATGACTAGATAATCCCAAGATGACGTTGAGCAAAGTTAAATTCCAAAGGAGTTTGATTTCCACGAAGAGGTTAAAGAGAAATTAAATCCCAAGAAGATAGGAGAAGTCCTAAAAGGAATTTAAATATAATAAAGAATTATATTCTTTAAAGATAATTTAATTCCAACTTAACTTCCTCCACAAGAAGGATTTTGACCTAGCCATCTCCTATTTAAAGGACCAAGCCGTCAAAGAGAGGTGAGCAAGAAGAGAGAAATTTCGACAAACTCCAAAGGGGAAGAGATGAGAGATTTCGACAAGAAGGGAGAAGCTTGGAGAGAGTTCGATTGGGAGAGAATTCAAGGGGGCTGATCGATTTCTTCTTCTTCTTCTTTGCTTCCATTAGATTCATGGTTTGGGGATTATTCTTTGTATATCTTTTGAACCCAACCATGAACTAACTTGATTGGTTGGGGTTATTGTGTTTTGCTGTTGTGAGAAACAATTGGATTTTGTTTAGGTAATAAGAGTTTGCACTTTTAATTCAAGGTTTACTCATTCTTGATTTTTATTCTTGTTTACGAGTGAATTGGGAGAGGATCTCGTAACTTCATCTATTTATCTAATATTGGGAGAGTTAGATTCAAGAAACGAATGAGTATTGTCTTTATTCAATCTATTGATGGTGAAGAT
Source organism: Hibiscus mutabilis (assembly GCA_019671005.1). NCBI lineage: Eukaryota > Viridiplantae > Streptophyta > Magnoliopsida > Malvales > Malvaceae > Hibiscus > Hibiscus mutabilis. Next base: position 11,584,467 of record CM033754.1, read on the forward strand.
TAATCCGGCTTAGGAATAAGTTAAGGATTTCAACGGCTAAGAGGAGCGCAAGATTGGTTGTTGTTCACCCTTGATTCACGCAGGGATGTATTATCAAGGCATGCATAAATAGCTAGAGTTTCAACTTAGGGATAAGAAGAAACCATTGAAGAACGCTCTGCCGAACCTTGAAGCTGCTGCCCAGCCGCCCAAACAGTTGCCTAGCCAGTTGCCCAGGCAACCGTCGATTAGCTGCCAAGGAAACCCCACTGGGCAAGTTGCCATAGCAACTGAGTTGCTCTTGCACTCTTTTACCAAGACGATCCAATCGGCTATCACACCTCAACTCACGATAATCTGGCCTATTCCCTCTCTTATTTGATTTCATCTATTCTTTTAGTTTATTGCTCTTAGTTTACTCATTAGTTATAATTCCTACAATCACCTACTTGTGTTTTTCTTTTCCAATGCAGTAACTTAAGCAAAGTGGCCCAAACCAATCCCTGTGGAGACGATAATCGATACTCATATCACTCTATTACTTGCGAAGTGTATACTTGCACAATTGCGTAGCACTTATTACGCGCAACAGCTATGCATTCTTTATTGCACGATGAAATGATTTGAATGATGCATATGAAAATAGTGAGGCATGTTTATAAAAGTGGATTATATTGGCAAGTGATGAATTCAAAATGTTATGGAAATGTTATCAGATATAATTGGACGGCCATAGGATTTAAAATGCACTATAATATGTTGTCCGTGGTTGTAGAGGTAGTACGAGAGGTACTTACTCTGATCATATGAACCCTAATGTTGTTGAGGTAACACTTAGATGGCTTTGACTCCAGCCATAAGCTGTAAAGGTTGATGAGTCGAGTGTGTGTACTCCAAGTTGGAGGATTAGGCTTGATAGTGTAGAGGTGGTGCATGTGTTGCACAACTCTATGCCATTGGGCTGCAAGAGATTGCGAAATCTCTTGGGAAATTCGTGTATCCGATGTTAATGTTGATTTACGGGAAAGATGTATATGATAATGGATCACTTGAAAGCCAATATAATGTTTTCATTGTATCATGTTGATGGATTGGTTTGAATAATGTGAGTTACACATGTTTTAGTCCTTAAGCATTGCATATGGGATATTATGCATGGGAAGGCTTAAGTAGAGGGAATTGCATATGGGATTATGCTGTGGAATTCATGATACGTGTTGCATATGGTTTAATATGTTGATTTTATAAAGAGTAAGTGCATGTTTTGAAAGAATGGCATGATGGTTTAGAAATGTTTCTAAATTGCATTGGATGATGTTTTGTACATTGAGCACTCCTCACCAAGCAATGATTGCTTACGCTCGTTTTTATCATCAATGCAGATTGATTGAGCACAAGTGGCCTAGCAAGCAAGGAGGGAATTTCCAAGACTTGATTTACCAAATATGTTTGAGTCTTAAAGTAGTAATAAAGGCAATGTGGCTTAAATGTTGTTGGGAGGGTTTGAGAGTTTAATCCTCTACTTGAGAAAATTTATATTGCTATTTTGGTTTTGTAATAAGTTTGGCTTGTTGAATTTGACATACGGTTTATGTTTTGGTTGCTTGAGTCCTAGGAAGCACGCCTATAGTCGTTCTTTGAAGCATGATGACATGAAGTGTTAGTCAATATGCGAAGTATGGCTGCGGATGGATTCTTAGATATGTTGGTTGTGTGTTAGGGGTATGTTAGTGTGTAATGAACTAATGAAAAGCAAGTTAGGCCGCCAAATGGACATTTTTGGTCTGAGTGTATCGGTACGTGTACCTCTGTACCAGTATGAGTGGGCAATTCAAGCCTAGCGTATCGGTACTCGGGCTTGTGTATCAGTACAAGGAAAGGCATTTAGGCTTGGCGAATCGGTACACGGGTTGGTGTATCAGTACGGGTCAGGGCTTTCCAATTTGATGTTTCGGTATAGGGGATTTGGGTACCGGTACAAAGAAGCTTTATAAGGAAAGGAGTACCGGTACGCATGAGTGTTCCGGTATAGTATTGAGCTACTGGATTTTCAACTTAGGCTGGCGTACCGATACTCGACCCTTTCGTACCGATGTTGTAAGCCGTTAAGTTAGTGGCTTAGTTTTCTGAAGTTTTGATTCTTTACGTTTTGGTCCCTAGGTGTTATATATGCAATTGGATGAGTTTAGATGATCGTTTTAAGTTGGAATTTAGCATGTATGCTTGTAACCTGACTAATGGAAGATTGGTAAAGCAAATTATAAGTAAACCCTTATGGTTTTGCATAATTACATTTTGGTCACTATCTTGCAAATATGATCAATTGGATATCAATTTGATGCCATATTGAGTTGAGTTTACACCTATGATCTGTATGTACATGTAGGTTAATAATTATGCCTCTAGATAAGATAAAAGAAAAAGAAAATGTTTGCAGTTTCCAAGTTCCTCTTCTCGGTTTACTTCGGTAAACCTAATATAGCTTGCTCAGTTCGGTCTTGCGACTAGGCTAGGTCGAGGGGGTTACATTTGGTGGTAGCAGAGCCAGGTTATGATTGTTGGGAGTGGTTTATGGTTGGTGTATGTATGTTGGAAAGTTGTTTGATATGTATGTTGATTGATTTGAGTTGATTTCCATATCCGATGATTGATTGCGTGTTATATACCATGTTGGGGTATGATTTGGGACACATTACCTTATTACTACTAATTTAAAATGTTTTTGATTTGGAATGGAAGTCTTGGACCCTTGCTTGAAGATGGCCTAATCATTTTTTATTTGGTGTATTATCATGCCATAGATTCTTTGTTTATGATGCCACCAAGGAGAGAATTACGTTCTAATATGAATGTGGAGAGGCAGAATAATGAGAATAATGTTATGCCTATTAAGGGGTTGCCACCTCCTCTGCCGAATCAACCTGCCGGTGTGGAATAAGTACCACCTGTGCTACCTGGACCAACGTTGAGTGATATGACGCCTTTGATCCAGGCAATGACATGAGCGTTTCAGGCTGCGATGGATGGAGTGTATGTGCCTGCACCAGTGCCAGTTGCTGCTGTTAATCCAGGATTACCCTTAGAGTGTTTACGTGGCCTAGGAGGGGTTGAGTTTATAGGGTTGACGCCTGAGGCTTCCAAGGAGTGGTTTCCCAGCACTGATCGTATCTTGGATTAGATGGTTTGTTCTGATGATCGTAAGCTTGGATGTGTTGTATCTCTATTGCAGGGAAATGAGAATAGCTGGTGGACTACAGTGATTATAGGAATGGAGCCTGGCAATATGACATGGGAAACATTCCAGAATGCCTTCAAGAAGAAGTATCTCGGAGCTAGACACCAAGATGAGAAGAAACACGAGTTCATGGCCTTGGTGCAAGTGGATATGTCAGTATCTGAGTTTGAGATTCAGTATGTGAGGCTGAGTCAGTATATCTCGAAGCTGGTGCCCGATGAGAGGAGTCATTGCAACCGCTTTCGTTATGGATTGACCTAGGAGGTTAAGACATATATGTTGGCTGTAGAGTATGTTGATTTTGATGTGTTGGTTTCGAGAGCCAAGGATATTGAGTAGAGTTTGGGTTTGATATCTCATGTTGGAGGATCTGGTAATGGTAAGAGAGCTGCTAATTCTAATGTTGGTGGTGGTCGGTATAAGAGGCACCGTGACCGGAGACATCGATCGGAGCTTGGGCGGAGAGGTTAATTAGGGCAGAGTTTTGAGGTGTGATACCCGAGTATGCTCAATATGGGAAAAGGCATATCGGGGTTTGTTGGAGGTCGAATAAGGTTTGCTGGGGTTGTGGATCACGGGACCATGTTAGACGTGACTGTCCTCAGGCAGGACGAGTTGGTCTAGTTCCTGCACCAGTTGCAGCTAATGCTTGTTGTAGTTGTGGGTCAATCGATCATGTGCGATTGCCCTATCTTAGCTAAAGGTGCGCAGGCTCCTACACCAACTGTGGTTGCACCAAGAGGTCAAGGGCGTGGACAAGGGTATTTCCAGCTGAGAGATGGTGGGCGTAGGACTGTGGCACACACCGTTGCCATCTAGTCGGAAGGTGGAGGTCCCACGAGGGAGTATGCACATCGCGATGGACGCAACGATACCGATGTGATTGCAGGTACCTTTACTTTGCAATCTTTGCCGTTATTTTCATTGGTTGATTCTGGTTCCACCCATTCATATATTCTGAGTGAGCATTCACAGTTACTTGATATACCTGTTGAGATTTTGAATGTTGGTGTTCGAGTAACTAGCTCTTTGGACGAGACGGTGGTGGTTAGGAAGTTATATCGTATGTGTCATTTGATAGTGCAAGATCATTTTTTACCGTGGATTTGATGGAGTTGTCATTCCATGGTTTTGATGTAATTTTGGGATGGGCTGGTTATCCAAGCATAGGGCGGTTGTAGATTTTGAAACCAAATGGATATCCTTGCGTCTTGCCGATGATTATGAAGTTTTTATGGTTGGAGAGAATACAAAGTTTCTAGCCAATGTTGTTTCAGCTTTGGAAGCAAGTCGAATGTTGGAACTTGGATGTCAGGCGTATTTGGACTATGTTATGAATCTTGGGTCTAAGGATGTGCGTGTGTAGGACATCCGTACAGTTTGTGATTTCCCAGGAGTTTTTCCTGAAGAGTTGCTAGGGTTGCCACCAGATAGAGAGGTGGAGTTTAAAATCGAGACGTATGTTGATACAACTCCGGTGTCCATTGCTCCTTATCGCATGGCACCTAAGGAATTGAAAGAGTTGAAGACGCAGCTACAAGACCTGCTTGATCGAGGTTTCATTAGACCTAGTGTGTGGTGTTATTTGTGAAGAAAAATGATGGTACGATAAGGATATGTATCGATTATTGGTAACTGAATAAGTTAACGATTAAGAACAAATATCCCTTGCCATGGATTGATGATTTGTTTGATCAGTTTAGGGGTGCTTCGGTGTTCTCTAAGATAGATTCGAGGTCTGGGTACTATCAATTGAAAGTGAAGGATGTGGATGTGCCAAAGACTGCCTTCCGTACAAGGTATGGGAATTATGAGTTCCTGGTGATGCCGTTTGGGTTGACCAATGCACTAGCTGCATTCTTGGATATGATGAATTGGGTGTTTCATTAGTTCTTGGATCAATTTGTGGTGGTGTTTATTGATGATATTCTTGTGTACTCTCGTACCGAGAAAGATCATGATGAACATCTACGGATTATGCTTCAGAGATTACTGGATAATCAGTTATATGCTAAGTTGAGTAAATACAAATTTTGGTTAAAGAAAGTGGTTTTCCTTGGGCATATGGTGTCGGTTGAGGGAATCCATGTGGATCCACAAAAGATTGAGACTGTGGTGAATTGGAAACCAGCTAGGTAGGTGATAGAGGTGTATAGTTTTCTTGGATTGGTTGGATATTATTGTCAGTTTGTGGATGGTTTTTCGAAGATTGTTGCTCCTTTGACCAAATTGTTACAGAAGAATGTTCGTTTTGAGTGGACGGAGTATCGACAACAAGCTTTTGAGAAGTTGAAGGAAGCTTTGACGCAAGCTCCAATCTTGATTCAACCTGAGTTGGGAAAGGAGTTTGTGGTGTATAGTGATGCATCCTATGTTGGTTTGGGGTGTGTGTTGATGCAAGGTGGGAAAGTTGTGGCATATACATCTAGGTAATTGAAGGTGCATGAGCATAACTATCCTACTCATCATCTTGAGCTTGCCGCAGTGGTGTTTGCATTAAAGATTTGGAGGCATTATCTTTATGGTGAGAAGTGTGTGGTGTACACGGATCACAAAAGCTTGAAGTATCTGATGACACAGAAGGAGTTGAATCTTAGGCAACGGCGATGGTTGGAGTTGCTTAAGGATTATGATTTGACCATTGAGTATTATCCGGATAAAGCGAATGTGGTGGCGGATGCTTTGAGTAGAAAAGCCATGGTAGAGTTGAGAGCTATGTTCTCTCGGTTAAGTGTAACTCGTGATGGAGGTTTGTTGGCCGAGTTGCAAGTGAAGCCATCTTTGTCGCAAATGATAAAGGATAAGCAGTCGTACGATGATGAGTTGGTACCTCATGTTAAGGATATCATGGATGGGAAACCATTGGATTTCCATTTTAATGATGATGGAGTATTGTGTTTTAAGGATCAAATAGTGGTGCCTTATGATGAGAAATTAAGACGTAACATTTTGACCGAAGCTCATTCGAGTCCTTTTGCTATGCATTCTGGTAGTACCAAGATGTATCAGGGTTTAAAGGATGAGTATTATTGGGTTGGGTTAAAGAAAGATGTGTTTGATTTTGTGGCCAAGTGCATGGTATGTCAGCGTGTTAAGGTTGAGCATCAATTTCCCTCTGGGTTGTTGCAGCCGTTGAGGATACCAGAGTGGAAATGGGAGAGAATCACCATGGATTTTGTGTCGGGGTTACCGTTGACCCCAACTAAAAAGGATTCCATTTGGGTGATTGTTGATCGGTTTACGAAGTGTCCATATTTTTTTGCCAGTGCATACGACGTATGCTCTAGATAAATTGGCTAATCTTTATATTGCTGAGGTGGTGAGGTTGCATGGGGTGCCCAAGTTGATTGTGTCGGATAGAGATCTGAGGTTTATAGCAAGGTTTTGGGAATGCTTGCATCGAACTTTGGGTACTCGGTTGCATTTTAGCACTTCGTATCATCCTCAGACGGATGGACAGTCAGAGCGTGTGATTCAGATCTTTGAGGATATGTTGAGGTGTTGCATTATTGAATTCCATGGAACTTGGGAAAAACAGTTACCTTTGGTGGAATTTGCTTACAATAATAGTTATCAGGCGAGTATTCAAAATGTCTCCGTATGAGGCCTTATATGGTAGGAGGTGTCGTACGCCTGTGTTGGGCTGAAGTTAGGAAGAAGTATATTTCTATGCCCTATGTGTTAAAGGACACTAATGAGAAAGCGAAGCTTGTGTCTGATCACATGAAAGCGGCATTCAATCGACAAAAATCTTACGCAGATTTAAAGCGTAGCGAAGTGGAGTATGTTGTTGGTGACAAAGTGTTTTTGAAGGTTTCACCTTGGAAGAAGGTGATGCAATTTGGGTGTAAAGGAAAGTTGAGTCCGAGGTTTATTGGGCCTTATGAAATTCTGGATCATTTTGGACCTATGGCATATCGGTTGAGGTTGCCTCACGAGTTGTAAAAGATTCATAATGTGTTCCATGTTTCGATGTTGACGAGATATCGATCTGATCCATCGCATATTATGCCGGTGGAGGATGTTGAGTTGAGGCCGAATTTTCCCTATGATGAGGAACCGGTAGAGATTCTAGATACCAGCAGTAAAGTTCTATGTGGGAAGACGATAGAGCTTGTCAAGGTATTGTGGCGGCATCGAAGAGTTGAGGAGGCTACGTGGGAGAGTAAGTCGGACATGAAAGAGCAATTTCCACATCTTTTTCCTCTAGGTAAATTTCAAGGATGAAATTTCTTAAGAGGAGGAGAGTTGTAGCGCCCCGATTTTGGGCCTAAAAGTTTTGGGATGGTTTAGTCGGTCCGGTGGACCCGGATTAGAGATTCTAGTCGGATTCGGGATTTAAATTAGATTAAATATTTTTATGAAGGATAAAAATATGGAAATAGTCTAAAATCTTTATTAATTATATAAATAGTTTTGAAAATGGGTCAAAACTTTGAATATTTAAGGAGCTAATAATCCAAAAAGTGTTTCATCAGATTTTTCCCTTTAATTAACTATTTTAATTAAGCTTTTATGAGGCATAAATAGGGGAGAGAATTAATTAAACACAATTAAGCTTTTAAAAAGAATTTCACATAACTAACTTTGTAACTTATTTTCTCTCAAATTCTCTCTAGCCAAACACATTTCCAACTTCAATTTCTTCAGGTAACAATTAGGATTTCATAGAGTTTTGATTTCTAAGTGATATCCAACAGATTTTACAACAAATACTTATTGTTTCTACCTTGATTTTCATGGTTTATCAAGCAATTAAAGGGAGGAATCAGCATTGGAGGTAAGGATTCGTTCTTCTCCTCTAATGAAAGGTTCTTTATTGAAATTCCCAAGTTCTTGATCCATTTTATATGATTTTCATTGGGTTTTAACTAATTAAACTCGGATTTATGGTTTAATTGATGACTTATGATGAAAAATGGAAGAAATTATTAGTGATCTATTTTTGCTGAGTGAAGGATGGATTTATAACTTGATTTTGATGTTCAAAATGTTAATGAAGTGAGTTTTGATGATAGAATCCCAAAATCTAGTAAATCTCTAATTTGTTAGGTTGATAGTTAAGAAATTTTGAGGTGTTGTGGTTGATTATTGTTGCTGGAGGTAGGAGGTTGGGTTGAGTTTTTGTTTAGATGTTATTTGGTGTTATTTGAAGGTTGAGATTCGTAGTTAATGGTTGGGTTGAGTTTATAGATGAATTGATGATGTTTTTGGTTGTTAAGATGTGGTGTTATGGGGGGATTATACTTGGATAGTGTTAATTGTTGTTTGTTGTGAGTTCAGATGCATTATAATGCATTGGATCCTCAGTTATGATGTGTTTGAAACAGGGGAAAATAATTCGGAAGTGAACCTTGGTGTTGAGGAGTTGCCGAAAGCTTGATTTGACATCAGCAAGGGAGGCGTTGCTTTGTCAGTGAGTGAAATGGATAAGGATGGTTTTTCAAAGATTTGAAAAGGTTTAAAGGGGGTCTAGACTAGGCTTGATACGTTGGTCGAAGTCTCGGAGGTAAGTAAAGTAGATTTCTCTCTCGATTTCGGTTGGCAAATAATTTACGAATGCACTTGTTAAATGATTGTTTACCTCATGTTTTATGCATAAAATGAGCATGGTTTAATGCTGGAAGTTGATATGAAATGATGTTAGATGCATTTTGAAAGTAATGCATGATTTTTAATAATGTTTATTAACATGGCTATGCATGGTTTATTGCACGATGAAATGATTTGAATGATGCATATGAAAACAGTGAGGCATGTTTGTAAAAGTGAATTATATTGACGAGTGATGAATTGAAAATGTTATGGAAATGTTATCGGATATAATTGGCCGACCATAGGATTTAAAGTGCACTATAATAAGTCGCCGTGGTTGTAGAGGTAGTACGATAGGTACTTAGTCCGATCATGTGAACCCCAATGTTGTTGAGGTAATACTTAGATGGCTTTGACTCCAGCCATGAGCTGTAGAGGTTGATGTGTCAAGTGTGTGTACTCCAAGTTGGAGGATTAGCCTTGGTAGTGTAGAGGTGGTGCATGTGTTGCAGAACTCCATGCCATTGAGCTGCAAGAGATTACAAAATCTCTTGGGAAATCTGTGTATCCGATGTTAATGTTGATTTACGGGAAAGATGTATATGATAATGGATCACTTGAAAGCCAATATAATGTTTTCATTGTATCATGTTGATGGATTGGTTTGAATAATGTGAGTTACACATGTTTTAGTCCTTAAGCTTTGCATATGGGATATTATGCATGGGAAGGCTTAAGTATAGGGAATTGCATATGGGATGATGCTGTGGAATTCATGATACGTGTTGCATATGGTTTAATATGTTGATTTTATAAAGAGTAAGTGCATGTTTAGAAAGAATGGCATGATGGTTTAAAAATGGTTTTAAATTGCATTGGATGATGTTTTGTACATTGAGCACTCCTCACTAAGCAATGATTGCTTACGCTCGTTTTTATCATCAATGCAGATTGATTGAGCACAAGTGGCCTAGCAAGCAATGAGGGAATTTCCAAGACTTGATTTACCAAAGTATGTTTGAGTCTTAAAGTAGTAATAAAGGCAATGTGGCTTGAATGTTGTTGGGAGTGTTTGAGAGTTTAATCCTCTGCTTGAGCAAATTTATATTGCTATTTTGGTCTTGTAATAAGTTTGGCTTGTTGAATTTGACATACGGTTTATGTTTTGGTTGCTTGAGTCCTAGGAAGCACGCCTATAGTCGTTCTTTGAAGCATGATGACATGAAGTGTTAGTCAATATGCGAAGTATGGTTGTGGATGGATTCTTAGATATGTTGGTTGTGTGTTAGCGGCATGTTAGTGTGTAATGAACTGATGAAAAGCAAGTTAGGCAGCCAAAATGGAAATTTTTGGTCCGAGTGTATCGTACGCGTACCTCTATACCGGTACAAGTGGGCAACTCAAGCCTAGCTTATCGGTACTCGGGTTTGTGTATCAGTACAAGGCAAGGTATTAAAACTTGGCGGATCGGTACATGGGTTGGTGTATCGGTACGGGTCAGGGCTTTCCAATTTGATGTTTCGGTACAGGGGATTTGGGTACCGGTACGGAGAAGTTTTATAAGGAAAGGTGTACCCGTACGCATGAGTGTACTGGTACGGTATTGAGCTACTGGATTTTCAAATCAGGCTGGTGTACCGATACTCGACCTTTCATACCAATACTTTAAGCCGTTAAGTTAGTTGCTGAGTGTTCTGAAGTTCTGATTCTTTACGTTTTGGTCCCTGGGTACTATATATGCAATTTGATGAGTTCGGATGATTGTTTTAAGTTAGAATTTGGCATGTATGCTTGTAACCTGACTAACGGAAGATTGGTAAAGCAAATTATAAGTAAACCCTTATGGATTTGTAGAATTACATTTTGGTCCCTATCTTGCAAATGTGATCAATTGGATGTCAATTTGATGCCCAATTGAGTTGAGTTTACACCTATGATCTGTATGTACATGTAGGTTAATAATTATGCCTCTATATAAGATAAAAGAAAAAAATGATTGCGTTTTCCAAGTTTCTATTCTCGGTTTACTTCGGTGAACCTAATATAGCTCGCTCGGTTCAGTCTTGTGACTAGGCCGGGTCGAGGGGGTTACATGCTGCATGGAATGTCATCATTGATCATATCATATAGAGACCGTGTTTTATGGCATGGTTTTGGAAGAAGATACATGAAGCTTTAGATAAAAAGTTGTATTTTAGTACAACTTTCCACCCTTAGACCGATGGCCAGTCTGATCGAGTTATCTAGATTTTAGAGGATAAGCTCCGATGTAGTATCATTGATTTTGAGAAGAGTTAGGAAGATCAGTTACCTCTTGTTGAGTTTGCTTACAATAATAGTTTCCAATCGAGCATCAAGATGGCTCTTTTTGAGGCCTTGTATGGGCGCAAATATAGGACACCCTTGTGTTGGACCAAGCTTAATGAGAGAATGATTGTGGGATCAGGTTTGATTAGACAAAATGAAGAGAAGGTTTAGATAATCAAGGAAATATTGCAAGCGGCCTTTTATCTTCAAAAAGCTTATGCGGACCGAAGCTTAAGCACATTGAGTATGAGGTTGGTGACAAAGTGTTTCTCAAGGTGTCATCGTGGAAAAGAGTAATATGCTTTGGGCGGAAGGGCAAGTTGAGCCCGAGGTTTATTGGACCTTATGAGATTCTTGATGTAGGGAAACACCATTACACCCCATGGCGCAACAAAAAATTATCCGACGAATTTCACAAGCGACCTATATACGAAGAATGAATTTGGGGTGAAAAAAGGATGAAGCGTTACCTCAATTAAATCTGATAATTGCATGGACGTAGTAGTATCTGATTATTTTAGTCAAGATGTTGAGTCCAAGTCTTCACAATAGTGTTACGACCTCTACGCAGTCCACCCGAATAAAACGAATAGTATTTTACTTCTCTAACTGTTAGAGAGGTTTTCAGCAATATGTATATATTTTGGCTGCTAGACCTTATGCCTATATACAGCATTCAAAAACCTAATCCTAATTAAATTCGAATTCATTAAATATAAAATATATTTAACTAAATATAATTAAATATATAGAATCTAATTCTACATTAATTAGGTTTCTTTAGGGATATAACACCCTTGACCCGGATGTCATATTTGGGCCCTAAGCCCAAAACCCCTTTTAAATAAAATTTTCATTTCCAAGACCAAAACAATAACGATTCCAATAAAACATAAATCCTTACGATTAAAACATAGTAAAATCCAAGTATTCAAAATAGTATTAGTGGAGCTCCAATTACAAATATTTAAAAACATTCAACTTTGACCAATTAATACAAAATAAGAGTTACAAATTACATATAGGGTCCTACGAAATATATAGCCCATTACATCTAGCAATTGTACTCAACAACTAAAGTCGATGCTGAAATCCAAGCTCTGATGGTGCTCCTTCAAGCCTCGCGGCAACCTACTTACCTGCGAACAGAAACAACGATTCTGAACGCTGAGCTAACAAAGCTCGATGGATACACCGCCACTCAACCATACTTCATGCAAATCATAAATAAAGCAATGCAACATGAATGATATCGTGGCAAGATAATGATGGCTCTACCATAATCTCCTAAAAATATAGCATCATGAATGTATGATCACGCACACAGCACATACATATACATCATAAGTTTACAAACATCACACAAATACACCAAAATATTAAGTGAGGTCCGCGTCCACAGAGCATCGGGATCCTACACTACGAGTAAGATCTGCATCCATAAAGCATCTGGATCCTATACTCATAGGGATGAGGCATGCGTCCACAAAGCATCGAGATTCTACATCCATGCTCAAGATATCTCATCAAGAATCTTCGAATGAGACCCGCATCCATAAAACACCAGGATCCTACATTCGGGAGACTACAAGGTGTTGCAGCACACTTTTATAGGTATCCAGATCTCAATAACAAGGGATAACTCAACTACCTAGGCAACCCATCAACGCACAACAAGGGACCTAGTCACCATACAACATCGATCGATCCACCTAGGATCTCTATAGGTTACTACCTCATACAAATCACCCAATATTACCAAATCTTTAGCCTTTTATTTCTCATATGGGGTTTAAATCTCTATTTCTCAACTTTAATATTCATTTTATACCTTAAGATTCCCCTTGGGCCCTTTACCTCGAATTATAGAACCCCCGAACGCAAACCCAAATTTCTTGGGCAGATTACCCAGCGAGTATTGATACTCCCATATGGGTATCGGTACGCCACTCTAGGTAATGGTACTCTTACATGAGTACCGATACTCAAATTAGGTTTAAAAGAATTGGTACGATAAGTCATACTGATACGCCAACCTCTGTATCGGTACCCATCACCGATACGTGATCCATCCGTACCGATCCCTACCCGTACCGGTACTCCTACCTTTACATATCGGTACGCAGAAGCATTCCTCAAGCAATGTAACAGTAGTACCGACACGCCCCTCAACGTACCGGTATGCAAAAACGCTAATAGAATTCTTATCAGGCAAGGGGTATTGATACATGGGAATCCATACCGATATGTCCCTCATAACTCGTCTAACTTTATTACGAAGGCGTACCAATACTAGACACCCTATACCGGTACGCGATCCTAAAATTCAAAAACTGGGCTTCGATTTCACCTAGAAATCCCACTTAACCTATATGGTTAAGCCCCAATTTGATCCTACAAGTTATGGTGAAGCTATTAAGTTTCTACCAATTTTAAGCCTTAACAACGTCGAATCCACATTTTACCATTAAAGGGGTCAACCAAGGCATATCAAACCATAAACACCCAAAACATGCACAAAGCCTATTTTTATGATTTCCAGGAAGCGTTAGGAGTTAGTAGTGTACTAACCTTAGCTTAGCAGCTGAAATGATGCCTTCATCCAAGCTTCAAGCCTTCCTTCCTTCTTGAACCCTTGATGAACTCCTCATCTCTTTCACTACATCGTGAAGATTCTAAAATGAATTATAACGTTGCCGAGGGTTTAAAGAGATTAAAAACATAATATAAGCCCAAAATTGGAGTTCCCAAAACTCCAAATCTCGTTCAACTCTCTTAACCCCCAACAACTCTTCCTTCCACCAACTCAAACAAAGCTTACCTTGAAATGTAGATCCTTGGATGTTGGTAAAACTTCCCTCCACAAGACAAATGTGATTCACAACACCAATTCACAAAATTTTGCCTTTGATAGTGGTGTTTTGAGAGAAAGAGAGTTTGAAAAGGAAGAAGAATACATTAAGACAAGGTGATCTGACCTTTCTACATAATGCAAAAGAATAATCCTTTCCCTATTAACTCTTCAAATTAAGCATTTACCATATTACCCCTCTTCCTCTCTTCTCAACCCAACCCCACCCAACAACAACATAAGCCCAACACACAAACTAGCCCAAAGGCTCCTATAAGCCCCATAACACGACCCAAATAAGAGGCACATGCCTCGATTAAACCCTACCCTCAGATTCTAAAATCTGGGTCGTTACAATTATCCCTTCTTTAAAGAAAATTTCATCCTTGAAATTTACCTGGTGAAAATAAATACGGGTAGAGTACTCTCATATCGTCCTCAACTTACCACGTTGCCTGCTCAACACCTTGGTTCCTCCATAAAATTTTAACCAATAGTACACACTTGTTGCGAAGCTCTTTGACTCCTATGTCAAGTCCTCTAACCGACTCTTCCTCATACGTCAGATCGGCATTTACCTCAATCTCTCCAAGTAGAACAACGTGCTAAGGATCAGAGTGGTAACGCCTCAACATGGACACATAAAAAACGTCATGGATACGAACTAACTCCTGCGTGATACTCTATGATGCAATCATAATCCTTCAAAAATTCAATCCACCTTCCTTGCCTCAAATTCAACTCCTTTTGAGTAAACATGTTTTTCAAACTCTTATGATCGGTATAGATGTAGCACTTTTTCCGTACAGGTAGTGTCTCCAAATCTTTAGCGCGAAGATAACTGTAGCAAGCCCCAAATCATAGGTAGGATAATTTCTCTCATGAGGTTTAAGTTGCCTTGAGGCATAAGCAACCACCTTACCCTCTTGCATGAGCATATAATCTATCCCGTTTAAGGAGGCGTCACTAAACACGACATACTCTTTCCCTGAGTTGGGTTGTATTAAGACCAGAGTCTCCGTGATATAAGCTTTTAGTTGCTCAAAACTTTGTTTCCTTCTCTCATTCAACTCAAACGAAACCCCTTTGCTGCAACAATTTGGTCAACGGTACGGCTACAATAGAGAACCCTTTAACAAATCGCTTATAACACCCAACAAGCCCAAGAAAACTACAAACTTCCAAAATATTCCTTGGGGGCTTCCACTCCACCACAACCTAAATTTTCTGAGGATCCATGCAGATCCCATCCGTGGCAACTATGTAGCCAGGAAATGCCACTTCCAAAGCCAAAATTCACACTTACTGAACTTGGCAAAAAACACCTTTCTGTAAGAGTCTGTAGAACACATGCTAATGGTAATCGTGCTCTTCTTCTGAACACGAGTACACCAAATTGTCATCAATGAAGACCACAACAAACTGATCCAAATACAGTTGAGAGATTTGGTTCATTAGGTCCATAAAAGCTGCAGGTGTGTTGTAAGCCCAAACGGCATTACCAAGAACTCACGGTGCCCATACCGTATCCTAAAAGTGATTTTCTGGACATCCTCATCCACTACCTTCAACTGGTAGTATCTCGACCTCAAGTTGGTCTTAGAAAACACACAAGCACCCCTCAACTGGTCGAACAAATTATCTATCCTCAAAAGGGGATAACGTCTCTTTATTGTTACCTTGTTAAGCTATCGGTAATCAATACACATCCTCATAGACCCATCATTCTTTTTGACAAACAAAACTAGTGCTCCCCAAGGCAAGATCCTTGATCGGATTAAACCTCTTTCTAGCAACTCTTGGATTTACTTTTTCAATTCTTTTATCTATGTTGGCGCAATCCGATACGGTATGATAAATACTGGTGTTGTACTAGGCATCACGTCAATCTGAAACTCTAACTCACAGTCAAGGGGTAGTCCGGGTAACTCTTTCAAAAACATATCGATAAACTCATTAACAATCTGAAGGTTCTCAAGTATCGGACCCTCAATCCTCACATCAACCATATGGGCCAAGAAGGCTTTACAGCCTGGTTGCATTAGCCTCTGAGCTGACAAAGCTGATACCACACTAAAAAGGCACAGATTTCTTTCGTCTCTCACAACAAGCTTAGAATCATTCACAACACGAAGCTTTAAGCTCTTTGCTCTATATCCTAAACTAGCATCATGCTCGAATGGCCAATCCATCCCCAAGATGGCATCGATCTCTTGAAATGGTAAAACCATTAAATCTGCCAGGAAAAGTGACCCTTGAACCTTGATTGGGCACCTCCGATAAAACGTATCTACTAAAACATCATATCCCAAAGGACTAGTCACATGGACTCCTATCTCAAGATCCTCGGTAAGAATACCCTATTGCTGAGATATCCCACTATGGATGTAGGAGTGGGTAGATCCTGAATCCACAAGAGCAACTATAAGAACCAAAAACTAGGTGAACGTACTTGAGATAACATCTGTAGCTGCACAGTCCTCCTGAGCCCTGACCGCATACTATCTAGCTGGTGCTCTCACGGTAGACTAAAAGGTGCCTCCCGATACATGACTCGTTCTTCCCCGAGTAAAGCCTTGACCCCTTTGGGCTGGATATACAATTCTTTGAACCTGATTTGGAGAGGTCACAACAGCTACTGGATAGTCCTTTCATGAAAAACTCTTACTGTTCCCCAACACTCGCCTTTGTGTTCGCGTCCGTACTAATTGCAAACTGGTGCGCCCGTACTCATCTATGAACCCTCCGGGCTCATCATAGATAAAGACAAAGATGGTCTTGTAACGCCCCAGTTTTAGGGCATAGCGGTTTGGTGGTTTATTAGATGGTCTGGTGGACTAGAGTAGGGATTCGAGTCGGTTTTGGGACCGTATATTTTTCGGAAAGATAAAAATATGGGAAAATATTTAAAAATCATATTTTAATATATATTGATTTTTTATAGAATAAATTTTGGAAAATGGAATTTGGAAATATGACATTTTGGTTAGTGACCAAAATGCGAATTTTGAAATCTGTTTTAAAGTGACTAAAATGAAAAGGGTCAAATTCTTAGAATCCTTAAGGAGCTAAATTACCAAGTTTTTGCTGGTGGTTTCTCCCTTCAATTAAATTATTTTAAACATGTGTTTTAAAGGTGGTTTAAGAGAGATTAAAATATCTAAGTTAGTTATTAGCTTTTTAAAAAATTTACGTAACTTTTTCCTAAACCTTTTCTCTCAACTTCTTTTCTGCCAAACAATCAGAATTTCATCAAAATCCAGAGGTGAGGGATTCTTTTCACTAAGATTATTGATTTTAACTTGATTCTTTAACTTTGTTTTGCAAAATCTCATTGAAATCTTGTGTTTTCTTAGCTTTTCACAAATCAATTGAGGGAGAAACTTCACAATAGTGGTAAGGTTCGAGATCTCCTCTATTGTATGGTTCTTTATTGAAATTCCCAAGCATTTGATCCTTGTTTTTGTGTTTCTAATCTGATTTTGATGATTTTCTAATGTTTAATTGAGTTATTTTGGGGAAAATGAGTTAATTCACGGATTGGATTTAATTTCCAGTAATTAAGGATGCTTTGATTTATATTTTTGATGTTTAATAATGTTGATAAGTGATTGTTATCAATAGAATCACGAAAATTAAGAATCTCTATTTGTTTAGGTTGTTAGTTTTGAGGTTTTGTGGTGTTTCTAATGTTGTAAGGTTGCTGGAGGTGGTAGGTTGTTTTGGATCTGTTTTTAGATGTGTTTTGGTGTTAAAAGTGATGTTAGATTGATAGATGTTGGATGGGTTGTGAATCGAAGTGTTTCGGTTATGTTTTCGGTTGTTGTTGAGGGCTAATTGTAAAGGTTATGTGGAAATTCGAGAAAGATTATGGTTGTTGTGTTTGGAGTGCATTATGATGCATTAATCCTCTGTTGTTTTGTGGTAAAAATAGGGGAGGTTGATCCGAAAGTGATCGGAGAAGCGTTAGAGGCTTCGAATACTTGATTTCGCGTCGGCGAATCGAGCTTTCTTTTATCGGTGAATGAAAACGTGGTTTAAAGCGTTTTGATGTTTTGGGAACACAGTTTTGGGAGTAAAGGTCGAGCTTGAAATGCTTACCTAGACTCGAAAGTAAGTATAAAGTGGTTTTACTCTCTCGGTCGTGCTAGTGTTAAATGGTTTTATGCACGTGTTTTGATTCACATGTTACCTACTCTTTTAGCATGTTTTAAAGTATTCGATATACTATTTTTAAGCATGTTTTGCTGAAAGATGCACATGGTAAGTGATCCTTGTAAGTATGGTTTATACTTGTGTTTTAAAGCATGGTAGTTGCTTTGGAAATGGCATGGTTTAATGCTTGTTAAAAACATTGAGGTAAATGTTATTTGGTTAATTATATTGGCAAGTGACTTGGTTTAAAATTGTTATCTGATATAGTTGGCCGGCCATAGGATTGAGAGCACTATAAATAAGTCGCCTTGGATGTTGAGGGGTTTATACAGCGTATTGAATACTCCATCCAAGTACCCTAACGGTTGAGGGGTTAAACGATATCGTAAACACCCATTAGTGGATTAAGCATCTAACCGATGATTGGGGTGGGTGTCCCCGTGGGTTGAAAGTGTACTCGATTATTATTATACCCGGTTATTATTGTACCGCGATTGTGATTGTATCGCTATTCCGGTTGAGATGGCTTGAAGTGTTAGGTTAACACTTGTTGAATCCGTGTATCCGATGAACTCTTTTGTTAATGGGCTTGTCTAATGATCACTTGTAAGCCAATATAATTGTTAATGTATCATTGAAATGTTTTATGTTGTATAATGTGGTTTATACATGTTTCTCCTTAAGCTTTGCATTTGGTAGTAATGCACGGGAAGGCTTAAGTGGAGGGTTAGCAATGTGACTTGCTGTTGAATAATGATACATGTAGCATATGGTTTAATATGCTGGTTTTAATGATGTAAAGTGCATGTTTTTAAAAGGGGCATGATGTTTTAAAGGATGATGAAATGTAAATGGTTTTAAATGCATTGATGGTGTTTTGTTTTGAGCATTCCTCACTAAACCTTGTGTGCTTACGCTCTCTTTGTCCATCAATGCAGAGAATTAAAGTCCTAGAAGGCAGCAAGAAGCAAGGGGATCTTGGCAATACTTATTTCCAAAGTATGTTTTGGTTTAGACTATAATGAATAAAGGCAATGGGTTACTTGTTGTGTTTTGAGAGATGTTTTGTGGAACTCCCTGTTGGAGCATGTTTCTTTAGTTTCTCTTGGGTTGTAAATGGCCTTTAAAGATTGTTTTGATGCTGGTTTAACTTTTTGATATGTTGCTTGGATGCAAAATTAGGAAGCATGCCTATAGACTTCCTTTTGATGATGAAGCCTTGTTGTGTTGTTAGAAACGTGATGCTAGTTGGCTTGTGATATGTTTGGCATGTTGGTATTGTGTTTAAAGCATGATGGTTTGATTAGAGTATGCTTTGGGATGAAAAACCAGCAAAACATGACATTATATGCCCAGGCGTACCGATAAGCGGGGGACCGTATCGGTACAGCTAGGCAATTTTAGGCTTGTGGGATCGGTACAAGTCTTGTGCGTTTCGATACGCCTAGGAAAATTTGGTCTGGCGTACCGATACGGGAATGGGCATTTTGATACGAGATTTAGCCTCTGGAATTCACTTTTTCAACTTGAACTCGCGTATTGAAACACCTGAGAAACCGTATCGGTACGGTTTAAAATATTTCAAAAGTTAGGTAATTCAGTTAGGCATATCTATATGGTGAGGTGTTGTACAGAAACAGGGTGTTTCAAACCGTATCAGTATGGGCCTACCCGTATCAGTACGGATGACCGTTTATTCTGTTAATGTCATTATTGGGCAGTTTTGCTTTCTTTACATTTTAGTCCCTAAATCTTGCCAATGAAATTGTATGTGGTAGAATGATCGGATTGAGCTGAAATTTGAGATGGAAGTTTGGAACCTGACTATTTAAAGGTTGGTAACTTAAAAGTGAGCTTTAATCATGAAATTTTCTGTATTTGTAATTTGGTCCCTAAATTACAAATATGATCAATTGGGTGTCAAATTGATGCCCGATTGAGTTGGGGTTGCACCTGATGTCTGAATGAACATGTAGGGTTAATAATTGATATCTAGATAAGATAAAAAAATGGACTGGGTTTGGTTGTATCTCTTTGGTTTGCTACAGCAAACCTAATGTAGCCTTCTTGGTTCGGTTGGGCATCTAGGTCGGGTCAAGAGGGCTACATTTGGTGGTATCAGAAACAGGTTTGATTCATTTGGGAGGTTGTTGTGTTGTTGCCATGTTTGATTTGTATGGTGATTGTTGTATGTACGCTGGTTGATATGCACGGTGATTGATATATGAATGTTGGATGTTGTATGCTATGTTAGGAAAGTTTTGGGTTACCCATTGCCTTATTATTATAGTCTGAAAGTTTGATTTTTGAAATGAAAGTCTTGGATCCTAGCTTGAGGCTGGGCTGACTGTTTTTGTTTTGAAATGATTATCACACCTTAGATATTTTTAGCACGATAGGACCGAGGAAAGAGTTACTATCAGGTATGATTGTTGCTGCCATTGGGCAGGATGCTAAAGGAGAAGTTGTACCTCCTAGAGGGTTGCCACTACCCCCACTTAATCCACCGGAGGGAGTGGAACAAGTACCACCTGCACCAGCTGGGCCAGGGATGGATAATATGGCATCATTGATACAGGCCATGACCGGTGCTTTTTAGGCAGTAGTTGCGGGTGTTCGTGTGCCAGCACCACCGGTGAGGGGCAAGGTTTTTTGCTTGAGCATCTTCGTAGTTTGTGCAGAGTTGAGTTCCAAGGGTTGTCACCTGAGGCCTCTAAGAGTTGGTTGGCCAGTACTAAGAGGATACTGGGCCAGATGGGGTGTGCGGATGCTCGTAAACTGGGCTGTGTTGTTTCCCTAGTGTAGGGTGATGCTTATGCATGGTGGACTACCACGATATCCGGTATGGCGACCGAGGATATAACTTGAGAGTTCTTCTACGAGGTATTTCGGAAGAAGTTTTTGGGAGTCCGATATCAGGATGAAAAGAAATGTAACTTTATGGCTCTGGTGCAAGGCAGTATGTCTGTTGCGGAGTACGAGGTGTAGTTCGTAAGGTTGAGTCAGTATGTACCTGAGTTGGTTCCTGACGAGCGTATGGGATGTGATCGTTTCTGCTATGGGCTTGTGCAGAATGTTAAGACATACATGCTTGCTGCTGATTACACCGAATTTGATGTGTTGGTTTCGCGAGCCAAGGATGTGGAGCAGAATTTGGGTTTGGCTTCTGGATCGTGAGGTTCTAGCTCGGGTAAGAGAGCTGTTGATTCGGGTTATAGCGGTGGTCAGGCCAAGAGACACCGTGACAGGAGGTTTCGCCCAGAGCCGAGGCATGGAGAAGGTGTTGTGGGATGTGGAGTCCAAGGGCAAGGTGCCCAGGTTAGAGCCCCGTTTAGCACATGTTGGGTTTGTGGATCCCGAGATCATTTGAGGTGAGATTACCTATGTTTGGCCAGGGAGGGTTAGGCACATACGCCTGTGGTGGCTAATGCTTGTTGGAGTTATGGGTCAGGCAACCATCAGAGGCGTGATTATCCATTGTTGGTCGAGGTGGGCAGGGTGCTGTACCTATTATTGCTCCGCAGCGTGGTCGTGGTCGTAGCCGCAGACCGTTTCAACGTCGAGATAGTGGGCAGAAGACTGTAGCTCATGCTGTTGCTATCCACCGAGGGAGGTAGACCGGTTAGGGTGTATGTGCACTACAAGGGTCGCAATGACATCGATGTGATTGCAGGTACTTTTACCTTACAGTCTTTGTCGTTGTATTCGTTGGTTGATTCTGGTTCTACTCATTCATACATTTTAAGTAAGCATGTTGAGTTGTTTGATATATCTGTTGAAATTCTTAATATGGGTGTTAGAGTGACTAGTTCTCTTGGGGAGACAGTCGTGGTTAGGAGGTTGTATCGTAGGTGTACGCTGATGGTTCAGGGATATGTGTTTGCTGTGGACTTGATGGAGTTACCATTCCATGGTTTTGATGTGATTATGGGTATGGATTGGTTGACCAAACATCGGGCCATGGTGGATTTTGAGACCAAACGAATATCTTTGAGGTTGCCAGATGATTATGAGGTGGTGGTGGTTGGCGAAAATGCTAAGTTTTGTCTAATATTGTCTCGGCTTTAGAAGCAAGACGAATGTTGGATTCGGGATGTCAGGCTTATTTGGCCTATGTTATGAATCCTGGATCGAATGAGTTAAGGGTGCAGGATGTTCGCACCGTATGTGAGTTTCTTGGTATTTTTCCGGAGGAATTACTAGGGTTTCCACCTGACTGTGATGTTGAGTTTGGCATCGAGGTCTTTGTGGGTACGGTACCGGTATCCATTGCTCTGTACCGTATGGCTCTGAAGGAACTGAAGGAGTTGAAAACGCAGTTGCGGGAGTTGCTTGACCATGGGTTCATTAGACCCAGTATCTCACCGTGGGGAGCACCGATGCTGTTTGTTAAGAAGAAAGATGTTACATTGCAGATGTGTATAGATTACATGTGTTGCGTGTAATAAGTGCTACGCAAATGTGAAAGTATACACGTCGCAAGTAATAAAGTGATATGAGTATCGAGTATCGTCTCCACAGGGATTGGTTTGGGCCACTTTGCTTAAGTTACTGCACTGTGAAAAGTAAAAACACAATTAAAGGATTATGGGAGTTTAACTAATAACTAAACTAGAAAGCAATAAAGTAAAAGAACATATGAGAGAAAAAGAGAGAGATAGGCCAGGTTATCGTGAATTGAGGTGTGATAGCCGATTGGATCGTTTTGGTAAAAGAGTGCACGGGCAACTCAGTTGCCGTGGCAACTTGCACAACGGGGTTGCCTTGGCAACTAATCGATGGTTGCCTGGGCAACTAGTTGGGCAACTACTTGGGCGTCTGGGCAGCAACTTCAAGGTTCGGCAGAGCGTTCTTCAATGGTTTCTTCTTATCCCTAAGTCGAAACTCTAGCTACTTGTGCATGCCTTGATAATACATCCCTACGTGAATCAAGGGTGAACAACAACCAATCTTCCTCTTAGCCGTTGAAATCCTTAACTTATTCCTAAGCCGGATTAATCTTCACCATCAATAGATTGAATAAAGACCATACTCATTCGTTTCTTGAATCTAACTCTCCCGATATTAGATAAATAGATGAAGTTACGAGATCCTCTCCCAATTCACTCGCAAACAAGAATAAAAGCCAAGAATGAGTAAACCTTGAATAGAAAAGTGCAAACTCTTATTACCTAAACAAAATCCAATTGCTTCTCACAACAACAAAACACAATAACCCCAACCAATCAAGTTAGTTCATGGTTGGGTTCAAAAGATATACAAAGAATAATCGCCAAACCATGAATCTAATGGAACCAAAGAAGAAGAAGTCGAAATTTCCCCTAATGCTCTCTATGGAGTTGTCGAAATTCCCCTAGCCTTCTCCTTTGATTGTCAAAATTCCCTTCTTATTTATAGGGCTAGGGCAAAGTCCTTCTTTGAGGAGGAGTTTAAGTTGGAATTAAATTATCTTTAAAGAATATAATTCTTTATTATAATTGTATTCCTACTAGAACTTCTCCTATCTTCTTTGAATTTAATTCTTCTTTAATCTCTGCATGGAAATCAAATTCCTTTGGGTTTGGGCTTTGCTCCACGTCATCTTGGGCTTGTCTAGTCATCAATTTTGACATCCCTATTGCATTTTCTCTTTGTCGACAATTGCCATGGCAACTAGCTCGGCGTCTCCTTCATGCATTGCCCTGGCAACTAGCTCGGCATATCCTTCATGCATTGCCCTGGCAACTAGCTCGGCATTGCTTTGGCAAGTGATCCTGCACATACACACACAAAAACACACCAAAGTAGCATCTTTTTCCACAAAAATCACCAAGTTATGTAATCAAGCTCAATAGTGGAAAGAAACATGAATTAATGCATGAATAACTAATTATGCAACTAATATGAGCTTAAGTCTAACAATAATATGAGTAAAAAGGGTAATAAAAATAGTACTTTTGAACACTTATCAACATGCAGCTGAATAAGTTGACAATAAAGAACAAGTATTCCTTACCGCGGATAGATAACCTATTTGATTAGTTCAGGGGAGCCTCGGTGTTTTCCAAGATAGATTTGAGGTCGGGGTACTCCAGTTAAAGGTGAAGGAGGTGGATGTGCCCAAAACAGCCTTCAGTACGAGGTACGGGCATTACTTGTTCCTTGTGATGCCGTTTGGTTTGACCAATACACCTACTGCTTTTATGGACATGATGAACCATGTGTTTCGTGAGTTTTTAGACCAGTTTGTGGTTGTGTTTATCGACGATATCCTTGTGTACTCACGTACCGAGGAGGATCATGATAGACATTTGAGGATTGTGCTTCAGACGTTGTTGGCTAATCACATTTATGCTAAGTTAAGCAAATGTGAGTACTGGCTTAAAGAAGTTGTATTTCTTGGGCATGTGGTGTCGGCTGAAGGAATTCGTGTCGATCCGCATAAGGTTGAGGCTGTAATGAGTTGGAAGGAGTCCAAGTCTGTGATGGAGGTTAGGAGTTTCCTTGGTTTGGCAGGTTCCTACCGAAGGTTTATGGAAGGGTTCTCCAGTTTGGCGGCTCCTTTAACAAATTTGTTACAGAAGAATGTTCGGTTTGAGTGGACGGAAGATAGGCAGCGAGCTCCGGTCTTGGTTCAACTAGAATTGGGAAAAGAGTTTGTTGTTTATAGTGATGCGTCGTATGTTGGGCTTGGTTGCGTGTTGATACAAGAGGGTAAGGTAGTGGCATACGTATCTAGGCAATTGAAGGTGCATGAACGTAACTACCCTACTCATGATCTTGAGCTTGTCGCGGTTGTGTTTGCCTTAATGATTTGGAGGCATTATATTTATGGTGAGAAATGTGTGGTTTATACGGATCATAAGAGTTTGAAATATCTGATGTCACAGAAAGAGCTGAATCTTAGGCAACGTAGATGGTTGGAGTTGCTTAAGGATTATGATAAGACCATTGAGTATCATCCAGGGAAGGCCAATGTTGTGGCAGATGCCTTGAGTAGGAAAGCGGCTGTAGAGTTGAGAGCCATGTTTGCTCGGTTGAGTGTGACGAATGACGGGGGTTTATTGGCCGAGTTCCAAGTGAAGCCATCCCTGTCACGAATGATTAAGGAGAAGCAACCGCATGATGGGAGTTTAGTATCTCATGTGGAAGATACCAGGGATGGAAATCCTATGGATTTTTAATTCAACGATGATGGGGTGTTGTGTTTCAAAGGTTGAATAGTGGTGCCTGAGGACGAAGAGTTAAGGCGTACTATTTTGACTGAGGCACACGCTAGTCCTTTTGCTATCCATCCCGTAGTACTAAAATGTATCGAGGATTGAAGGAGAAGTACAATTGGGTTGGACTGAAGAAGGATGCGGCTGATTTCGTTGCTCGGTGTATGGTTTGTCAGCGAGTAAAGGCTGAGCATCAGTTTCCTTCTGGGTTGTTGCAACCGTTGAGGATACCAGAATGGAAGTGGGAAAGGATCACCATACATTTTGTGTCTGGACTGCCTTTGACGCCAACCAAAAAGGATTTCATTTGGGTGATTGTTGACCGGTTTACGAAGTGTGTGCATTTTGTGCCTGTGCATACTACGTATACCTTGGATAGGTTGGATGAGCTGTACATCTATGAGATTGTGCGTTTGCACGGGGTGCCCAAATCTATAGTTTCAGATAGGGATCCACGGTTCACCGCAAGGTTTTGGGTGAGTTTACATCATGCTTTGGGAACCCGGTTGAGTTTTAGTACCTCGTACCACCCTCAGTCGGATGGTCAGTCAAAGCATGTGATTTAGGTTCTCGAGGATATGCTAAGGTGTTGTGTTGTTGAGTACCAGGGAACGTGGGAGAAACAGTTGCCGTTGGTGGAGTTTTCTTACAATAACAATTATCATGCTAGCATACAGATGGCACCTTGTGAGGCATTGTATGGTAAAAAATGTGATTTAAGTTTGTATCTATGCCTAATGTTTTGAAAGGCACAACTGAAAAGGTAAAGTTGATATGTGAGCGCTTAAAAGCAGCTACAGATCAACAAAAATCCTATGCAGATTTGAAGCGTAGGGATATAGAGTACGCTGTGGGTGATAAAGTGTTTTTGAAAGTGTCACCCTGGAAAAAGGTGTTATGTTTTGGGAGGAAAGGGAAGCTTAGCCCAAGGTTCATTGGAGCATATGAGGTTGCCGAGCGTGTGGGTCCTGTAGTGTACCGTTTGAGGCTACCTCCGGAGTTAGGGAAGATTCATGATGTGTTCCATGTTTCAGTGTTGCGGAGGTATAGGTCGGATCTATCGCATGTCATGCCGGTGGAGGAGATTTAGTTGAGACCAGACCTATCTTACGATGAAGAACCAGTAGAGGTTCTTGATACCAGCAGTAAGGTGCTACGTGGCAAAACAGTCGAGCTAGTTAAGGTGTTGTGGAAGTACCGCGGTGTTAAAGAGGCCAGATGGGAACGCAAGTCGGATATGGTGAAACAATTTCCGCAACTGTTTCCTCCAAGTAAATATTGGGGACAAAATTTCTTAAGTGGTGGAGAGTTGTAACGCCTCGGTTTTAGGGCTTAACGGTTTGGTGGTTTATTAGACGGTTCGGTGGACTAGAGTAGGGATTCGAGTCGGTTTCGGGACTGTATATTTTTTTGGAAAGATAAAAATATGGAAAATAGTTAAAATAATCTTTTAATATATATTGATTTTTGGTGGAAAAAATTTTGGAAAATGGAATTTGGAAATGTGACATTTTGGTTAGTGACCAAAATGCGAATTTTGAAAACTGTTTTAAAGTGACTAAAATGAAAAGGGTCAAATCTTAGAATCCTTAAGGAGCTAAATTACCAAGTTTTTTCTGGTGGTTTCTCCCTTCAATTAAGTCATTTTAAACATTTGTTTAAAGGTAGTTTAAGAGGGATTAAAATATCTAAGTTAGTTATTAGCTTTTAAAAAATTTACGTAACTTTTTCCTAAACCTTTTCTCTCAACTTCTTTTCTTCCAAACAATTAGAATTTCATCAAAATCCATAGGTGAGGGATTCTTTTCACTCAGATTATTGATTTTAATTGATTCTTTAACTTTGTTTTGCAAAATCTCATTGAAATCTTGTGTTTTCTTAGCTTTTCACAAATCAATTGAGGGAGAAACTTCACAATAGGGGTAAGGTTCGAGATCTCCTCTATTGTATGGTTCTTTATTGAAATTCCCAAGCATTTGACCCTTGTTTTTGTGTTTCTAATCTGATTTTGATGATTTTCTAATGTTTAATTGAGTTGTTTTGGGGAAAATGAGTTAATTCACGGATTGGATTTAATTTCCAGTAATTAAGGATGCTTTGATTTATATTTTGGATGTTTAATAATGTTGATAAGTGATTGTTATCAATGGAATCCCGAAACTTAAGAATCTCTATTTGTTTAGGTTGTTATTTGAGGTTTTGTGGTGTTTCTATGGTTTTAAGGTTGTTGGAGGTGGTATGTTTTTTGGATCTGTTTTTAGATGTGTTTTGGAGTTAAAAGTGATGTTAGATTGATAGATGTTGGCTGGGTTGTGAATCGAAGTGTTTTGGTTATGTTTTCGGTTGTTGTGGAGGGTTAATTGTGAAGGTTATGTGGAAATCCAAGAAGGATTGTGGTTGCTGTGTTTGGAATGCATTATGATGCATTAATCATCTGTTGTTTTGTGGTAAAAATAGGGGAGGTTGATCCGGAAGTGATTGGAGAAGCGTTGGAGGCTTCGGACACTTGATTTCGCGTCGGCGAATCGAGGTTTCGCGTATCAGTGAGTGAAAATGTGGTTTAAAGCGTTTTGATGTTTTGGGAACAGAGTTTTAGGAGTTAATGTAGAGCTTGAAATTCTTACCTAGACTCGGAAGTAAGTATAAAGTGGTTTTAATCTCTCGGTCTTGCTAGTGTTAAATGGTTTTATGTACTTGTTTTGATTCACATGTTACCTACTGTTTAAGCATGTTTTAAAGTATTCGATATACTATTTTTAAGCATGTTTTACTGAAGGATGCACATGGTAAGTGATCCTTGTAAGTATGGTTTATACTTGTGTTTTAAAGCCTGGTAGTTGCTTTGGAAATGGCATAGTTTAATGCTTGTTAAAAACAGTGAGGTAAATGTTATTTGGTTAATTATATTGGCAAGTGATGTGGTTTAAAATTGTTATCGGATATAGTTGGCCGGACAAAGGATTGAGTGCACTGTAAATAAGTTGCCTTGATGTTGAGGGGTTTATACGGCATACTGAATACTCCATCCAAGTACCCTAATGGTTGAGGGGTTAAACGGTATTGTAAACTCTTGTTAGTGGATTAAGCGTATAACCGATGATTAGGGTGGGTGTCCTCGTGGGTTGAAAGTGTACCCGGTTGTTATTGTACATGGTTGTTATTGTACCGCGATTGTGATTGTATTGTTATTCCAATCGAGATGGCTTGAAGTGTTGGGTTAAAACTTGTTGAATCCGCGTATCCGATGAACTCTTTTGTTAATGGACTTGTGTAATGGTCACTTGTAAGCCAATATAATTGTTAATGTATCATTGAAATGTTTTATGTTGTATAATGTGGTTTATACATGTTTCTCCTTAAGTTTCGCATTTGGTAGTAATGTACGGGAAGGCTTAAGTGGAGGGTTAGCAATGTGACTTGCTGTTGAATAATGATACATGCAGCATATGGTTTAATATGCTGGTTTTAATGATGTAAAGTGCATGTTTTAAAAGGGGCGTGATGTTTTAAATGATGATGAAATGTAAATGGTTTTAAATGCATTGATGGTGTTTTGTTCTGAGCATTCCTCACTAAGCCTTGTGTGCTTACGCTCTCTTTGTCCATCAATGCAAGGAAATAAAGTCCCAGAAGGCAGCAAGAAGCAAGGGGATCTTGGCAAGACTTGTTTCCAAAGTATGTTTTGGTTTAGACTATAATGAATAAGGGCAATGGGGTACTTGTTGTGTTTTGGGAGATATTTTGTGGAACTCCCTGTTGTAGCATGTTTCTTTAGCTTCTCTTAGGTTGTAAATGTCCTTTAAAGATTGTTTTGATGCTGGTTTAACTTTTTGATTTGTTGCTTGGATGCAAAATTAGGAAGCATGCCTATAGACTTCCTTTTGATGCATGAAGCCTTGTTGTGTTGTTAGAAATGTGGTGCTAGTTGGCTTGTGATATGTTTGGCTTGTTGGTATTGTGCTTAAAGCATGTTGGTTTTATTAGAGTATGCTTTGGGATGAAAAACCAGCAAAATATGACATTACAGGCCCAGGGGTACCGATACGCAGGGAACCGTATCGTAACGGCTAGGCAATTTCAGGCTTGTGGGATCGGTACAGGTCTTGTACGTTTCGATATGCCTAGGCAAATTTGGCCTGGCGTACCGATATGGGAATGGGCGTTTCGATACGAGATTTAGCCTCTGGAATTCACTTTTTCAACTTGAATCCGCGTATCGAAACACTTGAGAAACCGTATCGATATTGTTTAAAATATTTCAAAAGTTAGGTAATTCAGTTAGGCGTATCGATACGGTGAGGTGGTGTACCGAAACAGGGTGTTTCAAACCATATCAGTATGGGCTTACCCGTATCGGTATGGATGACCATTTATTATGTTAATGTCATTATTGGGCAGTTTTGCTTTCTTTGCATTTTAGTCCCTGAATCTTGTCAATGAAATTGTATGTGGTAGAATGATCGTATTGAGCTGAAATTTGAGATGGAAGTTTGGAACCTGACTATTTAAAGGTTGGTAACTTAAAAGTGAGCTTTAATTCTGAAAGTTTCTGTATTTGCAATTTGGTCCCTAAATTGCAAATGTGATCAATTGGGTGTCAAATTGATGCTCGATTGAGTTGGGGTTGCACCTGATGTTTGAATGAACATGTATGGTTAATAATTGGCATCTAGATAAGATAAAAAGAAAAAATGGACCGGGTTTGGTTGTATCTCTTCAGTTTGCTACGGCAAACCTAATGTATCCTTCTTGGTTCGGTTGGGCGTCTAGGCCGGGTCAATTGGATTACAGGCCTCCTATGGCCAACTGACTCAGATCTTCGATCTGATCTCGAACTCTGATTCGAGGTTCTTCTACTATGGTTCCACCGATTCTTACTCCTTTCAGAGTAGGTCTGCGAGTTATTGTTGAAAGGATTTTGATTCCTCCCACTAAAACTTCTTTGCCCACTAGACAGGCCATACGTTAAGCCTTACACCTACTTAAGAGACTTGGCACTCTAAGTCAACTCTGAGAACACCTTCGATGGCGCATCGGTTAGATAAGTATAAATTTCTTTCCTCAAGCCCTTCAAGAACCTCTTGCACCTTATCTTTTCAGTGGCGATCAACTCAGGAGCATACCTACTCAACTGGAGAAACTCTTGCTCATACTCAAAAACTAATCAGTTCCCTAGAACCAGATGATTGAACCGGTCCCTCAAGGCGTCAATGTGAGCCTCTCCCACATACTTCTTCTCGAACTCTTTGAGGAAGTCGTTCCAAGTTGGTTGATTGGGGTACCACCCAAGCTCTATTGTTTCCCACAATTCTCTAGTATTGCCTTTCAAGAAGGACAAAACACATGACAGCTTGTCTTCAGATCTCAACATCATTTGTCACATAATCCAATGCGTATCTTGTAACTATTGCTCCGCTTGCACTGGGTTATCTTGCCTGACCCGTAAAAGTCCGTAGCACCCTGCCTTCTCACCTTTTCGACAGGTGCCTCTCGAGGGGTAGCAGATGCCCTCGGTATAGCCCTCACAATACAGCGTAATGCCTGATTCAAATGTAAGAAATAGTTAACTCCCCGATCAACTGTATCCTCTGACACTTCTTTCGCTTCGGGCATATATCACTCATCGTAGCTCCCTTCTCGGGAACCTAAACTTTCCTTATGGTTTCTTGCCCTACTCAGCATGATTCTATTCTGCACAATAAACAAACGAGGTCACACCATCGAATTTCAGCATTATAACAAGTACGACTTAGACTTATAGGCATGTACTCGTTAGACACCTATATACTCCTCTAGACTTCCCTGGGGACTTCCTAGAACCGACTAAACCTAGGCTCTGATACCACTAAATGTAACACCCTTGACTCGAATGTCACATTTGGGCCCTGAGCCCAAAACCCCTTTCAAATAAAAATTTCATTTCCAAGCCCAAAACAATAACGAGTCCAATAAAACATAAATCCTTACGATTAAAACATAGTAAAATCAAAGTATTCAAAATAGTATTAGTGGAGCTCCAATTATAAATATTTAAAAACATTCAACTTTGACCACTTAATATAAAATAAGAGTTACAAATTACATATAGGGTCTTACGAAATACATAGCCCATTACATCTAGCAATTGTACTCAACAACTAAAGTTGATGCTAAAATCCAAGCTTTGGTGGTGCTCCTTCAAGCCTCGCAGCAACCTACTTACTTGTAAACGGAAACAACGATTCCGAATGCAGAGCCAACAAAGCTCAATGGATACACCGCCACTCAACCATACTTCATGTAAATCATAAATAAAGCAATGCAACATGAATAATATCATCGCAAGATAACGATGGCGCTACCATAATCACCTAAACACATAGCATCATGAATGTATGATCACGCACACAGTACATACAAATACATTATAAGTTTACATGTATCACACAGATACACCAAAATATTAAGTGAGACCCCCATCCACACAACATCGGGATCCTACACTGCGAGTAAGGCCCACGTTCACAAAGCATCAGGATTCTATACTCGTGTGAATGAGGCCTGCGTCCACAAAGCATCAGGATCCTACATCCATGCTCAGAATATCTCATCAAGCATCTTCGAACGAGGCCCGCATCCACAAAGCATCAAGATCCTACATTCGGGAGACTTTAAGGTGTTGCAACACACTTTTATAGGTATTCAAATCCCAAGAACAAGGGATGACTCAACTACCTTGGCAACCCATCAATACACAGCAAGGGACCTAGTCACCATACAACATCGACTGATCTACCTAGGATCTCTATAGGTTACTACCTCACACAAATCACCCAATATTACCAAATCATTGGCCTTTTATTTCTCATATGAGGTTTAAATCTCTATTTCTCAGTTCTAATATACATTTTATACCTTTAAGAGACCCCTTGGGCCCTTTAACTCGAATTATAGAACCTCCGAACGTAAACCTAAATTTTAAGGCAGATTACCCAGTGAGTACAGATACTCCTATATGGGTATCGGTACACCGCTCTAGGTACTAGTACTCTTACATGAGTACCGATACTCAAACTAGGTTTGAAAGAATTGGTACAACAAGCCGTACCTATACGTCTACCTCCGTATCAGTACCCATTATTGATACGTGATCCACTCGTATCGATCCCTACCCGTACCGGTGCTCTTACCTTTACGTACCGATACGCGAGAGCCTTCCTCGGGCAATATAACAGTAGTACCGATACGCCCCTTACCATACTGGTACGCAAAAATACTACTGAATTCTTATCAAGCAAGGGGTACTAATACACGAGAAGCCGTACCGGTACGCCCCTCATAACTTGTCTCTTTTTATTATAAAGGCGTACCGATACGAGACATCCTATATTGGTACGCGATCCCAAAATTCAAAAACTAGGTTTGGATTTCACCTAAAAATTCCACCTAACCTATATGATTAAGCCTCAACTCGATCTTACAAGTTATGGTGAAGCTATTAAGTAATTTTTTACCAATTTCAAACCTTAACAACGTCGAATCCACATTTTACCATTAAAGGGGTCAACCAAGGCATATCAAACCATAAACACCCAAATCATGCACAAAGACTATTTTTATGATTTCCAGGAAACGTTAGGAGTTAGTAGTGTACTAACCTTAGCTTAGCAGCTGAAATGAAGCCTTCCTCCAAGCTTCAAGCCTTCTTCACTTCTTGAACCCTTCATGAACTCCCTACCTCTTTCACTACATTGGAAAGATTGTAAAACAAATTATAACGTTGCTGAGGGTTTAAAGAGATTAAAAAATAATCTAAGCCCTAGATTAGAGCTCCAAAAACTTCAAACTCGCTCAACTCTCCTAATCCCTAACAACTTTTCCTTCCACCAACTCAAACAAAGCTTACCTTGAAATATAGATCGTTGGATGTTGGTAAAACTTCCCTCCACAAGCCAAACGTGATTCACAATACAAACACAAAATTCTACCTTTGATAGTGGTGTATTGAGAGAGAGAGTTTAAAAAGGAAGAAGAATGCATTAAGACACGGTGATCTCACCTCTCTGCACAATGTAGAAAAATAAGCCTTTCCCCCCCCCTTAACTCTTCAAATTAAGCATTTACCATATTACCCCTCTTCTTCTCTTCTCTTCTCAACCCAACCCAACAACCACATAAGCCCATTACATAAGCCCATAAGCCCATGTCTCGATTAAACCCGACCCTTAAATTCTAAAATTCGGGTCGTTACAAGGGATATTTCTATTTTAATAGTATTTGATAATTACAATAATTATCTAGTATTAAAATATATATAACCAAAATTATCTATAATTATAATAATTTTGATTTTAACTAATTTCATGTACAACAAGTTTGCACACATGCTATCTAGTCGATATTTGTTCGTTTCAATTATAGGGTGTGACCCTTTTAGGTTCATGTAACGTTAGCAATAATATCTAGAATAATTCTAATATTATAAGCAATGAATGGCATCTAGCAATACATCATTGCTACTTAAGTTTCAGGAAGTCGTGGTTTAACATAACCTCTTCGTGATTAACTCTTTTTCATGTATTACATCCTTTCTGTCCTTTATATCTAGATTGGACACAAGTCATGGAATAGTCACACTTGTATAGTCCATCTAATATTTCTTGATATCTTGAGTAGATTACTATAAATGAATAACTATGATATCTCATATCAATTTATTCGAGCATGGCCATACATTTCTAGTCTCACTCAATCAAGTGGCCTGTGATATTACTCATATTATGTATGAGGGACAAATCTTATCTTGATCAACCATATCCCGCTACATAGATTATGTCATATCCGATATTAATCTCTATAGTGTAGTCAGTTACGACACATGTTTGATTGTATCAAAATATGTCACTCACAATGTTGAAATAATGATGATCTCAAGTCTGAGGATCATACATGTAGTTATCACTATGAGCAATGTTGTGACTGTTACATAATAATCCAAGAAACATGCTCATAGCGGGTCAGTCCAGTGTGTTGTTCTCTAACACATACTTATGTATTTATTTTGACATCTCCATGTCAATGACAACACTTTGTCATCAATCAACTACATATTAGTCTTAATGCATTATTGTTGTCCATGCCCACAATAATACTCAACTAAGGACATTTAAGAATAACCATATTATTCTAAGGATTTTATTATAATTTAGTTTATTTATTTATGCTCAGAATAATGACTGAGATAATAATAATGGCTTTATATTAATAAACATGATAAAATAAATATGTCTTTTACAATCATCTTATGATTGGTTTTTGAGCATACTCCAACACTTGAGAGGGTTAGACTCGTAGCTTACCAGTTAGCCTTGCCCTTGGAGATGGCACGCATCCACAACGTGTTTTATGTGTCTATGTTGAGACGTTATTGTTCTGGTCCTTTCTACATTATTCCTCTTGAGAAGATTAAGATTTGACCTATGATGAAGAAACGGTAAGAGTTTTGGACAAAAGAGACAAGGAGTTGTGCAATAAGTGTATACCGCTTGTGAAGATGTTGTGGAGGAACCACAGAGTCGAGAAAGCCACATGGGAAGTCGAGGATGATATGAAGTTACTTTACCCGTATTTGTTTCTAAAAGGTAAATTTCGGGGATAAAAATTTCTTTTAGGGGGAGAATTATAATGACCCAGATTTTAGAATTTGAGGGTTAGTTTAACCCGAAGCATGGGTTTCGCATTTAGGTCGAGATGTTTGGGCCTCGAGAGCCTTTGAGGGCTTTTGGTTAGTTGTTGGGTTTGGGCCCTGGATAGGTGGATGAGTTAGGATGGTATGGGAAGGGTATTATGGTAATTTCCAGGTCTACTTTTGAAGAATGTGAAAGAGGATTTTAATTTCCCTATGCAGAAAAAAGGGTATGGTGATATCACCATTGTCCACTTTGTCTTCTTCCCTTAGCCATCCTCTATTTTCCCAACTCCCACACCCAAGCAAAGGTTGAGACTTTGTAGTTTTGAGTTGGATTTTCGGATTTTGAGTCAAGGTGTTATTAGAATCTCTATTGAAGGATCTACATTTTGAGGTAAGAATCACCAAGTTTGGAGGGAGGTGAGTTTTTTGTAGGGGTTGAAGAAGAAGAGCAGAAATGAGAGTTTTGACTCCATTCCATGTAGTGAAATCATCCCTTTAGTCTCTTTTAATCTTCCAGCAAAGTTGTAACTCATTTTATAACGTTTCCTTGTAGTTAAAGAAGTGGGAAATTCTATAGGGAGCTTGGGAAAAATAAAGATTGAAGGGCTTGGGTTGGAGGCTTCTTTTTCAGCTTTAGGATCAAGGTTAGTACACTACTAACTCATGTTTGTTCCTGGAAATCATAAATTTGATTATCTTGTTGCTTGGATGGTGTTTTTGTTGTTTGAATGTTAGAGACCTCTCTAATGGCTAAACCTGAATTTGGTGTTAAAATAGTATAAAAATGGTAAGAAACCACTTTCCATAACTTGTAGGTTTATTTTGGGGTCTTAACTTTGGGTTTTGGAGGCATATGAGGTGAATTGCGAACTCCAAAAAAATGAATTCTGGGTTCGAGTACCGATACAAGTTGCACGCATATCTGTACCCTGTGTTTTATAGGCTTAAATTAGGCCATTCTTGAAGGGTGTATCGGTATGCCTAAGAAGGGTATCGGTATCCCCTATTCCATCAAATTCCAGTAGCCAAATGGGTATTGGTACACTTAAGGGTGTATCAATACAGCTGGGGTATCAGTACACGGCCTCTTGTATCGATACGGGGTGGCTAGTCAAACCCCTATGTGCATAAAGCTAGGTATCGGTACACTTTGATGGGTATCAATATCCTTAACTGTATATCGGTACACGTATGAGGGTATCGATACCCTCTGGGCAATCTGCCCGAAAAATACATTTCAAGTTTGAGGGACCTATAATTCGAGGACTAAGGCCCGATGGGCTTCTCAAGTGGTAATATGAATAGTAAAACCGAGAAACTTAGATTTAAACCTCACTCGGAGTGTATGTACACGATTTTTAATAGAACTGGGTCTCACTCCAGTTTTGTTGGTATTAAACGTATGATTGCTATGTGAGACTGTTACATTCTTATTGTTTGATATATGTTTAGGCGGCTAATGGTAACGCCATATTGATATGATTATATTGCCATGATATCATCTCTTGTTGCATGCTCTTATTTATGATTTGCATGAAGCATGGTTGAGTGGAAGTGTATCCATTGAGCTTCGTTAGCTCAACGTTCGAAATTGTTGGGTTAGTAGGTTGGCGTACATCGTTGGAGCACCATCAGAGTAGGACCTCAATATCGACTTGTTGTCCGAGTACAATACTTAGATTATTTGGGCTATGTACTCGTAGGACCCTATGATTGTATTTTAACTCATATTTTGGGATTTTAACAGTGTCGAATGCTTTTAACTATGTGTTTTAAATGGAGCTCCTCATGTAACATTTTAACGTATTTTATCTACTTGAAATATTTAAACTTTATGGATTTTATGAACGAATGAGATTTGGGTTAAATCTAGATACAAAATTTTATGGCATCGGTTGGGCTTGAAGCCCAAATATGACATCCAGGTTGAGGGTGTTACACAAAACTCACGCCAGGCATGCCTTTAGTTTTTTAATAGCTGGTGGCTAGATTAGGTCCATTTAAATAATTGGGTGGTCGAATTTTAAATTTTTTAGTTCGGTGATTAAAATAAGTTAAACTCAATAACTAGATGGTGACCCAAATAGTTTACTATTTATTTATTTATTTATTTATTTTTTAGGTACATTAGAATCGGGCTGCACTCCATGTTAAATTGACATGTGTCAGGATTTATGTTCTTCCTTTCTCGCTCTGCCTTTCCCCAAAGCAACAGACGGTGCATAGAATCTCCAAACTACCATCCATTTCCTTTTCCATTAACTCTTTATTCGGACAAACCTCCGACCTTGGTGGCGACTACGTCGGCGACTCCTTTCTCATAAGACCGAACCAGCTGCAGTCCGCACCACATGTTAGCTCCTCATTCGTACAAGTTCGGGTAATTAATATTAACCAAATTATTCTCTTAAACGAAAAAACTAATATAGAAACTCTATTGGAGAATTGGTTTTTAAGGCTTTTCTGGGTTCTGTTTGTTGATTTTTTATTATCCTTTGTTTTTGGTCTGCCTTGATTTTTCTTGTTAATGATTGCTTGGGGGTCCAGTCATGTCTGCTGGTGACACTAATCAGTTGATATCTGTTCAACCCAAAGACCTCAAGTTCTTTTGTAAGTCCCACCCTATCTATGTCCAAACCTGCATGCATGCATGCATGATGTTTGTATGTATGCGTGTATGTTCACATGCTTCAAGCTGTTATGCATGTGGATGTTCAGGATTCAATTCCATGGTTATGTTCTGAACTAGGGGAAGGAAAAAAACATGGGTGCAAAGGATTGGTGTTGTGTTGAATTTCAGGTTTTGGTTGGGAAGGTCACTATGGAAATGATTCCCTGTTTTGTTTGATTGGTATATTTCTTTATTGTTTGCTTCTTATGTTTGAAATTCTTTACTTCATTTAGGGTCCCTGGATCTGTAATTGGCAAACATTGCTGATGTTTTTCGGATGCTAACTTGTATAAATAGTAGGTAATGTATGGTTAACATATCATTCTTTAAAAGATTCAGGGAGAAGAAAGCAGTTTTGAATGTTCTTTTTAAGTTTGTCAGTCTTTCTAACATGCAAACCTCGTCGATGTTTAGCTACCTTAATTTCTGCAATTGGGAGCCTCTTTATTTCTAGTGCATTACTGCTAAATCCATGTTTTTAGTCTACTTTTGCTCATGTGATTCATGTTTTCAGTTGAGCTAGACTAGCCGAGTTTTTGTGATCTTCAAGTGACGAACAACACAGATAACCATGTGGCTTTTAAGGTACCATTTCTCTCATTGTTGCATATGTGTATGTGTATTCTCCTTCCGTTATGGAATTCCCGTTATATGATTGTTTGATTTTAATTATCCCAACTTGTTATCCAGTTAGGTTAAAACAGCTTCACCAAAGAAGTACTTTGTGGGACCGAACACTGGTATTGTAATGCCTCGGGACTCATGTATCATCAGAGGTATTGCTTTTGATCCCACAAACCATTTCATTTCCCGTAAAGTAAAGTAAGAAATTTACGACAGCAAGTAATTTCTCTGTTAGTTCATTGAGATTACGTTGTATATGATACCGATTTCATTGATCTGTCAGTAACTCTCCAAGCCCAAATGGAATATCCTCCTAATATGCAATGCAAGGACAAATTTCTGGTACAGAGTATGATAGTGCCGCCAAATACGGATGTAGATGATCTACCAGCAGATACTGTAAGAATGCTGACATGGAGATTAATGTTTTCATTTGACTGCCTTTATGATATTGTCTAGAAAGAAATTTGATTTTTGGAATGCGATATGTATCTTTACATCCAGTTCAATAAGGATGGTTCTAAGGAGATAAAGGACTTCAAGCTTAAAGTTTTATACGAATCTCCTTCAGATCAAGCAAATTCAGAAGGAGGAGGATTAAAGAGCTTCACATCACAAACCCCTGATGCAAACTCTGTGAGTCTTGTTGGTGATCGGCTCTTTCTAGACTGTAGTTTTCTAGTATAACAACATCATTCATCTGCCTTGTTGTCGTAAGGAAGAAATATGCATGCATAGACCTTTTGATTAGTTATCTTGAATTTATAAATGGGGTTTCGAATGTAAGCAAGCCGATATTATGAACTGCACATACTCATTTCAATTTATGTGAAAATCTTGAGCGCATGATTTCAGTTCCTTGTTATCTATGTCTTCTCTATGAAATGCATATTATGGGATTAAGGATCTTGGTTTTTCCACCTAAAAAGGTTCAGTTAGCTACTGAATATCATTTTCTTTCTACTTTTCATGATATTTTTCTGGTGAAGCTAACTTGAAAACTCAAACCCAGAATCCAGTTTCCTTGTCTTCATTTCTAAATTTCCTTTATTCATGAAATCAGACTATACAGCACCTTAAGGATGAAAGAGATGCAGCAGTTCGGCAAACAGCGCAGCTGCAACAAGAGCTGGTATGTTTTCACTTCTGATATTTTGGTCTTAGTTTCCTTCACAAGTTGACGAGTTCCCCAATAATAAGCTCAAAAACGGACAGGCGCATCAGGCACACAAATACAGGCAAAATAATAAGAGAAATCGGCTTTGCTAATTTTGAATTTCGTGGTTCTGCAATCTTTGAGTTTGCCCGTATGTAAAAGTGCCATTATTAGGTGTTTCTCAAGGGATTCGAGCCCATACAAGATGGGGCAACATTAACATCCTTGACCACTCGACCAATTAGTGGACCTCTAAATTTTCATGTTTTTAGTTATCATAAATTGATAATATAAGTCTCCAATTCCCCACCCGGATCAAACTGAATGGTAAATCTGAGAACTTTATAATCCATACATGTTTATGTTTTGAGGTACGTTGTCCTACAACTCATCACAGCCATGATCGATAAGTAAATGATCTTGTTTTCCTCAACAGGATTTTCTGAAGAGGCAAAGAAAACGTAGGAACAACTCTGGCTTCTCCTTCATGTTCGCATCCATTGTGGGACTGATAGGGATAATGGTCGGTTTTCTGTTAAATCTTTCCTCGGCTTCACCATCGACGGAATGAATATACGCGAGTGTGTGGGAACCAGTGATTTTGTTCATTGTATAATGCTGAATGTTAATGTTCTGCTTGATGGCGAGTCTTACCATTTCCTTTCCTTTCTGTATATTTGATCTTTGTCCATAGCACGTGCCTTTTATCTGTTGCTTCTTTTTTTTTTTTTTTTGAATTTGTTTTCATTGAATCCATAGGTTGAAATGTGACTTAGAGTAAACAATTTCTTATATTAAGATATTGCCCGAATTACCATATAATACAAGTTACTGAGTATGATTTCTTGACAATGAAACCTCTCTCTTGAGTTCTGAAAACACTCCTATAGCATTAGAGACTGTGATCATGAGCAACGTCACACACATGCTTACGGTCTCTCTAATTCATCGCACAAGCAAATAAACCAACTGAAATTCAAACATAACTCAACGGGAAGGTCCATAAGCCAAACTCCAATGCCGACAATTTCTGTCTTTGAGGATCTACTACCATCCTAAAAGCTTCTCGATACACCTTTTGAGTTCCATTACAAACTCTTTCCAAGATTATTCAACAGCGTTAAAGACCTCCTACTTTATTTCCGATATAATTAGGGTCGGGTAATTCGGTTAACCTACAAAATCGAATTACCTAAAATTTATTAATCGATTTTTTCTTTCTTTTAACCCTTAACCGAACCCAGCCAAATTTTTTTAGTCACTGAACCGAAATTTTTTTTCCAAATTTTTTTTAACCTACAAACTCTTTCCTTTTTCGAAATTTTTTAACTGAACCGAAAAAATTTCGGTTAATTTGGTCGGTTTTCGAATTAATCAAAATTTGTTATAAAATTTTGGGTAAATTATACAATTGGTCACTAAATTATGCTAAAATTATCTTTTTAGTCACTAAATTTTAATTTTATGCTAATTTTATAAAAGTTTAATGACCATTTTATAATATATCAAAAAATTTAATGATCATTTTATAATTTTTAAAAGTTCAATGACCAAAAATAAATATATGTAATAATATTTAATATATAATAATTTCGGTTAATTCATTAATTAACCGGTTTCGAACCGAATTAACCGATAACCGAATTTCCCAAAAAAAAACAATTGTTACCAAACCTACCTAAAATTAACTGACCGAATTAACTGGAAAAAAATTCGATTCGGTCGGTTAATTCGGTTAAAACCGAATAATGCACACCCCTAGATATAATTCCTTTCCAGTAGCATGTCATGTCCCCAATCGTCATTGACACAGACAAAATCACTAGTATGCGGCCGCGTTTTCGACCGCATTGTGTTTATCACAGTTGTGGACATAACGAATGCTATTGTTGTCATTACGGGTATTATAATTGTAAATTTTTTAAAGAACATATGTTATTGCGGACATAACGGTTGCAGTTTCACGATTTAAAAAACGACAGAAACTACTATATAATGTCCTTTACAAATAATAAAGTTTACCAATTTGCACTACCAAATCGCACTTGTAGATAGCCGCCAATTTGCAAAAACCACCGTAACATATTCAAGCAAGAGCAAACGCTCCTTTCAAGGATCAAATGATGCGTGGTGATGTTCCATCACCAATCACCCTTAACATTAACATCGAAAATGCACCAAAAACCCAAATCCATTACCAAATGAAGCTATGAATAGCTTATTTCTTCATCTACCGGGAAGGATCCGATTATCCTACCATCAAGTATTGCATAGCACTTAACACCAAATCAAAAACTACCATAAGATCATTATACATAACTCTTTTATAGAAGTAAAGTTTTAATGTATATATATGATGGATAGGTTTGTATTTCAATGTTTTATATTAGAAAAGCATTTTGTAAGAACGAGATAATGGCCCACCCACAAACGTGAGCGAAAGAAGAGCAAACACATTTGTCCGTTGGTCAAACTGATCATCTTTGTTATCTCGTATTTCTTTAGCTTATGGATTTTAGACCCACTACGAACACTCATCTTCCTTCTCCTAGAGTCTTCCCTTTCCCTCCCCTCTAGGTAGGATTAGGATTATGATTAAATTTAAGATTTGTCAAAAAAAAAAGTGTGAAAGAAAAAAGAGTAAACTACTCAAATGACCACTTAACTATTGGGTTGGTGTCGATATGACCATTATATTTTCAATTTTGCCAATTTTACCACTTAACTATTTAAGTAGTTTCAATCAAGTCGCCGACCGTTAAAACATAACGGGGAGGCTGATATGGTTGTTAAACAAAACTAGTATAATTACACATCCGATCCCCGTTATTTACACATTCTATCAATTTGGTCTTAATTTTAATTTAATAAAATAAATTAATTATTCAATCAGGTGATGACACTATGGACTTTAGCTATTTATATTTAATTTAATAAATTTATTTTACACATTCTATCAATGTGGTAACAAGTGTCACCACATGATTGGAGAAAGAAAATAAATGAAAAAAACTTGGGTTTGGGGTGAATTGAAATTAGGTATGCCTAGTGAAAGCTAAGCACAATTTTTAAATAAAGAATACAAAATTTAATATATATTTTAGTTTATTGTTAATGTTAGGAAAAAGGAAATAAATGTGGATTAAGGGGAACATGACACACTTAGGATGCATAAAAACATCTAAATCAATAAAATAAATCTAATAATTAAATTAAAGTTAATAAAATTTTGTATATATTTTAAATTATAGTTAGGGCACGATTTAAAATAAAAATAATTTTTAAGATTATTATATTTAGTGTTTTTTAAATTTAATATACACGATTTAAAATTTTAATTTTTTTAAAAATAAATCATGATCTACACGATTTAAAATTTAATATATACTAAATCTAATAATCTTAAAATCCATTTTTATTTTAAATCCTGCACTAACTATAGCTTAAAATATAAACAAAATTTTGTTAACTTTAATTTAATTATTAGATTTATTCATTGGTTCATATATTTTTATGCATCTTAAGTATATCATGTTCGAGTCCCCTTAATCCACATTTATTTTTTTTCTGGCATTAACAACCAACTAACGTATGTATTAAATTTTGTATTCATTATTTTAAAATTGTGCTTGGCCTATTGACAAAGGCAAGCCACTTACACCAAGCATGCATGGGTTTGATTCCCCCCAAAGCTAAGTTCATTGTATTTATTTTCTTTCTCCAATCAGGTAACAAGTGTCACCACCTAATTGAACAATTAATTTATTTTATTAAATTAAAATTAAGACCAATTTGATAGAATGTGTAAATAGCAGAGATCAAATATGTAATTATATAAGTTTTGTTTAACAGCCACGCTATTTGGAGGTTATAGTTTCTATTAAAAAATTATATATCAAACACATTTTTATTTCTAAAACAAGTTTACATTTCTGTTAACCAAACGTGATTTCTATTTTTTGAAAATTGAAAATAAAAATTATTTTTTGAAAACAAAAATAAAAATGGAAAATGGAAAATATTTTCTAGAATCAAACAGAGTCTTTCTTAGTTTCATAAAATTGTTTCCAAAGTTTTAGAAATTTAAGAATGAGATGTAACTTTTTCTATTTCTTTTCTATCACCGTTTTTTAGCTTTTCTTGTAATGTCGGCCGCTGTGCCACCAAATTTATATTGATTATTGATCATGAATGATTTTTTTTATTTTCTTTAATTTTAGTTCTCAATAATTTTTTTGTCTTGAATATCTTTTTTTAACACATCTTATTGTGTTTGTTTTGTCTACAGTGTTGTGTGATTTTCGCTTGACTTGTGACATAGTTTTTGC
Organism: Hibiscus mutabilis; assembly: GCA_019671005.1. Lineage (NCBI taxonomy): Eukaryota > Viridiplantae > Streptophyta > Magnoliopsida > Malvales > Malvaceae > Hibiscus > Hibiscus mutabilis. The sequence continues at coordinate 11,628,177 of CM033754.1, forward strand.
ATGTCTTATAACACGGTTCTCATCTAGTTTGTGGTAGTTTGACGTTTGTGTAATGATCATTACAACACATGTCCCTGTTCATGAAGGACAATTGTCTAGTATGATTAGATCCTCTTTTGTGCAGTTTGTCAATGCATTTAAAACTATTAGCGAAACGGTATGCAAGATTAATTTTGTTTATCACCACTCCTACACTAATTACTTCTATATCACTACTTAAGTGTTTAGTTTGATAGAAATAAAGATTTTGATGATGGTTGTTGGGCTTCTATGAAAGATAAAGATCATATTCAAGGAGAGATTTTGTGTTTCTTCACGCCCTTTGATTTTTATATTTTATTTGTCTTTATGTATGAGTTTTTTGTGAACATAGTTCTCAAATTTCTCTTTATGTTTGAGGTGTGTTGTATTTTTTTCGTATTTTTAATGAAATTTAAAACATGTTGGCTTTTACTTATTGTAAGAAAAAATTTATTGTTGTCTCCTCTAAGAGTCTAATTGTATCTCAGTTCTAGTATAACCATCGTCTCATCAATTAGTTAATTAAGCGCGGACTCTTCCCCGAACACATTTCTTCTTTTGTTCTTTAACCTAAGAGATATTAGGTAGTTGTTTTCAACTGTTGTTCTCTTTCTAAGAATTAACTTTTTTTTTCTGTGTAGGATGTGAAGCGTGGCTTTTATACTTAGAGACCTCTCATTTTTTTGATGTAGGATTAATTTTTTTTTCTTTTGATGTGGGAGATGTGACATTCGTCCACACTTGATCTCGTGACACACTCATCACGAGCCATCATTACGTTGTTCACCCCGTCTATCTCCGCTAGTGGGTGCTTGGCATAAAATTAGATAGTCAAAGTTCAAGAGTCGTTTTAATATAACTTGTCACGAGATCATTATCTTATTTTAAAACAAACATTTGACTAATACATTGAGAACATTTACTATAAGTATACTGTATCTTCTTTCTTTCTTTTGTCTTCCTCTTTTGTTTACTTTCGTACATCAAAACCTTTTGCTTTTTTAGTGTCTCGGAGAAATTAAGTTCTCATGCAGATAGCTAGTTGAAATTTTACCCTACCAGTTCAACCAGCCACTCCAGTTCTAATAAACCATAGCTGAAACTATGCATTGGAAGAACCACTGAAATCCGCAAGCTTTTAACTACAAAAAGCATACAAATTGCTAACAATTCTATTTTATTCAATTTACTAATCGTGTTAACTGGGGTATTTATCGAACAAGTCGATCACGAGTTGAGTAATGTTCGACTCGACTTGAAAACTATTTGATTCGTGCTCGACTCAACTCGATACTCGATAAACTCGATAAAATTTTACTCAACTTGTAATCATTAAAAAAACTTGCTACAAGCTCAGGTTTTTTACCTTGTTTTTTAACAAAATATGTTAATATTTTACCTTACTTTGCTCAACTAACTCGTTAATAAATTTAAGAAAAAATGATTAAAATAGTGTGAAATAATTCTAAAATTTAAATTTCAGAGTAACAATCTACAAATACACCAAACTAACATATTATAAAAGAATTAATGAGTTGCCCGTGAACTTATGAGTCAGTCGTTAAAGTCTCAAGTCTAACTCAGAGTTTGTGTCAAGTCAATTTGAGTCGACCCTAGTGTTAACAACCGGCTTCTCAAAGCATAGCTATCTTAAACCGAGATAGTCCAAGTCTTATTTCGATTTTAATGCATTTCAATCTTTTTTGACCGATACCACCAGTTATAACTGATCCAGATTCTGATATTTTAAACCATTTTTAATATCTTTTATTAACCATTGGACATATACATGAAAAAAATAAATTTAACTAAAAATTCAAAACACGTGTCAAAACAATCCAATACTAGAACACAAAATGATGCACTCACCGATATGTAGTTCTCAAGACTATAAGACTATGTATAAAGAAAAACTCAAGCAGTTGGGTTCTGTAACTCCAAATATTCGGTTTTCAGATAGTAAAGTACCTACAGATTAATTGATTGTACAATCCTGTAACACAGATAGGTGACTCCAGTTTCCCCCTCTAGTATTCGATAAATGCTAATTCCCTCATCGAAAAAGCAACAATAGATTACAAACAAACCTGCTAAGTAATATAGCTAAAAAGTACACAGTGGCATAAGACAAATGCCTACACGGTTTTGTTTTCCATGTCATTATTCCATCTTGTAGGGTCAGGCTTGAACCTCTTGACCAGCAGATTGGGTTTCATCTTTCTCAGCATCGCCTTCTTCGTCTTCATCATCAGCTTCATCGGCTAGTTTCGTAAGCTCTTCCTGGATCATGAGCTTGATCGATGACTTTCTTGGGGTGAGGTCGGTATTGAAATGTTTCGCTGAAAGGAAAGTCATTTCTCCATTAGGACATTGCATATCAGAAAAGTCTACCTCCTATAAATGTGGGAATCACTCCCATAAAACAAAGCATTTCACGTTCCAAGTCAAGGTGCCATCAAAATATTGCAATGAAATTTAAAATGCATACCAAGACTTATCAGATAAAGTACAAAATTAGCCATTTAAAAGCATTGCTTTCATTGTCAATTTTCATAATTATATAGCGCCGTTAGAAGAACCAAGTGAAAAGTAAAAGATGCATACCAAGAAGCTTCAGAATGTCGGTAAATGTAGCCTGCAGAATAAAGTAAAACAATTTATGTCAGCAAGAACATTAGAAGCAGTATCTATGATGAAACGAAAACATGAGAGAATTTTCAAATTCCTTCGAGCAAAAAGAAATTAGAAATGAAATGATTCGAGATAAAATTTAGAAACACTTGAGATCCTTATGTCTTATCTGCAATCAAATTGACCAACAAGGATCAAGGACAGTGTGCTTCAAAAAAATCAAGTAGTACACAAAAGCAATATTTTTGTCAATAAACATTATCACAACTACTATGGAAAAGAGTCCACCCCATTTCCACACTGGCAAGTTTCAGCAATCTTTCCGAAATTAATTCTTCAGTGAAATGATTCAAAATAAAACATCAACAGCAGGATTGACTCAATAAAACAGCTATGAATGTTTGGTTTCAAGGTGACAAAATCTGACCAAATAGTCTTAGCAGTCAATGATCCTCAGAGATTATTCTAACTTTCCAGTCAATGAAGGCGATGGATATTACAGTTATTATCCATGGCTAGCTCATTTAGCACTGAGCTCAAAGTCCTGATAACCTGGCTTTAGTCTTAGCAGTCAGGAACAGACCAAAAAATGCTGTTAAGAAAGTCTAGTAAAGGATGCAGCTATTTTAGTAGTATATCAATAGCAAACCTTACCGTATTGAAGTCCACTTCCTTAAGAATTTTACAAATTGTATCCCTTAATTCATGATCACTTGGCTTTAGTTTCTGCTCTTTAACTTTGTCCTTTCCCTTTCCAGCTCTTTTGCCTTAAAAGATAGAGAAAAAGATACCACCGTAAACACTCGTAACCAAAAGTCAATCTTGCAAATTTGGCCATGAGAAACAATTATTCAGTTTCCTTGACAAAAGGTATCGACAAAAACAAAGTACAGAAAGGAGGCCACTATCTTACTGGTTTTCTCCTTGAAGGCAGATTTCGTTGGTGTAGAGGACTTCTCCTTGTTGATTTTCTCAGGATTCTTCCTTGAAGACACCTTTGGACTTTCATCACAATCATCATCAACCTTTGAATTTTTAGCTGATGATGTTTTCAGGGTTCTTTTCTGCGGGGTAGACCTTTTGGGAGTTGTGACTTTCTTGGTTTTAGCTTTTCCAGCAGATTCCTGCTTTCTGGATGATATTTTTGATCTCTTTTTCTTCTTCTTTGCATCTTCTTCAGATTCGTCTTCAGTTTCATTTTTCTCCTCACTTTCAGAATCCTCGGGCATCTCGTCCTCAGATTTTTCTTCAACCCCATTTTCATTTCTCTCTTCTTCATTCTGTTCCTCTTCCTTTTCTTCTTCCTCCTCTTCTTCAGACTCATCCTCTGAATCAGGAGTGTTCTTTTTCCCTGATTTTGGAGTATCCTCACTCTTTTTCCGACTCTGCATAATACATACAATAAGGGGGAAAACCTAATAAAATAGCTAAGAAAATTAATTTAAAAAATAAGTAAAACCACATGCCGACCACAAGTCCCCGGCCAAAAACATCATAGTAAGCATTCATATAGCACAAATTATTTACAGATAGGAGACCTGATTGAATGGTAAACTAGAATTTCCTTAAAACACAGTAACCAGAGGTGATTGCCCTAACAAAAGGTTCCAATGGTTAAACAAATATCAGGTTTCTGATGTCAACAAGGAAGAAATAATACCTTTGTCGATCGTTTAGATGTAGTTCCAGACTTCGTAGCCCTTTTGCGCTTTGTACCCTTACTTGACTGGATGAAAAAATAAATACTATAGGTCAGAAAATAAGTATGAGCAAATGGAACTTTAGCAAAAGCAGTAGGTAAAAATGTAACCTTTTCTTTTTCTGCAAGTAGAACAGTAGTTGTAGCGTGAGGGGCCACCAAAAAGTCTATAAGCTTTGTAACGATATCTTCCTGCATGTCCATTTTAGTCTTATTAACACCAGTTAGAGATTTTCAATTTCTTCAGTAATAAAATTAGCATTTTGTTCAAGAGTGTGAAAGTCGGATTATTAATAAGTTCTCATATAAATTACACTCGACTCTGCAGTGGTACTACTTTTCATATTACTAACAACCAGAGTTTTTGAGAACTACTCCAAAATTCACCCCTACCTTCTATTGAAACACAATCGTAGTAGCAAGATCTTACAAATTAAAACTGTTACATCTCACTATAAGCAAAGTGACCAAAAAATTTTCAGCACTTCCCAAACTATTAAAACTAATCACGTAAATGAGGGTTTCTCAGCTTAAGATATCAAAAACGTTAGCTTTCTGAAAAGAAAAATAAAAAAGGACAAAGATTACCCATAGTTCTGTACCTTTACACCAACGTTTTACTGCACGTTATGTGAGAAAATAAAATTGGACAAGTCTATCTTAGTAGGGCTCCTATTGATCAATTTGCATGAATGTTAAATAACTAACTATTAAGAAAATGCTCTTAACTAATCAAACAGACTACCCATCATTTCCTTGACATATAGGAAGAATTAAAGCACGGAGTATAGTAGTACGACAAACCTTCCTTGTAGTAGCCTTCATAACTGGTATGTCAAGCACATCACAGAACTCCAATAACTTTTCTTTATTAAACTTGTCTAACTTTTCTTTTAATTTACTTTTTTGCTTTTCCTGCAATTATCACAACATTTGAATGAAATAAGCTCAAGAAAACCTACTATTGGGCACTAATATCAGCCACGTAGGCAACTTAACCAAGTAGAAAAATTACAAGCCTCCTAAAAGGTTTAGAGCCCAAAAGTCCAATTCCTACAGAAAAATCAAGTATACGTAACAAACATATAGCTTCATAATTTTATAATCCTCTTACCTCATTATCATGCCACACAAAACCAGAAAATCTGGAAATATTACTCTTAATCTGAACAGCCTGCAAAGAGCAAGGAATGTGTAAAAACTGAAAGCAAAATCGGCAAAGTACTACTGCAGCAATCCAGAACCATCCAAGTATTGTTTCTTTGCAATGACTCGTGCCCCGACTCATTAACACATGCATCACTATAAACTCTGTTTATGCGTGTATGCAAGCCAATAACCCCTTATAATCAAAGCAAGAGGATGAAACAACGCATTGGAAATGCTAAATAGTAACATGCAAAAAAATTGACAGCATGCAGATTACCTTCCCTCTCCTCCCAAAGAGAACAGTATGAAGCAGTCTGAAAGTGTCATCAGTCTTCCGTCTAGACAACTTGAATGCCACTGCAGAAGATGACATAGCAGATGCCATTTCATTCAACTCATGGTTCGTATCTAAACTAATATCAAATACTAGAACATATCCGATTTTAAAGGAAAAGGAATATCAATACACAATTACACATTAAAGGAACTTAGTCAAAATATGCATGCCAAAGAGACGAGCTAAATTAAACTAAAGAAGCTGCATCGTAGATGTTTTCTTGACAATGCAAACAGTACGAAATCAACAATGAACAACATTAGGAGAAATGAGTTGTTAAGATTTACAAATATAGCATCATACAAAGCCATTTTAGGAATAGGATATTGTCTATAACAAACCCAATAATTTGAGTGATATAAGAACTAGAGAACACACCATTAGGAATATCTTTAAATGGAGTACCCTTGCCCTGCAATTTCCAAAGTAACCAATTAATTTATAATGCATCATCAAAATAGAGATTTAAACATATATATTGTTAAAAAGGATAGCCAAGAAGGGGGCTACCTTTTCAATTTGGAATTCCCTAGAAGCATCTTTTTCAATAGATGCAACCAGTCTTTCAACAGATTTCCGCTCACGTACAGGTCGATCAGTGAGAGGAGTTCTTTGCTCTGGCTCCTTCTTCTCCTCCGACTTTTTTGTTTTCCCTTTAACTTTCTCCCCAGTTTTTTTAACTTTCCCACGCTTCTTAGAACCTTTTTCCTCCTCACTTTCTTCAGCCTTCTCTTCTTGTTTCTCTTCATCTTCTCCTTCTTTCGGTTCATTTTCAGCTTTCTCTTCTTCTTCTTTCAATTCATTTTCAGCCTTCTCTTCTTCATCTTCTTCTTTCAACTCTTCTTCAGCCTTCTCTTCTTGTGCCTCTCTATCCTCTTTCTCGTCCGCCTCATCTTTGTTTTCCTCCTCAACTTTCTTGTCATCTTCTTTTGCATCAGTTTCTTCTTCCATTGCATCAGTTTTAGGATCCTCCTTTGCTTCACTTTCCTCTTCTTTGTTTTCCTTGTCTTCCTTGGCCTGTTGGTCTTCATCCATCTTCTCAGTTTCAACTTTCTCATCATTTTCCTTATCTTCTTCCATTTCCTTTACCCCATTATCTTCTTCCTCCCTTTTCTCCGATGCAACTTTAACAGATTTTTCCGGAAGAGAAGTCCCATTAGCCACAGGGTCAGGGACTTCGGTCTTCGTTTCTTCTTCACCCATAATCCAACCAATTCAAAGTAAATGCTTTAATTTGTTTTCTCTAGCCTTCCAAAGCTGTAGGATCAAATAACAAAATAGCTGAAAACAAAATAAAAAATGTAAAGCAATAATAATGACAAAATAAAACAATTAATTACACACAAAACAAAAGAAACATTAAACATACACTACAATCGGCAACAAGCACCATACCCCCACGAGAATAAAAATTATTAATAATTCGGAAATAATTGGCTGACCATACTAATTTTTCAAGAGAATTTTCCATTGCAATCTTTTTGCATAACAAAAGGAATGTCTTCTTCACACACAATAAAGTTCTCCAAAGCTTCCCATGAAATATAATGAGCAAATAGATATAACAAATAGAGTTGCACTCTCCATGTAAGGTTAAAAATAAAGCATTTCCAGACTTCAACTGTGACATTAGAGATCCGAAAGACTGAACATGTTGAAAAATGGAGAAAACCCCAAAGTTGACCCACAAGAACTGAATGTTCAAAACCAAGAACCCTATTTGGTTCCTAGGTGAGGACAAAAAAAAAGAAAATTTCAAATCTCGCAATTTTTGTTTCCCTTTTGTTTCTCCACCAATAGAAATCATAAAGCACAGTTTAACAAACCTAAACCAAGTCTATTAAGCTTAATTTGATGATATTTTCAATTTGGACAGGGGAAAAAACTAAATCTGAAAAATGAAAAAACTCGTCAACTTTCAAATTTTAAAGCAGCCAAACTAACCCGAAAATTTTCCCACAGAAACCACTAAAAGAAGCCAAAATTTTACAATTTCCAAAACATTAACACCCAAAACGCAAATTTTTTAGCTCACCCAGCAACAAAAACAAAACTATAAATTCTACAGAAGAAAAAAGAAATTGAGGAGTAATTACCATATATCAGCTGAAAATCTAAAAAGAAAAAGGAGAAAACTTACAGTGATTTACGAGGTCTTTATAATCATTAAAGAGCCTGACGCAGAGAGAGCAGAGTGTTTAAAGTGAGGAATTTTAACTTGGTTTTGGGGATACAAATTAAATTAGCTTCAATTCTTTCAGTCCGGACTTGAAACCCGGATTTCAAATGCAGTTAAGTTACACGTAGGACGGGATCTTGTCAGAAAATGGGCGAAAATCGAGAATGGACTGTAATGAACGACTCTGATCTCTTTCCTCCTTTGCAATGTAAATCAAAGGGCTGAGATTTTCTTTTGGAGGTTGATGGGCCCACATTTTGGGGTTTGCTGGTGGGGACTATTTCGTGGGCTGATACTGGGGTGGTTTTATTTGAAGAAAGTTATTCCAAATTGTTAAAAGTATCTGTTAAGTCCTTCTATTATGAGAAATATATCAATTTACTCCCTTTATTTATAAAACGGGTCAATTTATTACAAAGACTGATTCAATTTTGACCCTTTTCCAAGGAAATGTGCATAAATGTTTATGGGAATTTTTTTTATTCTCAAAAGCATTTTCTTCATTGTTTCCGCTTCTAAGGTTTTCCTCTTTTCTTTGTCCAAATGAGATCGAGTTTTTTTGGTATAACTACCAGAGTTAATTGCACCACACGCACACGTCTCTAAACTATAATACTCATTTTAAATTAATTCATAAATTTTTAAATATTTCAATTTTATCTTCAAACTATGATCTTTATTCTAAATCGGCCCCCAAACTTTTGAGCATTCCAGTTTCATCCTCAAACTATGACTCTCATTCTAAATTGGTCCTCAAACTTTTTGAACTCTCTAATTTCATTCCCAAATTATCAGTATATGCTAATCATATCTTATTTTAATAAAACCATTATAAAATTTGTTAATTGTCATAAAACATTGATGTGTATTATATAATAATATGATGTGGTATAAACAATAATTTGAGGATGAAATTAAAATATTCAAAAAGTTTGGGGGATCAAATTAGAATGAGAGTCATAGTTTAAAGATGAAATTAGAATATTTAAAATTAAGGACTAATTTACAATAAGAATCATTGTTTGAGAACGTATAATGCAATTGACTCTAACTACTGGTATCCAATTCATTTTGCTCCATTTAATATATCAAGATTTGAATTCTCAACCTTACATAAGAAATTTAGTGTCTCATTCTACTTTATATAATGGTATTATGATTAAAATTACCTAAAACTATAGTATTTTTTAAAGTTAAAATTGCTTTAGTTCAAAATGCATTTGTTGGGTGCGAAAAAATTATTGAACGGCTATTTTTTTTGTATTTCTATTTTTTAATTACTAAATTGATTAATTCTCAAATATTCTATGCTAGTCTTTGGTGATGCATTAGTTGTAAAATCTGCTTATTATTCAAAATAAAAAATGGGAATTTTGTTATATTTTTTTATTTATTAAATTAATTAATTCTCAAAACATTCTTTTTTTCAATTATCAAATTGATTATTATTTAAAATCATATAATCCATATTTACCAAGATTGAAAAGACACAGAAACCTGATTTACCATAAAACTTAAAATTAGGAATAAGTCTATTCCTAAACTCCTAATTAAACAATGTGTTTTGCATACTTGCAGCAACTCAGAACACTCATTGATTGGGCTGTCGCACCATGTCAAAAACATAAATCAACTTATCTTTGTCTTTGTTTTTGCTTGTACATGGGTGCAAACATATCGATATTTTTTTTTGGTAATATAGAAGTAGAACTTAAATTAATTTTCGAGTTGAACTAGTTCACGCACGCCATTTAAAGGCTACTCAAAATAAATTTTGTTAATCGATCGTCTATGACTCAACCACACAAGTGCATCCGCAACTCTATTGCAATCCCTTCCAATAAGTAAGGGCGAACTTCCCAATCAATGGCAAGAAGGGCCTATACAGCCTCAACGAAAGAGTTCCCTTGAAGTGCCATCGAATCGTTGAAAACTTCAGAATTGCCAGTCTCAATCTCCACCCTCTGATAGCCAAGGTTCCAAACGTGCTTTATCGAATCATAAAACATGATCAATAAGTGTCATAAAATCACTAAAAACTTCACAAAATTTTAGATATAATAAATCTTCTCTAAAATCGAAAATCTTGCTAGCTTAGAGAAATTTTGGTTCCATTGGTTAAAACTTCATTTCAAAAAGCTAAAATACACTCTAATATTTATATTTAATCTTTTTGAAAATGATTTCCATAAGTATCAAAAACTAAAACTCAGGTTTGTAAAAAACTAGAAAAAAATTGATTTCTTAAAGTATCTATTAGAGTGAGCCAAATAACTAATCATTCGTATTTTGTTGGCCTATATATTGGTAGATGATGACCACAAGTTTTAAAGTTGTTTCATACTCAGAGCGAAGATCGAATCCTTGACCATTGATTAAGGCATGAGAGACTCTTATTATCTTTCCTAAGCCCGTAGTTAAAATAAACTAGAAAAAAAACTAAAAATTTTGCTCAAAAACATCCATAGGAAAACCATCAAATTTAAAAGTGTTCATATTGATTTGTTAACGAGTAGAAACCTCTTGAATGAATTAGAATAAATCTAAAACAATTTAGAATCCAATGTATTTTTTTACCAAGAAAAACACATATTTCACCACTTTAGATAAAATTCTCGTTAGAAAATTCGTAAAATTTTAAAAGGAAAATTTTAAAACGGGCGACGCATACCGTTATATACCACTAACGCTATACATCGTTGTACACAATTATTTTCTTAGTTATGTATAATTATATATATTTGTTCTCATTTTGTTATATGATATCAATTTAGTCATCATTATTTAATCATTTAATTAATTTAGTCTCAACTCAAAATAATTCAACTAGTTTAGCCCTCAATGTTTAAAAAATCTATCAATTTGGTCCTAATTTTAATATAATTCTATAATCTGATTGTCAATTTTTAAAATTCTATCAATTTAACCCAAAAAATATATAAACTTACTCATAATACAATAAACTATGGTGTAATTTACCTTAACAACAAGCATCAATATTTGTTTTTTCTCCCCTTTACTATCAAATAAATCAATTTAATTCTTATACTAATAAAAAGAATCAAACAAGGTCATTTACTTTTAAAGCTTCAACATTTAATTTTTAAGAAATGAAATCAAAACAACTTTTTTTCCATTCATAATCATCTTTAAAGAAAATAATCCATTTACATCACTATAAACTATAAAAATATTAACTCTACTAAATAATTGTTAACATTTTCTAAACAATAAAGTTTAACTTTCTAAGAAGTTATATTATTTGATTCTTTTTACAAGTGCAGGGGTTAAATTTATCCGTTTGATGATTATAATTTTGACGAATTAAAATATACAAACTAAATATAAAATTTAAGGGTATAAGGAAAATTTAGTCTTTAACGTTTATACTTTTTGCCAAATTGATTTTTACTTTTTTAAGTTAAATTTTGTCACAACTTTAAAAAAAGTCAAATTATTTAATTTTAACTAATAATATATATATTTAAAAAATAATAGGGTCTCGTTAAATTTTTTTTTTATAATCTATATTAGATCTGCGAAAAAAAAAGTGCCCACGAAGATTATATTGATCAACAAAGAAATAGAGTTACACAACGTCCACTTATATGCCTATTACAATAATACCATACCGCTATCACCTAGACTTCACGTGATAGTCCACATATACTTTATGCTAATATGAAATTTAATATATATATCACACCAACAAATTATTTAAAATAATAAAAACATTTAAAAAATAAGAATATATAAATTTTTTAAATATATATTATAGAACTCGAAATTTTTATGAAATATACATGCACTATGATGTGAGATTCTTTATCAACAACATTAAAATTTGATGTTTTATTTAATATTTATATTTTAAAAAAACCATTCCACTGAATCTTAAAAAATATAAATATTAAAAATATTAAATTTATCATTATGTCAAATTTAAACATGGTAAAGAATCAAAACTATATATTCACCTATTGCAAATAACTTACTACTAATTTTTTTTAAAGGTTTAGGATATAAGAAGCCTTGAACTTTAAAAAAAATTAATTAAGTTTTTGAAAATTTTTGCACCCAACTAAGCTTTTGAACCAATAAATTGAATAAATTTAACCTTTGAACCAAAAAAATTGAATCAATTAAGCCTTTGAACCAAATATTTGAATCAATTAGGCCCTTTGACCAACATTGGTTGTTGAATTTAACGAGTTTTTTGAACCAGTTGATGCAATGCATTATATCATGGTGTTGTCACTTGACATTTTAAAAAAATATATATTTTATTTAAAAAATTCTTTAAAAGTCTTAAAAATTTTAAAAACCTTATAAAAATATAAAAAAAATATTTTTTAAAAAATCTGTAATTGCCACATGATATAATTATAGTGGTCATGTGACAGTAACATTTAAAGAAAAAAATTGTCAAGATTTAATGGTCAAAATTGGCCAAAGGGATTAATAGATTCAATTATTAGTTCAAACGCTTAATTGATTCAATTTATTGGTTTAAAGATTTAATTGAGTGCAAAAAAATTAGGGTTTTAATTGATTTTTTAAAAAATTCAAGGGCTTCTTATAACGTAAAACCTTTTTTAAATTTGTTACCACCTAGCAAAAAAATATGTTATCCTAAATCATTTTGATAGGGGTGAGAATTGGGTGGGGAATATCCGAAAATCGTGGGATCCGAATCGAATGAGATGAGTAATAACCGAAATCTTCACCCATGGGAACATAGACGAGGACATGGAAGTTTTATCATCGAAGCTCAAATGAGGATGGGGACGGGGATTGTTATATCCGAACCGCGGGGATAACCGAACCGTAATCGTATAAATAACCGTGGGACCCAAAAAATATCCACAATGATCCCGATATTTTACAAATTTTTTAATAAATATATACTTAATTATCTATATACCCCTAATACATATCTTAATAAAAAACCTAACTATATTATTATCACTTCAACTTTCTCTCAAACCTAGCCACACTCAATTTTTTTAACATGTTTCTATCTTAGTTTTTAGATATAAGCTAAAACCCTTATCTAAATCTTCCCCAACACAACATTCTTTCTATCTTCATCATCTCGTAACTGCTTCCAATCGAAGTATCCAAACTTTTATATTTTGAATTGAATTCACCATTTATTTTGGTCAATAAAATAATAATTTTATTTATTTTTTTGGATGGGAATTCCTAAAAATTACGGGGATCCGCAAGGAGGATATAGAGATAAAAAAAATCTCAAAACATTTGATGAGATTCCTTAAAACCGTAAACGCAATTGTTAAGAATAGAGTAGGAAATATAAAATCGTATCCGTCCTAACCGATTTCCACCCCTACATTTTGAGGGTTAGAGTTTTCATCTTTTGTGTCGACTCTCCCCGTAGAAAATAAAAATATCAACTTAAAAGAGAAAGGATAAACAACACTATTGGTCACTAAATTAGTTCTCTTTTTCTATTTTGATTATCAAATTATTTTTTTGACAAAATTGCCACTAACGTTATATTTTTTTTTCTATTTTGCTCACCCATCGTTAAAAAACTGACGGAAAAACAATAGTTTGGTGACCAAAACAGGAAAGAACCAATAAATTGGTGACCAAAACAGGAAAGAAAAGTAATATTAGTGACCAAAATAGGAAAAACGTAACATTAATGATGGTTTTGTCAGAGTTAATAATTTAGTGACTAAAACATGAAAGTAAGAATAATTTATTGACCAATGATGTTGTTTGCCCAAAGAAAAATTTCCAAATTTAAGATTCTTTTTCTTCTATTATATTTAGGGTAAACTACTTGGGTGACCATCCAACTATTGGGTCTGACCTATTCTGACTACCAAACTATAAAAATTCAAAATTAGATCACTCAACTATTTAATTGGATCTATTTTGACCACCAACCGTTAAAATCTAATGAAGGAGTGACATGATTATTAATGAAAATTTGTATAACTACACATTTGGTCCCTGTTAGTTAATTATTCTATCAATTTGATCCTAATTTTAATTTAATTAAATTAATTAATCATTTAATTAAGTGCCAACATGTATCATCACTTTCGGCTTGGAGGAGAAAAATAAATTCCTCCGATAAGGTGATAACAAGTGTCAACACCTATTGAATAATTAATTAATTAAATTAAAATTAGGATCAAATTGATAGAATAGGTAACTAACAGAGACCAAATGTGTAGTTATACAAATTTTTATTAACAGCCACGTTACTTCTCCATTAGATTTTAACGGCTGGTGATGGTTGAATTTTGAATTTTTATAGTTCGATGGTTAAAACAGGTCAGACCTAATAGTTCAGTGGTCACTGAAGTAGTTTACCCTTATATTTTGCTCAACTTTCTCCTTTTATGTTTTAGTTTTGGATTCGTTCTGCTGATTGTTGTTGATCCCTCTCTTTCCGGGCTCTGTTGCTCTTTCGCCATTGAAATCCATAATCTTCAGTATCTCATGGACTCATCTCCAGTTTACACCACTTCTTCACTCCATGAACTAGAAGATGAGTGGGGTATATTAGCTCTCTCTCTCTCTCTCTCTCTCTCTCTCTCTTTCTCTGGTTGTTTTTCGGGAAAATTCTGATAAATGGAGGAATTTGGATCTTTAGCTAAAAATCAAATTTTTATAACTGGAATTTTGTTTACATTTAATTTGTGGATGTGGGTTTTTTCAAATTCTAGTGATATATATGAGAGAATTGGGTCTTTGAATCGATTATCAACTGAAAGTTGCTTTGTGGGTATCATTAACTATGAATTTTCGGCACATTTGTAATTTATAGTAATTATCTGTTCTTTGTTGATTTTATTTTGATTTGGTCGATCATGATCATATCCATATCTAGCCACATTTAGTTCAGGTTTATGCATTTCCTTCGTTACCGTGCTGTTATTGTAACCTGTATTGTTTGTTTTATTGCTTTAGTTGGAATCTGGTTGCCTTGTATAGAATGTGATGATCTTATGCACAAGTTCATCTGTTTGGCTAATTAAGAACCTTCAATCATTTGAAGGTTACATATTCACAGTAAACTAGAATTGTAGTTCATGATCGTTACTTTGTGCAGGAGTTGGACATCGGTGTGAGGGAAAAGTAAACGAATTGATAACTTGGTATATTTTGTACTTATAAACTGGCAAAAGAAAGCTTGTTTATATATGAAGTTGTTTGCCTTGCATCAATCTGGTTTAGATCGTTCGTATAAGTTTTTGTAGATGAAGTTGTTTTCCTTGTATCAATCTGGTTTAGGTTGTTCGTTTAAGTTTTGATAGATGTAACTTATATGCATATCTTGAAGTTCCCAGTTAAACATCTATTCATTGTTGTTTTATTGCCTTCTGGTTCTATAGAAAACGAGATGCATTTTTGTTTTACTCCTCACTTTCGAGTTTGCAATTTCTCAACATTCATTTATTCTGGTTCCTGTCTTTTGTGTATGTATATGCTGCTGATTTTTTGTGGTTTCTATTAGTTTGTTGTTTTGGTTTCCCCGGTCAGTGGCCTCGTGAAGCTCTTTGGGTTAGAGAGAGATGTTTTGCCACTAGTTTTGCGGGTCATTATATCTTGGCACATAATTAAAAGATAGTTATGCTAAGCAGCCTTTTGTAAAGGTTATCTTTTAGGATTAGAGAAAATGTGTTGCTCTATTTTCTGATCGTTATCAGTAGAGGGGGATAGACTTTTACCTCTCCATGTCCCAATGAACTGAGTGATTTGGTGTTATGTAGGTTTTTGCTTTGATAAAATCTTATGAAGTTACATCCTAATGTGCTGGAACATTATTATTTTTAATTCCTTCATTTTAGAAAAAAAATTCTCATTGAAATTGACTAACTTGAGCTTTCTTATGTTAATCCCTCAATTTTTTGTTTTTCATTAGACACTGATGGATTTGTGATTCCAAGCTTGGGGATTGAAGAACCGGATAAAATTAAAGCTGATACCTCAGGTGTAGAAACATCAAAACCTCATTCGCAGCAGGTTAATTGCAAATACCTATACCTGTAGATGTCAAGAGTCGATACTCATTTATTTGAAGCTTTTTGTCTTGTTGACACATAGACGCTAAGATGTAGACATGTTCATATTTCGGCTGTGCAGAACAAAAAAGAAGAGAACATCTACTTGGGACCGCACGGTGCACCGCCTTCACAATCAAGGCAGCAGGAGCTGAATCCGTCTAGTCGTAAGCAACTGTTTAAACAAAAACTAAAAGAAGCTGATAGAAGGATCAGCAGGACAAGGCGGGAGAACAAGGTGGAAAACTTGAAAGAGCTTGTAGGTGGTGGGAAAGCAGGCCCCAACATGTCCAAGGGTTCCCCCAGGGATTGGCTAGATTGACATTGCAATGAGTCACAATTTGAGAAGTCATACCCCCAGTGAATCAAAGCTTTCTGTGGCTTAAGATACGTAACGGTGCAAAGTTTGACATACCGACGCCATATATTATAAGTCTTTGTCTTGTTGTATGCAAGCGAATTACTGAGCTTATGTATTTTGACTATAATCCATCAACCAAGCCGTTTGGTTTTAGTACTAATGAGAAGACATTGAAAGTCACGTTTTTAAGTTCTTTCACTCCAGCTTTCTTTTCATGTATACACCTTGGCCACTTAGAAATTCTCCTATTTTCATTCCTATTTTGTTAATCATCGGTGCGGATGCATTTCAATGCACAATAACCTCCAATTTAGTGATTGTAGGAGTTATGAATACTTTGTGCATTATATGTATAAATAAAAGTTGGTTAAGTTTGTACAAAATTGAAGTTTCAAGTCAGGCATGATCAATAGACCTTGACTTTTGCAGTGTAAGAGAATTTTGCAGCCCTGAGAGGAATCTAAATGCTTGAGGGAGAAGTAACAAAACAGCAATATATGTGTAAATATTCATTATAAAATGGATTCCAACATTTCATAAAAGCAGTTTACATGGAACTAATATTTCCTCCTCTTTGGGCAAAATAATGATTATCAACTTAAGAACCAAGTGTAAAAACTAAAAAAATGCTAACTTCCAAACCTACCTAAATGAATCGCGCTTGATTTGCTGAATCATACTAGCATTTTGGATGTTCGTTCCCCAAAAGTTACCCCACATCAATCCCCAACAAGATGTATAGGAGGTGACTTTAACATGGTGTTGAGTGTGGATGAGAGATATGGGTGCTCTAGTGTAATCCAAGGAAATAGATACTGCCGTACAGACAGGTTTCTGGTATCGAATGGGTGGTTGGAACAATTTGCAAAATTGATAGAGATCAATTTACCAAGAGGGTTGTCCGACCATACGCCGATAATACAGATCACAATCCAAGCATACATTCTGAACCACAAAAGAATCCGTCCATAGTGCCGGGCAAGAGAGCTTTCCCATCATTTCATATCAGATTCAATATAAATAAGTAGCCTTAGGAGATATATATATATATATATATATGAAAGTGACGTATATTTGATGAGATAACATCATCCAGGCACTAATACTATGCCAAAGGTTGTACATTTGGGAAATAAAATGCATAAGCGAGAACACATATAACAGATGATAGATAGACCTCGACATTTCAACAGCCTCCTTATCTGTGCCTCGAAAAGCCCCATCAAGCTTCGCCATCATGAAATTTTTAGTCAATCTGTTGATTCCAATCCCTTCTGTTATGGTGTCAAATGGATTCTTAAGCCTCCGCCCCTCCGCTTCCTCTTTAGTGTACATGACTCCCCTAGTTACCTTATTGAACAAACCAGAACCAGGAGGATCGATCAGAAAACATTTGATTCTTGGACTCTTCTCCTGTCCGACATTCATGAATTACATTAGTCCCTCGTATAAACATGTACAAGTGGTTGAAACGAAGTTATAATTTCTACCTGGAGAAACTTCGAAACACCAGCCACAGTACCACTAGTACCTGCAGCTGCAACAAATGCATCTAGACTGCCACCAGTCTGCTCCCAAATCTCGGGCCCGGTACCCTCATAGTGGGCCCTGAAGTTTGCCAAATTTTCAAACTGATCAGCAAAGAAACCACCATTACAAAGACTCAAGAAACCCGGATTTTCTTTCTCCTGATCAGGCGTGCAACCATCCATCTGGTCCTGGTCTTTTGCATCAACTTGGCTGGCCCTTTTATTCTTCGCTGCTAACTCATTTGCCTCTACTGCACGCCTCCTAGCGATATTAACATAATGGTCTTTGTGTGTAATCGATACCGGTCTTACTCTTTCGACAGTAGCTCCCAATGCTTCCAGTATTTGAGACTAGGAGAAGTTTGCAAGAGGCAATAAATTCAAGTTATGTTGCAATTTCAAAGAAATATAGAGATGAAAGTTTGAGGAATATGCTCATCCACATTATATTTTATGCACACCTTCTCGATAGCAGCATCGTCCGGGATGACAACATGACATCTGCATCCAAAGGCAGGAGCCACCGTAGCGAGGCTAATTGCGGTACTCCCAGCACTCCCTTCTGTGACAACTCCTCCGGGAGCTAGATCACCAGATTCCAGAGCCTATATTGTGCCAGAAATCGGAAAGCACATCCGGGAAAACGGACGGATTAATAAACAGAAGTGCCAAGAATATAAACATAACATAAGCTATATTTACAATCATGAACATTAAATCTCCAACTTCTGAAGGACATACAAAGACACATCTAACCAATCGACACAAGGCATCAATATTCACTCCATGGTTAACACTTAACAGTGCTATATTTCAAAATAGATTGAATTTGTCTCATTTATTTTATTTATATAACCAAATTTGAATTGAAAAAATTATAAAATATAAATTACCTCTTCAATAATTTTCACAGCAACTCTATCTTTCACGCTTCCTCCAGGATTCAGAAATTCACACTTTCCCAGAATCTGAAAAACACAATATAAAATAAGAATAAATTTAAATCAATTGAAGCAGTCACTTTCCATCATTTTCAGGAAATCAAATCCATAAAAAACATTGATTGATCTTAGAAAACGTGAAAGACCCAGATTCCGAAATCAGACAAAAACAGTAACTTGAAGGCCAAACATCGATAAAATCGAAAAAAAACGATGCCAGTGAAGATCAAGGACACAAATTCAAACAAAAAAGTTTGAATTAGAAGACATATTACTGAAAACTCAGTAATCAAATTCTAAAAATAAAGACAAACTTAAACATGAAAAAGGAAATAACTTAGAGATAGAGGGAGATGAAAGTAACCTCACAGCCAGTGGCTTCAGAGAGGCTGTTGATGCGAATCAAAGGGGTGTTACCAATGGCATCGAAAACTCCATTTCTGGGTTTTTTCTTCTTGTTGGAATGAAGGGTTGAAGTGGCCTTTTTGAATAAGAGGAAGTAAGAGAAGACAGCCATCGAAATGGAGATGGCGACAGTTGCAGCGACGACAGCGCCTGCGGTTCTTACAGGCGCCATTGTGGCGGCTGGATCACAAGGCTTAAAACCAAAGAAAGCTTGAAACAAAGACCAGTTAGTTGATGACACGAGTTCTTGATTGGTTTGGTTGTTTCTAGAGTTCGCAGCTTTGGAGGCATAAACAGGTTTATAACTGAAACTGAGAAGGGCTTTGTTTTTTCATGTTTTGTTAAAACAATTTAATTTACTAATACTAATATAAGAAGAGTAATTATTTGATGAACGTAAGTGAAAAGTTTTTTTTTACAAATTACTTCTAAAGTTATTATATGTCCTTTGTTCTTAAATTTTAATTTTAAATAATTTTTTTAATATTAATTTGGATAGTTATTGTATATATTTATGGTAAAAATAAAAAAAAATCACAAACACTTTAATTTTAAAGTTTAAAACTTTAGTTTAGAGTTTATGGATTATGGATTCAGTTTAAGTTTAAGGTTTAGGGGTTTATGTTTAAAGATTTAGAACTTAAGGGTTGTAGTTAGACTTTATGGTTTAGGTTTAGAATTTAGGATTTGTAAGTTAAAACCTAAATTCTTAACCATATTGCCCTAAATCTAAGCTCGAACCTATAAAGCCTAAATTCTAAACCCATAAATTATAAACCTTAAACTAAAACCCTAGACCTAAAATGCAACACCCCGATCCCATCCCGGATCCGAATTATCACATTCGGGTCACCCAAAAACCGACCCATCAAAATTTCTCATTTAAAACCATAAGTTGGTAATTCTCAAAACGATCCATTTCCATAAAATCCACATAAATAATAAGATTAAAAGGGTTTACAAAATATAAGTTATAATTAAAATACAGCGTTTAACCAAATAGTAGTAAATCAAAATAAATATACCGACTTGACTGTGGTAAAATCCTATGAATACAATCAGTCCAAACTAAACATCAAGTTCTGTACCCTAAAACTGGCTCGGTGCTGGGAAATCCTCCTCGATGTGCTCCTCCAAAAGCAACATGTCAACCTACGCACGGAAAAACCACAATTCCGCACGCTGAGCTAACCAAGCTCAGTGGTACATTTCTACTCTACCGCAATTCATGAATATCATAAAGCAAGCATGCATGATATTATAATCAATAGTGCACATAAAGCTTCTCAACATCTAAGGATCATCTTATAGCCTAACCCAGCTATAGCTTACAACTATCTCAAGATACCACTATTTTGTAAAAAATCCACCAAGCCATCCCAGGCTTAACATACTCGAGGCCACTCCGTCCATCGAGTTACATCCCATACCCTGATCACATAGCCCAAGGGTAATATAGCCCATACTCGAGGTCACACAGCCCATCGAGTTACTTGAGCTCATACAACCCGTCGAGTTACGATCCCTACCCTGATCACATAGCCCAAGGGTAAAATAGCCAACATTTATTATCCATACAACAACGTAAATAACATACATTCCCTAATGGCCAACGAAGCCCTACTATTTTTCCCGGCTCACACAAACTTCGGGTTACCCGTGTTCACATAGCCGTCGGGTAAGGATCATATCCGGATCACTATAGCCACAATACGTCCTAGACATACTTCGATCAAAATAGACACAATCAGTCTTTTCCTAAGGTCACATAGCCAATCAAGTTACTCGAGATCACATAGCCCTTCGAGTTACTCGAGCTCACACAACCCCCGAGTTGTATTTCCATATCCTGATCACACAGCCCTAGAATAGGTTTCTAACCGCATCCAGATCACATAGCCCATGGATACGTCGGATGTACTCAATCACATAGCCTGAAGTACCCATCCTGTTATTTAAGTGCTCTTGCACTGACTCTGGGACATCCAGATTCCTAACCAAGACACGTACGTTAACACATGCTCCCCCGAGCATCAATATATCTCACCAAGAGATAAAAGGCATCCAGCCAGCCATTACAAATGCCCCAAGGCATAACTCATTTGTTACAATAATTAATATATGTCTTTAGGATTCATTTACGCCTTTCTCGTTAGATTATTTTATTATTTGCGGCAACCAGCCTATATGGGTGTCCCTTCAGCACACAACAAGGACCCCGATCTTCCACGTAGCATTAACCGATCCACCACGGATCCCTATAGTTACCAAGCCATCAGCCCTTTATTCTAATATGGGTTACCAACCTTGATTTCTTAATTTTAGGATTTGTTTCATACCTTTAGGGACCCACCAGACCCTTTACCATGAATTATAGAGCCCTATAACACAACTTTGAAATTCCTGGGCAGATTGCTCTGCAAGTACCGATACTCTTACATGAGTATCAGTACGTCTTACCAGGTACCAGTACTCCTCCTCGAGTATCGCTACTCAACTCAGGTTTGAATGAATTGAACGACTAGCCATACTGATACGCTCTTCCCCTATATCAATACTCAACATCGTTACTCGGACCACCTCGTACCGATCTCAACCCATACGATACCTCTACCCTAGTGTACCGATATGCGAAAGCCTCCCCAGGAAATAGAACAATGGGTACCAATACTAGAATCCTAATTAAGCGAGGGGTACCAATACACAAGAAGGCGTACCGGTATGTCCCTCACAACCGTCTCTCAAAATTACAAATGAGTACCGATACGCAGCCACCCCGTACCGGTACTCGAGCCTAGATTTTGAAACTTAAAGCTCAGGATTTCACCAATCCCACCCTTAACCTCCACGGTTAAGTCTCAAATCGTTCCTACAAGTTATTTAGAGTATAATAGGTGGTTTTCTACCAATTTAACACATTATCAACACCCAAATCGTAATTTACCATTAGAGGGGTTTTAAGCTCTTAGAACTCTAACTATGCAACCCATAAACATAAAACCAAGCAAGGCATTCATCTTATGATGCTCATGAAATGTAGTAGTCAGAGATGTATTGACCTCCAGCAAGCAAATCCCGAAATGAAGCTTCCACCAAGCTCTTGTCACCTCTCTTCTTGATCCAAGCTTCCAAAATCAACTTCCACCAACTTTGGGGATATACACCTTGATGGATAGATTTTTTTTGCGCTAAACAACTTCTCCTCAAGCCACAATCTGAGATTCCCACTCAAAGAACCAAGATTTCACAAAACTCAAGCACTCACCATGAGAAAGGAAGAAAGAAAGATGGCATAAAGATAGAGGCAAGGTGATATCATTCTTGTCCCTTTTTCAGCAGATAATTAAGGCTTCTTCAGCCTTTGTCTTCCAAATATTACTTTTACCATATTACCCATCCTCAAAGCCCATTTTAAGCTAAACTCAAATCCACCAAGCAAGCCCAAAACACATAGAGGCCCACAAAGCACAAGGCAAAGCCCAACAAAACCCGAACAAGGTTCTAACATCCAACTTGACATGTCGGTCCAAGACCTAGGTCAACGCTAATTATTGACTCGAAAATCCAGGTAGTTACAACTCTCTTCTCTTTCAAGAAATTTCATCCTCGAAATTTAGATTGGTGAAAGAGATATAACTAAAACGGATCTAACCACCTCACTATTCTAATAGATCACCTTGATTAGGGAGAGTTCTCCCTCAATCTACCTTAAACAGAACCATAACATTAAACCACCCGCCCTCAACACTTCTTTTGAGATTTCCAACGACTTTTTTTCAGCAACCAACGACACTTATGACGAACTGCTAAGCATGGTAACATAACCAACCTCGAGCCATGATGTTCAAACATCAACTTAAAGAACTCACTTCTAATGGATTCTATCTCGGTTAACCAACCTTTCTACTAGCATCCGTCAACCAAAAACTAAACTTAGACTTTATCTACGTCTAAAACGCTACACCACATCCATAAACCATTATTAGGAACGCATCACGCCTAACAACCATATCCCGATCAAACCACTAAAGGATAATCAAAACCCTAACAACCGATCATTATCATCAATCTACCTTGAACTAACACCTCTTTTCTCCAGACTTTACCCACCAAGTCGGAACTTAAAATTTTGCTTTATCCAAACTTGCTTTCAACAGGATCGAAAACCACTTACGATTCAACTACTTGGTTTCGAGAAATGACCACCGTCACTTACAAACTCACATAAGCAACCCAAAACTAGCCATTCTATTTGCGAAAGTCTAAACAGCTTCTTCTAACCCTTGACTCGGTCCCAACAATCAGACGTGAACAACCATCTGACTGTTCTCAAGAATTTCCAACAGGTCCATCCAAAAATATTTCTTTGCAACACAACTATCCGGTTACCCTTAACGCAGCTATTGATCCACATTTTTGCTGTGCTACCCTGATAACTTCCACACTACTTTCCTTAACCGATAATAACTTTGGTCGAACTCAATTGGGCAATCCTCTAACTCCATAAAATCTAGCTCAACGGGTGCACGAGCCAAGCAACTATCCTCACAATTCGCCCTTAGGACCTCAACCATGTTCATCACAACCTTTATTTGACCTTTTCAACAGTACCTTTACTCTGACAAACAACACTCGAAGCTTTCACATTCTATGGCCAAAACAAGGTCGCCAAACTTACGAAACCAGCAGCGGTCATCCACCATTGCACTACTGCTCAACACATCCAAAGCCATTATACAAGCTACTCTCACACAGACACGATCTCGGTGAAGCACTTGGAAACGACCCCCAATCGGTCGCTTGCACAAGTGTGCCTCCAATAAAAAGTTCGTTAAGTACCATACCACAGAGCGATGGACACTAATAACGAACTAAAACTTACTTTTTTCGCAGTTCTAAACCATAATCAACCGATAAGATTGCTCATTCACCAAGGGTACCTCCATACCCTCGAAACACCCACAACATTGAGACTAGGAACCCTTAACCCTCACGTTTACAATGCAAGCTAAGAACACATTGAACCCTATAGAACCTTCATTGAGCTAGCACTACGGAGCACAACATCCATCTTAGAGAGGCTAAGATCCTACACAACTGACACTAACAATCAGCTTCAGGTGATCTAAAACTTCACAACTTCTCACACACAACTCACGACATGCATTACACCCTCAACAACTATCTAGGATAAGAACTTATCTAGCAAATGATGCAATTCTAATTACCATCTAAAACAACAACAAACCCAAGATTTACCAAGGTGCATATCACAAGAACCGGTCTATTACACAACCGAACAGCTAAACGGTTTTCACAACAACTGGAACTAAAATATAACTTGATTACCTGACATATCCTCGGTCGCAACGCTGTCAAATCTAATATGAGCAGCAGACTGCCTAGTAACACATCGCGTGCCAACCTATAGTGCCAACCGATAATCTGACAGTGCTCTAGCTCTGCCTCTAACAAAACTCTGATCATGCCGAAAAGCAGCCAGCCTCTGAGACTGAGCTGGTGTATTCTCGTCCACAACTGGGCAGTCCCTTTCCATAAGTCCCGGTGTTCGACACCTATAGTGTAACCCCTTTGACCCGGCCAGATGCCCAACCGAACTAAGAAGGCTACATTAGGTTTGCTATAGCAAACCGAAGAGATTCAACAAAACCCAGTCTATTTTTTCCTTTTTATCTTATCTAGAGGCAAATCATTAACCCTACATGTTCATTCAGAAATTAGGTGTAACCCCAACTCAATCGGGCATCAATTAGACATCCAATTGATCATATTTATAATTTAGGGACCAAAATGCAAATACAAATAATTTTAGGGTTAAAGCTCACTTATAGGTTGCCAACCTTTAATTAGTCGGGTTCCAATCTACCATCTCAAAATTTAGCTCAGTCCGACCATTCTATCACATACAAATCCATTGGCAAGATCCAGGGACTAAAATGCAAAGAAAACATAACTGCCCAAAAGTGGCATTAACAGAATAAACGGTCATCCGTATTGAAATGGGTAAGCCCGTATTGATATGATTTGAAACACCCCATTTCGACACACCACCAAGCCGTATCGATACGCTTAACTAAAATACCAAACTTTTGAAATATTTTAAACCGTATCGATACGGTTTCTCAAGTGTTTCGATACGCAGGTTCAAGTTGCAAAAGTGAATTCCAGATGGTAAAACTCGTATCGAAACGCCCATCCCCGTATCGGTATGCCAGGCCAAATTTGCATAGGCGTATCGAAACGCACGAGACCTGTACCAATCCCACAATCCTGATATTGCCTAGCCGTACCGATACAGTCCCTCGCGTATCGGTATGCTTGGGCCTGTAATGTCACATTTGGCTAGTTTTTCAACCCAAAAGCATACTCAAACCACCCTAACCTGCTTAAAATACAATACCAACATACAAGGCATACCTCAAGCATCCAAGCTACACAAACTTAGCATCCTAACATGGCATCTTTGCATCAAAGAAAATCTATAGGCATGCATCCTAGTTTCCATCCAAGCAACATATCAAAAAGGTAAAACATCATCAAAAAATCTTTAAAGGCCATTTACAACCCAAGAGCAACTAAAGAAACATGCTCAAACAGGGAGTTCCACAAAACATCTCCCAAAATACAACAAGTACCCCATTGCCATTATTCATTATAGTCTAAACCAAAACATACTTTGGAAACAAGTCTTTCCAAGATCCCCTTGCATCTTGCTGCCTTCCAAGACCTCAATTATCTGCATTGATGGACAATGAGAGCGTAAGCACACAAGGCTTAGCGAGGAATGCAAAAAACAAACACCATCAATGCATTTAAAACCATTTACTTAACATCATCCTTTAAAACATCATCATGCCCCTTTTTTAACATGCACTTTACATCATTTAAACCAGCATATTAAACTATATGCTACATGTATCATTAACCAACAGCAAGTCACATTGCTAACCCTCCACTTAAGCCTTCTCATGCATTACTACCAAATGTAAAGCTTAAGGAGAAACATGTATAAATCACATTATTCAACAGAAACATTTCAATGATACATTAACAATTATATTGGCTTACAAGTGATCATTAGACAAGTCCATTAACAAAATAGTTCATCATATACATGGATTCAACAAGTGTTAACCCAACACTTCAAGCCATCTCAATCGGAATAGCGATACAATCACAATCGCGGTACATTAACAACTGGGTACCATAACAACCCACGGGGGCACCCACCCCAATCATCGATTAGACGTTTTCGGTACTGTTTAACCCCTCTACCGTTAGGGTACTTGGATAGAGTATTCAATATGCCGTATAAACCTCTCAACATCCAAGGTGACTTATTTACAGAGCATTCAATCCTATGGCCGGCCAACTATATCCGATAACAATTTTAAAACTATATCACTTGGCAATATAATTAACCAAATAACATTTTACCTCACTGTTTTTAACAAGCATTAAACCATGCCATTTATCCAAAGCAACAACCATGCTTTAAAACACAACTATAAACCATACTTACAAGGAGCACTTACCATGTGCATCCTTCAGCAAAACATGCTTAAAAACAGTATATCGGATACTTTAAAACATGTTTAACAGTAGGTAACATGTAATTAAAACAAGTGCATCAACCGTTTCATAAAAGTATGACCGAGTGAGTAAAACCACTTTATACTTACTTTCGAGTCTAGGTAAGCATTTCAATCTCTACCTCAACTCCCTAAACTCTATTCTCACAACATCAAAACGCTTTAAACCACATTTTTACTCACCGATACACAAAACCTTAATTTGCCGACGCGAAATCAAGTATCCGAAACCTCTAACGCTTCTCCAATCACTTCCGGATCAACCTCCCTTGTTTTTACCACAAAAAAATAGAGGATTAATGCATCATAATGCATTCTAAACACGTCAACTACAATCCTTCTCAGATTTTCACAACACATTCACAAAAAACCCTCCACAACAACCAAAAACATAATCAAAACACTTCAATTCGCAACTCAGACAATATCTATCAATCTAACATCACTTTTAACAGTAAAATACATCTAAAAACAGATCCAAAACAACCTACCACCTCCAACAACCTTACAACCAAAGAAATACCACAAAACCACAAAACTAACAACCTAAACAAATAGAGATTCTTAAGTTTCGGGATTCCATTGATAAAAATCACTTATCAAAATTATTAAACATCCAAAATATAAATCAAAGCATCCTTAATTACTAAAAATTAGATCCAATCCGTGAATTAACTCGTTTTCCCCAAAAAACTCAATTAAACATTGGAAAAATCATCAAAATCAGATTAGAAACACAAAAACAAGAATCAAATGCTTGGGAATTTCAGTAAAGAACCATACAGTAGAGGAGATCTCGGACATTACCCCTATTGTGAAGTTTCTCCCCCAATTGATTTGTGAAAAGCTAAGAAAACACAAGATTATTGTAAGATTTTGTATAAACAATCTTTATAAAACAATTTGAAACAATAAAATCAAGTTAGAAACCACCTCACCTCTGGAAATTTGATGAAAACCTGAGTGTTTTGCTGAGGAGAGAATGGAGAGAAAAAGTTGAGAGAAAATGACGTAATTTTTGTTTTAGAAAAGATAACTAACTTTTTAACAAAATCCTCTTTAATTATTAATTAAACCACATGTTAAAATCAGTTAAATCAAGAGAGAAATCATCAAAAACCAATTGGTAAAATAGCTCCTTAAAGATTCTAAGTATTTGACCCTTTTCATTTTAGTCACTAGAAAATTAAAATTTTCAAAACTTTCATTTTGGTCACTAACCAAAATGTCCATCTTCCAAAACTCATTTTTAAAAATTGATTCCACCATTATTAAATACATAATTAATAATGATTTTTGAGCATTTTCCATAATTTTTCCAACACCAAAAATATTTGATCCCGAAATCGACTCGAATCTCTACTCCGGTCCACTGAACCGTCTAATAAACCACCAAACCTCTAAGCCCTAAAACTGGGGCGTTACAAATCTCCCCCGCTTAAGAAATTTCGTCCCTAAAATTTACCTGAAGAAAACAGGTGCGAAAACTATTTCAACATGTCCGACTTGCGTTCCCACGTGGCCTCCTCAACCCCGCGATGCTTCCACAACACCTTAACCAGCTCGACTATTTTGCCACAGAGCACCTTACTGCTGGTATCAAGAATCTCTATTGGTTCTTCATCATAAGATAGATCTGGTCTCAACTCAATCTCTTCTACCGGCATAACATGCCATGGATCCGACCTATACCTCCGCAACACCGAAACATGGAACACATCATGAATCTTTCCCAACTCCGGAGGTAACCTCAAATGGTACGCAACAGGACCCATACGCTCGACAACCTCATATGGTCCAATAAACCTCGGGCTAAGCTTCTCTTTCCGCCCAAAATGCAACAACTTTTTTCCAGGGCGAGACTTTCAAAAATACTTTATCACCCACAACGTACTTTATATCCTTACGCTTCAAATCCGCATAGGATTTCTGGCGATCTGCAGTTGCTTTTAAGCGCTCACATATCAACTTTACCTTTTCGGTCGTACCTTTCAAAACAGTGGGCATCGACATAAACTTTTATTGTAAGCTAGCATGATAAGGTGCCATACAACGCATCATAAGGTGCCATCTGTATACTAGCATGATAATTGTTATTGTAAGCAAACTCCACCAACGACAACTACTTCTCCTATGTTCCCTGATACTAAATAACACAACACCTTAGCATATCCTCTAGAACCTGAATCACTCGCTCCGACTAGCCATCTGTTTGAGGATGGTACGAGGTACTGAAACTCAACCGGGTTCCTAAAGTACGATGTAAACTCACCCAAAACCTTATGGTGAACCGTGAATCCCTATCCAAAACTATAGATTTGGGCACCTCGTGCAAACTCACTATCTCAGAGATGTACAACTCAGCCAACCTGTCCAAGGTATACGTAGTATGCACCGGCACAAAATGCGTACACTTCGTAAATCGATCAACAATCACCCAAATGGAATCCTTTTTGGTCGGCATCAAAGGCAGCCCAAACACAAAATCCATGGTGATTCTTTCCCACTTCCATTTCGGTATCCTCAACGGTCAAACAACCTAGAAGGGAACTGATGCTCACCCTTCACCCGCTGACAAACCATACACCGAGCAACGAAATCAGCCATATCCCTTTTCAATCCAACCCAATAGTACTCCTCCTTCAACCCTCAATACATTTTAGTACTACCGGATGCATAGAAAAAAGACTAGCGTGTGCCTCAGTCAAAATAGTACGCCTCAACTTTTCGTCCTCAGACACCGCTATTCGACCTTTGAAACACAAAACCCAATTATCGTTGAAATGAAATTCTGTAGGATTTCCATCCTTGATATCTTCTACATGAGATACCAAACTCTCATCATGCAGTTGCTTCTCCTTAATCATCTGTGACAAAGACGACTTCACATGCAACTCGGCCAACAAACCTCCGTCATTCGTCACACTCAACCGAGCAAACATGGCTCTCTGCTCTACAACCACTTTTCTGCTCAAAGCATCAGCCACAACATTGGCTTTCCCCTGATGACATCTAATGGTCAGATCATAATCCTTAAGCAACTCCAGCCATCTTCGTTGCCTAAGATTCAGCTCATTCTGAGACATCAGATATTTCAAACTCTTATGATCTGTATAAACCACACATTTCTCACCATAAAGATAACGCCTCCAGATCTTCAAGGCAAACACAACCGCTGCAAGCTCAAGATCATGAGTAAGGTAGTTACGTTCATGCACCTTCAACTGCCTAGATGTGTATGCCACTACCTTACCCTCTTGCATCAACACATAACCAAGCCAAACATACGATGCATCACTATAAACAATGAACTCCTTTCCCGATTCTGGTTGAACCAAGACTAGAGCCAGCGTCAAGGCTTCCTTCAACTTTTCAAAAGCTCGTTGTCTATCCTCTGTCCACTCAAACTGATCATTCTTCTGTAACAACATTGTTAACGGAGCCGCTAAACTAGAGAACCTTTCCACAAACCTCCGGTAGTAACCTGCTAAACTGAGGAAACTCTTAACCTCCGTCGCGAACTTGGGCTCCTTCCAACTCATTACAGCCTCAAACTTATGCGGATCAACACAGATTCCCTCGGCTGACACCACATGCCCAAGAAACACAACTTCCTTGAACCAGAACTCACATTTGCTTAACTTAGCATAAATCTGATTAGCCAACAGCGTCTGAAGCACAATTCTCAAATGTCTATTCCTCGGTATGAGAGTACACAAGGATATCATCATAAACACAACCACAAACTGATCCAAAAACTCATGAAACACACGATTCATCATGTCCATAAAAGCAACTGAAGAATTGGTCAAACCAAACGGCATCACAAGAAACTCGTAATGCCTGTACCTCGTACGAAAGACTGTTTTGGGCACATCCACCTCTTCCACCTTTAACTGGTAGTACCCCGACCTCAAATCTATCTTGGAAAACACCGAAACTCCCCTAAACTGATCAAACATGTCATCTATCCGTGGTAGGGGATACTTGTTCTTTATTGTCAACTTATTCAGCTGCCGATAATTTATACACATCTGCAACGTACCATCTTTCTTCTTAACAAATAGTACCGGCTCTCCCTACGGTGAAATACTGGGTCTAATGAACCCACGGTCAAGCAAATCCTGCAACTTCGTTTTCAACTCCTTCAATTCCTTCAGAGCCATACGGTACGGAGCAATGGATACCAGTACCGTACCCGCAAAGATCTCGATGCCAAACTCTACCTCACGGTCAGGTGGAAACCCTGGTAATTCCTCTGGAAAAACACTCGGAAACTCATTTATGGTGCAAACATCCTGCACTCTCAACTCCTTTGTAATCACTCATTTTTGACCGGGTTTTATTGTTATTAGTATTATTTTAATATTAATATTATTAATATAAAATTAATAAAAAAATCAAAAAATAATAAAAAATATATATTATTAAAAAAATGGAAAGAAAATGTGTGGAGCATGTTGCTCCACGTCACCCTAAATTATCCCCACCCCTTTGAAGATTGCCTATAAATAGGCAGGGGTTCACACACAAAATGGCGGGCAAAATTTGGCAAAATTGCCATGAAATTGGCTCCCCAATTGGGAGCTAGGCCGGCCGCAAGGCTGGCCGGGGTTAGGGGCAGTGCCCTCGGCCCTAGTTGGTTCGATCCAACATTCGATCGGGGTCCTATTTTGGATCCAATCTAGTTAATATTTTTGGAGAGGTCGTGGTAGATCTCGATGGAGGTTCAGTTGGGGTTCGTCATTCAAGCTCTTAGTTAGGTATATTTTCTTCCCCTTTTATTTGTGTTGTAATTTTTATAATTTAATGAATTAGTTATTTTTAAATTGTATTCTTATTTTTTTAGTTTTTATGTTTATGTTTTAGATTAGTATTTAATATGTTTTAAATTTGTGTTTTATATTAATATTTTATTTATGTTAGATTCGTTTTTATTTATGTGTTAGATTAATATTTATTAGTGTTTTAAATTAATATTTATGAATATTAGCATTTTATTTATGTTAAATTTGTTTTTATTTATAAGTAAGATTAATATTTATGTACGTATGTTTTAGATTAGTATTTTATTTATGTTAGATTAGTATTCTATTATGTTAATATTTATTTGTATTGTATTTAAATTGTTTGCCATGTTTTATATTTTGCTCACTAAGTTTGCATAATGGAATATATAATGTCAATGCGGTGCCCTTTTATCCGAGCGTAAACGGGGCCAGTATCAGGCGTAGTGATAGTGGTTGGGCGTTTACTTTCGGATAACGGGGCCTTTAAAATTTATTCGCAATTATAACCAAATTTTAAACTAATTGTCACTTTAACCCGGAAAATCCAATATTAATAAAGCGGTAATTATTAAAGTACCAATTTTGGGCGGTGTGGGGGTGCTAATCCTTCCCCATCCGTAACCGACTCCCGAACTCAAAGTTTTTGAATCTCTGGTTTTATGGTGTCCAGCCTACCTCAGTGGCCGGTGGCGACTCCCTTTCTTTAAATAAAATACAATATTTTCAAAACCCCACGGATAAATATTTTTATATCCGAAAGACAACCAACACTTCGAAAACTCGATTTTTAGCGAAAACGGACATCGCTACAGATGGCGACTCCGCTGGGGAATATTTTTGTTTTAAAAAAAACAAACGAGAGTCAAGCTTTTAAAATAATTACCGCTTTATTAATATTAGAAATTCCTGGTTAAAGTGACTATTAAATTAACATTCGATTATAATTACGCGTTTATTTTAACGCATTTAAAATATGGCATATAAGCCCGTTTTTTTAAGTGGGGGAAACGCTGATGCTTTCGTGGAGATATCGTTCTCCCATATGGGCCTAGCAAGTACCTTCGGGCTCGAGTACCTTATGCTTTCGTAAGGATATCGTTCCTTCGTAAGGGCATAAGCGAATGGGTCCCCCTGAATTGAACCCGGTTGAAAGGAGCCTATAATGGGTGATGATCGGGGGCCTTGCTACTCTTAGTAGAGGACAACAAGGATAATTCGGGTACCTCCTAGCCCCAACACTGCATGTAGAGAACATATAGAAACCCACCCCTTTAGAGCCATGCGGATAACCTTAGGTGTTTTAGACGGGATAAATAGGGTTTTTTTTGTTTGTTTACCTTATTTTATTTTATTTGTCCTTTTATTTATGTATTTATTATTTTTATCCGGTACTAACTCATTTTTTTGTGTTTTATTTTTATTTTTATTTTACACATACTTTTGTTGCGTTATCATTGCATCCACATTACATAGAGGCGTTGATTCAAGTGGTTTGCCCGATTAGAAAATCTTTCATCATGGAAAAAAGGTGTCTTAGGAAGGACGACATCGATCCAGTCGCGCGACATCAGTCAGAGATTAATCAACAGATCCGAAGTAACAATTTGCCGAGCAAGCGTGTAATGCCAAAGTATACACACGAGATCCTGATGGTAGACATACGACGAGTTGCAAGGGGTGTGAATGACTTAGCTACCGTAACCCCGGACATGGAATAAGCACCAAGGTTTATCAAGTTGCTCAGAGCTGTCGAGGAGCTAGGAGGTAGAGCTAGGGCTTATGTGTAGAACTTTGTTTTGTAATTAAGACTTTTTGTAATAGGGACTCTTTTTGTAATAGAAACCCCTTTTGTAATATGTACCTTTTTTGTAATCTGGACCCTTTAATTCCCATGAAAGTCGTTCGAAATGGTGATTACCAGCGGAATCAACACCTTTATTTGCATTCATGTTGCATATCATGGTGTTGATTCAAGAACAGTTCATTAAAAGGCTTTCAAAATAGAAAAAGTATGCTTTGCCAGAAACGATAATATTACAGTAACAAGTTAGGCCGAGCAAAGACCAATCGAGAAAGAAGACGGTACGATAGTAAGGCACGTGCGACGCAGAAGATTCAGTCAGGGCCGCAGAACCCCAATTTTAAATCTTCACAGATCTTAATTTAACTCATTTAAAAAAATTTGAAAATATTATTATTTTGCTTTGAAACTTCTTCTCTCATAAAACTTTCAGAATAATAATAATAACAAAAAGAAACTTAGAAGTTTCATTTTTTAAGTAAGTTAAAACTTTTTGATAATAAAAAAGGGGAATTTTTAAACCAAATGATCATTGAAAATTTTAATTTAAACCCCAAAAAGTTTTAAAGTACTCCCCTAGGATCGATAGAATCCATCCCTATTTAGACGTACCCAGATCTACAGAAGAAAATATATTGTCTGATGTCATTTTTAGAAGCCACAAAAATAAAGATCACGACGTCACTAGTCCATAGAATAGAATAAGAGGAGAAGACGGAGTCATCCATCATCCTGAAGACGACGTCGAGACGTGGAGCACAGGTTTTGCTTCTTGAAGTCAAGGTCTCCAGAATAAATTCAACTGTTGCCTGTAATTCATTATTAATTTCTTGCAAACATACATTTTCTCTATTGAAAGTTTTTCAAAGACTGTTCGAGAATCAACATCGCATTTGCATGCATTCTCGCATTTATAGGGTATTGATTCCCGAAGTGGTTCCTCAAATCTCAGAAATCGTTCATAATTGGCAAAGGGTCGTCTGGTTAGATATTAGAGGGCACAGATCCAGGGTTTTGTCCCAGAACAAGATCAAAGACAATAGAAGAAGAACCATCTGAAGACTTCAGGTTAGACACGGTACTAGTAATGAGCAAAGTAAAGTGCAAGAGTCGAAAGCAGCAGAGGGAAGAGGTGATGAATCAGATGAATACTTTGACGAAAGGTAAGCGATCCATCAAACCAAAAGAAGAACCGATTAAGGATCAGAATAGAGAGCGAGATAGTCAGAATTCTACCTCCAAGTCAGCCAAATACGACAAATTAAACCCTTTTTATGATCTGCATCAATAAACAAGCGGAAGGTATGCTTGAGTCGGGCTTTCAAAAAAATAGAGCTTGGTCCAGAAGAAACTTGAGAAGCAAGTAATGAAAAGAAGTATATCTCGATTCTGTGAGGTACACCGAACTACTTCTAATGTTCATCGACAAGGGACTTATTACCTCGGTGAAGTCTCTAGCGAAGAGACCGTCTTATCCGAGAGATTACGACACACGTGCTAGGCGCAGTTACCGTTTAGGAAGTTTGGGTCACGGTATTAAGAATTGTGAGGCCCTGAGGAATGAGTTCAAGAGCTTATCGCGATGAGGATTTTAGGTTTCGAAGACGGAGTTCCCCAATTCTATAGTGAGCTAACAATTACCCGAGGGGAAAAGTTGAGGAGGAATCGATATCCAGGACAATGTTCGAGTAATACCGAAGTGGGTCACTCAAGTGAGTTAAATTTGAAGATCGGAGATAGGGGCATCCCAGGAGAGGGATATTCTTTCGAGTTCAGCCAGCTCAGATAAGAGAGAGATAACTTGGATAAAATTGAATTTGCAGAATAATCACCAGAAGCTTTCCTGAGTGTTTAAGAATATCAGATTGGGTCACCTTTAAAGAATAGATGAACGGTATTGTCCAGTTGAAAGATGACTCAGAATATTGGAAGATGAGAAACTAGTCAAGCGAGAATCAAGTCAGGCTGTTATCAGGTAAGTTTGAGGGAATTGGGAATAGGTACGACAGTCTCCAGAGATGAGCTACAGAATAACTTATCCATTAACAAGAGTTTTGGAAACAAGTTTACGACAGAGCAATGACAATTCAACAGTCTTAAGTTGGAAAGGGCAACTTCCAAGCTACGAAAGACTAAGCAGAGGATAGATGAAGACCCGAAGATCGATATTACTCGAGCAGGTAAGGCGGCTCAACAAGGTGGCAGGCTTTTTCAGAACATAGATCAAGTGTTGGACTACAGAGGCAAGCTGACCGGACTACTGGATGAAGTTAAGAAAATAGGCACTGAAGCTTATCAGTAACTGTAAATATCTAATATCTGATATAATGAAACCTTTTGGCCTCAATGAACCTCATTATATGGGGATCACTTTTGGAATCAATACCTTATTGCATTCATGTTTATATTTTAGGATTGTATTGTATTGCTTTGCACGATCCTGACATGTTTTACATGACATTATCAGTACATTGCATTATTATTACCTTGCATAAACTTTATGAGGAGTAATTCAAAGACCAATTAGGGTTTTATCATGGATAAAAGAATTGAAGACACTCAAAAATCAAGATTCGAGCAGTTAGAAGATGGACTCGAGAGAAAAAGAGAGAAAAAAAAGAAGTTTGATGCCTTTAATGCAAGAAAGCTCTGTTTGAACCCTAGTTTGGTCGTTCTTCCAGATTCCAAAGATTCCCATATTTGCACATGATGACGGAATAAGATGCCCCAAGATTCACATGACCATATTTTACAAAAAATGGAGGGCTGCATTGAAAAATTACCGATCCACTACTTCCCCGACAGTCTAGCAGGACCTACCGTGATATGATATGCTTTGGACCCAGCAGCAAGTCGTCAGTATCTCCAGGATACGAAAATGAAACCTGATGAAAACTTCAAGGAATGTGCTTTGAGGTGTTTGTGTTTAGCGACCCAGGTGCAGCCTCCCGTAGATGAAGAGGAAAGTGACTTACATGCCACCTTTCATATTTCTTCTTTAATAAGATGCTCGAGAAAATAAAGGCCAGCTTTGAGGACTTAATGACAGTCGGAGAGAGAAACGAACATGGACTCTGAGACCTAAGTTTAAAGACCAGACATGTCTAGGAGCAGAAGGAAATAAAGAGATAAATTGGTACCACTTTCAAGGTTCTCGTGATCGTAAGAGAAGAAGACAGGTAGATTCCTCCGAATCACCGAGAAAAATTCCTCGAACAAGTACATATTTAGAGATATTCAGAGTATTCCATATGGCCTCATCTGGTCAAGGGTTAGTACCTTACCTCCGGGCTGATAAAGATTACACCCAGCTCATATGCCCACAGTTTTAATCCATACAGTGCATGTGAGTTCTACATTAAGGCACCGGGGCATGGCACCAAGAAATTTGAGGCTGTTAATAGAAGAAATCAAGAAGTTGGTTGACGAGGGAGTCATGACAAGAATTGATCCAGCAAGGAAAAACAATAGAAGTGGCACAAGCCTACACTACAAAGGACCGGAATGAGTTAGTACTCGGGAGGTAGTCCGGAGGTCCCTATGGTTTTCCCATCAGTTCACAAAGAAATGCTCAGTGCTTTGAAAAAAAGAAAAAAGAAGAAAAAAAACTCTCAAACAGATATTTTTAGAATTAAAAGTCACATTTCCATTTAGAAAAGCATTTTTCAATTCTTGATTCTTTAAACATTTTATTTTTATAGGGTAGTTTTGGTTCTCCCATATGCATATACACGCATTTTTTAATAGACATATGTATATATCATTTCTATACTAGGTCCTCGAATTTTGAATGCAACAGTACATTTGCTTCAGACTCAAAGATCAACTCTAAGTTACATATATTTAGAAGAGATTGAA
This sequence comes from Hibiscus mutabilis, assembly GCA_019671005.1. NCBI lineage: Eukaryota > Viridiplantae > Streptophyta > Magnoliopsida > Malvales > Malvaceae > Hibiscus > Hibiscus mutabilis. Next base: position 11,665,536 of record CM033754.1, read on the forward strand.
TGATGTGGGGATACTGTAAATGTGAGTATCTGCTAGTTTACTTAGGCCAACAGAGGAACAAAAGCGAGTGTTTAGACAATGGGCAGTTCCCATTTTAAGAATTTATCTTCTCAGGCACTTGTCGTTTAAGATCCTTGAAATGAAAGTTGACCCTAAACCTCTACCCCCTGAAGGCATTCTCAGGACATCTGTGAATTTGACAACGAATGATATTCTTTTACTTTACCAAAAGACAGAGATGAGTCCAGACAGATTGTATACGAAGATCAGAAAATCATAAGAAGAAAGTGGTTGAAAACAAGGATATGTCCAAACGAAAAACCAAAGAAAAGAAGAGAAATGGTAATCAGAAGGCCGAAGCAATCCAGATCGAGTAAATATCAGAAGAGCTGCAGAGAGGCAAGTAACTTCGAGCATAAGATATAATCAATACCCAGTATAGATACATGTTGATTCGAGGATACATTTATAAACTTGAATAAGAAGAAAGAGATTCAAGGCTAAAAACCCAAAATGGGCAGTCTAAAACAAAAAAGAAAAAGAAAACAAAACAAATCAAAACAAAAAAGAAAAGAAAAGAAAAAATAAAATAAAAAAGAAGAAAGAGCGAAAAAAAAAAAAATAAGAAAAGAAAAAAGAAAAAGAAAGAAAGAATATTGTATATGCTTCACATACAGATCAATCAATACAAGAACAAGACTTCAACTATGAGCAAGAGACACAAGAAATCCACATTTCAAGTATAGAAGCTCGAATTAAAACCAAGCCAAGACAAGTCGGCCCGAAGATTGCCAATTTCGAAAAAGGAAATGACCTCTAGGGTGAAAACCCAAAAATGGGCAGTCTAGAGTGATCCTGAAAATGATGAAAAAAATAGTCCGCTTTGAGCATGCCGGGCATCAATATCCAACCAAAATACACGATCCAAAGTACGTAAGAAGGAAGTGACCTCTAGGGTGAAAACCTAAAAATGGGCAGTCTAGAGCGATCCAAGAGAAAAAGTGAAAAAGAAGAAGAGAAAAAAGAAGAGAAAATAAGAAAGAAAGAATAACATTTCATCTAGGCGTGCCAATCACGCGAATTCCCAGAAATGTATTCATAGTCCTTCATTCAAGAAATCTCAGTTTCGAGGAGTATGGAAGGATCAAACATTATTGAACAGAAAACGAACATCAGTATATAGCCATAATGCAAGACAGCCTACAATAAAAAGAAAGGAAATGAACTCTAGGGTGAAAACCCGAAAACGGGCAGTCTAGAGTGATCCAAAAAAGGGAAGGAATAATGGGCATATCCAAGTTACACAAGTACAGAAATATTGTTTCACTTAACCATAAACCAAAGGCCTACATTACAAGCCCCAAAGACTATTCTGGTCATCCATAGATATCCAAGTTGAATGAGAATGTCTTCAGATTTCATTCCGCCTATAAGGGTTAACTTTGCTTCAAGGAACGTCAAACTTGGAAGTGCTTGATCGACACCCAAATGAGGAAAATGATAGGGCATGGTGAGATAGCAAGATTAAGAGAGTCACCTTAAACGGGATAGAAACTAGGTAGGGTTGTTCCTCTCAAAAGCATATTAGACCAGAAGAAACTATACATTGACATATATCTCCACAATGGTCAAGATCTTCTAAATATGCGCTTCATTAGAGTTGATCTCTGGCAACTTGAAGCAGATGCGCTATGGTGTTTGATATTTCGGGGGCAAACATGTTTTAAAAGGTTTGACATTTTCTCCCAAAGTTTTGATATTTACCATTTCCCCCAAACATTAGTTTTTAAAATGTTTGGCAATATACTTCGAATTTTGTTTACCGTTCTCCAAACATTATTTTTTTTAAAAAATGTTTGGTCCTTAAAAAAGAAGAAGAAAAGAAAAAGATGTTTACCATTTGTTCCAAACAATGTTTTCAAAATGTTTGGTATCCCCTCCAAGTTGTGATTTTCAAAATAACTGTTATCTTCTCAAACAATCATTATTTTTTTGAAATATACACAAGTAAATTGCCTTTTGCATTACTTTGAAAATAAATGATGATGAGATTTAAAGCATAGGGACTAAGAGTTAGTTCTTGTCGAAATGCTACGAGAAGCTTAAGGATGAGCTCATGGGATGGAAGCATTTTGGCTCACCCTGGTGACTAGAAATAGATCAAGGCTCTGTATGATGGGCCAGAAAATTCAAAGCAGTGGAGCCCATAGTTGTATGGGGCAACGCCAAGCGAAGAAGATGACAAGGGTTCTTATAAGAATAATATAAGAACTGAAAGATCATTTATGAAGACGGGTGATAACCTTAAAGACAAGAAAGCCTTCCGCGCAAAAGGTTTGAAAGCATGTTAATCTAGATTCGAAGTGATTGATCAAATGAGGATTTAAGAGCATACAATGAAGAAGTAAAGAGATGAGAAATCTGAGGAATGACCTTTCAGGGTATAAGGCTTTAGAACAAAAAAGGGCTAAAAGAAAAAGAGAAAAAAAAGAAAAAGAGAGAGAGAAAGAAAGAGAGTAAGAAAGAAAAAGAAAAAAAAAAAAAAAGAAGAAATTGAAGGAAAAAAGAGAGATAAAGAAGAAGAGAAAAAGTGAAAAAGAAAAAAGAAAAAAATAAGAAGAAATTGAAAGAAAAATAAAGAAAAGAAAGAAGAAAAAGGCACGACATTGCATGCATCACATAGATAGAGGCATGTCAATTTTTGCTTGTTTCTAGACAGGTATTTGAAGAATTGTCAAAGAATTTACTAAAGAAAGGAAAGATCGACAGCCATAGCAGTGTGAGACCCAGATGTTAAATCCTTCGGGTCATCGGTAAGTCCTTCGGGCACGGTGTTAAGTCCTTCGGGCCACCAGTAAGTCTTTTGAGCATGGTGATAAGTCCTTCGGGCCATCAGTAAGTCCTTCGGGCATGATGCGGCAGCATTAGTAGCGTGAGTCCACAAAAATCGCCAGCCAAGCAGCGTGAGACCCAGATGTTAAATCCTTCGGGTCATCGGTAAGTCCTTCGGGCACGGTGTTAAGTCCTTCGGGCCACCAGTAAGTCTTTCGAGCATGGTGATAAGTCCTTCGGGCCATTAGTAAGTCCTTCGGGCATGATGCGGCAGCATTAGTAGCGTGAGTCCAGAAAGATCGTCAGCCATAGCAGCATGAAACCTAGATGTTAAATCCTTTGGGTCATCGGTAAGTCCTTCGGGCACGGTGTTAATTTCTTCGGGCCACCAGTAAGTCTTTTGAGCATGGTGATAAGTCCTTCGGGCATGATGCGGCAACATTAGTAGCGTGAGTCTACAAAAATCGGCAGCCATAGCAGCGTGAAACCCAGATATTAAATCCTCTGGGTCATCGGTAAGTTTTTCAGGTACGGTGTTAAGTCCTTCGGGCCACCAGTAATCTTTCGAGCATGGTGATAAGTCCTTCGGGCCATCAGTAAGTCCTTTAGGCATGATGCGGAAGCATTAGTAGCGTGAGTCCAGAAAGATCGGCAGCCATAGCAGCGTGAGACCCAGATGTTAAATCCTTCGGGTCATCGGTAAGCCTTCAGGCACGGTGTTAAGTTCTTCGGGCCACCAGTAAGTCTTTTGAGCATGGTGATAAGTCCTTCGGGCCATTAGTAAGTCCTTCGGGAATGATGCGGCAACCTTAGTAGCGTAAGTCCAAAGATATCAACAGCCTTGTAAAAAAATGAAAATGAGATAGAAAAAAGAGAAGAGAAAAAAAGAGAGAAAAAGAAAAAGAGCAGAAAAAGAGGGAAAAAGAAAAAAGGAAAAAAGGAAAAAGAGAAAAAAAGAGAAAAGAGAAATTCGAAGATAAAGGTTCTATATAGGAAGGGCCTATATTTTCAAGCTCTCGTAGCGAGAGGTTCTATGTAGGAAGAAACCGCCGCTCCGAGGCTTCAGGAGCTGAAAGTTTTATATAGGAATGGCTTGCAGCTCCAGGGTGAAGACTAGCAGTTTTATATAGGAAGAACTCCCAGCCGAAGGAATTCACCCATGACACATAAGGTTTTATATAGGGAAAACCCGTTGTGTTGAAGGTGAAGAGTCGTATATAGGAAGGGCTCCGAGCTTTACTGTCTTAGAGTGAAAGGTTCTATATAGGAAGAACCTGTAGCTCCGAGATTTCAGAAGCTAAAAGTTCTATATAGGAAGGACTGGCGGCTCCAGGGTTTGAAGACTAGCAGTTCTATACAGGAAGAATTCCCAGTCGGAAGAATCCATCAGTGGCACAAAAGGTTTTATATAGGAGAAACCGGCGTTGAGGGTGAAGAGTTCTATATAGGAAGGACTCCAAGCTTTACTGTCTCAAAATGAAAAGTTCTATATAGGAGGGACTCGTAACTCAAGACTTCAGAATGAAGGGTTCTATATAGGAAGGACCTATAGTTCCAAGATCATAAGGTGAAGAAGTTCTATACAGGAAGAACTTACAAGCTTGAAGATTCAGCTAAGGAAGAGCGGAGAGTTCCAGAAGAACACGTGATTCCGAAGCCAAAGACGAGAAAGTAGGTCAAAAATGAGTGCTTTTGATCTTTGCTTTGTCCTCGTTTCACAAGAACAAGCAAAGAGGGGCAACTGTAATCACTCATTTTTGACCGGGTTTTATTATTATTAGTATTATTTTAATATTAATATTATTAATATAAAATTAATGAAAAATAATAATAATAAATATATTATTAAAAAAAAAGGAAAGAAAATGCGTGGAGCATGTTGCTCCACGTCACCCTAAATTATCCCCACCCCTTTGAAGATTGCCTATAAATAGGCAGGGGTTCACACACAAAATGGCGGGCAAAATTGCCATGAAATTGGCTCCCCAATTGGGAGCTAGGTCGGCCGCAAGGCTGGCCGGGGTTGGGGGCAGTGCCCTCAGCCCTAGTTGGTTTGATCCAACATTCGATCGGGGTCCTATTTTGGATCCGATCTCGTTAATATTTTTGGAGAGGTCGTGGTAGATCTCGGTGGGGGCTCAGTCGGGGTTCGTCATTCGAGCTCCTAGTTAGGTATATTTTCTTCCCTTTTATTTGTGTTGTAATTTTTATAATTTAATGAAGTATTAGTTATTTTAAAATTGTATTCTTATTTTTTTAGTTTGTATGTTTATGTTTTAGATTAGTATTTAATATGTTTTAAATTTGTGTTTCACATTAATATTTTATTTATGTTAGATTCGTTTTTATTTATGTGTTAGATTAATATTTATTTGTGTTTTAAATTAATATTTATGAATATTAGCATTTTATTTATGTTAAAAAAATTTTATTTATAAGTAAGATTAATATTTATGTACGTATGTTTTAGATTAGTATTTTATTTATGTTAGATTAGTATTCTATTATGTTAATATTTATTTGTATTGTATTTAAATTATTTGCCATGTTTTATATTTTGCTCACTAAGTTTGCATAATGGAATATATAATGTCAATGCGGTGCCCTTTTATCCGAGCGTAAACGGGGCCAGTATCAGGCGTAGTGATAGTGGTTGGACGTTTACTTTCGGATAACGGGGCCTTTAAAATTTATTCGCAATTATAACCGAATTTTAAACTAATCGTCACTTTAACCCGGAAAATCCAATATTAATAAAGCGGTAATTATTAAAGTACCAATTTTGGGCGGTGTGGGGGTGCTAATCCTTCCCCATCCGTAACCGACTCCCGAACTCAAAGTTTTTGAATCTCTGGTTTTATGGTGTCCGGCCTACCTCAGTGGCCGGTGGCGACTCCCTTTCTTTAAATAAAATACGATATTTTCAAAACCCCACGGATAAATATTTTTATATCCGAAAGATAACCACACTTCGAAAACTCGATTTTTAGCGAAAACGGACATCGCTACATCCTTCGATCCAGGATTCATGACATAGGCCAAATAAGCTTGACATCCCGAATCTAACATTTGACTTTCTTCTAAATCCGAAACAACACTAGACAAAAACTTGGCATTCTCGCCAACAACCACCACCTCATAATCATCCGAAAACCTCAAGGATATCATTTTGTTCTCAAAATCCACCACAGCCTGATGTTCGGTCAACCAATCCATACCCAAAATCACATCAAAACCATGGAATGGTAACTCCATCAAGTCCACGACAAGCACATGTCCTTGGACCATCAGCGGACACCTACGATACAACCTCCTAACCACGGCTGTCTCCCCAAGATAACTTGTTACTCTAACACCCACATTAAAAATTTCAACAGATATATCAAGCAGCTCAGCATGCTTACTCAAAATTTATGAATGGGTACAACTAGAATAACCAACGAATACAATGACAGAGATTGTAAGGTAAAAGTACCTGTAATCACATCAGTGTCATTACTCGTGATGCGCGTACACCCTAGCCGGTCTACCTCCTTCAGGCTGGATAGCAACAGTATAAGCCACAGTTCTTTGCCCATCATCTCGACGTTGAAACAGTCCACGACCAAGACTATGACCTCGCTTCGGAGCAACAACAGGTGTAGTACCCTGCCCACCTCGAGCCAACAATCACGCCTCTGATGGTCGCCTGACCCACAACTCCAACAAGCATTAGCCACCACAGGCGCATGTGTCTGACCTTCCCTGGCCAAACACGGGCAATCTCGCCTCAAATGATCTCGGGATCCATAAACCCAACAAGTGTTAAATGAGGCTCTAACCTAGGCACTCTGCCCCTGGACTCTACGTCCTACAACACCTCTGCCATGCCTCGGCTCTGGGCGAAACCTCTTGTCACGGTGTCTCTTGGCCTTACCACCGCTATAACCCGAATCAACATCTCTCTTACCCGAGCTAAAACCTCACAATCCATATGCCAAACCCAAATTTTGTTCCACATCCTTGGCTCGCGAAACCAACATATTAAAGTCGGTGTAATCAGCAGCAAGCATGTATGTATTAACATCTCACACAAGCCCATAACATAAATGATCACATCGAGTACGCTCGTTAGGAACCAACTCAGGTGCATACTGACTCAACCTCATGAACTGCACCTCATACTCCGCAACAGACATACTTCCCTGCACCAAAGCCATAAACTCACGCTTCGTCTCGTACTAATATCGGACTCCTAAAATCTTCTTCCGGATTTTTCACAGAAGAACTCTCAAGTCATATCATCTGTCGCTACACCGGATATCGTGGTAGTCCACCATACATAAGTATCACCCTGCAGCAGGAAAACAACACAGCCCAGCTTACGAGCATTGGTGCACCCCATCTGGCCCAATATCTTCTCAGTACTAGCCAACCAACCCTCAGAAGCCTTAGGTGATAACCCTCGAAACTCAACTCCACCCAAACTATGAAGACGCTCTAGCGGTAAACCTTACCCCTCAACCGGTGGTGCTATCACACGAACGCTTGCAACTGCTGCTTGAAACGCACCGGTCATGGTCTGTATCAGCGGTGCCATATCACCCATCCCTGGCCCAGCTGGCACAGGTGGTACTTGTTCAACTCCCTTCGGTGAATTAGGTGGGGGTGGTGGCAACCCTCTAGGAGGTACAACTTCTCCTTCATCATCCTGCCCAGCGACAACAACAATCACACTAGATCGCAACTCTCTCCTCGGTCCCATCATGATAAAATATATATAAGGCATGATAATCATTTCAAAACAAAAAAAAACAGTCAGGCCAGCCTCAAGCAAGGATCCAAGACTTTTATTTTAAAAATCAAAACTTTCCAAACTATAATAATAAGGCAATGGGTACCCCAAAACTTTCCAACATAGCATAGAACAGCCAACATACATATGTCAATCACCATGCATATCAACCAGTGTACATACAACAATCACCGTGCAAATCAAACATGGCAACAACACAACAACCTCCCAAATGAACCAAACCTATCTCTGATACCACCAAATGTAACCCATTGACCTGGCCCAGACGCCCAATCGAACTAAGAAGGCTACATTAGGTTTACTGTAGCAAACTGAAGAGATTCAACAAAACCCGGTCCATTTTTTCCTTTTTATCTTATCTAGAGGCCAATCATTAACCCTACATGTTCATTCAGACATTAGGTGTAACCACAACTCAATCGGGCATTAATTAGACATCCAATTAATTATATTTATAATTTAGGGACCAAAATGCAAATACAAATAATTTCAGGGTTAAAGCTCACTTTTAGGTTGCCAACCTTTAATTAGCCAGGTTCCAATCTTCCATCTCAAAATTTAGCTCAGTCCGACCATTCTATCACATACAAATCTATTGGCAAGATCCAGGGACTAAAATGCAAAGAAAACATAACTGCCCAAAAGTGGCATTAACAAAATAAACGGTCATTCGTATCGAAACGGGTAAGCCCGTATCGATACGGTTTGAAACACCCCGTTTTGAGACACCACCAAGCCATATCGATATGCCTAACTGAAATATCGAACTTTTAAAATATTTTAAACCGTATCGATACGGTTTCTCAGGTGTTTCGATAGGCAGGTTCAAGTTGCAAAAGTGAATTCCAGAGGCTAAAACTCGTATCGAAAAGCCTATCCCCGTATCGGTAGGCCATACCAAACTTGCCTAGGCATATCGAAACGCACGAGACCTGTACCGATCCTACAAGCCTGATATTGCCTAGCCGTACCGATACGATCCATTGCGTATCGGTACGCCTGGGCCTGCAATGTCATATTTGGCTGGTTTTTCAACCCAAAAGCATACTCAAACCACCCTAACCTGCTTAAAATACAATACCAACATACAAGGCATACCTCAAGCATCCAAGCTACACAAACTTAGCATCCTAACATGGCATCTTTGCATCAAAGAAAATCTATAGGCATGCATCGTAGTTTCCATCCAAGCAACATATCAAAAAGGTAAACCGCCATCAAAACAATCTTTAAAGGCCATTTACAACCCAAGAGCAACTAAAGAAACATGCTCAAACAGGGAGTTCCACAAAACATCTCCCAAAATACAACAAGTACCCCATTGCCATTATTCATTATAGTCTAAACCAAAACATACTTTGGAAACAAGTCTTGCCAAGATCCCCTTGCTTTTTGCTGCCTTCCAAGACTTCAATTATCTGCATTGATGGACAGTGAGAGCGTAAGCACACAAGGCTTAGTGAGGAATGCTAAAAAACAAACACCATCAATGCGTTTAAAACCATTTACATAGCATCATCTTTTAAAACATCATCATGCCCCTTTTTTAACATGCATTTTACATCATTTAAACCAGCATATTAAACTATTTGCTACATGTATCATTAACCAACAACAAGTCACATTGTTAACCCTCCACTTAAGCATTCTCATGCATTACTACCAAATGCAAAGCTTAAGGAGAAACATGTGTATAAATCACATCATTCAACAGAAACATTTCAATGATACATTAACAATTATATTGGCTTACAAGTGATCATTAGACAAGTCCATTAACAAAAGAGTTTATTAGATATACAGATTCAACAAGTGTTAACCCAACACTTCAAGCCATCTCAACTGGAATAGCGATATAATCACAATCGCGATACATTAACAACTGGGTACAATAATAATCGAGTACCATAACAACCCACGGGGACACCCACCCCAATCATCGGTTAGACGTTTAATCCATTAACGGGAGTATTCAGTATTGTTTAACCCCTCTACCGTTAGGGTACTTGGATGGAGTATTCAGTATGTTGTATAAACCCCTCAACATCCAATGAGACTTATTTACAGTGCACTCAATCCTATGGCCGACCAACTATATCCGATAACAATTTTAAAACCACACCACTTGCCAATATAATTAACCAAATAACATTTTACCTCACTGTTTTTAACAAGTATTAAACCATGCCATTTATCCAAAGTAACAACCATGCTTTAAAACACAACTATAAACCATACTTACAATGATCACTTACCATGTGCATCATTCAGCAAAACATGCTTAAAAATAGTATATCGGATACTTTAAAACATGCTTATCAGTAGGTAACAAGTAATTAAAACAAGTGCATCAACCGTTTCGTAAAAGCACGACCAAGTGAGTAAAACCACTTTATACTTTCTTTCGAGTCGAGGTAAGCGTTTCAAGCTCTACCTCAACTCCCAAAACTCTATTCTCATAACATCAAAACGCTTTAAACCACGTTTTCACTCACCGATACATGAAACCTCGATTCGCCGACGTGAAATCAAGTATCTGAAACCTCCAACGCTTTTCCAATCACTTCTAGATCAACCTCCCCTGTTTTTACCACAAAACAACAGAGGATTAATGCATCATAATGCATTCTAAACACAGCAACTACAATCCTTCTCGGATTTCCACAACACATTCACAAAAAACCCTATACAACAACCGAAAACACAATCAAAACACTTCGATTCGCAACCCAGCCAATATCTATCAATCTAACATCACTTTTAACATTAAAACACATCTAAAAACATATCCAAAACAACCTACCACCTCCAACAACCTTACCACCAAAGAAACACCACAAAACCACAAAACTAACAACCTAAAACAAATAGAGATTCTTAAGTTTCGGGATTCTATTGATAAAAATCACTTTTCAACATTATTAAACATCCAAAATATAAATCAAAGCATCCTTAATTACTGGAAATTAGATCCAATCCGTGAATTAACTAATTTTCCCAAAATAACTCAATTAAACATTGGAAAATCATCAAAATCATATTAGAAACCCAAAAACAAGGATAAAATGCTTGGGAATTTCAGTAAAGAACCATACATTAGAGGAGATCACGGACCTTACCCCTATTGTGAAGTTTCTCCCCCAATTGATTTGTGAAAAGCTAAGAAAACACAAGATTATTGTAAGATTTGTATAAACAATCTTTATAAAACAATTTGAAACAATAAAATCAAGTTAGAAACCACCTCACCTCTAGAAATATGATGAAAACCTGAGTATTTGGCTGAGGAGAGAATGGAGAGAAAAAGTTGAGAGAAAATGATGTGATTTTTGTTTTAGAAAGATAACTAACTTTTTAACAAAATCCTCTTTAATTACTAATTAAACCACATGTTAAAATCAGTTAAATCAAGGAAGAAATCATCAGAAACCAATTGGTAAAATAGCTCCTTAAAGATTCTAAGTATTTGACCCTTTTCATTTTAGTCACTAGAAAATCAAAATTTTCAAAACTTTCATTTTGGTCACTAACCAAAATGTCCATCTTCCAAAACTCATTTTGAAAAATCGATTCCACCATTATTAAATACATAATTAATAATGATTTTTGAGCATTTTCCACAAATTTTCCAACACCATAAATATTCGATCCTGAAACCGACTAGAATTCCTAAAACTGGGGCGTTACATATAGCAAACCCTACGAAGCAAAAAACACAGTCCAAGGTGATGTCGGCCGCAATGGTCGCACGCTGGTGAAATCGATGCTTCAATAAAACCATCAGCACTCCATTATAGAGTAGAAATCAAAGGCCCCCTACGACTCATCGATCTAGATCCTGAATCAACTCTCGGGAGCTGGTCTGAAGCAACTCTCTTCGAACTCCTCAAAGCACAAAACCTCTTATGCGGATAGGGAGAAGGATCTGCGATATCCTAGGTCTCCACATCATAACCCCTAACATCCTCCGTCTTACCCGACGTCGTATCCTGAAGTCACTCCAATGCCTTCGCACTGTTAGCTAATTCTAAAAATGTCCCGAGTAGACCCGCTATCACATGCAACTGAAGCTCGACCCTCAAACCTTGTCTGAACCTCTTGCACCTCAACTCATCCGTCGCAACAAACTCTGGAGCGTAACGGCTCAAACGCAAAAACTCTTGCTCGTAAGCAAACACCGTTCAATCTTCTGAACCAGATGTAGAAACTGGTCCCTCATCTCCTCTATGTATACCTCACTGATGTATTTCTTCCGAAACTCATCCACAAAGATATCTTATGTTGGGAGCGCAGGCTGTAAACCTAACTCAACGGCCTCCCACCACTCGTGTGTATTACCCTTAAAAAGAGAAACATTGCAATCAAGATCATCTTCCCGGCTTCCCTTCATCTGTCTCAATATTCTCTGTGTGTCGCTCAACCATTGGTCAGCCTTAATCGGGTCATCCTCACCCAAGCCTTCGAAATTTTTAGGCCCAAAACGATGAAGCCTCTCTACAGGGGTCTTGCGAGGCGTCTCAGATTACCTCAGAATAGCTTGCACCACACACAAGAGGGCTAGAGGTAAGGCACAGAAGTGACTTGCCTCTCCACTACCGGTTCCACCTTCTATCAACTTATTTTTTCTGAAACACAACAAACAATGTGGCACATCAGGATTCCAAGTCATGTAAAGTACACTTAAATTTAGCGACTTGTATTCACTATACACCTTACCACGACCTCTATACCACCCCGGGGTTTTCTAGAACCGACTAAACCTAAGCTATGATACCACTAAATGTAACACCCTGATCCCGTCTTGAATCTGAAGTATCACATTCGGGTTACCCAAAAACTAACCCATCAAAATTTCTTATTTAAAACCACAAGTTGGTAATTCTCAAAACGATGTATTTCCATAAAATCCACATAAATAATAAGATTAAAAGGGTTTACAAAATATAAGTGACAATTAAAATACACCGTCTGACCAAATAGTAGTAAATTAAAATAAAGACTTTGACCAAATAGTAGTAAATCAAAATAAAGACACAGACTCGACTATGGTAAGGTTTTATGAATACAATTAGTCCAAACTAAATATCAAGTACTGTACTCTGAAACTAGCTCGGTATTGGGAAATCCTCCTCGATGCACTCCTCCAAAAGTAACCTGTCAACCTAAGCACGAAAAAACCACATTCCGTACGCTGAGCTAACCAAGCTCGGTGGTACATTTCTACTCTACCGCAATTCATGAATATCATAAAACAAGCATGCATGATATTATAATCAAGAGTGTATAGAAAGGCTTCTCAACATCTAAGGATCATCTTTTAGCCTAACCTAGCTAGAGCTTACAACTGTCTCAAGATACCACTATTTTGTAAAAAGTCCACCAAGCCATCCCAGGCTTAATATACTCGAGGCCGCTTCATCCATCGAGTTACGTCTCATGCCCTGATCACATAGCCAAGGGTAATATAGCCCATACTCGAGGTCACATAGCCCATCAAGTTACTTGAGCTCACACAGCCCATCGAGTTATGATCCCCACCCTGATCACATAGCCCAAGGGTAAAATAGCAAACATTTATTATCCATACAACAACGTAAATAACATACATTCCCTAATGGCTAACGAAGCCCTACTATTTTCCCCGTGCTCACACAGCCGTCGGGTTACCCATGATCACATAGCCGTCAAGTAAGGATCACATACGGATCACCATAGCCACAGATACATCATAGACATACTTGGATCACAATAGCCACAAGCAGTCTTTTTTTGAGGTCACATAGCCAATCAGGTTATTCGAGATCACATAGCCCTTCGAGTTACTCGAGCTCACACAGACCCCGAGTTGTATTTCCATATCTTTATCACATAGCCCTAGGATAGGTTTCTAACCGCATCCAGATCACATAGCCTATAGATACGTCAGATGCACTCGATCAAATAGCCTAAAGTACCCATCCCTTTATTTAAGTGCCATTGTACTGACTCTAGGACATTTTGATTCCTAACCAAGACACATACGTTAACACATGCTCCTCCAAGTATCAATATATATCACCGAAAGATAAAAGGCATCCAGCCAACCATTACCAAGGCATAACTCATTTGTTACAATAATTAATATATGTCTTTAAGATTTATTTATGCCTTTCTCGTTAGATTATCTTATTATTCGCGGCAACCAGCCTATATGGACGTCTTTTTAGTACACAGTAAGGACCCTGATCTTCCACGTAGCATTAACCGATCTACCACGGATCCCTATAGGTGATTAATACAAGTGATCCACTCAATAATTACCAAGCCATCAGCCCTTTATTCTACATATGGGTTACCATCCTTGATTTCTTAGTTTTAGAATTTGTTTTATACCTTTAGGGACCCATCAGACCCTTTACCATGAATTATAGAGCCTAGAACACAACCTCCAAATTTTTGGGCAGATTGCTCTACGAGTAGCGATACTCCTACATGGGTATCGATACGCCTCACCAGTTACCGGTACTCCTCCTCGAGTACCCTTACTCAACTCAGGTTTAAATAAATTAAACGACTAGCCGTACCGATACGATTTTCCCCTATATCGGTACCCAGCATCAGTACTAGGATTACCCCGTACCGATCCCAACTCGTACCGGTACCCCTACCCTAGTGTACTGATACGCTAAAGCCTCCCTAAGTAATGGAACAATGGGTACTGATACGCCCCTAGCGTACTGGTACGCGAACACGCTACTGGAATCCTAATTAAGCGAGGGGTACCGATACACGAGAATGCGTACCAGTACGCCTTTTACAACTGTCTCTCAAAATTACAAATAAGTACCGATACAGAACCACCCTATACCGATACTCGAGCCCAGATTTCAAAACCTAGAGCTCAAGATTTCACCAATCCTACCCTTAACCTCTATGGTTAAGTCCCAAATCGTTCCTACAAGTTAGTTAGAGTATAATAGGTGGTTTTATACCAATTTAACACATTATCAACATCCAAATCGTAATTTACCAGTATAAGGGGTTTTAAGCTCTTAGAACCCTAACTATGCAACCCATAAACATAAAACCAAGTAAGACATTCATCTTATGGTGCTCATGAAATGTACGAGTCAGAGATGTATTGACCTCAAGTAAGAAAATCCCAAAATAAAGCTCCCGCCAAGCTCTTGTTATCTCTCTTCTCGATCCAAGCTTCCAAACTCAACTTTCACCAACTTTGAGGATATACACCTTGATGGATAGATCTTTGTGTTTTGAACAATTTCTCCTCAAGCCACAATCCGAGATTCCCACTCAAAGAACCAAGATTTCAGAAAACTCAAGCACTCACCATAAAAAAGAAAGAAAGAGATGGCATGGAGATAGAGGCAAGGTGATCTCATTCTTGTCCCTTTTCTAGCGGATAATTAAGGCTTTATCAGCCTTTGTCTTCCAAATAATGCTTTTACCATATTACCCTTCCTTGAAGCCCATTATAAGCCAAACCCAAATCCACTAAGCAAGCCCATAACACATAGAGGCCTACAAAGTATAAGGAAAAGCCCAACATAACCTGAACAAGGTTCAAACATCTGACTCGACATATCGATCCAAGACCCGAGTCAACGCCTATTGTTGACTCGAAAATCTAGGTCATTATAAATCTCTCCTCCTCCAAGACATTTCGTCCTCAAAATTTATATGGGTGAAAAAGATGTAACCAAAACGGATCTAACCACCTCACCATTCTAACAAGATCGCCTTGATTATGGAGAGTTCTCCCTCAATCTACCTTAAACAGAACCATAACATTAAACCACCCGCCCTCAACACTTCTCTTGAGATTTCCAACGACTCTTTTTTAGCAACCAAAGACACTTATGATGAACCGCTAAGCATGGTAACATAACCAACCTTAAGCCACATTGTTCAAACATCAACTTAAAGAACTCACTTCTAATGGATTCTATCTCGGTTAACCAACATTTCTACTAGTATCCATCAACCAAAAACTAAACTTAGACTTTATCTACGTCTAAAATGCTGCACAACATCCACAAACCATTGTCAGGAACGCATCACGCCTAACAACCATATCCCAGTTAAACCACTAAAGGACAATCAAAACCCTAACAACCGATCATTATCATCAATCTACCTTGAACTAACAGCTCTTTTCTCCAGACTTGACCCACCAAGTCAGAACTAAAATTTCGCTTTATCCAAACTTGCTTTTAACAGGATCAAAAACCACTTACGATTCAACTACTTGGTTTCGAGAAATGACCACTGTCACCTACGAACTCACACAAGCAACCCAAAACTAGTCATTCTATTTGCGAAAGTCTAAACATCTTATTCTAACCCTTGACTCGGTCCTAACAATCAGACGTGAATAGCCATCTGACTGTTCTCAAGGATTTCCAACTAGTCCATCCAAAAATATTTATTTGCAACACAACCATCCAATTACCCTTAACGCAGCTATTGATCCACTTTTTCACTGCGCTACTCGGATAACTTCCACACTGCTTGCCTTAACCGATAATAACTTTTGTCAAAATCGATTGGGCAATCCTTCAACTCCACAAAATCTAGCTCAACAGGTACACAAGCCAAGCAACTATCCTCACGATTCACCCTTAGAACCTCAATCATGTTCATCACAACCTTCATTTGACATTTTCAACGGTACCTTTACTCTGACAAAAAACACGTGAAGCTCTCACATTCTATGGCCAAAACAAGGTCGCCAAACTCACGAAACCGGTAACAGTCTTCCACCATTGCGCTATGGCTCAACATATACAAAGCCACCATACAAGCTACTCTCACACAGACACGATCTTGGCGAAGCACTTGGCAACAACACCTAATTGGTCGCTTGCACAAGTGTGCCTCCAACAAAATTTTTGTTAAGTACCATACCACAAAGTGATGAACATTAATAACGAACTCAACCTTACCTTTTTCCCATTTCTAAACCACAATCAAACGGTAAGATTGCTCATTCGCCAAGGGTACCTCCATACCCTCAAAACACCCACAACACTAAGACTAGGAACCCTTAACCCTCGCGTCTACAACGCAAGCTAAGAACACCTTGCACCCTATAGAACCTTCCTTGAGCTAGAACTACGGAGCACAACGTCCACCTTAGAGAGGCTAAGATCCTACACAACTGACACTAACAACCAGCTTCAAGAGATCTAAAACTTCACAACTTCTCACACACAACTCACGATACACATTGCACTCTTAACAACTATCTACGATAAGATCTTATCTAGCAAAGGATGCAATTCTAATTACCATCTAAAACAACAACAAACCCAAGATTTACCAAGGTGCACATCACAAGAACTGGTCTATTTACACAACCGAAGAGCTAAACGGCTGTCACAACAACTGGTGCATGGAATATTTACCGTTTTGTTAAAAATATTTTAATATAATCACTTGGTTTAATGGTTGGGCGTTGGAATCATAATCTTATTAGAGGATATTAAATCATTAAAAAGCCACATCAACCGTCACGTTAGACGGTCCTTACTAGGTTAACGGTTGAGTGATCATTTTATTACAAAATGAAAACGTTAATCATTAAAATGAAAACTTATTCAAACTTAAGTGACCATTTATATAGTTTATCCTTTTATTTAATTAAGAATGAAGTGTTCAAAAAGCAAAACCATTAAATGTTACATTGGGCAAATCCTTTTATGGGTAGTTCCTAATAAATCCTGTAACAGAATTTGATGTGGCATAACGAAATTATAGAGCTTTAGGGCATTATTTATCATAAGATTAGTGTAATTAGTGTTATTATTGGTATAATATATAAGAATTTTTAGGATCAAACATATTTAAACGTTTAATATCTCTTTATTTATAGATGAAGAAAAATCAAAATAATACACACATTATATAAAAAAGAAGAAAGAAAAATATATTTATTAAATTTGAATGCGAGCACTATTAGGAGCAAATTATCTCTTTTCTTTTCTAGGTAGAAATTGTTAAAATTATATATATATTTATTAAATTTGAATGCGAAATTAGAGAGCCCACTTATCATTACCCTAACGACTATCACGGGGATACGATTCATTTTTTATAGATCTGTTTCACTTAGTTCTAACGACCTTTTTAGCTAAAAAAATGTGCTTTTTGAAAATATTACACTAGAATTTTTATTTTTATTGGTCAAATTGAATCATTGGAAAAAGTAATAGAGTCAAATATTGCCCTTTTGTCGATGTTAATATAAATTATTTTATCATTTTATATTAAAATAAAAAATATATTTTTTCGTCAATTGATTAAATTTGACAAAAGTTTAAAGCACAAAGTTAAAAGGAGACGGAAAAAAATTAGAAGCCAAAATATAATTCTTTTCTTAAAAAGTTAAAAAAAAATGTCATTAGGTGGTTCCACTCGTGTCCACTTATGCGAGGGCCAGACTATTATGTTCCGCGATATGAGGGGCATCACTATGCTCCAACCAGGGTTTTAAATCTCCGACTGAAATTAAAATTTTTGTATCGTTGTCGTTAAAAATTGATTTTGACAAAAATTACGATAGGTAACAAATTTACATCGGTAATAGTTCGTCACGACTGTAATTTAACGTTAAAACTGTCAATATTGACAATAAAAGGTCGACATTCCCAAGTTTTGAACAATCGCACTGCCGAAGAAGGAGAAAAAATGGGTAAATTACATGGAGTGACATTAAACTTTTTAAAGTTTTCAGTTTGGCCTCAATACTTCAACCCGTATTCAAATTGATCCCTAAACTTTCAAAACTTCTTGATTAAGCCTTTAAATTTCTATTTTATCTCAATAAAGTCCTTAAATATTTGATTTTTTTTGTTAAATCTAGTCCTTAAACATTATATTAATTTTATTTTCTTTTTTACTTAATAATAAAATTAGAGTATATATTGAATATAAGTATTGGAAAAGAAAATCAAATAAATGAGAATAAAGACTTATATTTAATGTGGTATAATTTTTTATTAATAATATTATAATTATTTAATTTTTATAATATGTTTATTGTTTATTATTAGTTTTTATAATATGTATATTTAATTTTTATTATTTATTAATATTATTAATTATTTTTATTATAATAATATTTTTTGTTTTTTGTTTAGGTTTATTCATATGTTTAGTCCTTTTATTGGTGCACATTATTTATTTAGAATATTCATATGGTTTTATTATCCAAACTAAACTAAACTAAATCACAATACAATCTAGAATTCTTTAAACAAAATCACTTTTACTTTCAAATTCATATTAATAAAAGTTCATAAGTGTTAAAAAATAATCTAAAAATCATTGAAATTGACTTTTTATAATTATAATTAGTATGTTTTACAATAAATTGTGCAAAATTTAAAAAAAATTCACGACCGTGACACCCACAGTGACCGCAATAGCTTCCGTTATATTTGAAAACGCGATAACCGCGATGCGACCGAGATTTAAATCCCTGGCTCCAACAGCTTTTTCGATACCACCACCACCGTCACCTCCACTGCCGCCACAACCAGTTAATTAACTATTTTCCACCTAAGCATCACCTATAGTTCAACCCCCTGAGGAGATGAACCCTGACAAGTGCAACATAATGTAAATGGTGTTACATACCGGAAATCATTGTTAGACTTTGGTTCTTAATTTTGCTTATGGATTTCATAGTTTACAAATCAACGTTTAATGTGATGAATCCGAGGATGTGCATGATGTGTATACAGAAACTTATCGGTGTCAAAGTCGAGAAATAATGCAGAAGAACACACCGTCGAACTGATGATCACATTCAGCTTCCATATATATATCATTCATACTGGATGATATATGTAACAAGTAGTTCCGGAATCAAGTAGCACTTGTATGGACCATACATAATCGATATCACTCCATTTTCCGTTGTCCGGCAACGGAACAAGGAAGATCTGGTATTGAAATGTTTTTGGAATTTGAATATGATGAATTGAAAGTGACAGAAAACTGTTGAATTATTGATATTCCTTTTGCTCCTTGTATACCAGTCCAATGGAATAGGTCAAGTTTTCATGGGCCATTCCATTAGTTTCTAGCTTTGAGACCATTATTGATGTGTATGCATTGCATTACTCCAATTATTTCATTCAACCAAACTCTATGCCGTTATCATTCAAGGACCTTCCTAGATATGATTGTATGGTGTTTTTCGTATACATCACGTGTATGGCTCACGTCGATGCCGGAATCCCGATTGGGAGTAAATTCGACCCGTAGGAAGAGGGGTCCTTTCTACGCCTTTCACATTCGCTGGTATGTATGTTTTTCATACTATATTGAAGAGACCCAAGGGGTGATTGAAAACGAAAGCTCTTGAGTTTCTAGCCACATAGGTGTAAAGAGAGGATGGATTCTTTGGTCACTTTCTACTGATTGTTCCACTGTTAGTTGCAGATAGACAAATTCCAACCCATTTTCAGCTATGAAAAATTACAAATTCTCATGTCTTTTTGCTCTAACAAAACCTTTTAGGGATGGCATTATCATTTCTGCAACTGTGAAAAAAGCATATAATTGGCAAAAATCCATCCCCATCAAGATATGTTTATAGCTGCCATATTTTGTATGACCTTCTAAATATATAAAAAATTAGACAAAAATAAACATATCATATAAATCAAAGTTGCAAACTTGATGCTGACATTTATGTAAATGCAATTCAAAATATCTTAAAAGCTGTCAAATGGAGATTAATTCACCATTTCTGGTGGTGTTTCAACAGTGATGAGCCTTGCCCTTGATCCATTATTTTCTTCCACCTAACTTAATTATTACCCTATTTATTATCAAGGACAGACGTGCCAAGTGTTGAAATCTTAATCAGCCACACACACATCAATCAATTAACTGAATTACCTTCGTCTTAAAACTAAGTAAACCTACAGGCTACGGCTAGCTTGATGATCAAGGCTGGTCCCGCTACCATCGTTTTCACGGTAGCATTGTTGCAGATATTGCGATCAGCACTGGTTTCGTTTGATGTCAATTTTTAAAGACAAATATATAGTTTTTTTAATAATTAATGCCATTTAAACACTTGAAATGAAACTGAAAAGACCTCGTATCAGACAGAACCATAAGATAAATAGTAGTTCGAGAGGAATATAAATCTGTTATCCTTTTTTGTGTTGTTGCATATGTCCCAACACTTAAAAATTAGATTTAGTATTTAAGGTGTAAAGTTTAGTTTTTAAGGTTTAAAATTTATGGTTTAAGGTATAGTATTTAAGGTTTATGATTTAAAATTTATGGTTAGATTAAGGCTTAATTTTGTAGTATAAGAACATATTATCACGAGATCATTATCTTCTTCTCAAAAAATATATCTAATAGAATAAATAACGTCACCGTTTATATATCTCAAGATCTCTCTTTTCTTTTTCGACGTGAAATTCTTGCTTCTTTTTGCGTGTTAATATACAGAGATACTACAAAGGGCAGAAAATTTTTGTTGACTTTCTTTCTCTGTCATCCAAATGTATCATTAGTTTTGTTTTGACTGGTTGATTTGATTCTAAATCACTTCATGAAGTTGAAGTGCGACCTTTGAATTTTGATTTCTCTTTAAATATTGGATAGTTACCATCAAATTTCCAGAAATAATAGTATTTTTTTTGGATATAGTGGTGTGATAAATAATAGTAAAGATTTAAAATAATATAAAATGCGTTTCCTTGCAAATGGAGCATGAATTAAAAGCTAGTAAAACTAAAGGCTTAAGAGTTATGATCGTATTAACACATAATTTACATGAAACTGCAGCCTCGTTTCTTTGAAACAAGGAATTTTAATGCAAAGTAGGTAGGACTAGACCTATCAATTCTAACCCAAATTTAAAAATCCAATAGGATTAATCTAGATTCAAATTCGATTTAGTTATTAATCTGTCCAACCTAATCGAAAACAAACTAAATAACAAATGAAAAACCGGAAATGATTCAAACTTATGTGTCAACTTGAATGAAATAATTAAAAAATCCCAATAAAGAATATAACCAATAAACTCAAATAACTTGAACCTAAAATTGATTCGACCTAAAATTAATCCGATTTGGAACTCCAAAACCAACCATCTCTTCCCTTCAATTGATGACAGGTCTAGAGTATCAAAACTACTAGTACTGCCATTTATGTACAAAACTACAGTCTATATATGAGAAAAACAGATAAGAAAAATATATACTAAGATTTATACGGACATGGAAAGTATATGAGCATTACGGGGATTTTGATTCTCAGGGAAATTAAACCATAACTAATTGTTCTCGAGCTTCAATCCTTAATTCTTCCTTCATCTTTCTGATAAATTCATCAAACTTTTTGTTCAACTCTTCATCACTTAACACTTGATTTTCTTCCATTATTTCTTCTTCTTCTTCTGGTTCATAGCTTTCACTTTCTTCCACAAAAGGATCGTCAACTGACCCTTTTAACCCGTCTCCATCTTCTTCAACAAAACCAGCATTTTCTTCTTCTTCTTCTTCTTCTTCTTCTTCTTCTTCTTCTTCTTCCATTACTGAACTGTTTTCGAATGCTTCAACAGGGGTTTCCAAGGCAACTTCCTTCTCCAACAATGGAGTTTCGGGGTCCATACGAGTTGACTGAGTTTGACGAACGTATTCATAGCTCTTGAAAGACTTATGATCATCACTGTCATTATGATTTGATAAAGAACTGATGAGTCCTGAGTTTTTTGCAAGGAAAACAAGGAGTCCATTGCAAAGAAGGAATATGAAGTTCTTATCTATATTATGGCTGAAGAACTTGAAAGCAAGTGTATCACGGAAGGTGGAGTTAAAGGAATGTAACAAAGAAAGCCAATATGAGTGAGAGAAAAACAAGGAAAAAACAGAAACTGAAAGAAGCAACTGAGTCACTTTTCTGTCGAACTTAGATTCTATGAACTGACTCACTGATTGCTTCTGGTTTTCTGTTTGATCCATTTTTTCTCAACCCTTCACTTTTGGTGTTGGAGTTTTGAAATTGAAAATGGAAGAATGCAATGACAATTGAGAAATCTAAGGTTGGTAAGTTGTAAGGCTTAGAAACTAAGGGGACTGACCTTTTATAGGAAAAATTATTAGATGAATGTGGCCAATCACGTTCGTGGTCCTAGCCAATAAGGTCCTTTCACCTCATTTTTTAAGGTAAATTTTCACATCTTTCCTACATGTCAATAAAAATTGAGCAATTATTTGAAAGTTAAAAATGAGATGAATGAATCTTATTAGCTGGACTATAGATGACGTGGTGATCTAGATTCGTCTAATAATTTTTCCTTTTATAGAAGAGTCAAATTACTTTGAGTTTATGCAGCATTAATTGAATACCTAAAAAACAACATTAATTAAATTTATTTAAAATAAATATATATACTCCTTTGAAGTAGGGAAAATATCTAAGTTTAGCTGAATATTTAATTTGGTGACTGTGTATAATTTCATACATCTTCAATGAATCAGATTATGGTAGACCGTTAGAAATAAATTTAAATAATTTAAATTATAAAATTTTATAATAATATGTCATTATTTGATAAATTAACAATTTATGCATCATCAATAAATCAAATATCAATTCATAAGTTTAGAGTACTAATGCCGTATGGTTTCATGCACCATCAATAAACCAAATAATAACACATTCCTAAAAAAAAATTTGGTTCACAAACAACTAGTGATTTCAAATTCAAATCTTAATGTACAACATTTTTTTTCCTTAAACTATTACTTTCATTTTTTTCTGAAAACACTCATTGGTTTCCTTTTTATCTAAAATCTTTAAAGACAAATAAGTTGGGATTAAAATCTCAACATATAACCTCTTTTACTACTCTCAAACTGTGTCTTGTAATTTCTAAAGATTTTTTTTTTATTTTAGAAATTGAATCTTTAAGGCAAGTAAACCAATCTTTAAGTTGCCATTTGTAAGGGGGCTGAAATTCCATTTACTCGATGCTTTGGAACTTTCTAGCGATCAAACCTTTGGCCAAGAGTTACCTTATTGTCTACCAATTTGATATGATTGAGAAATGGATAATATGTGTGCCAATCAATGGAAACTTGGGACCAAAGTCCATAAGATTTTATTTAGAAAACCCCAAAAAGATTCATATTTACATTTAAAAAAGTTGCCTCTCATTAAAGTTTAACTAAAAAGCTATAGAGTAATTTACACTTTAGATCACAAAACTTAACATACACTTTCTTTTACATCACAAATTTTTAATTCAATCAAAGGTATAAAGTCAAAAAATTGCCCCTAATGTTTGACTAAATAGTCATTTTTGTCACTATTCTTTTTTTTTGAATCAATTTAACCCCAACGTTTCATTTTAGGTCAAAATAGCCCATATGTGGATAAAAAAATGTTAGTTAACTAACGATAAATGTCTTGAAATGACGTGGCAAACCTACATGACAGTGCACACTAACATGGCAGTGTCATATAGACAAAGGTATTAACTTGAAAGAATGTCACATCAGTCAAAAAATAATTTTATAAAATTATATAAAATATAAAATTATTTTTCTGCTGACGTGTCATTCTATCAAGCAGTTTATTGTTAGTTGACTATCAGTTTTCATCCGCAGATGGACTAATTTTTTCATCCGCATTTTTTAGCTTTATGCCTTAATCAAATTACATCATTTAACTTTTATTATTTATAAACTAAGTCATTTACATTGATACCATTAAATAATTTTAATGGTAAAAATTAAATTTGACACTTTTATTTAACATATGTTTCACATATAATCAATAAATAAAGTTTAATTGGCAATTTACATATTTTTTGTAGGAATTATAGGAAATTTAATTATTTTCCTTTGAATTTATTTAAATGAATTGTTTCATAAAATTATTACAAAAAATATTAATGATCAATTAAACATTATTTGATGATGATATGAGAAAAATATGTTAAGTAAAAGTATCATTTTCACTTTTTCCATTAAAATTATTTAACGATGTTAATATAAATACTTAGTTTATTAATAATTAAAGTTTAATAATGTAATTTAATTAAATTAAAGATTTGTGACATAAATGAAAGTAAATGTCAAATTCAATAATTTAAAATGTAAATCACTCAATGTAGGGTCCATATTATTCATTTCAGTTCAACCATTATAAAAGACATTTTTAATATATATATAATTTAAGATTTTAAAAAATATTCTTTTATCTTTATTTGACTGACAACACCGTCAATTTTAGTATTGGTTGTCGATCGTCGATATTCTTTCCTTTTCTCGCTTTATTATATTCTATTTTTACTTTTTTTTGTTTTTTCATCTTTGTTTAGCCGACGACAATACTAGTGTTTGTTGCCAACTGCCGATATTCTTTCCTTTTTCTTGCTTTACTATACCCTATTCTTACTTTTCCTTTGTTTTTTTTCTTCTAGTTTTTTATAATAATTACTCTAACTTTTTGACAAATTTTTTTTTGCCTTTTGGAACGTTTGTCTTCTTTGTCGTTTAATTGTTCTTTTTATTTTATGTTTTCTTAGGAGTGGGTTTTAAGTGGATTTAAAGCTGCTACGACTGATTAAGATGATGTTTATTTGCTATATTGTCAATTACTAATGTTGTTTGTATCTATCTTTTGTTCGAGTCTTTTAGTTAGGTTTTTTTACTTTTTTCATTGTGTGATCCTTATATGATCTCAAGTGACTAGTTTTGTTTCAATGATTATAGAAAATGTCTATATTAAGCGTTGAGTTTACATTTATTGTCGTAAACCCTCTTTCTAATTTTGAATATTTCATTCTTTTAATACTAGTATAACCACTAATTTTATTCAGGTCTTAGACCCGATTTTATTTTATTTGTTATTATTATTATTATTATTATAAATTAAAACTAAAATATTATTAGTATTTAATGTAAATAAAAACCCAATATTAAATTAAAATATTAGTCCATTAATATGCAGACCACTTACAAGTCAAGACCGAAAATAATATGTTTTACATACTTAGTCCGTTTTGGGTCCAATAATTAAAAACCCTAAATCTAATATGATGACTTTAACCCTAATATCATCTCCTTTCTGCGCAACCAAGTATTGAGCGTTGGATCAGATGCAATTGGACGGCCGAGATGCAAGCTGGATAAACTCTCTAGATTCTTCACGCGCACATAGAGCTCACCGCCCGACCATTCTATTTTCGACACACGCCCGCATCGTAACCCTTCATCTCATGGCGTTGACGGCCGAGATCGAGCCTCCATGCCACATCGACCAAAAGGATCACCAGGAGCCTCCACGCCATCGTTTCTCTCTCTGGTACTCATTCTCACCGGCAGCCACATGCAAGGTGACAAAAAAATTAGAATATCAGAGGCATATCAGGGGATTAGCCAACATTTTCAGAATAACACATAATCCAGCCAAAATGTAAAAAGCAACCAATAGCATAATTTTTGAGTTATTTTCTTTTATTTAAAATAATATAATTATCTGGGTATATATAGAGAAACCCTAAAGCAATATAACTCATTTAGGATTTCAAAAAGCAATACAAAGAAAAAAAAGGAATTTCCGAGGTATTCTCTAGTTTTTAGTGCATAAGCATGCTAGAGTTAGGGTTTGAGTCTTTTACCTTTCTACCATTCGGTCTTTTTCTCTTCCGATGATAAGTTTCATGGTTTCCTTCAGGGCCAGGTGAAGTGAATCGACTATTGAGGAGAAGAGATCTCTATTTTAAGAAAAAAAGGGTCTTTTGAGTTGATTTTAAAGGAAAAAGAGGTGCATTTCGAAACTATTTTGTAAAAAATAGTGGTTTTTGTTTAAATTTCTGAAAATCAGGCTTTGATTTCGGGTTTAGGATCAAAGAAGGGTTTGAAAGGTGGTTATTTTCTAGAGTTCTGGCACCGGTCAACGGTGGTCGGTACGACGGTCGATCGCCTGTTTCTGGGTCTAGGGGGCAGCCGATGGTGGTTTCTGGGCATGTTCTTCATGTTCACGATGAACATGAATAACATGGCCCCTGTTCTTGTATTTTTTTAGGTTTGATCCAAAAATGGAGAGAAAAGAGGGCGGTTTGGTGTTTGTGTTCAGAGAAAATAAGGAATTTTCAGTTTTTTTTTTGTGAAAATGGGTAAAAATTTCTATTTTCAGTAAAAGAAAATGGGTTATTAAACTCATAAATCCCTATGCCCTTTGCAAATCACGCCCCAGGCCATTCTGGTTTTTTAAATCAAGTCTGCAGTCCCTGGAGTTTTCAAACGGTTTTTGATTTTATCCCTAATTTCATTTTAAATTCGGTTTCTAGTGGGTTAATATCCCTTTTAGTCCCTTAAATCTCGGTTTTGTTTTGATTTAGTCCAATCCAGTGGTGTATATCCCTTGTTAGCCCCTGTCTTGTTCTTTTTGTTGTTTTGGCCCCTATTTTCATGCATATTTACAATTCTGTCATGCTTTTTAAATTCATTTAATTTCCAGCACTGTTTTCATTTTATTTAATTTCAATCCTTTATTATGCTTACATGTTTTTGTGTTTTATTGTTGTTCGTGTTTTATTTCACGTATATGTTGTTCGCTCTTTTATATCTACTTTAGTTTAATTAATTTAAAATATGCCTTTGACTTAATGAGGTATATGTTTAATTGAGGTTTAGCAATGGGATTTGCTGATGGTTAATGACACATGTTGCATATGGTTTAATATGCTGGTTTTTGAAAGTGTTAAGTGCATGGTTTTCAAGGCATGATATTTCAAATGATGATTAAGTGATGTTTAAAAGATGATTGAAATGAGATTTCAATGTGTTGATGAGAAACTTTTTGAAATGCATTGATGGTCTGTTGTTTTTGAGCACTCCTCACTAAGCCTAGTGTGCTTACACTCTATTTGTCCATCAATGCAGAGAATTAAAGGTTTGGAGGCAGCAAGGAAGCAAGAGATCGCCAAAGACTTGACACTAAAAGTATGTTTTGAATTAGACTATAAGTAATAAGGGCAATGGGGTTTCCATTGTTGTTTTGGGAGATGGTTTGTTAAACTCTCTATTTGAGCAAATTTGTTTGGTGCTCTTGGTTTGTAAATGGCCATTTTGGACTCTTGGTTGCTTTGGTTTTGAGTTTTGTGTTTGATTGGCTTGGATTCTAGGAAGCATGCCTCTAGTTTTATATTCGATGCAAAATGCCATGAATTGTTGATGAATCTGTGATGTTTTGCCGTGGTTTGATTCTTGAATGTGTTGGATTCATGTTAGAAGCATGTTAGGGTGGTTTGGTGTCTTTGAAAGCATGTTAAACCAACAAAAGAGGACATTTCAAGTCCAGGCGTATCGACACGCGTGTCCTTGTTTCGGTACGGGCAAGCCATTCCAGGCTTAGCGTATCTAAACGCTGGCAAGTGTTTCGATACGGACTAAGGCAAAAAGTGGCCAGTGTTTCGGGTTGTGGGCTGAGCGTATCGATACGGGTAAGCCTTTCTAGGCTTAGCATTTCCGTACACGGGGAACCGTTTCGGTACAAGGTAAGTGTAATAGGCAGGGTGTATCGGTACGCGGGGGCGTTTCGATACGAGTTTTGGTTACTGGAATTTGGGGATTTTGAAATAGCAAACACGTACCTATACGCGTGTAAGTATACCGATACGGCTAACCGTTAATTCAATTCTTTGGATGTTTTAAAGTTTTGTTTTCATGTGTTTTAGTCCCTGAATGTTATGGATACAATTGAATGAGTATGGATGATCATTGTGGGCTGAGTTTCGACATGTATGCATGAAATTGGATTAATTAAAGGCTGGTAACATTAAAAAGGGATAATTCCTTGTAATTTTTTGAAATTGCAATTTGGTCCCTAAATTGCAATTGTACCCAATTAGATGTTGAATCGATGCCTGATTGAGTTGAGTTTTCACCTGTGGTCAACGTGAACACTTAGGATAATAATCTGCATCTAGATAAGATAAAAGGAAAAATGGACGTGTTTCGAATATCTTCTTCACGTTTTACCTTGGTAAACCTAATGTAGCTCGCTCGGTTCGGTCTTGCGACTAGGTCGGGTCGAGGGGGTTACAAGAGCCATCCGATGGGGCTCCTCAAAGAAGCAGAGGGGTGAGCGGCGGCTTAGATATGGGTTTCGCAAAAATTGGAGCAAGGGTTTGGTTCAAAGCTATTTTTTTTCCAGGATGGAGCTGTGTTGTTTGTATATTTTGTTTACTATTTTCATCACCACTTTTCAATTGCCAACAATCTTCTTGAATTCAATTAAGTTATGTATAATTAGAACTTACCAATCCACCTTAGAAAGGGAGATTGTTGTTGGGTAGAATAGAAGAAAACAATCCGCTTTGTCCCGTTAAAAATGTTTTTATTGACTTATATTTGGTCAAAATTATTTAATTTTAAGTTTTTATTATTTAAAATTTATTATTGATAAAAATATAAAAATATATTGTAAAAACTTTCGATCAAATAGCTTTTAAAATATATTTTATAAAATATAATTATTTAAAATGTGGACAGATCTTTAGGTGAACATATCTTTGGGCAGTTGTTAAAATTCAAAAAGTGTGATGATGTGTATAGATCTTTTCGTCCTTGTGATGATGTGATCAAAATAATGCCGTTTTGATGTGGCTATTGATGCCTAAAACACTGTTATTTTAGGCATTGTATTTTAGAGATGTATCAATTTTGCCACTAAACTTTAATACAATTATATTTTAACCATTGGACTTTATGGATATATCAATTTTGCTTGTAAACTTTAAAACAATTCTATTTTACCTATTGAACATTTTGGTTGTCATTCGTCGCCCGTCAACGTTAGCCATTCGCGAGAAGTTCAATATCAAAACGTTTGAATTTTACTCCTATTTTTTCTCACTGGATTGATTTTCCACGAAACTCACTCAAACTCGACGAAAATCCATCAAAAGATTCAACGTGCTAATACTCCGATCTCTTTCGGTGATTGTCCGATGATGCAAGTTTCGAGGTATGTTGTTCGTCTTCTTAAAAGAATGCTTCCCATCGTTCGAATTTTTAACAAACACCTTAAACATCTAAAAAAGTCCTCAAAACGGTGAATTTTTTTGTTTACTTTCATCGATTTTGAGTAGATTTCGTGGAAAACCAACATGAGAGGAAAAAGAGGAGTGAAATGTGAACACTTTTATACCAATCTTGTCGCAAATGGTGATTAATGATGGGTGGCGATTGACTGGTAGCGACGGACATAATGTTTAGTGGCTAAAATATAATTGTTTTAATGTTTTGTGGCAAAATTAATATACCTCTAAAGTTTAGTGTCTAAAATGCCATCGTTTCGGATATCAATATTCACACCAAAACGACATCGTTGTTCACATTATTACGACTTTTGGATGTTTAACATTCCAATGATATAATTGAAGCAAAATGAAAGTTTAGTGCTAATAAAAACTTCTTAAAGTTTATTGATAAAAATGATACAAATGCTCAAAGGAAAATTCTAGAACAGGCGAGCACACTGTTGTACATCATTAAATTTTTAATGACTCTTATAAGAAGAGCCAAATTAATGTTTAAGCATACAATTCGGGGACTAAAGATGCCCCTATCTAAAAGAGAAATCAAGCCAACTGGTAGTGTGTCGAAAATAGTCATATAGCTGTGGTGACTAACCGCTTGCTTCGCTAGACTCATCCATGCTAAAATTAAAAATGATTTAAAATTTTTAATAATGATTTAAGATTAATTAAAAATTTAATAGTGTACAATGGTGTGTTGCGTTAGTAGTGTGCAGCGGTGTGCGTCGCCCGTTCTAGACTCATCCATGCTAAAATTATGTGGTGTTCGATGTAGTTTTCTTAATAATATTTTTGAATTAAGATTAATAACTGGAAATAAAAAAAACGTGATTATTATATGAAAAGCCTTCGCATGTCATTTCTTTTAATATTCATTTTATCAAAAAGACACTTTTTTTTTTACCGATAATAGGCAATAATGTATGTGATTTTAGGTCTTATTTATCTAAAAGATGTAATCAAAAACGAAGTCAAGAATTAAAATTAGGAGATAAAGTATAATTAACTATAAAAATGAGGGGATAAAATTTAAATAAGTAAAGAATTGAATGTTCAAATAAGTAAAATTTCCATTATGTTTTTAATATATAAAAAATTAGGGGCATAGCCCCCCGAGCATTAGTGTAAATCCCGTTAAAAATTAAAGTTTAAAAAATTCCTATAAATGTCAAGTGATATTATCTTGTTGTGACACATGCCAAGAAAATTTAAAAAAATCCTGTTAAATTTAGTGGTTAACGTTGGTCAAAGGGCCAAATTGATTTTTTTTGGAGTTTGAGGGCTTAATTAGGTGCAAAAAAATTTAGGGGCTTAATTGATTTTTTCTTGAGTTTGAGGGCTTAATTGGGTGCAAAAAAAAATTAAAGGCTTAATCGATTTTTTTGCAAAAGTTTAAGAGCTTATTAAACCCTTAAGCCAATAAATTATAGAGTAGATCCTCTTTTGACCACCAACTAAAAATTAAAATCATGAAAATGAGTTGATGGTTTTTCTTCATCATTTTTGTTAATGCATCTTTCTACTATATCAAATTTAAATTAATCAATTAATGAATCTGATATCAACATTTATAAAATAATTATGACCTACACATAAATTATTTTTAAAATATAATAAAATTCCCGTAAGTGTAACCCCTTAGACCTGCCTATGCGTTATATAGGATTCTAAGAGGTCACATTAGGGTCACAAAAGCGACCCACAGTAAAACCCAAAAAAAATAATTTCTTTCTAATACATTTAAAATCGTAAAATAAAATTTTGTTAGGACATCATTACAGAAAATCATAAAACATAAATTCAATAAGTATATTACATACTCTGTCATAAAATAAGACACTATATACATGCCCACTAATTGTACCAGTACCATACTCCGAAAGCCGCCGAGAGAACTTCAAACATTGATGTTGATCACTAAATCATGGTAGATTTCTTCTAACCTGCGATGGTAAAAACAACATGAGCTTGAGAAAGCTCAGTAATACAAAACTACCAAATGATGATGTAAGCACATGTATGTATAAGGTAAAACATGTATATGGTAGAGCATAAAACTATCACGGTGTTTCGGGTAACAACAGGTTTCAATTACGGTTCATTTTAAATTCTTATCTACCCTCTAACTGTACTCCAATATGCAGTTCCCCATAACTGCATCTATAAAAAACATTAACCCAGGCCCATTGGGCGTAGGTACCATCCTAAGGGAATACCTTAGGTCCGGGCGAAATTACCCTAGCCGAAGCTAGGAACCTAATACAAGCAGAATTACCCTAACTGAAGCTAGGAACCTGATACGAGCGGACCCTAGCCGAAGTGTAGGAACCGAATACGGGTGGACCCTAGCTGAAGCGTAGGAACCGAATACGAGCAGACTTACCAGCTTGATCATGGCTGAGCCTACAATTTTAAGTCAATATCCATTACCCAGTAAAACAATTTTGAATGGTAACAGTCATCTCAGTAATTAGCAATAGTATGTCAAGAATTCATGATACAAGCAGATGGGTAATCAGTGGAACTGGAATGCCAAGACCCATGAATAAGGTATACTGATATCAGATATCAGGAACTATAAGTCATATTTTTGCTTCAATTAACTTGATCACTAGAAAACATAACGGGTAGACTTAGATTCCAGTTAGGAAGATTTTTCAAGTATACTTGGAACACATTAGATGATTCCAAATTATCACTTTAATGTCCTTATTAAAAGTAGAAGGAAAACTCTGAACTGTAGTCCATTCTAGTCTGATTTCAGAATTCAAGAACCTTATTCAAAGGAACCCGGTAAATATCGACTTCTTCCAGGTTTTAAAGATTTATACTTCAAAGGCATTCTGAAACTATGATACATCTTGATTATACAGGAATTCAAGTGTATTAGGATATATTTTCAAATTCCTAGAAGAACAAGATCAATAAAGATTTCAGATATATCAAAATCATTTAGAGATTTAAACATATTAGGAGTGTTCCAATATATTTTTCTCACAAGGGTATTCTGGTCATTTTAGCTCTCAAGGGTAATTTCGTAATTAAATTCCCAATAGGAGTAGATCCAAATCTTCACAATGTTCACGATCCTAAGTGATTAATCGAACCTTCATATCCATCCAATAGCTATAACTCAAAGATATTATGGTCCCCCGCTTGTAAACAGGTACATCTCATGAGTGTTCATTCATTAGTATTAGCAACGTCATATAATTAAATGGAACACCACCTAAAATGTCATTGATTGGGCCCCGAGCAGTTGAACATGTATTTATGCAACATTATTCCATTATTGTAACGGTATTAATAATGATTGATATATATAAGACAATTTTTAAACCCATAGAGGTATTATAGTCTTTTAGACTCTATCAGAAACTTCATGATTTCCCAAAGTTTCACTTATCTCAAGTCTCGAGATATTTTAACCGCTTAAGCAATCGATGGTGTTTCAATCATTCGGGTCATTTCGGTATTTTTTTATACTTCATTCCTTGCAAATCTCGAGGGTTTATCCATTCTTCCAATTAATTTGCTAAATTCAATGCCCGATGGTACTTTAATGATTTCAGTCAGTACGCCCATTCCGATCAATTCGATCAATTTGGTGTTTTTTGATACTTTAATTATTACACCACTTTGATAATTTCGGACATACGAATAATTTCTTGTAAATTTATCTTCGAAGATTATTCAAAATTCAGGAATCCAAGTATTTCGTCAATTCACAAGCTTGAATCACGTTACTAGAATTTCCCACTTAGACCAAATTTTATATGCATTCAATTGCTTTATCAGATCAAAAAATAGATTTTCGGATCATTTCTTTGTCAATAGTAACTTTGTAATCCTTACACCTTAAGGGTATTTTTGTAATTTCATAACCAAATATTCCAAACATTGAGTCCTTAAAAACTATCAATCGGGTTTGGAAATTAATTGTCTTATTAATTATTTATCAGATTCCATATCCTTTTAATTTATTAGCCATCTGATTTGAGTATTATGACCTTAACCAAATTCATTCCTATTTCCAAAATCGGTTTGATTTACGCAAAAATAACAGTACTCTTACCGTATTCATAATTGTGTTAACCAAATACTCACATGTACCATAAAGCATGCAAGAGGTAGTAATGTATTACCTTGAATCCTTGCTACTTCGTTCGACCCTTGAAACACATTTCGAACACTCTCGAACCCGAATTTGACGTCCCTCGACATCTCGGATACGAAAATACATGGATACCTTCAATAAAACAATACCCTTAATCAGTCCTCATTCACATTGCTCTTAAACTAAATACTTAAACCCATGCACTCTCGAATTCAAGGTCAGATTTGGAGGCTATCGGGTTAGAATTTCACGAAACGGACTTTAAAAATGAACTCAAGATGTCAAAAAACATAAAAAAATATGTTTTTAATTTTTTTTGACTTTTTGGTCAAAGTTAACGGTCAACGCTAACGTCATCAGTCAATGCTGACATCAGCAATTAACGGGTCAACATTCAATGGTCAAAGTCAAAACTGACATCATTGGTCAACACTGACGTCATCGATCAACACTAACATCATTGGTCAACCGATCAAAGGTCAACCGTGTTAACTCGGGCGAGTTGACTTAGACGGGTTGACTTACTAAGTTGACTCAATCAGGTTGACTCGGTCAACGGGTTGGGCAGACAGGTCGAGCCTTAACTTGGGTTATCGGGTTTGGTCTTGGGCCAGGTCGATTATCGGGTTAGGTCAGTTCGAGTTTGGAAAATCGGGTTCGAGTTGAACTGGCTCAGTTCAATACCAGAGCGGTCCAGGGCCGGTTCAGGCCTAGGAATGCCACGATGGCCAGAAATCGAAGTTTATACTCATCAACACCCCAAATATCAACCAATCAAACATTAAGAACTCGAACCGATTAGATTTCTTACCAAACTTACCCTTATCGGACGAACTCCAATGACCCTTTATTGGCTGTCAGAACCACAAATGGTGAGAAGGGTTTTGCTCGCCATGGGAGGGGGAGTTCAACCAACGCTTCCTCATCTTGAACGGACGATCGAAAGTGGTCAAAATCGTTAAAATATTGAGAGGATATAAACTTTTTATTCTGACGAACCTTTAACTTGTTTTCCACTGCAAACGAAGGCTCAACCGTGCGAATGACCGGCAGGGCTGAGCCCGGGGAAAGGCAGCGCTCCTTCCGGTGTTGGTGGTGCACGCCACGGGTCGACGATGGCCAAGATCGGTGGCATTGAAAGGGGTAGCGGTTGGAAAAACTCTCTGGAACACTCTCTCACTCACCGATTTAAAATGATAGATGATGGGCAGTTGGGGTATATTAGTCTATATTTAATTTCAATATACCACAAGGTAATGGTTTAAAAAAACGCAACAGATTTTAACCAGGAATAACCTTAGCTCAAATAGCTAAGACATGCACCCATCATGCTATATGCCATGGTTTTGAAGCCCATTGACTGCAACTATCCCATTTTTCTCGTTCTTCTTTCATTCATTCATTTCTTTATAAAGCATCAAAATAATTCACTAATGAAATATTTAGGGGTGTTACAGTAAGTTCCAAAGATTTTCTGAACTTGATAATGATACTACTGGACATATTTGATTTGATTTGATTTTGTTATATGTTTTCAAGTTTAAGTTTAATGACATTTTAAAAATAGAAAGCTATTAATAATTAATTTAATATAAAATGGTGTTTCGAGTTTGATTTAAATTTAATATAAAAAGTTATTAGTAATTAATTTAAAATAAAAAAACTATTAATAATTAATTTAAATTTAAGTTTGATTTTGTTATTGGTAGTACCTGCGAACATCCACCACCAAGTGTCAAGAAGGCATAGCCCGCGAATACGAACCGCATGCCGATCGCGCTAATCTGTCCCCACAAAACCCAGCATAGGCGAAAAGAGGTGAGCCACCTATGATAAGCAAAGAAAGTTGTGAATGTATCCAAACGAATGACATTCAACGATCACATGTCAATCACACGTGATCGCTACAGATGACGAAGAAAACCTAGGACGTCACATCATAGCGAATCTAATCATCTTGCCACGACAACTCTATCACGAAACCTGTCCAAACGGTATAAAATGCGACAAGGAAAAAGGGATCCACTTCTAGAGGGAAGAATAAACAACCAGAGAGAGATCACTCTCGGGCTCAGACCAGCAACCATCATGAGGATCACTACCGGACTACCATCTCTGACTCTTGTTCACTTTATCAGTCAATAATTAGTGCGGTATCGAGCATGCAACCTTCAGATTCTTTTAGCTCCTTTAGAATCTTCAAGAAGGGTGGAGACCACTCGGGCGACATGGGCGAAAGAGCCGCAGAATGTGACAGTCCAGTGGACCCACTAGCGATAACGACCATGTAACAGCTAAAACGGTTCCAACAAAATTTTCGACAGCAATTCTAGGACCAACCTCCCCCATGGTTCATAGCGGGGCAAGGCGCACAACATAATATGAGGCATCACCATCAAAAGGAAGTAACCAGCAGTTTTTAGAAATGCAGGAAATAATAAAGAGTATGGAAGAATCTTTGCTACTTTTATGAAAACAATATGAACAACAACATAAGTTCATTCAAGACCAAGTCGAACAACACGGAATTGCAGAAGAAAAGAGCGAAAGGTTGGTTAATCAGGCAATTGTCTAAAAAAATAAAAGTAAAGCAGTCAGACAAGAGAGATTGGCAGAGTATAACATTCTTCAGAAAGAGGCCCACGGGCAGCAACCACAAGGCTTGGAGAAAGACGACAAAGATACGGAAGACCCAGATTATAGGCCCATAGAGGAAGACGAGCAACAAGCACTAAGAGCGAAGATAAAACAGTTAGAGAAGAATTTTCAAAACATGCAGAACATGCAACAGAGAGATTCTCTCCGTTGTTAGAGTATGCCCAAAGACCAATCATTGTAAAGATCACTACCGGACCACCATCTCCGACTCTTGTTCACTTTATCAGTCAACAATTGGTACGGTGAGCGTGGATTGAGCACGCAACCTTCAGATTCTTTTAGCTCTTTTAGAATCTTCAGGAAGGGCAGAGACCACTCGGGCGACATGGGTGAAAGTGCCGTAGAATGTGACAGTCTAGTGGACCCACTAGGGATAACGGCCATATAACAGCTAAAACAATTCCAACAAAATTTTCTACAGCAATTCTAGGACCAACCTCCCCCATGGTTCACAGCGGAGCAAGGCGCACAACAGAATATGAGGCATCACCATCGGAAGGAAGTAACTAGCAGTTTTTAGAAATGCAGGAAAGAATAAAGAGTATGGAATAATCTTTGCTACTTTTATGAAAACAATATGAACAACAACATAAGTCCATGCAAGGCCAAGTCGAACAACACAAAATTGCAGAAGAAAAGAGCGAGATGTTAATCGGGCAATTGTCTAAAAAAATAAAGGTAAAGCAGTCAGAGAAGATAGATTGGCGGAGTATAACATTCTTCGGCAAGAGGCCCACAGGCAGCAACCACAAGGCCTGGAGAAAGACAACAAAGATACGGAAGACCCAGATTATATCCCCATAGAGGACGACGAGCAACAAGCACTAAGGGCGAAGATAGAGCAGTTAGAGAAGAATTTTCAAAACATGCAAAACATACAGCAGGAGATTCTCTCCGTTGTTAGAGTATGGCCAAAGACCAATCATAAGATGATTATAAATGACATTTTTTACCTTGTTTATTCATAAAGAGGCATTGCCATTATTATTTTCAGTTATAATTCTACGTGCATAAATAAACTAAATTATAATAAAGTCCTTAGAATAATATGGTTGTTTTTAAATGTCCTTAGTCGAGTATTATTGTGGGCGTGGACATCAATAATGCATTAAGACTAATATATATTTGATTGATGATAAAGTGTTGTCATTGACATGGAGATGTCAAAATCAATACATAAGTATGTGTTAGAGAATGACATACTGGACTGACCCGTTATGAGCATATTTTTTGGATTATTATGTGACAGTCACAACATTGCTCATAGTGATAACTACATGTATGATCCTCAAACTTGAGATCATCATTATTTCAACATCTTGAGTGACATATTTTGATACAGTCAAATGTGTGTCGTAACTGACTACACTATAAAGACTGATATTGGATATGTCACAATCTATGTAGTGGGATATGGTTAATCAATATAGGATTTGTCCCTCCTATATAATAGCAGTAATATCGTAGGTCACTTGATTGAGTGAGACTAGAAATGCATGTCTATGCTCGAATAAGTTGATATGAGATATCATAGTTATTCGTTTATAATAGTCTACTCATGATATCAAGAGATATTAGATGGACTATACAAGTGTGACTATTCCATGACTTGTGTCCAATCTAGATATAAGGACAAAATGATGTAATACATGAAAAGAGTTAATCACGAAGAGGTTATGTCGAATCATGATTTCTTGTAACTTAGATGACAATGACATATTGCTAGATGTCACTCATTGTTTGTAATATTAGAAATGTTCTAATATTTACTCCTAAAGTTACAAAGAACCTACAAGGGTCACACCCATGGTTGAAATAAACATATATTAAACGAATGATATGCGTACAAATTTATTGTACACGAATTTAGTTAAATTAATATATATTTGATATATATAATTTAATTAATGGATAAATATTAAAAAAATAATTATTGTAATTATGACTCTTTTAATATATAAATAATATTTTCAATTTAAATTAATATATATATATATTGAAATCCTAATTAAAGTTGAATTGAGATTATATATATTAATATATATATATATTAAAAAATTATAATTTAGTTGAATTGGGATTATATATATTAATATAGATATATATTGAAATCCTAATTAAGTTGAATTGAGATTTATATATATATATATATATATATATATATATATATATTTGAAATCCTAATTAAGTTGAATTGGAATTATATATATATTGAAATTCCAATTAAAGTTAAATTAGGATTATATATATTAATATATATTGAAATCCTAATATGAGTTGAATTGGGATTACAAAGGCTATATAAAGACATGAGATATCTAGTAGTCATAAATGTTTTCTTGAGTTTTATATGCTCGTTTCAACTGGGTGAACTAACTAGAGGTCGGAGCGTTATCGTTGCGCCTTAGGAATCAACATCGCAGAATCGTGATTGGATATCTATCTTCTCCAAATTCAGAATTCCAGATTTTAAACAGGTAATTCTTTACCCTTTTTACCCCAATTCGCTCATCGTACATGAATCTCTAGTGGTGATCGCCGGATATTTTTTCTACTGCATCATGGGGTGTGCTGGCGCGTCCTAACAGCGGTATCAGGGTCACTTGTACGATACAGATTCGGGTTTTAATTACTTGGGTAATGTAATTGTATGAGATACATGTTATTTTTCAATCTATTTAGCGAATATATGATATTTGTACGAGCAAATCGATTCAATCACGGTTAATCTATTAATCCAGTTAAAAAATGTTCCTAAGATCGATGATTAAGAGTTAATCATCAGGATCTTTGTTGATAGGGTTTGAAATATTATATGTTAATTGTTAACATATTTAATATGGAGTTTTAGGGTTTTAGATGTTAAGTGTTAGCATACGCGGGTTATAGTTATATATTAAACTAATGGTTAGTCTATAGATTTCATGCAGGGGAAGTAACAAAAGTTGTTTTAGTAAAAACCTCGTTGATTTTAAAATCTTGAAAAACATAATAATGTTGATAAAAGTTATCAAATCGTGAGGTTTTTACATAGAAATTAAGATGTTAATCTTTAAAAATTTCTCTGCCGCTGACCGGGCAACGGTATCCCCATCGACAGCCCTACAGCCACCGAACCTCCGCAAGGGGATCTGCCCCTTTAAACCCCTGCAAGGGGTTTTGCCCCTTAACCCCTGCGTATGAACAATATGGTAAGACCTTAATAACAAACTGTGTCGTTATTATGTTTGATATGCATGGTGTTTGGAATGCATGGTTATAGCCTAATAGCCCATTTAGTTTTATTTATAAGGTTTTATAAATACGGCTTGCGTGTTGTGCCTTTCTCTACTTCTATTGTAATTCTCTTCTCATCTTACTCCCTCGTATGCAAAACGAGTTTCTAAAGCTGTAATCTATACGAAGAAGCATGGACCAGAGGAACAGAAGTATGAGCCGACAGAAAGATGCTTGAGAAGTGATTTTATCCTTAGAATAATTTGGTTCTCCCATTGGCTTGGGACGGGCCACCTTAGGATATGGGCTATAACTATTGTATTCATATTTACTGCTTTTCATGTATGTGATAAAATGAATGTATGAGATGCATGCTAGTTAATTAATAAGATCAAATGTTAAATGGCGATATAATATTCACAAAACCCCTCAATAAAATATTAAGTCTTTTATTGCTTCCCAATGTTAACCCTCGTTAAAGTCTAGATCAATACAATGTAGGTTCTGCTAAAGCGACGTACTTGTATCTATCTTGGCCAAACGCGAAGAATAAGCAAGTGATATCCGTTGGTTGTAATATTGGTTAAAGACTTAACTGGTTTACTCTAATAGAATTAGAAACCTAAAGGCTAGTTATTTGGATAATCATAAGATGATTATAAACAAAAGTTGTTCACCAAATGAAGGAGTTACATGAGATGTAATTAGCAAATGTTGCTTACCTAGATAAACCATAATCTTAAGAGCAAAGCCAAAGCTAACTTAAGAGAATGTGAATTTTGGATCCTTACCCACTAGAAAAACTTCACAAAAAGTATTTTAGACATTAATATTTAAGGGTTATTAATTTTAATAAAAGTAGTGGGAGTATAAATTCATTTTATAATCAAACTTGGTAAACGTAATAAAAAATCATATT
Organism: Hibiscus mutabilis; assembly: GCA_019671005.1. NCBI lineage: Eukaryota > Viridiplantae > Streptophyta > Magnoliopsida > Malvales > Malvaceae > Hibiscus > Hibiscus mutabilis. The sequence goes on from CM033754.1 coordinate 11,706,166, forward strand.
TTATTGTTGTAGACTTATTATGGCAAATACAAATTTGTTATCATTGTGATCGGTCCTTGAGAAGGAAAAGTTGAATGACGTGAACTTCTTTGACATGTCACTAAAAGAAAAATGTTTTCATGTAATAAGACATGTCATTGGAAGAATGATTGCCCCCATTTATTTTGAAAAAATCAAGAAGGCAAATGAAATCAGAGCTTCTGCCTCAGATATTAATATTATTAATATTAATTTTTCAACACCTACTTCTTGGGTATTGGATACCGATTGTGGTTCTCATATTTATACATCTGTACAAGGACTACAAAAGAGTAGAAATCTAAGAAAAGAAGATGTGGACCTACAGGTTGGTAATGGAGCAAGAGTTGTTGCATTAGCTATAGGAACACATACTTTATCGTTGCCTAGTATACTTAATTTATGTTTAGATGATTGTTATTTTGTGTCTAGTTCGATTAAAAACATCATTTCGACTTCTTGTTTAGACAAGATTGGTTTTCAGGTAATTATTAATAATAATTGTTGTTCTTTTATCTCGATAATGTTTTCTATGGTGTGGCACAATTAATAAATGGCCTCTATATTTTGGATCAAGAGAATTCCAGTTTTAAACAAGTAATTCTTTACCCCTTTTTACCTCGATTCGTTCCTCGTACATGGATCTCTGGTGGTGATCGTCGGGTATTTTTTCCTCTGCGCCATGGGATGTGTCGACGTGTCCCAACACCCGGGACCCTCGAAGATACCAGAACGAGCCTTTGTCCGAGGATATTCTGGAATATCATGTGTCTACATCTTTCAAGGTCCCGAAATTAATGTACAATGAAAAGTGTGACCCCCATGACTATTTATCTCACTTTCTGAACCATATGGATTTGTTTTGCGCCTTCGATTAAGTTGAGTGCCGAACATTTTTGATGACTTCGAAGGATTCTGCTCAAGCTTGGTACCTACAGCTACCAACACACTCCATTTTCAGCTTTGACTAGCTTGCGGACTTGTTTATGAGCCATTTTATGGTGAATAAGGTGTTGAAGAGATCTCCAGCGTACCTGATGTCTATCGTTCAAAGGCCAAGTAAGCCTTTGAGAGATTTTGTTCAACGATTTCATACCGCAACCATGCAAATCAAGAAAGTTTCGAATGAGTTCATCGTCACTGCCTTCATTAATGGTACTTCGCATCATCACCTCAAGCATAATTTACTGGATCGACCACCAGCAATGTTGTTGAACTATACAAGAAAGTCCAGCTGTATACTAAGAATGAAGAGGCGGACAATATAAGGGCACTAACACAGAGTTCTCAGCCTGCGAACGAGGGACGAGACGACTGCGGCCCTAGGCGCGGAAGACCCCCACTCCATCAGGGAGCTGGTAGAGAAAACCAACAGTATCAGGGCGGGCAGCAGTATGCCCAGCATAGTGGTCAGTCTCAGCAATACTAGCGGGATAGTGGCCAACGAGAATCCGCCCAAGAAAAGGTTATCCATGTATAGAACCTATCATGAGCTAACGGAGTCGCCTTCGTAGATATTGAATCAAATTGAGCTCACAAGAATTTTTGAAGCCACCGTTACTAATGAGGCAGAATGACCGAAGAAAACGCTCTAAGAGGATATACGAATTCCACAGGGATCAAGGCCATTATACAGACGATTGCGCGCATTTGAGGAACGCGATCAAGTATATGGTGAGGAGGGGCATCTAGAATTAACATATCTAACATTATGTTTTCCTATTTTGGTCACTAATGTTACTTTTTTTCCTATTTTGGTCACAATCTATTGCTTCTTTCCTATTTTGGTCACTAAACTATTGCTTTTTTCGTGAGTTTTTTAATGGTGGGTGACCTAAATAGGAAAAAAACGTAATGATTTTGTCAAAAATAATAGTTTAGTGGCCAACACAATAAAACATAAATAATTTAATGACCAATGGTGTTGTTTATCCATAAAAAAATCTACGTACCAAAAAAAGTTAACGTAATATTTTAATTCATATTAAATAATTATTAATGTTTAATTTATATAGAATTAACAGATCAAAACGATGAAGCCAAAAGAAATTAAGCAAATAGATCCGAATAATATTGTGATAATCCCAACAGAAAAGTCCGCTTCTCTCTAATGATATCGTTAATTTCTTTGTTAATTCATCTAACATTAATTCTTTATTGTTTTCCCAAAAATATAATTTGTTTTCCTATTTTGACCTGTTGAATTGGTCACTGCTTTTAATTTTCCTACATATTCTACTTCACCGTCTTCTTTAGTTACCAACTTTATCCCCCACTATTATTCATTTTAACAATTTAAATTAATAAAAGCACCATGCATTAATGCAATTACTAAGGTGCATGTGTCTAGACCATTGACTTAAATTATTTTTTTAGTTTAATCACCAGTTTTGGCCCACCGACCGGCTAATTTAGATCGAGTTTTATAAAGGCTCATCATGGAAGCGACATTTCCAACCCAGTTTTTTCCATTCACAACTTTAGATCTCGAACCCTGACATTATTTAAAAGATTTAGTGTTTCATCTCACTAGACCAACTTTAACACTTTGGGATTTATAAAAAATAATATTTTAATAACTCATTTTTTATAAATAAATAATAAATAAATTTATGGGATTTTGAGTGTAGTATTTATATAAAAGGCCAATTATGTAATTTAAATAGTCAATCAAAATCGAAAATCAAGAAAATATATTGGCTTAATTCTCTCTAACTTTGGAGCAAAGCCGGTACTACGTCGACATCAAAACGTGCCTGATTTTCCGGTTAAGACTTGCCATTATTTCAACAAAGGGTACTGCAAGCATGGAAGTAATTGCAGGTACTTTCACGGCCAAGTCTCAGAGAACTTCCCTCAAATGTTAGGCCATTTGGATGCTGGTGCTGGTTATGAAGATCATGTTATGTCACTCGATAAATTAGAGGTCGAATTAGTTGAGCTCTTGAAGATGAAGAGAGGCGATCCGGTTTCGATCGTATCTCTCCCGTTGTTATATTACGAGAAATACGGTAAAGTTCTGCAGGCAGATGGTTATCTCACTGAGAGCCAGAGACATGGGAAAGCAGGCTATAGTTTGACTAAGCTTCTCGCAAGATTGAAAAATGCTATTCGAGTAATAGACAGGTACGGTTTATGAATTTCGATGTTCTAGATTCACAGCGTAACTTCAACTGATCGACTCTTACATGGTCGCATGACAGACCACATGGACAACATGCTGTCATTTTGGCTGAAGATGCTCTGAAGCATATGGAAAATCAAAATGATCGAAACGATCCAGGTCCGATCGTCAATGGATCGAGGCAGATATATCTTACATTCCCGGCCGAGAGCACATTTAGCGAAGATGATGTCTCCAACTACTTCAGGTTACATGATTTTTTAAGCATTTTGCAGGCTTATTTGCAGTTGTATACATTCATTGTCCCCCAAAGGTTTCTTGTGTTTGATAACAGCAATTACGGACAAGTAGAAGATGTACGGATCCACTGCCAACAGAAACGAATGTTCGGGTTCGTAACCTTTGTCAGTGCAGTTACTGTGAAGATGATTTTGGCTAAAGGAAATCCGCATTATGTCTGCGGGGCTCGAGTTCTTGTGAAACCTTACAGGGAAAAATCAAAGTTGGCTGACAGGTACATATAACTGTTTTTCGTTTCTGTTTCTACATTTCTGAAACTGGGAATAGTGAGTTCTATACCAAGTACATGAATTGAAATGCATTGAACTTTTTCGGTTTCTTAATCATACTGCAGCTACGGTTTTGTCATAGCATTGATCTGTTATACATTAATCATACAGCTACATTCGAATTTCATGTAGGAAGTACCAGGAGCGAATCGAGTCTCCAATGTATTATTCTCCACATTACATGGACATGGAACCTGAGCTTCACTCAAGTACTGGTCTGGCATACTGATAGTCTTAGGTTAGGCAATAGTAGACTGTTGATTAACATGACATGCACTCATCTGATGTATGATTTTCTCAGTTCCAAGAGGCTATGCGATGTCAAGGTCGTTCCGTAAGCAATTTATCGAAGATCAATACCAAATCTTTCAACTTCAGAGAAGACGTCCGCCGGAGATGCATTTGGCACAAAAGCCTCTGGCCCATCAGTCCTTTGATTACTTCATGGATGAGTTAAAAGTCTCGGAAGGTATCGAACTTTACTACTTCACATATATTCGTTAACTTTGGCCTCATTATCTGCTCCCTTCCTACACTTTCTTTTCTACCTAGCAGATCAGCTCGATTTCCCATCGGCGGAGTTCAATTATTTGTTGGAAGCTCTCAATACCAGCACTGCATCTGATGCAAAAATCAAGCATATAGAGACCAACAACAATGACCAAGAGAGGTATGAAAATTACTTTTTGTCTTAAAGTCTCCCTTCTTCATTACAGGCTTCATGTTTTAAGAATTGTTCCGAAACTGCAGCAAAGGATATAATCTGCCGGATAGCCCTTTTGCTTCCGCTATAGAAAGCGGCGGCATTTCGGCAGCCATCTTGGCCGAGTGAGACACATGATAGTTGTAGTTAGAATACCAGTTTCAAAGATAACACCTGCAAATTTATACATAAACAAGGCCCTTTTCTTTCTTCGTTTTCCCTCGGTTTACTCGAATCGACGAGGCGAAAGAAGAAGATAAATGGATGGTTATACACTTTTTTGTTTTTGATGTTGATGAAAGGATGTAATGTAGGGTCCTTTTAGGTGAAGAAAATAGAAACGTATTATTGTGCAGAGAGTTTCAAATATGTTTAGAATCCTCTGTAACACTGACTGAGGAATAGATATGAAATAACTTTAACCACAAGGTACAACTTGTTACCAATTTATTTTGCATTAATCGTTTCCATCATTGCCCACAATTCTATGATTAGTACATGTAATATGTATAAGTTGTGGATTTACTCATGTACCTTGGTTACTGTGAAATTTTTTTAATAATCTAAAAGGGAATTACAAGGTAATATCTGTTCATAAATTAAAATCATATCATCTTTATTTTCCACATAATATTTTCTTATAAATTAAAATTTATAAATCATCATCTTCTTCGTACCTCATATATTATAATTCTATTACGTTAATGCATAAAATCTTTAAAATAAAAAATACCCAAAAAATTTAACTCGCATATCAAAAGAGATAAAAAATAAAATATTTAACTTTATTCCGTTATAAACCCTAAAATTAACCTATTCAAACGGCGAACAAATTAATTAAAGACTTATCAGATTGATTGATTTTGTCGATTTCAATGGAAAGAACCAATCTTTTAGTTCTCAATTTCATGGAATTATGTCTTGTTTTGGGACCAGAAAAGTTCAAATTAAAGTTGTGTTTGGTTTTGTACTGTTTCACGGTTGCAACTCCTAAGCAGATAAAGAACCGATGCAAGTTGATGGTCTCACTAACGATAAAGTGAACAGCCATGCAGGTTTTGTCATTTGGTTCTTCTTGTCCTATTATCGATTATAGATTTTATTTGTGAATTCTAGTTTATGTGCAAAAATACAGACTTCATATCCGAAAACTCCCGGGTTCTTCGCTTCTAATTAATTTGTTCACTGTTCAAATGAATAAGTTAATCTTAAGTTTTTAATATATTAAAATTAAGGGTAAAACTTTGATACACAGGTTGTATAAAATTAATTTTACACAACCTTGTGTATTTACACTATAAAAATTTAAATTCTAAATTCTTAACCTTAACCCTAAAAAACTAAACCCTACACTCTAAACCCTAAACTCTAAATTTTAAACACTGACCTTGAATTCTAAACCCTACAACCTAAACCCCTAAACCTTAAATCCTAAACTAAAACCCTAACCCCTAAAATTAAAAGGCACGTGTAAACTAAAATTTACACGACCTGTGTATCAAAGTTTATTCCTAAAATTAATTATTTTATTTTTGTATTTTTTTATTTGTGGGTTAAATTTTTAGGGTTTTTTATTTTAAAGATTTTATTCATTAACATATTAGAATTGATATATGAGGTATGAGGAAGAAGATGATAATTGTAAATTTTAATTTATAAAAAAATATTATGTGGAAAATAAAGATGATGTGGTTTTATTTAATTGTGTAGGACCATGGATGAGATTGTGAGAATGGTTCATATAATAATTTATTCTAATTTTATTTTAAAATATGATTAATTGCAAATCAAACCTTTGAGATTTTTAATAATCATTTAAAAGTCATTAAAAATTTAATGATGTTCAGCGGTGTATTGTGTTAGTGGTGTTCAACAGTGTGCGTCGCCCGTTTTAGACTCATCCTTTTAAAAAGCACATTTACAAATAAAATATAATCATTCAACCTAATTAATTTATTAAATTATGTAGAACCTAATTAATAATTTTCAAATATATTTACATATAAACATATTTATTTGTAGAATGTCGATTTTGTTTTGATCATTAGACAAAAAATTGTCAATTAAAATCACTAACTTTTAGTATGGTGTCAATTGAGCCACAAGCCTTAAGTTTCCGTTGGTTACTATCAAAATTGCTGGTGTTACTTATTTTTAATCGAGATAAGAACACATTTATTCCTCATTATTTATATATTCTATAGATTTTGTTTTAATTTTAATTAAAAATAATTTAATAAATACAATCCTCTAATAAGATAATAACACACGTCATCATCTTATTAGTGAAAAATAAAAAAATATGGATGGATTTGGAAGGATCTAACTTTGGTCCCGGGATAAGTAACATTTAACGATTGTCTCAAGCTAAGTACTTGTTTTATGGTTGACAAAAAAAATTAAGTTAAACTGCAATTGATGTAAAAAATTTAGGAAAATATAGATTGATTTTAGAAGGAATCAAATTTAATACCTAAACCTAAATTAACACTCAACTACTACACCAAACTAACTATTACATAGTTTCCAAAACTTATATTTAAGTTAAACTATTTTAATACAATATTTTAAAATTAAATTCAATATTTTTTCTTTATCACTTTTCTTTATTTTTTATAATTATATAATTGAATTAATTTTTTTAATCTAATTAATAATTTTAAAATTTTACATTTGTATATAAATATATTCTAAACGTATAATTAAAGTATATTTTAATTTTTTTTGTCCAATGATCAAAATAGAATCAACTCTATAAATTAATGACTAAATAAGTAGTTTACCTTTAAATTTATACCCATCTAACTGCAATAAAGTTGTTCCCTCAATGTTACAAAACTATTTTTTAAATATATATGGTTAGAATTTATTCACACGCTTAAAACTTAAAAAGTTTTATATGCTTTTTTATCATTATTATAATGTAAAATTGAAAATTTTTTCAAGAAAAAAATAAATGAATTATACTTAATTTAAAATTTTTAATTTCAATTATTAAAATTAATTAATTTAAAAATCCAAAAAATATGTAAAATTTTTAATTTTCACACTATATAAATAGATTTTAACCTATATGTACACATCCGATCCAAGCACAGTCATTGGAAAATCCAAAATATATCCAGAAGCAAGACATGATGATTGCCATCAAACTGTAATAATTTGATGATGTCCAAAAGGAAAATAATAAACTAACAACAGTTTGGTTAGTGGAATAAAGCACTAGATTCCTTGAGTAAAGTCAAGAGTTTGAATTTTGACATTGTGTATGGAGCAATTGAGTTGGGAGGATCGCTCTATAATGAACATCTGTAGTACCCGATCTAAATTAGTCAACGAATCAATTTAATCATAATTAAAAAAATCAATAAATGTAACCTCATTATTTATAAATTCTATCATTTTGATCATATTTTTAATTGATTGTACCATAATTTTATAAACAACTTTAAGCATTCAATTGACATGTAAATTTATTATTGGTTGGACATAAGTAATTGAATTTTCACATGATCCTAAAGGTGTGAACAAATATAGTAAGAGAGTGTTTCGTTCACGAAATGTAAAATATTAAATTAATATTAAATATTATAATATTATTTAAATATATGTAACATCATTTAAATATTAAAGTAATATTAAGTAAAAATATTAAATAAATTTATACCCTAATAATTAGTCACCTAAATAAAACTGCAACAAAGAATCCACATGAATAAAATTTATTATCTTAAGGACAATATTATCAAAAGAAGAAGAATTGTGTAATACCGAAGAAAATTAGGAATGGCATTCTCACTATTTAGGGGACAAAGTGTCACTGTTGGGAAAATATTATTATCTCCTCAGGAGAATCCTCCCAAACTAAACATGAGAATGTAATTTAAAAAAAATATTACCCTTGATAATCATCATTTCCACGAACCAAGTGCACACTAAAAGAAACTCACATCACCACTTTAATAATGACAACTAACGATGTTATTAATTTGGACATGTTAATAATATTATAAAATTAAAGATCAAATTGAACCCAACAAGTGTCTCAGTAGAAAAACGGATGATGTTCATCTTAAGAGACATGAGTTCAAATCGCTTTGTCCACAAGGTATATGACTATTGTCAAAAGGTTAAGAATATTAATAAATAGATAATAACTCTAATCACCTTTAGACTATTAAAAAAATTAAAGATCAAATTATGTCAAACTAAAGTAAAAAAATTAAATTTCAAATTCCAACAAACTAAAGGACTAAAATCAAAATTACAGCATGCATGAAAAATGCAGGATTCAAAAGAAAATTTTAAAATTCTAGAAATTAACAGAGGAGGAGACAGAGCAGAAGAGAGAAAAAGGACTTTAGTCTCAACTTTTTATTTTTTTTCATTGGCAGGAATTCTGGGTTGTTTTCTGATTAGTGTATAAAGTTTTTGAGATGATCCTAGATTGGATTTGACAGCTACCTACTTTGTCTTTGGTTAGAGATTCTACCCGTAATTCATAACAAAAGGTATGCATTTTTATTCTAATTTTCGTGTTTGATTGTACTTATTGTTCATATTTTATCTGTTTTGGTTTTTTCCCCTGCATATAGTGGACGCTTTTAGCTGCTGGTGTTAGTTGGATAATTCAGGATTGGCTTTTTGAGATGTGAAAGAGTTTCTTTTTATAGAATTGGTGTTAGAATTCTGATTGAATTTGAAAATCTAATCTTTGAATCCAGTTGCGGAAGACATTGTTTAGAGAAAAGTTTAGATTTTGGGATTGAAATTGGTGGCCGATGGTGGTGATTGTAGATAAGATGGAATCAGATCTTGGTAAACTCTTCATTGGTGGGATATCCTGGGACACCGATGAGGAACGTCTGAGGGAAAGTATGGGGAAGTGGTGGAGGCAATGATCATGAGAGATCGTGTCACAGGCCATGCCCGTGACTTTGGTTTCGTTGTCTTTGTCGATCCTGCTGTTGCCGAGAGGGTAATTACGGATAAGCATATTATCGATGGTCGCGTGGTGAGAGCCTTAATTATGTTTATCCTTTATACATTACAGATTTAATTGGGATTGGGGGGATTGGGGTGTTACTTTTCCCTGACACAGCGAGTTAAAGTTTGCCAAATTGTCTCCTTTGAACTATGATGTGGCTTTGACTTAATTGTTTGAGACAGAAATCGGGCTGCAATTGGTCGGTTCAAGTATGAATATCTTAATGATGTTTTGCATATTGAAGCTTGATCAGCATGCTTAACTCCTCTTCAAGTACTTCACCTTAACTTACGTGTGAATCAAACACACGCTAAGTTTTCACTTAGTGAGGCAATAAACAAAATTAATAATAATTTAAACTTATTAAACTTTATGGCTACATTTATATAACATGATATATGTCAATGCATTAACTTTTATGTTGCATTAGTGATAACTTACTATATGCTAATATCATAATATTTCTTGTTTGTCCATTTATCATAATATGTCATTTATACTTCAATGCATGAATATATATATATCATGTTACAAGCTAATGAATGTGCTTGTTTTATTCTTTTAACATCATATCACTACTTACCATTAATGTTAAACTTTTAAGTTTAACTTACTTATCATTTTCATGCCTAATAACTACTTTGATCAGTTTGGTAAAATAACTGATGTTGTGGTGATGTATGATCATAACACACAAAGGCCAGGAGGGTTCGGCTTCATCACATATGATTCGGAAGAATCGGTAGACAAAGTCCTGCATAAAACATTTCACGAACTTAATGGGAAACTGGTTGAGGTCAAGAGAGCAGTGCCTAAAGAACTACCAGGTGCCACCAACCGCAACCTTACAATCGGATATAATTATGATCTGAATAGGGCTTCCAACTTCCTCAATAGTTATGCACAGGCATATAATCTAAGTCCAGTTGGAGGCATTGGGGTTGGGATGGATGGTAGGCTTAAGCCTCTCACTGGTGGGCGAAGTTGGTTTCCTCCATTTAGTGTCACTGGCTATGGAATAGGTATGAATATAGAACCGGGAACGAACCCAAACTATGGTGGGAATTCCTACTTTGGCAACAGTCTTGGATATGGGCGGAAAATTAGTCCCTATTACGGTGAGAATTCAAACAGGTATAACACTCCAATTGGCTATGGAGTCGGAAGGGGAAGAAATGATTCTGTTTTGACCTCCCCCACTCGGAATGTCTGGGGAAATGTTGGCCTTAGTCATGCCACTAATTAGTTGGGATATGGAAATGGTAGCTTTGGTTCTTTAGGAAATAGTGGCGCAAATTGGAGCCCTTCTCTTCCTTCTCGAGTGGAAGAAATGCTTCTGGCTATACTGTTGGGAGTGCTGATGACAACTACGGTTTGGGAGGGGGAGGATACGGAAGAAACACCGGCACTGTTGTAACTCCAACATCATCATTTGATGGGTCAACTGGTAATATTGAAGGTTCCTATGGGGATCTTTACCGCAGTGGTTCGGTGTATGGTGACAACTTGGAAGTTTGCAGCACCTGACTTGTACGGCTCTAGCTCGTTTGATTATGGGCTTGGCAATACATCTGCTGATCTGCAAGAACCTCCGAGGATTACGTTGAAAGTTACAGTGTTGCAAGTAGACAGTCCAGTAGAGGTACTAGTACTACTCTCTTAGGTTCATCAAGTGGACCTTTATAAATAGCTTCGGAATTTAATTTACGTTCTCCCGAGATTTCTCGACTCTAGATGAAAATCTCCTTGTGCCGGAATGTCATTTCTGTTATACTTCATTCATAAAACTGCAGTAATGCGAATACTCTTAATGTCACAAAGGTGAGTCACCGTAAGACCATTATTTGCTAATTTATGTCCATGTGTTAAGTGTCGATAGGTGAATGAGGCTTGCTGCATTTGTTAATCTGTCCACTTCGTTGTTTCTTCTTCAGGAATTGCTGCCTAGGAGATCCATATTTGGATATCAGATACTGTAATGTATAGGCTGAACGGATTTGCACAAACATGTGAAGGATTTGTGAATTCGATACAACTGAACTGACTCGTTACTGCGTTGGCATACACCTTATGAGATTAACGACAGTTACTGATATGAAAATACACATTCAGAGTGAGCAGTTTCAAGCGATTTTCTACAAGGTTTGGGGTTTGAATTATTTGGCTTTTTGTTTATTTTAATTGTGAAAAGAATTTAAGTTCCGTTTTGGCATTTGAGTGAGGTATACAATCAGAGTCGGAAGATCGGTTCGATGTAATGTACCATGCATCTAGCAACTTGTGCCAGTAATGGTAAATGAAACAATAGGGTATTTTTAAAATTTTCAGCTGCTGGCTGAACAGCTGGTTCTTTTTCTTTATATTTTGTTCATATTATCTGGGAAAGTTTGTTCTCTCCGATTTACAGGAGTGTGAGAAATATCGATATAAAAATCCCAAAAATGAAAGTTACTTCTGATTCATTTTTCTTTAGATGATAACCGTGTTCTTTTGCTGCTTAATCTGTGTCATTTTCCTTATGTCTTGTTGTGAGGTTGTGGTCTTATCCCTCGCCATTTCTTGCTAGCATTTCAAATCACTTTGATTTAATTAATTTAAATTTTTACTGTGATAGTATTAAGTATACTATCATGATTGTGGTCCTCGTATTTCATATTTATTATTTATAGAAAAACTAGATTCAAAGGATGAAATGTTGGAGCCTTAACATTTGCATAAGTTACAAACAATAATTAAAATATCTAAATACATAACTATGAGTTTTAGATGAGATGATAAAGGTTTCTTCTATTTAAACTCGTAGTTGAAGATTTGATCGTTGCTTTTGATATAAAGTACAATTTTAAAACTTAAAATCATCGGTGAAGCCACATGGGGACTGGTCCCTACGACCCACCCTAACAGTCCATTTTTTTAATTTGGCCATATAGAATTTTAAATTATAATTTATTTTATTTGTTCTAATATTATAAAATGGTTCTTACCTTAGTGGTATGGTGTGTAAGGAAATTTGGGTTCGTTTAGTTCAAGAGAATGAGGTATGTTTTCATTTTTATTTTTTTAGAAAATAAAAAAGGAGAAGAAAACGTGTTTGGTTGTAAAAATAAGTAAAAATTTGAAAACAATGTTTTCATTAAAAATATTTTAGAAAAGTGAAAAATAGGAAAATAAAGATTTTTTAATTTTAACTTCATTTTAATCCGTGTTCGAATCTTTCTAATGTCATTTTTTAAAATATAGTTTATTTACTCATATTTTATTTATTTATTTATTATTTTCTAATTATATTTTATTTTAATTGTTTAATAATTATTTTTTTATTTCTATTTTGAAAAGCTAGATACCAAATACATTTTCACTATTTTCATTTTTGAAAACAAGTTTCTATCCTTATTAACCAAGCATGTTTTCTAATTTTTAGATAACTGAAAATAAAAAAAGTATATTCTAAAAATAAAAATAAAAAATATATTTTTAAACCAAACGGATCTTAAGTTTGTCTTATTTGAAGTTAGTGGAGCAATCTTTATTGGTTACATTTTTTAATCTTTTATTTTTTATTCTCGCCCCCCTTAAATTCCAATTCCTAGCTTCACCCCTGCTCACGATTGATGTCTACATATTATTTTTTTTCCAAAACTTAAAAAACTAGTATATGATATATTTCATTAATTTATTTTAACGATTAGATTAAAAAGTAGAATATGATAACTAAAAATTAATTTTAATTTTGTTTTAAGGGATGGATTCTTTTATAAGTTCAAATGCTAGAATAGTAGAATTGGTTAAGGGTTCAACCTTCTCTTTTATATACAAATGCTATTTGTTGAGCTGAAATTACTTAATGAGCTTTTACTTAAGGGAAAAATAGGAGCAATAGATTTATGAAAGTTTTTAAAACGTTTTAATTGTTTCTTAAATGTGACAACTGACAATTGCATATAGAGCATGATTGACTATTTCTATTACAGTTGTTTCAGCAGAACAAAGTTTTTCAAAATTAAAGTTTGTGAAGTCATACTTACGGACAACTATGTTGTAAGGAAGGTTAAATAGACTTGCTTTGATGGCATTCTAGAGTGATCTTTTGAAAAAAGTTGATATTGAAAGCGTTGTAATCTTGTAGATGTTTTTGCTTTAAAATATGCAACAACAGCAACACTTTTCAAGTAAAAATGTTAGATTTATATATGTTTGTAAGTCATTTTTATACTGCTCAAAAGAATAATCTAAAACTTTTTGTATTAAAAGAACTTTATTTTGAAAAAAAAAACTTATACGTATTTTATATTATAAATTAATAGCTCTTTTTTAATAAATTATGCAGAGAATCTTAAATCTTTAAATCATTCCCGCATGCCATTTTCTTGAATAAATAAATGTAATCCAACAAAGTGGTCATGGAAATAAGGTATAAATTGGTTGTCAAGCATATGGTTCAAATGAAAGGAACCCCAATTAGGGTGTTCAAAAATATTCGATCCGACCGATCTGATTATTTGTTGATCTGATCCAAAAATTCGGATATTCGATTCAAATTTTATTTCCGAATCGGATATCCGATCTGATTTTTAATTTTCCGAATTGGATACGGATCGTAATATTTTAAGTTTCGGATTATTCGAAAATCCAAAAATTCAAATTTTTATGAATATTAATTTTGTTATTTTTAACAATGTGGTGTTTGTTATATCTGAAAATTAAAAAAAATCAAAATGTTCATAGATGTGAATCTTGTTATATTTAGCAATTTGTTGTTTGTTATATTCGAAATTTAAAATTTTCATAAATACGAATTTCAAATTCAAAAAAATAATTAAATCAAAATATATTTTCGGATAATCGAATATCCGAATATCCGATCCGATTATTCGATATCCGAATATCCGGATATTCAATTTTTTCCGGATTGGATACGGATCACTATATTGTTGATCCGAAAAAATCTTATCGAATCCGATCCGGTATCCGACAATGAACACCCCTAACCCCAATATATGACTACCGCACTAAACAAGTTAAGAAACATGAAACATGGTTGAGAATAATTTTTTTAATGTAAAATTGATATTGAAATTAATTATATTTATTGTATGAAAACATATTAATTATAACATTAGTTAAAATATATTAATCTTATAAAAAATATTTATAATATACGTCATAAAACTAAAAGAGTAATAAAAAATAAAATGTAGTATTAATTAGAATATAAATTAAAAAATATTATTTTTGAAAAAAAGTACTATATTTTGCATAACATTAATAAAAATATAATAATTTATAAAATTAAAATATTTAAATTTAAGTTATAAATTTATTTTTATAAAATTTTATAATTTATGTTATAAGTAATATATTTTTTATTTTTTTCATGTTATTCTTTTACTTTTATAATATAAATGATGAATGATTCTTATCTGCTCCTGAATTCCGTTATCGCTCTTCTGCATGTAACTCAGAAGCCTCCGAAGTCTTTCGGGCGTGATTGTTGTCAAGAAGACAAGAACCTCAATAACTCCACATGGTAGCTTTCAAGCACAGTAGGCTTACCCACTAACTCTACTGCTTGACAACCTAATATACACTGTCAAAACCACCAATATCTATTAATCTAACACCATCCGTCAATTATATATATATATAAACGGTTTAAAGGATAGTCCAAAACATCAAGTTAGTTTTAAACAATAAACCGAAGTGACCCAA
Organism: Hibiscus mutabilis; assembly: GCA_019671005.1. Taxonomy (NCBI): domain Eukaryota; kingdom Viridiplantae; phylum Streptophyta; class Magnoliopsida; order Malvales; family Malvaceae; genus Hibiscus; species Hibiscus mutabilis. The sequence continues at coordinate 11,721,276 of CM033754.1, forward strand.
ATATTGAGTTATTAACGTGTCTTGTTTTGGTTATTGAACCTTTAACCCCTCGTTAGTTCGATGATGTGATAGTGACACCTTCATAAAAAGAGATAATTTTAAATTTAATCGTAAACTTTTAAAGGTTTATTTTTTCACCATCTTCAAACAAAAAATCAAAAGAATCCCAATTAAGTATAATAATTAAATTCGAATAAAGTATAATAGAGGGATAAAATTATAATTTGACCTAAAATACATTTTTCCAAATATTTCTAATAAGGACAAAAAATTTAATTTCTGAATTTGGTAATGTTTTTCAACTTGGTCTTAAACTTTTTGTCTAGCCATATTAGTCATTAAATTTGGATTTTTGGTTATTTTGATGACGGGTCACTATGAGATCATCCAATGTGACAGAATAACAAAGTGTCACATTATCAAAGGGACTAAAAATGAAAAAATTTCCTATACGAGAGACTAGTTGGAGGAAAAAATTAGTTCAAGGACCATGGTGGGAAAAGTTATCAAGTTCAGGGACTAAAAGATGGTTTATCCCTTTGTAATGCACGAAAGCATCAATTAGCGTTAGGCCTTAAAGGGACTAAGCCATAGATCCAAACATTTAATTGGGGCGATAGCTATAACTATCCATTGAGTAACCTAAACCCAAACCCAATTAGGACAAGAAAAGTTGTTTCAGAAAAACTAGGGTTTTTGTGTACAAATATAACCAAGCTTCAAATCTCAGCTTATCACTTCATCTGAACCTTGCTTGCTTCGACACATAACCCCCCCGGCTTGAGCTTTTCCCTCAGCTAAAATGGGTATTGATCTCTTCTAAATCATGAAATTTTCTGATTATTTCTCTTGTTTGATGGGTTTATTTCTTTTTCTTTTGTTTTGATAGGTATTTCTCGTGATTCCATGCACAAGAGGCGTGCCACTGGTGGCAAAAAGAAGGCTTGGAGGAAGAAGAGAAAGTAATCTACTGAACCCTTTTTCTCTCTTTTTCCCGTGTTTGGTTGCTCAGAAAGTCTATTTAAAATGATTAATAAACGGGGGACTCTGTTCTTGTGATTTACTTGAACTAATATTCTAATTTCGGCCTTTAGTTTTAGATATAGCTTCATTTTATTGTGATTGAAAATCATGGAGCATTTTTGTTAAGCCCTATGGTGATTGGTTTTGGTTAATAGATTCAAATTCCTTATCACTACCACCAACTATGCTAGTTATTTTATGACTGTAAAAGTTCAAGCTTTCTAGTTTGTTTAGCTCCAGAGACCTTTTCCAGTTTTTCTCTTATTATTATTAGGTTGTTTCACTAGATGTTTTCTGTCTGACATTATCCATTTTTCTAAATTTTGTGGGTTTATCTTAAAAGGTATGAGCTCGGAAGGCAACCTGCAAACACAAAGCTGTCGAGCAACAAGACCGTCAGGAGGATTCGTGTTCGTGGTGGAAATGTGAAGTGGCGTGCTCTGAGGCTTGACACAGGAAACTACTCTTGGGGAAGTGAGTCTGTGACTCGGAAGACCAGGATTTTGGATGTGGTTTACAATGCATCTAACAACGAGCTTGTTCGTACTCAAACTTTGGTGAAGAGTGCTATTGTTCAGGTTGATGCTGCTCCATTCAAGCAGTGGTATCTTCAGCACTATGGTGTTGACATTGGTCGCAAGAAGAAAGCAGCAGCTGGAGGAGCCAAAAAAGAAGAAGTACGACTTAATTTTTTATGTTTGCATCTCATAGATATTACTTCAATAACAGATTAGTTGCTATGTTGATGAATTGATTCTTTTAGTAAGTGGTAGTAATTTTGCTGTGTTTTTCTTTTAGTATTTTCATGTCATCTGGAAGTGAACCTTTTTGCCTACTTTAGTATATCTTTATTTTGTTTGTGAGGTGCTGATTTTAGTTTTTCTTTACCTTTTCGTGCAAGCTGCTATTTGTCTTGCCACAGCTGTTCTTGTTGCAACTTATTTGCCCCTCACTATTATGGCTATCAATGAACATGATAGGTTAATTCTGTCATGCTATCATAAGTGTATCAGTTGGTTTCTGCACTTTCTTGAACCTGGTTCCGTACAAAATAAAAGTTATATAGAAATCCAAGTTAAACCTTAGGCAAGGCTTAAGTTTAAGCCTAATGATGTGGTTTTTTTAATCCTCAACTGAGGATATTGCTGTTTACAGTTTTACATTGCTTCATTGCATTTGCCTATAGGAAGGTGAAACTGCTACCGAAGAGGTGAAGAAGAGCAATCATGTCTTGAGGAAGCTGGAGAAGCGTCAAGAGACTCGCAAACTTGACCCCCATATTGAGGAGCAATTCGGTAGCGGTCGTTTACTGGCATGCATCACTTCACGGCCTGGTCAGTGTGGCCGTGCTGACGGGTATGGCATCTCTTAACTGTCTTCCTACAGAGGCCTTGTAACATGCTCCCCTAACCTCTTACCTTATCAGCACCTACAATTGCTTTGTTAGACCTGTTAATTTTTACTAGATAGCCTTCATAATAGCTTTTCGGTTCACTAATCTCTTGGATATGCAAGACATGTAGTTCTGAGGTAACAATAATTATTACCACTCTTATTTTTTAATATGATGTCAAATGAGTTTTACAGGGTTATCTTGGAGGGCAAAGAGCTGGAATTCTACATGAAAAAAATCCAGAGAAAGAAGGGGAAGGGAGCTACCTAAAATTTCGTTATTCGAAATTTCATCTTTCAGATCAGACATGTTTCGTTTTTGCTTTACTTTCACCTTTCAGAACATTTGAGATTGTGTTAGTGTTGAGCTTTTAGCTTGAATGTCAAGTAGTGGGTTGTGTCCCTATATAACTGTATTCTCATAACTTAAGTTGCATGTTACTTTTTGTACTTTGAAGTTAGTACCTTGAACTTTATAAATTTAGCCTCTTTTTGTTGGTATGGATGTGAGACTGGTAACCTTGATGTTATTTTTCGGATCATGTATGTTCCGACAATCAAATTATGTACTTCACTTTAAGATACATGAACAAAAGGACTGATCCCTAGGCAAAGGCCGCATGGCTTTAGTCCTTTGTCTTGGTAAGCAATCAGTCTAGCAAGTAATATTATGAGTCATATAGGTAGGTAGGTAGGATTCGTTTACACAATCTAAGAGTTTCAAAAGTTTTACATTTTTTTTTTGGGATTGTTGGATGGGTAAACGACGGATGGCTGAAAACTATTAGTTTTACATTTCTTGTAAGTGGATTATAATTCATGTATATATTACTACGGATGGCAACGGGGCGGGGTTTTGGCCGCTACGAACCCACCTTGATTTATAAACCTATAAATTCGATCTTGCCCCGAATATAAATATTAATTTACCCGCTTTGTCCTAATACATCACCTCATAAACTCGATTTGATCCTGACCTAAAAATTTTAAAAATATTAATCTTCGTCGATGATAAATGTTAGATCCGACCAAACCACCATTACAATAAAAAAATATAGGTTTCAAGAGACTTTAAACCTATATAAAAAATAAAATAAAACTTAATTAAATTACTCACATAAAAAAAATACATATTTAAAAGAATAAACTTGAACTATTGACCGTCAGAATTAGATATATTAAAACTTAAACAAAATATAACAAAAATTTACGATAAATACAAACTAAAAAAATAGCTTAAAACCCCTAAAAGTGTTTATATATAGTAGTATTTTCATAAATATATTAAATTATATATATAATTTAAAATATACCAGGGCAAGGCTAGGTGAGGAATTTTCACCTCATACACGAACCCGCCCCGACTCAATGCATTTTAATACTCGCCCCACCTCGATCCCCAAAATTCAAGAGAAAAAAGAATTTGACCGGGTCGGGTCAGGACACACCGGGTCGGGTAATTTTACCATCCCTGTATATTACTACATAAGAGCTAGAGCTTAATTGTATCTAAATGCATGGTAAAACCAGATGAACAAAGTGAATTGTTATAAACCCAAAGTAATTTCACAGCACCATATGATGATGCTAAGGTTATCCCAACCAATGCTCATATAGCTCAAACAAACCAAAGGGGTAAAGAAACAAAGAAAGAGAGCAGAGAATGCGGGTAAAACCAATGATGGAGCAACGGTGCAATGCAATTCTATGGTTTGCCATATTTCTTCCTTAACCGCTCCTTAACAAAATCGTTTCGAGCTTTAGTTCAAGCTTGTTGTGGGGCAACGTTTACGTAAGAGAAGTGTGTGCCGAGTGCAAAAAGGCCTGCACCAGCAAGGAAGCACCCCACAGTCATCGCCAGCTTCTTAGGTGTGGATGGAAAGCAAAAAACCATCTTTGCTGATCACCAAATCAATTGCATCCACTGATTGAACCAGCACTTTAGCTAGAAAGATAAACCAACCTTGAAAATGTTCAAGATAATACAAATAATATACCCCCAGAATCAGAACCAAGCAAATCCAATAGCGTGCACACTTTTAAGGCTGCCCATTTAGCTCTTCCCCTGCTCTCTAGGTAGGATTAGGATTAGGATTAGGATTAGGATTAGGATTAGAATTAGAATTTATAAAAAAAAATGCTTTTCTCAGAGGCAATTTGTCAGACACTTGGCACGCTTTCTTGATTTATCACATTTCAGTATTGCTTTGACTCAATTTCTGCATTAAATAATAACACAAGTACGGATATCGACATATTTAACCATCGTATTTCATGTTTTTTTAATGTGAAATAATTACTCATGCATGTATGTATGCTATTCCAAATTGAAACGAAAATAGAAAGAACTCATACCTCAAACTGCAACGCTTTAAACAGACAAGTTCCCAAACGATGGAGCTCAATTTAGTTCGAACTTTAATATGTAATATTGAAATGGTTTGAGGTTCAGATTTGACGTAAAATAAGAAAATTTGTAATCCGTTAATATTAACATAAGAGTCGGAATTCCTGAATTGGTATTTGTTTGTTTGTAGGGATAAAGTAATTTTTAGCCCCCGAACTTGGTACTTTTTATCAGCTTGATCCCTGAATTTTCTTTTATCCACATTAGTCTCTAAAGTTGGATTTTTGGTCAACTGACGTGGACAAAAAATTCAAAGACCAAATTAGGAAAAATTAATAAATTCAGGGACTAAAAGTTACAAAGTTGGAAAAAATCGTCAAATTCAACAAAGAAAAAGATGATCCGAGGTGCAATTAATCTTTATATATTCGTAAACTATTCGAATTTGATCCATCAACCAGAATGATTCCAAGGTTTCCCTTATACATAAATGGAATGAACACCTCTCAAGTGTAGTAGAGAATCTCTTCTATGTTTCTTCGGGTTTGTGCCCGAAAAAAGGAAGCAAAATCGTGTCAGGCCAACTTTAACAAGCAGAATGAAAGGATTAGCCTTCATTTAGCAATCGAGACGCCTTATTATCCTGTTAAGCCGAGTAATGACAGTTTGAGGATTGGCATATGATCCATGAAGGTAAATGCCATACGATTCCAATCCTTTCCATCGCGCAATCGATTGAAAGTGTGGCCGTTTGAATTTCTTGCTAATAATCTCGAGAAGCACTATGTTTGTTGTTGCTGATACTAGGTGCGTTAGACCAGCACCGTGAGCACCAATGATGACCGAAGCATCTTGAATGGCTCGGACATGTTCTTTCATCGGCATATATGCAAACAAACCATTGATGAGGTTCACTTTGCATTCGGGATGATTAGATGCCCAACTCGATAGTGAATTGAACACTTGTTCGTTGCTAAGTCTTGTGTAAAACCTATATTCGATTTTGATATAACAAATTGTTTAAGGACCAAATTATAAAAGAAAATAATTTTTTAAGTACTCAAAAGTCTCACATAATGACAAGGAAAATTTCTTTTAAGTCCAAACCTTAAACCCAAAGTTCTTCTAAGTGTTTTCAAGCCAAAATACACAAATACGCCCAGGCGTATCGATACACCCCTTGGTGTTCCGATACGGATTTTCATCACTAGAATTTGGTTTTGCAAACCGTACCGATACAGCCTTACCCGTTTCGATACGGCCTTCATCGGGGCAAGTGTTTTAAGCCAGGCGTTTCGATACGGCCTTCATCTGTGCACATGTTTTAACTTAGGCGTTTCGATACAGCCTTCATCTGTGTTTAAGGATATGCTTAAGCGTACCGATATGGCCACCACCATATCGATACGGTATGTTGAGATCCTCAAGATCTCCGCATTAAATTTTTTGACCGTTGCCTTGTCAGTTATTGGAATCCTAAACTTTTAATTTCCAGTTACCCATACCGATACGCCCCTAGGCGTGCCGATACCATTTTTCATCTCAGATTCCAGTGAGCATAACTCGTATCCATACGACTATTTCGTTTCGATACGCCCCCAATTTTACACTATGACCGTTTCGATACACCTTCCCGCGTATCGATACGTTACTGCACAACGGCTATATTCTTCTTGTAACAGGTATCGGTACGAAAAGTTGTGTACCGATACGGTTGGTTGGCAGACAACATTTATTGCGGGAAAAAAGCCCTCCAACGGCTATATTCAATGCTCCAACCACCCAAACGGATAAAAATCAATAAGAGGGTATAAATACAAGTCTCCAATGCTGCTATAACAACTATTGAACATTCATTGAACAACATTCAACCATTCAAGCAAAATCCAACCCTTTGAGCTCTTAGAGTCAAATCCTTGTACCCAACTTGTGTATTTCATTGTAATCTTTTATTTTAAGTTTGGAGGTTGAGTGTTCTTGTAAATTGGGCAAATATTTACCTTGTGAGGACTTTATCCATTTACCGTTTTCTTTCTTGTAAAAGAGTGAGCCTTGATCAAGCTTTGGGTAGAAAGCTTTGATCGATTGTAACAGTTGTCTCCTTAGCCTAGAAAAGGGGAAGAATTCAATAGTGAATTGGTTAAAATCCTTAGTGGGCGCTAAGGTAGTGGATGTAGAGCTTGTTAGAAGCTTGAACCACTATAAATCCTTGTGTCTTCAATTTTTTATCTTCCAATTGCTTCCCTTCATTTTAAATCGCCAATTCACCCCCTCTTGGCCTTTCGGTATCGATTGATCATACCAACAATTGGTATTAGAGCCACACTCAACCAAAGGTCTAACAACCGTTGAGGCGATTCTAGAATGTGATTCAATCAACCGACACATTAGCCATGGCATCTACTTCCGGCAACTATATGTACGAGTCTCAATCCATCTCTAAACCGCCCTTCTTCAATGGAGACAACTATCCATATTACAAGAACTGAATGAGGTTATTCATCAAATCCAACGTTATCTCCTTTGGGATGTAATCGAAGACGAACCATCTATTTCGATGAAGCAAGAAGGAGAAAGACAAGTTCCCAAGGCCAAGCATGAAATGACCGATGAAGAAAGAAAGAAGTTGCAAATAAATGATAAAGCCTTGCACGTGCTCTTTTGTGCACTTGGACCCGATGAATACGCAAAGATGTCCTCATGTACAAGTGCAAATGAGGTGTGGGACAAGCTAGAGACCACCTACGAAAGCACCAACGATGTTAAGGAGACCAAGATTGGACTCCTCAATTAAAGCTACAAAAATTTCAAGATAGAGCCCGATGAGAGCTTCACCAAGATGCTTGATCATTTTTTCGTCATCGTAAATGGTCTCAAGGGCTTCGGAGAAGTAATCCCCAAAGACAAGCTTGTTCAAAAGCTATTATATTCTATTCCCGAGTCATGGGATGGGAAGAAGACCACTATCATCGAGGCAAAGGACTTGAAGACCTTAAAGCTCGATGCTCTTGTGGGTTCTCTACTAACTCATGAGATCATGAAGCAAAGAAAAGAAGAAGAGAAGAAAATAGAAAAAAATAAGGTTGAAAAGAAGGAAGTAGAATAGAAGAAAATTGGAATTGCTCTCAAGGCTTCACAAGATGAGAGTGATTCAAGTGAGGAGGAGGATAAGGAATTGGCCATGCTAGCCAAATGATTCACTCGACTCATGAGATCCAACCGTAGAAGGAAGTTCAATCGAAGAAGGGATCTCAAGAACAAGAGCAAGAAAGAGGAGAAGGATCTTATTGTGTGTTATGAATGCAAGAAGCCGGGACACATCAGAATTGATTGTCCTCAACTTAAGAAGAAAGGCTTCGAGAAAAAGAAGAAATCAAGGCCTATGTAGCCACTTGGAGCGATGAAGAATATTTAAGTGATGAGGAGCAAGAAGTTGCTAATCTTTGTCTCATGGCCTTTGGGGAGGATCCTAAGGTAACCTCCAACTCATTTAATGATCCTACTTATGATGAATTATTTGATGATTATAATGAGTTGTAAGAGGCTTATGATGAATTGGTTGAAAAGTATAAGGAATAAATTTTGAAAAACAAGAAAATTATTCTAGATTTGAAAAACCAAAACGATTCCTTATCTAAAACCAATTCGGAACTTAAAAAAGAAGGTTTGTGACTTACAAGATAATCAAAAATATTTTGAAAAGGAAAATGTTGATTTAAACAACCTTCTTTCCGAGTTGAATGATCATTACCACAAGGAGGTAAATGATCTCAAAGCTTCCTTGAACAAAGTTGGGAAACCAAGTTTTGGAAAAGGAAAATCTTCAAAATCCAACTATGTGAAAAGAACTTTAATGGGTACAAATATGGGTTCCCAAGGCCCTATTATGGTAAGGGAGTTAGAAGTATATGGATTCCTAAAGATGTTGTTGCTTCTAATGATCTTAATGTAATTGCCTCTTGGATTCCTAAGCGAACCAAGATTTTGAGAACTAATGCTCATGGACCCAAAAAGATTTGGTACCAAAAATCAAAAATTAATTCCATGTTTGTAGGGGAAGTATTGCTACAAGGCCAAAGTTTCAAGTGCAAATCCGTGGTTCCTTGATAGTGGATGCTCAAGACATATGACCGGAGACAAGAGTAGATTCTTGGAACTAGAGCTAAAGAGAGGAGGATTAGTGACATTTGGTGACAACTCCAAAGGTCAAATTTAAGGAACAGGTTCCATTGGTAATCACTCTTCCATACTTATTGAAAATGTATTATATATCAATGGTCTTAAACATAACTTATTAAGCATAACCTAACTTTGTGATAAAGGTTTCATAGTGATTTTTGATATATATGGTTGCAAAATTATAAATGTCGAAACCCACAAAATTGTGCTTTTTGGTCATCGCATAGGAAACATATATATGGTGCATTTAGATGACATTCATATTTCTAATGCATGTTTTGTTGCTAATGATAAACATGATTCATGGTTGTGGCATAGAAAATTAGGGCATGCAAGCATGAGTGTTTTGGAAAAATTGATTTCAAACGATCTTGTAAGAGGTTTGCCTAAAATAAAGTTTTCAATTGATAAAATTTGTGATGCTTGTGCAAAAGGCAAACATAAAAGAGTTTCTTTTAAACCTATTAATGATGTTTCAACTAGTAGAGTTTTACAATTGATCCATATGGATCTCTTTGGCCTATTAGAACAACTAGCTTGGGTGGAAAATCATATGATTTGTTTTAGTTGATGATTACTCTAGATACACTTGGGTTCTATTCTTAATTACTAAAGATGAGGCTTTAGAAAAGTTCATCACATTTTCAAAAATTACTCAAAATGATGTTGGTCAACTTATTACTCATATTAGAAGTAACCATGGTACCGAATTTCAAAATTTAGGTTTTGAGGATTTTTGTAACTCTAATGGTATAAGCCATAATTTTTTAGACCCTCGAACACCTCAACAAAATAGGGTAGAAGAGAGAAAAAATCGTACTTTAGAAGAAATGGCTAGAACCATACTTTGTGAAAATAATTTGTCAAAGTATTTTTGGGCGGAAGACACAAATACCGCATGTTGTATTATAAATAGAGTAATGATTAGGCCTATTTTAAAGAAAACTCCTTATGAACTTCTTAAAAACAAAAGCCTAACATTAGCTATTTTCATCCATTTGGCTGTAAATATTTTGATTTAAACAATAGAAAGGATAATTTAGGCAAATTTGATGCTAAAAGTGATGAAGCTATTTGTAATACCCCGAAATTTGCTAAGTTGTTTAAGAGTCATTTAGCACTAAGATAAGGGCTTAAAATCTAACTTAGTGACTATAATGATAAAATATAAAAGTTAGGATTTCTTTAATTATGGACTCTAGGAAATGAATTTCTGAGAATTTAGAGTACCATGAGATAGAGGATAAGCAAATTAGGGTACTCGAAAAGTTTGGTAATAATCCAAGGGAAAATTGGAATGAAAATTCAAGGTTAAAGTTTAGTGACCAAAATGATAAGTTTTCAAAACTTGTATGTCACAAGTTGAAATATGAAAAGTTGAAGGACCAAAGTTGTAATTTTCCAAAAGTTAGGTGTTTTATTTCATAAATAGATAGAACACCTATTGATGTAGAATGAATATAGAATTACTGGTTTGATCTGATAATTCAAATATTTGGAAAACCACAGTTAAAGTTTTAGTGGAGTTTGGATACCCGGATTGAACTACAAAGTTAAGCGTGCCCAGGTTAGAGTAGCACTATGATGGGTGACCTTATGGGAAGGTCTCATGTCAGTAATTGAGACTGATAAAAAGGAATCAGTTCAAGTTTAAATTATTCGTAGGAATGTCTGAAAAATGATTATTAAGAGAAATTTATCCGATAAAGATTTCGGGTAAATTATCAGTATGTTGGACCGAGTCAAAATTTCAAAATTTTATTTTTTTAAAAAAATTATAGAATATTTCGTATGTCAAAAATATTTATTTATGGAGATCAGAATTATGAGAATTCAGATTTTACCCGATAGTTTGGAAAAAGGAAAATCGTAGTAAGTGATTATCGGGTAATCAGATCCAATTGGAATTTTAACGGCAGTTCCATAGGCCATAGAAAATTCATAAAATATTATTTTTATGAATATTTTAATGTTTCCAGTTAGAATCTAACTAGACTTGGTTTCAATTTTACAAGATGACAATTTTGAAAATAAGATATAGTTGAAGGATTATTTGGACCTAAAGAATTAAATGAATTTAATATTCATTTTTTTATACATGTGGCATAAATAAGAAAAATATAAACAAAAATTAGTTTATCTTTCTCCTACATTTCGAAAATCAAGAGAAAAAGAGGGGAAAACACACAAAATTTTCCTAGGCAAAATTGAAGGCTCCAAAATTAGAATCAAGGTATGTTGCTTTGAGAAAAATTGATCTATGCTTCATGCTCTTTCTTTTGATAGTAATTTTGCATGGTAATTTGAAGAATTGTTCATGATATTGATGAGAGAGAAATTAGGGTTTTAAGTTCTATGTTTAAATTGAAGTTTGATTTAAGCAAATTAAGTGTTGTGAAGTTGAAATCAAGCTTAAATTTAGATTAATTTCATGTTTGAAGACATAAACCCTAACTCTAAAATTTGGGGTTTCATTTAGGGTTTTGAAATTAAGGATGAATATGGAAGGTTTATGATTCTACAAGCTTGATTTTGATGTTAGAATGGAATATTCTCAACTAATTTCCTAAGTGACTATTTTGGCATGTTTGGTAAATTAGGGAAAATATTGTGAAAATTATGTTAATGGTGGATTTGAAGAGATTATAAATTTAGAAGCTTGATTATGACATTAGGACTAAAATAAAGTCCTTGCAAAGTTTAGATACCTAATTTACCAAGTAGGAAGAAATTGGGGATTTAATTGTTAATTCTTGGAAATAAAGATTATATGTTGGAAAAATTATTTTGAGCATATTAGAATGTTGTTTGAATGAAAAAAACATTGGAAACGTTTAGTGACCATTTCAGCCAAAGGACAAAATAGAAGGGAAAATTTGAGAAAAAAGGTAAAAATGTTGGATTGAAAAATTAGTACAAGTTTGCCAACTTTTGTGTAGAATTAGTGACTAAAATGTCACTTTAGCAAAAGTTAGTGGATTAAAGGGCATTGAGTAAAAGTTAGTGGAGAATGTTAGAATTACGGAGAAATTGTGATTTGGGCTTGAATAATTTGCAAAAGTTGCAAGATGGTCACTAGGGACCAAATTGAACTATTCGGCTTCTAAGAGGGAAAAGGGAAGAAATTTTTTTATATATTTGAATATTTGTACTAGTATTTAATAGTTAAACAATGTTAGATTAAAGAAAATCTAACATGTATATTGTATATGTTCGATGTGTAATTTTGCAACATCCGAGCAAGACAAAGAAACTCGAGATAAAAAGCGCGAGGAAAAAGTAGTAGATTAACTTAGTGAGGCCAGTATTTTGCATAGCCCAGGTGAGTGCATTACATACATGTATGACATGTTACAAATAGGACGACTTGTGATAAGTCGACCTTAATATAAATAAAAAATGTAGGTTGATCAAATTATGCAAATAGCATGAAAATTAAATGGCATATGAGATATATGGATATGGCATAATGATTTATCTAAGATAAATCATATTATAGATATTGGGTATGAACTGCCCATTATCTAATTATGGATAATATTATTGATGGACTGTATATTGAATATGAAAATATTATATTGTTCTGCCCGAGTACTAGTGTGAAAGTCTTGGTATAGTTGGATATCCATAGAGTCCTAGCAGTTACGTCATAGGCACTACGGTGCCGAGATAATGTAGGCACTACGTTGTTGAGATAATGTAGGCACTACGGTGCTGAGATAATGTAGGCTCTTCAGTGCTGAGATAGACACTAAGGTGTCGTATGAGGAGCAAAAGGCGTTCTCGAGTACGTACTCATCTCAGTTGCTATGGCGATGTAGATGCTACGGTGTCGTGATGATTCGCGTACCATAGCATCACATGAATTGTACTTTGGGCTATAAATCAGGAAATGCTTTTAAGCAAGTAAATAGACCAGTATGTCTATCATATTTATTGCTGATAAATAAAGAATAATGTTATGACTTTGAACATATATACATGAAACCATGATTCGTTGAAATAAGTTAGTTTCTCAGTTACCATGATAAATGATGAAATAATATAAATATGCACGAGATATTACTTGCCATTTTACAAGGACCGTGTTATTTATGTTAAATGTTCATATTGTTACAATTGTGCCTCACTAAGTTATGATTAGCATGTGATTCGTATTATACGTACGTCGATCGGGCTAATAGTATCGAGGAAGGAGCTGCACTTTTGGAAATCAAGTTACCTCTTATAAGCAATAGTATGTCATTTACATCCTAGACTAGTGGGCATGTACTCGTATTTTTAAATATGCAGTTGTTTTATACTACTAAACTTATAAGTTAGGTTTCTTATTTAAATGGGCATGTAATATAAGTACTATGGATAAATAATATGGTTTTAAACTTTTAGACATAGAATTAGTATAAATATTATATAATTTATGCTAATCAAGTACCGATTTTTAAATCAAAGAAAGGGTCTAGGTAGTACACATAATTTACACCTGAATTATATTTTCAAGTTAATAGCTGTCTTAAATATTTATTTAATCAATTCAGGGTTGAAACTAGGTGTTACTAGACATGTTTACAATTCAATTAAACCGAGGAAAAAATTATTTAACTAAACTGGTTTATAAAAAAATTTTACAAGTCGGGAAATCAGTTAAAAACTTTAGTAACATCTTCAATGTGTATTTAATTATTGAATATATGTTGAGGGTGTTACAATTTAGTGGTATCAGAGTAAAGGTTTAGCCGATTCTGGAGGTTAAACCCAGTCAGATGTGATTTGTTTAAAGTCTACATACCCCTAGGATGATATGTTATTGGTGCATTGCTTATATAACTTGATGTGGCTCTTTACTAATATGATCATGAATATGTTGTAATAGACAATGTCCGACACTAAGGGATCACGTCATGCGACGGGTCACAAGGGTCCAGAAGAGGCTCAAAGCGGTAGTAATGAGGTATAACGTGATCCACCTCTAGCTCATGTCCCAACTGAGCCACCTGCACAACAGAGAGCTCCAGCTCAAGGATATGGAGCATTAGTGCAAGCGTTAGAGGCGATGGTAAATAGGCTGCAGTCATCTGCACCCGTACCAGTTCTGGCTCCCGCACCCGTAAGGGCATCAAATGCTAAAGAACTTAAGAAATTGGGTGCACCTGAGTTCAATGAAGAAGGTGGTCCAATGGCTGCAGACTTGTGGTTAAATGATGTTAAGGTTATGCTGGATCAGTTAAGTTGTTCTTATGTTGAAAAATTAGAGGGAGCTGTATCTCTTTTAAGGGAACATGCTCGAATATGGTGGTCAAATGCCATAGAGCCGGTACCTGCTGAATAAGTAACTTGGACATTTTTTCAGGAAGCATTTAGTGTCAAATATGTTGGTGATCAATTTAAGAGAGAAAAGCTTCAACAGTTCCTGGATCTCAAGCAAGGCAATCATTCAGTTTATGAATATGAGTTGGATTTTAATTGATTAAGCCGATACACAGCTGAATTAGTGCCAACTGAAAAATCTCGCTGCGAATGGTTCATTGAAGGGCTTCATCCAAAACCCAATGAATTAATGTTAGGCATGAATCTGTCAGTTTATCAAGATACGGTGAATAGAGCAAAGGCTATGGAAAGGAACTATCTAGAGCGAGTTAGAGCTCAACCATCTCGATCAACTAAAAGACCCGGAGAATCATTTGTGTCAGCATAGTCTAAGCGAGGTAGAGGTTCTTGCCAACAAAGCAAGACTGGAACTGGATCTACATGCGGGAATCCTTATCCTAAAAGAGCCCAAGCATCTTAAATGTCTACTGCAGACTCGAAGAAGTCAGAAAAAGTTTCTAAACCAGAATGAGCAATATAGGAAGAAGCATGGAGGGGTTTGTTGGATGATTACAGGAGCCTGTCTGCGATGTGGACAGATGTGACATTTTTTAGAGAATGTCTACGAGGATAGACAGAGAACCCCATCTAGTCAGAATGATCTACAGTAGCTCCACCTAGAGGTCGCGGTCGTGGTGGAACGGGATAAGCTAGAATGTCTAACCAAGCCAGATCAGACGCGACACCAGCATGAGAATTTCAAACCTCAGCTCGAGTATATAATATGTGCACAGATGAGGATAAGCATGATCTAGATATTATAGCAGGTACTTTTTGACTTTTTGGTGAATCTGTGTTTATTTTAATTGATCCTGGTTCTACACATTCGTATATTAGCTCTAAGCTAGTTGCTAAAAGAAGAATTCCTAAGAAAACTGTTAGTAGTGATGTGATTGCCAGTAATCCGCTTGGGCATAGAGCAAGCGTGACCCGGATATGTAGGAATTGTCCCTCAGTGATTCAAAAGATTGGTTTTCCAACGAATTTGATGGAGCTACCATTTCATGAATTTAAGATTATCTTGGGAATGGATTGGCTATCTGCATATGATGCAGATGTTAAATGTAAAAAGAAGCAATTAATACTTCAAGGATCGGATGGTTCTGAAGTAATTGTAGTGGGAGAAAGAAATGATTGCCTAAACTCAGTAATCTGTGCATCAATGGCTTAGAGGATGTTAAATAATGGGTGTAAAGCGTATTTAGTTAATGTGGTAAATACACAAGCAGTAAACAAGAAATTGGAAGATATTCCAACTGTGCGAGAATTTCCAGAGGTAATTCCAGATGAGTTGCCAGGGTTACCTCCAGATAGAGAGGTACAATTCAGAATAGATGTGTACCCTAAAATAGAGATGGTATTTGATGGCACCTTATAGGATGGCGCCAACAAAATTAAGGGAACTAAAAGCTCAACTGCAAGAGTTATTAGATCGAGGCTATATTCGACTAAGTGTGTCACCATAGGGAGCCCTAGTGTTATTCGTAAAGAAGAATGATGGATCTTTACGATTGTGTATAGATTATCGACAACTAAATAAGGTGACAATAAAGAATAAGTATCCGTTGCCAAGAATTGAAGATCTATTTGATAAGCTCAGAGAAGTTGCTGTGTTTTAAAAGATTGATCTTCGATCAGGCTATTATCAGCTAAAAGTTAAGAAAGAATATATACCAAAGACAACATTCAGGACTTGTTATGGACATTACAAGTTTTTGGTAATGCCGTTTTGTCTCACAAACATCCATGCCGTATTTATGGATTTGATGAATAGGGTGTTTCAACCCTACTTAGACCAGTTTGTGGTGGTGCTTATAGATGGTATCTTGGTATACTCTAAGACTGAAGATGATCATGATCGACATCTCCGAGTGGTATTACAGACATTAAGGGAAAAACAATTTTATGCAAAGTTTTCCAAATGTGAATTCTAGCTATCCGAAGTAACTTTTCTCGGAAACGTCGTATCTGTTGATGGAATAAGAGTGGATCCCAAGAAGATACAAGCTATTCTTGATTGGGAAGCACCAAAGAATGTCTCAGAAGTTAAAAGTTTCTTGGGATTAGCTGGATACTATAGACGATTTGTCCAAAACTTCTCTATTATTGCTATGCCACTCACCCAACTATTAAGAAAATATGTTTCTTTTGTATGAACAGAGAAGTGTCAAGAGAGTTTTGAAAGCTTAAAGAAAGTTTTGACAGAGGCACCAGTATATGGTGAAAAGTGTCATATCTACACTGATCACAAAAGTTTGAAGCACTTGATGACACAATGAGATCTGAATCTGAGACAACGGAGATGGGTTGAGTTTTTAAAGGATTGTGATATGGTTATTGATTATCACCCTGGAAAGGCTAATGTAGTAGCAGAAGCTCTTAGCCAGAAGACATTTTCTATTCTACGCGCAATGAATGCACAACTATCTTTGGGACCAGATGGTTCTTTAGCAGCAGAGTTTCAGCTTAAACCAATTTTTCTGAATTGGATCAAAGATTTACAGCTCTTGGATGAAGAATGTATTGAAAAGAGAAGACAAGCTGAATCATGAGAAGTACAAGACTATGAAATCAAGTCTGATGGTTGTTTATACTATTAAGGAAAAGTTTATATTCTTGATAATGGTGAATTGAAGAAAGAAATTTTAACAGAAGCTCACTATTGTCCATTAGGTATGCACCATGGAAGTAATAAGATGTATCAAGATTTGAGAACCCGCTATTGGTGGCTGGGAATGAAAAGAGCAATCTCAGAGTTTGTAGAAAAATGTCTGACATGTCAACAAGTTAAAGCAGAGCATCAAGTGCCTTTTAGATTGTTGCAGCTTATCTTCATTCCTTAGTGGAAATGGGAAAAAGTAACTATGGATTTTGTAACAGGACTACTAGTTACGCCCAGCAAAAAGGATTCAATATGGGTCATTGTGGATCGATTATCGAAGTTTGCACACTTTATTCCAGTGGGTGGATTATTCAATTATTAAGTATACAAAATTGTATATCAGAGAAATAGTACGACTACATGGTGTCCCAGTATCGATTGTATCGGACAGAGACTCGAGGTTTACCTCGAGATTCCAGGGAGCATTACATGAGGCTTTAGGTACTAAACTAAATTTTAGTACTGCATTTCATCCGCAGTCGGACGGGCAGCCAGAACGAACAATCCAAATCTTAGAAGATATGTTACGAGCTTGCATTATTGAGTTCACTGGATCATGGGAAAGGTATTTGCCATTAGATGAATTCGCATATAACAACAGTTACCATGCAAGCATCAAAATGGCACCGTTTAAAGCACTTTATGGAAGAAAGTGCAGAACTCCTCTTAATTGGTTCAAATTACAGGATCAAAATGTTTTTAATGATCCAAAAACATGTGGGATTGATTTAACCCGAGAAATGGAAGATAAAGTGAAGATTATTCAGAATAATCTCAAAGTAGTCGCGAATCAACAAAAGGCATATGCAGATAAAAAGATAAGAGATGTTGAATTTGAAGTTGGAGATAAAGTTTTCCTGAAGGTCTCACCATGGAAGAAAGTATTATGTTTTGGTCGAAAAAGGGAAATTAAGTGGCCTTACCTCTAGAGATGAGCAATGTCCATGATGTATTTCATGTATCTATTTTGCGAAGGTACATATCAAATCTCTCGCATGTTATCGCTCCATAAGAGATTGAGTTGCAACCTGATTTAACAAATGAAGAAGAACCAGTGGAGATTTTATCTTATGGAGTTAAAGAGTTGAAGAATAAGAAAATTCCATTGGTCAAAGTCCTTTGGAGGAATCATAAAATGGAAGAGGCAAATTGGGAAACTGAGGAGAAAATGAGGAAGCAATACCCGAAGCTATTTGAAATAGGTACGTTTTAAAATTCGATGACGAATTTTCTTAAGAGGGGGAGAATTGTAATACCCCAAAATATGCTAAGTTGTTTAAGAGTCATTTAGCACTAAGATAAGGGCTTAAAAGCTAACTTAGTGACTAGAATGACAAAATATAAAAGTTAGGATTTCTTTAATTATGGAATCTGGGAAAGGAATTTCTGAGAATTTAGAGTACCATGAGATAGAGGATAAGCAAATTAGGGTACTCGCAAAGTTTGGTAATAATCCAAGGAAAAATTGGAATAGGAATTCAAGGTTAAAGTTTAGTGACCAAAATGATAAGTTTTCAAAACTTGTATGGTACAAGTTAAAATATAAAAAGTTGAAGGACCAAAGTTGTAATTTCTCAAAAGTTAGATGTTTTATTTCATAAATAGATAGAGAACCTATTGATGTGGACTGAATATAAAATTACTGGTTTGATCTGATATTTCAAATATTTGGAAAATCACAATTAAAGTTTTAGTGGAATTCGGATACTCGGATCAAACTGCAAAGTTAAGCGTGCTCAGGCTAGAGTAGCACTAGGATGGGTTTTCAAAACTTGTATGGTACAAGTTAAAATATAAAAAATTGAGACTGATAAAAAGGAATCAGTTTGAGTTGAAATTATTCGTAGGAATGTCTAAAAAAGGATTATTAAGAGAAATTTATCCGATAAAGATTTCGAGTAAATTATGAGTATGTTGGACCGAGTCAAAATTTCAAGATTTTAATTTTTACAAAATTATAGAATATTTCGTATGTCAAAAATATTTATTTATGGAGATCAAAATTATGAGAATTTCAGATTTTACCCGATAGTTTGGAAAATGGAAAATCGTAGTAAGTGATTATCGGGTAATCAAATTGAATTAGAATTTTAAAGGCAGATCCATAGGCCATGTAAAATTCATCAAATATTATTTTTATGAATATTTTAATGTTTTTAGTTAAAATCTAACTAGACTTGGTTTCAATTTTACAAGATGGCAATTTTGAAAATAAGATATAGTTGAAGGATTATTTGGACCTAAAGAATTAAATGAATTTAATATTCATTTTTTATACATGTGGCATAAATAAGAAAAATATGAACAAAAATTTGTTCATCTTTCTCCTACCTTTCAAAAATCAAGAGAAAAAGAAGGGAAAACACACAAAATTTTCCTAGGCAAAATTGAAGGCTCCGAAGTTAGAATCAAGGAATGTTGCTTTGAGAAAAATTGATCTATGCTTCATGCTCTTTCTTTTGATAGTAATTTTGCATGGTAATTTGAAAAATTGTTCATGATATTGATGAGAGAGACATTAGGGTTTCAAGTTCTATGTTGAAATTGAAGTTTGATTTAAGCAAATTAAGTGTTGTGAAGTTGAAATCAAGCTTAAATTTGGATTAATTTCATGTTTGAAGACATAAACCCTAACTCTAGAATTTAGGGTTTCATTTAGGGTTTTGAAATTAAGGATGAATATGGAAGGTTTATGATTCTAAAAGCTTGATTTTGATGTTAGAATGGAAAATTTCTCAACTAATTTCCTAAGTGACTATTTTGGCATGTTTGGTAAATTAGGGAAAATATTGTGAAAATTATGTTAATGGTGGATTTGAAGAGATTATGAATTTATAAGCTTGACTATGACATTAGGACTAAAATAAAGTCCTTGCAAAGTTTAGATACCTAATTTACCAAGTAGGAAGAATTTGGGGATTTAATTGTTAATTCTTGGAAATGAAGATTATATGTTGGAAAATTATTTTGAGCATATTAGAATGTTGTTTGAATGAAAAAACAATATTGGAAAAGTTTAGTGACCATTTCGGCCAAAGGACAAAATAGAAGGGAAAATTTGAGAAAAAAGGTAAAAATGTTGGATTGAAAAATTAGTACAAGTTTGCCAACTTTTGTGTGGAATTAGTGACTAAAATGTCACTTTAGAAAAAGTTAGTGGATTGAAGGGCATTGAGTAAAAGTTAGTGGAGAATGTTAGAATTACTGAGAAATTGTGATTTGGGCTTGAATAATTTGCAAAAGTTGCAAAATGGTCACTATGGACCAAATTGAACTATTTGGCTTCTAATAGGGAAAAAAGGATTTTTTTGGAAATTTTTTTATATATTCGAATATTTGTACTAGTATTTAATAGTTAAAAAATGTTAGATTAAAGAAAATCTAACATGTATATTATATATGTTCGATTTGAAATTTTGTAGCATTGGAGCAAGACAAAGAAACTCGAGATAAAAAGGGCAAGGAAAAAATTGTGGATTAACTTAGTGAGGCCAGTATTTTGCATAGCCCAGGTGAGTGCATTACATGCATGTATGACATGTTACAAATAGGACGACTTGCGATAAGTCGACCTTAATATAAATGAAAAATGTATGTTGATCAAATTATGCAAATAGCATGAAAATTAAATGGCATATGAGATATATGGATATGGCATAATGATTTATCTAAGATAAATCAGATTATAGATTTTGGGTATGAACTGCCCATTATCTAATTATGGATAATATTATTGATGGACTGTATATTGAATATGAAAATATTATATTGTTATGCCCGAGTACTAGTGTGAAAGTCTTGGTATAGTTGGATATCCATAGAGTCCTAACAGCTGCGTCATAGGCACTACGGTGCCGAGATAATGTAGGCACTACGGTACCGAGTTAATGTAGGCACTACGGTGCTGAGATAGACACTAAGGTGTCGTATGAGGAGCAAAGGGTGCCCTCAAGTACGTACTCATCTCAGTCGCTACGGTGATGCAGACGCTACAGTGTCGTAGACACTACGATGTCGTGATGACCCACGTACCATAGCATCACATGAATTGTACTTTGGGCTATAAATCTGGAAATGCTTTTAAGCAAGTAAATAGACCAGTATGTCTATCATATTTATTGCTGATAAATAAAGAATGATGTTATGACTTTGAACATATAGACATGCAACAATGATTCATTGAAATAAGTTAGTTTCTCATTTACCATGATAAATGATGAAATGATATAAATATGCACGAGATATTACTTGCCATTTTACAAGGACCGTGGTATTTATGTTAAATGTTCATATTGTTACAATTATGCCTCACTAAGTTATACTTAGCCTGTGATTCGTATTACACGTAGGTCGATCGGGCTAATAGTATCATGGAAGGAGCTACACTTTTGGAAATCAAGTTACCTCTTATAAGCAATAGTATGTACACTTGCATCCTAGACTAGTGGGCATGTACTCGTATTTTTAAATATCCAGTTGTTTTATACTACTGAACTTATAAGTTAGGTTACTTATTTAAATGGGCCTATAATATAAGTATTATGGATAAATAATATGGTTTTAAACTCTTAGACATGGAATTGGTATAAATATTATATAATTTATGCTAATCAAGTAGCGATTTTTAAATCAAAGAAAAGGTCTAGGTAGTACACATAGTTTACACCCTGAATTATATTTTCAAGTTAATAACTGTCTTAAATATTTATTTAATCAATTCAGGGTTGAAACAAGGTGTTACTAGATAGGTTTACAATTCAATGAAACCGATGAAAATTTTATTTTACTAAACTGGTTTATAAAAAAGATTTACAAGTCAGGAAATCAATTAAACACTTTAGTAACATCTTCAATGTGTATTTAATTATTGAATATACGTTAAGGGTGTTACACTATTTTCTTAGGCTTGAGGGACATGAACCTCGAGGAAAAAGAAGTGAGCTATCCAAGAGAGTTCAACTATGTCAATAGTGGTGAGATTTTGGGTGATCCATCCAAAGGGGTAACCACTAGATCTTCTCTTAGAAATGTTTGTAATTATGGTACATTTATCTCATGCATTGAGCCTAAAAATATCAAAGAAGCATTAAATGATGATTTTTTGATATTGGATATGCAATAATAGTTAAATCAATTTGAGACAAGTAAAGTATGGACATTAGTTGATAGGCCTAGTAATAAATCTATTATAGGAACTAAATGAGTTTTTAGAAACAAACTAGATGAGAGTGGTAACATAGTGAGAAACAAGGCTAGACTTGTTGCTCAAGGTTACACTCAAGAAGAGGGAATCAATTTTGAAGAAACTTATTCACCTGTAGCTAGAATGGAAGCCATTAGGATGTTATTAGCATTTGCATGTTATCATGAATTCAAGCTCTTTCAAATGGATGTTAAAAGTGCATTTCTAAATGGTTTTATAAATGAAGAAGTGTTTGTAGAACAACCACCTGATTTTGAAGATCTAAATTACCCAAACCATGTTTTTAAACTTTCAAAAGCTTTGTATGGTTTGAAACAAGCTCCTAGAGCTTGGTATGAATGTTTATCAAATTTTCTAATTGAAAAAAGTTTTGAAAAAGGAAAGGTGGATACTGCACTTCATAAAAAGAAATGACAAAGACATATTAGTAGTTCAAATTTATGTTGATGATATTATTTTCGGTTCTACTAATGAATTTCTTTGTCAAGAGTTTGCTAATATGAAAATATTATATTGTTATGCCCGAGTACTAGTGTGGAAGTCTTGGTATAGTTGGATATCCATAGGTCATAGCAGCTGCGTCATAGGCGCTACGATGCTAAGATAATGTAGGCACTTCGGTGCTGAGATAGACACTAAGGTGTCATATGAGGAGAAAAGGGCGTCCTCGAGTACATACACATCTCAGTCGCTAAGGCGATGCAGACACTACGGCATCGTAGACACTACAGTGTCGTGATGACTCGCGTACCATAACATCACATGAATTGTACTTTGGGCTATAAATCAGGAAATACTTTTAAGCAAGTAAATAGACCAGTATGTCTATCATATTTATTGTTGATAAATAAAGAATGATGTTATGAATTTGAACATATATACATGCAACCATGATTCATTGAAATAAGTTAGTTTCTCATTTACCATGATAAATGATGAAATGATATAAATATGCACGAGATATTACTTGCCATTTTACAAGTACTGTGGTATTTATGTTAAATGTTCATATTGTTACAATTATGCCTCACTAAGTTATGCTTAGCGTATGATTCGTATTACATGTAGGTTGATCAGGCTAATAGTATCGAGGAAGGAGTTGAACTTTTGGAAATCAAGTTACCTCTTATAAGCAATAGTATGTACACTTACATCCTAGACTAGTGGGCATGTACTTGTATTTTTAAATATGCAGTTGTTTTATACTACTGAACTTATAAGTTAGGTTACTTATTTAAATGAGCTTATAATATAAGTATTATGGATATTTAATATGGTTTTAAACTCTTAGACATGGAATTGGTATAAATATTATATAGTTTATGCTAATCAAGTAGCGATTTTTAAATCAAAGAAAAGGGTCTAGGTAGTACACATAGTTTACACCCTGAATTATATTTTCAAGTTAATAAGTGTCTTAAATATTTATTTAATCAATTCAGGGTTGAAACTAGGTGTTACTAGACAGGTTTACAATTCAATGAAAATGAGGAAAATTTTATTTTACTAAACTGGTTTATAAAAAAATTTACAAGTCAAGAAATCAGTTAAAAACTTTAGTAACATCTTCAATGTGTATTTAATTATTGAATATACGTTGAGGGTGTTACACTATTTAATTATACGACTTGGTATATCTCATTAGGAAGCTCCAGTGATGTTAATTAAAAGAAGCAGTTTTATTCCTCTAAGATTAAATTACGATTATATTATTACCAGTTAAAGAAGATTTGATAGTAGCACTAGTATTAGTGCTGTATGAATCTAGTAAGGATTCTACCTTATTCAATAATACGTCCCATAATAGGTTGGGATGTGTAGTGATGTAATAAGGCTAAAGTAGTAATAGATGTATTTAGTCAAAAGTCACACTTTGTCTTATAAGCATTAAATGCTTAATTATCTTTGGAGGAAAATAGTGTATCGATTACACAGCCTCAGCTCGAGTCTACTATGACAAACTGGATCAAAGATTTATAGATAAAAGATAGGATATGCCTGGAAAGAATTCAGTAAGGTGAAAAGGAAAAATTTAAAGATTTCGATATTAAGTCTAAAGGATGTTTATGTTATCAAGGAGTAATTTATATCCCCAACGATAATAAGTTAAAGAGAGAACTAAGAGGTGATTGAATCTGATTTGATTCAGTTCAAGATGTGAAGAATAAAGTAAGAATGGTTCGAAGTAATTTAGAATTTCTTGAGAATGGTGGATATTATCTGCTGATCTTGAAAGAAAAGATATTTATATGAAGTTAAGGATGAAACATTCTTTAAAAGTTTCACCTTGGAAGGAAGTGTTATGGTTTGGACAAAAAAGGGAAGTCAAGTCTGAGATTTATTGGGCCTTATAATATTGTGAAAAGATTTGATCCGGTGGTTTATTAGTTAGCCTTACCTCTAGAAATGGATAAGATTCACAATGTATTCCATGTATCGATGCACAAGAAGTATCGATTAGATCCTTTACACATCATTACCTCAGAGGGAATAGGGATTCAACCGGATTTGATTTATGAGGAAGAATCTATAAGGATTTTGGCACATGAAGTCAAAGGACTAATAAGTAAGATGATCTCGCTTATTAAAGTTCTTTGGTGAAATTATGAAGTCGAAAAAGCGATTTGGGAAAGAGAAAAAGATATGAGAAAACAATTTCCTCATTATTTTGAACCAGGTATGTGTTGAAAATTCAAGGATGAATTTTTCTTAAGGGGGAGAATTTTAATATCCCATATTTTTGGTTAGTGACCAAAATGTAACTTTTAAAAGTTTAGGGGTTAAAGTGTAAACTTTGGAAAAGTTTAGGGACCAAAGTGTAATTTCAAAAAGTTGTATATTTTAACCCCATAAATGAATAGTTTACCCTCAAGAATTACATTTTTGTGTTACCCGAAATTTTCGTACGGAGTTTGTATTATTAGCTATAAAACGATAAAGTTCGGAAGAATATTCGGATAATCGGATCAAATCGAATATCTAGGATACTTTGAAGGATGATAAGGCAAGGTTAATTATGTTATTTTACATGTCTAAGATATTTTCTTTTTGTGGGAAGAATAGGAACCCTTGGATTTAAGTTGATTTTTCCATGTTAAATATGAGCCGTTGGATGAAAAATGGCAAGATCGTAATTTTGGAGAAATATTAGGGGAAAGCTGATAACTACTAAATCAAGGTTAAATCTAGGCTATTGGATGAAGGATGATGACATGTGGTACATTATGGATTCATTGGATTTGAGGGCAAAATGGTTATTTCACTATTTGGAGGATTTTCAGTAATTATCAGAATAATAGACTGAGTTAGGAAAATTCAGTCTAAGTCCTTCAGAAAGGAAGTTTTTATGAGATAATAGTATTTATTTTCCGAATATGGAAATATAGAATTTTCGGAATAGGTCCGGTAGCTTGGTAAAGGTAAAATCGTAGTAGAAGTATTTAGAGAATATCGGGAAATCAGATTGAATTGAAATTTCAGAGACTGTTCCATAAGCCATGGAAAATCATAAAATGATATTTATGGAATAGTTTCTGGTTGAGAAGGAACTAATTTAGTTAGATTATAATGGAATGACAATTTTGAAACAAACTAGTAAATAAAGACTAGTTGGAGGGCAAATTGGTCATTTGGCAAGGATGACAATTTTGAAATATTTTTGAAATGTTGAGGACATTTTTGGAAGATGAAATATACATGGATTTAATCTTGGCCCTTGATTTTAGATGAGATTAAATTAGCCATTGGATTTAAAGGCTAAATTGGTAATTTCACTATTTAAATGAATTTAAAATTCATTTAATAGTTACAAGTGTAATTTAATAGTGAAGAGATGAAAAAAATGTTCATCTTTTCCAGCCATAAACCATGGAGAAAGAGGAGAAAAAAGAGGGAAATTTCCAAGCTCGATTTAAGCCCCGAATCTCGGTTTTTAGGTAATCTTTCGAACTACAAAGTTGTTCTACTCTTCGAGCTCTATCTTTTGATGCAAATAATTTATATAATACTTGCTTGGTTGATGAGAATTGATATGTGGAAGAAATTAGGGTTTATGAACAAAATTGAGGCTTTTGAGATTTTATGATTCCATGGTTGAATTTAAGTTGGAATCAAGCTTATATGATGTTAAAATCATGTTTTTGAGTTAGGATTTAAATACTACATATTTTGTTTTGTATGGAGAAGATTAGGGTTTATGGATTTAAGTATAACTTAGGGTTTTTAATGTTGGATTAATGATCTAGTAAGCTTGATTTGTTGTTTGGAAGCAAAACCCTAAGTTAAAATTATAGGGACCAATTCGACAAGCTTCAAAGTTAAGGGACCGAATCTGAATTTTATGAATTTGGAGTGTATTTATATTATTAATGATGTTAGAGACATGAAAATGAAGTTAGGATGCTAAACCGATGTTGAATCGAATTAGTGACCATTTTGACAAATTGTCAAAATCAAGTGACCAAATAGGAAATGAATTATTGGATGAGGATTAAATCTGATTTTTAGTTAAAATAATAGAATTAAGGTAGTAGTGTTGCTTTGAGGACTAAATTGCAAAGTTAAGAAGTTTGAATTCTTACCTTTGCATTTTAGTGACTATTTTGGGCAAAGAAAGAATATTAGAGGAAATTATTTTGAATAATTATTTGATGAAGAAGAGGATGAATTGGTGGTTTGAAGCAAGTGATGGGACTAAACTGATAAGTAGAAAATAAAGAGAAGTTAGTAGAAATTAGAAGTTTATTATGGAAAGTTATGTAGAAGATTGAATTTTGGCAGTGACTTCGAAAATTTACCATAAATTCTATAAAAAGGCTTAGATGGTGAATTTTATATTGATATAAAGGTATTTCAGTCTAGTTTTGTTTTCAACAAACGGAAACTGATTCCGAGTTCTGAGTTAAAAGATATGAATTTTTAATCGAATGAAGGTCAAAAAATTTATAGAGCAGATTCTGTAAGGACAGATCTGTGATGGGAGTTTGAAGAATTTTCATAATTTTTTTAGATTTTATTAATTTTGTGGCTTATACGGTTAGAACCATTATCAAATATAGTTTTTCCAGTATAAAGGAAATTAAGATCTGGTATGTATTATGTCCGGTATAAGTAAATCTTTGAAGGTAGCGCAAGCTATCAAAAAATGGAATTTGAAATATTTTATATTTAAATGTGAGTTAGCAAACTCGGAAGAATTATTGGAAGTTCAAATTGGTCACTATGGACCATAATGAGTTTTTTAACAGTACAATGAAGAAAGAAATAATATTTGGAAATTTTATACTTGAATGATTATATTAGACAACATGCTTAAGTTAATGTTAGATTTGAATCTAACAAATATTTTATTTTATTCGTGTGATTAATGAAGTCAAGTCCAAATCAAAGAAGGTTTGAGGTTCTATAAAGGAAATGATCGAGTAGAATTTAGTGAGGCATGCTAATAAATGGCCCAGGTGAGTGCAATGCATACATAACATGATACATGGATGTTTTATACATCATTGGTAAGACTTGCGATAAGTCTACCTTATTTATATATTGGCATGATATTTATGTCATTGATCATATATTTGACATATTTTAAATATGTCAAAGGTTGAACACAAATACATGGATCACTAGTTATATATAATGGTGTACTATGAATGTTATTTCGGGTATGAACTGTCTAATGTTCAATTATATTGATATATGTTGCCATGGATGGAACAAATACGAAAATTATGCCCAAATAAGTCATTGAGGGACAAGGTATAGTTGGCATGCCATAGAGTCCAACAGCACGCTGCATATACAGGAAACCGAGATAGCACTATAGTGTACGTAAAGGACACTTAGTGCATGGTAAGAACGGCCTTATAAATGTGCGAAAAATCGGGAGGTTAGCACAGCCTTATAAATGTATAGAAATTGTGAGCACTTCGGTGCATATTTGACTCGCGTACCCAACGTCCTCAAGGTTTAGTTTGGGCTATAAATAAACGGATAATAAATAGTAAACATGTTGGTGTTTATTCGGGTATCCGGTTTATATGAACACTCAGGGCAAATGGCAAGTATATCGGTAAGAAATTTATATCCGGTTTATATTATGTTGATACATGATTAGTATGATGGTATACTTATCTAGTGATCATGATGCATTTATGCATATACAACATATTATGATAATCGGGCAAGTATGAAAATCTTATGACATTGCATATAGTAAATAATTAATAATGCAATGTGAAAGTTGATGCATTGGCATATATCATGCTATATAAATGTAGTTATAAAGTTGAATAAAAATTTAAATTATTGTTATTAATTTCCTTTATTGCCTCGCTAAGTTCGTACTTAGCGTGTGTTTAGTTGTACACACGTAGGTAAATCAAGATGAGAGTGAGAAAAGCATTGCATCAATATTGGAAAGCTCAACAGGTAATCACAGTAATGACATCCTAATTGAGGTTTGATTATTATAGTGGCATGTATACTTGCTAAACCTATTCAAGTTGTGATTGGCATTTCTGGAAAGATTCAAAGTTAAGAGTAAATTCAGGTGATGAGTTACATGCTAAGATAATTGATTTATGATTGGAACTCGAACAAATAATTTAAGTCGATTTTAAATAAAGTTAAGCATGCTTGGGCTAGAGAAATTTTAGGATGGGTGACCATTGAGAAGTTTACTGAAAATTTTAAATTACCCTGATTTTTTATTAAAGAAGTCGTAACATTTCCAACTCGTACCTGGTGTACGGATACGAGAAAGGGGTGTTACATAGTGTGGTAAAATCCTTTTCTTTTTTAAGAGGAACATGCCCCCTCTCTTTATTTTTTCTGCAGATTTTGAGAAAAGGATAATATCACCTTGTCCCATGCTTGTTTTTCATTCTTTTTCATCTTTCTCATTTGAAAACCAAGCAAAATGTGTAATCTTTATTCTTTTCTTGTGAGAATTTTAGATTTGTGGTTGAGGGAAGTTTAATCTTTGCTCAAAGATCTTTTCATCAAGGTAAGAATGATTGATTTTGGTGGAGGTTGAAAATGGGTGTTTGGTGGGGGTTGAATAGGAAGAACAGAAATGGGAGATTTAACTCCATTTCTTATTGTAGGATTTTTCTTTTTCATATCCAAGTTTCCAACAACGTTGTAACTTGTTTTACAATATTCTTTTGTAGTGAAAGAAGTTGAAAATTCTTTCAAGGAACAAGGAATGAAGAAAGCTTGAAGCTTGGGCTTGGAGCTTCACTCTCTGTTGTAAGATAAATGTTAGTACACTAGTAACTCCTTTGTGTTCCTGAAAATCATAAATTTGATTCTTGTTATTTGGTTGATGTTTTGGTTGCTTGAATGCTTGAAACCTCTTTAATGGCTAATCCTAAGATTGATGTTAAAATGGCTTAAAAATGGTAGGAAACCACTTAAACCACTTCCCATAACTTGTAGGTTTGTTTTGGGGTTTTAACTTTGGGTTTTGAGGGCATATAAAGTGATTTGTGAACTCCAAAAAAATAAATTTTGGGTTCGAGTACTGATACAGGTTATACGCGTATTCGTACCCTTTATTTTATCAGCTAAAATCAAGTCATTTTTAAAAAGCGTATTGATATGCCCAATGGGGTATCGATACCTCTGCTCCATCAGAATTTCAGTGGAAAAAATGTGTATCGGTACCATAAGGGTATCAATATGCGACCCTGTGTACCGGTACAGAGTTACTGATTTAACCCCTTCGAGTTTTAAGCTGGGTATCGGTACGCTTAGAATGGATATCAGCACTCAGAGAGGCATATCGGTACACGTTGGTGGGTATCGATACCCACTAGGCAATCTGTCCAAAAAATACATTTTGAGTTTGGGAACCTATAATTCGAGGACTAAAGCCCAATGGGCTTCTAAAGTGGTAAAATATTTGGTAAAAGTGAGAAACTGAGATTTAAACCCTATATACGTGCATAATGAGTAATAACTTAATAAAACTTTGGGTGACTTGGTTGTGTTGAAACAATAAGGATCTTTGGTGGATCGAATAATTATGTGTGCCACGTAAAGGCATTCGTATGGTTGAGTCACCTTGTTTGATGGGATCCGAATACCCAGTGTGAGAGAGTGTGTTGCAACACCATGGTTATAAGTTGCCGAATGTATGTTCCGGAAGTTGAGTGGCACCGGGTCTCATTCGAAGATGCTCGACGAGAGATTCCGAGCATAGGTGTATGTTCCCGAAGTTGTGTGGCACCGGGCCTCACCCAAAGAGTGTACATTTCCGAAGGTGTGTGGCACCAGGCCTCACTCCAGATTTGTTGGTATGATATATATGTGCTGTGTGAGGTTAATTCTCCCTCATTGTTTGCTATGTGTTTAGACGGCTAGAGGTAGCGCCAATGTTGTTATATTATGCCATGATATCATTCTCTTAGTTATATGCTCATATTTATGATTTGTATGAAGCATGGTTGAGTGGAAATGTATCCACTGAGCTTTGTTAGCTCAGCGTTCGAAATTGTTGTTTTTGTTCGCAGGTTAGTAGGACTTCAGCATCTACTTAGATTTTATTGAGCCATGTATTCGTAGGACCCTATGGTTGTTTTGTAACTCTTATTTTAGGATTTTAACTTGTGAGTAGAATGCTTTTAATTATGTATCTTAAATGGAGCTCACATGTAACGTTTTAATTGGGTTATCTACTTTGAAATATTCAAGCTTCATGGATTTTATGAATGAATGTGATTTGGGCTAAATCTAGTTACAAAATTTTATGGTAATGGTTTGGACTTGAGGCCTAAATGTGACATCCGGTTGAGAGTGTTACAAGTTATGTTTAGGTTTTAGGGTAATATGTTAAAGATTTAGGTTTTAATCTATAAACCCTAAATTATAACCCTAAACCCTAAATTATATTCACAGTCACCTAAACCCCTAAACCCTACACTTGAAACTGAGTCCCTATATCATAAAACTAAGGCGCTTTCCACCGCTTGTGTATCAAAAAAATTATACTTTATAAAATGGGAAAATATCACATGCACTGGCGTTAGAAACTTTTTCCACAATCACCATAATTTTAGGGATTAGAGATTTAGTTTAGAGTTTAGGGGTAGGGTTTTAGAATTTAGGGATTATTGTTAGAATTTAGAGTTTAGATGTTAGGGCTTATATTTCAGGGTAATATGTTAGGGATTTAGGTTTTAACCTATAAACCATATATTTTAACCCTAAACCTTAAATTCAAACCACACAGCTCTAAAATTCTAAGCGCATAAACCTAAACCCCTAAACTATGGTCCCTAAAATGGATCTATACCCCGGAAAATTAGGGCGTTTGTTGAAATAAAAAAGTTTTTACCGCTAATGCATGATATAATTATCCTTGTCAAATTATATTATAAATATTATAAAATTATATCATGAGATAAATGAAATTAAGTTTAACTACAGATTTATTTATATAGAATTTACGTTGGAATTGTATCAACTCTTTAAATCGGCGTCTCGGTTTGGTTCTAAATTTTTATCTAGAGATTCTTGGTTTAGCTTCCTTAAATGCAACGTAGTTTACCCTAATTAATATTTTGATTTTTTTAGGCTATTAACGACAAATCTTGCAACGTAGTTTACGAATTTGTTTTAAAAATTTTGGAGTTAAATTTAAAGTTTAACTAAAATTTCCAAATGGATCATGCATTTAAAAATATAGCAAATGAGACCCAAAAAAATCACACCATCTCTTTATACAAATCAAATAGGGAAAGGATCCATATCTTTATACAAGTGAGGCGAATAGACAAACCTGCACAACCAAATGCTCAAAGAATTAACATCTACAATGAAAACTTGTATTTTCTACCTGCACACAAACTTTCCAGCTACTCGGATTTCGAAGCAATAAGATAGGGCAACATGGGGGCAAAATTATTTTTGATGGTTTCAAAACAGTACAGAAATGGCTAGAAGCACGGTCAATAGTGGCATAATGACTGATGCACCAACTTTATGCTGTCCATTTGGTGATCTTGGGGCAGCTGCAGTACTATTTGGAGATGTAGTTGGGGCTTTCGCGGCAACAGGAGGCAAAGGAGGCTCGACAACATCAGCATCGGTCAGGTAGGGGTTTGGAGCTTCCGCTGGTGGCAAGTAAGGAGCTGTGATTAGTTGATAAAGGCTGCCAGGCTGCACGGGACTCATATAACCAGGTGTACTATTGCCTCTATTCAAGCATCGGTTCCCTACAAAACGATTATCACATCAATACTGATTCATGACATATTCATATTCCGGTTATAAAAGCGAAAGGCCAATAGTCTGTAACGACACTTACTCCGGTATCTATTAGATGTCTTTTGGGAAGTCTGTAATGACACCATTGCTACCGCCCCCCACAAAGAATGAATTGATCTCAACAGTTACGTCGGAGAAGAAGTCCCATGCTTGAGATGTGAACTTGTTACTGAAGGTTTGGACATATGCAGAGAGATTTGCAGCTTGTAGCCTCGGTACAACATTCGTAGAACTAGTGATGAATGCTGAATTTTCGGGGAATACAGAATCCTTACTAATTACCACAGCGCTAGCGAATCTCCTTAAGTCTTCAATGGACGAAGTCTGAGCGCCTCCGATATCTTCATTAACCTTGTAAACAAGATCATAGTTGGTTTGACTCCTGAACTTCATTAGAACAGAACTATTACTGGACTGTATCATAACTCTCTGAGCTGTCTGGTTACCGTAGCCAGCTTTGCTCAAGGCATCAACCACTGCATCAGTTACATCAAATCCTTGCTCTGCAAGGAAAGGCGCATTCTGAAAGGAATAAACAAGTCAAAATGTGAACAGAGGTGAAGATACTGTAATGGTCTATTAAGTTAGTAAAAAAAAGCATAAACAGAACAGAATATGTTTTACACAACTGGTACTGCATCTCAACATTTGGAAAATGGGAATGGTCTTTAAATCTCGAGTAACATTCAACTAAGGTAAGCAGCAAATGTTCTGGAATCTCTAGAATTACTGTACTTGTGATTTAGGCAATGAAACAGTCAAACAGATGTTGAGTTATAAATTAAACTATGTTTCTCAGAATAAATAAGATACCATGTTAACAGTACCACCCTGGCATGACAGAGAACAATAGCTACCGTTCATAGTCACTGTGCCTAACCTCTTAACATCCATCATTAGGTTAAATAATGTGAACAGAAATAGAAAATAAAATTACGGTAGCAAACTCCAATGCAAGCTACTTGAAGAGCAAAATTATAGAAGGGAAGGAACTGACCTCAATGCTGATTAAGACACCTTGAAGAGAGCTAGCATTGCTTGCCATGGTTAAAAACTCGGATAATGTTAAGAACTTCCCAGCATTTCTGAACTTTGGGTTTCGAAACAATTTGTACTGAGACTGTGGGCTTGATATTACAGCTACAGTGAAGTAATGATAAACTAAGAAAAGGAAGGTGGCAATAAGCTAATGCAGATTATATCTATTAAAGAAAGAAGCCAGCTAAATATCAGCAACAGCAACACAGATTTAGATGTTCAGGCAAAGAATATAAAACTGAAATAAGTACTGTAGCAAGGAAACATCATCTCTCAAAGCAAGGTTTCATTCATCAAAATTAGCCATGGCTAACAATGTTTCAAGCACGGAAAGAAACACGAAGAGTATCCATAAAGCATCAAAAATTTATAAAGCCGCTCGATGTAATAATCTACAAACTTCGATCTATATTGAGTTGGAAAACATTTTTTTCCAACATGTCATGTTTCTATTTTGTAGAAAGATCCACCCCAAAAGAGAATAAAAAATAAAAGAAAGCAAAAGTACAGTATGATAAGAACAAACAAAAGAGAACTAAATTTAACTTACGTGTCAAGCTTTGAATATCACCCCACGACAGATTAAAGGTAAATATTCCACTGCCCTGCATAATCTCTGGAATTGTTGTTGTAAGATTGCTAAAACTTGATTGAGCAACTGTTGAGCTATCTATGAGATTTATAGAGCTCAAGCAAATAGGTGTTCCATCCATTGTCATTTGAACAGGACAGTCAAGGACATCTACACCATCTTGAATTGCGTTTGAGTATGCCAAATCCGTACAACTAGGAAAGTCTCCACTTGCTCCATTACTTGAGATGACCAAAAGGTCCACTGTAGCATGCCAGAAAAAGAGAAAGAAAATAGGTTAATGATAACCTTAAGACAATTGCTGGGGACTTAAAAGACAATCTCATAGCCATTATCATCGTCTCTTAGGAAGAAAATATAAGGTCTTTCAATCAGAAGCATTGTATAATGACATACCTTGTTTTGAAGCATTGCTGTCTAGGTGAGCAAAGCAATCTGACATGTTAAACAAAAGTTAGCATCTCAACAGAAAAATATTATTAGTCACCATTAGCAGAAAAATGTAATGGTATTTAGTGAGAATCCTCTTATTTATATGCTGCAACCATGGCATGAGGCAACTACCGAGTAAAAACCAACAAAGTGCAAGATTCTTTGGTGCACTCTCTGTTATGGGCCAAATCTCGCAATAGGTTGTAGCACTCTTTTAGTCATAAATCAGGATATACTCTCTAATTTGTGAAAACTAGAAAAATTCAGAAGAAATTTGCAAGATGGCAGCACAACTCACTACGACAACTAATGATCCTTAAGAATAATTTCAATTTGACCATAACTTAAGTTAAAAGGTAAATATCAGTGTATCAGATGCAAAAAGAAATTGAAGAATGCTATGAGGATTTACATTGCATCAACAGGTATATGACTCACCTATAGCTACTGATGGCGTTATTGGGAAGTGAGATATCACCCCATCAACAGAGAATTGGCCGTTGTTAACAAACTGAAGATACTCAGCCACTGGATCATAGGAGTAGTTGAAGCTAAACGGAACATCATTATAAAATTCTGATGCAAAAACTTGTAGCCCTGCTCTGTGAGCATCCAAGACAAGAGAAGTAGAAGGCAGCAAGTAAAGTTGTCCATCTTCAGGCCATATATAAGACTTGGGCACAATGATTCCAGAGGCAAATGTCCTGATAAATGTGATATTGCTTAAGAAAGAACCATAAGTTTGATTGGTTGAAGGTTCTACATCGTTCTGTCCTAGAAATCGGAAGACAAGATTTGTTGTTGTTCTTCGGAAATTTGGTGCAATACTTTGCAAGAAAGCCACTTCGGGGGATGAGATATAGTTAATAGTTACATTTGCATTTCTAGTTACAGAAAGTACAAAGCTTCTCATACTCAAGTTGTGTTGTGCATAGAATGCATCATGCTGCAAAACAGAAAAAACAGTCGATTAAATCCAAAAACAGGAAGATGAAGTTGTATTAATTTAACAAGGGGATAGGAAGAGACACGTTGGAAAAGGTAAGAAGGTTTTATTAAGCATTGACAAATCCTTTACCTGGATATTCAACCAAAAACCAGGTGGATTCAACTGTGTATAGGTATTCTGAACAGTCATAATTGGGTAATTATTGCCATCAAACTTATTAGTTCGCGAATAGACACCTTGATTTACTGTCCAGATAACAAATAACAGATTAGAATGTGACACACCAAACAAATGAAAGCAGAGAAGAATTTATTACTAGTGCATTTTGAAGCAAATCAAACCAAAACAAACTTATAAAACTGTATAGGTAATAATGCTGACATAGAAACTAGCATGACCATTTCAAAATTCAGAATTGATACCCGATTGCTAGCAAAATTGCTTGAACTAGGTAGTGGTTGGGGAATGAGTTAGTGTTTTAAGATTCAAAACTAAAAACTAATTTGACACCAGTATGAACTTGGCACTCGTAAGTTCATTAACTATCCATTCCACAAAGTTTGAGGAGATAATGAATAATGATAATAATCAGAATGAAGCAAGGACAACAATAATGAATGATGTTAAGAGAGCATTGATATGAGCTAACTTACATATGACATTTCAAGTTCCCTGAGTGTGAAATCGATAGAAAACCATCCCCTTGTAGAGACTCCATTGACAAGGTAAGTCCTCCGCCTATCATTGTATACATTTGCCACGTCAGAATTATTATCCAGCTTAAGATCAGGAAAGCATGTCCCAGCTGCATCCCTTGTCAATTGCACATCACACCACAAGATCACATCAGGTAGACTGGTTAATAAAGCCAAACTATAAGCTCCAAAACTGGAGTCTGCAAATATTCCTGAAAATCCACCATGTGCTATGACAAGCAGTCGCCTCCCTGCAAAAGCAATTAAATGGTTTATCTTATTGAACAACAGAAAACTTTAACTGGCCTTGATGACTGTCTACTAGGTAGAAGACGAATGACGAGAAAGCTCAAGCTCTTCGGTATTCGGTATTGGAAAAGAAAAGCTCGCTCTTTTTTGGGTTAGTAAAATTCATTCTAATTTAAGAAGAGCCAAAATAAAAGGCTCAAGCTGCATTTTCAATCAATTTGTTCCATTTCCCCGTCTATAAAAATTGAAAATATCTACGAGTGAATAAATGAAAAATATATATATATATATATATATATATATATATATATAAGACTCAAAAACAGCATTATATTTCAGGGAAACCCGAAATAATAATGTTAAAATGACCCACCAAAATTAGAAAATTTACTTGAAGTTGACTTTGGCAGACAAGAAAACCTGAGTTTTATGTTGCTGCTAATTCATTAACATTCTCAGAAACCAAATGGAAAACAACTAACTTTCAAATTAAGGATCATAAATCTGTAAAGAACAGGTCAAGTTTCAATTTGTAGTAAAGGAAAATATTTTCTCTTTGACAAGCTTGGAGATGGAATTCCTTTTTTTGAAGGAAGTTCATTTTTTTCATCATTTCTTCCACTTTTGTATGAATAAGAGAGAAATTAAACAAAACATTAATTATTTTTTTCCTTTACTTCAAGGATCGCAAAGTTTTCTATTAATCTTTCCTCTTTTTTCTTTGTTCACAGACAGAAAATACTGAAGAACAAAAAAGCCAAACCAAAACTGGCACTCAAGCATAACACAAGAAAATTAACTTCAACGAATCTGCTAAAAGCTCAAGCAGCTCAAAGTAAGCTTATGTTGTGCAATTTTATTATCATTTGCTTCACTTTCGAGGAAACGAGAATCCAACAATTAAGCGAAACTCAGGAGTATTGAACATGCTTCCGGTTCAACAAGCTATTTTCTCAACGACTTCTCCTCTTTCTCATCAATCAAACACAAAACTAGCTAAAACATTAAAACAAAGAAACTAAACCAACAAAAAAATTATCGTCATTTAATTAAATTAAAGAAGAAAATAAAGAAAGAATCTAAAGAGGTAAACGCACCGTTTAGAGTCTGCCAACGAGAACCGTTAGTCGATCCTTGAGCAGAAACCAAAGCTACTGAAGCTAACAAAGCTTGAACTACAAAAATGGCAACCGAAAGGCCCAGTGTCATTGCCGGGAATATCTTTTCCGATGACAGCTCCGGTCGGCCACTGATATCCGGTGACGGTTTCTTCCTTTCTTTGTAGACCGTGCAAGATTAGAGAGAAGAGAATAAAAATAACAGAAAAATACTGAACTGTCTTTATTTGGGTTGGTTTCAATATTTATACTAATAATCAATTTCAAATGATTAAAATATTTAATTGTGACATTTTAGTTAATTAAATGAGTTTATTTTTTTAATGCTACACCGAATTAGACGTAAGCTCAGCTTGAGCCGGTTTCACGAAGGTTCTTGGCTTTGTGTCGGAAGCTGTGGTCTCCGTAAGATTAGCATGAAGGGATGGGTGCCACCCCCAAAAAAAAAAAAAAAAAAAAAACTTTACACGATTGGTTTTGGATTTAGGTTTATGTTTAGTTTTTTAAAATAAATCAAAGATTTTTAGATTTTTAATAATATTAAAGTTTTATTTTTTTAAATAAAAATTAACAGAAATAGGTTGCGTGTCATGTTCTGATTGGATAACGGAAAACTTTTATCAATCATGACGAAAAAATTTGGTTTGAGTAACAGAATAAAACGTTAGGCATCAATTTAGCTCGGAATAAAGTTTAGACACCAAACTAAAAAAAGCATAGTTTGAACACATTTCTGATGGTTAAGCCAATTTAATATTTTAGATTTTATTAAAACTCAGGTTTAGATTAGATTAGATTAAATAAAATCTTAAAATTCATCGGATTTAGGTGTAAGGAGAATATGTTAAATCCAACTTAAGATGATTACAAAAATATCCGTTTATATATTTACTGATAATTACTAATTTTTTCAACATGTGTATGGGTATATATACATTTTATTTTTATCGTTTAATAATTATTTTTAGCTTGAACTACACTGATGATATTAAATTATTGATTCGATTTTATTTTTTGGTTGCCCTTCCGATTTTTAGAACTCTGCCCTGACTAATTCGAACTGACTCGCGTCGCACACATGACTTTAGTTTCAATCTCTAAACTAAAATTTTGTCAATTAGGATACTGAACTTTCAATTTAATTTCAATCAAGTCATTAACCATTAACTATTAACGTAACAAAATTGTTGATCTAACAGTTAAGTAAAATTGTATAATAACTCATTTGGTCCTCATACTTATACATTCTTTTAATATGATCTTAATTTTGAAAAATTCAACTAGTGTAATGATACATTTGATCTTCATTACTTATTCATTCTTTTAATTCAAGTCAGGTGGATAAATAAAAAAAAGTATGAGATAATACTCTTTAAAAAAATATACTAATAAAATAGCCTCGTAATTTTGGAGGAAGAGGTGTCTCCTCACAAAGGGAGTCACAAATGCCACAGGCCACACAATTGTTTACCAACATTATAGGTCTCTACAAAGTCTAAGATCATATATGAGAGTCCACGTCCGCGTGTGAAAAGTTCAAAGAATACAATATGACAAGGATGGACATGAGTTGAATAGGGTCAGGTCCTTAACTGAATTATGTGGTAAAACCTGTCACCTAACCAAAATAAATAAATAAATAAATAAATAAATTCTCATTTTATTTATTAAAATACAAAGATAATTTAAAATATAAAGAGATAAATATTATAATAATTATTCTCAAATATATAGAGGTTATATTATTTATTTCAGATCGAATATAAAATATTCCACCCTAAACTTCAACTCAACTTATCCACCCAAATTTCAAAAAGTCCGATCAAATTCAGAAGATGAAGAATAATAAAAACAACGGCCTTATTTGGTAAATAGCGGTTTGAGTTAAAATTAGATATTTAAGTTATTATTAGAGGTTTGAGTTAATATTAGAGATTTGACCAGTCAAATCCGCTAATTTAGATGTTTGATAAATAACAGATTGGAATAACGGATTAGGGTAAAACCTCTAATTTTGAAAAAAAAACTGCTAATAAGAACTTTTTGAGATTAAAGGTTTTGACATAAGAGTTATAATAACCATTTTACCTTTAATAATTATAAAAATCTCCAAAACACTCAAATTTTAACCTTTTTATTTTAATTTTCATCCTCACGTATTTACATTGTGATATTTGTAAACTAATATTTTTTCTTTTTATTCTCACACATTTATATTTGTATTTAAATTTAATAATTAATTAAATTGTATTAAAATAATTATATAAATAATAAATTAATATATAAATCCTTCAAATATGCTTAGTAGTATTATATTAATTTTTTCATAATCAAATTAATTAAACAATTATAGAATATAATCATGTTATTATATGTCATTTTGCTTGTTTAAATAATCAAAAAGCTATAAGCTATCAAATAATTTCACCAAACACTTTTATACAATCCGCTAGTCAAATCAGTCAATGCAATCAACTATCAGTTATCAGCTAATGTAATCCGCTATCAGCTACTAACTATCCGCTAATTGCCAAACAGGGCCAGCATTTAATTAAAAGGTGGGGGGCGAGTCTAATGTACAACAGGTCTAGGGTACGACTAAAAGACGACAAGTTTCGATACTTGTGTAGCGACCATTTTTTAAATTAAAATTCGATTAAAATTCTGATTTTAAATAGATTAGCATTTCAATTTTTTTAAAAAAATATTTTCTTTAAAAACGGGATTAAAAAATCTGGGGAAAGTTAGAAAATCTCGGAGTTTTTGAAAATGATGGAAATATTTGAAAATGAGGGAATAATATGATGGGAATCGCCACCGGTCATTTTAAAATGGGTAGACCGGACACCGAAAATGAAACCAGAGATAAAAACGGGTCCGAGAGTCGGTTACGGATGGGGAAGGATTGTCACCTCCACTCCGCTCAAAATTAGTACCAAAAATTACCGCTTTTTAATACTGAATTTTTCAAATTAAAGTGACATTTAAATCAAAATTTTATTATACATGCGAGTAAATTTTAAGGTACCGTTATTCAAAAATAAACAAAAACTACCACTACTGCGTCTGGTACTAGCCATGTTTATCTCCAAATAAAAGGACACCGCATTAACGGTTAAAATCCCTGTATGCAACATGTAACATGCGGCATGACAAATATACGAATAAGGCAACATGATAAATGTATGAAAAAAATACATTAAATATGCATGGGCAGAAGCATGGAAAAAGCAATAAAAGACAACAAGGCAACATGAAAACATGCATGCAAAACAAAGATAACACGACAAGAATGTAAATAAATACGAATCACGAGCACAAACGAACATGAATTCGAAAAAATACGAATATTAAACTCAAACGAAAAGCTAAACAAAAATCTAATATATACATACATACACTATACATACTACGTATAACATATAAAGGTCTAGTAGATATATATATATATATATATATATGAAAAAAAAACAGTATAATATATATAGATATAAGAAAACAAAGAAATATATGTACAACACTGTTTCTTTAAATAACTATATATATATTATACTATAAACTATATACCATATTGAAAATACCACACACATATATATAAAACATCACACAATTTTTTTTAAAAAAACTACTTATGTATTTATACTATATCCACTATAAACTATATATTATATCCAAATAATGTACTCACCACCAACACAAAGCAAATGTCATTTAATATTAGCAATTAAGGACTGAAAATTAAAGAGAATAAAAGTGCAACACAGAAATTAAATGAAAATAAAAAGGCTGGAATTTAAATATGCACATGCAAAGGGACCAAACAAACAAATAAAAACCAATTTAAAGGGGACAAGCGGAATTATGCCACTGATTTTGGGACCAAATTGAAATGAAGTTGAAATCTAAAAGGGGCAAAAGGGGATTGATCCTTAAAAATCAAATTTAATTAAAAAGGATGAATTAAAAATCTGATAAAAGAAACGAGGACCTAAGGCCTAATTTTAAAAGGCGGAATGGCTTCGGGTGTTAACTTGGAAGCACAGAAGGACCATAGAGCAATAAACCCATTTTAAAACTGAATTGACTCAAAAATAGTGGTGAAATTGCAAGATCTTGAAAACTTTGATGGACCGAGTGGAGGTTTTTGAAATGCGGAATGACTTTCGCGCGTAATAAGCAAGGGACAGAGGGATTTATTTTGTAAAAAACCACTTTTAAAACACATGACGAATATAAAACATATTTTGAAAACAATTCGGCCCCTTTTTTATTTTTTGAAACCGAAACCAAAGAAAACTTCATTCCCTCTGAAAACTCAGATGAACACCACTGCTGTGTTTTTCAGAATCTGGGGATAAACCCAGAATTCGATGAGCTCTGCCGTGTCGACTGCAGCTTTTAGTTGACGGCCGTCGCTCGTCTGCGCCGGCAAACACCTAAAAAACTATCGAAACCAATCCTTTGACCTCCTAAACCCAAATCCAGCCTTGGATTTTCAAAATACGACATCATTTTTCTTAAATCTTTGAAAAAACTGTAACAAAAACCCCTTTTGTTTTAAATGAAATCCTTCCAAACTCTTCGATTCACCACTTGCAGCTCGGGAAAGCCAATGGATTATCATCGAAAGGGGCTCGTCCATCATCGAAAAACCCTAGGACGACCGAAGATCATAGTAACGACGAAGGTAAAACCTCAAAACCCTAACTTTACTCATTTTGTTTTCTTTATGCATGCAAGAATAAAAGATATACCTCGAAATGATGCTTTGTTTGTATTGCTCTGAGAAATTCCCGAATAGGTTACAATGATTTTGGGGTTTTGATTTTATACCCGAATAATATTACATAATTTGTATATAATAAAAACCTAAGAAAAACTATGATTAGTGTTATGAAATCCGTTCTGAAATCCCTTGTTTATATGCATGTTGGTTCTCTGAAATTGTTGGTTTGCCCCCTCTAAAATTTTCTGATATTGTTTTTGGTTGCATACACCTTCTAACATCCTTTGTTTCTTGTTTGTATGTGCTTGGCCGACTGGTGAGAAAGGAGGGGACCAGGAAGATGGTAGAGGGCTCTGGAGGGGATCGACGTGGAGTGGTTGTGGCTGCTGATGGAGATCTAGATGGTCATGAAAGAGCTGGACGGTCTCGCGTGTATTCCACGCGTGAGTGAAGGGCTACTGGAGAGCCGAGGAGTCGCACGTGTGGAGCTTGGGGGTTCTGGAAAGGTCGGGGCGTGAGCTCCACGCGCATGTAGGGAGCTAAGGGATCGCGCGTGGGCGCGTGTGGCAGACGATGAGGCGCTCCTAGCTCAATCTGAACCGTCATATTGGATTCGATCCAATGGTCCATCTGTGGCTGCGCAAGGAAAGGGGTAACCAAATTAAGGTTTTAAAATAAATTAGGGTTTGGGCCCTAACGGGCTTTATATGTATAATATTTTTTGTGTTTTTAAATATGTATTGTAAATGGACATTAATTTAATATACTTGGGTTGTTTATTTTATTGTATATTATTATTATTTTTTGTTTTTGTTTAATAACAATAAATGATAATAATAAATAATAATAATAATAATAATAATAAGTAATAATAAATATTACTTAATAACAATCATTAGAAGCATATATAATATGATAATTAGATAATAATTAACAATATAATAAATAACGTTATATATTAGTATTGATAGCA
The DNA here is from genome assembly GCA_019671005.1 of Hibiscus mutabilis. Lineage (NCBI taxonomy): Eukaryota > Viridiplantae > Streptophyta > Magnoliopsida > Malvales > Malvaceae > Hibiscus > Hibiscus mutabilis. Next base: position 11,764,490 of record CM033754.1, read on the forward strand.
AAATAAGATAAAATACAAAAAAGCCCAAGTTATAAAATAAAATTGAAAAATAAAGCCCGGACAAAATTAATGATTACAACTTATTCAAAAACTTAAAATGTTAGACTTTTTATAACATTTTAGGTTGTTTTTTTTCGTTTTTTTACACATATCGATATTTATTTTGTAAGTATTGATACTTGTCCAAAAATTTAATATGTTATCAAAAAACTAAATATCGATACTTATAAAAAAATATAAACAATTTAATCTAAAATATTATTAAAAAATTAAACATTTTATTCAAAACTTATTATCGGCAATTGAAAGAGCAAGGAAAATCGATTTCCTTCTCCACGGCTGGAGCCAGTAAGCCAAGCCGCTGGTGGGGTTCAAAACCTATCTGCAAGTAACCACGTGGGATTACCCCATTGGTCCGCCCACTACCGTCAGCGCAATATGGTCACGTTACAAGGTGGAAATCCCACCACAAGGAATTAAACAAAAAATGCCCAAGAAATATAATATAGCAAATTTTGGGCAATTAGAATTAATGCTCAACTTTTTTATGTTTTTTTTGTTATAACTAGTGGTGTCCGAATTATCAGAAGATTCTTTCAATCCATTTTTTATTATCATAGATGATAAAATATAAATTTATGACCTTAGTTAAAAAAATAATATTCATTTCGTTAGATTAATTTTAATAATTGTATTGAAGTTTAAAATATTTATAGAATTTGGTTAATGCTTAAACATCAAATGATTTTTGTGTTTTGATGTTGACCTTATTATTGAAAAATATAGACCCATGGTTTTATTATTTTTAATTCAAGAAATTCAATTTTCAAAAATGTACGTTTGGCTTTGTTTTTTATTTATTTTTTGATAAATCCTAAATATAATCTAATCATACCTAGAGGGAGAGAGGACTCTAGGGACAGGAAGAGGTGTTCTTGACGAGTCTAAAACCACGACCTAAGAGAAATAAGAGAACAAAGATGGGCATTTTGGTCAGAAACGGAGCTAAGATCAAATATTAGGAGGGGCAAGACTCTATTAAGCCTTTAAAATTAAAAATTAGGAGGGACAAAATTCTTATTTGACTAACATTTAAACTTAGAATGACCCCAATTGTTATTATCCCAAATATTTTGGGAGGGCAACAACCTCTCTCAATGTATACATAGTTTCATCCTTGAACTTGACCAACCGACTAAATGTGCTTGCTCTACGTTTGAGTTTATTAGTTGTCTATGATTAAGAGCAAATATATATAATTTCAAGCATTAAAATTAAGAATAAAGATAAAGGTCAACGAGCATATAATTTGAATTAATATATATTATTTTGTAAAATTTGATGATGGAATTATAAAAAGGAAACCCTTCTATCTTTTACCAACTCACACGTCCCTTTCACATGTAGACTTTTGTAATGAATATATTACTATTTCATGCATGTTTTCATACATTAATCACAAAATTAATTAGGAAGGGAAGAAAATGTACCATTTGTTTAGGTTTATAAATATAGATGTTTGATCTTATTTATTCATTTTACTCATTTATTTATTTTACTCATCTAATAGTAATAAATTAAAGTAATGTAAAATTAACTGAGTTTTATATAGTGTAAGTCAAAATTCACTTACATCACATTTTTTGGGACCGTTGGATGGAGATAAATAGATGATTGGGATTATTTTCTTATCTTTTCTCTTACAAATCTCCTCATTTTCTATTGTTAATCTTAGTCATCCATTTACTATCATCCAATGATAAAAAAATTTAAAACTTAAAAGTTCTATATGATATAAGAGTACCCTAGATTTTTTAGAAAAATAAATATAAGAAAATAATCTCCATCATCAATTCAATCCCATCGAACTTATATAATATACAATTCATCTAGTTGTACACATTTTTTGACCGTTGGATGATGGTAAATGGATGTTTAAATTATTTATTTATCTTTTTTCCTTAAAAATCTCTCCATTTCCTATTATTAATTCAAGTCTCAACCATCCATTATACTCATCCAACGGTTCAAAAATGTAAAACTTAAAAATTTTACATAAAGATCGTACCTTACGTATAATAATAATAATAATAATAATAATAATAATAATAATAATAATAATAATAATAATAATAATAGGAATCTCATGCCCTTTTTGGTACCCCTATTTATGCCTCCACACTAAAAATTAGGTTTAGAGTTTAGGTTTGGAGTTAGGGTTTAGAAAATTTAGAGTATGATGTATTTTTAAGATTTAAAATTTAGGGTTATAATTTAGAATTAAGGGTTAAGACTTAAAATTTAATTTTTAGTGTTATGACATAAAAATGAAAAAAATACAGAGGATTTATTTTCCATTCCTCCCTTGTTCTTTATTATAAAACTAATAACAACATTACGAAACCATTTAAAACCTAACATTAGGGTTGGACGTTTGATTGAGTTAAGTCGAATAAATTTTTTTTTAGTTATTCGAGATTGCATATCCTATTTTACGATTCAAATTTTATTTGAAATTTTTTTCGAATCGAGTAGAGTTTATAAAATTCGAGTTGAATTGAATCTAGTCGAGTTTTCGAGTTTCTATACAAATTTAACTGTACATATATATTTCTATATGCATATACGTAGCGGTGCACATATATATTTCTATAGGCATATACTTAATGCTTGGTTGTGCGCATATTGATTTCAAATTTTAAGGGCTTTCTATATATATATATATATATCTTCATATTTTTACATGTGATATACGTAATATATCATGTAAAATTGACAGACTCGAATCGAATATGAAAATTGATCAGCTAATTACTAAAAATTTTGAGTTATTCGAATTTTCATTTTATAACTCAAACTTTATTTGAAATTTTTCGACTCGAATTTATAAAATTATGAATTGAGTCAAAACGAATCGGTTTTTTGCCTCGAGTCGAGCGAAGTTTTGCCCACCCTTACCTAACATAATATCAACCCCGTTTATTAATTGCAGCTTGCATCACCACAGGCCAAGAGAATTTTATAAATGACCAAACTTTTACATGTTTTTTTTTTTTTTTTTTGTACAATAGAGAGCTATGTTTAAATTTATAACGTAATTATTAATATTTCAGATTCGAACCCACACAAAATAAAAGTGGATAAATATTCTTACTATTCGACCGAAATTAATATGCTATTTTTTAAAATTTAAAAAAGAGGTTCTTTACAAAAATATATCTATAATCTGTGATTGAAATCATCAGAAATAAAAATATTTATGATTTTTTATTTAAAATATTAACAATTTATTATTATATTTTTGAATCTATTTATTTATTATAAATTTAAAGAGTTAATATTTGATGTACATATAATGTAATAATTGTATTTTTTACACAAACATACCTATTTAAAAAACCATAATATAAAATCTAAATCTCTAACATAAACTTCAAATCCCAAACTCTAACACCTAATTCTAAAATTTAAATTCTAATATTAAACCCTAAATTTAAACACTAAAATAAACGTCTAAACCTTAATTAAATCTCCCCGTGAAATATATTTTTCACTCCTATGCATGAAACGTTTTCTCAAATTTTCTTTGTGCATTTATGGTAATATTGATGTTATTTTTATTTCTTCTCTTGTCTGTTTCCATTTTTTTTATCAATAATCTCTAAAGCAAATGATTAAAAGTTTTTAATTAAAACCCTTTTATTTTAGGTTGAGGGTTCAATATTGGGAGCAAATTTGCCCTCTCCTCCCTAGGTAGGAATTATTCAAAAGATTTTATCTTTTCTTTTGTATGGTAATCCATTTCATTCCAAATTGATGTTCTATTGTAAACTCCAAAACTTATTTATTTAAAATGTTTAATATTACTTAAATATTTTTTCCATGATTTACGTTAAAGAAAATATTTAAAATATTTGGTTATCTTATTTCCCCTTTCAAATAGTGTAGTTGATTAGTTAGTTTTTAAGTTAATGTCGAAATTTTATAAACGTGAAATAAAATAATGTGTATAACACTCTAAATTCCACCTAGAAGTTATGATCGAATCCAAAATGTCACTGATAAACGTCATAAGAAATTAATTAGTTAGTATTGTGCCTAGTCCGTCGAAGAAAATCAGTTTGAAATCCATACATATTCCTTAACAATAATAAATTTATATGGAAAATATTTTAAAAAATATTATCTAATAAATTAAATTTTAAAGTAATTTTACTATTAATTAAATAGACTCTTTAATGTTGAAATTGACATTGATTTTTCCTTGCCTAGTAAAAATGTTCAAATTGATGGTTACCCTCTAACTAATACTTGCAGTACTTGTTAATGCAAATTGCTTTTATGCTTTTCCATGCACCTCTATGAAAATAGACTCTCACCTTAATTAAAGAGAAGAAAAAAGATAGACACGATGGTTAATGACTTAATGCATTTTTGTTAATAATTCGTATTATATAAATTTTAAAACATTTATGCATTTATATTGTATCTGTATTATATTTATCCGTATCCATATCTAGGGGCGAAACATAGGGTTTTGAGGGGTGAGCCCTCGTCAACATTTTTTCCAATGGTAATAGAATATTTTTTATAGAAAAAATTAAAATTAATTTTATAATCCCTTCATTTTTTTTAAAATCTTATTATGACACTCTCAATTTTTTTAATCTCTTTATATTCTTCCTTTATAAATTTCTAGTTCCGCCTGGATATATCCAGAATGTTGGGTTCAATATTAACTTTCTAAGAAAATATACGGTTTTATTAGAGCACTCTACTTCAAAGCTTTTGCAATTCAATTTTTACAAACTTTTTTCATTTGAATTTATATGGTTAATTGGCCAATTGGTTTCCCTCTTGATTCCTACCAAATCAACCGTCTGCAAAGTTTATAATATTAATTTAATTATATTCAAATTAATAATAAGAGAAATTGGCATTCATCTTTAAAATATTATGTATTTAAATGGATAAATACCACCATTATATGTTATATGCGAGCAAGTCATGGACCAATTTGTCTGCATTCCAAAACGAGCTGGACCTTATTAATATATTCATTTATATGAAAATATTACCCGATTTTATTCTATAGCTTTAATATTATACTCATTTTCTCCTACCTAATTATAATTAACAAAAATAATTAAATAAATATAAGGATATAAATCCATAGTCAAAGGGATTGCTCATAAAACGGAAAGCAGCCCTAAATTTTAATATTTTATTATTATCTAATGATAAGAATAAAATAAAAGATATAAAAATTAAAAAAATACAAAAACATCAACAAATAATTAAATATTAAAAAACATAAAGACAAATCATAAACAAATTGACATCGAAGTTAAAAATAGTACATATAGGGGTGAGAATTTGATCGAGTTGAGTAATTTTTTTGAGTTAACGAGTCTTATTTTTAATTTAAACTTTATTTTTAAATTGTAAACAAATATAATGCTTTAATATTACTTGGTTTCAATTTAAATAACTTTCTATAATCATATAATTTGAATTTTATTTAAAATATTTTTGAGTCAAATAAAAAATTAATTTTTTTGAGCCAAATTTTATAATTTGAATTGAAATTTTACATATCAAATTAAGTAAAAAAATTTAAATTTTTACTAATCGAGTTTTGCTGACAAAGTATATAGGTTCCCTAATTAAGTAGGCGTGCATCTGGTAGAATAAGAAGCTACGGCTACACTGTTGATTTCTCCACTTTTTGCTTGGATCATTGCATACAAACGTTAAAAATCTTTTTGGCATTAGTAAAAGCGCTGCAAAAAGTACCGTTAAATCAAACGCAGCAATAATTAATGGCGCATTTCCGTAAACACTGCGAATTTTATTATTTGTGGCGTTGAATCTGTAAACACCACGAAATGTTTGAAATTAGTGACATTTACTTTTTAAAAGCCGCTAAAAATGTCGCTATATATAAAGTTTGGTGTAGTGCACGAATCAAATTGAATTGAACAAAAAATTGAATAATACTATATTGAACCAAAGTAAAACTATGGAGGACTTGTGACATAATTATCGTGAACATAAATCATAATCCTTTTGAGCGTAACAAATAAAAATAGAGGTTTAAAACATGATGCTCAAAGAAAGAAATAAAAACTTTATATAAAAAGTTGCACGACATACGTAGTATTTATAGAGTTATTAGGTTTATACTTAGGATTCATAGATGATTAGGATTTTCAAATGAATTATATCTATTAAAATTTTAAAATTCTAGTAAATATTATTGTTCTTAGTAACAAATTGTCTATTAAAATTTAAAATTAAAGAAAATTAAGATGAATTCCTAGTAAAAAATTAAAATTAAAAATTCTTATCCTCTAGTATTAATAACATTTTAAATATAACTTAAATCTATTATATATTTATATTAAATTTAATTTATACCCGTGTGAAGTATAATTAATTTTAATATTTATTTGTCTATTAATGTATGACTAAATTTTTAGCTTAAGGGGTATTTTTGTCCCTAGTTTCATAACATATAATCATTTAGTTTCTTTGCGTAAAACGCGCATAATTTTGTCATCGAACTCGCGAATTGTATTAATTTAGTATTTTAACTAACGTTTATTGTTAATGTTTTGATGTGGCCATCAACGACACTGGCATGTCAACTCACATGTGAATGATAACACGATAGATGAACAACATTTGATTTTGTAGAGGTTTCGAGGGTAAAGTTGATTTTTTGTAATGTTTAAGGACATAATTAGTTTTTTATGTATTATTTAAATAAAATTTAAGAAATTAAAATTTTAGAATATTAAAAATATTATAAATAAAAACGATTAAATGTTTTTAAAAAATAAGTGAAAAATAAAAAGAATCAAAATATCAAAACCTATAAAATGAATAATTCTAAATTATTAAAAAATCAAAATTTAAAATATTTATAAAGTATTAAAATTATAAAAGAAATATTAAAATTCTATTGTAAATTGACATTAGAAAAAAATTAAATTTTTTTAAAAAGATATATTTAAAAATTTTAAAAATATTTATATTATTGTGCTTTAGATTTTGCAAGGCTTAAAATTCTCTAGTAGAGAGGGTAATAGTGACGTTGACAAACTAGCTAAGGAAAATATTTATTAAACACATACATGACAGATCACAACACAAACATGATCTTGGACGACCATAAGTGCGCAACAAATAAAACAACTGGACACACACTTAACCAGCTTGGCAACTGATCCTTAAGAAATGACCAACAACAGCATTGTCCACTCAAATAGTTGTCAATACACGCAAAAAGACTAGGTCAAGCCATGACGTAAAACATGTTTGAAAAATATGATAAATTGGAAACTTTATGGCATATTTTTATGGGTAAAGCTGGAGATTCGAATAATGAAATTGAGGCTTCATATTCCACTCTATGAGACCTTTACAATGATATCTCACATGCTCAAAATAGTTGAGTGATGAATGAGAAATTGATGCTCAAAGTAGGCTAGTTGTGAATTTCCTTAAGGAAAAAGGAAAAACTTATCTCTCATACCGGTGGGGTACCAAGTGTGAGATATGTTTATATACAAGAACCAACTTAGAGGTTATTGAATAATTTAAGCTGATATGATCAGGGGTGTTCAAATTCAAGTACCCAAACTTTTAGGTACCCGAGGTGCTGGGTATCCACTTCTTTGGAAGTATATTTTCGGTCCGTGTCCTGACTCGTGATTATCGCGTACCCGTAAAATCGTGTACCATGTACTTGATTCACATTTTTTTATTTTTTAAATCTTATTTTTTTTAAAAAAAATCACATATTAAACACGTAATATTTAAAAAGTCATAATAAGCATACAAAGGGCTCTTCGATTTCTATTTATGGCTATTTACCAAACTAAATAAACTATCACGAACAAGGCCCCAAGAAAAGAGGGACCCCAAATGACTTGAATTAAATGTTTATAAGGTAAAACAAAAGATTTTAGTTTAATAAATTAAAAAAATAACTTTAAAGAGGACCATAATATATTTTTTTACTAAAATAAAAATATCTTTAAAAAAACTTTATATATAATCCCAAATTAAAGGGCTTTGTTTTGGGGGCAATTTTCGAAGAATGAACAGCTCCAAAGCTTATGGAAGATTTTCTACTAACATGTAACAAATAATAAGGCATTAGAACTTCATAATAAGCAATCCAAATGTAAAAATTAATGACTTAAAGTTAATTTTAAGAAAGAAATATTTGTATATATATATATATATTAAATTTTATAAAAAGCATACAAAATATTAAAGAACCTAAAATAAAAAAAATTTAAAATTGATATATATATACATGTTGATGTTGATGTCGATTTTGGGCGGCACTAGATAAGGAGGTAGAGACGGTTGTCAAAGGGTGGTCTGTAACGACTCAGATTTCGAAATCCGAGAGTCGAGTTTAACCGAAGCGTGGGCTTCGAGGTTAGGCCTTGTGTTTGGGCCACGAGGGCCTTAATGGGCTTGTTTTTGGACCTTGGGCTTGAGTGGTTGAATGGGTAATAGGCTAGGAAGAATTCAATGAGGGTAAAGTGGTAAATATGCTGGTGGTTGAAAAGGAGAAGCTTGGCTTCTTTAATTTTTTGCAGAAGCAGAAAATGGATAATATCACCATGTTGGTGTCTTCATCATCTTCCTAAACCCATGTTCTCCACTCAAAAATCATCAACCAAATGTAGAATCTTTAGAGTTTGTTGTAGGAATCATGTTTTAAACCTTGAGGGAGTGTTGTTCAACAACCAATGATCTATAATCCAAGGTAAAAATGGGTTAAGATGGTGGTGGTTGAGGATTTGGTAAGGGCTAGTGTGGAAGAATGAGAATAGAGTGTTGGGTCTCTATTCTTAGCTTTGTTGATGTCGTTAACTCAAAATTTCCCCTATTAGTGTTATAATATGCTGTGTAACTCTTTCTTGTAGTGAAAGAGGGGGGAGTCATCAAAAGCTCTAGGAAAGGAGAAAGCTTGAGTTGGAAGCTTGGGGGCCTCTTTTTGCAGAATTTAGCCAAGGTTAGTACACTACTAACTTTCCTTTTTTCCTGGAAATTATAAAGATAGGCTTTGATGCATGATTTGGGTGTTGTTGGCTTGAATTAACCTTGGTCGATCATTAATGGCAATCCATGAATTTGGTGTTAGTAAGGCCTAAAATTTATAGGAACACGCCTAATTAACTCCACATAATATATATGAGTAATTTGGGACTCAATGGTTGAGGTTAAGGGGTTGAACCAGAGAAATCCGAACTATAGAAATGAAGTTCTAGGCATGCATATCGGTACAAGCTAGGCCAATATCGGTACAAGCTAGGCCAATATCGGTACACTCTCTTGGAAGTTGATTATTTCAGACGTTTTACAAAGGGGTATCGATACAGGCCAGGGGCATACCGATACCACTATTCTATTGCCAATTCCAGTAGCGAAATAGCATATCGGTACGCCAAGAGGCATTTTGGTACGAGTGTGGTTTCGGTACGTAAGGATGCATACTGGTACGAGGTTTCGGTACGCGAGGAAGGCGTATTGATATGGGGTTGCGATTAAGTCTTTTAAACCCAAGGTGGGTATCGATACTCGAGGAGGAGTATCGGTACCTAGAGGGGCGTATCGATACCCATGTAAGCGTATCGATACTCGCTAGGTAATCTGCCCAAGGAATTAGACTTTGAGTTCGGGGGTTCTATAATTTGAGGTAAAGGTCTTGAAAGGTCACCTAAGGTATAAAATGAATACTAAAATTGAGAAACGAGTGTTTAAACCCCGTAAGTGGAATAAATGGCTAATAACTTGGTAATTATTGGGTGAATTGCTTAAGGTAGTAACCCATAGGGATCATTGGTGGATCAATTGATGATGTGTGGTAACTAGGGTCCTTGCTGTGTGCGAATGGGATGCCTAGGTACTTGAGTCAATCTTTGTGTGGTGGGATCCGGATACCCAGTAATATATGTTGTAACACCTTGAAGACTCTCAAATGGAGGATCCTGATGCTATGTGGACGCGAGCCTCATTCAAATATGCTTGATAAAAGGTCTTGAGAATGGATGAAGGATCCTGATGCTAAGTGGACGAGTGCCCATCCACAAGAGTGTAGGATCCCGATACTATATGGATGCGAGCCTCACTCAAAGTGTAGGATCTCGATGTTGTGTGGATGTGGGCATCACTTAATATTGTTGGTATTATCTGTGTGATGTTGTGTGGGTTAATGATGTATATGTGTGTGTTGTGTGAGAGATCATACATCTATGTTGCTATGTGTTAGGCGGTTATAGTAGCGCCATCGTTATCTCACCATGATATTATTTCATGTTGCATTGCTTTTTTTTATGATTTGCATGAAGCATGGTTGAGTGGTTGTGTATCCACTGAGCTTGATTAGCTCAACATTCGAAATTGTTGTTTCCTTCCGTAGATAAGTAGGTTGTTGTGTGGCTTGCAGGAACACCATCAAGGCTAAAATTTTATCATCGACTGTTGTTGTTGGTATAATTATTAGATGTAATAGGCTATGTATTTCGTATGACCCAATGTATAATTTTAACTATTATTTTGTACTAAGTGCTAAGTCGAATATTTTTAATATTTGTATTTTGGAGCTCCACTTTTACTATTTTAAAATACTTTGGATTTTTATCTATTTCTTAAATGAATGGACTTGTTATAATTTGGGCTTTGAAAATGAAAATTTTATGGTAATGGTTTTGGGCTTGAGGCCTAAATGTGACATCCGGGTTGAGGGTGTTACATGGTCAAACGACGAGAACTTGTGGTTTACTGTTAACTCATCAAAATTACTAAATCTTATGCTTATTTCACATTGTCTTTGCTTGCCTTCAAGTGTGTTTAGTTGAATTCATCCTTAAAATTCATGCATCTGCATAAGGAGTTAGGAATTGTGTTATGCCAGTGTGAAGGGTTGCTTTGTTGGCATTATTGCAGGCTCAGCAGAGAATGACATGTTTGGCAGAGCAAAGCAGCATAGAAAGGAAGGAATGCCAGAGAGAATGCTGAGTTGCTATTGGTAGCGATGGACCAAAAATTGCTAAAGCACCGGTTGATAGAGAAGAGGAGTTTGATGCCCGACCAAGTAGCCATTGGATCTTGATGATGTCAGCCCTAGGATTCAAATATAGGATAAGATGATCACATCCCTTATCCCTTGCTCATTCAAAATAAAAGTTTCAAGGCTTATCCTAGGCGTCCCGTACTTGCCTATTTAAAGAAGAAAAGGAGATTGATCACCAAGAAGGGGGGATGAAAGGGACGATCGGATTGAGAGGAAGGCTGCACCAAGGAGACGTGGTTCAACCAGCTTGACCGAGAGCTTGGACCTTGAAGGGCTGTATTGATGGACCTCCTTCTAGCCCATTCTCTTTGTTTTAAATTGTTTTTATTTTTAATGATGATGATGTTGAGATACGATTATGGTTTTTGGATGGGTACCCCCACTATGAACTAAACTTTTACAGTTGGTAGGGGATGTTTGCGTTTGAACGTTGTTTTTATGTTTAGTTTTTAATAATAAAAAATGTCTTGGCATTGTTTTCCCTATCTGGCATGTTTTACAGTTTTCTAACTTAATATCTTAATAGACTTAGGGGGCAACGATTAGGTTATAGATACTAAGGCGAGATGCTTCGACGAAAAATGTTCAAGTAGATGAACTTACTTCGGGAGTGAGTCTACCTCTTAGGAGTATAGATTGGGACTTAATCAATTGATTTATGAAAAAATTCATTATAGAGATATAAGGTTTTTTACGTGGTTAATTTTGGGCATTTGTAACCCCATCGACCTGGCCTAGTACATTAGGTTTACCAAAGCAAACCGAAAATGTTTAACCCAAAACTCGTCCATTTTTTTCTTTTAACTTGTCTAGATGCATTAACGCTTTTTTATGTTACCGACCCTTAATTTAACATATTCCATGGTTACATACCAAAAATTAGCCCAATAAGATCATCCAAACCCATTCAATTGCTTCCACAAGATTCAGGGATTAAAATGAAAGAAAACAAAACTTTACTAAAGCCATTAACTAACTTAACTGCCGTGGGTATCGGTACGCCCATCTGAGTATCGGTACACCCTCTCCAATTCGAATTTAAAAAATTCCAGTAGCCTACTCCCGTACCGGTACGACCCTGTGTACCGATACGCCTTACCAAAACTAAAGGCTCGTATTGATCCTCAAACCAATGTACCGATCCCCCAAGCTAAATTCAGCCTTCCCATACCGATACGTGAACCTGTGTATCGGTACGCTACTCTGATGATACACTATCGTATCGCAACACCTAGTCCGCGTACCGGTACCACAAGCCCGAAATGGCTTCTAATACCGATATGTGAACACGCGTACCAATATGCTTGGACCTGAATGGTCACCATTGGCTGATTTAACATGCTCACCTCAATACTTTACCACTTCACTATGCCATAAACTTTCATACAACAATATCTAAATGCAAAAGCAACCTAAACAACATAAACTCGGCAACCAATTGGCTTCCACTCATCCAATGATAATCTAAAGGCATGCTTCTTAAAAACGCTTTGCCTTACGACCCAAAATGCACAATTAAGTCATTCTCAACATAAGCAACATGCCAACACACTCAACATAGCATAAAAACTTGGTCCAATCAGCACAACATGACAAACCACAAGGAAACTCTAGATGCATACCTAAGACACCATTCATCCACAACATCAACAAGTATTAACAACAAGCTTGGCAACACAACCATCCACAAAAACCAGCATAGAAAACATACTCAAAATCTATAAGAAAATAGGATTGCACCCCCAAAAACCTTAGCGAACACATTGCCTTATTATCTGAAAATATAAACCGAGTTCATAATCAAAGTGGTGTATCACTTGGATCTTTGCAAATCTTGCCTTTGTTGCCTCGAACTTTAATGCTCTGCATCATTAGGAAAATAGAGCGTAAGCACACATGCTTAGTGAGGATGCTCATAAACAATGATGCATAAAACCATATAAAAACCACATGCTAGCTTTTCTCAAAACATGCTTACAACCTAAGCATTTTTCCATGATTCCAACCGAATCAAAACACAATAACCTTTATAATATCATAAACAATTCATGCTTGAATTCCAAAGCATTTTTACCAAACCATGCTTATATTCCCAAAGATTTATAAACAAGGTTCAACACATGAACTTTCACATATATTGGCATTTATAGTGACCTGGATAGACTACCTCTATCTCATACACATATCGGATACACGGATCTCTCATACCATGCCTAGTTAAACCGCATGATATCTCAAACCTTGCCTAGTTAAAACGCAAGATTTGACACCCCCTCCTAGTTAAACCACGAGATTTCACCATTGCCTAGTTAAACCGCAACCTTGCCTAGTTAAACCGCAAGATCACCATCAATTTGGGTTGCCTAGTTAAACCGCATGCCCCAAATGATGTCCCAACAGTCCGAGTGGCCTAGTTAAACCGCCATACCTCAAGGACCCATGACCACGATCGATTTTGTTCATATTTTATAGTGCACTTTTAATCCTATGGCATGCCAACTATATCTGATTGTTTTCTCATCTTGTCACATAGCCAATATATCATTTACAAAACCATTTACTTACTGTTTACAATGCATTTCATAAAATACTACATATGCACATCTCATTGCCAATGCAATAACACCATTCTCATCCGAAATAAAAACCAATGCTCACTAGAATTTGATATACTCAAAATCATGCATCACCAGCAAGTAAATCATACCATGTTTATCACCAAAACATGCAAACAACATACTCCTAACTAAACCGACATTCAAGAGCAAAATAAGGGAAACTTATATTCGAGCTTAGGTAAGTGTCTCACACTTACCCTAAACTCCCAACAACCTTTACAAACCTTTGTAAAGCAATTAAAACTAGTTTCCACTCACCGATCTACTTCGCATTCCTTGCCAACGCGAAACAAACTCCCAACAAGCAACCAAACAACGTCAAGCTTCATCGCCTTGATTATCCCCTGTTTTAAACGCATACAACCAGAGGATAAATGCATTAAAATGCATTCAAACCATTACCTAACAACAATCTCCCGCAAATCCTAAGTTGCCCACTCAAAAACCATCTGAAACATACCGAAAACACTATCAAACGTTTCCAAAACTTAACCCAGATATAAAAAAAAACAATTCAAGCCCTCAATCAACATCTAACAACATCCAAAAACCCTTTTCTAACATCCTTTTACCTCCAGCAAAGATTAAACTCGAATATTACCACAATAACTCAAAATTAGCAACCTAACTAATTAGAGATTCAAGAGTTTCGTGATTCTATTGATAAAAACAACTTATCAACATCAAAATACATCCAAAACATATATTAAATCCATCTCAATTACTGAAAATCAAATCCACTTCAAAAATTACCATGATTCATCCAAATTTCCAAAATAACTCAATTAAACATGGATAAAGCATTAAAACCACATCACAACTTATAAATCAAGGATCAAATACTTGAGAATATCAATAAAGAACCATTTAACAGAGGAGATCACAGACCTTACCCCTGTTATGTGATTTCTCCCTCAATTGGCTTGTTAAAAGCTAAGAAAATACAAGATTTCAATGAGATTTTGCAAAACAAAATGAGATTTTGCAAAACAAAGTTAAAGGAACAAATTAAAATCAATAATCTAAGTGAGATGAGTTCTTTACCTCTGGATTTTGATAAAACTCTGAGTGTTTGGAAGAAAAGAAGTTGAGAGAAAAAGTTCAGGAAAAAGTTACGTGAAATTGTTTTTAAAGCTAATAACAAACTTTAGATATTTAATCCATTTCAACAAACTTTTAAAACACATGATTAAAATGATTTAATTGAAGGGAGAAACCACCAGAAAACACTTGGTAGATTAGCTCCTTAAGGATTCTAAGGACTTGACCCTTTTGATTTTAGTCACTTAAAACAGTTTTCAAAAAGCGCCTTTTAGTCATTAACACAAAATGTCAATTTTCGATTTCTATTTTCCAAAATTGATTCCAACAAAAATCAATATATATTAAAAGATGATTTTTTAACTATTTTCCATATTTTTATCTTACCGAAAAATATACGGTCCCGAATCCTACTCGAATCTTTAACCCAATCCACCAGACCGTCTAGTAAACCTCAAAACCGCTAAGCCCAAGACTGGAATGTTACAACATTGCCATCAATAGAGATAATGCCAACTTTAAATCTGCTCGGCAAATAATATCAAGGTAGAAAATTATTAAAGGCTGGCATGAAAAGCGTGAAAAACAAGCATCCCTTGCCAACACTCATCACTCATTTAAACTCTCCTTGTGCCAACGTTGTTTTCCTTTCATTTATTTTCTTTTAAACTATTTTCAAAACCCACTTCAAATCAACAACACTTTCCCTTTGACGAGTAAACAAGCAAGGCAAACAAACTCTTGGCCAATCCTTGTGGGATCGATAACCAGCTTACTGCTGTATTACTTGAAAACCGTGTATACTTGCACACAAAAGACTTAGTCTTGGCACTATTTTCATAAATTTCCAATACATTTTCCCACCCTTTTGCCAAGCTCTCACACAGTCGAACAAGTTTTTGGCGCCGTTGCAGGGGATTGCAATGGAGTTTGTTGTTTTTAAATTTTTACTTGTCTTCTTTTTATTTTTGTTCTTTATTTTATTTCTTTTTTTGACCGGTGTATGACCAGAAACCGCCATGTGGTGGAAAGAAATGATGGAAGAAATGATGGCTCAATAAGGCAATGGAAGAAATGATGTGTTAAACAATAAGGAAACTCCACCCAATAACAATAGAATACCACCAGCTCATGTTGCCCCAGCTATTAATGTGGAGGAATAGAGACCTATTAGAGAACACTCGGCACAAAACATTGACAATTTGATACCATGACTAATTGGTCCCAAGGTAAATACACCCAATTTTGAACTCAAACCGGTAATGATACAAACACTTTTGAATGTAAGACAATTTGATAGAGCACCTACTGGAGATCCAAGCAACACTTGAAGCAGTTCATGGAAGTTTGCCAGCTATTTCAGCAGCCTGGAGTATCAGAGGATACAATAAAGCTAAAGTTTTTACATTTTCATTGAGAGATAGAGCAAAAGCGTTGCTAAGTTTTTTGCCACCTGGTTCTGTCACCTCATGGGGAGATCTATGCCAAAAATTTTTGTTACGATTCCAGCCACCTAAACTCGCCGCCAAGATGAGGCGTGATATCATCACATTTAGGCAGGCTAATGATGAGACCCTATATGATGCCTAGGAGAAATATAAAGATTTGTTGAAGAGATGTCTCATGCATGGATTCCCGAAATAGACCCAAATGGAGACCTTCTACAATGGACTTAATGCGCAAACCAGAACAGTTGTTGATGCATCAGCAAATGGCTCACTGCTTGACAAAAACTATACAGAGGCAGTTGGCATCCTTAAGAGGATTTTAATCAACGATTTTGAATATCCTACTGCCAGACTTGGGACCGACACTAAAACTGGTAGGAAATTACAGATAGATGAGCTCACATCCATCCACACTGAGATTTTCAATCTTACTATCATGGTGAGAACTTTGCAAAAGAGTTATGAGGCCTAAGAAGTTAAGGCATTAGCCCAATTCTGAATAATATGTGGAGAGGATCATCACACCAAAGATTGCCTTACCAACCATGTGTAGGTAAATTACGTTGGCAATTTTAATCGTAATTATAATCCAAATTCCAATACTTACAATGCAGGATGGAGGTAACACCCAAATTTAGCTTGGGGGAATCAAGGAAGCAACCAATATAATGCCCAACAGTAGAACAACAATGCCCAGCGTCAGAACAATGCCATGCCAGGGGTCAACCAGAATGCCATGCCACAAAGGGCACAAAATAATTTTTATGTAGGGAAAATGAACAACCAGGGGACTTTGACATAATACATAAAGAAGAATGATGCAACTGTCTAGAGTTTGGCAGCATCGATGTGAAACTTGGAGGTACAAATTGGACAGATTGCCAATGCACTTAGCAATAGACCCAGAGAGCTTTGCCAAGCGATACAAAGGATGCCAGGCAAAACCATAATGAACAATGCAAAGTTGTGACTCTACGGAGTGGAAAACAATACGAGGTTGAGAAATCTGTCAAGCAGCCAAATAGTTACCAGGAGAAAAAGAAACTACCAGTAGATGAACCAAAAGAACCAAAGAAGAAAGAAACGGACATAAGCAATGCCAGACCACAGTCTGATGCCAGACCTCAGTTGGATGTCAGCAGAACCTTGTCGAAGCCAGTAGAGCCAACATATGTTTATCCACCTTCACCATTTCCACAAAGACTACAAAAGTACAAACATGATCATCAATTTAAGTACTTCTTGGAAGTACTTAAACAATTGCAAATCAATTTACCATTGGTGGAAGCTCTCGAGCAAATGCCCAACTATGTCAAATTCATGAAGGACATCTTTTCCAAAAAGAAAAAGCTGGGTGATTTCGAAACTGTAGCTCTCACGAGGGATACACTATAATAATACTTAATCAGTTACCACCAAAGCTAGAAGATCGGGGAAGTTTTACTATTCCTTATACCATTGGCAACAAATTCATGGGTAAGGCATCGTGTGACATGGGAGCCAGTATCAATTTGATGCCAATGTCTATTTTCAGGAAGCTTGGCATAGAAGCAAGGCCTACCACAGTGACACTTCAGTTGGCAGACCGATCTTTTGCACATCCTAAGGGTAGGATTGCGGATGTGTTGGCAGATAAATTCATATTCCCAGCTGACTTCATTATCTTAGATTATGAAGTAGATTTAAATGTCCCAATTATATTGGGCAGACCGTTCCTTGCCACAGGTAGAGCCTTGATTGATTTTCATAAAGGTGAATTAACTATACGCATGGATGATCAGTAGGTTACATTTAATGTGTTTCAAGCTTTAAAATGTACAGATGAATCAGATGAATGCCAAGAAAATGATAAGATAGAGTCTATTTTTAAGGTAGATGTGGCACAACTGTGTCAAGATATTGATGATAATGCCAGCGGAAGTGACAGTGAATGTGAAATAAGTGAGGACACTAAAGGAGCAACCTTAGTAGAAGTAAGCTATTTCGGACAATCAGAACCATTAGAGTTGGCTGGCAGAGAGATCGTGGCACTAAAATCATCCATTGAGAAGCCACTTGAACTGGAGCTCAATCACTGTCAGACCATCTCAAGTATGCTTATTTAGGTAAACACTCAACCTTGCCAATGATCATTGTTGCTGATCTCACTAATGATTAGGAGGAACGATTGCTGAAAATTCTAAATAATTATAAGCAAGCGTTAGGATGTACCTTGGTTGATATCCGAGGAATAAGCCCAACTATTTGCATACACAAAATCATCTTGGAGGAATATCATGGGAAGACTATTGAGGGTCAGAGAAGATTGAACCCGAACATGAAATAGGTTGTTAAAAAGGAGATTATCAAGTGGCTAGATTGTGGGATAATCTATCCCATTTTTGAAAGCTCATGAGTCAGCCCGGTGCAATGTATGCCAAAGAAAGGTGGCATGATCGTGGTTTAAAATAGCAATAATGAGTTAATTCCTTCTAGGACCGTTATCGGATGGAGAGTGTGTATGGATTATAGGAAGCTGAACAATGCCACCAAGAAAGAACATTTTTCATTGCCCTTCATTGATCAGATGTTGGACAGACTGGCAGGTAAGGCATTTTACTTTTTTTAGATGGTTATTCAGGATATAACCAAATTGCCATAGCTCTATAAGATCAAGAGAAGACCATGTTCATGTGTCCATATGGGACGTTTGCCTTTAGAAGAATGCCATTCAGGTTGTGTAATACCCCGACAACATTTCAATGTTGCACGATGTCTATTTTTCCAACATGATTGAACAAAATTTGGAAGTATTCATGGATGATTTCTCAGTGTTTGGCAAAACATTTGAGGAATGCCTTCAGAGTTTGGAGCAAGTCTTGAAGAGATGCATTGAGACAAACCTAGTGTTGAACTGGGAAAATGCCACTTCATGGTGAAAGAGGGCATTGTTCTCAGGCACAAGGTAACCAAGAAGGGATTGGAGGTCGACAAGCAAAAATTCAGGTAATCAAGCAATTGCCACCACCGACAAGTGTAAAAGGTATTAGAAGTTTTTTAGGACATGCAGGTTTTTACCGTCATTTCATTAAAGATTTTTCTAAAATTTCTAAACCTTTATGCTTGCTTTTGGAACAAAATGCCACTTTTGCATTTGATGATTCTTGTTTAAGAGATTTTTAGGAACTTAATGAGAAGTTGATTAATGCCCCTATAGTTGTGGCACCAGATTGGAATGAACCATTCGAGCTCATGCGTGATACAGTGATTATGCCGTCAGAGCAGTATTGGGACAACGGCGTGGCAAAGTTTTTCATACCATCTACTATGCCAGTCAAACACTAAATGGGGCTCAGCTAAATTATTCCACAACCGAGAAAGAATTTCTTGTATTTGTATTCACTTTTGATAAATTCATATCATATTTAGTTGGTAACAAGGTTGTGGTATATACAGATCATCCAGCACTAAAGTACCTTTTGGTAAAGAAGGATGCCAAGCCCAGAATAATTCGATGGACGCTTCTACTACAAGAATTTGGCCTCGAGATTCAAGACAAGAAGGGCAGTAAAAACTTAGTAGCTGACCACTTATCACGTCTAGAGTATCACCTTAAAGATGGTAAGAACGCTTCCATAAGAGATGAATTTCTAGAATTGTATTTGCTTGCAGTCAATGTCGTGCCATGGTATGTTGACATAGTCAACTACCTGGTAAGTAATATTCTGCCACCAAATCTGGCATACAATGCCAAGAAAAGATTCATGCAAGAAGTTAGGCAATACTACTTGGACGAGCCAATATTGTTCAAATAGTGTGCCAACCAAGTGATAAGACGGTGTGTGCCAGAGGATGGACACCAGGAGTTTGTCGACTCCATGAACATTGCCAAGAGAAAGAAGATGTTGACAGACTTGTACGAACCTGGCCTGCATGGACTGTGTCGTCCAAGGGACACCGGATAGTCAAGCGGCTGGCCTTAAAACCACAGTCGAGGGGGTGGAACCATTTTATCAAGGCAAATATGATGCCAACTACCCATAATGAGACTGTCTCAGAAGAGTGGCTGGCGTTATTGCACTCCATTATTACGGGCCGAAAGATTAATGAGGCCAGATTATCATCAACAAAACTTATAAATATGCTGAAAGAGGTAATGGTAGTTTGTTTGTCCCTTTGTTAATTTCTAACATTTGCATACAATATTGTGTGCCCAAGCTTGCTACGGATAAAGCCCAAATAATCAAGGGAACAACAATTACAGCCGTCCTGTGGAGGTAACTCACTGCCACCGAGTCAAAAGATAAGGGCAGGGGAAAGGCTAAGGAATCAACGCCCAATCCTAAGGTGCCGAAGGTAAATCCTGACGCTCCCA
The DNA here is from genome assembly GCA_019671005.1 of Hibiscus mutabilis. Taxonomy (NCBI): domain Eukaryota; kingdom Viridiplantae; phylum Streptophyta; class Magnoliopsida; order Malvales; family Malvaceae; genus Hibiscus; species Hibiscus mutabilis. Next base: position 11,785,052 of record CM033754.1, read on the forward strand.
TGCCAGCTAGTTCAATGGCACTACTCTTCCAGATCCACCACCACCAGGAGATCATTCTCTAGAAATTAGAGATAGCTGAGGAGCAAAATGTCAACCTCTGGCATTACTTTCATACCAGAGATATTTCTATCAAATAGACCTTTGCGAGTATATCTCCAGAAGTTATGCCAAACTTCCCTAAATTCCCTAACGAGCTCTTTGCTAGCGATAATGCCATGCTAGATAGCCCTCACTCAGTTCATAACCCGACACACTCAAAATTCACAGTCCCGATTTTTCCATTTCAAGTTGAATAAACCAAGACAGAAACACTGTCGGAATCAGAAGAAGAAGTCCAAAAAAACTTGCCACAATGCCTGCACCGTCCGATGCCACCGCCACTCCTGTCGCGTCGAAGTCAGTGCAAATTATCAAGGAAGTTTGAGCTTCCACTGCTGCCTCAAAGCCAAGCATGAAAGGAAGGAAAAGAATAGCCCATGATCGTGGGACATTTATCAAGAGAAAAACCCGCATCACACGAGAGGAAGTCTCCACAAGGGAGTCTTCTTCTTCTTAAACTCCTTTGCATTTCACATGTTCATGTATTTTAATTTTCTTTTATTTGTATATATGTGTTGTTTTCATGCATTGAGGACAATGTACATCTTTGGTTTGGGGGTGTGCGTTGCCTCACATTTATGCCATGCCATGTATTAATGTTACATTTCTGTTGCCATGCCTAGATTAATGCCATGCATACTGAACCACAAAAAAATAGAAAAAGAAAATTTTACGTCGGTCAAATTTTGAAAAATCTTAACACTTTGTTAGGCAAGTTTAATGTGTTTTAGTGTAGTCTATCCGATGAAGGAATTTTTTTCTTTAGTTGCCTATGCCAGTAGAATAGTGACGCCAGGTTTGCTTGGTAATCGATCTCTAGCTTAGGGATTTGACTTTCACTTAACATGTAGTATGCATCTAGTTCCTAAGCAAACTTAGAATTTTTGAAACTAAGCTCAGAAAAAAAGATTATGCTAGGGTAAAAGAAATTAATAAGGCAACAATGTTTTTCCAAGGCAAGAAAAAATGGAACACTCATCTGCCTTAGAGATAATAGGTAGCCTGGGGCTTGGTGGAACTCCCTCGTTAGTGCTCAAGTCAAAAACTTTAAGGGTATGAGTGTAATGGGCTAGCTTAGTGATGTATTCTAGACTAACATGGGGATTCGTGATGTGCTCCCTCTTATTACTCACACGAAACAGTGCCTTGACGCAAATCCTAATTTAATGCCAGTTGAAAAAAAGAGAAGAATCCCTTGGCAGAAATAAAAGAAAAATTCTGAGTTTAGGTAGTAAATTTGACTAAGGGAGTCAACGGGTACTTGATGTATATTGCCTACACTTTATGCACTTGTCATGCCCTAGACTAGATTTATATTGCTGCACTTGAATTTACTACCTGCTTGGCATTATTGCACTGAGATATCTAAGGACAAAACTAGAGCTTCATTTTGCTTGCCAGCAACTGTTGGCATTCTGATCAAAATTTTGCCGATGTACTATTTTCACCATTTTGTTTTTAGCTTATTTGCATTACTTGAGGACAAGCAATGAGCTATGTAACCCGCTCGACCCGGCCTAGTCGCAAGACCGAACCGAGCGAGCTACAATAGGTTTACCGAAGTAAACCATGAAGAAAAAACTCAAAATGTGCCCGTTTTTTTCCCTTTTTATCTTATTTAGATACACATGTTTACCTACATGTTCATGCTGGCAGCAGTTGAAGACCCAACTCAATCGGGCATCAATTCAATATCCGATTGGACCCAATTGCAATTTCAAGAAATTACGAGGACTTATCCCATTTTTAACTTACCAACCTTTAGTTAAACAGGTTTCATGCTCCCATGTCAAAAATCAGCTCAAAAGCATCATCTAAACTCATTCAATTGCATCCACAACATCCAGGGACTAAAACGTGAGAAAACCAAAACTGGAATTCCAGGACATTACCTGTAAAAACTGCTACCCGTACTGATACGGACACATCCATACCGATACGGAGTAGCCAGTCGTACTGGTACTTAATGTACCATATCGGTACGCCACATCAGCTTGAAACCAAATTTATATCCGTACTGATACGCTCATTCAGGTGTTCTGATACACGGGTTTTTCTAAAAAAAGTGATTTTCTAGAATCAAGTCCCCATATCGATACTCCCTTTCCCGTACCGGTATGCCAAGCTTAAATTACTTGCCCATACCGGTACACGTATTACCATACCGATACCCAAAGCTTTGTTTTGCCTAATCGTACTGATACCCAAAACTTTGTTTTGCCTAACCATACCGATACGGTCCCCCGCGTATTGGTACGCATAGGCCTGAAATGCCACTTTTCCCTGCTTCAACATGCTTTCGCTCAAACCATAACACCCTAGAATGCCACTAACAAGCATACAACCATTCCAAGGATCAAACCATATCTAAACATCATCATTTTAACAACAATTCATGGCATCATGCATCCATAGCATATCTATAGGCATGCACCCTATAAAACCATTCAAGCAACATACAAAATTCCAAATCATCCCCATAAACAATCCACAATTGTCTCTTACAAGCCATGAACAACAACCTAAACTTGCCCAACCAGGGAGTTTAGCAAAACATATCCAAACAAATAAGGAAAACCCCATTGCCCTTTTTATCTATAGTCTAATCCAAAAACATACTTTGAATACAAAGTCTTGCTAGATCCTTGCTTCCCGCTGCCTTCCAAGCCTTTAAAAATCTGCATTAATGGACAAAGAGAGCGTAAGCACACTAGGCTTAGTGAGGAGCGCTCAAAAACCAAAAACACCATCAATGCATTTTAAAACCATTTACTTTACATCATCCTTTAAAACATCATGCATTTTTTTAATACATGTACTTTACATCATTAAAACTAGCATATTAAACCATACGCTACATGTATCATTAATCAACAGCAAGTCACATTGCTAACCCTCTCCTTAAGCCTTCCCATGCATTACTACCAAATGCAAAGCTCAAGGAGAAATATGTATAAACCACATTATACAACATAAAACATTTCAATGATACATTAACAATTATATTGGCTTACAAGTGATCATTAAACAAGTCCAATAACAAAAGAGTTCATCGGATACACGGATTTAACAAGTGTTAACCCAACACTTCAAGCCATCTTAACCAAAATAGCGATATAATCACAATTGCGGTAGAATAACAACCGGGTACACTTTCAACCCACGGGGATACCAACTCCTTCCATCGGTTAGATGCTTAGCCTACTAACGGGAGTTTACCGTACCGTTTAACCCCTCAACCGTTAGGTTACTTGGATGGAGTATTCAGTATACCGTATAAACACCTCAACATCCAAGGCGACTTATTTTACAGTGCACTCAATCCTATGGCCGGCCAACTATATCCGATGACAATTTTAAAATCACATCACTTGCCAATATAATTAACCAAATAACATTTACCTCACTGTTTTTCAACAAGCATTAAGCCATGTCATTTCCAAAGCAACAACCATGCTTTAAAACACAAGTATAAACCATACTTACAAGGATCACTTACCATGTGCATCCTTCAGCAAAACATGCTTTAAAGCAGTATATCGAATACTTTATACATGCTTAAACAATAGGTACATGATCATTAAAACCAAGTGCATAAAATCATTCGAACGAGCACGACCGAGAGAGTAAAACCACTTTATACTTACTTCTGAGTCTAGGTAAGCGTTTCAAGCTCTACCTTAACTCCCAAAACTCTGTTCCCATAACATCAAAATGCTTTAAACCACATTTTCACTCATCGATACACGAAACCTCGACTCACCGATGCAAAAACAAGCATCTAAAACCTCCAAAGCTTTATCGATCACCTCCGGATCCATCTCCCTTGTTTTAACCACATTACAACAGAGTATTAATGCATCATAATGCATTCTAACACAACAACCACAATCCTTCTCAGATTTCCACAAAACCTTCACAATTAACCATCCACAACAACCAAAAACATAACCAAAACACTTCGATTCACAACCCAGCCAACATCTATCAATCTAACATCACTTCAACATCAAAACACATCTAAAAACAGATCCAATACAACCTACCACCTCCAGCAACCTTACAACCATAAAAACACCACAAAACCTCAAAACTAACAACCTAAACAAATAGAGATTCTTAAGTTTCGGGATTTCTTTGATAAAAATCACTTATCAACATTATTAAACTTCCAAAATATAATTCAAAGCATCCTTAAATACTGGAAACCAGATCCAATCCGTGAATTAACTCATTTTCCCCAGATAACTCAATTAAACATTAGAAAATCATCAAAATCAGATTAGAAACACAAAATCAAGGATCAAATGCTTGGGAATTTTAGTAAAGAACCATACAATAGAGGATATCTCAAACCTTAACCCTATTGTGAAGTTTCTCCCTCAATTGATTGGTGAAAAGCTAAGAAAACACAAGGTTATTGTAAGCTTTTGTGAAACAATATTTATAAAACAATTTGAAATAATAAAATCAAGTTAGAAACCACCTCACCTATGGAAATTTGATGAAAACCTGAGTGTTTGGCTGAGGAGACAATGGAGAGAAAAAGTTGAGAGAAAATGACGTAATTTTTGTTTTGGAAAGTAATAACCAATATTTTAACAAAATTCTCTTTAATTACTAACTAAAACACATGTTAAAATAGGTCAAATTAAGGGAGAAATCATCAGAAACCAATTGGTAAAATAGCTCCTTAAAGATTCTAAGTATTTGACCCTTTTCATTTTAGTCACTAGGAAATCACATTTTTCAAATTTTATTTTGGTCACTAACCAAAATGTCTCTCTTCCAAAACTCGTTTTACAAAATCAACATCACCATTATTAAATACATAATTAATAATGATTTTTGAGCATTTTTCCATAATTTTTCCAACACCAAAACCATATGATCCCGAAATTGACTCGAATCTCTACTCCGGTCCACCAGACCGTCTAATAAACCACCAAACCACTAAGCCCTAAAATTGGGGCATTACAAGCTAGGTTTGGGGGTGTGTTAACTAATCAAAAGTACTAAATCTTATGCCTATTTCACATTATCTTTGCTTGCCTTTAAGTGTGTTTAGTTGCATTTAACCTTAAAATTCATGCATTTGCATAAGGAGTTAGGAATTGTGTTATGCGAGTGCGAAGGGTTGCTTTGTTGGAATTATTGCAGGCTCAACAGAGAAGGAAATGTTTGGCAGAGCAAAGCAGCGCAGAAAGGAAGGAATGCCAGACAGAATGACGAGTTGCTGCTGGCAGTGTGGACCAAAATTGCCAAAGCACTGATTGATAGAGAAGATGAGTTTGATGACTGGGTGAGTAGCTATTGGAACTTGATGATGTCAGCCCTAGGATTCGAATATAGGATAATATGATCACATCCCTTATCCCTTGCACATTCAAAATTCAAATTTTAAGGCTTATCCTAGGCGTCATGTGCTTGCCTATTTAAAGAAGGAAATAAGATCGATCATCAAGAAAAGGGGATTAGAAGAGACTATCTGATTGAGAGGAAGGCTGCACCTAGGAGATGTGGTTCGAATAGCTTGACCGAGAGCTTGGACCTTGAAGGGTTACATCGACGAGCCCCTTCTAGCCCATTCTCTTTGTTTTAAATTATTTTTATTTTTAATGATGATGATGTTGAGATACGATTATGGTTTTTGGATGGATACCTCTACCATGAACTAAACTTTTACAGTTGGTGGATGATGTTTGCGTTTGAACGTTGTTTTTATGTTTAGTTTTTAATAATAAAAAATGCCTTAGCATTGTTTTCCCTGTCTGGTATGTTTTACAGTTTTCTAAATTCTGTGCCAAGTGATCCCTGGAACAGTATGCTTATTGAACCTTAATATCTTAATAGACTTAGGGGGTAACTATTAGTTGATAGATACTAAGGTGGGATGCTTTGACGGAAGATGTTCAAGTAGATGAACTTACTTCGGGGGTGAGTCTATCCCTTAGGAGTATAGATTGGGAATTAATCAAATTGATTTATGAAAAACTTTATTATAGAGATATAAGGGTTTTTACATGGTTAATTTTGGGCATTGCCATCGACAGAGGCAATGACAACTTTGAATCTGCTCAGCAAATAATATCAAGATAGAAAATTATTAAAGGCTGGCGTGAAAAGCGTGAAAAACAAGCATCCTTTGCCAACACTCATCACTCATTTAAACTCTCCTTGTGCCAATGTTTTTTTCCTTTCTTTTTTTTTCTTTTAAACTATTTTCAAAACCCACTTTAAATCAAAAACACTTTCCCTTTGATGAGTAAACAAACAAGGGAAACAAACTCTTGGCCAATCCTTGTGGAATCGATAACCAGCTTACTACTGTATTACTTGCAAACAGTGTATACTTGTACGCAAAACACTTAGTCTTGGCACTGTTTTCATACATTTCCAATACATTTTCCACCCTTTTGCCAAGAACTCACACATTCAAACATTTTCCCATCGTGGGATGAGTCGAGAGCTACAAAGGACCATGGTTGGTCGTTGAGTCATGCGGTTCACCCCTAGTTAACTTGGGGCCAAGAGCCGCGAGCAGTGTAGAACCAATGGTCAGAGCTATGTGTGAAGAGAGAGAGGTTGATGTAGAATGAGGGTTGTAGAATTGTAGAGGGTCATCCATTTTGTCTTCAGTCTTAAAGAAATTTATATCTCCTTGGAGCTGTAGATGGAATGATGTTTGATGAGATTGTGATAAGCCTAATGATGGCTATTGATAGGTTGACAGATGGTAGCTCGGCTGCTGGGTTGTAGGTCGAGCTAGCGAGTCAGAAGGATTTGAGGGTTTTCTTGTCATGGTGTAGTAGCTGAGTATAGGGAATGGTCTGGAGGATAAGGACTTCGAAGGCCGTAGCAAATTCTTGCAGATCTAGAGGTTGGTAGATTTTAAGGGTGAGCTATCAAGGAGAGGCGGACATCGAGTACTGCTCTGGGTGATTTCCGGAGGCCCAAAAACCTTGATACAAAAGTAGAGTATAATGTGGAGGTGAGTATTTTAAAGGCATTCAATGTAGGTATAACACTAGTCCCCCCCTTTGGTCGAAAGAGTGCGATAAAGTGACACGAGCTGAGACTTTCTTGTGGAGTCTTTTTTACTCGCTGGCGTGAGGGTGTCACGTTCTTGGTAGAAAATCTTATCATTTTTGTAAAAGTATATTGGATAATGTTTCTGAAGGTATTGATTTGACAAAGCAATGGCAGTTCACCCCCAGTAGTGAGTGATCAAATGGTTTGACTCGAGAAGATTATTAGAGGAGCTTATGGTTCAGCCCTGAGATGATCATCAGGGGAGTGAATAAGTACAAAGCTAGCATTCAGTAAATCATACGAGGAGCATTATTTCATGTCTTTAGTGGGTGGGCATAATTGAATGGAGGCTTTTCATTTTTGTAGAAGCGAGTGGGGGCGTTCTTAGTTTTTAGACTATTTTTCATAAGTGGAAGGAGATTGACGCATTGCGTGTTGTTTGGTTACATTTAATTTGGCAAATGTTGTCTCTATTTGAACTTTAATAATTATTTTAATGTTTCAGAGTAATCAGCTATGTGTCAAGCGGAGGTATCTCGATGCTTTGGTAGATATCAACGTGCGTTCATATTGAGCGGAGGTATCCCTAACATTTCTCGAAGAAGTAATCATGATGTAGGTAGAGTTTTATCGATGCCCTTGGTGGTTTACTAATATTATGGGTGGAGCTTATCTTCGTTGCCCTTGAAGAAACAAGTATATTATAGATGGAGCTTATCTCGACGCTCTTGGAGAAGTAAGTATATTATGGGTAGAGCTTATCTTCGCCGCCCTTGAAGAAACAAGTATATTATGGGCAGAGCTTATCTCGACACCCTTAGAGAAACAAGTCCTATAGTCAAATGCCTCTTTGCCCTTTGTAAAATCAGTTGTAGGTAGGGGTGGAGGTATCTCAAACCCTTAGAGAGTCTATCATTCATGAGGTTGATGCATCTCACACCCTTGTAGAATCATGCGTTGTAGGTGGATGCATCTTCTTTTATGTTCTCAGAAAGTTTCTTTTGAAGAACGTGGAGGCATCTTATTAGGGGCAATCGTGTTATTGTAGCTTCGCATGACTTCTTGGCATGAAACACGAGCTTCTCTATTTTTGTAGAATCATAATATGTATGGTGTTGGTGGAACAGAGGCATCTCACACCCTTGGAGAAACTATCATATGTGGGGGTTGAAGCATCCCATACCCTTGTAGAATCGAGCGCTATAGAGTGGAGCTCTTCTCAATACTCTTGTAGTATCGAGCGATGTAGGTGGAGGCATATCCTTTTATGCTCTCGGAGGTATTACTATTCTCGTAGAAACAAATGCTCATCGAGTTAAACATTTAGAAACATTGTAGGATCTTTCGCAATTTAGAATTATTGTAGAAATAGGAAGATTTCAGAGATAGTGTAGAAACGGGTGAGATATAGAGATATTGATACAGATAAAATTACAAGATATTGGATAAGCATATATATTCGTCCATCTATGTATATATTGTACTATTTTATCATTCATTATCCGAGTAGATGTGTGGTCAATTCAAGTATCCACATGTTCACCCACTCATTAGTAGTAGCATTTATAACAGTTCAAACATTTGTCCTTAAACCTTATAGTTTTGTAGAAGAGATTATTTGTTGGAGATTCATTTTTCAAGAATTCGTTGTTATGCAAATTTTAATTTTATTCCTTTGGGGGATCCATTGCGCTTTCCTTAGTCCTATACATGAAGGTGTTAACTCCTCAAAATGTGTACTTTCCATGCATATATTGCCATGATATTGCTTGACTTTAGGTACATATTAGTCTATTTTGCCAGTAAATTCATGCATTTGCATCTAGGAGTTAAGAAATGTATAGTTTTTATTTCCAGAGTGAAGGGGTGTTTTCTTGTCAAGTTGTACAGGATCGGTAGGACTAGAGCAAGTGGACGTAGGAAGAAAATGCCAAACGCAGTTGGCAAAAGCAAGAGGAGAATACCAAGCTTGATTGGCAAAAAAAGGGAGAAGAATGCCAAGCTCTGTTGGCAAAACAAGGGAGAAGAATGCCAAGCTCGGTTGGCAAAAGAATGAAAGACGATGCTCAGAAAAATGTCACTAAGTCAGAGCAACATCAGCCCTAGTTGCTATAATACATAGATATCGCGTCCAAGGATTACAACATTAGAAATTCAGGGTTTAACCCTAACCCTAATTAGACTTTCGCCTACGCCTATATAAAATAGATCAATAATGAACCAAAGAAAGATAGAGTTGCGGGGAGAAGTGAAGGGTAGAAGCAACCTAGGCAGTTTTGCCGAGAGCTCTAGTTCTATTAAAGGGCTACATCGAAAGATCTCCTTCTTTTGTTTCATTTCTCTTTATTTAATTCTGGTTTTTGTGATGATGAATCAAAATGATGATTTTTGTTGGTTTCCCCAGCCATGAACTATGTTAGAGTATGCCCAAAGACCAATCATAAGATGATTGTAAAAGACATTTGTTTTTACCTTGTTTATTCAAAAAGAGGCATTGCCATTATTATTTTCAGTTACAATTCTGCGTGCATAAATAAACTGAATTATAATAAAGTCCTTAGAATAATATGGTTATACTTAAATGTCCTTAGTCGAGTATTATTGTGGGCATTGATAACAATAATGCATTAAGACTAATATGTAGTTGATTGATGACAAAGTGTTGTCATTGACATGGAGATGTCAAAATCAATACATACGTATGTGTTAGAGAACGACATACTGGACTGACCCGCTATGAACATGTTTCTTGGATTATTATGCGACAGTCACAACATTGCTCATAGTGATAACTACATGTATGATCCTCAGACTTGAGATCATCATTATTTCAACATCGTGAGTGATATATTTTGATACAGTCAAACATGCGTCGTAACTGACTACACTATAAAGATTGATATTCGATATGTTACAATCTATGTAGTGGGATATGGTTGATCAAGATAGGATTTGTCCCTTCTACATAATAGGAGTAATATCGTAGGCCACTTGATTGAGTGAGACTAGAAATGCATGGCCATGCTCGAATAAGTTGATATGAGATATCATAGTTATTCGTTTATAATATTCTACTCAAGATATCAAGAAATATTAGATAGATTATACAAGTGTGACTATTCCATGACTTGTGTCCAGTCTAGATATAAGGACATAAGAATGTAATACATGAAAAGAGTTAATCACGAAGAGGTTATGTCGAATCATTATTTCTCTTAACTTAGGTGACAATGAAATATTGTTAGATGTCACTCATTGTTTGTAATATTAGAAATGTCCTAATATTTACTACTATCATTACAAAGAACCTATAGGGTCACACTCATGGTTGAAATGAGCATATATTAAACGAATTATATATGTACAAATTTTTTGTACACGAATTTAGTTAAATTAATATATATTCGATATATATAATTTAACTATTGGATAAATATTAAAAGAAAATAATTATTGTAATTATAACTCTTTTATATAATTCGATTTAAATTTATATTTATATATATATATATTAAAAATCCTAATTAAAGTTGAACTAGGATTATATATATTAATATATATATATATATTAAAATCTTAATTAATTTGAATTGTGATTATATATATTAATATATATTGAAATCCTAATTAAGTTGAATTGAGATTATATATATTAATATAGATATATATTGAAATCCTAATTTAGTTGAATTGGGATTATATATATTTAACATATATATTTAAATCCTAATTAATTTGAATTGGGATTATATATATTTAATATTTATATATATATTGAAATTCTACTTAAAGTTAAATTAGAATTATATATATTATATATATATATATATATATATATTAAAATCCTAATATGAGTTGAATTAATTAGGATTACAAAGGCTATATAAAGGCATAAGAGATCTAGCATTCATTAATGCTTTTTGGAAAAAACCCTCTAAATAGTTTAGAGAGTTTTATATGCTCGTTTAAATTAGGTGAACTACGTAGAGGTTGGAGCATTATCGTTGTGGCTTAGGAATCGGCACCGTAGAATTGTGATTGGATATCTATCTCCTCCAAATTTAGAATTCTAGATTTTAAACAGGTAATTCTTCGCCCTTATCCACCCCGATTTGTTCCTCGTACATGGATCTTTAGTGGTGATCACCGGATAATTTTTTCCCACTACGTCATGGGGTGTGTCGGCGTGAACCCAATAATGGTATCAGAGTCACTTGTACGATACGGATTCGGGTTTTAATTACTTGGGTTATGTAATTGTATGAGATACATGTTATTTTTTGATTTTTTTAGCGAATATGTGATATTTGTACGAGAAAATTGATTCAATCATAGTTAATCTGTTAATTCATCTAAAAGATGTTCCTAAGATCAATGATTAAGAGTTAATTATCAGGATCTTTGTTGATAGAGTTTGAAATATTATATGTTATTTGTTAACATATTTAAGGAGTTTTAGGGTTTTAGATGTTAAGTGTTAACTTACGCAGGCTATAGTTATATATTAGACTAATGGTTAGTCTATAAATTTCGTACGGGGAAAGTAACAAAAGTTGTTTCAGTAAAAACCTCATGGATTTTAAACTCCTAAAAAACAGGATAATATTGATAAAAGTTATCAAATCTTGAAGCTTTTTTTACATAGCAATTAAGATGCTAATATTTAAAAAAAATTCCCCTCCGCTGACCGATCAGCAGCACCCTCACTAGTGGTCTTGTAGCCACCAAACCCTCTACAAAGGGCTCCGCTCCTTGACCCCTGTGTAGGAACAATCTGGTAAGATCTTAATAACAAACTTCATCGTTATTATGTTTGATACATGGTTATAGCCCATTTAGTTTTATTTATAAGGTTTTATAAATACGGCTTGCGTGTTGTGTCTTTCTCTACTCCTATTGTAATTCTTTTCTCATCTTACTCTATCGTATGTAAAACGAGTTTTTGAAATTGTAATCTATATGAAGAAGCATGGACAAGAGAAACAGAAGTTTGGGCCGACAAAAAGATGCTTGATAAGTGATTTTATCCTTAGAATAATTTGGTTCTTCCATTGGCTTGGGACAAGCTACTTTAGGATATGGGCTATAACTATTATATTCATATTTACTTTTTTTCATGTATATGATAAAATGAATGTATGAGATGCATGCTAGTTAATTGGTAAGATCAAATGTTAAATGGCGAGATAATATTCACAAAACCCCTCAATAAAATATTAAGTCTTTTATTGCTTCCCAATGTTAACCCTCGTTAAAGTCTAGATCGATACAATGTAGGTTCTGCTAAAGCGAGGTACTTGTATCTATCTTGGTCAGGCACGAAGAATAAGCAAGTGATATTCTTTGGTTGTAATATTGGTTAAAGACTTAACCGGGTTACTCTAATAGGATTAGAAACCTAAAGGCTAGTTATTTGGATAATCGTAAGATGATTATAAACAAGAGTTGTTCACCAAATGAAGGAGTTACATGAGATGTAATTAGCAAATGTTGCTTACCTAGATAAACCATAATCTTAAGAGAAAAGCCAAAGCTGACTTAAGAGAATGTGAATTTTGGATCCTTACCCACTAGAAAAACTTTACGAAAGTATTTTTGACATTAATATTTGAGGGTTATTAATTTTAATAAAAGTAATGGGAGTATAAAGTCCTTTTATAATCAAACTTGGTAAACGTACTCAAAAAATCATATTTTATTATTGTAGACTTATTATGGCAAATACAAATTCGTTATCATTGCGATCGGTCTTTGAGAAGGACAAGTTGAACGACGTGAACTTCCTTGACATGTCACTGAAAGAAAATTGTTTTCATTGTAATAAGACATGTCATTGGAAGAAGGACTATCCCATTTATCTTGAAAAGGCCAAGAAGGCAAATGAAAGCGGAGCGTCTGCCTCAGATATTTATGTTATTGATATTAATTTATCAACACCTACTTCTTTGGTATTGGATACCGGTTGTGGTTGTCATATTTGTACATGATGTACAAGGACTACAAAATAGTAGAAAATTGAGAAAATAAGATGTGAACCTACATGTTAGTGATGGAGCAAGAGTTGTTGCATTAGTTATAGGAACACATACTTTATCGTTGCCTAGTGGACTTAATTTATGTTTAGAAGATTTTTATTTTGTGTCTAGTTTGACTAAAAACATCATTTCGATTTATTGTTTAGACAATATTAGTTTTGAGATAATTAAGAATAATTGTTGTTCTTTTATCTCGATAATGTTTTCTATGGTGTGGCACAATTAATAAATGGCCTCAATATTTTGGATCAAGAGAATTCCATTTACAACATAAATACGAAAAGTTCAAAAACAAATGACTCTAATCAAACTTATATTTGGCATTGTCGATTGGGTCACATAAGTGAAAAACACATTTCAAAACTTCATAAAGATGGATTTTTGGATTCATTTGTTTTCGAACAATTTGATGTATGTGAGCCTTGCTTATTTGGAAAGATGACCAAAGCTCCTTTTAATGGTAAAAGTGAGCGAGCAAGTGATTTATTGGGATTAATACATAGTGATGTATGTGGACCAATGAATACATAAGCCAGATGAGGGTTTCAATACTTTATTACTTTCACAGATAACTTCAGTAGATATGGGTACTTTTACCTAAAATATCATAAATTTGAAGCCCTTGAAAAGTTTAAATAATTTAAAAATAAAGTACAAAACCAACTAGGAAAAAGCATTAAGGCTCTTCGATCAGATCAAGGAGGAGAATACTTAAGTCTAAAGTTTTATGACCTTCTTAAGGAATGTGAGATTGTCTTACAACTTGCACCCCCTAGTTGATACATGTATGGGGGGCTAAAATGATGCATTGTAGCCAAAGAGTTGAAGTTGTTTTATAAGTCTGGAATTTCATCCGACTTGCATCGAATTTTCGGATGGGATTCGGGCACTTCTGAGTCTACATGTCTTCTTCAAACATATTCGTCTGTCTCTTAGCTTTCCAACGCATCTTGAAACGCATCAATCCGACATCGGGAACTCAAGTTATGTCCTTTTTAGTGAAGACTGTGCGAGCAGAAATCTCTATACGGTTTTATCACGGGAAATATTATTTATTACGAATTTTCAATAATTTTATTAATTATTTATACTTAAATTTAATCCAGGATTCTTTATGAAGATATTTAGATGATTTAGGATTAGATTTGTTATTTATTTATTAGTTTTTTAGGTTAGATAAAATATGTTTATTTATTTTATTATTATCTTTACTTTTCCTAATTTAAGTTGAACTCTTCATTTGTAGCCTATTTAAAGGCATATTTGCTTCACTAATAAGAACAACATCATGAATTTATGAGTTGCAAAAATCTTTGGCCATGGGTCATTTTATTTTCAAGGTAGATAGATTTGCCTTGTTATTTTTCGTATCAAAAGTCTTCTTCAACGTAAGTTCGTTAAGTTATTGTAAGCTCTGATACCAATTGATACGGAAGCCAAGATCCAAGAATTACCTCAAAATCTAGGAACCCTCTAGATCACAATTAATCTAGCAAACTCACTAATATGATCTGAGAAAATCCCAAACTCCACGTTCAACAAACCGATAATAAAGCATGATCTTGATGTAAAAACTAGATAGGATGAATTTGACGGTGGCGGTGTTGGATAGATTTGTCCTTGGCACCCTCCTAATCGCAATTGAATAGGCAAACACCTGCAAACGGCACGAATCTCTCCGATGAATGGATGATGACGAGATAGATGTTGTAGGATATTTTGTCCTCGGCACCCTCTTAGACGCGATTATCTAAGCAAGCAACCTCAAACGGCTCTAACTCACCCTCCTAGATGCAATTACCTAGGCAAGCAAGAGTGTTAAGATGATCTCCATTACAAGAACTTGACGAACTTACGTTGAAGAAGACTTCTGATACGAAAAATAACAAGGCAAATCTATCTACCTTGAAAATAAAATGGCCCATGGCCAAAGGTTTTTGCAACTCATAAATTCATGATGTTGTTCTTATTAGTGAAGCAAATATGCCTTTAAATAGGCTACAAATGAAGAGTTCAACTTAAATTAGGAAAAGTAAAGATAATAATAAAATAAATAAACATATTTTATCTAACCTAAAAAACTAATAAATAAATAAATAATCTAATCCTAAATCATCTAAATATCTTCATAAAGAATCCTAGATTAAATTTAAGTATAAATAATCAATAAAATTATTGAAAATTCGTAATAAATAATATTTCCCGTGATAAAACCGTATAGAGATTTCTGCTCGCACAGTCTTCACTAAAAAGGACATAACTTGAGCTCCCGATGTCGGATTGATGCGTTTCAAGATGCGTTGGAAAGCTAAGAGACAGACAAATATGTTTGAAGAAGACATGTAGACTCAGAAGTGCCCGGATCCCATCCGAAAATTCGATGCAAGTCGGCTGAAATTCCAGACTTATAAAACAGCTTCAACTCTTTGGCTACAATGCATCATTTTAGCCCCCCATACATGTATCACTAGTACTCCACGATAGAATGGAGTTTCCGAAAGAAGAAATCGAACACTGTTGGACATGGTTTGATCAATGATGAGTCACGCTGATCTTCCAGTTTCTTTTTGGGGACATGCGCTAGAAACAATGGGTTTCACACTAAATCATGTTATATCTAAATCAGTTCAAAAAACACCATATGAGATATGGACTAGAGACGTCCCAGTATGTCTTTTATGAAAATTTGGGGGTGTGAAGCTTATGTTAAACATCAGATGTCTACAAAGCTCGAACCTAAAACTCATAAATGTAATTTTGTACGTTATCCTAAAGAATTAAAGGATATTATTTCTTAAATCCTACCGAGAACAAAATGTTTGTTGCTCGAACATGAATCTTCCTAAAAAGAGAATTTGTTTTCAGAAAAGGAAGTGGGAGAAATATTAAACTCAATGAAATTTTAGATCAACCACAAATCTTTGAACCAGAGATTGAACAACAACAATTTTCACAAGTTATTGAGGAATATTTAACTATTTTGGAAACACAATCACTGCGAAGATCTTTAAGAAAACGCAATGCTCCTGAGAAATATAGATTTCTTGTCACATTGTATGGTGATGTTCTCTTCATGGATCAAGGTGAGCCTAGGACTTATCAAGAAGCAATGACGGGCCCAGACTCTAAGAAATGGCTAGAGGCCATGAAATTCAAAATGGATTCTATGTCAGAAAACTAAGTTTGGACCTTGGTTGACCCACCTCTATGGATTAAGCCCATAGGGTGCAAATGGGTTTTCAAAAAGAAAATCAACATGGATGGTAATGTACAAACATACAAAGGGAGATTAGTCGCTAAGGGTTTTCGCCAAATTCATGGTATAGACTATGATGAAACTTTTTTCTCTTGTTGTTATGTTTAAATCTATCCGGATCTTACTTGCGATAGTTGCATTTATGGTTATGAGATATGACAAATGGATGTTAAAACCGCTTTTCTTAATGGAAAACTAGATGAGGATGTGTACATGACACAACTTGAAGGTTCTGTCAATCCAAAAGGTGCCAGAAAAATATGCAAGCTACAAAGGTCCATTTATGGATTGAAGCAAGCTTCTCGAAGTTGGAATCTTCATTTTAACGATGCAATCAAAGAGTTTGGTTTTATCAAAAAATAAGGATGAGCCATGTGTTTCCAAGAAAATTAGTGGGAGCGTTGTCATATTCTTGGTATTATATGTGGATAAAAAATGACATACCTAGCTTACAGTCTTTTAAAAAAACTTAGTTAGGAAAATGTTTTTCCATGAAAGACTTGAGTGAGGCAACATACATATTAGGAGTCAACATCTATAGAGATAGATCAAGATGACTCCTAAGGCTGAGTCAAAATATATACATAGATAAAGTACTGAAAAGATTCAGTACGCAAGAATCCAAAAGGGTGTTCTTACCTATAAGACATGGTATTTCACTCTCGAAGGAAATGTCTCCTTCAATACCTCAAGAAAGAGAGCACATGAGTAAGATTTAATATGCTTCAGCAATTGTATTTATCATGTTGTCATGCTATGAACTCATCCAGATGTATCATACACTTTAAGTATGACAAGTCGATACCAGGTAGATCTTGGTGAAGGTCACTAGGTTACAGTTAAAAACATCCTTAAGTACTTAAAAAGAACTAAGGATACATTCCTTATATATGAAGGTGAGAAAGAGCCAAGTATAAAATGTTACATTGATGCCAACTTTCAAACCAATAAGGATGATTCACGATCGTAATCGAGTTTTGTGTTTTGCCTTAATAGAGGCGTTGTGAGCTGAAAAAGGTTTAAAGAAAGATACAATAGATGATTCTACAACAAAATTTGTGTATATGCAGCATGCGATGCTGCAAAAGAGGGTGTTTGTGTCAAGAAGTTCATATCTGAACTAAGGGTTGTGCCGAGCATATTGAATGCTATAGATCTACGTTGTGATAACAACGGAGCCATCGCACAATCAAAAGAACCCATATCTCACCAACAATCCAAACACATACTTAGGAGTTACCATATCACTCGAGAAATTATAGATCAAGGAGATGTGGAAATATGTAGAGTACCAACAGATAATAACATTGTCGATCCACTAATAATGCCTCTGATGCAGCAAAAGCATGATCATCACACTAAGTCACTTGGTATTAGATAGATGAGTGATTGGTCTTAGTGCTAGTGGGAGATTGTTAGAGTATGCCCAAAGACCAATCACAAGATGATTGTAAAAGACATTTATTTTTACCTTGTTAATTCATAAAGATGCATTGTCATTATTATTTTCAGTTATAATTCTGCATGCATAAATAAACTGAATTATAATAAAGTCTTTAAAATAATATGGTTATTCTTAAATGTCCTTAGTCGAGTATTATTGTGAGCATGGACAACAATAATGCATTAAGACTAATATGTAGTTGATTGATGACAAAGTGTTGTCATTGACATGGAGATGTCAAAATCAATACATACATATGTGTTAGAGAACGACATACTGGATTGACCCGATATGAGCATGTTTCTTGGATTATTATGTGACAGTCACAATATTTCTCATAGTGATAACTAAATGTATGATCCTCAGGCTTGAGATCATCATTATTTCAACATCGTGGGTGCATATTTTGATACAGTCAAACGTGTGTCGTAACTAACTACACTATAAAGACTGATATTGGATATGTTACAATCTATGTAGTGTGATATGGTTGATCAAGATAGGATTTGTCCCTCCTACATAATAGGAGTAATATCGTAGGCCACTTGATTGAGTGAGACTAGAAATGCATGTCCATGCTCGAATAAGTTGATATGAGATATCATAATTATTCGTTTATAATAGTCTACTCAAGATATCAAGAAATATTAGATGGACTATACAAGTGTGACTATTCCATGACTTGTGTCCAATCTAGATATAAGGACAAAAGGATGTAATACATGAAAAGAGTTAATCACGAAGAGGTTATGTCGAATCATAATTTCTTGTAACTTAGGTGACAATGACATATTGATAGATGTCACTCATTGTTTGTAATATTAGAAATGTTCTAATATTTACTACTAACGTTATAAAGAACCTACAAGGTCACACCCACGGTTGAAATGAGCATATATTAAATGAATTATATATTTACAAATTTGTTGTACACAAATTTAGTTAAATTAATATATATTCGATTTATATAATTTAACTATTAGATAAATATTAAAAGAAAAAGAATTATTGTAATTATAACTCTTTTAATATATAAATAATATAATTCGATTTATATTAATATATATATATTAAATCCTAATTAAAGTTGAATTAGGATTATATATATATATCAATATATATATATATATATATTAAAATCATAATTAAGTTGAATTGAGATTATATATATTAATATATATTGAAATCCTAATTAAGTTGAATTGGGATTATATATATTAATATGGATATATATTGAAATCCTAATTAAGTTGAATTGGGATTATATATATTTAATATATATATTGAAATCCTAAATAGTTGAATTGGGATTATATATATTAATATATATATTAAAATTCTAATTAAAGTTAAATTCGAATTATATTTATTAATATTTATTGAAATCCTAATATGAGTTGAATTAGGATTACAAAGGCTATATAAAGGCATGAGAGATCTAGCAGTCATTAATGTTTTTTGGAAAAACCCTATAAATAGTTTAGAGAGTTTTATATGCTTGTTTCAATTGGGTGAACTACGTAGAGGTCGGAGCATTATCGTTGCAGCTTAGGAATCGACATCGTGGAATCGTGATTGGATATCTATCTCCTCCAAATTTAAAATTCCATATTTTAAATAGGTAATTCTTCGCCCTTATCTACCCCGATTCGTTCCTCGTACATGGATCTCTGGTGGTGATCGCCAGATAATTTTTTCTGCTGTGCCAAGGGGTGTGCTGGCGTGACCCAACAAACTAATCTTTTAAGTTTGTTAGGGGAGTTTACGATGAACGCTTAGTATTTTTAGTTTTTAATAATTACATGCTTTGGCATTATTGTCTATTTCGCATGTGCTTACATTTCATATATTTTATGCCATACGACAATTGGCATTGAATGCTTACTATCCCCTAATATCTTAATAGACTTAGGAGATAAGAATTAATTGCCAAATACTAAGGAGATAAACTTCAATAGAAGATATTCAAGTAAATGAACTTACACCTGAAGTGATTCTACCCCTTAGGAGTAAAGATTGAAACTTCACCGAGTTAATTGTTTGAAAACTAGCTATAGACATATAGGTGTTGAGAGTAGTTAACTTAGGGTATTGCCATCTATAGAGACAATACTAACTTAAAATCCGCTCGACAATAAAATCGGATTTTAATGTTACTAATTGTTGTCTTTACTATCGTAGAATCCAAACATCCCTTGCCAAGCTTTCCAAACATTACTACGCCAATTATTTGCCAATCTACCTCAATCTTAACTTTAGTTTATTTATCATTTTTATTTCTTTAATTCTTTTGGTTTATTCATTCCCTCAATCAATTGTCGTCACCTTTATTTTCTAGTTCACAAGTATTAATCGTGGCAATTAATTCATAGACAGTCCCTGTGGAGACAATACTCAACTCACTACTTTATTGTTTGCTGACTGTGTATACTTGCACGTACATATCCTTGGAATTATTTCCTAAATTGACAAACAAAATACTTAATCTTTTGCCAAGCAATATTTCAGTCGACAAGTTTTTGATACCGTTTTCGGAGATTGCAACGGGATTAAATTTTTTATTTTTACTTGTTTTTATTTTTTATTTTAATAGTTTTGTTCGGTTTATGAACAGGAGTAACATTACGAGAGAAGATTTTGTATACAATCCAAAATAAAAGAACCCTACGCTGGTAAAGAAGAGAACAACTAGAAATAACTCGTAATGGGGATGATGATTTTAATGCCAGTAACCAAGAGATACTGACAATACCTGCTATTATACCGCTCGCTCCTGTAATTGTTGCTCAGATACCTGAAGAACGACCTATCAGAGAACACTTGGCACCAACCCTGGATAATTTGCTGCCATGACTGATTGGACCAGAGGTAATATGCATTATTTTAAGCTTGAACCGGTAATAATTCGGACGTTCATGAATGTAGGCCAATTTGATGGATCACATGCTGAAGACCCAAAGCAGCATTTGAAGCAATTCATAGAGGTTTGCCAACTATTTCAACAACTTAATGTGACTGAAGTAACAATAAAGTTGAGTCTATTCTTATTTCCTAGAGATATAGAGCAAAATCGTGGCTAAACTCTTTGCCACCTGGCTTAGTCACTTCCTGGGCAGATTTATGCCAAAAGTTCATTATGAGATTTCAGCAACCTAAACTTAATGCCACGTTGCGGAGTGAAATCATTATCTTTAGGCAATGATGAGACTCTATATGATGCTTGTGAGCGATTCAATGACCTGTTGAAAGGATGCCCCATACATGGATTCCCCACTTGAACTCAGATGGAGATTTTTATACCAGACTCAATGCTTATGCCAGGACCATTGTTGACGTAATGGAAAATTGTTCGTTTTTGGATAAAAATTGTAATGATACATATGACATCATAAAAAGGATTTCTACCAATGATCTCCAATACCCTATGTAATCACTCATTTTTATCCGGGTTTTAGTATTATTAGTATTATTTTAATAGTAATATTATTAAAATAAAATTAATGAAAAAAATCAAATAATAATAATAATATAATATGAAAAAGTAAAAAAATTATCTAAAAAGTAAAAAAATAATAAAGTAAAAAAAGGTAATGGAGGAGGGTGCTCCACGTCACCCCCACCCTCCTCAAATTGCCTATAAAAGGCAGGGGGAGGGGCGACACCAAGCACCCACAAAAAAAATCAGCCAAGCAATTGGGTCCCAAAATATTTGGGAGCTATGGCCGGCCAAACAAAGCTAGCCGGGGTCGGGGGCAGTGCCCTCAGCCCCAGTTGGTTCGATCTAACATTCGATCGGGGTCTTTTTTAGGTTCGCTCTAGTTAAAAAAATTTTGGTCTACGACGAGATGGCACGGAGGTCTCGGTGGGAGTCAGTTGGGATTCGGGCTCATAGTTAGGTATATTTTTATTGTTTGATTTAATAAAATTTTGTTTAATTTTGTTCCTATTTTTAGTTGGTATGTTTTATATTAGTATTTTATGCTTTGTATTTATTTATGTTTTAGATTAGTATTTTATTATGTTATTATTTATTTATATTTTTATCGCATTGTATTTATTTATATTTGCCATGTTTTAAGTTGCATTTCGGATATATTATTGTCAATGCGATGCCCTTTTATTCGAACATAAACGTGGCCAGTATCAAGCGTAGTGATGGTGGTCTTTCATTTTACTCTCGAATAACAGGGCCTTTAAAATCTACTCACACTTATAACCAAATTTTAATTTAATCGTCACTTTAATCCGGAAAGTTTAATATTAATAAAGCAGTAGTTATTAAAGTACCAATTTTGGAGGTGTGAGGGTGCTAATCCTTCCCCATCCATAACAGACTCCCGAACCTGACATTTTTAAAATCTCTGGTTTTTATGGTGCCCGGCCTACCTTTGTGGCCGGTGGTGACTCCATTTTTTAAATAATACGATTTTTTCTAAACCCCCACAAAATACATATTTTCAAAATACTCAAAACACCCCAAACACTTCGAAACCCATTTTTTTAGCGTAAGAAAAAAGAGATCGCTACAGATGGCGACTCCGCTGGGGACATTTTTTTGGTTTTCAAAAATAAAAGAGAGTCGAGCTTTTTAAATAATTATCGCTTTACTAATATTGGAAATTCTGGATTAAAGTGACTATTAAATTAACATTTAGTTATAATTGCGCGTTTATTTTAACGCATTTAAAATTTGGCATATAAACCCAGTATGGGAAAATGCTAGTGCTTTCGTATGGATATCGTTCCTCCGTATGGGCCTAGCAAGTACCTTCGGGGCTCGAGTACCTTATGCTTTCGTGAGGATATCGTTCCTTCGTATGGGTATAAGCGAATGGGTCCCCCTAAGCTGAACCCGGTTGAAAGGAGCCTATAATGGGTGGTGACCGGGGGCCTTGCTACTCTTAGTAGGGGACAACAAGGACAATTCGGGTACCTCTTAGCACCAAAACTGCATGTAGAGAATATAGAAAGCCTACCCTTTTTGAGCCATGCGGATAACTTAGGTGTTTTAGATGGGATAAATAGGATTGCTCTGCTTATTGCCTTATCTACTTCACTTTTTATTTATGTATCTATTGATTTTATTCGGTACTAACTCATTTCTTTTTTTGTTTATTTTTTTTACTTTACACATACTTTTTTTACATTATCATTGCATGACATAAAGGTGTTGGTTCAAGTGGTTTGCCCGATCAGAAATCTTTCATCATGGATAAAAAGTATCTCAAGAGTAGCCGTCAGACATTGGTCAAAAGTCAACCAGTGGGCCCAAGGTAACAGTTTGCCGAGTGAGCGCATAATGCCAAGATATACATACAAGAGCCTACAACAGAATGACCTATAGGAGCTTAAAGAGAAGGAAGGATGGGATCGACGACTACAAGACCTATATTCTGATACTTATGGCGACATAGCACATTTAATGTATGTCCGGGTTAATCAGCCTTTGCGTCGAGTCATTTTTTCAGTTCTGGAATCTTGTTTTTTGCTGCTTCACTTTCAACGGACATGACATGATACCCACGGTAGAAGAGTACACAGCCTTGCTCAACAAGAAGAATGATCAAAAAGATTGGATTTATACAAAGCCGCCAAAGAACTAGAATTATCCATTGAAGTTCAAAACCTTTGCCAGGATGAGTGATGATTGGGTTAACGGCCTGATTCAAAGTCGATGAGACAACCTAGCCTGTGCATGGGAGTGTATCCGAGACATCATACCCGCACACCCGAATGAGGTGATGAAGATGGACATGTTCTCTTTAGGGATATAGGGTTTGATCATTTTCTCGATGGTTCTTGGAAACATCGACGTAGATATCTTAGATATGTTTGAACGCGTGAAGCAAAAGGAAACATGGTACCAGCAATTTTAACAGAGACTTTCATTTCCTTGAGTGCGACCCAAAAACATGTAGAGGGGCATATATGTAGAAGTCTTCTTTTCTGGCTCCAGAATTTAAACCCTTTAATTCCTATGAAAGTCGTTCGAAAAGGTGATTACCAGCGAAATCAACGCCTTTATTTGCATTCATTTTGCATATCATGACATGGTGTTGATTCAAGAACGATTCATTTAAAAGGATTTCAAAATAGAAAAAAAGTCTGCTTTGCCGAAAATGATAATATTACAGTATCAAGTTAGACCGAGCAAAGACCAATCGAGAAAGAAGACGGCCCAATAGTAAGGCACGTGCGGCGCAGAGGATCCAGTGGGGACTACAGAACACTAATTTTAAAATCTTCACATTTAACCCTTTATAAAAATCTCAAAGATTTTAATTTAACTCCTTCAAAAAAATATGAAAATATTATTATTGTGTTTTGAATTATTTTCCCTCCTAAAACTTTCAAAAAAAACCCTAAAAGTTTCATATTTTAAGTTAAAACTTTTTGATAATAAAAAAGGGGAAATCTTTAAACCAAATGATCTTTGAGAATTTTAATGTAAACCCAAAAGTTTTAAAGACTTTAAGTAGACCCATTTTGGACCGCTAGGATCCAACCCCATTTAGACGCATTATTCAAAGATCAGTTTGTTTGCACCTAGATCAACCGAATAAGAAACTCTTGTATGCATTATGCCTACACTTGTCAATGTTTTTTAGAAGCCAAAACATGAAGATCATGACGTCACAAGTCTATGAAGTAGCATAAGAGGAGAAGACGAGATCACTCATCATCCTGAAGACGACGTTGAGATGTGGAGCACGAGCTTTGCTTCCCGAAGTCAAGATCTCCAGAAGGAAGCTAACTGTTACCTGTAATTCATTATTAGTTTCTTGCAATCAGACATTTTTCTATTGAACGAAAGTCTTTTAAGGATTGTTCGAGAATCAACATTGCATTTGCATTCATGCATTGCATTGCATCACACTGTACAGTCGTGGCAAATTTTACATAACATTATCATTACCTTGCATAGATTTTTTTAGGAGTAATCCAAAGACCAATTAGAGTTTTATCGTGAATAAAAGAATTGAACACACTCAAAAATCAAGATTCGAGCAGTTAGAAGATGGGCTCGAGAAAAAAAAGAGATGAAGTTTAATGCCTTCGATGCAAGAAAACTCTATTTGAACCATGATTTGGTCATTCCTCCAGATTTCAAAGATTTGCGCATGATGACGGAACAAGATGCCCCAAGATTCATCTGACCATGTTCTGCAAAAAGATGGAGGGTTGCATTGAGAATGAAAAATTATTGTTCCACTGCTTCCACGACAGTCTAGTAGGACCCACCGTGATATGGTATAACTGTTTGAGTAGAGACCAAGTTCAGTCGTGGGGAGACTTAGCCGATGCCTTTTTGGGCCAATATAAATATGTTTTGGGCCTAGCACCAAGTCGTCAATATCTTCAGGGTACGAAGATGAAGGCTTCAAGGAATGTGCTTTGAGGTGGCTGTGTTTAGCGACCCAGGTGCAGCCTCCCGTAGACGAAGAAGAAAGTGACTTCCATATTTTATGCCACCTTTCATATTTCTTCTTTGATAAGATGGTCGGGAAAATGAAGGCCAGCTTTGAGGACTTCATGACAGTTGGAGAGAGAATCGAACATGCACTCCAGGACCTAAGTTTAAAGACTAGACCTACCTAGGAGTAGAAGAAAAGAAAGAGATAAATGGTTACCACTTTCAAGATTCTCATAACGGTAAGAGAAGGAGGTCTGATAATCCCTCCGAATCACCGAGGGAAATTCATCGAGCAAGTCTGAAAATATTTGCGGTACTCATTTCATACATATTTTATCATGTGGTTGAAGGTTAGCAGCTCGCCCCTAGGCCGATGAATATTACACCTGACACATTTACCCACAACTTTGACCTAAATAGTGCATATGAGTTTTATGTGGGGGCATCGGAGCATGGCACCAAGAAATCCAGAAGCTGGTTGGCGAGGGAGTCCTAACGCAAGAATTGATCCAGTAAGGAAAAACAAGAGAAATGGCAAGCCTACACTACATTGAAAGGGCTAGAATGAGTTAGTAATCGGGAGGTAGTCCGAAGGTCCCTATGGTTTTCCCATCAGTTCACAATGAAATCCTCAATGTTTTGAAGAAAAAAAACTCTCAAACAGATATTTTTTTCACATTTCCATTTAGAAAGCATTTTTGCATTCTTTAATTCTTTAAACATTTCATTCATTGTTATGAGATAGTTTTTGATTTTCCATACACATATACATATTTTTGAATGGACATATGTATATATCATTTCTATACCAAGTCCTTGAATCCCAAATGCAAGAATACATGTGGTTCAAATTCGAAAATCAACTCTAAGTTGCTTATATTTAGAAGAAATTGAAAGTTGTGAGGATATTGCAAATGTGAGTATTCGTTAATCCACTTAGGCCAATAGAGGAACAAAGTGAGTGTTTAGACAATGTGCAGTTCCCATTTTAGGAATTTTTCTTCTCAGGCACTTGTCGTTTAAGATCTTTGAATCGAGAGTTGACCCTAAACCTTGACCCCCTTGAGGCTTTCTCAAGACATCTATGAATGGAAGGAAGAATGTTATTCTTTCACTTTACTGAGAGAAAGAGATGAAACCATATATATTGGACATAAAGGCCATAGAACTACCAGAGAAAATGGATGAAGACAAGTTTATGCTCAGAAAGTAAACCAAGCAACATAAGAAATGGCAATCAGAAGGCCGAAGCAATCAAGAGTAAGTACACTAAGTTAAATAGTGAAAGAAGAAGATACATAAAGACTCTATCGTTCGATAGGCATCAGTTTAGAAGATTTGGGTAGAATTGATTACATTCAAGCGGGAATAAGTGACAATGTCCGGTATAGATACAGTTTGATTCGAGAATACATCCCCAGACTCAAATAAGAGGAAAGAGACTCTAGGCTGAATACCCAAAATGTGCAGTCTAAAAAAGAGAAAAGAAATAAAGAAAAAAGAAAGAAAGAAACGGAAAAATAAAAAAAAGAAAAGAAAAGAGCGATTACACTCCACTGTTTGGGTTTACTAAAAGGTATTCCTAGATAAGAGTGTTTAAAAAGAGAGAAATGAGTAGAATTTTCTAGGGCACTCTGCTGTAGTGAAAAGCTCAGAAGGTGGTTGTATGCTCCATCCATATTTTAAGTCAAAAGTGGAGTAGCTACATGAGTGATATATTCAAATCATGACTATGCCGAGTAACTCGGGGTTCTGTTGTATGCTCCATCATTATCCTCGAGACAAAGGACTGTGATTAGTTTAATTCCCTTAGAAAAAAAAAAAAAAAGAGAGAAAAAAGACAAAATAAATAAAAAAATACTGTATATACTTCACACACAGATCAAACAATACAAGATCAAGACTTCAACTGTAAGAAATGAGCAAGAGATACATAAAGAATCCACAATTTTGAAGATTTGTATAGAAGCTTGAATTGAAGCCAAGTCAAGACAAGTTGGCCCGAAGATTGTCAATTTCGAAAAGGGAAATGACCTTTAGGGTGAAAACCCAAAAATGGGCAGTCTAAAGTGATCTCAAAAATGAAGAGGAAAGAGTAGTCTGTCTGAACATGTTGGCATCAATATCCAACCAGAATACACTGATCTGAAGATACAAAAGAAGGAAGTGAACTCTAGGGTGAAAACCCAAAGGATGACAGTCTAGAGCAATCCAAATAAAAGAAAGAAAGAAAGAAAGAAAGAAAGAAAGAAATAGGAACATTTCATCTGAGCATACCAATCACAAAAACTCCCAATAAGGTACATAATCCTTCATTCAAGGAACTTTGGATGATCAATCTTTTTTTACAGAAAACAAGCATCAATACATAGACAGAATGC
This sequence comes from Hibiscus mutabilis, assembly GCA_019671005.1. Classification (NCBI taxonomy): domain Eukaryota; kingdom Viridiplantae; phylum Streptophyta; class Magnoliopsida; order Malvales; family Malvaceae; genus Hibiscus; species Hibiscus mutabilis. The sequence goes on from CM033754.1 coordinate 11,812,713, forward strand.
AAGGCGGACCAAAAGAAAGAGAGTGAGAAAATGAACTCTAGGGTGAAAACCCAAAAACGGGCAGTTTAGAGTGATCCTAAAAAAAGAGGATACTCCATTTGAGCATATCCAGATCATGCGAGCACAGAGATACGGCTTCATCTAACCATGAACCAAAGACCTACATTACAAGCCTCCAAAGACCATTCTAATCATCTAGAGATATCCAAGTTGAATAAGAATGTCTTCAAATTTCATTCTGCCTATAAGGGGTAATGTCGCTTCAAGGAACGTCAAACTTTGAAGTGCTTGATCGACACCCAAATGAGGGAAGAATGAGGCATGGTGAGTTAGTGAGATTAAGTGAGCCACCTTAAATGGGTTAGTAATTAGGTATGGGATTGTGCCTCTTGAAAGCCTAATAGACTAAAAGAAACTATACATTTATGTATATCTCCACAATAGTGAAGATCTTCTAAATATGCGCTTTATTAGAGTTGATCTCTGGCAATTTGAAGCAGATGTGCTATGGTGTTTGATATTTTGGGGGCAAACATGTTTTAAAAGGTTTGACATTTTCTCCCAAATTTTTTATGTTTACCATTTCCCCTAAACATTAGTTTTTAAAATGTGTGGCGATATACTTCAAATTTTGTTTATCATTCTCCAAACATTAATTTTCAAAAATGTTTGGCCTTTTTTTAAAAAAAAAAAAAAGAGAAAAAAATAGGATGTTTACCATTTGTTCCAAACAATGTTTTTAAAATGTTTGGTATTCCCTCCAAGTTGTGATTTTCAAAAAGACTGTATCTTTTCAAACAATCATTATTTTTTGTATTGAAATATACACAAGTAAATTGCCTTTTGCATTACTTTAAAAATGAATGATGACGAGATTTAAAGCATAGGGACCGAGAGTTAGTTCCTGGTGAACTGCTACGAGAAGATCAAGGATGAGCTCAGGGGATGCAAGCTTTTTTTGCTCACCCTAGTGATTAGAAATAGATCAAGGCTCTGTATGATGGGTCGGGAAATTTGAAGCAATGGAGCCCGTGGTTGAACGAGGAAACGCCAAGCGAAGAAGATGACAAGGGTTCGTATAAGAATAATATAAGGACCAGAAGATCATTTATGAAGACAGGTGATAACCCTGAAGACAAGAAAGCCTTTTGCACAAAAGATTTGAAATCATGTTAATTCAGATTCGAAGTGATTGATCAAATGAGGATTTAAGAGCATACAATGAAGAAGTAAAGAGATGAAGAAATCTGAGGAACGACCTTTCAGGGTGTAAGACTTTAGAACAGAAAAAGATTGAAAGAAAAAAAAAAAAAAAAAAAAAAAGAGAGAAAAGAGAGTGAGAGAAAAAAGAAGAAAGAAAAGAAAGAAATAAGAAAAAAGAGAAAAAAGAAGAAGAAAAAGAAGAAAGCATTACATTGCATGCATCATAAAGATAGAGACATGCCAATCTTGCTTGTTTTAGACAAGTATTTAAAGAATTGTCAAAAAGTTTGAAGATTTCGGCATCCATAGTAGCGTGAGGCCAGATGACGGTAGCCAAAGTAGCGTAATGCCAGATATTAAGTCTTTCGGGCCATCAGTAAGACCTTTGGGCATGATGATAAGACCTTCGGGCCACTAGAAAGTCTTTCGAGCATGGTGATAAGTCATTCGGGCCATCAATAAGTCCTTTGGGCATGATGTGGCAGCTACAGTAGCGTGAGGCCAGATGACGGTAGCCAAAGTAGCATAAAGCCGGATATTAAGTCCTTCGGGCCATCAGTAAGACCTTCGGGCATGATGATAAGACCTTCGGGCCACCAGTAAGTCTTTTGAGCATGGTGATAAGTCATTCGGGCCATCAATAAGTCCTTCAGGCATGATGTGGCAGCCATAGTAGCGTGAGGCCAGATGTCGGCAACTATAGTAGCATGAGGTCAGATGTCGACAACTATAGTAGCGTGAGGCCAGATGACGGTAGCCAAAGTAGCGTAAAGCCAGATATTAAGTCCTTCGTGCCATCAGTAAGACCTTCGGGCATGATGATAAGACTTTCGGGCCACTAGTAAATCTTTCGAGCATGGTGATAAGTCATTTGGACCATCAATAAGTCCTCCGGGCATGATACGGCAGCCATAGTAGTGTGAGACCAGATGTCGGCAACCATAGTAGCGTGAGTCCAGAAAGATAGGTAGCCATTTCGGTGTGAATCCCCAAATTTGAAGAAAGTTCAACAGACATAGTAGCGTGAGTCCAAAAAGATCGGTAACCATTTTCAGCGTGAATCCCCAAATTTGAAGAAAGTTTGGCAGCCATAGTAACGTGAGTCTAGAAAGATAGGTAGCCGTTTTCAGAGTGAATCCCTAAATTTGAAGAAAGTTCAGCAGCCTTAGTAGCGTGAGTCCAGAAAGATAGGTAGCCATTTTCAGCGTGAATCCCCAAATTTGAAGAAAGTTCAGCAGACATAGTAGCGTGAGTCCAGAAAGATCAGTAGCCATTTTTGGAGTGAATCCCTAAATTTGAAGAAAGTTTGGCAGCTATAGTAGCGTGAGTCCAGAAAGATAGGTTTCCATTTTCGGTGTGAATCCCCAAATTTGAAGAAAGTTCGGTAGCCTTAGTAGCGTGAGTCCAGAAAAATAGGTGGCGCGAATCCCCAAATTTGAAGAAAGTTCGGCAGCCATAGTAGCGTGAGTCTAGAAAGATCGGTAGCCATTTTTGGCGTGAATCCCAAATTCGAATATAAATGTTCTATATAGAAATGGCCTATATTTTCGAGCCCTCGCAGTGAAAGGTCTTATATAGGAAGAAACTGTAACTACGAGATTTCAGAAGCTAAAAGTTCTATATAGGAAGGACTTACGGCTCCAGGGTTTGAAGACTAGCAGTTCTATATAGGAGGAACTCTCAGTCGAAAGAATCCATCCGTGACGCAGAAGGTTTTATATAGGAAAAACCTACAACGTTGAAGGCGAATAGTCCTAATAGGAAGGACTCCAAGCTTTACCGCCTCTGAGTGAAAAGTTTTATATAGGAGGGACTCATAACTCGAGGCCTCAGAGTGAAAGGTTCTATATATGAAGAACCCTAACTCCAGGATTTCAAGGTAAAAAGTTCTATATAGGAAGAACTTTCATTCTGAAAGATCCACCCAAGAAAATGAAAGGTTCTATATAGGAAGGACCTATAGCTCCAAGATCAGAAGGCGAAAAAGTTCTATATAGGAATTACTTACAAGCTTGAAGAGTTGGCCAAAGAAGAGCAGAAAGTTCCAAAAGAACCAGTGATTCTGAAGCCAAGGACAAGGAAGTAGGACAAAAATGAGTGTTTTTGATATTTGCTTTGTTCTCGTTTCACAGGAACAAGCAAAGAGGGGCAGCTGTAATCACTCATTTTTGTCCGGGTTTTAGTATTATTAGTATTATTTTAAGAGTAATATTATTAATATAAAATTAATAAAAAATCAAAAATATAATATGAAAAAGTAAAAAAATTTTAAAAAGTAAAAAAAAGTAATGGAGGAGGGTGCTCCACGTCACCCCCACCCTCCCCAAATTGCCTATAAAAGGCAGGGGAAGGGGCGGCACCAAGCACCCACAAAAAAATCAGCCAAGAAATTGGCTCCCAAAATATTTGGGAGCTATAGCCGGCCAAACAAGGCTAGCCACGGTCGGGGGCAGTGCCCTCCGCCCCAGTTGGTTCGATCCAACATTCGATCGAGGTCTTTTTTAGGTCCGATCTAGTTAAAAAAATTTGGTCTACGACGAGATGGCACGGAGGTCTCGGTGGGAGTCAGTCGGGGTTCGGGCTCCTAGTTAGGTATATTTTTATTGTTTGATTTAATAAAATGTTATTTATTTTTTCCTATTTTTAGTTGGTATGTTTTATATTAGTATTTTATGCTTTGTATTTATTTATGTTTTAGATTAGTATTTTATTATGTTAGTATTTATTTATATTTTTATCGCACTGTATTTATTTATATTTGCCATGTTTTAAGTTGCATTTCGGATATATTATTGTCAATGTGATGCCCTTTTATTCGAGCGTAAACGTGGCCAGTATCAAGCGTAGTGATGGTGGTCTTTTAGTTTACTCTCGAATAACAGGGCCTTTAAAATCTGCTCGCACTTATAACCAAATTTTAATTTAATCGTCACTTTAATCCGAAAAGTTTAATATTAATAAAGCGATAATTATTAAAGTACCAATTTTGGGCGGTGTGGAGGTGCTAATCCTTCCCCATCCGTAACCGACTCCCGAACCTGACATTTTTAAAATCTCTGGTTTTATGGTGCCCGGCCTACCTTAGTGGCTGGTGGCGACTCCATTTTTTAAATAATACAGTTTTTTTCTAAAACCCCATGGAATACATATTTTCAAAATACTCAAAAGACCCCAAACACTTCAAAACCCATTTTTTAGCGTAAGAAAAAAGAGATCGCTACACCATACCACTAGATTAAGAGCCGAGACGAGAGTAGCTGGAGATTTTGAACTTGATGTACTTTCATCAATCAATGCTCAAATTGCCAATCTCACTAATATAGTAAAGACAATGCAAAATCCTGCTAATGTCTAGGAAGTAATGGCATTAGAACCATTTTTCACTATTTACGGTGACGACCATATCATGGAGGAATGCTCGACAAACCTAGAGCGGTGTATTTTGTTGGCAACTACAACTGTAATAACAACTTGTACTCCAATACATATAATACAGGGTGGAAGCAACATCTGAACTTTTTATGGTCGAACCAGTAAGGTAAGCAATTTAATGCCCATCGTCAGAAAGCGTAGAGTCATCCGCCTCCAGTGCAAAGATATTCCAATGAAAACACCTTGAAGGATTATATAGAGCATAACGATGCGACTGTCTAGAGTCTAGCTGCATCCATGAGGAACTTGAAAGTTCAGATATGACAGATTGCCAACAATGCCAGACCTCCAAAGACTCTACCAAGTGGTATAGAGGATGCTCAGCAAAAAGAGAGAGAACAATGCAAAACTGTCACTCTCCTAAGTGGCAAACAAGTCAAGATTTCAACGCGTGAAAAAGAGCCAATTGTTTGCAATAAAAATAAATCAGTGCCAGCAAAAGAAATCATGGAAGCTGAGAAAAGAGAAGCAAGCACCAACAATGATAGATCATAGTTTGTTGCCAACCCTACCTTGGTAAAACAAGCAGAGTCAACTTACATAACAGACATCCGAGGGATTAGCCTTACGACTTGCATACCAAAGATCATACTAGAAGACACTGATGGTAAAATAATTAAGCGACAAAGCATATCGATTCTTATCATGAAAGATATCTTGAAGTGAGGTATGTTCAGATGGCTAGTTGCTGGAAGGAAAAGTGGATTCCAAATGACTGAGAATGAAGAGATGAAGCATAATTTTTTTTTGCAAAATGCCAGAGATACTGCGGCTAGAAACTGAAGATTTCATGAAGATTGCTACAACAATTCTAGAACATAATGATGATGACTATGCCTTGATAGCAAAGAGATTCTTCAGTTTTCTAAGGTGGTTGTTCAAAGCCACCATGGAAAAACATTCTTATTCATTATGCAATCGAGAGTTTGGCATACTTAAAAGAAAGCAATTATTCGGCTTTCTAAGTTGGTTATTCAACAAATGATTTCCAGAACCCACCATCCACCAACCAAGGGGCCAAAGACTAAAACATTACTGGAAAAAGTCAAAATAATGCCATAGAGACCATTCTTCTTGCGGACATTCAGTAACCATTTTTTGCCAACCAGTTTGATCATTGGAAATAGGTTTAGGATAGTTATTTTCATTTTATTTGCTTCAGTACTTAGGATATTAGCACTTAGTTTTTCTTTTTGTTTTTTCTGTTTTGAAAAGTTTCTTTGGTTCTTAGCACATAAATTTTTCAAGGGATTATGCCAAGCTTTGTTGGCATTCGAACAACCATTGTCACACGATTCCACGTGGACGCTCTTTAGCCCAGGCCTATGGATATTTACACTAAGCGAGAAACTCATCCATCCCTTAGCCTGATCATACTCTAGCCCATCAATCTAATGCCATTATGCCAATATCACATCCCACGAAGATTCTGCCAGAGACCTAACATTTGGACACTGAGGCTAATGATTGTAGCGGCCCTTTTAAAATTCGAGATCGCTAAAAAGATCAAGTTCTTTGAAAAACTCTTTGAAAAATGAGGGTTTTGGAAAATCTCAGCATTTTTTGAAAATGAAAAAGACTTGGAGTCGCCACCGGCCACTACGGTAGGCCGGACACCATAAAACTAGACATTTGTTAAAAAAAATAGGCTCGGGAGTTGATTAATCGTGGGCAAGGATTAGCACCCCCATCACGCCTGGAAATCGGTACCAAAATATATGTTGCTTTCAATTGATGGAAATTATAGAAATTTAAATTGACTTTAATTAAATGGTTCGTAATTGAATATAAACTTTAATTAGACTGGCTTTGTCAAATTGGTGAATCCAAATTAATTAAGCATTTAATTAATAAGGGTGACGATACCTCATACCATAGATTAAACCGACATCGAATAAGCCTGAATGCCGAGTTAATTTATGGTTCGAACTCCGTTCATCACCTTTATGCATGATGCAAGCAAGTAAGAATGATGTTATGACTTGTCAAAATTTTATCTCAAATTACATTTACCTTTAGACGGTAAGAATTCATTCGAATATTTGGTCAATATCCAATGAGCCAGGACTGTTACGACACAAATATCAGAATTAATAAATACCTCATTTTTATAAGTTAAGTTAATTAACCATATGCATGTCCATTAAAACATTAAAGTCATATGAATGGCAATTAAAATGTATGGCATAGAATTGCATGAAATTAAAGCCTAAGCCCACTAAGGTCCTAACCTAAAAAGGCCCAAATTGTGGAAGAGACCAATTAGTGATCTAATTATTAACTAGGTTAGTCTAATATTAACCCTAAATTAAATAAATGCTAAAAACTAGAAAATCCTAATAATTTATGAATTATCTTGAATCATAATAATTAATTCGATTAATTTTAAACTAGTATCCCAATAAGCTAAGGATTTTATTTAAAACAAATCGAATTAATTAATTATGATTTTATTAACTTTTCATCTAAGTTTATCCCAATGAGACAAGGATAAATTTAAATTAATTAAATTAATTCGAACCTTAAATCTAACTACGGCTCTAAAAACCAAATTTAATTTAATTAATTTTAAAATTATACTCCAATAAGCTGAGCGCATAATTCAAATTAATTAAATTAAACTCTAAACTAATTAAAAGAGGACTAACCTAAAAAAACCTAAAAGGAAACAAAGATAAAAACGAACGTCTAAATCAAATGCTACACCACGCAAGAATATAATATACATATATGTATATACATACCACATTTAATACACATATCTTATTCCTTATGTACCCAACGCATATATATGATACAATATACGCTATACTATTTTACCTAACCCATATATTTGTTACATGCATATCAAAGAACCCCGTATTATACATTATATACACACATTAAGAAGGGAAAACAATATAAAAAAGCAATGTAATATAGCATAGAAAACTTTTTTATAAAGAACAAAGCAATACAATATGTACACATAACAAATGCTGAACTGTAAAAAATAATGGCACAATACACGAAGGATGAACAACTGCACATGTGAAATATCACATGTAAATATAAATAACGGGACATGACTATATGTATATATATATAACACGTAACAACACTATATAATATAGAACAATTGTAATACATAAGATAAATATACATACAAGTTATACGGTACTTAAAAAAAGAAGGATATTATATCATACCATATGTAAACAAAGGACTGGGTCTCCACTCGTCCTCAATGGTTAGTTGCTTCTCACTTGAATCTCAAGCCTTCGGACCGAATTAAAAGAGATCAGAACTTGAAAACAAAATAGAAAATAAAAGGGATTGAATTGAGAGATTTGAAAAGTCGCAGGGACGGAGGAAACGATTTAGCAGGGGCGGAGGGACTAAAAATGAAAATAACCCATTTTTACCCGTAGGAATATAATTTTTTTTGAAAACCCTATCTTATTGATTTCATAACTCAAACTAAAACAAACCCTTTTCTCTAAAAGGTGAAAACCCGAGCCCCGTCTATCTTTTACCACCGAGCCGTCGCCGTGGCTCTGACGTGACTTTCGGTGAGCCAAGGCCGGCCCCACAAAGCTCTCGGCCTCTTCTCCCTCTTTGTCTGAATGGATTCTCTCGAAATCGCCGCAAATGTTCCAAAATCGGACCGAGCCCACGCGACCTTGGAGGCACGATCCGTCGCCGTCCACCGCTGGATCACGGTGAATTCGAGATATGCTACTCCCCACTAGCCGATCAACCTTCTCACCGTTGGGATCGATCGTTGAAGGTTCCGGTCACCGGGAACCTCTACGGCCGAGAATGTGTAAGCTTCTCTTCCTCCTCTTGCTTTTCTTTTTTTAAAGAAAAACTTTGTTAGAGTTTTATATAGAAACCGAAAGGATCCCCTTTGCTTTGATTTTTAATTTGAAAATGAAGAAAACTTGAATGATCTCTTTTACTTTGCTTTTATATATATATAAAAAAAGAGGAAACTAGAATCAACTCTCTCTGAAAATTCCCTTTTTTCATTTCATCTCCCCTTTTCGTTACATGGTTTGTTCGGTTTATATACCGAAATACATGATTTTTGAAAAAGAAAAGAAAATGCCCTCTTGGCTCTATTTCTTGCGACTGTAAATTCTTTTTTCTCATCCCTTTGCGTTGTTGTTACCTTTGCTTTATATTGAATCTTCGGAGCATTTGATTGGCTATCTTTTTGTCTTGTTTGCATGTGATTGCTATCGTGGAGAGAGGGAACCATCTCCCTTTTGTTTTTCTTGGCCGGGTTCACATTGATGCCTGGCAAAGACAGGTTGTGGAGATGTGCAGTGGTGACAATGGCGCGTGGGGTTGGCAGGTGCAACAGAGAGCTAGCAGAGGGGACCAAGGGTACAGTGTGTGGTCCGGTGTGGAGCTGGTTGGGGGCAGCTATGGTGCTACTCGATTCAGAATTGCTCCAGGGGTGTAAAGCAGGGCTCTCTTATGGCTCTCATCTGGGCCGTTAGATTAATTCTTGATTTGATTGTGGGTGTTTGGCTGCATAGAGACAAAAAAGGGTGTTAGGTTGTTTTGGTTTTAGGTTTTTTTTTGGATTTGGGCTCCAATCGGGCCGAACATGTATATATGTTTTGCTTTTTTGAAATGTATTGGACTGTTATTTCATAATATTGGGCTTTTTATTGTTTAATATTATTTAATGTTTTGTTTGTTTATGTTTATTAATAATAATTATATAATATAATAATGTAATAATAAAACAAAATAATAATAGACCAAAATAGTGTAGATACCAAATAATAATAATAATATGTTTTGATTTTTCTTTCGAATAGTAACATGTAATAAACTAATAGTAATTATAATCACACTAATAAAAGTAATATTTTGGGTTTTAGTCATAGATAGATAATAATAATTAGTAGAGAAATAATACTAATATTTTGAAATTTTTAAAGATAATGACATCTAACATATAATATATATTATGATAAAAGTAATACTAATAATAAAAGTAATGTATTACTAATGATATAATATGTTAATACTAATAATATTTTTTGGGTTTTGCATTAATAAATCATATTAGCTAATATATAAAAAATGTAATAAGAATCAAAGCCCATTATTAGAAAAATAGAAAACTGGTTAACACCCCTGATAAAATTAGTGATTAAAATGATGAAGCACCAAAACAAGGATTATTCATCAAAAGAAAGACTCGTTCCACTCGCTTAAATCATTCCTCAAGGGAGTTCTTATCCCCTTAACTCTTTACATTCATATTTTTTTTTCATTTTTAGCATACATTGCATTTGTATATGTGTGTTTTCATGCATTGAGGTCAATGCATACCTTTGGTTTAGGGGTATGTATTGCCTCACATTTATTGCCATGTCTATGTTTCTGTTTGCATTATGCCATATAGATAAAAGTAGAACCATGCATACCAGACCATTAATTTTTGTGTGCCAAGGCTTGATTTTAACTGATAATTTTGCCAAACACATTGCTAGCATAGTTAGATTTCATCCTAGTATGCCCCTATTCAATGAGGAATTTAAAATCTCTAGACTTAGTAAAAGCCAGTGGGCTTAGTAAGGACGAGTTGCTTGGAAATTAATCTCTAAATTAGGGAAATTTAGTTTCACTTAAACACGTAGTATGCATCTAGTTCCCAAGAAAAACTTAGGATTTTTGAAACTAAACTCAGAAAAAGAAAGAATAACAAGGTAAAAGTAAAGAATAGGGCAACAATGTTTTGCCAAAGGCTAAAAAAATTTAGAACACTTCTCCGCCTTAGAGATAATATGTAACTTAGGGCTTCGTGGTTTGCTCCCTCTTAGTTCTCAGGCCAACAAAAACTTTAGGGTATGAGCGTTGTGGGCAAGCTTAGTGATGTAGTCTGGATTAACGTGAGGGTTCTTGGTATGCTCCCTCTTACTTCTCATGCCAAACAGCATTATGACGCGAACCTAAAAAATATTACCAAAAGAAAAGAAAATAAAAACTTTTGGTAAATAAAAAAGATTTTTAGTTTGGGTAGTAAAATTGACTAAGGGAGTTGAGGGATGTTGGATGCAAACCACCCGCACTTCATGCATACTTTATGACCTTAGGTTAGAGTTATATTTCTGCACTTGAAATTGCTTTGAGTTCTGTTGGCATTACTACTGTGAGATATTGAGAATAGAACTAAGGCCAGATCTTGCTTGCTAGCATGTGTTGCTAATCAGAAAAATATGGTCGAGGCACTTTACTCTATTTTATAGTTTTTAAGTGTTTAGTTTTGCATTACATGAGGAGAAGCAATGAGCTAGGTTTGGGGGGGTTTTAACTCAAAAGGTGTACTTTCCATGCATATTGCCATGATATTGCTTGACTTTAGGTACATATTAGTCTATTTTTCCAGTAAATTCATGCATTTGCATCTAGGATTTAAGGAATGTATAGTTTTTATTTCCAGAGTGAATGGGTGTTTTCTTGTCATGGTGTGCAAGATTAGTAGGACTAGAGCAAGTGGACATAGAAAGGAAATATTGAGTGCAGTTGGCAAAAACAAGAGGAGAATGCCAAGCTCGGTTGGCAAAAGAATAAAGGACGATGCCCGAAAAAATCGCACTAAGTTAGAGCCACATCAGCCCTAGTTACTATAACGTGTAGATGACGCGTCCAAGGATTACATCACCGAAAATTTGGGGCTCAACCCTAACCCTAATTAATGCTTCGCCTATGCCTATATAAAGGAGTTCAAGAATGAACCAAAGAGAGTTAGATCCGTGAGGAGAAGAGAAGGGTAAAAGCAACCTAGGCAGTTTTGCCGAGAGCTTTGGTTCCATTGAAGGGTTGCATCGAAAGATCTCTTTCTTTTGTTTTATTTCTCTTGATTTAATTTTGGTTTTTGTGATGATGAATCAACATGATGATTTGTTGTTGGTTTCCCCAACCATGAACTAATCTTTTAAATTGGCTAGGGGTGTTTACGATGAACGCTTAGTATTTTCAGTTTTTAATAATTACATACTTTGACATTATTATCTATTTTGCATGTGCTTACATTTCATATATTTTAGGTCATACGACAGTTGGCATTGAATGCTTATTATCCCATAATATCTTAAGAGACTTAGAATATATGGATTAATTGCCAAATACTAAGGAGAGAAACTTCGACAAAAGATATTCAAATGGATGAACTTACATCTGAAGTGATTCTAACCCTTAGGAGTAAAGATTGAAACTTTACCGAGTTAATTATTTGAAAACTCGTTATAAACATATAGGTGTTGAGAGTAGTTAACTTAGGGTATTGCCATCGGCAAAGGCAATACTAATTTAAAATATGTTCGATAATAAAATCAGAGTTTAATGTTACTAATTGTTATTTTTACTAGCGTAAAATCAAAACATCCCTTGCCAAGCTTTCCAATCATTACTACAGTAGTTATTTGCCGATCTACCTCGATCTTCACTTTAGTTTCTTTATTTTTTTATTTTATTCATTTCCTCAATCAATTGCCTTCACCTTTATTTTCCAGTTTATAAGTATTAATCGTGGTGGTAACTGGTGGTTCATCGTCGTAAGATGAGCCGAAAGCTAAAAAGGATCATGGTTGGTCGTTGAGTCAGATGGTTTACCCCTAGTTGACTTGGGGTCAAGAGTCACGAGCAGTATAGAAACTATGGCTAGAGCCATGTGTGGAGAGAGAGAGGTTGGTGTAGAATGGTTGGTTTTAGAATTGTAGATGGTCGTCCCTTTTGTCTTCGGTCTTGAGGGTATTTTTATCCCTTTAGAGTTGTAGATAGAGTGATGTTTGATGAGATTGTATAAGGCCTAGTGATGGCTATTGATGGGTTGGCAGATGATAGCTCAATTGTTGGGTTGCAGGTCGAGTTGGCGAGTCAGAAAGATTTGAATGTTGTCTTGTCGTGGTGCAGTAGCTGAGTATGAAGAGTGGTTCGGAGGATAGGGACTTCAGAATTCGTAGCGAAAACTTGCAGATTCAGAAGCTGACAAGTTTCAAGGGTAAGCCTTCAGGGAGAGGCAGACATCGAGTGTTTCTTTGAGTGGCTTCTGGAAGCCCGAGAGCCTTAATTCTGAAGTAGAGTGCAGTATAAAGACGGTGGTAAATTCTGAAGGTGAGTATTTTAGAGGCGTTCGGTAGAGGTATAACAATATTAAAAGTACCAAGTTGGGTACCCGGTTATAAAAAAATTAGCCTAGACCCAGCTCGACTACTCAAGAAAAATCACAGTCAGGTATCTAGCTCGGTCGAGTAATTTTTTAGAGAGATATCTAGTTTTTAATGGTTCAGGTCAGCGGGTTAACGGTCGGGTAATTTTGAACACCCCTAGATATGATATTAGTGACATGAATGTTTGGACTGGTCGGACCCTCCTTGGGCCTATTGATATTTTAGTTCAATACAAGATAATTTTTCCTTCAATATATCATTTTTAATATCTCAAATAAAAGGATTATTGATGTTGATTTTGGATGACACCAGACAATGAGGTAGAGATAGTGGTCGAATGAAGGTTTGAGGGCAGCGTTCGATGGTTCACTCATTATTGGACGGGCCGAGAGCTACAGGGGACAGCAGTTGTCGGTTGTTGGTCTTGGTTCACCCATTCTGATGTGGGATATGATCCACTGGTCAAGAAATAGATGGGAGGATAAGATTATCGATGTAGAATGTGTGTGATAGCCCATGTAGAGAGTTATGTTAAAAATGCCCCAATGGCTTCGATCTTAGGGGTATATATATCCCCTTGGAGTTGTAGATTGAGTGACGCTGAATGTGACCGTACTAGGCCTAGTGATGACTACTAATGGGCTAGTAGATTATAGCTAAGTTGTTAGGCTACTAGTGATCTTGATGGCTGTCCTATTATAGGTTTCTCGGACTTATGGGTCCGGAGGAGAAGCTTCAGGCTCCATGACAAGAGCATAGTGATGGGGTGATTTTTTTGGATGTGGAGTTATTCATAGATGTTTGGCAGAGGTACAATACTAGTCCTCCCGTTAGTTAAAAGAATGTCAAAAAGTGGCACTCAATTGAGACCCGATTTGATATTTCAGTTTTTTCTTCGAGGCTTGGATACGTATTGGGAACTGGTGTGACGGTTCAGAGGTTTGGACGCAGATCCTGACTTTTGGGGTGATGGCCTCTTTGTTTTGCTATAAATCACGAGAAACAGATAAGTTTTTTACTTCGTTTTCTTTTCCTCTTATTGTAGAGAGAGCTTGTGGTTTCTTTATATTTTTCTTTCAAATTTTGTGCCCGTTTAACGTTGATTAGGGATGGCGAAAGGTAAAAACGTATGTTGAGAAGAAGGCCGAGGCGAACCACAATGTGGATGTTGATGGAGTAAAAATGGAGTCTAAAGCATAAAAGAATGAGGCGACGAGATTGTTGGAGTTTCGCGGCCTGCGCTGGTCCAACTTTGAATTTTTCTTCAGTATCCCGAAGGAGAAACTCCATTTGAGTAATCACGGCGATGAGATAGATAGTTCGTCAGCTTGGTTATATTTGCGATGTATTGAGGGAGTATGACGTAGCCTCGGGGTAGTTGGTCGATGTGTCATGGTAGATTATCATCGGCTATTGTTGACGTGGGTGGAGAAGAAATGGTGGCCTTCCGTGGCGGTGTTGCAGAAGCTCCTCAAACTTAGCCCGATGGATTTGAAATCCATGTCAAGGCTGGTGAATCTTGTAAGAATGCGTACTAAGGACTGCACAGTGGAGGAGGCCATTGTAGGGTGGAATACACCAATAATCTAGGTTCGAATCATTTCAAGTGCATTAGGGTGGAGCGAAAGCTGGTAGGGTGGAATACAACCATTGTCACACGATTCCACGTGGACACTCTTTAGCCCAGGCCTATGGATATTTACACTGAGCGAGAAACTCAGCCATCCCTTAGCCTGATTATACTCCAGCCTATCAATCTGATGCCACTGTGCCAATATCACATCCCATGAAGATTCTGCCAAGATCGAGACCTAACATTTGGACACTGATGCTGATGATTATAGCGACCCTTTTAAAATTCGAGATCGCTAAAAAGGGTGTAGTTCGGGTGTAGCGACCAAAAAATTTCCTGGTCGCTAAAAAAATCAAGTTCTTTGAAAAACTCTTTGAAAAATGGGGGTTTTGGAAAATCTCAGCGTTTTTTGAAAATAAAAAAGACATAGAGTCACCACCGGCCACTACGGTAGGCCGGACACCATAAAACTAGAGATTTGTTAAAAAAAATAGGCTCGGGATTTGATTACTCGTGGGCAAGGATTAGCACCCCCATCACGCCTGGAAATCGGTACCAAAATATATGTTGCTTTCAATTGATGGAAATTATCAAAATTTAAATTGACTTTAATTAAATGGTTCGTAATTGAATATAAACTTTAATTAGACCGTCTTTGTCAAATTGGGGAATCCAAATTAATTAAGCATTTAATTAATAAGGGTGACGATACCTCGGACCATAGATTAAATCGACATCGAATAAGCCTGACCGCCGTGTTATTAAAAAGGTAATAAGAATTAAAGCTCGTTATTAAAAAAATAGAAAATAGGGTTAACATCCCAGATAAAATTAGTTATTATAGTTGCCCCTCTTTGCTTATTCATGTGGAACAGGAATAAAGCAAAAACCATAAGCATTAATTTTATCTGTCTTCATTGTTCGAAGATTCTGAGCTGTGAGTTCCTCCTATATAGAACTATTCACTCTTCCTCTTCCCGAAATCCGGAAGTTGCGAGTTTTTCCTATATAAAACTCATCGCCTTGAAGTCTTTGAGCTACAGGTCCTTCCTATATAGAACCTCTCACCCTGAAGTCTTCTCCTTTAGGAGGCTTTAGAGCGTATAAAGGGATTCATGCCAACACGGCTACCGGTCAGATCTACCTCTTCTTCGGGAGGCTTTAGACCATATAAAAGAATTAAAGCCGATACGACTACCAATCAGATCTACCTCTTTTTCAGGGGCTTTAGACCATATAAAAGGATTTATGCCGACACGGCTACTAATCGGATCTACCTCTTCTTCAGGGGATTCAGACCATATAAAAGGATTCATGCCAACACGGCTACCGATCGGATCTACCTCTTCTTCAGGGGCTTCAGACCATATAAAAGGATTCACTCGACATGGCTACCAATCGAATCTACCTCTTCTTCGGGGACTTCAGACCATATAAAAAGATTTACGCCGACACGACTACCAATCAGATCTACCTCTTCTTCAAGGGATTTAGACCATATAAAGGGATTCACACCAACACGGCTACCAATCGGATCTACCTCTTCTTCAAGAGCTTCAGACCATATAAAAGGATTCACGCCAACACGACTACCAACTAAATATCTTCAATAAAATGCCCCAACTTCAGATCTTTCTGATGTAAATAGATGCTCGCCACACTCGAATAACCGGATATTAGAAGACCTTTAGAAACCCCCATTATGCAAGAAGACAGACTATTAATTTTTGAGGTCTACTTCTCCTCTCGTGAAGCTATAGATCAAACCTTTTATCAACATTTGAATACTTGTTTTGAATAAACAAAATGCTACGATGGTATGAGTTAGCATGCTCCTAACATAAGGACATCAACTACAAATGATGCATGAGTAGAATCATCTTTAAAATTGTTGGGGAAAAACTCATGCTTTCTGGCCGGTCACCCTTAGGTCCCATGGGCCCTTTATTTTTGTAGAATCTTCATCTTTCGTCTCTTCTTGAAAGGTTATTGCTAACTTGTATTGGTCACTTCTAGAAGTTCAACTCTGGATCATTGCCCCTACTTCACTCGGGCTTAAATGATGTCTCTTCAATGACCCTTCATGACAAGTCTCCTTCATTCTCAACATTGGTGTGGGCACCATGCCCCCAAGTTTCTAATCTTTTTGTACTTCGATAAAGCCCAATTTTTAATTTTCTAAACCAAACAAAGTATTTCTTCTGTTTTTACCGAATCTTTATCTTTCGTCTCATTCAGAAAGGCAATTGCTGCCTTACACTAGTCATATAGGATCTATCATTTTTTATCTTGTAACATTACCCTCACCCAACTTAGACTCAATTGTTACCTCTTTTAAGACACTCCACAACGAGTCTTCTTCTATCTCAACATTAGGGTGAGCACTATGCCCCCAAGTTCCCCAAATTTTTCTTATCTCAATGAGGTCCCGAATCTTCATTATTACGAACCATACAAAACATTATGGCAAAAAGTTACTTCAAATCCATGAGCTGCCTAGCGTATGAAATCTCGCTATAATTCTTATTCCATTTACTAATAAATTACTCATTCATTCTAGGTCAACCATGTAGATCCTTGACCTAACCCTCCAACCACAGGGCCATGCAGGGAGCCATTATTCTCCTTCTTTACCTTGCTAGTACCTCATCTCACCTCTAGGTTTAACTGTTAGTTTACCCTTGACCCATTGGTACGATCTTTCTTCTATCTCGATGTTGGACTGAAAACATGCCCTCTAAACCTCCAAACTTATTTTCTTAAATAAGGCCCAATCTTCATTTTGCTAATCAAATCAAGATATCATGGCAAATATTTATTTTGAGTCCTTGAATTGTGCAGCGCACTAAGTCTTGCTATTATTCTATTCAGAATCACTGACAGGTTTTGTATTAGGTCGACCATATACATCCTTAACCTAAAACTCTATCCCAAAAGCCATGCAGAAGGATAATTTTCTTCTTTCTGGATCTTGGTAACAACTTATCTCGCCTTCGGGTTTAGCTGTTATTTTTTGCCTTTGATCCAACGGGATGATCTTTCTTCTATCTTAACGGTAGGCCAAAAACATGCCCCCTAAGTCTCAAAATTTCATTTCTTCAATAAGATTCAATATTCATTCTTTTGAATCAATCAAGGCATTGCGACAGACACTCGGTTTGAGTCTTTGAACCGTGTAGCATACCAAGGCTTGCTATCATTCTTTTCTGGTTCACTGACGGGTCATCGGTGTTAGGTCGATCATGTACGTCTCTTTCCCTGAATTCTAAATTTTATTCTTAAAAGCATACAAAGAAACCTTATTCTTTCTATTCACTTATCTCTTTTTTTATTTCTCTATTATTATTTTTTCTCTCTTTTTTCTTTTTTTTTCTTTCTTTTTCTTTTCACCTATACGCCAGTTAGCCAATTAACATTTCAAAAGAAGATACTTTTTGGATTTAATATAGAACCAAATCAACATAAAAAGAATAGAATGCCTCAGATATCAGATGCAAGAGCGTCCTAGATCCAACCCCTGATGATTAATGACTTGTCTTTGAATGTTGTGGCGACATTTGAAGTTGTGAAATTCCTCTAAGATCGCTTGGCTCATCCTCATGATTATGGTATTTGCTTGATATGTTCGAAAACTACTCATTTTAGTTCTCATTTTTTTTCTCCAAAATATGTTCAAGTTTTTCGAATTTATTTAACCCTTAGAGTGTAGAAAGTATCATTATGATAATTCTTAGTACAAAGGTGATCTTTCAATTACGATTAATATTGTATCAATGTCTTTAAGGTTTCATCTTTGACGCTAGTGTATTGAACAAGTGAAGCATAGCTCCTTATTAGATGTATTCTCCCCCCACAGCTCCATTAGGATGCTCTGAGACTTATTTGATTGCTCTTTCATTTCTTAGTTTTTAAATTTGTCTTTTTCTTCTCAGGAATTCAACTCATCACAGTCATTTGTCTTAAGAATAATGGTGGAGCAAACAAAAATATCTTGAGTTACTCGGCATAGTCATGATTTGAAAACTTACTCATACAGCGAAGGTTTTTTACTCAATTAGAGTAAGTGGAGCAAAGCATCATTATTCAGCCTTTTCGCTATAGTAGAGTACCCTTCTAAATTTTTTATGTTAAAAGAATCCTCACATTCAAGCAACCCCATTAGGCTTTTCTAGGAGATTTTCTTATCATTGAACATTATCGAAGGAGTATTAATTTTACGTCTCGTGCTTTACCGACCAGAGCGGGATGAGCAGGAAATTATACTTTATCGTGATCACAATATTTGATTGATCATTTTTATTAAAATCAATGCCACATCATACATGTGATATCCGAGGATCTACGAGGGTAATAAAGAATATACACATATATATTTAATTAAAATATACATCATTTCATTGAAATAAAAAAATAAGAGCAAACATAAGCCCTAACAAGATCCTTACTACTTTCGGGCAAACAATAGCAAAGTTGGTTTGATGCATTTCTACAAAAGAGACAAACGAAAGGAATCATCAAAGGGATATCAGCACCTTCCCGAAATTCATCCATACCATTCTCCCTTACCACCTCAAAAAACCAGCTTCAATCAGACCTTGGACCTTGTTCCTTAAAGCTTCACAATTTTCTGTCGTATGGCCTGTACTCCCCATGTGGCAGTTACATACTGCATTGATGTCATAATTCTCGGGATAGGAAGGACCCTTTGGCTTGGATGGGATAGGGGCCAGCAATTTCTTTTCAACAAGCATTGGGAGCAACTCGGTGTAGAAAATCGGTAGAAATATGACATGCATTTTTTCTTCTCCTATTTTGGACTCTTGATCTTCTTTTTACTCGAACCTTGCACATTCTAGGGTATGACTTGTGATGAGAGGATTATCAACTTCTTAGGGACCTTATAGGTGCCATTAACCTCATGGTCAATTTGCTTTCGAGCTGGTTCTTTATCTGTTGGGGAAGGCTAGATTTTTAAGAGGGAGTCTTCGTTCTTATCCAACACCAATTCCATGTGACATTCAGATGCGTGTGGACTATCTCATATTGGTCGATGATAGCTTGGTCTTCATCAGACAAGTTCTCTTATATTACAAAGCCATAATCCTAACGTTTGCTTATTTTTCTAATCTCTTCATTCATGAGAGAGTCTTTGGTCAAACATGCCATGCACAATTACTCGAATTCCCGACTTAAAGGAGACTTGACTTCTAACACATTCATCTTCTCCCTCTTTGCATCTACCTCTTCAAAAGCGTTCACGCCCTGACCTCCGTGGTTTTGTAATGGCTTAATTTCCACGTTAGGTCCTTCACACTTTAAGACTCTAGCTTTTAACATACTCTAGACCACTTTCTTGAATACCGTGCAATTCTCTATTGGGTGTCCCATTACTCTGGCGTGGTACTCACAACGTGTGTTAGCATCGTACCACGAGAGATAAGGTGGTTGAAAAAGAATAACAAAACACGGTTAACCAAATTAGCATTGTATAGTTACGAGTACAACTCCATGTATGAAGTCGGTAGATGGGTGAAATATTTTTTCCGTATCTCCTCTTTGGGACCCCTAGTCTTATTTCTATTCAAGCATTGCATATTCCCAGATATGGCCTGGGGTGAAGAGATCGTTGGCTTTTTAAAGGCTTCGTAGGGGTTTGTATTGTTATCCCCATGATCTATTTTCTTAAATTGCTTCCGAGCCGGTTTTCCATTTGTTGGTGAAGATAAGATTTTCAATAGAGAATCTTTAATCTTACCCAAAGCTAATTCAATGGGATATCCAGACGCAGTACGGACTACCTCATACTAATTGATGATGGCTTGGCCTTCATTAGACAAAGTCTTTTCCGCTATAGTGTCGCAATTCCAACTCTTATTTATCTTTCTAATCTCCCATTGTACAACGAGTCTTCAGCCAGACCATTTCCATTGGTTATGATAGTCATCATACCCCTCAATTCATTGATTTGCCCCATAGCTTCCTCTTGGAACTTCTTCA
Organism: Hibiscus mutabilis; assembly: GCA_019671005.1. Classification (NCBI taxonomy): domain Eukaryota; kingdom Viridiplantae; phylum Streptophyta; class Magnoliopsida; order Malvales; family Malvaceae; genus Hibiscus; species Hibiscus mutabilis. The sequence goes on from CM033754.1 coordinate 11,833,092, forward strand.
CATATGCCATCATCTCCTTTTGGTTTCTAACCAAAAGTTCTTGGAGCTCCTCGAGCTTATCCACCCTATCTACTTGGCCATTCATACTTCTGAAGCTGTACCGACTCAAAGTCCTCCATTTGCTCTCTATTTTCTGAGATAAATGCTCCTCTCAAATTGGCCTCCATTTTAGCAAAACTTCTTTCCATTTGCTTTCTTTGGTGTGGGATCCTTGATCAGTGGCACGGGATCCCTAACAATTAATTTTATTGTTTCATGAATTAATGCATGTAATGAGTCGTATGCATGATAGAAATAAATGATCGTAACTGAACACTTAGAAATACACAAATGAATGCAAACATGAAGCACCAAAGTTCTTTCGTATGAAAACCTTTAATCAAACAAATGCAGCATAATGTAAATATGCATGAATGCAAAGAGAAACACTGATTTGGCAAATATCATCGTTAAACAACTTGTATTAATGGAGATATTGTTTCATTACAACAATGACAGAAAACCGCTGGACATATGACCCACACCAATACGGTCTTTGTTCCTTTTCTGACTCTTCCTTTGCGTATTCCTAAAGTTTGATAGCATCCCATGCTAGGAACTGGAGCCATGGGTCAATTCCTCGCACTTGAACCATCAAATTTGTCATCTCTTGACTCTGAATATTCTAAGCAGTATCTCAGAGTCGTTCCGTCATCGGTATCTAATACCTTGGGTTGCCCCTTCGCGGCTTGTAACTTGGTCATTGAGCTTCTGAACCTCGGTTTTTCTTTACTCGGATCTACCCCCGTTCAATCATCCTTTTGTAGAAATCCCTCAGAATTCTTCTCATCATTGTAATGTATCAAGTCTCCCATTGATCAAGCCTTTAATTTCATACTATTTTCAAATTTGTGTTTTCTCAATGACATGACAATGTATAAAAGAGGAAAACAAAATGACAGGTCAATAATGGACAGAACAAATAAATTAATTAAAAAAGTAACAAAGCGAAGTAACCAACGAAGAAAAGTGAAAACCTAACCACATGAAGTCTAGCTCACTATGGTTGTCCGCATGGCTCTAATCGGGGTGGGCTTCTTAGGTTTTCACGCACATGTGGGTTGGTTCTAATCAAGGGTACCCGAACCTATCTTATTACCTACTAAGGCAAAAAGAGCCCCAAATCTGGCCTATTACAAACTTGCGAATTGGATTCGGTTCGAGGGAAAGCACGACCTAGTAACGTGGAGGGCTGCTCACGTGTCAAAAGAAGTGGATTTCGGAAGTGAATTACCGACCTGTGGGAGGGCTACTCACGTGGGTATGTGGCGTTTCACTCTCATTCAAGGGACAGAGCTCGGGTATAGAGCTTGATGATCATGATGCAACACATATCGGTGATTTCTTAGAAATTAAATGAGTAATTATTTCAAAATCACCAATTATCGAAGCCCGTACAATCAAAGTCATATCTTCAAGAAAGAACAACTTAATTGAAGTCAATTTAAGTTTCAAAATTTCTATCACTAAAAGCAACATAGATTTTTTTAATTGGCTTAACTCTTTTTTTTGTTTTGTAAAAACAAAAATCTGTCCCCAGCGGAGTCGCCAGCTGTAGCGACCCTTTTAAAATTCGAGATCGCTAAAAAGGGTGTTGTCCGAGTGTAGCGACCAAAAAGTTTCCTGATCGCTAAAAAAATCAAGTTCTTTGAAAAAACTCTTTGAAAAGTGGGGTTTTGAAAAATCTTTGCGTTTTTTGAATATGAAAAAGACTTGGAGTCCATCGGCCACTACAATAGGTCGGACACCATAAAACCAGAGATTCGTTCAAAAAACGAGTTCGGGAGTTGATTATGCGCGGGGAAAGGATTAGCACCCTCATCACGCCCAAAAATCGGTACTAAAATATATGTTGCTTTTAATTGATGGAAATCATCGAAATTTAAATTGACTTTAATTAAATGGTTCGTAATTGAATATAAACTTTAATTAGACTGACTTTGTCAAATTGGTGAATCTAAATTAATTAAGCATTTAATTAATAAGGGTGACGATACCTTAGACCATAGATTAAGTTGACATCGAATAAGTCTGACTGCTGTGTTAATTTATGGTTCGAACTTCGTTCATCACCTTTATGCATGATGCAAGCAAGTAATAATGATGTTATGACTTGTCAAAATTTTATCTCAAATTACATTTACCTTTAGACGGTAAGAATTAATTCAAATATTTGGTCAACATCCAATGAGCCAAGACTGTTACGACACAAATATCGGAATTAATAAATACCTCCTTTTTATAAGTTAAGTTAATTAACCATGTGCATGTCCATTAAAACATTAAAGTCATATGAATGACAATTAAAATGCATGACATAGAATTGCATGAAATTAAAGCCTAAGCTCACTAAGGTCCTAACCTAAAAAGGCCCAAATTATGGAAGAGACCAATTAGTGATCTAATTATTAACTAGATTAGTCTAATATTAACCCTAAATTAAATAAATGCTAAAAACTAGAAAATCCTAATAATTTGTGGATTATCTTTAATCATAATAATTAATTCGGTTAATTTTAAACTAGTATTCCAATAAGCCAAGAATTCTATTTAAAACTAATCAAATTAATTAATTATGATTTTATTAACTTTTCATCTAAGTCAAATATCAATTTTATCCTAAAAGGTAAATAAGAGGTGTTTAACTAATTTAATGAATTCAATATTTATCCCAATGAACCAAGGATAAATTTAAATTAATTCTAACCTTAAATCTAACTACGGCTCTAAAAACCTAATCCCAAATTTAATTTAATTAATTTTAAAATTATGCCACAATAAATCGAGCGCATAATTCAAATTAATTAAATTAAACTCTAAACTAATTAAAAGAGGACTAACCTAAAAAAACCTAAAAGGAAACAAAGATAAAAACGAACGTCTAAATCAAATGCTACACCACGCAAGAATATAATATACATATATACATACTTACCACATTTAATACACATATCTTATTCCTTATGTACCCAACGTATATATGATACAATATACGCTATACTATTTTACCTAACCCATATATTTATACATGCATACCAAAGAACCGCATATTATACATTATATACACACATTAAGAAGGAAAAGCAATATAATATAGCAAAGAAAACTTTTTTTTAAAGAACAAAGCAATACAATATGTACACATAACAAATGCAGAACTGCAAAAAATAATGGCACAATACACGAAGGATGAACAACACATGTGAAATATCACATGTAAATATAAATAACGGGACATGATTATATGTATATGCATATGACACGTAACAACACTGTATAATATATAACATTAGTAATACATAAGATAAATATACGTACAAGTTATACGGTACTTAAAAAAGAAGGATATTATATCATACCATATGTAAACAAAAGGACTGGGTCTCCACTCGTCCTCAATTGTTAGCTGCTTCTCACTTGAATCTCAAACCTTCGGACCGAATTAAAAGAGATCAAAACTTGAAAACAAAATAGAAAACAAAAGGGATTGAATTGACAGATTTGAAAATTCGCAGGAACGGAGGAAACGATTTAGCATGGCGGAGGGACTAAAAGCGAAAAAACCCATTTTTACCCCTGGGAATATAAACAAAAATCTGGAAAAACCCTATCTTATTGATTTCATAACTCAAAAACAAAAACAAAAACAAACCCTTTCTCTAAAAGGTGAAAACCCTAGCCCCGTCCATCTTTTATACCACCGAGCCACCGTCGTCGCTTTGACGTGACTTCTGGCGGACCAAGGCCGGCGCCACAAAGCTCTCGGCCTCCTCTCCCTCTTTTTCTGAATGGATTCTCTCGAAACCGCCGCAAATGTTCCAAAATCGGACCGAGCCCACGCTACCTTAGAGGCACGATCCGTCGACGTCCACCGCCGGATCACGGTGAATCCGAGATATGCTACTCCCCACTAGCCGATCAACCTTATCACCGTTGGGTTTGAAGTTTCCGGTCACCGGGAACCTCTACGGCCGAGAATGGGTAAGCTTATCCTCCTCTTCTTGCTTTTCTTTTAAAAAAAAAACTTTGTTAGAGTTTTATATCGAAACCGAAAGGATCCCCTTTGCTTTGATTTTTAATTTGAAAATGAAGAAAACTCGAATGATCACTTTTACTTTGCTTTTTTTTTTTTAAAAAAGGAGGAAACTGGAATCAACTCTCTCTGAAAATGCCCTTTTTTCATTTCATCTCCCCTTTTCGTTACATGGTTTGTTCGGTTTATATACCGAAATACATGATTTTTGAAAAAAAGGAAAACGCCCTCTTAGCTCTATTTCTTGTGACTGTAAATTCTTTTTTCTCCTCCCCCTTTGAGTTGTTGTTACCTTTGCTTTATATCGAATCGTCGGAGCATTTGATTGGCTATCCTTTTGTATTGTTTGCATGTGATTGCTATCGTGGAGAGAGGGAACCATCTCCCTTTTGTTTTTCTTGGTCGGGTTCACATTGATGCCTGGCAAAGACAGGCTGTAGAGGTGTGCAGTGGTGACAATGGTGCGTGGGGTTGGCAGGTGCAACAGAGAGCTAGCAGAGGGGACCAAGGGTACAGGGAGTGGTCCTGCGTGGAGCTAGTTGGGGGCAGCTATGGTGCTGTTCGGCTCAGAATTGCTACAGGGGTGTAAAGCGGGGCTGTCTTATAGCTCTCATCTGGACCGTCAGATCATCTGACGGTGGGTGTTTGGCTGCACAGAGACAAAAAAAAAAGGGAGTTAGGTTATTTTGTTTTTACGGTTTTTTTTTGGATTTGGGCTCCAAGCGAGCCGTTCATGTATATATGTTTTTGCTTTTTGAATGTATTGGACTGTTATTTCATAACATTGGGCTTTTTTTGTTTAATATTATTTAATGTTTTGTTTGTTTTTGTTTAATAATATTAACTATATAATATAATAATAATAGAATAATGTAATAATAACGTAATAATAGAACAAAAATAATAATAATATACCAAATTAGTATAGATACCAAATAATAATAATATGTTTTGATTTTTCGTTCGAATAGTAACATGTAATAAACTAATAGTAATTATAATTACACTAATAAAAGTAATATTTTGGGGTTTTAGTCATAGATAGATAATAATAAGTAGTAGAGAAATAATACTAATATTTTGGAATTTTTAAAGATAATGACATCTAACATATAATATATATTATGATAAAAGTAATACTAATAATAAAAGTAATGTATTACTAATGGTATAATATGTTAATACTAATAATATTTTTTGGGTTTTGCATTAATAAATCATATTTTTTTGGGTTTTGCATTAATGATATAAATCTTAATATTTGAATTCGACTTTAAGTTCAATTTGATGTCAAAGTTTTTTTTTTTTAATTAAGTAGATAGGTAAGTAGATTTTAAGATAAATATTGATATTTAAACCCATATAAGATAAGAAAATATGTGCGTTCTTGACCATTCGACCAATTAATGGATTTCGATATTAAAATTTCTTAATTACCTATATATACTTAACTTTAAGGTTCAACTTGATATCTAAAGTTATTTGGTCTAATTAAGTACACGAATTCAACTTATTTAATTCAAATTGATACTTATAATAAATGATTTATTTGAGCCAATTTGAATCATGAAGCCAAGTTTAAGTACCCATTAAACAAAAAGCCGAATTTGAATACCTAATTTGACAAAATAATTTAGATACCAAATTAGACACTAAATTAAAACTCTAAAACTATCTATTTATTTACCCATAAAAGTTTGAAGGGCGAGAACTAGTAATTGATTGAGTGGTCAATGATGTTTTTGTTACCCTCATATTATTGGGTTCGAATATTAACATTTGCCTTTCGAATGTAAAATCTCCTCGATAAAAAAATTTGAAGGACAAAAAAATGGGCTAAAGGCCTATAATCTTCTTCCAAAATGGTCCATAATTCAAAAGCCCAAGGCCCATTGAGATTGCCTTGTTCTCCTACGAAACTGCAACACTTTTGTCTATATGTTGAACTTTATCGGTTTAAGTTTCACATTTTTAACACAGCTCAGAATTTGAGAAAAGGAAAGGTAGAAAAAAAAAAAACAGAAAGAAAAATAAGATTAAAGAGAAGAAGAAAGAAATAAAGAGAAGGGTTGAATCGATCCATCTAAGCTTTGGTCTTTTTGTTTCAAAGGTAACCCTTTTTCCCCCATTAATTTCAGTACCCTTTTTCTTCTCCCCTATTTCTTTCATGTTTAGGGTTTTCCTTCACTCAAAATTGGAAACTTCTGTTGTTGGCTGATCTTATGTTCTCCTAATTGCTCGAATGTTTTCAATTCCATAAATTTCTCATGAATTAGGTTATCTAAGCTCACTGTATTAGACTATTCGGTTAGTTTTCTGAGAAAAAAAACTCTGTTTTATTTAGGGAAAGAAGCAAAGAATTTAGCTTAATTGCTTCTCATGAGAAAAAAGCTTCAATTGGTCTATTTTTATTGCTGAGGTTTATCATTACCGGAAGCTTGTGGCTGATTTTTTTGACATTTTAAGTTAAGTAGAACTTGGAAGGTTATTGGTTTGATCTTAATGCACATGGGTTTAAATTAAAATTCCTTTTCCTTTTGCAGATTTTTTATGATTGGGCTAATTATTAGGTTAGTTTTTAAATTGGGGATGTTTGGAGTAATGGGCATTCCCTATCTTATGGAATTTGTTTGGAGCTCTTGCTTGTTTTGTTGGTTCTTCTTTGAGCTTATGCTCTTATTGTTACCTATTTAGTGGGATTTTTTTTTCAAGATTCCTTATTGTTTTATGGTTTATTAATTAAGCTTGTACTGTAATTTTAATCTGCTTATTTTGCATCTTGTTGATTTAAAGGGTTTTAGATGTAAAGGATGCTTTGTTTCCAAAGTAATTGAAATTCTGTTTTAATCAGATACTTGATTTGATATACATGCCAACACAGTTCGTGGTTGGATAATGGCTGTTGAGGCTCCTGCCAAGCATGTTTTTGATTTTGATGATGACGATGATGATGGGCCTGTAGTGTTCAAGAGGAATAATACCTCGTCCTCTAAGCAAAATCAGTTAAACTCGGAAGTAAAGAAGGCATCGTCTCAAAGGTATGTTGGACAAACTGGGAGGCCAGCCTCTGATGCACGAGCCCTCAATGGTCAAAGTACCGGTTCCCAGAACAAGTCCATCCCGCCTTCTAAGTCACCTCCTGTGAGATCACCTATTTTGAGCCCAAAATCATCAAATTCATCTGTAAAGGCATCGCCGGTGAGGTCTCCAGTAGTGAATTCTAAGGCATCAACTTCACTAAATGATCAATCAAAACAAGCAATGAAGCAGAATAAGTTTAATGCTGTCAAGGAAGAGAAAAGCCCAATTAAAACCACTGAAACAAACAGTGAAGATGACGATGATGATGATTCACAGCCTTTAAGTGCAAGACTTAAGGGGATCTCAAGCCAAGGCAACAAAGGGGCAAGCAAGTCAACTCCTTCCCAATCACAGCGATTGATACCAAAGATCGAGATAAAAGGATCTGCTGATGATCCTGATGACGAAGCTCCTTTGTCTGCAAGGTTCAAAATGAAGTTGAATACGGGAACATCGAGTAATAAGCCATATGATTCTCATGAGAAGAAACCTCTGGCCTCTAAAATACAGCAGAATGGTTCTATCATGAAGGACAAGCAGCAAAAGTCTTTGTTGTCGGATAAGAGACCTCTTGATAAGGGCAACTCATCAGATCAGTCTTATGCTAAAAAACCAAAGATTTCAGATACACCTACAACATTGAAATCCAAGCAAGTTACATTGAAAGCAGAAAAAGCTGAAGAAGATGATGACCATTTTCCAATTTCCCAGCGGATAAAAAAGTCGGTTTCATCAGCCAGTAAAACATCGTCCATGAAGCAAAAAACGACCAAAGTTGTCTCTTCATTTAAAAAGATCAATAAAAAGTCCAAGAAAGAGATGAAAAAGTCTAAATATAGCAAGTCAACAAAGCTGTCACCTAGTTCTGGGGATGGTCAGAAAAAGTGGAGTACCTTGGTTCACAATGGTGTAATTTTCCCACCTTCATACAAGCCTCATGGGGTTAAGATGTTGTACGATGGACGACCAGTTGATCTAACTCCTGAACAAGAGGAGGTCTCTCTCTCTCTCTCTCTCTCTCTCTCACACACACACACACACACACACTCTGTCTACCTATATATATCCATCCATCCATCTATAGTGTTATATGTTATTGAGTTATCATGTGTTTTTTCTGAGGACCAATTTCGTTAATGTTATTGCAATTCGATGAAAGTTCCAATTTCTCATTTGACTTTCTGCTGGATGTTTTAACCTGGTCTGTTCATTCTGCAGGTGGCAACAATGTTTGCTGTAATGAAAGACACAGGTTACATGAGTAAACCACAGTTCAAGAAGAATTTCTGGGAGGATTGGAGTAAGATACTGGGAAAAAGCCATATCATTAAGGGCTTGGACAAATGTGATTTCACTCCAATATATGAGTGGCATTTGGAGGAGAAAGAGAAGAAGAAGCAAATGAGTACTGAAGTAAGTTGTTTCAAAATAATTTTTGGCTTCAATATGCTGTGCCTTTTTGTACTACATTCGTGTTAGAACCTGCATATTTATTTGCTCCATGTTCATTCAAAGTAAACCAAATAATATCATAATGTTTTATAACCATTTAAGCATGATTGCTTTTTGTAGGAGAAGAAGGCTTTGAAAGAAGAAAAGTTGAAGCTGGAGGAGAAGTACATGTGGGCTATTGTTGATGGTGTCAAAGAGAAGGTAAAGATGTAGTTTCAGTGTCGAATTCAATTTATTCTTTTTAAAACTTCTTTACTTGTTTTTTATTTAATTTGTTTTTGCTTATTGTCATTCTACCTCGTTTTTGGAGAAAAATATTGATGTGCAACTTTTCTTTCTCCTGTTCCACCAATCTCACCGAAATCTACAAAAGAATGAATAGCTTTCTTTTGATTTATGGGTCTCTTTCCTTTTTTCTAATTCAGATGATTGCTTTAATTGCAGGTAGGAAATTTCAGAGTTGAACCACCTGGGCTTTTCCGAGGCAGAGGAGAACATCCAAAGGTATTGGTGACATGCTTGACAACTTCAATGCAGTAGAGAACTTTGTTCTTTTTTTCTGATAGTTCAATTTATGGGATTCTTAAATTACGCTCTTCCAATCTATCGTTGTTTATCAGATGGGAAAGTTGAAAAGGCGTATTCGTCCATGTGACATTACCATTAATATTGGAAAGGATGCCCCGATTCCAGAATGCCCAATCCCTGGTGAAAGGTTAAGACTTGAGAGACAGAATGTGTTTATTTTCTACAGTATATGAAAAGATAGGAAATTATTTCCAAATTTGTTATCTTAACTTTGGGACTTTTGTTTGATTGGCAGATGGAAAGAAATAAAACATGACAATACTGTTACATGGTTAGCTTTCTGGAATGATCCCATTAATCCGAAAGAATTCAAATATGTGTTTTTGGCAGCCAGTAGTTCTTTGAAGGGGCAAAGTGACAAGGAGAAATATGAGAAAGCAAGGCTGCTGAAGGTAATAACCAATATAATGGTGCTTTTAGTTTTTTATTTAGTGAACCATCTATAAATGGATATATGTGCTTTAAATGCAGGATTATATCAAGAACATCAGAACAGCGTATACTAAGAATTTTACAGCGAAAGATGTTACAAAGAGACAAATAGCTGTTGCCACGTATCTTATTGATAAGTTAGCTCTTAGGGCTGGTAATGAGAAGGTATATCATGTTTACCATGAACAATCCATTTTCTGCTTCTTTTGACTTGTATGCAAGTACATTAACTGTGGGTAGGATTGAATTCAGTGGAGGAAATAAAAAGGTTTGAGCTGATTTTGCCATATGCAGGATGATGATGAAGCTGATACTGTTGGTTGCTGCACGCTTAAAGTAGGAAATGTGGAATGTATTCCTCCAAATAAGTTGAAGGTAAGGTCGGATTATGCTCCAAGAAGAGATATTCAGTATTTCATTGGTAACTTGTTGGTACGAGCCTAATTTTTGTAAGACGTCACATGTTAAAATTGGTTAGGTTTGGTTAATATGCAATTAGTATTAGGTTTGGAATTGTTGTTTGTTGAATTCTATGTCAACTAATCATTTAACTGGTAGCTGATATTAATGTTTAACATTTTTGTTTTGATATTTAGTTTGACTTCCTTGGTAAAGATTCAATTCAGTATGTGAACACGGTAGAGGTTGAGCTTCCTGTGTACAAGGCAATTGGACAGTTTCAAACTGGTGAGTTGTTGACCACCCGTGGTTAAAATTCATACATGTATGATATGACCTGAACTAAAGAGTTTGATCTCTCCTTTATGCAGGGAAAAGCAAAACTGATGATCTTTTTGATGAGCTTGATACAAGCAAACTAAATGCTCATTTGAAGGAACTCATGCCTGGTCTTACAGCAAAAGTCTTCCGTACCTATAATGCTTCCATTACATTGGATGATATGGTATGTCAGTCTATACATGGCATGCATGCATTTTACTCTATTATGCATGTGTGCCTAGCCTAGTTGTGAGACATCAGTATGTGAGACAAATATGTTTGACCATAATGGTTACAGGGATATTATAAAGGACTTACGAGAGCTTTCAATGTAGTGGACAAACACACTGATAGCATACCATTGTGGTTTTGTAGTGTAAAATTTTTTAAACGGTTTTCCTATTGCTTTGTTTGGTTAAAATGACAGTTAAGTAAAGAAACCAGAGACGGGGATGTGGCAGAAAAAGTTGTAATTTATCAGCGAGCAAACAAAGAGGTAAGGACTGTTTCTGGCTAGACACTAAGCTGAGGAAGTTATCTATTTTAACTTTTCAGTATCTATAATTTTGATTTTTCTTGCTGCAGGTTGCAATCATTTGTAATCATCAACGTAGTATCTCGAAATCTCATAGTGCACAGATGTCAAGGTTGACTGAGAAAATAACAGAACTCAAGGTAGTTACCCTTCTAGAAATTTTCTAGGAAAACATGCAACTTTTTATGTATTTTGAGGGTCATATTCCCCTAGTCTGCCTGGAAATGTGATTGACACGAGTGTTGCAAGTACTTTTCCGAAGTAACATAGGCACTTCAGATTTTCCTCTGAGTGGTTTCAAATTTAAACATTTTATTCTTTGAATTGATTCTTTTCCATTTTAACTATTGGCCTGACTTTTTTCTATTGCTTGTAGGGTGTTCTAAAAGAGCTAAAAACTGATTTGGATAGAGCTAAGAAAGGGAAGCCGCCATTGAAGGATGCTGACGGGAAGCAGAAGAGAAACTTGTCCCCTGAAGCGTATGATAGCTCATTCCCTTTTTCTTAAGCCTTCCAAACAAAAATTTCCTTACCAACTCTTTCATTGATTCATGTTCGATGCAGGATAGAGAAAAAGATTGCACAAACAAATGCAAAGATCAAGAAGATGGAACGGGACATGCAAACTAAAGAGGATCTGAAAACTGTGGCATTGGGAACATCCAAAATCAATTACCTTGACCCTAGGATCACGGTCGCATGGTGCAAGCGACATGAAGTTCCCATCGAGAAGGTAAACCATATCCAATTCTCACTATTGGAATGACACAATATTCAATCGAGGTTCATTTGCCTATTCTATTATACATTGCTTCACAGATTTTCAACAAGTCTCTTCTGGCGAAGTTTGCTTGGGCAATGGATGTAGATCCCGATTTCAGATTCTGATCATCTGTAGTGATTACCAGGTTGGTGCCGTTAAATTTTAATCCGACCTTCCGGCCCTTGAAGAAAAGATGGGGACAAAGGAACAACCAAAAGTCCCCTCTTCTTGAATCATCATCCATTCTTCCATTAAAGTTTTTCACATTTTTTCTCGGTTTTAGCGGAAAATTCATGTTATATGTCAGATCTAATCTAATCAGAGGGCTGGTAGGCCCATTTCTTTTTTACATCTCAAGCTCTGTTCCACGTTAAATGAGTTGGTAAAAGAAATTGTTTGCTTTTTTTTTTGAACATTTCTTACGCTGTTAAGTTGGACTCGAGATACATTGAAGAATGATTCATAAACAGAGTTAGTTTTGTATCCTTTTTGTTAGTATAGCATTATCCTGTTAAAGATTCTGCATATGTTCTTTCTTACATTGTCCGAAAACGAAGACGAAGTTGCTCTTTGAAACAAGATTCCAGTTGTCTTGTACATTATCTGGATATGTTTGTTTTCTAAAGACGATATACATTGTTTAACATTTGAACTCCAAAAGATTGCTGCTGTCAAATAAACCGGTTTGCATATTGCGAAACTTGGGAAAGCCCCATTTAACCTTTACTTAAAACTCAAAGGCTATCCATTTGGATTCCTTTGTTAAAGGAGTTAAATGTCTAATTCATAAACAGTCCGATAATATCGTCTCTACACAGCATACCAGATTATGATATATATAAATTTACAAATACATTAATTTTAAATTGTTAGATACTAATATGAATTGAAACTTTTATTTATTAAGTGAATCGTTACATATTCCATCATTTTTCTTAGATAAAGATGTTGCATCTTCAAGACAAGGTATGTACACCTTGGAGCACAAGGACAACTATGCCATCATTGGTCCTACAAGATAATACCCGATGTTCTTCGCATTTACTCTTGTTTTGTTTACGATCACTATCTTTCTTTGTTTTGCCGTTACAGTTCGTCACTGGTATATCCTGGTATAACACAAAGTCTTTAAGAGAATAAAAGATGTAGCCTTTTTTAGGATATTGAAATTTACATTGCAACCATACTAATCTAGATCAACATGTTTATAATCGAGTGAACGAGGTTGATGAGTTTAACTGGATATTTTTTGTTTGTATCAGAGGTTTGGATGGTTAGATTGGTGTACTACTTTTCTTTCCAAGTGACGTGATTCGACCAGCAGAGCGTGGTGGTTTCCATGATGATGGTGGTTGGTGTTCTCTTAATGTTTTGTTTGTATGGTGAGGGATAGAGTGGAGAACTTGTTTATATCATTAATTGGGGTTATCGTATAATTTTACCGTTTGTTATTTTTGTTTTTGTTGATAGGTTATATATTCAGACCTTGCGAGTTGCGTAATGCTTAAATAATATTTTGGTGCACTTTTTTCCTCCCTTCACTGATGGGTGAGGTTTAGATGTAACCTAATTATGAAGAGTTTTTTTTAACGAGGCACACAATTATATTTTAAAAAGTTGTTACAATAATCTTATTTGGTAAATCGAATTTTGAGTCAGAAAGAGGATTGAATCATATAGAGTGAACATTCGATCGAGTCGAGTAGAAAAATTTTAAGTTATTCGAGTTGACGTATCATATTTTACAACTCAAATTTAATTTGATTTTTTATTCGAGTTGAGTTTATAAAATTTGAGTCGAGTCAAGTTTTCGAGTTTATATACAAATTTAATTGTAATTATTTATCACGTTATAGTACGGCTTGATTTCAATTTAAACGACTTTCTCTAACCATATAAGATATGCATATATATATATTTATATTATTTTTTACATGTATAAATAAGATTTGTAATGTTATTTAATAAAAATTATCATCTAAACTTCTAAAATATATTTATATTGTTATTTTTAAATAATGAATTTTTGGGGATAAAGTACTGATGGGAGTATAAACGAGTCAATAATTTGATGTGAAGAAATTTCACAAAATTTGAATGATCAAATTGAATAAAATATAAAGTTAAATGGCTAAATTACAAAAAGAATGTATTTTGTTAAAAATAATGATCGAAGTTACATACATATTATATAATGTTAGTGAATCATGCAGTTTAATTTTGGTCAAAACTAAACTTAAAACGAAAGATGAATTGAAGAAATAGGAAATCATTCAAAGTTGAGGGGGTAAATTAAAAAATAGAAATTTTATTTTAAAAATATGAATTGAAGCTAAATAGGTATTCTACAGTGTATAAGAGCATGTGGTTCAAATTTGGTCAAAATGAACTTAAAACGAAGGATGGATTGAAGAAATAAGGAAATCATACCAAGTTTAGAGGCTAAATTGCAAAAAGATGAAATTTATTTTAAAAAATATGAATTGAATCTAAATAGGTATTCTACATTGGTTTAGGAACATGTGGTTCAAATTTGGTCAAAAATGGACTTAAAATGAAGAAGAAATTGAAGAAAATGAAACCAGGGACTAAATCGCAAATCTATAAAATTTGGTTTTTCGGTTTTTCTAGTTGGGCAAATTTCAAATCGACTCAACTCAAAATTATTTTGAGTTACTCAAGTTGACTCGAATAACTCAACTCAAATAACTCGAGATTGAAAAAAATTAATTTTTTTGAGTCGAGTTTTGCTCAACCCTAGAATCACATTTAGAACTTTGACCAGTCAAATTCACTAATTTGGTTGTTGGGTAAATATATGATTGCAACAATAAATTAGGTGAATCCTCTAAAACTAAATAAAATGCAAGGAGCAATATTTTCTGATTAGAGTATTGAATGTAGAAGTTGTAAAGACAATTTTTTTCTTTGACTTTTGTAAATTAATACAATTTTTTATTCTTATAAATTTATATTGTATTTAAATACCACATATGCTTTTGAAGTAAAACATATTCTTATATATAATTTGAATAATTCACATATGCATCATGATATTGTAAATGAAAAAACTCGGTTGGAAAGGTAATCCCATAATAAGCTTTTGTAAAACTTGATCTAGATTAGTCGACCAATCAATCGAAAATCAGTGGTTAAACAAAAAAATAACTCTCATATACTTTTGAAGAAATGATAATCTCTTATTCTATATATGTAAGGTAGAATCGTCTTCAACTATGTAAAACATTTAAGTATTATACCTTTTTGAGCATTGATGAGATAGTCTTAGTCATCCATTTATCCTCATTCAACAGTCTAAAAAAAGTATAAAACTAAATGAGTTTTACATGGCATAAGTGGATCATAACCTATATGTATATATATTAAATTCAAATATTCTTAATTTATATTTGCTATTTGATACTAAATGATGTGTGTATGCGTGTGTGCATGTTATTAAACATTATAATTCTATTTGTTGGTCAAATTTTAAAACACTTAAGTGAAGTATTTGGAGGATAAGGTAAGACAAAACTTTAATTTCATAATTTAATAATATAATAATTAACATGATAATTTTACAATAAATGACATGTACGATTATGTACCACTATGCACCATTAACTATTTCAATTACTTTTGAAATTATGAGACCGAAACCGTTATCATCCTTTTTTTTAGAATAAAATCTAAAAAATAATTTTTATATTATTTTTCATATTTTTGGGGGTAAAGTACACAAATGATAACTAAAGTTTGGTAAAATATTTAATTTGATAACCAAATTTTCAGTTGCTTCAATGTTACTATTAAATTTTTAGTTTTGCTCCAAATTGGTCACTGACCCGTTAACAACCGCTAAAAAGGTAACGTGGCAGTTAAAATATTTTGTATAATAACACATTTAGTCTACCACGTTTGCACATTAAAACAATTTTGTACTAATTCAAAAAAAATTTAACCCTCATTATTTACACATTATTTCAATTTCACCCTTTTAATTAAAAATAATTTAACCCTAAACTCTAAAACTAAAACTCTAAACTCAAAACCATAAACCCCTCAAACATAATTTGGTTTATTTAACTCTATATGATATGTATTAAGCTTAATATGAATCAAGCTTTCTAATATGAAAGCCTCTAATTACAATCAATTAACCAAACCCTACAAATTAGGCTTAATGCACAATTTACCCCTAACGTCTACCACTTTTCCCAACTTGGTACCTAACGTATTTTTTGGGCTCATGTGCCCCTTAACGTTTGCACCGTTACCCATTTCCCCCATGCCGTTATCTTTGCCGTTAATTTTTTTTCAACCAATGAGATCGCGCCACGTCAGCTCTTGTTTGACTAAGTCAAACAGCATGGTTTTATTTAAAGAGTAAATGTCATGGCAAGTCTGTTAAGTTTGTTTTTTGTTCAATTTAGTCACTGAAAAGTCTAATTTTACCTAAAATTGATCCCCTTTTGTTTCTAAATTTTATAATTTAGTCCAATATTTGTTACTATTAATAATATTGTTTTATTTAAATGTTAATAATTAATAAAATAAAATTAAATATTTTAATATTAAATTAGTAATTTTTGTAGATAAATTAAATTACTTAAAATTGACCACAATAATTACTCATTCGAATTATATATTTTTTTCTAAAAAATTAGATTAAATCCTAATAAATTACCTAAAATAAAGTTTTAATATTAAACATTATCTCATCGATCACAACTCTAATCAATTGCTCGATCTTAATCTTCCTGCTCCGAGTGATCTGGATCTCATACGTATTCCCAGCCATGGATAAGGATCGATCCCAAAGAAAAGACAGCTGTTAAGCAACATCAACGGCAAATTGACAATGATCATAAGTAGAATGATTTTTAATAGTAATTATTTTCAAAATGCAGGTGATGAAGCTGACAGGAAGGTGAAGTAAAAGGTATCGAAACTGGGAGTGGTAGTTCATCTCCATGGCTGCAAAGTTGGGATTATGTTCATTCTAACCCTTGAAAACATTATGAGAATTCATATTTTTTATTTCATTTCTTTTTGTAGACAATACAGAATTTAGAAACAAATAAGTAATTATTGGGGTCATTTTTAGGTAATCTAATTTATCTAAAGAAATTACTAATTTAATATTAAAATATTTAATTTAATTTAAATAAAATAATATTATTAATAAAAACAAATATTGGACTAAATTATAAAATTTAGAAACAAATATGAGTCAATTTTAGGTAAAAATGAACTTTTCAGTGACTAAATTGAACAAAAATAAACTTGATAGACTTGACATGACATTTACCCTTTAGATTAAGCCATGCATGTTGACTAAGTCAAAGAGGAGATGATGTGGCTCGATGTGATTGGTTGGAATATTTTTAACGATGAGGGTAACAACATGGGGGCAAAATAAGTAACGGCGCAAACTTTAGGGCGCACATGAGCCAGAAAATGTGTTAACTACCAAGACGAAAAAAGTGATAAACGTTAGGGGGCAAATTGTGCATTAAGCCTAATTTGTAGGTCTTGGTTAATTGATTGTAATCAGAGGCTTTCAGATACACTTTTTAATTTTTAGACGATAAATGAGTATTATTTTAAATTTTTTAGTATAATTTTATTTTTAATTTATATAATTGTGTAATTACAATTTATATTACTAAATATATGTCATGATAGTTATATTTGGTCATCCAAACAAACATAATGAATTAAAATTTCTTATAATCACATGTATAATTAGTTGATAGTAATTATATTTTGCATGCAATTATTCCAAACATACACTTACAAGATTTGATTTTTCGTATCATCTAACTTAAATTAATAACTAAATGCTTAAAATGTAATTGAAGAAAAGGAAACAAATATCATAAATAAGGAAGCAAATAATTCCTGGAGTGGCCGTTTGTTAATTTCGCTTAGCATTCGTTCCATTCCCACTCCAACATTCCAAATTTCAATAAAAAGTAAAATAAGCTAATGCCAATTCTTTTTAATCAATAGCTCATCCAATTTCACTTCTTTAAAACTTTCAACTTTCTGGGTTTAATCAATAGCTCATCCAATTTCACTTCTTCTTGTTGTAAGTTACTTCTGGATTTCATTTGCATTTTTGTTTAGTTTCATTGAAGTTTTGGAAAGTTTGCATTTTGTTAATGGGTTTTTAATCATGCCCACTCCTTGTTTTCCAAATATGAGAAATTATTACATGAATCATTTCCACCATGTCATCAATGGTTCCAACCTATTAAAATTTTTTCCATCAATATTTATTTACATGTCACTTACACATAAGAAAATCAATCAATTAAAATGTTCCAAACCTGCCACATTTATGGTCCTTTCATTTCTTTCAATTCTTTACCTTTGCATTAATTAAAATTAAACCCTAAACCTTAAACACTAAGCCCTAACTATAAACCCTAAACCTTAAACTCAAACCCTAAATCCAACTAAACTACATGACTTTAGGGTTTAGGGATATAAATTACATGGCTTGTGAGTCGGAGAAAATTTTTTTCATTGGCAAAGGTAAAGAATTGAAAGAAATGAAAGGGCTATAAACGCGGCAGATTTGGTGTAATTTTGACAATATTTTAATTAATTGATTTTTTTATGTGTAAGTGATATGAAAATAAATATTGATGTGGAAATTTTTAAATTGATGACATGATGAAAAGGGTTCATGTAATAATTTTCCAATTAAGGGATTTTAAGAAGCCACTAAATAGGGGGTTTCCCCTGAGAATTGAGCTCAATTTAGCATCAGCCATCATTTAAACTAAAATTTGATTGCTTAGCTTTTGATCTCAAAGTAGCTTAGGTTAGCTCTTATCTGTTCTTTTCATTGTTCTTAATGATATCCAGGTGTGTAAATTATGTTTTCTTGTTAGATATTAAGTCCTTTTATTGTTTTGTTTAAGGTTAATGGCATCTTCTTCAGACACATCGATGAAAGAATATAATGAAGCAGTGCGAATTGCTGATGATATCAATGGCATGATATCCAGAAACAGTCCATTGCCTGCGCCGGGACCGGAAACGCAGCGTCACGCATCAGTATCCGAAGGAAGATTACAATCTTAGGGACTCGACTTGATGGATTGCAGTTCCTTTTGTCTAGAACAACTGGGAAGCCATTGTAAGTCATCTGAATGAGTGATTTGATGTCGGATTAGTGTTTTAGCTATGTCTTTTAGTATTTATAAGATACGGTACTTCGAATGTTTGATCGCAAAATTTGAATATGTTTTTATCATGAACAATAAACTGGCTCTGATGTCGGATTAGTGTTTTGATCACGTCTTGTGGAGTATTTATAAGACAGGGTACTTTGATGTTCGGTCACAAATTTGAAAACGTTTTATCATTAACAATAAGCTAGCTTTCATGATAGATTATAGGAGTCAAGTGATGTTGGATTAGTATTTTGATCATATGGCTTTTGTGGTATTTATAAGACAATGGTATTTTGCCTTGGCTTTCATGCACTGGCAGTCAGTGAAGAACTTGATCTGCATACCAGGCTCATTGTATGTTTCACATTTTCTTGCTCCATAGTTGTTTGCCTTGTGTTTCTCTAAATAAAGTCATATCGAGGCGTTGATTCAACGCCCACGATCTTTACATTGTCTTGCACTCTTTTATGCAGGGCGACCTCGACCAGCATGTGGATGCCACCGATTCTCGCCTACGGGTATAAACGATTTCTGTTAACATGATATCTTCCTTCTTTCTCTGGATGAAACAAATGGCTTCTCTTTAAATACTTTTAATTATTCATCCGATCCACCCTTCCGGAAAATATCATTCCGGTTAAGTGGTATGCATCCTACTTTTTGATATTCTGCAGTATTTGCAGTACTTGGTCATTCAAGCAGTATTTAGAACAGATCAAGCTCAAGCACACTGAGAACTATAGTATTCGGTTCTTCAATTATGTTCGAACTGATCTCGAATTGTTGGTGGCCATTGATTCATCAATGGTGCGAGCAAAGACGGGTTATTTGACATATTACATGTTCCAACCAACATCTGTTTTCCAATCAGCAGATTATAAGAAAAAAATGTATATTGTTTTGTTGGTGGTAACCAACAGGGAGTGCAGAAAAAGATGGGGATTTTGAATAAGCGCGTCAATAGTGGTTGCTCGTGTATGTGCATGGTTTTGGCAGTTATGGGGATCGTGATTCTCCTCGTCGTTGTATACCTACTCATCAAATACTTGTAATAATACTACCGACACCCAAACTTGTTGTTTATGTATGTCCTGTCTGAATTTAGCTTTCCATTATTACTTCCTTGTCTGAAAAACTTCCTGACCTTTTTTTATTTTGGTTATTTCTTCGCATCATTTTCTGCTTTTCATTTATGCATATGTTTGTTCATAATTTTTTTCTTTAATTAATACTAAAAAAATAATAATTTTTTGTAATCAGTGGGCTCAAAAAAATCTATAATCAGAAAATTATTTTTATATTTTTTGTAATCAGTGGGCTCAAAAAAAATCTTTAATTAATATTAAAAAATCTTTAATTAATACTAAAAAAATAATAATTTTTTTTCTTTAATTAATACTAAAAACTTGTTATCTTGTTTCTATTTTGGTCACCTAATTATTTTTTGACAAAATCCTACATAATATTACGTGTTGTTTCTATTTTTATACCTTATGGTTAAGTTTTCTTTAAAATTTAACAAAAATAATTACATGTATAATAGCAATTTTAATCTAAAATTTATATATTTCAACACTTAGGTCCTAAAATTAATACAATAATAATTTTAATCATCATCTCAAAAATTTGAGCCAAACCCGAAATTTCCCAACTTCTCATTTTTCCCTAACACCCAACCATCATCTACCCCTATCTTCCTTTATAAAAAAAAAACTACCCTATCTCCAAACCACTGTCGTGTACCTTGGAACCTGCAAACCAACCACCCACTTGACACCTGAGTACCCTCATACTTCGATCGTCTTAAAAAATTGTACTTGTTAGAATAAATCATAACTTAATATGAAATCTAATCTAACATCTTTTATGTCACATTATCAAGAATAAAATAGTAGCATTATATATTTCTGCCCAGGGACGAATTTTGGTGAAACGAGTTAAGGGAGCCCACCCCCACACTAGCGAATGAAAAATGGCGGTGTTAATAGTGGTGGTGACGACAGTAGGCGGGTGTGGACATTGTTCGTGGCAAACATTTCAGATTGATCACATTGAAAGGGTTTATAGCAAGTTTTCGATCGTCATGGGAAGGTAGTGGATATTTTCATCCCACGAAAAAGAGCATGTGATGGATGTAGATTTGACTTTGTTAGAATGAACTCGAAAGAGGAAGCAAGGAGAGTGATAGAGAGGTTAAATGGATTTTGGATCTATGGGGCTCGAATGAAAATTTCTTTTGCACAAAGAAATATACGCGATCAATACTGGAAGCGTAAAGAGGCGGGGGTAATGAGTTTCATTTGGATACGGCAAAGGAACAAACATTGCGGAATGTGCAAAAAAATCAGCGTATAATCGACGGCAGATACAAGGTGTTATTGGTGTGCAAAAAAAATATTGCGGAATGTGAAAAAAAAATCAGTGTATAAAGTGGATGTGCTTCAGAACTGTGCTGTTGGATGGTGACGGCATTCGATTCGAATGGCAACTTTGGCAAGGAAATTGCAAGACGTCATTCTAAATGGATGTTCTGTTATGCAAACTACGGGTGAAAAGGTATTATTGATGTTTACAAATACCGAATATAGAGATGAAATTTTGTAGAAAGAAATATTGGGGAAATGGTTTATGAGGGTGCAGAAGTGGGATTCAACATTTGAGTCAGATACGAGGCGTGTTTGGTTGTCAATAAGTGATTTATCGATGCACGCTTGGTTGAGGGATTCGTTCGCGAATGTGACAGCAGTTTGGAGGACTCTAGTGCGTTGTGATGTGAAGACATTAGATCCAAGTTCATTCGAGCGAGGTCAAATTTTAATTGAAACTGCGATATTGGAGCACATTGATGATATACATGGATGTGAAGGTGGAAAATCAATTATTTTGTATTCTGGTTATGGAGTTTGAACCGATGATGGGGCAGACATGTTGTTGTAGATGTGACGATGATGGAAAATTTTTGGGGCCGAACTCGGATGAGGGAGATGAGCTGGAGAAGGAGGATAAAGATCTTTATGTATTGAAAGAGACAAATTTACAAGATGACGTTTTTTATGAATAAGGAGAATACACTATCAGCATTAAAAATCGTGGGGTCGATTGAAAGTGATGAGCACAACAAGGATAGACATCATAGGAAGCAAAGCACTCATGTATGACAACACAATTAGCTATGGGGCAGTTCGAAAGACGGACGAGTAGTAGACTTACCAACGGACTCGGATGAATTGTTGTCGGAGAAAGCGGTTGGTGTGGTGCAACGTAATGAGGATAGTCATCATAAATTGGATATTTGGAATGAGACAAATTTTGAGGGGCTAGTTGATTTCCCGGTAAGTTTTTTCATTCACCAATTGAGACATATAGGTAAGTTTAATGAGGAATTTGGGCAAACGACAAAGAATATTGTGGTGAATGATGAGGTCTCGCTTAAAGAATCGAATATAATATTAGAGTCAGTATCGTTGGCTGAAAATAAAACACAAAAGAAAGAAAGAGGTCATCCTAAAAAAATCAACAATTTCAGTCGGACTCTTACAGGCAACAACATGAGATTCTAAGAGAGGCTCGTGGGACGGTTGAATTGGAAAAATATTTAAGCGCTACAGTATTCGGTAACGAGAAAGCGGTTGTAAGAAATATTGCCAAATTATTAAGGAGACGTGACAAATAGCTGTAAAGGTCAAAATGATTATTTGGTGAATGGTGAGTTAACCTTTTGATTACAATTATTAGGTTGAAGTTAAAAAATGTTGGTTCGTTTTGTCTAATGATCGGTGCTTTCTTTCCTATTAGAAATTTTAAAGGGTGCTGGAGTGTTTAATGGAGTTGGAGTCATTGGAATTATAAAGTGTATGGGGTCCAATTTTTGTTGAATACTTTGCGCTTGTGTTGGTCTTGGTAAGTTTTGGTAATGAGAGCATTTTTTCAGTCTGTTGATGGATTAGGGGCACAAGATTTTTGAATTGGAGTCGACCTTCTGTTATTGCTACGTGTTTGTTTTTAGAGTTTGCGAATAAGGAGGTATCTAGTTGTATCGATAGGAGCTCGTTAGAGTAGTGATTGCTTGTGAATAAGGAGGTACTGAGTTGAATTGACAGCGAGATATGTTACGGAGAAATAGTATCGTGATCGTTTAAAATCTCAAAAAAATAAAGTATTTTAGAATTTGATATATTGTTTTTAAGACATTTTATTTTCAGGCTCTCGTCTTTTTTTGAGCAGAAGCAAACTATGGTTGTTAGTGACAGTTTGCGTAAGGGTGGTGTGAAATTTAGGCCAGCACAATTTTTTTTGTTGCGATTTGCACGCGTTGGAACATGATTTTGCTAATTTTTACATGAGTTGGTGTGTGTTGGGTGTGGTTCTATTTATCGTCTCTTGGCTGCTATATGGTCCTTGTGTGTGGTGACTATACTTTGCTCATCGGATGATTGTCTAGTTCGGTGTTTCGATTTTTGGTGTTCTTATTGGTGTGTTTTTTTTATATTATTATGTTATACTATTTTTCTCCATTTAGGATTAGAAAATTTTTTAATGAGACACGTGGTAATGATGGTTTGTATCATTTTTTCTTTTATAAAATCATACTATTTTACCGATCAAAAAAAAGTTGAAGAGACCCACTTAAATTTTTTTGAAATTTTAAAAACTACACTTAATGAGTTTTTTAAAAAGATTTAAAGGGAATTTAGTTATAAACAATCAAAGAAATTAGAATTTCAGTAAAGTTTTTTAAAATTTTGAAGGAGTCAAATTAAAATTTTAAAATTTTTTAAAAAATTAAAAGGTTAAATAATATATTTTTTTAAAATTTTAAAGGTAACTAAGCCCCTCAAGCTTCAATAGCCATCCGCAGATGAGAAATCTTTCAACAAAAAAAATTCAATAGCCATCCGCCTCTGTTTGTGTTCATAATTATAGATTTTAATCTAATACCCAGCTCGCAGAACTACTGCCCCCACGCGGTGCGATCAAAGGGCGTCCGAACTCCGAACTCTTTGCTGCCTGGTCAACCTCAACGGTTTTATTAAGCCCTTCCGCCCCAAACCTCTTCCATCGCGCATGACCAACATCAATGCACTCTTTGTTGCCCATCCATCTGCCTCAATTTCACCGACCTCAAAGAACCTATGACCCCTCAAAATTGATTCCTCCCCTAAATTCATATTGAGAGAAATTTATTTGGTGCATGTGTGAAGTTTGTGTATTTTTTTATGAAAAAGACGGCATTTACGTTCAAAAGGTCGAAAATAAATGGTTTAAAGATTTTGGGATTTAATGGTAATTGACGACAACCACCGACAATGGTTGGTAGGGTTGAGCATGTCAAATCAAAAAATAAAAAATAGATTTAAATCAAAGTGTTTAAACGGTTTATGGTTTACAAGTTTAAAAATCGTGGTTAAATGAGTCGAATTTAATTTTTTATTTAAATGTAAATATTTTATAATGTAGAAGTATGTATTTTATACTTAAAGATAGTAAAATAACGTAAAATATTTTTGAATAAATTGATTTTATTTACACAAGAAGTAAAAAAACTGCTACAAATATACTCCCTCCGTCCCACTTAAATTGTCCACTATTAATTTTTTTGGGTCATTTTTTTTCAACTTTGATAATTTATTATTTAAAATTTATTATTGATAAAAATATGCAAAAAATATATTTTAAAAAGCTTCGATCAAATAGTTTTAAAATATATATTTTATAAAATTTAATTGTTTAAAATAAGTGTGATCAAAGTTTAAAAAATTTAACTTTTAAAAAGCCAATAAAGAACAATTTAAGTGGGACAGAGGGGTATATAACTTAAAAATATTATATGTAAATTATTAATTACTTTTTATTTACTTGAAAAACTAATTGTTTAAGAAATGTATATGAAAAATACTTTAAGACTTTACCAAATAATGTTAAAAAGTCATCAAATAAAATTATTTTAATTAAAATAAAATACAAAATCTTAAAATATAAGGTTAATATGAAAAAACCAATAACTAAGGTTAACCGAATTGAAAATCTGTAGGTTATAAAAAAATTTACCAAATCGAACCGCATACACCCCTAATAGTCGGCATGGTAATAAAAAAGAAAGAACATAGAATAACCAAATTGATAAAATTTTAAATATTTAAGGTTAAATTTATTATTGAATTATTTAAAATTGCTATATACTATACTATGTCATCATTTTCGGAAACTTAAAGACAGAGCATCAAATTAGATATTATGTGCAATATTATCAAAAATAATTAGAAATAAAACATAACATTATGTACAATATTCAAACATAAAAGGAAAATAAATATTTTTTTCCCTCAAGTTGATCGACCTGCAAGAACGTATGAACCTTTTTTTAATATGAGCACAGCAAGCAACCGTGCCACGTTGACGCTCGGGACCAATCATCACCCGCCACGTCAACAAATATATTCAACAGGTGGAACTAAAAAAACCCCCTTAAATTTATTTATTTGATCAAAATTACATATAATGTCTGAAAGAACCTTGAACTTTTATGAAAATTGGATACATGATAGAAACAAATATAACATATGAGAAACTGCCAACACAGCGCCAATTCAAAGTACATGCAAAATCAGCATGAGAAAACATAGAATCATCCATCTAATGAACAATGAATTCAGACAATCCTCAATGGCCAATCCACAATCCATAATCCCCAGTTCACTGACAAGCTTCCAACAGAATTAAGTAACGAAACTTCACTCTCCTTCACTTAAAATGGGGACAATGAGCGGTTTCATTTGTGCAAGATATACAATTGCCCACCTATCAGAAGCAAATTAAATTTAACATCATAAACTAGAAAGGGAAATGATACAAGACCATGTTTCAAAAAGGATGACCATGCTTCCTAAAAAACGTGATGAAGATGCTTCATGTTACTTAGACTCGGAATGTACATCAGACACGAGTACTTCAAGAAAAAAGAAGTGGAACAAAATAAAAGATGCATATTTATGTAGCAAATGCAGGAAATAGGTCATTCGTATGAATGGCACATATACATATGTTTAAGCACGGGATTATAAGAATATGTATTGATAAAAACAATATTCTCAACTGATATGATAGATAGAGATATCGATCAATTCAAAATTCTACATGCATGCATATATGGGGATCCATTTACACTATTGTAAAACTAGAGTTTTTTTTTATACACTTCAACAACTTTTTGTACAATTAATATTTTAATAATCTAACCGTTGAATTTAATAATATAACCGTATTTATCATGCATGTAACATTTTGAATCAATATGATATATCTATCATGTTTATATAGAATATAATGTCTCATTAATATATTTGACGTTTGAAACTTTTTTACATAAGAAACAGTTAACATTATGAATTTATTCGAAACTTGACATGCATGATCTATGAGAATGGAACATGAAATATGACGGTTAGATTATTAAAATATTAACCGAACAAAAAGTTATCCAGGTGTATAAAACAACTCTAGTTTTATGCTAGTGGGAAGGGACTGACCTACACTAGTGCAAAACCATGTTTTACGCACCTCTATAAGTTTTTCTAGGATTGATATTTTAAAACAATCCAACCATTGAATTTCATGTTTTATTTAGGTAGATCATGTATGTCAAGCTTTGAGTAAATTAAAAATATCTAACTATATATTTTATGTAAAAACGTTTCAGCCGTTAAATATATGTTAATATATAAGTTACTTTGGATCGACATGATAGAGATACCGGTTTGATTCAAAAATTTGCATGCATAATAAGTACAATGATATTGATAAATTCAACTATTTAACTGTTAAAATCAATTGTAGAAAAACTTATGAACTCACTTAGTTTTACATTAGTGTAGTGGATCTTCCCCATGTATATAGAGTCAAGCTACTAGAGAAGAAAGACCTGAAAAAAACCATAAACTTACATCATCCAACAACAAACAGTTGCCGTAATGACCAATGTTAGGTGCAACCTGCATAATAAAACAAGGAAAAAACAGTTTTTCAATGAGGACAAAGAAATATAGAGGGAATCACGGCAGGAGACGAAGATCAAACGAAAGAAAACTTCCTAGTCTGTATATGACAAACCAGGCTACACTACATCAAGACTGAAATCTGCCAATATCGGTTTGCGAGATCACCACCGATCTCTTATCGATATCGGTTAGAGGCCATAAGATTCATTCGAGTTCAGAGTAATCAACCATGGCCGAACAAATTCAATAGCTAGATTAAGCGTAAACTACAAAGTTGCCGTTGGATCTAAAAGACCAACTTAAAGCATAGGTCATTGATGTATATCAATCAAAATACACACTTTACACTTTAATTGAAGTATTATCAACCCAGATTGTGAAAAGGATACAAATTTTAGCATAAGAATTTTAAATCCAACAAAGCTTCAAAAGAGAGTAAAGTTGAATGTAAAAGTAAAAAAAAAAACGGAGAGAAATTGTTAAAAGGGTTCTTACAGATTAGCAGAGGGACCTCTGTTACAGCAGATTCTGGTACAAATTGATGCAATTATCCCAACCACAGAAAAAAATAGGGTTGTTACCAAGAAACCCATACTCAAATCTCGATTTTACACAAAATTCCCTGCAAAAAAAAGTTATTTTTTATTATAAAAAATCGAATCGATTCTCAGCCAAGCTGCAATGTTAATTCGGATCAGATATAATTCCACTTACCTTCTGGAAGAATATAGCAGGGATTGGGATTTTAGAACTTAACTCTTTATAATTGAAAGTTAAAAAAAAAAAAAAAAATCATTCTGGTTCGGGGGAGATTTTATTGGCAAATTTTATAAATTTTGTAAGGGTAAATTATAACTCAGCTTTTTTCTCACTTTTATTTTAATCATTAAATTTTAAATTTTTTTAATTTGATCACTAATATTTGTGTTACTCTTGTTTTAGTCACATGTACTAATGTGGACTACTGTTTGCTCAGTGGCATTCGTGTCTCTACATCATTTTTTTCTTTTAATTTTATCTATACATGTATGATGTGAATATTATATTTTCAAATAAACACACACATGTATGACATGAATTGATGTTATGTTTATGCTCAACTTTTATATTTGTCATCTTTATATAGCCTCTTTTTAGTAGTTATATAATTTTTTTTGAATGATTTTTACTTAGGAAGAGAAGAATGAAAATTTAATTCTTACTGGGTCTTTAACCCACAACTTAAAATAAAGAGAGAATGTCAACTAAGTACTTTAACCACTTACTCTAGAGATTGTTGACGGTAACAATATATAATTAAACTTTCAAAGGTCAGTATTTGATTTTTCTCTACTCAAAGGTTAATAGATTTTATAGGGGTGGGCAAAATTCGACTAGACTAAAAAAAATTGAATTATTCGACTCGACTCAAGGCGAAAAAATTGACTCATTTTGACTCAACTCGTAATTTCATAAACTCGACTCTAAAAAATTTCAAATAAAGTTTGAGTTATGAAATGAAAACTTGAATAACTATAAATTTTTAGTAATTAGTTGATCACTTTTTATATTCGATTCGAGTCTGTCAATTTTGCATGATATATTATGTATATCACATGCAAAAATATGAAGAAATGTATATGTATATTGTATATGCATATAGAAAGCCTTAAAATTAAAATCAATATGTGCACAACCAAGCCCTAAGTATATACATATAGAGATATATATGAAGAAATATATATGTACAATTAAATTTGTACATAAACTTGAAAACTCGACTTAAATTTCATAAACTCGGCTTGACTCTAAAAAATTTCAAATAAAGTTTGAATCGTAAAATAGGACTTGCAAACTCGAATAACTTAAAATTTTGACTCGACTCGATCGAACACCCAGCGCTAAAATTTTAAACAGCTTAGAGACATCGACATCGTATTCGACGATTCCAACAACTACCTTTTTCTTAAAGTACTATACTATTCCTTTAGTGGACGTGTATATCATAGCACCGTAGTTTATAGGGTAAGCAAAATTCGACTCAACTTGACTCGAGGCGAAAAACCTCAATTCATTTTGACTCGACTCGTAATTTCATAAGCTCAACTCGAAAAAATTTCAAATAAAGTTTGATTTATAAAATGAAAATTCGAATAACTCGAAATTTTTAGTAATTAGTTGATCAGTTTTCAAGTTTGAGTCAAGTATGTCAATTCTGTCTGATATATTATGTATATCACATGCAAAAATATGAAGAAATATACATGTATATCGTATATGTATTATAACATTATAAATAATTACAATTAAATTTGTACAAAAACTCGAAAATTTGAGTTGATTCTCAACTTGAATTTTATAAACTCGACTTGATTTTTGAAAAAAAATTCAAATAAAGTTTGAATCGTAAAATAAGACTTGTAATCTCAAATAACTTAAAATTTTTTTACTCAGCTCGATCGAACGTCTAACTCTATTAGTTTATATCGAGTTAGTAACTCTGAATTATTTATTAGACTTTGTTGTGTAAGTTATATTTTGGAGCCTTCTGTAAACGTTCAAATACTAGGCTATTGTTCCATATAAAACAAACTCATGTGTAGCCACTAAGCGTGTTCATTTTCGGATCCGATCCGAAAAATTGGATATCTGTAATTTTATATCGATAAAATATTGATCTGTATCCGATTCGGAAAAAAATTGAATATTTAAATATTTGAATATTAGATACTCGGATCGGATATTCGGTTATTCGAATATATAACTTAATTTAAGTACTTCTTTTGAATTTGACGGTTGTATCTATGAAAATTTTAGATTTTTGAATATAAAAATCAACAAATTGTCAAATATAACAAGATTAGTATATGTAAAACTTTAATTTTTTTTTATTTTTAGATATAACAAGCATTAAATTAGTAAATATATCAAGATTTATATCTATGAATATTTGAATTTTCGGATAATCTAAAACTTGAAATATTACGATTTGTATCCGATCCAAAAAAAATTGGATCAGATATTCGATCCGAAAAATAAAAATCAAATTGGATATCCAAATTTTCAGATCGAATTATGAATAATCGAATCAGATCGATCTGATCGGATATTTTGAACACTCCTAATATCCACCTCAATCAAAAACAAAAATTTAATACTCGACTTAAGTCTAAGAAATACTGCTAGAATCAATTTGATTGATATTTGGACTAGTTATATCATATTTCCTTCACTGCAGTTTCCAATAACTGTATTGAT
Organism: Hibiscus mutabilis; assembly: GCA_019671005.1. Taxonomy (NCBI): domain Eukaryota; kingdom Viridiplantae; phylum Streptophyta; class Magnoliopsida; order Malvales; family Malvaceae; genus Hibiscus; species Hibiscus mutabilis. The sequence goes on from CM033754.1 coordinate 11,863,156, forward strand.
CTATTAAATAGATGAAATGAAATATTTTGTATTTTAACCTTAAATCTTTGAGTTCTACAAAAATAAGTTTGACACGTAAAAATAATATAAGCAGAGACCAACGTAAGATCTTATATTAGGGAGTACGAACCTATAGAATTTTAGGGGTGCAAACCTATAAAATTATAGGGAGACAAACTTATAAAATTTTAGGAGATGAAAATAAGTTTTTAATAAAAAATAGATAAATTTTTTTAAATCATATATGAATTTTAAAATTTCAAGGGATAACATTCCCTCCGGTTCCCTTAGTCCATCCCTGAATATAAGTCATGTTTCACTTTCTATTTGTTTTTGGTACTGAAGAGAAACTTACTACATTACTCCGATTTCGTTTCATATAGCATTTGCGGGTGGCTAATATTTGGCCATAGGTACGGGTTATGGTGAGAAATTTGGCATGATGGAGTGTTTGGAGGATTTAGCCATGGGATATTGGAGATTATGGTGGTGAAAGAATCAGGGACAGGTCAAGATTTAATGTTAGGGGTAAAATATAAATTTTTAAAAGTAGGATATATTCAAAAATAAATCAATTGTTAAAGAAATTATATAAAAGGATAAAACTGAAAAAAAAATTATTCAGGAGTAGGGAGAGGCGTACCTCCGTCACTGGAAAGAACTAGTGGTGGTGGTGATGATGACACTAATGGTAGAGGTGGTGGTGATGCAAGTGGTGCTCTTCTTCAAGCTTAAAAGGCGTATTTGGGCATGCTATTTGTAGCACACGAAGTCAAAGTTCGTTTTTCCCAGAACGTGGTGCTCTTCTTCAAGCTTAAAAGGCGTATTTGGGCCTGCTATTGGCATGAGAGTCTCTAGACATTGTAACCGATCAATAGAACCCCGAAAAATTCTTCCACAAAAATGGACAGAGATTAGAAGCTTCGTGGATTTCGTGTGTCAAGAAAGACGATCACTTTGAACCACTGATCCTCATCATCCGCAATGGTAGGGGCTTTGACTACGGTTATATGCGGTGGTCTTCATCCAGCCTCCACGAGCAAGGCATAAAAATAAGTTACCCGTTTCCTCGAACAAAATGTTAAGAAGGTTGCGGGCACTTGAGGAAGACCAATCATTTCCCGATATTGTGATTCGTCGTTCATCTCGTACGAAAACACCGAAGACACATGTCACCAATATTGTTAACCTGCCTAAAGCTTGTTGTGATCACGTAAATGCAACTACATATACCAACAAACCACAGTATCAGGAAAATAGCTTTGTGAGAGAATTTTCCTGATACGTAGTTTGTAGCCATTAGTAGGTGCAACTAACTTTATATTTTAAGATTTGATATAAAGTTTCCAACCACAGCACGATGTCGCAATTTCTAGGGCTGGGTGGTGGCTCATTTGCCCTCAGCGCCGCTATGTATAGGGTGAAATTTGATACGTTTTAAGCAGACCTCACGTTATGCCAAACGCGAGGTCTACAGAGATTACTGCCAGAGATCTGAAATGGCAGTAGACCTCGCGCATTGCAGGACGCGAGGTCCTTTTAATGTTTTTAAAAGATTCGACCACCAGCGTGCTACAATTAATTAGAACTTAACTTTGCATTTCAGATTGATATTGGCACAGAACATGCATTGTAAACGATATGAAAATGGTTTTAAAGCTTGTTTTTGGGCATGAATAAAAAGGTAAAATGCCTTGAGAATCATGTTTGATGGGTTTATCCGGGAAGTTAATCGTCGCATTCGCGTAATCCTTAAGCTTAGAGGCGTAGTATTGGAGGCATATAATTGTAATTAAAACACTAAGAAGCTAAAAAATTTAGTCGTTCAGTAATTGTAATTATAAATCATTGTCCCGAAGCTATTTTTATTGCGTCGAAATGGTTCCAAAGCTTATTTTTGTTGATGAGTTACACGAAAAATTATTAATTTGAAACAAATACATAAAATGAAGAAAATAAATTATTGGCTTAGGCCACGTAGACGACCAAAATGCACCCTAAACACGTGGTCAATTGTATCCCTAAACATGCCGACAAAATAAATTACATAGAAATTGATTTAGACGAGAGGTGTCATAGTTTGTCTGGGTTGGAAACCTAAACCTTCTTCTGCGATGTAGACAATTGAGGATTAGCTTCATAGATTTCGTGAGTACCCGATAATCATCATCATCCACGGTGCTAGAGGCTCCAACTACGTTACATGCGGTGGTCTTCCTGTAGCCTTTACGATGAAGGCGTACGAAGAAGTTACTGACAGCCTCGAGCAAAAGGTAAAGACTGATCCCGACGCTTAAAAAGGACCACTCATTCCTTGATATTGCGATTTATCGTAGATCTTGAACCGAAGACATATATCGTGAATATTATTAACCGCCAAAATAATATAGTCACCGTATAAATGCAACTACTTATACCAACAGATCGCAATATCAGGGAAATAATTTCTAAAAATAATTTTCCTGATACGTGATCTGTTGCCATTAGTAGCAACAGCTATATATTCTCTTCGAATATGATACAAATTTTTCTCAAGGGATAGCAAATGCCTTATATACGAAAGTTTTTGGTCATGTTTTATATGGACCTCGAGTTCTGCAAAACACGAGATCTTCAAAGATTCCTGACGTGGCAGGAAAAGTACATATTATCATGTCAATGGACCTTGCTATATACATAGAACGAGGTCCACTTTTTTTAATTATGTTTGAAATCTTAAATTCCACCGTCTATAAATAAATTGATTGGTTTGAGTGAATTCATATTGATTGGTGTAACTGTGTAAAATTAATTGGTATTGGAACATAGGAATTAAACTCCTTAACGAAGAGATATTATTGCTTAGGAAACCATTAGTACAATAAGAAAGTACAATTAATTGGTATTGGAACATAGAAATTAAACTCCTTAACGAAGAGATCTTATTACTTAGGAAAACATTAGTACAATAAGAAACTACAATTAATTAATACGAGGGCTTGAACGATTAAGACATTTGTTCTTCTGGTGTCCGAGATTCCCACATCTACTACATAGTTTTGGTTGTCTAGTTTTTTCTCGATGTTCGACCAAATCTTCATCGCAATAAATCTTTTGTTAATCGTGGACGACCCTATTTTTTGCGTCGTTGTCCAAAATCTGGCCATATGATAGGTTCACCATCAAATGCGGTCGGATCAATTTCATTTTCGATTGGAGGAAACTCGTATGCATAAACCTTGGATATGGTTTCAAATAAGTATACTGGGTCAACCATTGTCATATAATGAACCCGTACAGACGAATAAGCAGCAATGATATGCAGACACGGGTACTTGAATGTTTGGAATACACCGCAATCATAGGTTCTTTGTCCCAGATTAACCACATATGAGTTATGTTGTATGCCTTCTAACGGCCTCGAATATTTCGATACATGAAACAAATATTCTCGGTGTGAAAAGCAGGTAGCGGCCATCGCATTTGAATATTGCGCATAGTTTTAAAATTTATTGCGAATGTGTGGGTGGACTGTGTGGTCGCATTCCATATAGTTTGCTGCTTTCTTTTCTAAGGTTGCAAATAGCGTAGCCAACCGATAATATGTCGCATTGACAACGAAGGTGATAGGCAAATGCCACACCCCCTTCAATGACGAATTCACTGCCTCAGCCAAGTTCATTGTCATGTGCCCATATCGTTTACCACCATCATACGATCGAAGTTATTTTTCCCTCAAAATTGAAGCAAAGTATTCATAGCCATATTTTTTCTTGAGTATAAGTTCTTTAAACAGCTCGTCAACCTCTTGCACGTAATGGGAGTTGCCTATAAAAATGATAAAGTTGTTAACGACGAATATAAAAATGAAGGTATCTTAAACGAAAATGAGTAAAGGAGGACGTACCCATTCGAAGCACAATTTGGCGTTCATCTTTATTCTTGTACCTTTGTAAGTAGTTTGCAGTAATGTGGCGTAAACAATACCAGATGAATATTGAGGTTGCCAGGACGAGCTCATACGTTCGATCGCCCATAGGAGCTTCGTGCCCCTGTCAGAAATAACATATAACCCGTCTTTTTTACGCACGACATGAGATAGAACATATCTTCGCAAGTTCGTAAGAAAGAATAACCATGAGTCAAGATCTTCTTTTTCGACTATTGTGAAGGTGATGGGAACGGTTTTTCTGTTGTTGTCTTGCGCAACCGCCCATAACAAAGTTTGTGTGTATTTTTCGTACAACCAAGTACCGTCGATCTAAACCATCGGCTTGCAATATTTGAATGCATTAATATACTGCAGAAATGTCCAAAATAGCCGGTGAAATTGACACACTCCTTGTACGACACAATTATTTTGGTACGCCGGTACAGTTTCTAGCTTCACAATCGTTCTCAGTATGTGTTTCTGCATCAGGTTTAGCCATGATCGCAAGTCTCTATACGATTCCTCCCACTGGCCATACAATTTCTATATGGCCATCCACCTTGCGTAAAGCTTTATGGTACTCAACTATGTAGCCGTACTGAGATTTGGCTACAACAGTACACGTGGCAACTATTATACACGGATTTGCCTTGACTAGTGGAATGAAGGTGTCACAGAGCACGTGCACATCCAAGTAGGATGATCATTGCTTAGTTTATTTACGGTGCAAGTATGAGGCCCCTCGAGTCTTGTGATCTGCCACAGCTGGTTTTGCTTCTTCAAGCACGATACATGAACCCTCCAATTACATACATGCCTCTTATGGGCATATTCCGCAATGTAGTAATCTGATTGAGTCTTCTTCACAGTCGTCGTAACAGAGTTGTATATATTATAGTTCTTAATGGCAGCCACATCGAGTTTTTTCGTCAAAAGGTCATTTTAATATTGAGTTCACCATCAGCACACCGGTTGTACTGCACAAGTTCTAGTAATTGCGAAAATTTTAAAATGTTGAAGGTTTCAACATCAATCGTCGTGAAGTGTGATGGTGGCTGGTAAATAGAAATCGGGATGGCAGGATGTTGAACGTTGGTAGGTCAGACATGTTCTTCGTTGCCTTCAACTAAATCATCTAATCTTTCGTATTCCTCTACTTCGTCGGGCATTTTAAGGTCTTCTAGTTCATCGTAGAAAAAGCCTTGCTCGTCACCATTGGGCCCCGACTCCCTTATCGGTTCTTCCTCACAATATTTTAAATCCAAAAATCAGAATAGGTCTGGGTCATCGAATGCTACGAAAACAGATGTACCAATTACTCGTCGATCGCGAGAACGCTCACAAGCCCGCTTGCGAAATGTATTACCAATATAAAGATCAAGGTCACCAAAACCGGCAAAAGAATGCCTCCCCATAGGTTGTTCAACGTACTCCACACTAGGGATATATGTTGAATATCGTCTAAATGTAAAATCGACGAACGAATTAAATGTTTCATGGTTTTGCGACATCATGCAGTTTTCCGATGATGATGCACCGAAGTCAAAATTCAGTGGTAGGTTCAAGTCAAAGTCAAAACGCGCTATGCAAAAAATACCTTGGCGTAGCAGATGATGATTCAACGAAGTCGTTGCGTGGAGTAGACGATGATTCACCGAAGTCATTGCGTGGACTCTGAGTGGTTAATAAGTTGAAATCTCTGCGCAAATAGGAGTCGGGCTCTAAACGTTGGTATTAGGATCGAAATCAAAATTCGTCTGCCGATGATATGAGAGTAAGGTATCATCATCGGCATAAGAAAATATTGCAAACAGCTCTAGGGGACCTCTAACTGAATACTGCAAGTGGGCATCCAACATCAACTCTACATCACTTTTGTCCGCGTTATGGTATATTGTGTACGTTAATGGTTTGTACGACATCGGTAGTCTATACTTTAACGGCTCCAGCTTCTTTTCACGAGCATGTAATATTGTTCCTCACTTTCTTCATCAACTTATTATACGTTAGTTTCCTCGGCAACTACAGGGTTATAGTATTTGAGGACTAAAAAACGACGCCAAGAGATACGCCAGCGACCATTTCACCATCGTAGTATACCAATGCAGTAATGCTTCCTCATCGCGACATATTTTGAGAATAAACGCTTGATCACCTAGAGTAAATGATAATGTTTCTTATATTTATTATAGGATCTCGTATCATGCATAACGCAAGGCCCTAGGAGATTTCTAAAATTCCTCGATTTTTGTAAAATGCGAGGTTCTAAGGTCCTCGTGCTCTGTTAAACGCGAGGTCCTAAGGTTCCTCGCTCTATGTAAAACTCGAGGTCCACGATGATTTCACCTATAAATTTGTCACATTATTTAAGCTCTACTCATTCCTCTATAATCGAATGTTTCAAAAAGATGGCAAGATTTTCTGTAACCGTATTCCATTTCGGAACCTATTTTACACCTTCTTCAATAGTAAGATCAACAAAGAGGAGTCATATGATTTGATTTCAACGCACCTTCGTGAGGAAACTACATGACAAATGTCTTGTTTGTTGGCAAAAATACACGTTGATGAGCCCGGCCTTAAGGCGCATTACATGCTCCCCTTATCAAACGATATGTACATTAAAAAGATGTTTATAAGCCACACTCATGTCGGGGGTCAAAACATCGAGTTGAATGTAAAATTTTATGAAGATGATTCTTCATAAAAAAACGAAGGAACAATTAAAAGTAACTTAGGTTGTTAAGTTATTTAGGTTGTTAAGTAGTTAAGTATTTATAATGAAAAATGAAAATTATAATTATAAACTAAACCTATAATGTTATCATGTTACTTTGGTTGCTAAGTTGTTGTTAAGTATTTATAATGAAATATGAGAAATTGTAATTATAAACTTATATATAACATAGTTTTTTTCGATTAAATAATAATGCGACCATTTTACATAAATCAAAAGAAATTACATAATCATCCTAATGGCGCCTATGTCCACCTGTACCGCACCGCGGTGGACGATGAACTCGAGCCGAATTCTTTCGAAAAAGACCACCACCACCATTATCATCGTCGTCATCATCATCGACATCCCCAAATACATTTGGAGTCCCACCACTCGCACTGGGACCGGTATAAAATAGGCTCTGCTGCAGTGTCTGATCAACAATACCAGCTCTGAACTGTGAGGCCAATGGTGGAAATTGATAAACTAGACGAACAAATGCAGAAGGTACTGTCGGATAGTAGACTAGGGGAACCATCATAAGCAAACAAAACACGTATGTTAAAAAACCTTCTGATGGACTCCCCATTTGATGGAACGATGGACTACTACCTGTGGATTGAAATGATGAGAAAGTTGAGTGCTGGAATGCAGGTTCTGGCACTGGTGTCTCTGGTCGGTAGGCTAACTGGGAGGTGCCTGCGCTATTCCCGATGATGATGCCCTGGGAGCTTGTGTTCTTTTTCTCTGGCCACCTTCCCCCGTATGGGTACCACGTTGCGTTAGGGGATGCTACATCGGCGGACGATTTGGAGGAGACACTTCTATTTCCCGCTCTCGCTCCTCTGAGGATAGTAGATGTGGCTTCTGATTTTGATGGTACCACGACATATAATCAAAAGTAACACTATGGTTTTGAATGCGTTCCAAAATACGGGGCCGCCTATCGAAATGGGTCAACCACTACTGCATCCACACCATGTGATGATAGCCCCAATGGACTTTTGTCTTGCCTTGTCGCGTTAACCTGTACAATGCGTCCAAATTGGGTGGCTCATCCGGAATCTCTTGGACATAGTTGAATTGACGTAGCATTCGGTCCGCAAGATGCCACTCAACTATCTCGTAGTGTATGACCAGGACTATCAGAATCCAAACATGCTCACTCTGCATTATTTTAGGCGGAATGCATCCCTGAATATCAAGATCCTCGTACGACGTCCATAGGAACTACAAAAATATGTAAAATTAGTTACAAAAACTCGATTTACAAAATTTTATTTTTATATTCAAAAATATAATCAATTAAAAAAATTACCCATATATCTTATCGATCAACAGTCGATAATCCCGTTGGGTGGTCGGTAGTCACACGTGTGTTAATTGACCCAACTACCTATACTTCAAAAAACATTTATAAGTATTCTAATATTAAAAAACAAAATAACAGAGTAAATATTTATTAGTACCTCCGAACAAGTGGGAATTGGAATGGGGTCGGGTTTTTAGGCGTCGGGCTTAAAAACGACATTCGATACCATGCCTAAGACTGCAGTAACCAAAGACACCCCCCAATGGCACGTCTGTCAGGGTGAATAGTTCTCCATAACTCCCAAAAAAAATGCCAAGACTGCCCCTCCCCAACATTTGTTTCTGGACTCAACATGATTGTCCAGATGAGGTAACCACATCAAATAGACCTTGTTTCAGGATTTTTCTGGCATCAACACCCCCAATAACTCGTAAAATACGAGCACAAACAAACCGCTGCAAAAACAATTTTTATCATTATTAAATTATTTTGAATAAAATAAAAATTTACAATAAATAAATATTAATAAACATAAAAATAATATTATAACATCTTCGTTACTTTATCAGCGTTCGAGGGTAGGGTCGTCAAATTGTTGTCCAAGAAGGTTATTTTCAGTTTCTCACCATCTAAATCCTCCGCTGTCGGCCTCAGCCTAAGCAAATTTTCACACACGTCTGACCAGTCTGCCTCTGCAATGCCGGTGATAATCTTGCTGTCAATAGGCAAACAGAGATAAAATGCAACATTTTGTAATGTAATAGTTGCCTCGCCGCAAGGAAGATGAAATGTGTGTGTCTCGGGTCTCCACCTCTCTAGCAACGCATTTATCATCGGCCGATTCAACTTCGGACCATCAAATAGGTGGGAAACATGGCCAAAACTAAACTGATGCAAATACCCGACAATATTCGGATGTGGTGGTCTCGTACGGTTGATGTAACAAACCAGCGCATGTTCATACCCCTTCAAATTAAAATAATAATAATTAAGTAATGACTAAATAAATAAAATATTAATAATTTTAAAAAAATAATTAACTAATAAAAATATTATCGCGGGGTTTGAGCGCCAGAAATCGAACACGTGTTTGTCATCTAGCCTCAATAATCTCGCCATATTACCGAAAATTCGAAGACTTTATAAATAAAATAATAGAAAATACTAATTGAAGAACAAGATAAGAGAATATGATATGATAAAAGTTGAAATACTGGGCCTTATTTATAGGATTCCTCGCGCCCCATGCGAAGCGGTTTTCATGGACCTCGCTATCTGGAAAATTTATTAACTACTAATAAAATTTAAATACCGTATTTTGTTTTAAATTATTAAATACTAATAAAATTTAAATACATATTTTCTTTTAAATAATATTGTTTTAAGATTATATCTTAATCCTAATAAATATGAAATCCATTTAAATTAGGACTTTTTGATTTCAAATATCCTACAATAATTACAATATTTAATTTAAGAAAATAAATGTGTTTATAATTAAGATCTTTCGAAATAATTAAGATTTTCCATCTACATAAATCATCTTTCAAAAAATTAGGATCTTACAAATATTTAGTTCAAATTACTTTTTCATATACGGTCAAACATCATCTTTCGAGTACTTATAATTTTTCAAAAATATAATTACATCAAGTAAATAGGCTAAAATATATATTCAAATAAATATAATATGTTAATTACAAATTAAAAAATTAAGTCAATTAAGTTCAATTTTAATTAAGTTATAATTATAACCTTTTAAATACATTTATTAGGGTTTAGAGTTTCAAACTGTCAATAGGAACTCGCTATTTGCAAAGCGCGAGTTCCTTACAGTAATTACTACGATACATTAATGTGCCCCTTCAATTTCTCGGGAAAAAACGAGGTCTTATCCATTAATTTTAAATTACGTTAACTGAAAAGTCTGCCCACGTCGGATGTAACTCGCTATTTGTGCAACGCGAGGTCATATTTCGCGTTATCTAAAACGCGAGGACGCCTTACGTGGCCGACTTGGGGGTCATTTTTCTAGATAACATTGTGAAAGGGTCATTTAGGTAAAAAACTATTAAAAAGGGTTTTTTTTTATATATAAAATAGCCAATAAAGGCGGTTGCCCACAAGTCTCAAAGAAAAAAGAGATTTTAAGGTACCACACCGGTTAATGAAAGTGATCATAATAAAAGTAAATTAAAATTTTAGAGATAATATTATAAGTTTTAAAAGTTTATTGATTATATTACAAACACATTAAAAGTTTAGGGACTACTATTATAGTTTATCTATAATTAAAGTAGGGTTACAACAACTTGGGTCATATAAAATTATTTAGTTTTACAATTTTTTTATATTATTGGATTATGGTAAATAGATGAATTTTTATAAAAATTCTATTTTTACTACTAATCTATGCTATTCATTTACTTTCCTCCAATAGTCCAAAAAGATATAAACCTAATAAGTGGTCCTAGTAGAAAAACGGATGATGTTCATCATAGGAGACCTGGGTTCAATCGCTTTAATCGTCTATCTACAAGGTATGTGTTCATTGTCAAAGGGTTAAAAATATGTATAAATATACACTAATCACCTATCTTACCTCATTTAATTATATATATATATATTACATTTTTCTCATAATTTAAATTAATTTTATTACATTAAAATTAGATCTTTAAAACTAAACGGCCACTTGTTAAAATATTATACTTATCCACCTTGTTATATTATATATAGGGCAGATCTACTATAGTACCTCCTAAGTCAATGATGTTGAATAGAGGTGGTAATGAAAGATGGATTAACATTAGGATTTTTAGCGATAATGAAATTGTTGTGAGGATTTTTAATGATTGTGAATATGCTCAATTCTTAAGGGGACTTTTGCAAAGTTAACATTATGATTGGCGTTGTGAAGCAGGTGTGGTTGTATGATGAACACCGTTGAGGACTGGTGATGAGTAGTGAACAACGACAAGATGAGCAAAAAAATGACTAAAACAAAAGAAAGGAAGAAAAGAAACACAAAACGATTAAGGTTAGCTAAAAAGAAAAAAAGTTTAACTGTAGAACTTTCACCAGACTTTTTTAAATGGAACAATATCAAAAATAGTTACAAACCCCAGTTTGCAATGAAGAGTACGTATAAGCTTATCTCTCAATAAATTAGAAAGAGCCCAACCACTCTATTAACTATCCAGTAGAGTTATTAACTACCGTAACAAATATACCAGCCAATAACCAAGAAACTAACTACTGACTAAGCATGATCAATATAGTGGAGAAGTAGCAACTGGTTGGGAGAGGATTACTTATGTTAGTGAATAAAAAATAATGTTACATGTAATATATTGAAATATTTTGTGTAGTCATATTCCTACAAATTTTTTCTCATATATGTTGAGTTTACTTTCTTAAATTTATTATCTCTCTTTTAATTAAAAACTATATCTCTTTAAATTTTAACTTCTTTTCAATTAATTCATATCTCTTCTCTCAATCTCCTTCATGTGAATATGAATATCTTTGCTATTCAAAAGAAAAAAAGAATATGAATATCTTTATTGTCGGTTGATGAACTACCAAATTTAAATTTCTAGATCCTCCCTAATTATATATATGATGTGTATATATATATATATATATTATAGATTATAGATAAACGAACTTTATCGAGCCTAAAAATGGACTTGAGTGTTGATGCTCAACTTAAAGGATGGTGAATTGTGGTGGTTGAAGGGGATGATGATGATGGTGGATTGGTCAGTCGATTACGGTTTATCTTTTTTGATTTAGACGAAAAGTTATTGACAATAATAATGATCATATTAAAAGCAATAATTGATATTTTAATGTGGAGATAGGTCTCTACCTAGACTTGCTGAAAATAAGAAGAAAAAAAAGCTTTCTTTTATTAGGGTATGATAGGAGGAAATTATACACTTGTTGATAATCATAGAATAAATGATGATAATTTATGAGATTCGAGTGTATTTCATAATATTATCTCTTATTTATTTATATCATTAAACAGTTCAATCAGTATAATAAAATAAGCCCGAATCTTAGAAGTTTCAATTAAGCCCAACCTTCACTCCAAGAATTTCAAGTTTTTTTTTTCTAGCATAGTTTAAGACGATTATAAGATAGTATCTATTCATATATATTCTTAACCCTTTGACAATGCCACACTTTGCAGGCAGACATGACGTTTTGAACCCGAGTCTCTTAATATAAACATCATCATATTTTCCAATGAAATTTAAGTTGAAACTCTAGATTTGCACAATTTGATATCGATCCGGCTCAATTAAACTCTAGTTATTGGCATCATCATGAAAAATAAACTTTAACGAGGAATTTGGGGAAATAGACAAGAAAAAGGGAGTCAACTTAAAAAACTACTCAAAATACAAGACCTAAACAGGTAAATTAACAAAACAACAGTGACACCACCATAGCATACACTTACACCCTAAGGAAACGAGGAGAAAGCCCGCAAAAATGAAAAGAAACTGACTACCCGGTTAACGAAATCAACGAAAAAGCTTCCCGCAATACACAGATTTTGGGAGGGTTTAGGCCTTTGAATCTCAGCAAACTACTGTTTCTGTGCTTCTCAAAGAGGAAAAATGTCAGACCTGGACAGGCAAATAGAGCAACTAAAGAAGTGTCAGCCCTTAAAAGAATCCGAAGTGAAAGCTCATTGTCTTAAAGCCATGGAAATCCTTGTTGAAGAAAGTAACGTTCAAAGGGTCGATGCCCCTGTTACTGTAAGTATTTACAGTGTTTTCATGTATGGGGTTTTTGTTACTTCTCATGATGATGGCTTATTTTTGGATATTGGGGTTTGATTTATTGAAAGTGATGGTTTTAACTTCGGTTCTAATGAGTTTTAGTTGCTTATTGTATTGTTTTGGTTAATGGGTTCTTTTGCTTTTCGAGTTTTATTGGCATTTTAATGGTTGGTGGTTATTAATATGTGTTATTGTGTGTAATTTTGTATTTTGGGGCAAGAAATCAAATAGAAAATTGACTAGGGTTTGAAGGAAATTAATGGAAGAAAAATTGCCTTTCTTGAACGGATTGAACTGGGATTTTGTTAGAATGTTCAATTTGGTTTAAAAAACTGAATGTTTATGTACAGCATTGAACAATGGGGGAGATCATTGACGAAAATGATTGTAGTTGGAGTTAAGGTCTTTGAATTTTGTATAGTTTTTTTAAAGAAAAAACTATGGCTGATGAGATTTTATATCGATGGAACAGTACTTCGGGGGAAATTAGGTTTCATTTCGGGTTCTAAAGCTTACGACCTTCAATGATCATCTTAAACTTGATGCCACCCTTTCCTTTATCATGAAAATACTTGATTGGTGTTAAGTCTACGGCGCAAGATGTTGGGTTAGCTCATCCTTACTTCCTGGAAAAGTCGAGAAGGGAATTAAAGCTACCTGGAAATAGTTTATGGAAACTTTGTTGATGTTTTTAATTTGGATTCTCACCGTATGAAATTTAGAGTACTTATAATTCGTTGATGTTTATTCGTAGATATGCGGTGATATCCATGGGCAGTTCTATGATATGAAAGAGCTTTTCAAAGTGGGAGGCGTTTGCCCTAAGACCAATTATTTGTTTCTTGGAGATTTTGTTGACAGAGGGTATTACTCTGTGGAGACTTTTCTGCTTCTGCTGGCCTTGAAGGTAAACTATCTTATATATATTCTAAAGGTGCGTTGAGAGTTTCTTCTTTTGCTAATCTGAGCATCATCAGGTCAGATATCCGGATCGCATAACACTCGTTAGAGGGAACCATGAAAGTCGTCAAATCACACAGGTTAAACAGATTTATTTGGCTCCTCTATTAGATTATTGTGTTCCTTCAGGGTATTGAATCAATGTCATATCTCAACAGGTATATGGATTTTATGATGAATGTTTTCGTAAATATGGCTCGGTGAATGTTTGGAGATATTGCACCGACATATTTGATTACTTAAGGTTTGCCGGTTTCCCATTATGAGAAAATATAAATTACCAATGACATCTGTAGAGTGTAGGGCCAGTGATGTTTCAGATTGTCAAGGGCTAGTTTTAAGTTCTGTATAAACAAGTCTTTTCTCATGATCTTTTATGTTGTTGATTGTATGTAGTCTTTCAGCCCTTATCGAGAACAAGCTTTTTGGCGTCCATGGTGGTCTCTCCCCTTTAATAGCAACTCTGGATCAGGTCAAAGAAGTACTACCTTCAATTATTTGGCAACTAAGTGAAGCTTTATATGGGCGGTACTAACCTGAGCTTCTTCCAGATTCGGGCCATTGATCGGAAACAAGAAGTACCTCATGATGGTGGCATGTGTGACCTGTTGTGGTCGGACCCTGAGGATAATAATGTTGACGGTTGGGGTTTGAGTCCCCGTGGTGCTGGCTACCTCTTCGGTGGCAGTGTTGTTACTGCGTTCAACCACACAAACAATATTGACTATATATGCCGTGCACATCAGTTGGTTATGGAAGGATACAAATGGATGTTCAACAACCAGATAGTTACAGTCTGGTCAGCTCCCAATTACTGTTACAGGTAAATGATTAACTCGAGATTTTCTCTTCCATTATGCCATAGCTTAATGATTGGTCCTTACTCATCTTGCAGATGTGGTAATGTTGCCGCAATTCTTGAGCTGGATGAGAATCTTAACAAGCAATTCCGGGTGTTCGATGCTGCACCACAGGTTTTTACAAGAACAATATCTGATTCAATTTTTGCATGAGAAAAGATGTTACAATCTGAAGTCTGAACCATAGTCTAGTCCCGTTGGCCGGCTATCTTCAACATTCTCCATAGCCATTCTCTCATTTAAATACTCCAGCTAAAAGGCAGGATTCAAGAGCAATAGTAGATTACATCGTGTGGCTTACCTGACTTAACCGGTTTATTATCAAATGCAGGATTCAAGAGGCACTCCAGCCAAAAGGCCTCCGCCGGATTACTTTCTATGAACCAGATGTGACATTCTACCTTTAGTAGTCCATTACACTTAAAACGATCAACAAGAAGATTTAAAGTCACATTGTGCTTACATTCTCGTACGATAACAGAAAAATCAAGGACAAACAACTCAATGATGAATGGGGATTTCTGAGACCGTGTTATTGAGCTTGCTGTTGTTTTTTGATCAATATGTGATTGTTTTTCGATCCCTAGTATATTGCCTTGTAATTTTAGGGCAGAAGAAGAGGGAGAGGCAAATAGAGAATAGAGACATTGATTCTTAAGTAGAAATTGTATTAGGAACAGCAGAAAGATTTAATTGCTAAAACTATGATTGTTAAAAGATCAAAATATAGTTTTGGTTACTTTACCACGCTCAATTTTGGGATTTGACATAATTTGATCATTCTTTTTTATGATGTCATCATGATGATGGAATTTTTTGTTCTGTTTTTTCTAATTCGTATCAGCATTATAATCGAATAGTCGATGGAGTTAACTATTTTGACTAACTAAAGACATTATTAAAATAGAAGGATTGCATGCCAACGTATAGGGATTGAATCCCAAATTTGACACTAATAGAGAGATGAAAATTAAAACTTGACCATTCGTAAATGATGAATTTATCAAATTGGTTTTTGGCACCAATCTTTGTCCATTAAAGTTTATTAATCAAAATATAACAATTTTATCAACCCTGTGACACCTTTTCACATTGTTAAAAGTCGTAAACTCAACAAATACCCCTAGCGTTTGATGGATAGTTATTTTAGTATCTATTTTTAAGCATTTTAACTTCAACGATTCATTTTATGTCAAAATAGCTTATCCGTAGATAAAAAATGATAGTCAACTAACAATAAATAGCTTAAAATGATGTGACAAATTTTCATGGCACTGCACACTGACAAGCAATGTCATATAGACAAATGTGCTGACTTGAAAGAATGATACATTAATCAGGTATTGCTTAATTGACTTGAAAGAATGACACATCAATCATATAGACAATTGACAAGCAGTGCCATATGATCTGCTGATGTGTTACTTTGTCAAGTCATTTCAAGTTGTTTATCGTTAATTCACTAACAGTTTTCACATACGGAGGGGCCATTTTGATTAGAATAAAATATCGAGAGCTAAAGTGCTTCAAAAAAAAATATAGGTCAAAGTTACTATCCAGTAAAATGTTAGGAGTTTTTTTATATTATGCCTGGGTAAAAATGTGTAGGGAACTAGAATGGCATCATCTGCTATGATTGCATCGTGTGCTAATTTAGTTCAGTTCAAAAGATAGTTCAATTCGGTTCAGTTAGGGTAGAATCGAGGTCAAATTCAAACCCAAATAATTTTAACTATCAAGCAATACTTGATTCGAACGATTTGCATATTAATTGATTTTTTTTTTAATTTTAGTTCATATTAGAGAACTGCAGACTTGTTTAATTTTAAGCATATTAAAATGATAATTCAAATTATATATGGTAATAATGCATGAACCAGATTTTGCTTGAGAATAATTCACATCGTTGTAAACGATGAACGATTTAACCAATTGAATCTGGAATTTATTGGTCCAATAATTCAATCGTATAAATCGAATTTGAATAAAAAAAGAACCGGGAAAACGGGTTAAAAGTTTATGGGTACTTGTCACATAGTTATAGGTTTAATAATAAACAAATCACTCTTCTTTTAAAAGTAACAATCGAATCAGTCGGTTATAGGTTTAAGAATAAACATATCACTTTTCTTCTAAAAGTAAAAATTCAATCAATCAATTATAAATTTAAGAACAAACATGTCACACAATTAAAATTTTGTAACAAACAAGTCACTATATCATTAAAATTGAAACAAGAATTTAGTATAATAACAAAATTAATCCCAAAACTTCCTAATTTAAAATAAGTCAATAAGCTTAACCTTTCGTATTTAATTTAGTACTTTATAAATCAAATAATTGGACACTTTATAGGGAGAAACAAATGAAACTTAAAGTTGCGAATAAAAATACCTGAAATGATAAAAACGACTTCTAAATTCCGTCTTAATGTGTTAAAATCACCAAATATAATATTCATCCTAAAGTGGTATGAAACAAATCTGAAAAATTTCAAGTTCAAATGGGCACAAATAGATTTTTCTCTTTTCCTCATTTTTACTTTTGAACTAAAAATCATAAAGAGTAGGGAATATTTCATATATAAATATATTTATATGTATGTGATTGAGGTGTATTTCATTGTATATATAATAAATATGAAGAGTATTTGAGATCCACTAATTGAGTTCGAATCTCGACATTTGCCTTAAAAAATATAATATATCTCTACTTAATAAAAAAATAAAAAGAATATTTAAAATATCAATAAATCTGAAATGGCATGTAGAAAGACAGTGCCAGTACCAATACAAAAGGGGTATGTACACTAGTACGGTTCTAACTATCTTAACCTAAACCCCAAACATTAAATCATAAAATTCTAAATTATAATAATTGTCCTAAAAACAAAAAAAAACATAAAAAAAAAAATGAATGAAATACTTATGTGTTTCTTTCTCAGTAGAGAGAAAATAGGATGAAACAGTAAAACCCGAAAATATCTTTAATAAATGTTTTTGTGGCTTGTCGCTAGTGGCCTCGTGCTTACTAATGTTAAGAGCTCGGCGACACATGACGGACTCAACCGTGTGTGGTGTATGCGACGATATGGAGGAATCTCTTGATTATCTTCTCAGGCATTGCCCGATTGCTTATGCATTATGAATGTCTACGGTGTGATCGGACAAGCTTGAGGAGTTTCTCACAATGGATTTGATGGATTGGCTTCGGGTGAATTTAGCAAGTCCTTCGTATTTCATGGGATGTGTTATTTGGTGCTGTCCTATGAGTGCTGTGAAAGCACCGGAACTTGTGTGTGTTTGATCCCGAATAACTTGATTTCTTCAATGTGTGGGAGGAGAGCTTTCGATTGCATAGTCAATGTGTGCAAGGACTTGTAGTTGATCATCGGCTAGTGCAGAGCGGAGCTGCGGGAACTCATGAACCGGTACGATGGCAACTTCAGCAGGAAGGGTGATTCATGTAACACCCGAATTTTTTCCCCAATTCTAAAACCCTAAAATTCCAAATTCCTAATTTAAAAATCCTAATTTTAAAATCCCTAAATTCAAAACTCTAAGAATTAAGAATTTAAAAATGAAATCCTAATTAAAAAATTTGGGAATTAATTGAATTTTAAACAATTTAGTGATCTTTTTACAAAGAATTGATATTTGATATCTATTTTATGAACCCTAGAAAAGTACAAGGACTTACCTTGTAATTTATCCAAAGTTTTGTATATATATATATAGGTCACGCCCAATTTTTTTTCACCCAGCCGCATCTTCTCCTCTCTCCCAATCTGTTCGAAACCATCTCTCTTTTCTTTTTATTTTATTTTATTTTATTTATTTAATTCAATTAAACCCGGTAAATCTCTGACAACGATCAATTCAACTATGTCTTCGGTTGATTTGAAGATTAACTATTCGAATTAGATAAGTATTCATTAAATTTTATTAGATTAATATTTAGGAATAATTCTTTGATCATAATGATAATATTATTAATGTTACCGTAGGATTATTGTCATAGGTACTAATACAGCTAGGACCCCGTACTTTTGATTATGAGAGACTCATCATTCAGTAGGTTGAGTTTGCTTCGGCTAAGGTGTGTTTTCTTCCGGTGCTATAAATAAATGATTTTTATATGATTTTATTGCTTGATTATGATCTGCATTATGGCTTGTATGGTTGATATCAT
Source organism: Hibiscus mutabilis (assembly GCA_019671005.1). Classification (NCBI taxonomy): domain Eukaryota; kingdom Viridiplantae; phylum Streptophyta; class Magnoliopsida; order Malvales; family Malvaceae; genus Hibiscus; species Hibiscus mutabilis. The sequence goes on from CM033754.1 coordinate 11,881,907, forward strand.
ATGCATATGATTTATAATGTGTTTTAATTATGATTTATGAAATATTTGATTTACGAAATATTGGATTTACGGAATTATGGACTATGATTCATGAATTTATGACATATGTTTATGGAATATCAGATTTATAGAACTTTGTTTATGAATTTAAGTTTTAAACATCATATATGTATGAGCATGGGCTGGGATGTGTACGAAGGAAGTTCAGTGGTTTCACCCTTCGGGCTGAATTCCGCTTCAGATCAGTGGCTCCACCTTCGGGTTGAGATTCCACTTCGGATGGTGACGATGTAGCGAGGAGGTTATGAGAACCTTCCTCATCTTTGGCGGACGTAGTTGGGATGCATTGCATTACGCTTATGATATTGTACCATTGTTTTATGTTTTAAAGAAACTTGAGAAAATATTACTTTGTTTTACGACTATGGTTTTCTTGCACTTTAGAGACACACTAAGCTCTTTAGCTTTACTCCCCCATAGTATTCTCTTACAGATATCTTTGGACATTAGGCGACGCGGTACTTGGAGGATCTCACATTTTATCCGGTTATTTTATTAGTAAGTATGAAACTATTTTTAGTTATTCAGATTATTATTTTGAGACATTAATGTAATTTTAAACTTTGAGACTAATTATGTTTGGGGATTATTTTTACCATTCATTTATTATAATTTTTTATTTAGATATTTTTATTAATCATTCGGATATTGATTATAACATTTGTGTGTTTATTTATTATAAGTGATTTATAAATTATTGTTTATATTCTTTCTAAATTAAAGTATAATTTTTAAAATTAGTTTTCTTGAGGGTTAAGTTTTCAATCGTAACTTCCTAAATTTGGTCTTTTCTTCTGGGCCAAGTTTAGGGGGTTACATTTAGTGGTATTAGAGTCAGGTTCAACCCTCGGACTGTGAGGCTCACATGAAATTTTAAACCGAAAATGATTTTTGCATGCATATTAAATATTTTCGGGAAAAATGAGATTTTCGGATAAATTGTTATTTTAAAGAATTAAAGATATATTTTTGAATAGAAACTCCAAGTATCACCTCTAATTTTAGGATTATTTCTTTTTGTAGATAAATTACTATGCCACCTTTTATGTTGAAGGATGAAGAATTTAGAACGAAGAATTTTAAGTTATGTCGGTTAATTTTTGGGATCTATCGCTAAGTTTAAAAATTTTGAAGACGAAATTTCTTTTAAGGGTGAGAGAGTTGTAACACCCTGAATTTTTCCCCAATTCTAAAACCCTAAAATTCAAAATCCCTAAATTTAAAAACCCTAATTTTTAAAATCCCTAAATTCAAAACCCTAAGAATTAGGAATTTAAAAATGAAACCCTAATTAAGAAATTTGGGAATTAATTGAATTTTAAACAATTTAGTGATCTTTTTATAAAGAATTGATATTTTATATCTATTTTGTGAACCCTAGAAAAGTACAAGGACATACCTTGTAATTTATCCAAAGTTTTGTATATATATAGGTTACGCCCAATTTTTTACACCCAGCCGTATCTTCCCCTCTCTCCCAATCTATTCGAAACCATCTCCCTTTTCTTTTCTTTTCTTTTCTTTTCTTTTATTTATTTAATTCGATCAAACCCTGCTGAATCTCTGATAACGATAAATTCAACTATGTCTTCGGTTGATTAGAAGATCAACTATTCGAATCAGATAAGTATCCATTAAATTTCATTAGATTAGTATTTAGGAATAATTCTTTGATCATAATGATAATAGTAATAATGTTATCGTAAGATTATTCTCATAGGTATCAATACAGTTGGGCCCCGTACTTTTGATTATGAGAGACTCGTCATTCAGTAGGTTGAGTTTTCTTCGGCTAAGGTGTGTTTTCTTCCGGTGCTATAAATAAATGATTTTTATATGGTTTTATTGCTTGATTATGATCTGCATTATGGCTTGTATGGTTGACATCATATGCATATGATTTTAGAATGTGTTTTAATTATGATTTATGAAATGTTTGATTTACGAAATATTGGATTTACGGAACTATGATTTACGAAATTATGGACTATGATTTATGGATTTATGACAAATGTTTATGGAATATCAGATTTATGGAGCTTTGTTTATGAAATTTGAGTTTTAAACATCATATATGTATGAACATGAGCTGGGATGTGTAAGAAGGAAGTTTAGTGGTTTCACCCTTCGGGCTGAATTTCGCTTTGGATCAGTGGCTCCACCTTCGGGTCGAGATTCCACTTCGGATGATGACGATGTAGCGAGGAGGTTATGGGAACCTTCTTCATCTTTGGCAGACGTAGTTGGGATGCATTGCATTACGCTTGTGATATTGTACAATTGTTTTATGTTTTAAACAAACTTGAGAAAATATTACTTTGTTTTACGACTATGGTTTTTTACACTTTAGAGACACACTAAGCTCTTTAGCTTACTCCCCTATAGTATTCTCTTACAAATATCTTTGGACATTAGGCGACGCGGTACTTGGAGGATCTCACATTTTATCTGGTTATTTTATTATTAAGTATGAAACTATTTTTAGTTATTCAGATTATTATTTTGAGACATTGATGTAATTTTAAACTTTAAGACTAATTATGTTTTGGGATTATTTTTATCATTCATTTATTATGATTTTTTATTCAGATATTTTTATTAATCATTCTGATATTGATTATAACATTTGTGTTTTATTTATTATAAGTGATTTATAAATTATTGTTTATATTCTTTCTAAATTAAAGTATAATTTTTAAAATTAGTTTTCTTGAGGGTTAAGTTTTCAATCGTAACTTTCTAAATTTGGTCTTTTCTTCTGGGCTGAGTTTAGGGGGTTACATTTAGTGTATCAGAGCCATGTTCAACCCTCGGACTGTGAGTCTCACATAAAATTTTAAACCGAAAATGATTTTTGCGTGCATATTAAATATTTTTGGGCAAAATGAGATTTTTGGATAAATTGTTATTTTAAAGAATTAAAGATATATTTTTAATAGAAACTCCAAGTATCACCTCTAATTTTAGGATTATTTCCTTTTGTAGATAGATTACTATGCCACCTTTTATGTTGAAGGATGAGGAATTTAGAACGAAGAATTTTAAGTTGTGTTGGTTAATTTTTGGGATCTATCGCTAAGTTTAAAAATTTCGAGGACGAAATTTCTTTTAAGGGTGGGAGAGTTGTAGCACCCTGAATTTTTTCCCCAATTCTAAAACCCTAAAATTCCAAATCCCTAATTTAAAAACCCTAGTTTTTAAAATCCCTAAATTCAAAACCCTAAGAATTAGGAATTTAAAAATGAAACCCTAATTAAGAAATTTGGGAATTAATTGAATTTTAAACAATTTAGTAGCCTTTTTATAAAGAATTGATATTTGATATCTATTTTGTGAACCTAGAAAAGTACAAGGACTTATATTGTAATTTATCCAAAGTTTTGTATATATATATATAGTTACACCCAATTTTTTCCACCCAGCCACATCCTCTCTCCCAATCTGTTCGAAAGCATCTCCCTTTTCTTTTTTTTATTTTATTTATTTAATTCGATCAAACCCCGCTGAATCTCTGGCAACGATCAATTCAACTATGTCTTCGGTTGATTTGAAGATCAACTATTCGAATAAGTAAGTATTCATTAAATTTCATTAGATTAGTATTTAGGAATAATTCTTTGATCATAATGATAATAGTAATAGTGTTATCGTAGGATTATTCTCATAGGTACCAATACAGTTGGACCCCGTACTTTTGATTATGAGAGACTCGTCATTCAGTAGGTTGAGTTTGCGTCGGCTAAGGTGTGTTTTCTTCCGGTTCTATAAATAAATGATTTTTATATGGCTCTATTTCTTGATTATGATCTGCATTATGGCTTGTATGGTTGACAGCATATGCATATGATGTCAACCATACAAGCCATAATGCAGATCATAATCAAAATATGATTTTAGAATGTGTTTTAATTATGATTTATGAAATATTTAATTTACGAAATATTGGATTTACGTAATTATGGACTATGATTTATGGATTTATGACATATGTTTATGGAATATCGGATTTATAGAACTTTGTTTATGAAATTTGAGTTTTAAACATCATATATGTATGAGCATGGGCTGGGATGTGTACGAAGAAAGTTCAGTGGTTTCACACTTCGGGCTGAATTCCGCTTCGGATTAGTGGCTCCACCTTCGGGTCGAGATTCCACTTCGGATGGTGACGATGTAGCGAGGAGGTTATGGGAACCTTCCTCATCTTTGGCAGACGTAGTTGGGATGCATTGCATTACGCTTGTGATATTGTACCATTGTTTTATGTTTTAAAGAAACTTGAGAAAATATTACTTTGTTTTACGACTATGTTTTTTTTTTTTGCACTTTAGAGACACACTAAGCTCTTTAGTTTACTCCCCCATAGTATTCTCTTACAGATATCTTTGGACATTAGGCGACGCGGTACTTGGAGGATCTCACATTTTATCCGATTATTTTATTATTAAGTACGAAACTATTTTTAGTTATTCAGATTATTATTTTGAGACATTGATGTAATTTTAAACTTTGAGACAAATTATGATTTGGGATTATTTTTACCATTCATTTATTATGATTTTTTATTCAGATATTTCTATTAATCATTCGGATGTTGATTATAACATTTGTGTTTTATTTATTATAAGTGATTTATAAATTATTGTTTATATTCTTTCTAAATTAAAGTATAATTTTTAAAATTTGTTTTCTTGAGGGTTAAGTTTTCAATCGTAACTTCCTAAATTTGGTCTTTTCTTCTGGGTCGAGTTTAGGGGGTTATATTTAGTGATATCAGAGCCAGGTTCAACCCTCGGACTGTGAGGCTTACATGAAATTTTAAACCGAATATGATTTTTGCAGGCATATTAAATATTTTCAGGCAAAATGAGATTTTCGGAGAAATTGTTATTTTAAAGAATTAAAAATATATTTTTGAATAAAAAAAATCCAAGTATCACCTCTAATTCTAGGATTATTTCCTTTTGTAGATAGATTAGTATGCCACCTTTTATATTGAAGGATGAAGAATTTAGAATGAAGAATTTAGAATGAAGAATTTTAAGTCGTGTCGGTTAACTTTTGGGATCTATCGCTAAGTTTAAAGATTTCGAGAACGAAATTTCTTTTAAGGGTGGAAGAGTTGTAACACCCTGAATTTTTTCCCCAATTCTAAAACCCTAAAATTCAAAATCCCTAATTTAAAAACCCTAATTTTTAAAATGCCTAAATTCAAAACCCTAAGAATTAGGATTTTAAAAATGAAACCCTAATTAAGAAATTTGGGAATTAATTGAATTTTAAACAATTTAGTGATCTTTTTATAAAGAATTGATATTTGATATCTATTTTGTGAACCCTAGAAAAGTACAAGGGCTTACTTTGTAATTTATCCAAAGTTTTGTATATATATATATATAGGTCACGCCCAATTTTTTTCACCCAGCTGCATCTTCTCCTCTCTCCCAATCTGTTCGAAACCATCTCCTTTTTTCTTTTATTCTTTTATTTATTTAATTCGATCAAACCCCGTTGAATCTCTGGCAACGATCAATTCAACTATGTCTTCGATTGAATTGAAGATCAACTATTCGAATCAAATAAGTATTCATTAAATTTCATTAGATTAATATTTAGGAATAATTCTTTGATCATAATGATTATAGTAATAGTGTTATCGTAGGATTATTCTCATAGGTACCAATACAGCTGGACCCCGTACTTTTGATTATGAGAGACTCGTCATTCAGTAGGTTGAGTTTACTCCGGCTAAAGTATATTTTCTTCCGGTGCTATAAATAAATAATTTTTATATGGATTTATTGCTTGATTATGATATGCATTATGGCTTTATGGTTGACATCATATGCATACGATTTTAGAATGTGTTTTAATTATGATTTATGAAATATTGAATTTACGGAACTATGATTTACGGAATTATGGACTATGATTTATGGATTTATGACATATATTTATGGAATATCGGATTTATGGAACTTTGTTTATGAAATTTGAGTTTTAAACATCATATATGTATGAGCTTGGGCTGAGATGTGTACGAAGGAGGTTCAGTGGTTTTCACCCTTCGGGCTGAATTTCGTTTCGGATCAGTGGCTGCACCTTCAGGTCTAGATTCCACTTCGAATGGTGACGATGTAGCGAGGAGGTTATGAGAACCTTCCTCATCTTTGGCGGACGTAGTTGGGATGCATTGCATTACACTTGTGATATTGTACCATTGCTTTATGTTTTAAAGAAACTTGAGAAAATATTACTTTGTTTTACGACTATGTTTTTTTACACTTTAGAGACACACTAAGCTCTTTAGCTTACTCCCCTATAGTATTCTCTTACAGATATCTTTGGACATTAGGCGACGCGGTACTTGGAGGATCTCACATTTTATCTGGTTATTTTATTATTAAGTATGAAACTATTTTTAGTTATTCAGATTATTATTTTGAGACATTGATGTAATTTTAAACTTTGAGACTAATTATGTTTTGGGATTATTTTTGCCATTCATTTATTATGATTTTTTTATTCAGATATTTTTATTAATCATTCGGATATTGATTATAACATTTGTGTTTTATTTATTATAAGTGATTTATAAATTATTGTTTATATTCTTTCTAAATTAAAGTATAATTTTTAAAATTAGTTTTCTTAAGGGTTAAGTTTTCAATCGTAACTTCCTAAATTTGGTCTTTTCTTTTGGGCCGAGTTTAGGGGGTTACAATTCACGTTGAATTCCAATGGTGCTCGAGATAGCCATATTTGCCTTGCTTCCTGTGGGGACTGGTGCGGAATAATTTGGGGGAGTGGGTACTTGGGTATTCTAAGTTTATTGGCATTTGTTCAGTGTTGAAGGCCGAGTTGGGTGTTATTGAGAGTTTGAGTTTGGTTTGAAAGTCGAGTTTACGACGAGTGTTGCTTGAGGTAGATAATCTGAATGTTGTCCGAATGCTTACGAGGCGTCATTCAGATTAGATTGCGGGTTCTCCGTTGATACTCTAGGTTATTTTGGATTTACTAGTCAGAGATTGGGAGGTTCAAGTTCGTTACATTCGTCGGGCGGCTAACAAAGTTGCCGATGGTCTGGCTAAGATGTCTCGAGTTATGCATGTGTCTCCCTTAGAGGACGTTAACTTGGCTCATAGTTAGAGGTGGCAAACGGGTCACTAAGTTCAGGTCATTTCGGTTCGTGTCATTTTTATTCGGTTTAAATTCGGTTTGGTTCGGTTTTAGTTCTAGTATATTGTGATTCGGGTCATTTCGGATCGATTGATTTTCGGTTAGGGTCAATGGGAGATCGATCGGTTTTTATCAAGTTTTTAGGCTTGTCAGTTTTTTACACTATATATATTTATAAACCCAATATATCTAACTTTTTGTTGAGTTGTGCGGTTATTCATATCCTATCTTTATTTATTTTTATTAATATATTTTCTATATTTTAGGTTGTCTTCGGTTCGGGTCCATTCGGTTCGGTTGAAAATCGGTTCAGGTCCATTTCGGTTCGAATAAAATTTAGATCGGTTTCAGTTCGATTCGGTTTGTTTCGGATCAAATTTTGGGTCATCATGTTCGGGTCAACTTCGGGTCTTGGTTCAGTTTTCGGGTCAAGTTTGCCAGGTCTACTCACAGTTTGTTCACAACACCTTCGAGTGAGGTTTTAGCTTTGTTGCATGATGATTTATCGCATGTGGTGGACGTTGGTTAATTGTTGGTTTATTTATGTTTTGTAAGGATTATCAAGTGCACTATTTCTCTTCCATTTAAGTTTAGGAGATTTTGGATTAGTCAGCAATTCAAGAGATTTCTTTAAGTGCTCTACTGCAACTGACACATCATCAAATGCTAAGGCTCCAACTGCAAACCGAGCGGCCTTGTGTGCCTCGGCAATTTTCTCTGGTGCTGGCTGGTAATTGCTGTCATATTGGTATTTTTGAGACATAGCTGGTGCTGGTTCTGAGACTGTCTCGTTTCTGCTAGTTGAAGAGTATTGGGGTGTTGATGGATAGCTTGTCGTGGAGGAGCTGACTGGGTACATAAGGAGTCTCCGAACCTTGATAGTAAGAAGGATAGTGAGATGGGGCGGAGGGTAAACTACTCTCTGAGAAACTTGGATAAGACTGAAAATTAGGGTATGAATGCAAGGGAACATCATGGGATGGGTAACCATGTGGTAAATGCAGTTGCGGTTCTTGCGGATAGGGTTGATGGTGGTATGAATGAGGATATGTAGGATCTTCGGAATTGTTTGCGGGAGGTGGTGAAGGAAAGTGTCTTTGGGGCTCTTGTGGATAGGATTGATCCTGAGAAGGGTAACTGCCAGGAGGAAATGAAGGAGGTGGTGGTAAAATATCCAAAGAATGCTGCCGATCAATCTTATCAAGGGACTGAGATGGTGGTGGAATACTATCATAATGGTGGTTATTTATTTCATCACGAAACTGAGGTGGTGGATTAGAATCTTGTCTGGGACTGGTAACTGGGACTTCGCTGGATCCAAGATCCTGCAAGGATAAACGTAGATGAAGATTATCCAAAATTTTAGTTATACATCAACAACATTCTGATTAGAAACATACATATGCACCATTATGTGTACTCGATGGAATTGACAAATCTTCATCACCATTAGGAGGGCCAGGGTTAGGCTCTCTTCCTTCTTTCAAAGCTTTCCTAATATCAGCAGCTTTCCATGCTGCATACTTCTGTTTCTGCTCAAGCTGTAGAATAAAACCATAAGAAGTTCAAACCAAAAATAACAAGTAACACACCACCACTACAAAAGAAGAAATTAGGAAGTACAGAATTTTAATGTGACTATAACAACTTCGAGCTCACATCAGGTTGAAGAGGACCAAACTGGTTTATGATCTCAAAGAAAATGCTGGCAGCATAAAATGTCTTTGCCGTATTCCTGTACCAGCAGAAAATTTAATCATAACTCATATAACTATAAAACTACTAAACTATGTAAAAGTTGAATGTTGCTACTGAAACTTTTTTCATAATTTAGAAGGCAACACAAAATACACTTCACTAAAACTACAAACATGCTATTCAGCTCATTAAATGAGCTGTTTTTCATAAGTTTCCCATGCCTCAAAAAAGGTAAGCTTCAAGACAAAATACGATTTAGTAAAACATCGATATATAAGAATTAAGATTTACTTACAAGTCTGATCGACCAGCACGATCTTGTTTGTCAGCTTTTGCAAAAACGTTCAAGGCAAATCCCTCTAGATGCAAATTATCTTCAGGTCCCAACTTTACTGTTTTCTTATCCTGCAATGCATCAATAATGAGGAGAGATTTATAGTTTCCATAGAAAATCTATATATCATACAACAACTAAATGCTAGAATAAACAATCCCATGGTGATGATCGGCAGCATAAACATGGTATAAAGTCAATGCCGCAAAGCAGATCCCGAGTATCAATTTTGCACATTAAGATTAAGCCACCAGGCAAATTGGAACTAGCAACCTGGAGCCTCAGTACTAGTGCAAAACAGCATGAGCTAGAGGATCCAATAACACAATTGACATTGAGGATGTAACTGAGTTTAGAATTATGATAAATACTTGCATGCGCTTAATGGGTTCAAATGCAAAAGCGCAAGCTAGGATGATTTAACAGAAAATGTGAGGCTTGCTGTTGCGGATTCTTGGAGGTGGTGTCAGCTTGGGCAAGTTGGACCATGGAATCAAAGCGGTCAACTTCTTGCAAGTTTATTATGATGAGAATCTAAGTACCATGTTGAGAGACAAAAATCAGATTTCCATATCAGCCAATTTGGGGGCGAATTACGTTAGTTCCACATCATTACCAACTTGCAAGAGGTTGACCACGAGGGTTCCATGGTCTAACTCATCCAAGCTGACACCCTCTCCAAGGATCCACAACAACAACAACGCTTGCATTATTTGTTAAATCATCTTAACTCGACCTTTCGTATTTAAGCCCGTTGACACACTCAAGTCTTTATCATAAGCGCTACGCTCAGCTGGAGTAGCTCAGCCATATCCTCCAGCTGAGTTATATTGGACATTTGATCCACTAGTAGTATGGTATCACATCAACTCTCAAAAATCCAAAATTAGACCCAAACAATTAAACAGTTCTATGAGAAATACCAACATTTTAAAATCGAATATTTTCATGTAAAATCACATGAAACAATCGCAAACAAGATCCGATTCGACATTATCGATTAAGTTCTCTAAGAAAGTAAAGTAGACCCAGAATATTGAACAATTCAAATAAAAATACCCATAAATAAAATTTCAAAGTCAGTTAATCATCAAAAAAGAAGAAAAAAAAAACAGACCATTTCAAGCTGATTCATGAGAGAAACCAGAAGAGCACTGGTTGTTTTGGTTCTCTCGCTATTGGGTATCTTCAATCCTTTTTCCATTGCATATAACCGACCTTTTAAAAAACAGAAACAAGGCATTAAAAAAACGATCAAATTAAGTTCCATAAAATGAATCAAAAAAGAAGATTTTGATTTCACAGTAATAAGCCACAAGAGGGTCGTCTTTTTGAAGCTCATCAGCCCGTTGAAGGTAGGGTAAGAGTAGCTTCGCTGGCTCGTTCTCGCTTGCCATACCCTTTTTTTCCCTTGCAGAGAATCAAAGAAGGAAAGAATTGCGTTTGAGAGATTTTTCAAGATGTGAAAGTAACTGAAACTACGTCGAAAAGAACATTAGATTTAGACAAAGTTTAAGTTTTGAAAATTATAAGGATAATTTCTGTACAAGTCCCCAAACTATAACCCAAAATTTTAAATTGGTACTCAAAAGCATTATATCCTATCAATCATGTGGTTATGTCAATTTAGACATTATATTAGTTATTAAATGCCTGCTTAAGCCTAGTAGTGTTGAGTGGAAATTCATATGGAAGATGCATATTCCTCAGCGAGTTCAAGTCTTCTTATGGCTTGCGTTGCGAAACAGGGACGGAGCCAGGATCCTAACTCGGAGGAAAAGTATAATTAATTATATAATCAAGCAAAATAAAATATCATTCATTACTGAAATAATTTCAAAACATATGCATATCAAGTCTAATAAAATAGGACATGTCGCTCTTTCATATTACAAAAGTCATTTATAATTGAATCTACATCAAATGTTTCAGCAATTTCTTTTTCAATATATAACAACAAAAATTAGATAAGAACTCGTCTTCAATATTGTTGCGAAGCCTGGTTTTAATGATGTTCATTGTTGAAAATGATCTCTCCGTATTAGCTGTAGAAACCGGAAGGGTAAGAATGAGAGTCGCCACTCAGTACACAAGAAGATAAATCTCAGACTTTCTTGTTTTCACCAACCATTGACACAAATCAGAAATAGTTTCCAAACTTTTGAAATCTGGAAGTTGTTGTACATGATCAAAATGCTCAAGTTGCATCCTTAATTGCATCATCACATGTTCAGTAAAATTCGAAGAGTAGAATTTATGAATCAATTGACAAATGTCATCGATTCTAAATGAAGTGTGCATCTCCTTTGGATCTAATGCTAAAATAAGAGTAAGCAATTCCACTGTATGATCATTGAACTTGTCATTCAATTCTTGCAATTGGGTATCAATCACAGTATTGAAGATATCTACTTTGTAATGACGCTCTAATGTAATATCATCCTGTTGATGGCGAGCCTTTCATTTTCTTGCAACATAACGAGCATTTAAATCCGAAATAGGCATGTTAATTGAGTCATAAAATGATCTCACATTAACAATTAAGTCATTCCATCCTTCATTTCTTAATTTCTGAAGTAGTGACTTAGTAGATGAATCAAGATGCATTGCATTCAAAATGTAAGATAAAAACAAAACTCAAAAGAAGTTAAAGCCTCGTATGTTGCATCTGCTTCCGCACGCTGAGCTGAAGTAACTCCATCATCAATAATGTTCAACCGAACTTCACATGTTGCACTAAACATGCTGATTAAGCTAGAAACAGATTTCAACTGTGAACTCCATCGAGTATCTCCTGGCCTTTGCAAAGTGCCAATTTGATTAAGCCATTTTTCCACTTTGAAGCTCATCAATGCCAACTAAATAAGAAACATTTGCAGCATGAGCAACTTTTAATTGATCAGTACGCTTGCATGAGGCACCAACTATATTGATAATGGAACTCAATTTAGTAAAGAAATGGTGAATACATATGACTTCTTTTGAAACAGCAACTAATGCCAATTGTAGACAATGTGCCATACAATGAACATAATAAGCATACAAGCATACATCTAAAATCAAAGCCTTTAAGCCATTCCATTCACCTCTCATATTACTTGCACCATCATAGCCTTGTTCTCAAATGTTATGAACATCCAAATTAAATTGGGAAATGGCAAAAAATATTTCATCCTTTAATGTAGATGCAACAGTGTCTTTAACATGAACAAGCCCAAAAAATCGTTCTTTCACACACCCATTCTTATCAACATATCTCAACACAATAGACATTTGCTCTCTTTTAGCCTGATCTCGAGCTTCATAAACTATTATACAAAACTTTGCATCACCAATTTCTTCACGGATGGCATTTTTACTTTGTTTGAGAGGACATGCAAGATTTCCTTCTGTATTTGTGGTGAAGTGTATGCAGCATTTTTGGAGCTTTCTTTATGGACTTTGCTACCTCATCATTGTAGGACGATATTAAACGAAGTAATTAGAGAAAATTCTCGGGCCTTTGTGATATTTTGCTCTCATCATTACCTCTAAAAGCACATCCTTGAAATGCAAGCCACGTAACTGCATCAATTGAAGCTTTTAATCAAACTTTATTCTCTATAGTTTCTTGAGATAAAAATTTCTCAATTTTTTAAACATGCGAAGATTGATTAATCAGGTCTGCACATGCTCTTTCAGCATTTCGATGAGGAAAATTATGATCTTTCCCAATATGTGCTAAAAATGAACAATTCTTACCATCCCTTACTTTCTTCCAATTTTGAAATCCATTCATAGTGAAGAAAACATTTGAACCAGAAGGACCATTTTCCTTATGAAAAAGGAAACACGGGAGGCAAAATGTTGCATCTTTACTTGGAGAATATTCTAACCATGATGGAAATTACTTAAACCATGATGGTTGAAAACTTCTTCGAGGAACTTTCTCAGATTTTGGATACTCTACAAGAATGGCTTGATATGGACCAGCTTTAATATAAGCTCGCCTAATCTCATTTTGCATATTAATAGGATATTGCCATATTTGCTTTTGCAATCCCTGATCACGCTCCAATAAATTGATATCAAAATATTCACTAACCTCGATCCTCCGAGCTTTAGTAAGATTGCCATCCGAAATCATAGGGTTGAAATTTGCACATGAATTTGACTGCTCAGTTGAACGTGATGTTTCAACATTCTTCCTCTTGAAAAAAAGCATCAATTGTAGATGACTTTTTCATCTATAAAAATGCACATACATTTATATATTAAATATTAATATTTGAATGTAGACAAATATCTAAATATATAATTCAATAATTTGAAAAGTATATAAAAATCAAACAAATCCATATAAATATATTGACCACCACCCAGGTCTCTTGGGAGCCACCACTCAGACTCATTGGTTCTTCACAAATCACACATTATTATACAAAAACTAACTATAATATATATCACTAACTAAAAACTATCAATCAATCTATAATATATATTAATAAAAAAATCAACCAATCTAGTATATATATTAATCACAATTATAAAATATGATTAAAATCGTACCTTTTGTGAACGAAAATTTTAAATCTACAATATCTTAGTTCTTTTGGTGTGAGATTACCCTAAGTGCTCTAATTGTTCGAATATCCTCGTGAGCTGCAGTAATCTACAACATTAGATAAGAGGAAACATTTAATGAAATTATAATAGAAAAACAATCTAATGGAAGAAATTCTTATTTATTCGTATATATAATTATATAAGCAAAGCAATTTAAACTGCAACATCAATTTAATTTCATATTCTTCCATATTTAATTTCATACTCTAAAAATTAAACAATACCATAACTGTAATTTGTAAACACTAATGTTATGCTATGTTTTTTCTCAACAAATATAATATAAAAATGTCTATATCTATTCTTGCATATATAATTTCATATTCTAAAAATTAAACATTACCATAATTATAATTTGTAAGCACCAATACTATAATTTTTTTTCTCAACAAATATATTTATTATTATTTTTTAATGATAAAGGAAAAAACACTGAATTACATAGGGAGGATCCTGCAGCAACAATTTTTTTATGTAGAAAATATATTTATTATTAAAAAAGAAAGACAAAAATTGCCTTACAAACAATATTAGATTTAGAAACAACAAACTAAAATGGCAAAGCTAAAACAAAAGTTACACCTAAACAAACATTGAAAAATCAAGAAGAAACTCCAAATATATGTCAAATACATTTAAAAATTTAGATGCATCAAATCAATATTTAGTTATATAAATAATAATACAAAGAAAGACTTAACTGGAAAATGAAGATTGAATTTGTTTGTCCATCAACAAAGTCCGAAAGAATGGATTTTTTTTCTCCATTTGCATATGGAATGGAAATGAGAATCGGATGGGCAAAACTCAAAAGTCAGCAACAAACAAAAGACAAAAAGCAAGAGACAATGCACAAAGCAAATTTGAAACATCAACTTTGTTTTTAATTCATTGACTTTTAAAATATTATTTTATTAAATTAATAATTATTTTTACTTTTGCTCTGTAAGTGTAGAGACTTTAAAAATGTTATCTTATTAAATAAGTTACTTTTTTACTTTTGATCCATAAGAGTTGGGGGCAGTGCACTGTATTTGGAATATTGGGGAGGGGGCAAATCCATTTAATATACATATATTAATTTTTTTTCTGGAATAAAAAATACATGTGAAACAAGAAATTGGGGGGAGGGCAGCAACCCCTCCCGCTAATAGTGCAGCTTCGTCCCTGTTGCGGAATAGTCTGCTTTCGAACATGGTTGGCAGAGGAAATGGTTGTTGTCAAGGAATTGTAGGTTCGTAAGGTCGGTGTTGTGCAGGAAAACTCGACATGGCAGCGTCCGTCGCCTGGGTAGATTAAAGGAAATGCATACGGCGTTGTGCATTTATCTGGCAATGACGCGGCAGTTGGTGGGGTGCTGCATGACGAGAATGGATCATGGCTTTTTCGGTTTTTCTCTAAGTCTTGCAATTGCTCGGTCCTAGTCGTGGAACTTTGGGCGATATATGACATTTTGAGACATGCCTGGAGATTGGGTTATCGCCAGGTTGAAATTGAAACGGATAGTCTTGAAGCCTCTAAAATTGTTAATGGCTCCTCTAGGAAGCTAGCAAGCTCGTCCCTCGTAGAGTTGATTCGGGGAATGCTCACATGGGATCGGGAAACGAAGGTGTGCCACATTTGTTGTGGCATGAATGGTGTCGCGGTGTGATAACATAGTCATCACCGGTCTCTTTTATTATATTAGGCGTACCGAAAACTTAAAAAAAATTAGAGATTACAAAATCTCAAAGGTTCGGGGGCACAGTTACGTGTGGGGGAAGGATTAGCACCCCACAACGCCCGAAGAATGACGCTTACTTGATCACTAATATTTTCTTTGGTAATCCGAATGAATGAATGCATGCAAGAATTAATGAAAAAATCTGCAAAGTTCCAAAAGTGACCCGAATTCACTCACGGATGAAGAAATCCTGGTCAATTTTAGATGCAAAGGGATTAAGGCATTAATCCCTAAAAATCCAAAAATTTGATCTTGAAAAGGAGTTTCAACCGTTCCCCAACGACTAGGGAAAGACCGAATTAACCCTAATTAGGAAAATATCTCGTTTTTTCATGATGCAAGGAAAAAATCTTTTTTGAATGATATTTTATGTTCTTTTATTCTAATGGGTGATTTAATGTTAGAGTTTATATATTAATTTTACATATGTGGGGTAACTTATCTTAAAGGCTTTAATTAATTATTTACATCTAAGGGGAAAATATTACTTTTCTAAAAGATTACCTAAAAAGATTTTATTTAATTGCATACAATTAAGTAATGATAGTGTTTATTTACTTTTCTAAATAATTTACCAAATTAGTTATTAAGAAACAAATTATTTAAGGAATCTAAATTTATGTCATTTATTATATTATTACTGAACTAACCTACAAGACAAATTATTTAATTAATTTATCTAAAACTTATTAATATTTACAAGGGAAATTAGCCTAAAAGTAAATTTTACAATTAATTTATTTACAAATTTTTATATGGAAATTATCACATAACATATATTAACCTAAAAGTTAAATTTTATTTACATGACATAATTACCAAATAGATTGTTTGTTAAAAAAAAGAAAATACGAATTAAATAACACAAAGAATTAATTTGCATGAAGTAAAAAGAACATAAAATAAAGGACTGAAATTTAAATAAAAAATACTAAAGTGAAGAGATTACAAACAGTGGGGGTGAAGTGTAAACTCATCAACGTGGGGTACGGGTTGAACCGTGAACCATACGACACCACTGCTGCTACCGCTACTATCAAACGTCGACCACTGTACACCAACAGTGTGCCGTCGTCACTGCCATTGCTTCGATACTGGTGCCAGCTCTCTCCTTCGGCGATGGTGAATCCTCTACCAACTTCAATTAACGAGAACCCGTACCCTTTTGTAACACCCTGAAAACCAGTCTAGTCAGAATTAGGTTTCGACGACCAAAAATTTTGTACCGGACTGGTCCAATCAATGTTTTGACTCATTTATTGTACTCAATTGTAATGAAATGAACCTCAATCGAGCTTAATTATTGATCTTGGACCTTTTTAAAAGAATCGAAAGTCTTTTAGTGATTAGATTGTGAGAATTGAAAGTTTAAGGGTAAAAGTACAAAATCTGGAAAGTTGGGAGACCATCCTCGTAATTTGACCAATTTGAGGTGTGAGTCACCTTCTTGTTTGGCTTTATTCATGTGAAAGAGTGGTGAAGTTGTCATAGAATATGACATAATCATGGATGATAAATGGGGGATAAGCAAATTGGAATTTTTAAACTCATTTTAAGCATTCCTCCTAAGCTAGGAAAGCTTCCTATTGGAGGCTTGGGAGGCAATTAAGAATGAGGATGACAATGCACATTTGATAAGTTTTAGAAAGGGTAAAATGGATGAAAATCATTTGGATAGAAAGCCAAGACTACTAACCAAACTTTCTCTCATCTTTCACCAAGCTAATTAAGCTAGCACCACCATTGTCATATTCTTCCCTAAGCTCAAGCAAGCACCTCACTTCAATCCTTGGAGTTTCTTTGATTTCAAAACACCAAAATGAAGCTCTTGGATTGGTGAGTTAAACCACTCAAGCAACTTATGGATTCCATGGATATTTGAAGTTTAATTTCAAGGTTTATTCTTGAAAGTTAAAGTTGAGCCCATGAGTTATAAGTTTAATTCCATGGAATTAGTGTTGTCTATAAGCCCTAGTAAGCTTGAATATTGATTTTGAATCACTTGTTTTGATCCTAACAAATTCTCTAATCTTTTGCCTAGCTCAAGTATTGGAGGAAGTCTCATAATCTCCATCGAAGGCTAGGAACAAAAGAATCATTCTCCGAGAGCCTTGAAAGCTTCGGATTTAAGGTGAGTGTAGTCGAAGTCTCAAGATTAGGCTAGGTGCCTTTCACGGTTTCATTTTTGTTGGATATACTATTTCTAATATTGATAGTTAGGTTATTGCATCGAACCCTTTGGAGGGTGTGATGGTAAGCTTCGGTAAGCTTCCTTATTGAGTTATTAAAATATTGAGTGTCGATCATTGTCATTGAGTATTGAATATTGTCATTGAATCATCGAGCATCAAACATTGTCATTGAAACATTGAATATTGAGTATTGGCATAGCATTGGGAAAAATCATTGTCATTGTCATTGATCATTGGGCATCGATTATTGAATTATTGCTATTGATATTGCTATTGGAATCACCGAATCATTGAAATAGACCTAAGGGTCGACTTATTGCTATCGAATCATTGAAACTGTTGATATTGTTAATGTAATAGATATTGGCCTAAATTACCGGACCTTGGATTCGAGTGGACATTGGATACAATTGGCATGCCATAGGATTTATGAGCTCTTTGGTACGGGTGGACTACGGTCCTTGGGCTACGGCCTTTGTATTGGCGAGACGGAGGGACTAGACCATTATTGATTTCTGGCGAGGCGTAGGAATCTGCGTATCCACTATCTTCATCAATCCAAGGGTCATAAATGAACTAAATGAATTATTGATATTGAACATTGGCATGTAGTTATTGATTAATGTTACATTGATGTGAACATTGTTATATTGCCATTGGACTATTGATAAAGCATGAAAATGAATGCATATTGATTTTTGACATTGTTTATGACTACCTCACTAGGAAAGTTATGCCTAATGCATTTCATCTTTATGCATTTTCAGGTTAAGCAAGTGGTCGAGAGATCGAAAAACCCTATCGAGGATTTTGGCAAGTTTTGCAAGGGTTGAAGTAATGTATACTTCCCTTACATACTCCTAGAATGGTGACATAGTGGTTGTAATAGTCACTTATGCGTATTTTGATGTGTGTATGCCATGCATGCTATAAGAATGCTTAAGAAGGCCTAAAATGACTTTTAGAATTCGTTAAAATTGGCAAAAGTTGCTATAAGTGGCTAAAAAGGTGAAAACCTAGTAAATGGATTCGAATGACTTTGAAATTTTGCATGCTGTTAGGATTGTATGTTAATAACTTGCTGGTAAAATTTTATTGAATTTGAACATCGTTTGGTAGGTTAAATTGGATTAAAACCAGAGTAAATCTGTCATTTTAGTGCAGGGCGTATTGATACGAGTGATGGCGTATCAATACGGGTATGCATATTTGGACATGGTCAACTTAGCGTATCGATACGTCAAAGGGCGTATCGATATAGAAAGTCAACACTAGAATCTGGGAAAATAATTGTATCGGTACAGTCCTTGGGGTGTATCAAAACGGTCAACCTTGGTCAACCCGTACCGGTACGGTTCCTTAGCCGTACCGATACGAACCCTGCTATTTAAATTTCTAAGAATTTTTAAATGTATTACATATCCATACGGATGGTCTCTATTTCGATACAAGTCGATTATTTTGTAACGAATTTAATAGTCTGGAATATAGGCGTACCAATACGGCCTCTCGAGTATCGGTACGGGTACAGGTAAGTTAGTTATTAATTCTGGAAACTTGCAAAATGGTCACTAGAAATTATATGGAAGAATCGAATGGGTAAATAAATTCTTATTGGTATGAAAATTCATAGACACACTGTTTATTGACCGAATTTCATAGTAGTAAGCTTGATTTCTGAAATGGACCTATAATTTATTGGAATTATAGATTAGTCCCTAAAACTTATAAAAGTTTAAAATTGGCCCTAATTGGTTAATCAACTCACATTGGATTAATTGAATTTGTTTCTATTGTTTGCTAAGTATGATATTGCTCAATTTCACCAATATTGATTAATAATTGTCACACCAATCACTGTATTATTTTTCGGTAACGCTTTTCGACCCAATTCTCTACCAGGCCAGGAAATTGGTGTTATATTTATGGTATCAAAGCTAAAGTTTAGTCGATTCTAGGACTAAACTATTGTCTATTGTATTGTTGTTATGCCACCTAGGAGTTATTATTGTATTTTGTGACTTGCCGGCTAATCCAATCTCTTTCTTATAGATTTTTAACTTTAATGAAGCTCGCGTAGATGAGCATGCCACCGGCTCCTCTACCCATAGTGAGGAGATTAGTGGTAGAGATCCTCCACCGCAGTAGAATCCTTCGGTACAAAACCTGAGCCAGAGGCAGTGGCTGCTTAGACTGAATGTTATTGGAACATGACTGACATGTTCAAGCAATTTATAACTTCAATGAGAGCTGAGCAGGTTGTGCAACTCGTTGCACCGGCTGTCCAGTACGTGCGAGCAATCATTGACAAGCTATCTCAGCTACGTGTTTATACTTTCACCGGTCAGGATGATGACAATTCTAAAGTTGCTGAATACTGGTTGGATAGCACACTGCGAATCTTGATCAAACAGCTCTAGTGCTCAGACAAACACAAGCTGGAACGCGCCATCGCATTGCTGGCCTACGAGGCACTTCAGTGGTGGGAGACTACCACTCTTACGGCACCAGAAGAAGCTGTTAATTGGGAGTTCTTTCTTTAAGAATTTTGCAATAGATACATCAGCGAATACTATCTCGTAGAGAGGCGCAACACCTTTCTCCATCTTAAGCAAGGTAGACAGCCTGTGGAGCAGTACATTCATGACTTCTGCAAGTACTGTATATATGGAGCTGAATTCATCAAGAAGGAAGAAGACAAGTACAAAATGTTTATTACCAGACTTAGTGACGAGTTATGCCCTATGTTTATGGCATTGGGCATTACGAATTTTCAAGACCTGGTGAATCGGGTCAAAGCTACGGAAGCTGCCTAGAAAGCCCAGAGGTTTAAAGGATCTAGCAAATCTAAGAAGAGGCAATATGATGATTCTCGTCCTCCGAAGCCTAATAAGAAAGGAAAGTATCGAAGACCGAAGCAAAATATTTATCCTCAACCTTCTCGATCCGAAAATATTGCTAAACCACAGAAGATGACTCAATCGTTTGCCAAGGCCGCTTTAGTTGAGAGTACTGGAGGTTTGGGATGAACCGTAAATATCTGGTATCAATTATTGTCAGAAAAAGCATCTTGATGGGCAATGTCACAAGCAGTCTGGAGCTTGCTATTTCTGTGGTGAGCAGGGCCATTTCATCCGAGACTGTCCACTGAATACTAGTAAACCTGTTGCCACACCAGCTACTACAGCATCATCGGATCAGTCTTACCGAGGAAAAGGATCGAGGCAAGGTTCATCAGGAGCTGCGGGATAACCCAGTGGCTCAACTAAGGCGTCGAGCAGACAATATTCTAAAGCCCCTGCCCAGATGTACCACGTGAGGAGAAGGATGATCCTGACATCATTGCATGTACCCTTGAGTTGTACTCTCATTCTATTTATACACTGATTGATCCTGGCTCCACACATTCTTTCATTAACTTGATGCTAGCAAAGAAACATAAAATGTCATTTGAACCCATAACATCTAAGATCTCTGTAACCAATCCTTTGGGTGACTGTGTCACCGTAAGTTTGGTATCTAAAAGTTGTACCTTAATGATCCAAGGGATTTCTTTTTCAGCCAATCTGTTGGCTTTACCGATTCATGAATTTGATGTTATAGTGGGACTAGATTGGCTCAGTGAATATCAGGCCTGGGTTGATTGCTCTAAAAAGAAGCTGTATCTCCGAGGCCTTGGCAAAGAAAGTGTCAACCTAATGAGTTTGAGAAACCCGTCTTTGTATGCGTTGACCTTGGAAACCAAGGATGAACCTTAGCTGCTCAATATTGACACCGTATGTGAATTCCCTGGTGTCTTCCCTGATGAACTTTCGGGTTTACTCCCAACCCGTGAGGTGGAATTTGGCATCAAAGAGCAACCTGAATTCTTTATCTCATCTTTTTCCCAACTTTCACCAAGTTAATTAAGCTAGCACCACCACTGTCATCTTCTTCTCTAAGCTCAAGCAAGCACCTCACTTCAATCCTTGGAGTTTCTTTGATTTCAAAACACCAATTGAAGCTCTTGGATTGGTGAGTTAAACCCCTCAAGCAACTTATGGATTCCATGGATATTTGATGTTTAATTTCAAGATTTAGTCTTGAAAGTTAAAGTTGAGCCCATGTGTTATAAGTTTAATTCCATGGAACTAGTGTTGTCTATAAGCCCTAGTAAGCTTGAATATTGATTTTGAATCAATAGTTTTGATCCTAGCGAATTCCCTAATCTTTTGCCTAGTTCAAGTATTGGAGGAAATCCCATCATCTCCGTCGAAGGCTAGGAACAAATGAATCATTCTCCTAGAGCCTTGAAAGCTTCGGGTTTGAGGTGTGTAGTCAGAGTCTCAAGATTAGGCTAGGTGCCTTTCCCAGTTTCATTTTTATTGGATATACTATTTCTAATATTAATAGTTTGGTTATTGCATCGAACCCTTTGAAGGGTGTGATGATAAGCTTCGGTAAGCTTCCTTATTGAGTTATTGAAATATCGAGTATCGATCATTGTCATTGAGTATTGAATATTGTCATTGAATCATCGAGCATCAAACTTTGTCATTGAAACATTGAATATTGAGTATTGGCATAACATTGGGAAAAATCATTGTTATTGTCATTGATCATTGGGCATCGATTATTGAATTATTGCTATTGGTATTGTTATTGGAATCACCAAATCATTGAAATGGACCTAAGGGTCGACTTATTGCTATCGAATCATTGAAACTATTGATATTGTTAATGTAATGGATATTGGTCTAAATTACTGGACCTTGGATTCAAGTGGACATTGGATACAATTGGAATACCATAGGATTTATGAGCTCTTTGGTACGGGTGGACTACGGTCCTTGGGCTACGGCCTTTGTATTGGCGAGGCGGAGGGACTAGACCATTATTGATTTCTGGCGAGGCGTAAGAATCCGCGTATCCACCATCTTCATCAATCCAAGGGTTGTAAATGAACTAAATGAATTATTGATGTTGAACATTGGCATGTAGTTATTGATTAATGTTACATTGATGTGAACATTGTCATATTACCATTGGACTATTGATAAAGCATGAAAATGAATGCATATTGATTTTTGACATTGTTTATGACTACCTCACTAAAAAAATTATGCCTAATGCATTTCATCTTCATGCATTTTCAGGTTAAGCAAGTGGTCGAGAGATCAGACAACCCAATCGAGGATTTTGGCAAGTTTTGCAAGGGTTAAAGTAATGTATACTTCTCTTACATACTCCTAGAATGGTGGCATAGTTGTTGTAATAGTCACTTATGTGTATTTTGATGTGTGTATGCCATGCATGCTATAAGAATGCTTAAGAAGGCCTAAAATGACTTTTAGAATTCGTTAAAATTGGCAAAAGTTGCTATAAGTGGCTAAAAAGGTGAAAACCTAGTAAATGGATTTGAATGACTTTAAAATATTGCATGCTGATAGGAATGTATGTTAGTAACTTGCTGGTAAAATTTTATTGAATTTGGACATCGTTTGGTAGGTTAAATTGGATTAAAACTATAGTAAATATGTCATTTTAGTGCAGGGCATATCGATACGAGTGATGGCGTATCGATACGGGTATGCATATTTGGACACGGTCAACTTAGCGTATCGGTACGTCAATGGGTGTATCGATACGAAAAGTCAACACTGGAATCTGGGAAAATAATTGCATCGATACGGTCCTTGAGGTGTATCGAAATGGTCAACCCTGGTCAACCCGTACCGGTACAGTTCCTTAGTCGTACTGATACAAACCCTGTTATTTGAATTTCTAAGGATTTTTAAATGTATCGTGTATCGATACAGATAGTCTCCATTTCGATACGAGTCGATTATTTTGTAACGACTTTAACGGTCTAAAACATAGGCGTACCGATACGGCCTCTCGAGTACCGGTACGGGTACAAATAAGTTAGTTATTAATTCTGTAAACTTGCAAAATGGTTACTAGAAATTATATGGAAGAATCGAATGGGTAAATAAAATCTGATTGGTATGAAAATTCATAGACACACTGTTTATTGACAGAATTTAATTGTAGCAAGCTTGATTTCTGAAACGGACCTATAATTTATTGGAATTATAGATTAGTCCCTAAAACTTGTAGAAGTTTAAAATAGGCTCTAATTGGTTAAACAAATCATATCAGATTATTGAATTTGTTTGTATTGTTTGCTAAGCATGATATTACTCAATTACACAAATATTGATTAATAATTGTCACACCAATCACTGTATTGTTTTTCGATAATGCCTACCGACCCGATTCTCTACCAGACCGGGAATGGGGTGTTACACATTTTCTCCTCCTTATTCGAAACCAAGTGAAAGAAGAAAAAAATGAAAACAAAAATATATAAAAGAAATTTGTGTGTAAAAATTCCTCAAAGAAATCACTATCAGTTGTATTGCTCTTGAATAATATCTGTAATTACAATAGAATGAAGCCTATTTATAGGCTTCAAGAAATCCTAAAATCCTAAAAACATATTCCCTACTTGTGCTCAATATTCTTGGAAAGAGAATAATTCCATTATTTGGGCATAAAACTCTTTCCTTACATGGATTACCTAGGATTTACATATATGGGTCTTGTTAATTGGGCTTGAGGTTCGAACAAAATAGGTGATTACAGCTGCCCCTCTTTGTTCATTCTTGTGGAACAAAAATATAGCAAAGACTAAAAAACATCGATTTTGTCCAGCCGAACTATACTAGTGATTCACATGTTACAACTTCGCCATGTTTGAAATTGTACCCTCTCAATGGGGAAGTGTATTCAATGCAAATTCTTGACATTTAAGGTTCCACCACCATCTTGTTTTTGGGGTGCTGTTATCCTTCAATCTTGAGGTCTCAACATATTGATGAGTTTAGCTTCCTTCATCTTGAGGGCTCATCATCTTTCTTGGGGGTGCTGTTATACTCTAATCTTGAGGTTTCAATGTCTTGATAAGTTTCACTTCTTCCATCTTGAGGGTTTGCCATCTTGCTTGGGGTTGTTGTTATCCTCAAATCTTTAGGTTTTAACATCTTCAGCTTCCTCCATCTTGATGGTTTGCCATCTTGCTTGGGGTGTTGTTATCCTCCAATCTTGAGGTTTCAACATATTCGGTTTCCTCCATCTTAAGGGTTCGTAATCTTGCTTGGGGGTGTTGTTATCCTTCAATCTTGAGGTTTCAACATCTTCGACTTCCTCTATCTTGAGGGTTTGCCATCTTGCTTAGTGGTGTTGTTATCTTCCAATCTTGAGATTTTAACATATTCATGAGTTTGCCGTTCTCCATCTTGAGAGTTCACCATCTGCAAAAATTAAATATTTCATCGTTAGATATTCATCTATGAGCGATTACCACCTTTTTTTTTTTTTATTCTTTTTCTTCTGATGTTGTTGTTATCCTCTATCTTGAGATTTCAACTTTTGACTTGGTTTCCTCTATCTTGAGAGCTCACCGCTCTATTAAGATTTGGCTTCCTCCATCTCGAGAATTTACCATTTCTTGAATTCTTATTTCTTTCTTTTGGCTTCCTCCATCTTGAGGATTCACCGCTTTTGATATGTTTCATTCTTGAAGGTTTTTTGCCTCCTTTTTGAACCTGTCTTCATGTATGAGTGAAGTAAAATACACTTACTATGAAATGTACTTAACTTTAATGTATGCACTTATCGTAAATGCATGGTGTTTTCTTTTATTTTTCAAAGGGATGCCCTAACTTTTACCAGTCATACCGGTTGCTCAATATTGTTCTTCATGCTTCAAGTTTCGTCTGATGGAACGATTGATGCCCTAACCTCTTTTAGGCCAATCCATTTTTTTGGAATCACTTCCGTGGGCGAACATCATCTTTCAAATGCCCTCTTCTCTCGATCTAGGCCTTACCATGTACTTTAGGCTCCTGTGTTTTTCAACTTCTTTTCAAAGTAATGTAGAGGAATCTTTTGTTCTACTACAAGTCACAGTCTATTTTTCTCGTTTCAATATGAGATGCTCATTAAAGAAAATTAGTTTTTCCATGAATACATCAAGCTAAATCAAATACCTGAAATTCCAAGTGCAAAGGTGCCATCGAAATGACTCACCAAAGATTGCCCCAAATATAGCCTGTGTTCAGAAGACTTTAAAAGTTGAGTCGATATCAGAGGATGTGAATTACCTTTCGGATTACTTTGATCCTCAATCAAGTTTTGGGCCACATTGGGCATCTAATCTAATTTATGTGGGTTTCTTTTCAATTTTTTCTTTTTTTGGGATTTCATCTCATCAGGTGTTTGACTTTGTCATGATTTTGAAAACTACTCATATAATATGGCAGCTATAGCGGAGTGCTCTCGAGATTTTTTTCTCTTCTCCTTCTTTTTAGCCTTTTTAGGGGAATCCAACTCATCATAATCTTTGGCTCAAGATAAATAACGAAGCATACAACAAAACCCTGAGCTATTTGACACTGTCATGATTTGAAAAGGTTATTGTCACTCATGTAGTTACAGTGGAGTGCCCCCAAAGGTTTATTCCACACTCTTATCAAGGAATACCTTTTAGCAAACCTAGACATTAGCGTGCTCTTTTTTTGCCCCACTTAGGATCGTTCATGATTTCCTGATTATCAACCAAAGTAAGTCATATCTTTGTTATCTTCGTAGTTCTCGGTTTCTACTAAACACAAGCTGTTCGAAACCAATCTTGGGATCAAAATTAATGTCATTCACGCATTTAATATATGGGGATCTAATTGACAGATATATTTATGGAAATGAAGTAATATTCTGGAAATATTTATTTTATTAAAAGTTAAAGTAAATAGTCTTGGTCCCTTACAAAAGACTCTCACTGCTTTCGGGCATAAGCAAGTGAGATTAATCCTCATGCATTACCTTTTAAAGAAGTTTTAAACTTCAAGAACATCTATTGCAACTTATTCAGTCATTGACTCTTTATGCCCTACCTTCATGATTGGGTAATGGATTGGCAGCCTTACTTGGCTCTATCGGATCTTCAAAACTCAGTTTATCGACATTTATCAGGTTCTGTACAATCTTCTTGAAGGCTATACAATGCTCGATCGTGTGCCCTAGATTTCCAGCATGAAAAGTGCAGTGAGAATTGGCATCATACCACTTCGGGTAAGGAGGCTGTAGTGGCGGACTATAATTAACTGCTAAAAGCCATCCTTTAACAAGATGAAGGGAGGAGTTCCTCATAATTCATGGGAATTGGCATGAATAAAAGCTTCTCTTGGATTGGTTTAGATGATCTTGAACTCTATATGGTAGGCTTGGATTGAGAGATCACTATCGGTTTAGAATAACCTGCATTGTAAACGCTTGTCACATTTATTTTGTTGTATTTCTTCCCCTATGACGACTTCTTGTGATATGAACTTCCTTCACCTCTAATCTTACCATTCTTGATAGCATTCTCAATGAGCTCACCAGATAGTACTAGGTCGATGAAACTTGTAGTCGCGTTGTCTATCAGGCGATTCAGAATTAGACCATCCAATGTCTGGATAAATATGACTACGACCTTTTTTTCACTGAGTGGAGGTTGAATTTGCACTGCTACATCTCTCTAGCGCTAAGCATATTGCCTAAAACTTTCATTAGGATTTTGCCCCATATGTTGTAGGTCCAACGATCTATCACTATGTCATTGATGTGTCGGTATTACTCTAAGAAAGTTTTGGCCATGCCTTTCTATGACCTTATCTAGTAGCAACTTAGCTGATTATACCATCTGGCGGTAGATCCTAGCAGACTTTCTTGGAAGCAATTGATTAACAGTTTATCATCCTTACCATATCCCGTCATTTTTTGGCAGAACGTGGTGATGTGAGCGTGAGGACAACTCGTCCCATCATATTTTTTAAAGTCTTGGATCTTGAATTTATGGGGTAGCACCAGATCTGGGATAAGGCTAAGTTCAATGGCTTTAATTGCGCCAAAAGTGTCCACTACCTCAATTGCTTCCATCTTCTCTTTGAGTCATTTGCAACGGTCCTCAATTTTTTTTGAAGCCACAACTTTCAATTTCTCAGTTTCTAGCAATTCATCTATTCCCAAGAGGAAATTTTTAGTTTGATTCTCATCTGGTTTGACTCCTGATTCTAAAAGAATATTCATGTGATAAGATACGCCAGCTTGATGAAGTTGTGACTTCCCTCGAGAAAGTATCACCTGAGGAAGAGGGTGTGGAGGATCCTCACTCCTGTCAATGGATTTTGTGGAAAGATTTATAACAGAGGCATCTCCCTTCTCGGGTAACTAAAAACCTAACATTTGTGCTAGTTGGCCTAGCATGTCCTGTTGAGATTTTAGGATTTGATCTCTCATTTGTTGTTGAGTGCTGGCTAACCGATCCTTTAGCTGTTTGGTTATGCTTGCTTGCAAATACTTTTAATCTAGCTCAATCTTTTTCAATCTGTCTTTATTCAACATTTTTGTTTTGTGTCGAGTATTGTAAAGGTGCTGAACTGACTGACTTTTTGTTTTATCCAGTATCACTATCACAAAACATTCCAAAGATTAGTCTTATTATCTCGAGAATGAATACATGTAAATGCAATGCTGGACTGGAATATATGCAAACAAATATGATCCTAATAAAATACATTTGATAATAATGTACTCAATACGATGCGTGCAAAATAAACAAACACAACAAAACAAATGAGTTAGTATATAATAGCAAATTAACTGCATGCATTTTAATTATCTATGGCTTTCTGTATGGCTCTAGTGGGGTAGGTGTCGACTATTGCTAACGCTTGGCAAACGATTGAATATTTAGTGTAAAAGTGCAAGAAAATTATGCCACGGTGAGTCATATGCGTGCAAGTATACACGGTCAGCAAGTAATACAACAGTAAGTTGAGTATCGAATCCACAAGGATTGACCAAGAACTTATTTGCTTAATGTTTACTTGTTTGTACGAGAAAAAGTGTTTGAAATGGTTTGGATTTTTGATTGAAAAGATAGTGAAAACAAAGTAGTGAAAATTGAACCAGTCTGGCAATGAAAGTTTTCAATTGAATGATGAGCTTTGGCAGGGGATGCCAGGATTTCATGCTACTTATGCCATCCTTTAATAATATCCTGCCTTGGTTTTATTGCCGAGCAGATTTAATTTAGTATTGCCTCTGTCGATGGCAATACCCTTAAGTTAACCATGATAAAACCCCTATATGTCTATAGTGAAGCTTTTCATTAATTAACTCGACTAAGTGTCAACCTTTACGCCTAAAGGGTGGACTCACTTCCAAAGTAAGTTCATCTACTTAAACATCTTCTGTTGAAGCTTCTCACCTTAGTATCTGGCAACTGATCGTTACCCCTTAAGTTTGTTAAGATATTAAGGTGCAATAAGCACACTATGCCAACTGTCGTATGGCAAAGTATTTGAGAAAGTTAAGTACTAGCAGATAGAAAATAATGCCAAGGCATTTAGATTATTAAAAACCAAACATAAAACTAGCGTTAATCACAAACATCCCCAAACTAACTAAAAAAGCTTAGTTCATGGTTAGGGGGTCCATCCACAAAATATCATCGTTTCTCATTATAAAAACAAATAAAACTAAGAGAATAGGCAAGAAGGAGATCCATCGATGCAGCCCTTTGAATGCTCCAAAGCTCTCAGTCTTAGTTGGTTGAACCACATCGCCTCTCGGTTCACCACAGTGCAGCCTCTCTTCGATCCCTTTTGATTGATTAACTTCTTCTTTAAATAGGCATGTGTTGAAACCCTATGAGGGGTTTGAAATTCGAAAATTGGTTGTGCAAAAGGATAAGCGTGTTATCAGATTATCATTTTATCTCTTTAACTGCTTATCTCTCTATTTGAAATTTAGGGATGATGCCATCATTCTTTTGCCAATGAAGCTTGGCATTCTTCATCTTTCTTTTGCCAACCAAGCTTGGCATCATCCTTTATTAGGGCTAACGTCATCATCATTCATTAGGGCTGACATCATCATCGTTCATTAGGGCTGACATCATCATCTTTTATTAGGGCTGATGTCATTATCTTTTATTAGGACTGACTTCATTATCTTTCAATCTATTGCCAACCGAGCTCGGCAATTCTCGTACAACTTTGCCAACCGCGACTTGGCATTTCTCTTCTGCTTCTCTGGCTTTCTTCTCCTATCCTGCTCTGCCAACCTACTCTGCCAACCTGCCATCAAAACCAGCAAAACAACATTTCACTCCAGAAAAATACAAATTCTAACTCCTTAATGTAAATGCATGATTTTACTAACTAAAATGCATGTATGTATACTCAAAGTCAAGCAAAAGCATAGCAATATATATATATATATATATATATATATATATGAAAAATAGTACTTTTGAGGAGTTAACGCACCCCTAAACCTAGCTCATTGCTTGTCCTCAAGTAATGTAACTAAACAAATATAGAAATAGAAAAAATAGGAAAAATACCTCGGTAAAAATTGTCATGGTTCTCAACACCTACCAGCTAGCAAAATATTATCCTAGGTCTGTCCTCGGATATTCAGTGTATCAATGACAAGCAAATAAGCAAATTCAAGTGCAGCAATATAGCTCTAGTCTAAGGTCATCAAGTGTGCATGAAGTGTGGGCAATATGCATCAAATGTACTCAACTCACTTAGTCAACTTTACTCCCAAACTCATAATTTTTATTATAAATATTTTCCCTTTTATTTCTTTATATGCCAAGGGTGTTTTTATGCTGTCATTTGATTAGGATTGCATCATGTATTGTTTGGCGTGAGACATAAGAGGGAGCAAATCACGAATACCCACTTTAATCCAGATTATATCACTAAGCTAACCCATTACACTCATACCTTAAAGTTATGCTGGCTTGAGAACTAAGAGGGAGCAAACCACGAAGACCCAAGTTAATTATTTTCCTTAAGGCAGAGGAGTGTTCTCAAATTTTTTTTAGCTTTTGGAAAAATATTGTTGCCTTATTCTTTCTTTCTACCCTGGCATTATGTTTTTTTTCTAGTTCATATTCAAGCGAACCTAAGTTTGTTTCGTAGACTAGATGCATACCTCGTGTAGAGTGAAACTAAAATTCCCTAAACTAGAGTTCAATTGCCAAGCTACTTGGCAAGGCTAACCTGCTAGTATAGAAATTCCAAATTCTAGTTTCTTCATCGGAAAGATAATTTAGCACAAATTCTCCTAAACTAGCAATGTTGGCAAAGATTATAAGTGCGAAATTGACCGAGGCAAAATTTTTTAATGGTTTGGTATGCATGTGTTAAATCCTACATGGAAAACATAATGCAAACTGAAATAT
The DNA here is from genome assembly GCA_019671005.1 of Hibiscus mutabilis. NCBI lineage: Eukaryota > Viridiplantae > Streptophyta > Magnoliopsida > Malvales > Malvaceae > Hibiscus > Hibiscus mutabilis. The sequence continues at coordinate 11,912,986 of CM033754.1, forward strand.
AAACATGAATGTCATGGCAATAAATGTAAGGCAACCCATACCCCCCCAACCTAAGGTGTACATTATCCTCAATGCATGAAAGCAACAAATATATACAAATGAAAGATGCATGAACATGTGAATGAAAATGAAATAAAATACGAGTTTAAGAAGATGAGAATTCTGGCCATAAAATGTTTGTTTTTCTTTTGATGAAACTCCCTCGACTATGAGCCATATGCTTTTTGCACTTAAAGCTGGGCTTTGATGCGGCTGTGGAAGCTCCAAGGTCGTAGATAACTTTCTCAACAATCTTCATAAGTTAAGAAACAATCGGAACTTCTATGGTAGCAGATGAGGCATGGTGCTACATGTGTGACAGCAACCTTGTCTTGGCTTTGGATTCTTTCATCTTCGGGCTCAGGTGGTGTATCGGTTCTAGCAGACTCAACTTGTACTGGAGAGACTCGGAAGGTGGCATCATATTGTGTAGGAGTGTGGGCAGAATGAAGACTAGCTGGCATGTCATCCTTGGCAAGGAGGTCATCCTTGGCAAGGAGGTCAGCAAGGAACTCAGGGAACGCTGGCAATGTATGTACAGACATGCCTTCAAGTGTTTTCCTCATGGCACAATCTCTGGCATAAATATACTGCCAGAACATAGAGTTCTGATCCTTAGCTTTCTCCATCTTTTGGAGGATTATCTCTTGGCGTTGGTAGATCTAGGAAAGCATAGCCACTGATCCAGTTGGTATAGAGTCACAGGTTTTGCCCTTGGAACCTTGACCCCTTTTTTTCTTTACCTCTGTGGCAGTCAGTTGTCTCCATAGGGTAGGGGTTATGGTGGTCCCCTTTTTCTTTTGAACGCTGTATGAATTGACCTGTAGCACGTTGTGCTGTAAACAGATAGTAAAAATAAAAGAAGGAAAAAGTAAGCTTCCATTAGTCTTACCAGTACACTTAAAGGCCTTTTCGATGATGAACCGTCCAACATTAATCTTGCGGCCAGTCATAATAGAGTGTAGCAGTGCCAATCTTTCCTCCAAAACTATTTTATTATGGTCGGCATAAGGTTTGCCTTCAAAAAGTGATTCCAACCCCTTGGCTGAGACTTTAGTGCCAACCATTTCACACTCTGATGGTCTTTTGATGGCACGTTCCATTTACTGCCAGCCTCACACAGTTCCTTCAACATCGCCATCCTCTTGGCATCATCCAAAGATTCTACAAACTTGGTGTTCTTCCTCTGTTCCATTAAAAAAACATATCATTTATATAACCTTTATCAAAACGCATAAACTTACCTCGAACCATCAAGAATGGCAAGTCTTTGGTCGTAAGATGAGTATAGAATTCTCGAACGATGTTGGCATAGACTTCCCCTCGTGGTTGGCAGAATTTTTCCCACTTGTGCGTCTTTATCACCGTGACAAACTTTGGGGAATAACCCAAGTTTGGCTCGTTCTTGAAATTGAAACCTTTCTCATAGCAGAAGGTTCTTGATGCAAAATTCTCCTCATACTTTTTGAGGATCTCTTCATTGAAAAAGATCTTGAAGGGTGTTGAAGAAGATACCATGAAAATCTTTTGAAAACTTGAATGGTGTTTTGTGAAGAAAAAAAAGTAAATCTTGCTTTTCTTTCTTGATAAAGACGATAGAAGGAAGAGTGAAAAGTCTTTAGCTAAAAATCAGTTAGGGTTTAAGTAGATGAAGAGGGAAAATGGTTGAGTATTTTAAATGGTGTTTTTAATTTGGCCGGTTAAGTAGGGATAATGATAAGGGTTTAGCGTGTTTGGGGAGGATAAACAATGATGTGATAAGGTTTAAAATGATAAGATGTCGTGGGGAAAGATGAAGTGATAAGGTGATTAGGTTTAAAATTTGAATTTCAACTTTTCACCTTGGGCGGCTAGGGTAAAATTCAACTCTTAGAAAAAATTTTCATTCTCTCTTGGAACAAACTCTATCAAGCCTTGGGCGGCTTGGTAAATTTCCTGCTCCATTTTTTATCGCCCCATGCTAATCCTCTGCCTTGGCATTCTGCCTGGCAACAAAATCTTGCATTCACTCAACAAAAACCTTTCAACGCAGTAAAAGAAAGATACAAATGAAGGAAAGATAAATAAATGAAAAATATTAAAAATAAAAAACATCTAACCCACTATATACACAAATCAAACAATACTGATGATGATCACGGAACTTCTGTCAGGAGGATAATCTCATTGGCATGCTTTTGAGTGCCTTCTAAGTAGTGTTTCAATCTTTGGTCATTTACCTTAAAAATTGTTGTCGTCTTGAAATCTTTTATATCCACTGCTCCATGAGCATATGGTCTCACAACTTCAAAGGGTTCGACCATCTAGACTTAAGCTTACATGGAAATAGCTTTAGCCTATAGTTAAATAACAAGACACGTTGTCCTACCTCAAATTACCTTGGTAATATCCCGTTGTCATGCCATCGTTTTGTTCTTTCCTTGTAGAGTCTGGCATTCTCGTAAGCTTGTGTTCTGAATTCTTCTAGTTCATTTATGTCCAATAAGCGTTTAGTACCAGCAGCTCTCTACTCCATATTGAGCTTTTTGATTGCCCAATAAGCTCTATGTTCCAATTCTACTAGCAAGTGGTATGCCTTCCTAAAAACGAGCCTATAGGGAAAAGTCCCCAACGAAGTCTTAAAGGCCATTCTGTAGGCCCACAAGGAATCATCTAGTCTCAAGGATCAGTCCTTCCTCATTGGATTTATAGTTTTTTCTAGAATGTTATTGATTTCTTTGTTTGAGATCTACGCTTGGCCAGCATTTTGAGGGTGGTAAGCTGTGGCAATATGTTGTTGGATTCCCTACCTGTACAGAGCTCTAGAGATTAAATTGCACTAAAAATACGTACCTTCATCATGAATAATAGCTTTGGGGGCACCGAATCTAGTAAAGATGTGCTTATGAAGGAACTTGGCAACAACCTTGGCATCGTTTGTTGCCAAAGCCACCGCCACTACCTATTTTGAAACATAGTCAACAACCACAAGGATATATAAGTTCTCGAATGATGGGGAGAATGACCCATGAAGTTTATTCCCCATACATCAAACAGCTACACTGGCATAATATTCTGGAGCGATAATTAATGTCTGCTAGAGATGTTATACGTCTGTTGGCATCGATCACATGCCTTGGAAAAGTAATGAGCATCTTTAAATAGTATAGGCCAAAAGAATCCGGACTGCAACACTTTGGCATCAGTCTTCATTCTAGCGAAGTATTCTCTATACGGTACTGCATGGCATAATTGTAGAATGTTGTGCTGCTCATCCTTTAGCACACATCAGCGGATCACTTGGTCGGTATATTGTTTGAAAAAAATTGGATCATCCAATAATATTGCCGAACGTCTCACAGAAAACTTCTCCTAGCATTACTTGCCAAATCCGGTGGAAAAATATTACTTACCAGGTAATTGACTATGTCAGCGTACCTTGACATTGAATCGACTGTAAAAAAGTATTCATCAGGGAATTCATCTTTAATGGCAGTAGCTCCACCTTTCTCTAGGTGATGCTCTAATCGTGATAAATGATCAGCTACCAATTTTTCACTCCCCTTCTTGTCTCGAATATCGAGATTAAATTCTTACAGCAAGAGCATCCATTGGATTAGTTTGGGCTTGGCATCCTTCTTTTCCAAGAGGTATTTCAATGCCGAGTGATCTGTATACACCACATCTTTGTTACCTATTAAGTAAGATCTAAACTTGTCAAATGCAAATACAACCGCGAGAAATTCCTTCTCGGTTGTGGTGTAGTTGAGTTGGGCTTCATTCAATGTTCAGATGGCATAGTAAGTGGTATGAAAAATCTTGACACGCCTCTGTCCTAACACAGCTCCAATGGCATAATCTCTAGCATCACACATGAGCTCGAAGGTCTCACTCCAATATGGTACCATGACTATGGGGGCATTAATCAATATGTCCTTAAGTTCATGAAACGTTTTTAAACAATAGTCATCAAACACAAAAGTGGCATTTTGTTCTAAAAGCAAGCATAAAGGTTTAGAAATTTTTGAGAAATATTTAATGAAACGGCGATAAAAACCTGCATGTCCTAAAAAACTTCAAATACCTTTTACACTTATAGGAGGTGGCAATTGTTTGATTACCTCCACTTTTGCCTTGTCTACTACCATGCCTCTCTTGGTTACTTTATGACGAGAATTAAGCCTTTCTTCGCCATGAAGTGACATTTTTTCCAGTTCATGACCAGGTTAGTCTCAATACACCTCCTCAAAACAAGCTCTAAACTCTGAAGGAATTCCTCAAATGTCTTTCCAAACACTGAGAAGTCATCCATGAAAATTTCTAAGTTGTTTTGTGTAGCGATGTTCGTTTCGCTAAAAAATGAGTTTTCGAAGTGTTTGTGGTTTTTCGGGTATTAAAATATTTATTCCGTGGGGTTTTAAAAAAACCACATTTTATTTAGAAATTGGAGTCGCCACCAGCCACTTAGGTAGGCCGGACACCATAAAACCAGAGATTTGAAAACTATTGGGTTCGGAAGTCGGTTACGGATGGGGAGGGATTAGCACCCCTACACTGCCCAAAATTGGTACTTTAATAATTACCGCTTTATTAATATTAAACTTTTCGGATTAAAGTGACGATTAAGTTAAGATTCAGTTATAAGTGCGAGTAACTTTTAAAGGCCCCGTTATCCGAGAGTAAACGCCCAACCACTATCACTACGCCTAATACTGGCCCCGTTTACGCTCTGATAAAAGGGCACCGCATTGAAAATTTACATTCCGTTATGCGACCTTAGAAAACAAGACATAACATACAATTCGTATTGACATGATACTAAAATATAAAAGCATGCATATTATAAAATTAAACAAAAATAATAAAATACACGGGTAAAAAGACAAAGCATGGTAAAAATGAAGCAAATACGAACAAGATAAAAACATGCTTACAAAAATGGATTAATTAACATCAACATGCTTGAACACATTAAGACAACATAAAACTGAAATATGGATAACATATACATGGCGTAGTATGGCACTAGAGGAAAACATGCTAGAATAAAAGCTAGTGCTTGATATTTGACATGCGACACAATTTATATGCATAGACTTAAAAACATGACATTTTTATAGCACCAAGAAATACACTAACATATATCCTAAAAAACGAGGATATGAAAATCCACGTGGGTACATAAAAACATGATGTACAAAGAAACTAAAACAATATCTAAAACAAGCCTACATACGATGAACGAACGAATTAAAACACAAAAAACATAATATCACAAATAAACGTAGCAAACAAAAAACATACCAACATGTAACCTGAAAATAAAGTGAACAACCCATACATGCCAAAATACAAACACGATAAGTACAAGTCAACTAAACATACCAAACGAACATGTACGTTACGAGCAAACAAAATAAACAACGTAGAAAGCACAACCAAAGTACGCAAATAAACATGACATTAGTACATGTATGAACAAAATGAACTTGCTGACAACATATGATAGAAATTAAATGACACAAACATTCAAACATGAGAAAGGTCCAAAATGCAACAAAAGGAAAATCATGAAGCAAAAATTAAATAAACAAAAAAACGTTCAGGGATTTAATTAAAAACTGAAACATACTTGCAGGGACTGAATATGCAATATGGCCAAGGGGCAAGCTCAAAGTACAAGGTTTGAAAACGCGGAATGGTCTGTGGGGTAATTAAACCATTTGAAATCTGATTTCGGTTAATTTAGTGATCAAATTGAAATAAACTAGAAAAGAAAATGACCGAAATTGTAATTGGCCCATGCGGCGAGCTTAAAACGAAAATATTGGGGACAATGGAGGATTTATGATGCATTTAGACCATTTTATTTTTATTTTGGGTCTATAAAACCGAATTATTGGACCCTTTATTTCATTTTCCCTTCATTTTTTATGCCCTTAAGAGAGAGAGCTCTCTCCTTTGGTTTTTCCAGAAGAAACGACCACCCAAAAAACAACATGAACCACCGCCGGCCGCTGTTAGTCGGTGACAGCAAAACCTTAGGTCGACCCAAAACAACCCCTTCGTCACGTAGAAACCAGATATCCCCTCAGATGTTAGGAAGAAAACAACCGTCCCCCTAGATCTAAAACAAGGCCGAACCCATTTTTGAAAGAAAAACCTTTCTTGAAATGACCCACCCCCTTTAGCGCTAGCATCCTACTCTGATTCACCCCTACAAGGGCTTCTCACTAGAGAATGGACCGACGGCGAAGGTAGACTCACATCCCATCTTTTTTTCATATTATCTTTTTTTTTTGGAAAATATACATGCATGAAGGAGGAAAGAAGAAGAAGGATTACCCACGAAACTCTATTTTTTCTTTTTGTATTTTTTTTATTTCTGGAAACTAATAACCCCCCTTTTACACTTTTGGTTTGTTTACATATATTGCTCTGATCTGAGTTTTTTGGTAGAAAATAAGACATGAAAATACATCTGATTTGATTTCGGTACTGACAATCCATTGTTTTGGTATTTTGCACGTTCTCTGAGCGTGGTGGTTGAGCTGGTGGTATGGCGGAGTGGTGCCGGCGTGGAGAGAGTATGGCAGCATCGTCTTCGGCCAGATTCACTCACGGCCGTTAGATCAGATCTGATCCAACGGCTGTGACTGCATAGGGAATGAACGGCCTAGATCTGGCCTTGGAATGAGCAAAGCTGCATCTGATCTTGACACGTGGCTTATCGGCCCTGCTGCATCAGCTAAATCTGCTACCTATTAAGCTACTTGTCGGGCTTGAGTCATAACCATCTTCATGTCTCGGTTTTTTTCCTGTATTGTTTGCTCGGCTTTTTGTTGTTTGACTGTTAGCGCCTCAGCACGGATCTCGCTGGTACGTAAAGAAGTCTTGAGACTCGCCATCTGTTCTTTGAGTGTTGCGTTTTCCATTTGAAAAGCTTGTGATTCATCCATTTCCTGCTGCAGACTTAATTTCAGGATATCGTCCATGGCTAGACTGCTTTCCAACTCATTTTGGAGGATGTCGCATTGGCTCTCAGCTTCTTTCAACTTTTGTGATAATGATCTAACTTTATTCTTACTATTCTTGCATTTCTGCTTCCAGCGTTCTGAATCGTTCCTCAGCTGAATCATGCCATTAATCTATTCTTCAACGGTGTCACCCAGACCGATATTCTTGAATTCAAAGTGCAGCTTTTGGTACTCGTCTTGTACACTGTTCAATTTCATGCTTAGATCGTGCCTCTCATGATCGAGTTGGCGGTACTTGCGCTTTTATTCTTGACTCCTAAATTTATCCCGCTTGAGTGACCCACATCTGTGTTACCCGAACCTTGGGTTGGGTATTGACCCTCCTTCGACTTTGCCCCTCGGGCAACAGCTAGCTCGCTGTAGAATCGGGGTTATCCATTTTTGAAACCCAAAACTCCCATTCTGATAAGATCTTGAACTCTGTCCTTCAGGGCCCTACAATTTTCAATGTGATGACTCGAATCGCCTATGTGGTAGCTGCACCAGACACGACTGTTGTAACCCTTCAGATAAGGAGGTTTCCTTGGTACAGACTTCACTTTTATGATAAGGCTCCTTTCAACAAGCAACAGAAAGTAACTCGGTGTATCTCATGGGTATAGGATAATGCCTTCTGATGTCATTGGATTCTCGGGCTTCCCTTGGTATCTACCCCATATATGCTGCTTGTCTGCTTCTTGAGATTGATCACAAAGGGATTCGATTTGTCGTATTTAACGGTGTTGTCTGTCTCGACATTCTGACCATTCTGTTCCACATTCTGATCCTCGATCAAATCTTTTCTGAGTTCGACATTCTGGTTACCTTTCATCATAGCATTCATCTGGTCCATCATCTCGGACATCTACTTCTTTAGTTCTTGTATTTCATCTTGCTTGTTACCAGAACTGACATTGCTTACCGAATTTGTTCTGGAGTCCTTGAATGATTCTTCTTCAGCTGTCCCTGGCCTAGTCTTGGGATGGAACTCCGGAACTAGACCCCTTTTCTTCAGGTCAACGAACCTTTGGTCCATCATGAACAATCTTCTATTATGGGAGAAACCACTCGAGAATCAATGCCCTGTGTAATGCGAATGCGATGAAATGCAAAAAAACAAAACAAAAAAGAAAACATGTCAGTACCGGACAAAAATGATAAATACATAATAAAAGGGCAAATTAAATGTGATAAACAAACAAGGTGATCCTATTTATATCCCGTCTAAGACACCTAAGGTTATCCGCATGGCTCTAACAGGGTGGGTTTCTATATGTTCTCTACATGCAGTTCTGGTTCTAGGAGGTACCCAAATTGTCCTCTACTAAGAGTAGCAAGCCCCCCGATCATCACCTATTATAGGCTCCTTTCAATCGGGTTCAATTCAGGGGGACCCATTCGCTTATGCCTGCACGAAGGAACGATATCCTTACGAAAGCATAAGGTACTCGAGCCCAGAAGGTACTAGCTAGGACTACACTGGAGAACAATATCTCCACGAAAGCATTAGCGTTTTCCCCCACTTAAAAGGATGGGTTTATATGCCAAATTTTAAATGCGTTAAAATAAAAGCGCAATTATAACCAAATGTTAATTTAATAGTCACTTTAATCCGTAAAGTTTAATATTATTAGAGCGGTAATTATTTGAAAAAGCTCGACTCTCTTTTTTGTTTTTGAAAAAAAAATGGTCCCCAGCGGAGTCGCCATCTGTAGCGATGTTCGTTTCGCTAAAAAATGAGTTTCAAAGTGTTTGTAGTTTTTCGGGTATTAAAATATTTATTCTATGGGGTTTTAAAAAACCGCGTTTTATTTAGAAATTGGAGTCGCCACCGGCCACTTAGGTAGGCAGACACCATAAAACCAGAGATTTGAAAACTATTGGGTTCGAAAGTCGGTTACGGATGGAGAAGGATTAGCACCCCCACACCGCCCAAAATTGGTACTTTAATAATTACCGCTTTATTAATATTAAACTTTCCAGATTAAAGTGACGATTAAGTTAAGATTCGGTTATAAGTGCGAGTAACTTTTAAAGGCCCCATTATCCGAGAGTAAACGCCCAACCACTATCACCACGCCTGATACTTGCCCCGTTTACGCTCTGATAAAAGGGCACCGCATTGACAACTTACATTCCGTTATACGATCTTAGAAAGCAAGACATAACATACAATTCGTATTGACATGATACTAAAATATAAAAGCATGCATATTACAAAATTAAACAAAAATAATAAAATACATGGGTAAAAAGACAAAGCATGGTAAAAATGAAGCAAATACGAACAAGATAAAAACATGCTTACAAAACTGGATTAATTAACCTCAACATGCTTGAACAAATTAAGACAACATACAACTAAAATATGGATAACATATACATGGCGTAGTATGGCACTAGAGGAAAACATGCTAGAATAAAAGCTAGTGCTTGATATTTGACATGCGACACAATTTATATGCATAGACTAAAAAATGACATTTCTATAGCACCAAGAAATACACTAACATATATCCTAAAAAACGAGGATATGAAAATCCATGTGGGTACATAAAAACATGATGTACAAAGAAACTAAAAAAATATCTAAAACAAGCCTACATACGATGAACGAACGGATTAAAACACAAAAAACATAATATCACAAATAAACGTAGCAAACAAAAAATATACCAACATGTAACCTGAAAATAAAGTGAACAACCCATACATGCCAAAATACAAACACGATAAGTACAAGTTAACTAAACATAACAAACGAACATGTACGTTACGAGCAAACAAAATAAACAACGTAGAAAGCACAACCCAAAATAAGCAAATAAACATGACATTAGTACATGTACGAACAAAATGAACTTGCTGACAACATGTGATAGAAATTAAGTGACACAAACATTCAAACATGAGAAAGGTCCAAAATGCAACAAAGGAAAATCATGAAGCAAAAATTAAATAAAAAAAAAACACATTCAGGGATTTAATTAAAAACTGAAAAGACTTGCAGGGACTGGATATGCAATATGACCAAGGGGCAAGCTCAAAGTGCAAGGTTTGAAAACGCAGAATGGTCTGTGGGGTAATTAAACCATTTGAAATCTGATTTCGGTTAGTTTAGTGATCAAATTGAAATAAAACAGAAAAGAAAAATGACCGAAATTGTAATTGGCCTATGCGGCGAGCTCAAAACGAAAATATTGGGGGCAATGGAGGATTTATGATGCATTTAGACCATTTTATTTTTATTTCGGGTTTATAAAACCCAATTATTCAACCCCTTATTTCATTTTCCCTTCATTGTTTTTGCCCTTAAGAGAGAGAGCTCTCTCCTTTGGTTTTCTAGAAGAAACGGCCGCCCAAAAAATAACATGAACCACCGCCGGTCGCCGTTAGTCGGCGATGGCAAAACCTTAGGTCGACCCAAAACAACCCTTTCGTCACATAGAAACCAGATATCCCCTTAGATGTTAGGAAGAAAACAACCGTCCCCCTAGATCTAAAAAAAGGCCGAACCCATTTTTGAAAGAAAAACCTTTCTTGAAATGACCCACCCCTTTTAGCGCCAGCATCCTACTCCGATTCACCCCTACAAGGGCTTCTCACCAGAGAATGGACCGACGGCGAAGGTAGACTCACAACCCATCTTTTTTTCATATTATTTTTTTTGGAAAATATACATGCATGAAGGAGGAAAGAAGAAGAAGGATTACCCACGAAACTCTATTTTTTCTTTTTGTATTTTTTTATTTCTAGAAACTTATAACCCCCTTTTTACACTTTTGGTTCGTTTACATATATTGCTCTGATCTGAGTTTTTTGGTAGAAAATAAGACATGAAAATACATCTGATTTGATTTCGGTACTGACAATCCATTTTTTTGGTATTTTGCACGTTCTCTGAGCACGGTGGTTGAGCTGGTGGAACAGCAGAGTGGTGCCGACGTGGAGAGAGTATGGCAGCGTTGTCTTCGGCCAAATTCACTCACGACCGTTGGATCAGATCTAATCCAACGGCTGTGATTGCATGGGGAACGAACGGCCTAGATCTGGCCTTGGAATGAGCAAAGCTGCATCTGATCTCGACACGTGGCAAAGGGAGAATGAACGGTCTTGCACGAGCGTTGCACGCACGAGTGGGAGACGAGCAGTCCCGGGGGTGAATTACATGCGTGCCAGCTGGATCATCTTGGTGTCATCTGGACCATTGGATCAAATCTCGATCCAACAGTTGGTAAGGTGACGGCTGCAAGGAAAAGAAGGGTTATCAGACTTGGTTTTTATAGGGCTTTTACAATATTGGGTCAGGCCAAAATGGGCCTTGTAAATTATATTTTTTGGGTTTTTTGTAATATTATGTGGACTTGACTGTTATAAAATATTTGGGTTTTATGTTTTGGATTTTATTTTACATTAGTCCAATAATAATAATAATAATAATAATAATAATAATACGATAGTACATACATACGTACACGTACATACTCATATACGTGTAACATACGAATACACAAGCAAACATTAATTAATGTAACATACTAACATACATGCATATAATCATACGCGTAATGTACACATACAAACAATGTATACATAAAGCATAAACACGTATGACACAAATAAATATTAACACATACATAATATGCATGCACTTACACGCATCACACCTATTTCACACACACTTTAATCACATATAATATGCATACATAAAATAATTATTAAACTAACACAATACTTATACACCGGATAAAAATGAGTGATTACATTTTGTAACCCCCTCGACCCAGCCTAGATGCCCGACTAAATCGAGTGAGCAACATTAGGCTTGCCGAAGAAAATCGGAGAAATATTACAAAAACCGGTCCATTTTTTTTCCTTTTTATCTTGTCTAGATACATATTAGTATTCCTAAATGATCATGCTCACAGCGGATAGAACTACAAGGAAAACGGACCACAGAAAGGCAGTCAATTATATATAATACATCTTAGGGACCAAAATGTAAATCTTGTAAGATTAAGGACCATTATCAAAATTAGGGTTACCAATCCTTAATTAGTAAGATTACATGCTCGTATATCAATTTACAGCTCAAACCCACCGTCAATGCTCATACAATTGTCAAAACAAGATTCAGAGACTGAATTGAAAGAAAACAGAACTGAACTTCCATGTCTTTAACAGAATTAACTACCAGTCGTATTGATATGCGGGCAACTGTATCGATACGGTGCTTTTTACAGACCAGCCTTGTTTCAGTATGCCATGTACCGTATCGGTACGCCAATTCGAACACAAAATCCAATTTAATATTGTTAAATATTGTACCGGTACGCTTGGGCCTGTAATGTCATTTTAAACTGGTTTTTCACTCGAATCTAGATGCTTTCAGGTTCTAATAACCCACATACATGCATATAAACATCCATCAAGACATACTCCATCATTTGCACCAAGATTAAGCAACCATAACGATTCAAATACTTTCAAAGGATCAATCTATAGGCATGCCCCTAAAACACTCACCTAACATACCAAAACGCTCAATTGAACATTTTCCATCATCAGCAACATCCAACATATTTCTAGCACCATAATCAACATGATAGATCAATCAAAGCATGGCATTCAACCCAAGCAATCTAGATGCATACCTAGGCAACCACCTAGCAACAACCAATAAGCAAATCCATAACATGCTTAACAGCAACAACCAAATCCAAAACTCAGCATTAACCATGCTCAAAACCAGGGAAAACAGATTTACAAATCCCAAAAACATGGTGAACTCATTGCCTTATTAACCGAAAACTTAAACCGAGTTCATACTCAAGGTAGTCTTGTCCTTGGATCACTTAAACTTTGCCTTTGCTGCCCCAAACCTCAATGCTCTGCATCATTAGGAAAAAGAGAGTGTAAGCACACATGCTTAGTGAGGATGCTCATAAAACAATGATGTAATAAAATCCTTTGAAAACTAAACACTTGTTTTCAAACCATGCTTATAACCAAAGCATTACATTGTTTCCAAATCAAAACATGCATAACAACCTTATGCAAAAACCATTGTAAATCACATGCTTAATTTCCAAGCATAAAATCATCTAACCATGCTTAAATCCCAAAGCATTATAAAATAGGTTCAACATATGAACTTTCATATATTGGCATTTATAATGACCCCGGGTACACAACCCTTACATTGGTAGTCACCCCTATCCACATACATATCGGATACACGAATTCTCGTACCATGCCTAGTTAAACCGCATGATACCCCAAACCTTGCCTAGTTAAACCGCAAGATTTAACAACCTCGCCTAGTTAAACCGTGAGTTTTACCGATATTGCCTAGTTAAACCGCAATGTCACCATCACCTTGGGCTGCCTAGTTAAACCGCATACCCCAAGAAATGTCCCAATAGTCCGAGTGGCCTAGTTAAACCGCCATACCTCAAAGACCCATGGCCACGATCGATTTTTTATATATATTATAGTGCACTTAAATCCTATGGCATGCCAACTATATCGGATTGTTTCTTACCTTGTCACATAGCCAATATATCATTCACAAAACCATTTACTCACTGTTTTTACAATGCATTAAACAAAAACCACATATGCAAACCACATTGCCCAAGCAATAACCCAGTCCCAAACGGAATGAAAACCAATGCTCAGTAGCATTCCACTTACCTTAAAACCATTGCATATGTATTCAAAACCATGCATTTACAGTAAGTAAAACAAACCATGTTTAAAACCTAAAACATGTAATCAATCATGCTCATATCCAATCTGGTTTAAGAACAAAAGAGGGGAAACTTACTTTCAAGCTTAGTTAAGTGTTTCACGCTTAACCTAAACTTCCAACATCATTTTGCAAACCTTTAAGATTCATTTAAAACTAGTTTCCACTCACCAATTACAATTCAACTTGCTTGTCAATGTATAATGAGCTCTCGGCAAGCAACAATCTACTTCAAGCTGCTTTGCCTTGATTATCCCTTGTTTTGATCACATAAAACCAGAGAAAACATGCATCAAAATGCATCCAAACCACTGCTTCAAAGAAAAACCCAGCAACTTACAAGTTTCCCACTCAAAAACCATCCAAAACTTATCGAAATCAATCTCAAACACCTTCCAACCTTAACCCAGCCACAATACAACGATTTGATACATCAAACTTCATCAATTAACATCCAAAAACCCTTTTACAACATCATTTTACTTCCAGCAATGATTAAACACTAAAAACATCACAAAAACCCTTAACTAACAACCTTTAATATTAGAGATTCAACTAGTTTCGAGATTACAATATTAAATCTGAGCTTTTAACATTATTAAACATAAAAATCATGATCTAACCTGACCAAGAACCCAGCAAAACAGATCCAATTCGAAATCTACCAATTTCACCAATCAAAACTCAATTAAACCAATTTTCCTCAAGTAAACTATCAAAACACATTAGAAAACAATTGTAAAGGATCAACAACTTAGGAATTTTAGTAAAGAACCTTTCATTAGAGGAAAAGAAGAAAGCTTACCTCTAATGGATGTTTTCTCCCTTAATTGGCTGATTTTACATGTGAAAACAAAATTAAAACAATAATTTTTTACTTGAAAATCATTTTGAATCCATTAGAAATCAAAATATTTAAAAAAAAGGATGATTTACCTGATGATTTAGAAGAAGGAATTAGTGTTTGGTTGGAGAGATTTTGAGATAAAAGGTTTTTGAGAAAGTTAGTTACGTGGCTTTTGTTTTAAAAGAATTAATTATCAATTAATTCTCCCCAACCTATTTTATTTTCCAAAACACTTTTAAAAATAGAAAATTAAAGGATAAAGTCTAAAATTGGACTTTTGGGCTATTAGCTCCTTAAAGATTCAAAGTTTTGACCCTTTACAGAACAGCCACTAAAAACAATTTTCAAAGACTTGAAAATCATTTTGAATCCATTAGCAATCAAAAGATTTAAGAAATTGATGATTTACCTGATGATTTAGAAGAAGGGATTAGTGTTTGGTTGGAGAGATTTAGAGATAAAAGGTTTTTGAGAAAGTTAGTTACGTGACTTTTGTTTTAAAAAAATTAATTGTCAATTAATTCTCCCCAACCTATTTTATTTTCCAAAACACTTTTAAAAATAGCCAATTAAAGGATAAAGTCTAAAATTAGACTTTTGGGCTATTAGCTCCTTAAAGATTCAAAGTTTTGACCCTTTACAAAACAACCACTAAAAACAAATTTCAAAGTTTGCATTTTGGTCACTAGTCCAAAATGCCCGATTTCCAAAATTCCTTTTTATAAAATTGATTTCACCACAATCATTAATATATTAAATAATTATTTTAGAGCATTTTCCATATTTTTATCACTTCCAAAAATATTTTATCCGATTTAATCCCGAAACTAACTCGAACCTCTAATACCGGTCCACTGGACCCTCAAACTGAACCCCAAAACTGCTAGACCCAAAATCGGGGCGTTAAAAATCTCCCCCTCTTAAGAAATTTCGTCCTCGAAATTTACATGAAGGAAAAAAATGCAAAAATTGCACCAACATATCTGCCTTACTCCCCCAAGTGGCTTCCTCGACACCTCGATGTCGCCACAAGACTTTAACTAGTTCTATCGTCTTGCCACGAAGAACCTTGTTGTTAGAATCAAGGATTTCCACCTGCTCTTCCTCAAAGGACAAATTCGGCATCAACTCAATATGCTCCACCGGCATAACATGCGAAGGATCCGATTGATACCTTTGTAAAATAGATACATGGAACACAATATGTATTTTCTCCAGCTCGAGAGGCAACCTCAACTGATAAGCCATAGGACCAACACATTCCACAACCTCATATGGTCCAATAAACCTCGGACTAAGCTTGCCCTTACGTCTGAACCGCATCACCTTCTTCTATGGTGACACCTTCAAGAACACAAGATCACCGACCGCATATTCAATCTCCCCACGCTTCAAATCCGCGTAAGATTTTTGCCGATCCGCGACCGCTTTCAAGCGATCACACACAAGCTTTACCTTTTCATCCGTGTCTTTCAACACATGCGGCAAGGAAACATGCTTTTCCCCTACTTCAGCCCAACACAAGGGCGTACGACACCTCCGGCCATACAATGCCTCATATGGTGCCACCTGGATACTCGCTTGGTAGCTATTGTTATAAGCAAATTCAACCAAAGGTAAATGCTTCTCCCAAGTTTCTTGAAACTCAAGAATACAACACCTCAACATATCCTCCAAAACTATGATAACACGCTCAGACTGTCCATCCATCTGAGGATGATACGCGGTACTGAATGTAACACCCTCAATGTATATTCGATATCTGAATACACATTAAAGATGTTACTAATAGATTTACACTAATTTTCAGACTTGTAAATTTTTTTTATAGTATTCTTGCTTATCTAGTCCAGCGGTTGGCCCTTTCTCAGTTTCTACTAAATTACAAATCTACGTAGAGTCACCTAGTTTCGACCCTAAATTGGTTTATAAAATACTTTAAGTAGTTATTAAAAAGAAAATATAATTTAGGGTAAAAAATATGTGTGCTGCCTAGACCCTTTCTTGATTTTAAAATCACTACACGATAAACAACCAACTAAATTTAAAATTGTTTGAAGCATCTTTTCTAATATTCTTAATTCCTCAAACTAAGTCATGCTTATAGATCATACAAAATAGCCACTTATTTATATCTATACATGCCCTACTAGACTAGGATGTGGTGATACTTACTGATAATGCAGGCTAACTTGATCGAACGATGTGTAGCTCCTCCTCTGCTATCTAGTCCAAGGTACCTACGTGTGATACAAAACACACGCTAAGTATAACTTAGTGAGGCATAAACGTAACAATGTAAACAATGATTATTAATCTATAATGCAAGAATAATCATGTAAGAAATTTGTACTATAATAATTATGTACTGTAAAGTCATGTACTGTACTGTAAAATCTTATGGCCCAAAGTAAATATCAAGTGATATAACAGTGCAATACAGTTTCTGCAAAATGGCAAGCGATTTTCGATTGCTGTTGATAACATTTTATCATGCATAGAACTACCTTACATGTATAGTTCATTAAACCAATATAATATTCAAGCCATAGGATTCGATCTATCTTACCAGTCTTGTGTACGATAAGCTTTTTAGCTTGCCTACCTGCATAAATGCATTTTAAGTTTTATAGCCCAAAGTACAAAATCATGTGATGCTATGGTACGTAAGTCATCAGGACACCGTAGTGTCTACGACGTTGTAGCGTCTGCATTACCGAAGCGACTGAGATGAGTACGTACTCAAGGACGCCCTTTGCTCCTCATACTCGCACATTTTTTGCTATGTAACACCGTAGTGTTTGAACCGACTTTGTAGAGTCTATCTCAACCCCGAAGAGTTTATCTCGCACCTTAGTGCTATGACACAGCTGCTAGGACTCTATGGATATCCAACTATACCAAAGATTCTCATGTGAACCTATGGTATACGAGTCATCATAACGACACCGTAGTGTCTAAACAACACCGTAGTGCTGGATTGCAACTGCTATGACTCTTTGGATATCCAATTATACCAAAGACTATCACACTAGTACTTGGGCATAACAATATAATATTTTCACCTTCAATATCCAATTCATCAATAATATCAACCATAATTCGATAATGGGCATTTCATTCCCAAAATCTGAAATCCGATTTATCTTAGATAAATCATTATGCCATATTTATGTATCACATATGCCATTTATTATTTCTTTGATCAACATACGTTTTCATTATTATCAAAGTTGACTTATTGCAAGTCTTCCTCATATATATATAACATATAAAATTGCACTCATTCATCTCACATATATAATAAATAAATAAATAAAAATGCACTCACCTGGGCCATGCGTGATATTAGCCTCACACTAAGCTATTTCGATACTTTTTCCTTGCTTTCTTTTGGTCTAGTCCCCCTGGACTCATCAATAGTTGTACAGTACCATTTGAACATATATAACAATATTCATGTTAGATTTTTAATCTAACATTGCTTAACTATAAAATACTAGCATAATTATTCGAATATAAAATTTTTCAAAAAATTTTCTCTTTTCTCCCTTAGTAGCCGAAAAGTATATTTTAGTCCCTACTGACCATTTTGCAACTTTTTCAATTTATTCAAGCCCGAATCACAATTACTCCATAATTCTAACATTTTCCATTAACTTTTACTCAATGCCCTTCAATCCACTAACCTTTGTTAAAGTGACATTTTTGTCACTAATTCCACCAAAAGTTTGCAAACTTGTACTAATTATTCAATCCAACATTTTTACAATTTTCTCAGATTTCCCCTTCTATTTTAACCCTTGGCCGAATTGATCACTAAACCTTTCCAATGTTTTTTTCATTCAAACAACATTCTAATATGCTCAAAATAATTTTTTCAACATATAATCTTCATTTTCAAGAATTGACACTTAAGACCTCAAATTCTTCCTACTTGGCAAATTGGGTGTCTAAACTTTTCAAGGACTTTATTTTAGTCCTAATGCCATAATCAAGCTTGTAATTTCATAATCTCTTCAAATCCACCACTAAAATAATTTTCACATTATTTTCCTTAATTTACCAAGCATGCCAAAATAGTCACTTAGAAAACTAGTTGAGGATTTTTCATTCTAACATCAAAATCAAGCTTCTAATATCATCAATCTTTCATTTTCATCATCAATTTCAAAAACCTAAATAAAACCCCAAATTATAGGTTTAGGGTTTATGTCTTCAAACATGAAATTAATCTAAATCTAAGTTTGATTTCAACTCCACAACACTTGATTTACTTAAATCAAACTTCAATCTCAACATAGAACATTTTTTTTCAAATTACTATGCAAAATTACTATCAATAGAAAGAGCATTAAGCATAGATCATTTTTTTCCAAAGCAACATACCTTGATTCTAACTTTGGAGCCTTCAAAATGCCTAGGAAAATTTTGTGTATTTTTTTTTCTTTTTTTTCTTGGTTTCGAAATGGAGGAGAGAGAGATGAACTCATTTTTGTTCATCTTTTTCATTTTTATGCCAAGTGTTTCTAATTAAATGAATTTCCAATAACCCTCCAACTAATTTTTATTTTCTAATTTGCCATCCCATAAAAGTAGAACCAAATATAGTTAGAATCCAACTAGAACATAAAAATATTCGTAAAATAATATTTTATGAATTTTCCATGGCTTATGGAACTATCTTTAAAATTCTAATTCGATCCGATATAATCGCTTACTACGATTTTCCATTTTTCGAACTATCGGGTAAAAACTGAAATTCTCATATTTCTAATTTCCATAAATAAATATTGTTGACCTAAAAAATATTCCATAATTTTGTAAAAATCAAAATCTTGAAATTTTGACTCAGTCCAATATACTGATAATTTACCCAAAATCTTTATCGGATAAATTTCTTTTAATAATCCTTTATCAGATATCCATACAATTAATATCAACTTGAACTGATTCCTTTTTTATCAGTCTCAAGTACTGACATGAGACATTCCCAATAGGTCACCCATCCTAGTGCTACTCTAGCCTGAGCACGCTTAACTTTGCAGTTAGATCCGGGTATCCGAATTCCACTTAAACTTTAACTGTGATTCCACATTCGGTCTACACCAATAGGTGCTCTATCTATTTTTGAAATAAAACACCTAACTTTTGGGAAATTACAACTTTGGTCCTTTAACTTTTCATATTTTGACTTGTACCATACAAGTTTTGAAAACTTATCATTTTGGTCACTAAACTTTAACCTTGAATTCTCATTCCAATTTTTCCTTGGATTATTACCAAACTTTGCGAGTACCCTAATTTGCTTATCCTCTACCTCATGGTACTCTTAATTCTCAGAAGTTTATTCTCTAGAATCCATAATTAAAGAAATCCTAACTTTTGCATTTTTGTCATTTTAGTCACTAAGTTAGCTTTTGAGCCCTTATCTTAGTACTAAATGACTCTGAAACAACATAGCAAATTTTTTGGGTATTACAATTCTCCCCCTTAAGAAAATTCGTCCTCGAATTTTAAAACGTACATAATTTAAATAGTTTCGGGTACTACTTTCTCATTTTCTCCTCGGTCTCCCAAGTTGCCTCTTCCACTTTATGGTTCCTCCAAAGGACTTTGACCAATGGAATTTTCTTATTTCTCAATTCTTTGACTCCATACAATAAAATCTCCACTGGTTTTTCTTTATATGTTAAATCAGGTTGCAATTCAATCTCTTCTGGAGTGATAACATGCGAGGGATCTAGTCGATACCTTCGCAACATAGAAACATGAAATACATCATGGATCTTGCTCATCTCTGAAGGTAAGGTCAATTGATAAGCCACTGGTCCAAATTTTTTGAGAATTTTATAAGGTCCAATGAATCTGGGACTTAGTTTCCCTTTTTGACCAAAACGTAGTACTTTCTTCCAAGGTAAGACCTTCAGGAATACTTTATCTCCAACTTCAAATTCAACATCCTTTCTCTTTTTGTCTGCATAAGCCTTTTGTCGATCCGCGGCTATTTGAGATTATTCTGAATAATCTTTACCTTATCTTCCATTTCTCGGGTTAAATCAATCCCACCTATTGTTAGGTCATTAAGAACATTTCGATCTTGTAATTTGAACAATTAAGAGAAGTTATGCACTTTCGTCCATAAAGTGCTTCAAACGGTGCTATTTTAATGCTTGTCTGATAACTGTTGTTATATGAGAATTCAACTAATGGCAAATACTTTTCCCACGATCCAGTAAACTCAATAATACAAGCTCGCAACATGTCTTCTAAAATTTGGATCGTTCGTTCTGACTGCCCATCCGTTTGTGGATAGAATACAGTACTAAAATTTAATTTAGTACCTAGTGTCTCGTGTAATGCTCCCCAATACCTCGAGGTAAACCTCGGGTCTCTATCTGATACAATCGATACTGGGACACCATGTAGTCGTACTATTTCTCTGATATACAATTCTGTATATTTATCCATTGAATAATCCATACGAACTAGAATAAAATGTGTAGACTTCGATAAACGATCCACAATGACCCATATTGAATCCTTTTTGTCGGGCGTAACTAGTAGCCCTGTTATAAAATCTATAGTCACTTTTTCCCATTTCAACTGAGGAATAGAGATAGGCTGTAACAATCCAGAAGGCACTTGATGCTCTACTTTAACTTGTTGACATGTCAGACATTTTGCTACAAACTCTGAGATTGCTCTTTTCATTCTCTTCCACCAATAGCGGGTTTTCAAATCTTGATACATCTTATTACTTCATGGGTGCATAGTTAATGGATAATAGTGAGCTTCTGTTAAAATCTCTTTCTTCAATTCACCATTGTCAGGAATATAAACTTTTCCTCGATAGTATAAACAACCATCAGACTTGATTTCATAGTCTTGTGCTTCCCCAGATTCAGCTTGTTTCCTCTTTTCAAGGCATTCTTCGTCCGAAAGCTGTAAATCTTTGATCCGATCCAAAAAAGTTGGTTTAAGATGAAACTCTGCTGCTAAAGTGTCTTGTCCCAAAGATAGTTGTGCATTCATTGTGCGTAGAACATAAAATATTTTCCGGCTAAGAACATTTGCTACTACGTTAGCCTTTCCAAGGTGATAATCAATAACCATGTCGTAATCCTTTAAAAACTCGACCCATCTTTGTTGTCTCAGATTCAAATCTCATTGTGTCATCAAGTACTTCAAACTTTTGTGATCAGTCTAGATATGACACTTTTCACCATATAAATAATGTCTCCAAAATTTCAATGCAAATATCACTACTGCCATTTCCAAGTCATGAGTCGAATAATTAATTTCATGAGTTTTGAGTTGTCGTGATGCATAAGCTACAACGCATCATTCATGCATTAATATACAACCCAAACAATTATAGGATGCATCACTATACAGAATGTACTATTTTCCTGGCTATGGTTAAATTAATATTGGTGGCTCTGTTAGAACTTTCTTTAATCTTTTGAAACTCTCTTGACACTTCTCTGTCCATACAAAAAAAACACCTTTTCTTAACAGTTGAGTAAGTGGCATGGTGATGTTAGAGAAGTTTTGGACAAATCGTCTATAGTATCTAGCTAATCCCAAGAAACATCTGACTTCCGAGACATTCTTTGGTGCTTCTGATTCAAGAATAGCTTGTACCTTCTTGGGATCCACTCTTATTCCATCAGCAGATACGACATGTCCAAGAAAAGTTACTTCAAATAACTAGAATTCATATTTGGAAAACTTGGCATAAAGCTGTTTATCTCTTAATGTCTGTAATACTACTCAGAGATGTCGATCGTGATTATCTTCAGTCTTAGAATATACTAAGATATCATCTATAAATACCACCAAAAACTGGTCCAAGTAGGGTTGAAACACCCTATTCATCTATAGCGATATCCTGAATGCTATCTTTGATATATCTTCTTCCTAAACTTTTAGCTAATAATAACTTAATCGAAGGTCGATATTTGAAAATACAGTAGTGTCTCTAAGCTGATCAAATAGATCTTCAATTCTTGGCAATGAATATTTATTCTTTATCGTCACCTTATTCAATTGTCGATAATCTATACTCAATCGTAAAGATCCATCCTTCTTCTTTATGAATAATATTGTGGCTCCCCATGGCGACACACTTGGTCGAATATAGCCCCGATCTCATAACTCTTATAATTGAGCTTTTAGCTCGCTTAATTCGGTTGGCACCATCCTATAAGGTGCTATCGATACCGGCTCTATTCCGGGGTACATATCTATTCCGAATTGTACCTCTCTATATAGAGGTAATCCTGGCAACTCATCTGGAAATTCTCGC
This sequence comes from Hibiscus mutabilis, assembly GCA_019671005.1. NCBI lineage: Eukaryota > Viridiplantae > Streptophyta > Magnoliopsida > Malvales > Malvaceae > Hibiscus > Hibiscus mutabilis. The sequence continues at coordinate 11,935,929 of CM033754.1, forward strand.
ATAGTTGGGATATCTTCCAACTTCTTGTTTGATACTTGCATATCAACCACATTAACTAAATATGCTTCACACCCATAATTTAACATCCTCCAAGTCATTACTGCAGAGGTTACTGAGTTTAGGCAATCGTTTTTTTCTCCTGCTACAACCACCTCAAAACCATCCGGTCCTTGAAGTACTAATTGCTTCTTTTTACATTTAACATCTGCATCATATGCAGATAGCCAATCCATCCCCAAGAAAATCTCAAATCCATGGAATGGTAGCTCCATTAAATTCGCTGGAAATTCAATTTCTTGATTCACTAAGGGACAATTCTTACATATCTGGGTCACTATAGCACTATGACCAAGCGGATTACTAGCAATCACATCACTACTAAAAGTCTCCATACAAATTCTTCTTTTAGTAACTAGTTTAGAGCTAATATGCGAATGAGTAGAACCAGGATCAAAATAAGCAAACACAAATTCTCTAAAAAAAGCAAAAATTTTATGCTATAATATTCGAATCATACTTGTCCTCATCTGTGCGTATATTATACAAATAACTCATCCTGAATATGAGTTAACTACCATATTTATTTCACTTTGTTGTATCCACTATGGGTCTTTTCTTAACCTTTAAAACTTGTCAACTGACGAAATCTAACAGTATCTTATTTTTCTTATAGCCATTAGAATCTTATTCATACTATTGAAGAACTACATCAAGTTATGCAAGCAATACATCAGTAACATCACATCCTAGGGGAATGTACACTTTAGCAAAATCATATTGGACTCGGTTTAACCTCCAGAATCGGCTAAACCTTTGCTCTGATACCACTAAATGTAACACCCTCAACGTATATTCGATATTCGAATACACATTAAAGATGTTACTAACTAATTTACATTGATTTTCATACTTGTAATTTTTTTATAGTATTCTTGCTTATCTAGTCTAGGGGTTGGCCCTTTCTCAGTTTCTACTAAATTACAAATCTACCTAGAGTCACCTAGCTTCGACCCTGAATTGGTTTATAAAATACTTTAAGCAGCTATTAAAAAGAAAATATAATTCCGGGTGAAAACTATGTGTACTACCTAGACCCTTTCTTGATTTTAAAATCACTATGCGATAAACAACCAACTAAATTTAAAATCATTTGAAACATCTTTTTTAATATTCTTAATTCCTCAAAGTAAGTCATGTTTCTAGATCATACAAAATAGCCACTTATTTAATATCTATACATGCCCCACTAGACTAGGATGTGGTGATACTTGCTGATAATGCAGGCTAACTTGATCCAACAATGTGTAGCTCCTCCTCTGCTATCTAGTCCAAGGTACCTACATGTGATACAAAACACACGTTAAGTATAACTTAGTGAGGCATAAACATAACAATGTAAACAATGATTATTAATCTGTAATGCAAGAATAATCATGTAAGAAATTTGTACTGCAATAGTTCTGTACTGTAAAGTCATATATTGTACTGTAAAATCTTATGGCCCAAAGTAAATATCAAGTCATATAACAGTGCAATACAGTTTTTGCAAAATGGAAAACGATTTTCGATTGTAGTTGATAACATTGTATCATGCATAGAACTACCTTACATGTATAGTTCATTAAACCAATATAATATTCAAGCCATAGGATTCGATTTGTCTTACCAGTCTTGTGTACGATAAGCTTTTTAGCTTATCTACTTGCATAAATGTATTTCAAGTTTTATAGCCCAAAGTTCAAAATCATGTGATGCTATGGTACACGAGTCATCATGACACTGTAGTATCTACGATGCTATAGCGACTGCATCGCTGAAGCGACTGAGATGAGTACGTACTCGCGGACACCCTTTGCTCCTCATACTCGCACATTTTGTGCTATGTAACACCATAGTGTTTGAACTAACTCCGTAGAGTCTATCTCGATCCCGAAGAGTCTATCTCGACCCCAAAAAGTCTATCTCGCACCGTAGTGCTATGACACAGCTTCTAGGACTCTATGGATATCCAACTATACCAAAGATTCTCATGTGAACCTATGGTATACGAGTCATCATAACGACACTATAGTATCTGCAATGCCGTAGCGTCTGATGGTGAGTACATACACGAGGACGCCCTTTGCTCCTCATTATAGCATCTCTTTGTGCTAGTCGACACCGTAGTATCTAAACAACACCATAGTGCTGGATTGCAGCTGCTATAACTCTTTGGATATCCAATTCATCAATACTATCAACCATGTATCATATATGCCATTTATTATTTCTTTGATTAACATACGTTTTCATCATTATCAAAGTTGACTTATTGCAAGTCTTCCTCATATATATATATATATATATATATATATATATAACATATAAATATGCACTCATTCATCTCACATATATAATAAATAAATAAAAATGCACTCACCTGGGCCGTGCATGATTTAGCCTACTAAGCTACTTCGATACGTTTTCCTTGCTTTCTTTTGATCTGGTACCTCTAGCCTCATCAATAGCTGTATAGTACCATTTGAACATATATAACAATATTCATGTTAGATTTTTAATCTAACATTGCTTAACTATAAAATACTAGTATAATTATTCGAATATAAAATTTTTGCAAAAATTTTCTCTCCTTTCTCCCTTAGTAGCCAAAAAGTCTATTTTGGTCCCTAGTGACCATTTTGCAACTTTTGCAATTTATTCAAGCGAATCACAATTACTCCATAATTCTAACATTTTCCATTAACTTTTACTCAATGCCCTTCAATCCACTAACCTTTGTTAAAGTGACATTTTAGTCACTAATTCCACCCAAAAGTTTGCAAACTTGTACTAATTATTCAATCCAACATTTTTACAATTTTCTCAGATTTTCCCTTCTATTTTAACCCTTGGCCGAATTGGTCACTAAACCTTTCCAATGTTTTTTTCATTCAAACAACGTTCTAATATGCTCAAAATAATTTTTTGAACATATAATCTTCATTTTCAAGAATTGACACTTAAGACCCCAAATTTTTCCTACTTGGCAAATTGGGTGTCTAAACTTTTCAATGACTTTATTTTAGTCCTAATGCAATAATCAAGCTTGTAATTTCATAATCTCTTCAAATCCACCACTAAAATAATTTTCACATTATTTTCCTTAATTTACCAAGCATGCCAAAATAGTCACTTAGAAAACTAGTTGAGGATTTTTCATTATAACATCAAAATCAAGCTTCTAATATCATCAATCTTTCATTTTCATCACCAATTTTAAAACCCTAAATAAAACCCCAAGTTATAGGGTTAGGGTTTATTTCTTCAGACATTAAATTAATCTAAATCTAAGCTTGATTTTAACTCCACAACACTTGATTTACTTAAATCAAACTTCAATCTCAACATAGAACATGAAACCCTATTTTCTCTCTCATCAATATCATGAACAATTCTTCAAATTACTATGCAAAATTATTATCAATATAAAGAGCATTAAGCATAGATCAATTTTTCCAAAGCAACATACCTTGATTCTAACTTTGGAGCCTTCAAAATGCCTAGGAAAATTTTGTGTATTTTTCCCCTTTCTTTTTTTCTTGGTTTCGAAATGGAGGATAGAGAGATGAACTAATTTTTGTTCATCTTTTTCATTTTATGTCAATTTTTTCTAATTAAATGAATATTAAATTTATTTAATTACTTAATTCCAATAACCCTCCAACTAATTTTTATTTTCTAATTTGCCATCCCATAAATGTAGAACCAAATCTAGTTAAAATCCAACTAGAACATTAAAATATTTATAAAATAATATTTTATGAATTTTCCATGACTTATGGAACTGTCTTTAAAATTCCAATTTGATATGATTACCCGATAATCACTTACTACGATTTTTCATTTTTCGAACTATCGGGTAAAATCTGAAATTCTCATATTTCTAATTTCCATGAATAAATATTGTTGACCTACAAAATATTCCATAATTTTGTAAAAATCAAAATCTTGAAATTTTGACTCGTCCAATATACTGATAATTTACCCGAAATCTTTATTGAATAAATTTCTCTTAATAATCCTTTATCACATATCCATACAATTAATATCAACTCCAACTGATTCCTTTTTATCAGTCTCAAGTACTGACATGAGACCTTCCCAATAGGTCACCCATCCTAGTGCTACTCTAGCCTGAGCACGCTTAACTTTGCTTTTCGATCTGGGTATCCAAATTCCACTTAAACTTTAATTGTGATTTCTCAATATTTGAAATATCGGATCAAACCAGTAATTCCACATTCGGTCCACACTAATAGGTGCTCTATCTATTTGTGAAATAAAACACCTAACTTTTGGGAAATTACAACTTTGGTCCTTCAACTTTTCATATTTTGACTTATACCATACAAGTTTTGAAAACTTATCATTTTGGTCACTAAACTTTAACCTTGAATCCTATTCCAATTTTTCCTTGGATTATTACCAAACTTTGTGAGTACCCTAATTTGCTTATCCTCTATCTCATGGTACTCTTAATTCTCAGAAATTCCTTCTCTATAATCCATAATTAAAGAAATCCTAACTTTTGCATTTTAGTCACTAAGCTAGCTTTTGGGCCCTTATCTTAGTACTAAATGACTCTTAAACAACTTAGCAAATTTTTGGGGTATTACACTGAAACTCAACCTCGAACCCAAAGCCTGATGCAAACATCTCCAGAACCTCACTGTAGACCGCAGGTCTCTATCAGAAACAATATACTTAGGTACCCCGTGCAAACGCACAATCTCAGCGATGTACAAATCTGCCAACTTATCCAACGTATACGTCGTATGCACTGGCAGAAAATGTGTACACTTCGTAAACCGATCAACAATCATCCAAATGGAATCCTTTTTAGCTGGTGTCAATGGCAACCTTGACACAAAATCCATGGTGCTTCTCTCCTTTTCCACTCCAGAATTTTCAACGGTTGCAACAACCCAGATAGAAACTGATGTTTTGCTTTAACCCACTGACACACCATGCACTTAGATACAAACTCTGCCACATCCTATTTCAAACCAACCCAAAAGTACACTTCTTTTAAATCGCGATACATCTTGGTACTGCCGGGATGCATAGCAAAAGGACTACAGTGTGCCTCTACCAAAATAGTATGCCTAAGCTCCGAATCTTCTAGCAGCACTATTCGGCCCTTAAAGCACAAAACACCATCATCATCAAAATAAAACTCTGATGGCTTGCCATCCGATATGTCATTAACACGAGGAACCAAAGAATCATCATACAGTTGCTTTGCTTTAATCATCTGTGAAAATGTAGGCTTAACTTGCAATTCGGCCAACAAACTACACTCTCGTGTCACACTCAACCTTGCAAACATCGCCCTAAGCTCGACCGCAACCTTACGACTTAACGCGTCTGCAACCATGTTGGCTTTTCCAGGATGATACTCGATCGTCGGTCATAATCTTTAAGCAACTCCAACCATCTACGTTGCCTAAGGTTTATATCCTTTTGAGACATCAAATATTTCAAACTTTTATGATCCGTAAAAAACCACCACTTTTCACTATAAAGGTAGTATCTCCAAATCTTCAAAGCAAACACCACCGTCGCAAGCTCCAAATCATGAGTCAGATAGTTCTCCTCATGAACTTTCAGATGTCTAGATGCATAGGCCACAACCTTTCCATCTTGCATCAATACGCAACCCAAACCAACGTACGACGCATCACTGTAAACCATAAACTCCTTCCCCTACTCAGGTTGGATCAACACAGAAGCGTGTGTCAATATTTCCTTCAACCTCTCAAAACTATGTTGTTGCTTCTCCGTCCACACATAAGGAACATTCTTTTGCAACAATTTTGTCAACGGTGCTGCAATACTAGAAAATCCTTCCACAAACCGTCGGTAATAACCATCTAACCCAAGAAAACTACGAATCTCAAACACTGACTTAGGTTGCTTCCAATTGAGAATAGCCTCAACTTTCTGTGGATCAACACAGATACCCTCCGCGGAAACCATATAACCAAGAAACATCACCTCCTTGAGCTAAAACTCGCATCTGCTCAACTTAGCATACAACTAATTATCCTTTAGAGCCTGCAACACAATCCGTAAGTGTTGATCATGTTGTTCCTCGATACGAGAGTACACGAGTATATCATCAAAAAAACCACCATGAACTGGTCAAGGTACTCATGAAACACCCTATTCATCATATCCATGATTGTAGTCGGGGCATTCGTTAAACCAAACATCATCACCAAGAACTCGTAATGCTCGTACCTTGTACAAAATGTCGTCTTATGCACATCAACATCCTTAACCTTTAACTAATAATACCTCGATCTTAAATCAATCTTCGAAAACACCGCTGCCCCGCGAAACTGATCAAACAAATCATCAATTCACGATAACGGGTACTTGTTCTTCACTGTCAACTTATTCAACTGACAATAATTAATGTACATACGCATCGATCCATCCTTCTTTTTCACAAAGAGAACCGGAGCACCCCAGGGTGAAACACTTGGTCGAACGAACCCATGGTCTAACAACTCCTGGAGCTGCATCTTCAACTCCTTCGGTGCCATCCAATAAAGAGCAATGGACACCAGAGTCAAACCTTCATATGTCTCGATGCCGAATTCCACCTCTCTATTTGGCGGTAAACCCGATAACATTTTAGGAAACACCTCCGAAAATTCACACACAGTCTGAATGTCCTGCACCCGAACACCCTTAGCTTCTGGATTCATAACAATAGCCAAATAAGCTTGGCATCCATCAAACATCATCTTCTCCGCCCGAGTAGCCGAAACAATATTGGATAAGAATTTCACATTCTCTCCAACCACAACAACTTCATAATCATCGGCTAACTTCAAGGAAATCCTTTTGGACTCGCAATCCACCACCACCTTGTGCCCACTCAACCAATCCACACCCAAAATAATGTCAAAACTATAGAGTGACAATTCCATCAGATCTGTGGCAAACTCGTGACCCTGCACTACCAAAGGACAACGCCTATACAACATTCTAGTTGTAACCGTCTCCCCAAAAGAACTAGTCACTAACATGCCAACATCTAAGATCTCAACAGGGACATTCAGCAAAGATGCATGCTCTCTTAAGATATATGAATGAGTAGACCCTAAATCAATCAACGACAACAATGAAAAAGATTGCAAGGTAAAGGTACCTGTGATCACATCAGTGTCATTGTGCCCCTCACAATGAGCATAAACTCGAGCCGGACCACCATTCTCTGGTCGCACAGTAACTGCATGAGTTGTAGCCCTTTGTCCGTCCTTACGCCTCTAAAAACTACCCTTGCCACGACCTCAGCCCTTAGTAGGTGTAGCAGCTTGTACCGGTGTATCTCTCGCTGCACGAGGACAATCACACTTCATATGATCTTGAGATCCACATACCCAGCAACCTCTAGTGTTTCCCCAAAACGTACCCGTGTGACGTCGACCACAACGCTCACACTCAGCTATAATATGCACATCCTGGTTCCCATGGCCACTACCACCACACTTGAACTATGGCTTGAACCTCTTATCCCGCAACCTCCTATTCTGCTTCCTAGAATAACCAGAATTAGTCGCTCTCTTACCAAAGCTTTTACTTGCCACTGACAAGGACGCAGCCAAGGATTGCTCAATATCTTTGGCACGGTTCACAAGCACATCAAAATCCATATAGTCTACCGCTAGCAGATATGTCTTGATATCCTTCACAAGACCATAGCAAAACATGTTGCACCTTTCAAGATCATCCGAAACCAACTCTGAAGTATACTGATTCAAGCAGACAAACTTCACCTCATACTAAGCCACATACATGACGCCATGTTCCAAAGCCATAAACTCACGCTTCCTTGCATCCAAATACTGAGGACCAAGGTACTTCTTCTTGAAAGCCCTTCGAAAGAACTCCCAAGTTACATCCGCTTCTGGAACATTAGCAATTATTGTTACCCACCAATGATACGCATCACCAGGTAATAGAGAAACGGTACAAACCTAACTTACGCTCATCATTACAATCCATCTGATCCAGAATACGAATCGTACTCTCTAGCCATTCCTCGGTCACCTTAGAACTCAATCCTCTAAACTCTACACCTTCCAAACTACGGAGACGCTCCAACGGTAATCCAGGGTTAACCACCACAGTAGGTGCTGGTGCTTGTACATGCACTCCAACCATCGCCGCTTGAAAAGCTCCCGTCATCGCTTGGATTAACAGAGTCAAATCCCCAAAAACTGGCTCTTGTAGAGCCGAAGTTACATCACCTACCCCAGCGTCAATAGGTGCAACCAACGGAGGTGGAGGAGGTAAGGTAATACGAGGATTCCCTCCTTCAACATTATTTTGCTCAGACCCGGTATTACCAGCCATCGAACGAGTCTCACGTCGAGCCATGCTAACAAAAGCATCAAAACACATTAAAGTCAGGCTAACATAAGGAAAGGATCCAAGACAACCTTATAAAACATTTTAAAACCTCGGTAATAGGCAATGTGTTCCCAATTTATACCCCAACATGATGTAAAACAATCATTGTACATATACACAACCACCGTGCATATCAAACAATAGCAAAGAATCAAACAACAATATCCCAAAATTTTGTAACCTAGCTCTGATACCAACAAATGTAATCCCCTCGACCTGACCTAGATGCCCGACCGAACCGAGCGAGCTACATTAGGCTGCCAAAGCAAACTGGAGAAATATTACAAAAATCAATACATTTTTTCCTTTTTATCTTGTCTAGATGCATATTATTATTCCTAAATGATCATGCTTGCAGCGGATGGACTACAAGGAAAACACACCACGGAAAGACAACCAATTGCATACAATAAATCTTAGGGACCAAAATGTAAATCTTGTAAGATTAGGGATCATTACCAGAATTAGGGTCACCAATCCTTAGTTAGTCAGATTACATGCTCGTATATCAAGTTACAACTCAAACCCACTATCAGCGCTTATATAATTGTCAAAACAAGATTCAATGAGTGAATTGAAAAAAAAACATAACTGAACTTCCATGACATTAACAGAATTAACTGCCAGCCGTATCGATACGAGGGCAACTGTATCCATACGGTGCATTATACAGATCATCCTCGTTTCAGTATGCCATGTACCGTATCGGTACGCCAATTCAAACACAAAATCTAATTTAATATTGTTAAATACTATACTGATATGACCAGCATGTGTTTCGGTACGCGGGCTTGGTTCAAAAAGCAAGTTTCCAGTAGTGCTAACAATACCAAAACCCCTACACTCGTACCAATACACAGTACTTGAAATTGCCTAGCCGTACCAATACGGTCCCTTGCGTATCAGTACACTTGGGCCTGTAATGTCATTTTAAACTGGTTTTTCACTCGAATCTAGATGCTTTCAGGTTCTAATAACCCACATACATGCATATAAACATCCATCAGGACATACTCCATCATTTGCACCAAGATTAAGCAACCATAACAATTCAAATACTTTCAAAGGATCAATTTATAGGCATGCTCCCTAAAACACTCACCTAACATACCAAAAACGCTCAATTGAACATTTTCCATCATCAGAAACATTCCAACATATTTCTAGCACCATAATCAACATGTTAGATACATCAAAGCATGGCATTCAACCCAAGCTATCTAGATGCATACCTAGGCACCACCTAGCAACAACAAATAAGCAAATCCATAACATGCTTAACAACAACAACCAAATCCAAAACTCAGTATTAACCATGCTCAAAACCAGCGAAAAACGGATTTAAAAATCCCAAAAACATGGCAAACACATTGCCTTATTAACCAAAAACTTAAACCGAGTTCATACTTAAAGTATTCTTGTCCTTGGATCACTTAAACTTTGTCTTTACTACCCCAAACCTCAATGCTCTGCATCATTAGGAAAAAGAGAGCGTAAGCACACATGCTTAGTGAGGATGCTCATAAAATAATGATGCAATGAAATCCTTTGAAAACTAAACACTTGTTTTTAAACCATGCTTATAACCAAAGCATTACATTGTTTCCAAATCAAAACATGCATAACAACCTTATGCAAAAACCATTGTAAATCACATGCTTAATTTCCAAGCGTAAAATTATCTCACCATGCTTAAATCCCAAAGCATTATAAAATAGGTTCAATACATGAACTTTCATATATTGGCATTTATAGTGACCCCAGGTACACAACCCTTATCTTGGATAGTCACCCCTATCCACATACATATCGGATACACAGATTCTCGTACCATGCCTAGTTAAACCGCATGATACCCTAAACCTTACCTGGTTAAACCATAAGATTTGACAACCTCGCCTAGTTAAACCGCGAGTTTTACCGATATTGCCTAGTTAAACCGCAATGACACCATCATCTTGAGCTATCTAGTTAAACCGCATACCCCAAGAGATGTCCCAATAATCTGAGTGGCCTAGTTAAACTGCCATACCTCAAAGACCCATGCCACGATTAATTTTTGATATATATTATAGTGCACTTAAATTCTATGGCATGCCAACTATATCTGATTGTTTCTTACCTTGTCACATAGCTAATATATCATTAACAAAACCATTTACTCACTGTTTTACAATGCATTAAACATAAACCACATATGCAAGCCACATTGCCCAAGCAATAACCTAGTCCCAACCGGAATGAAAACCAATGCTCACTAGCATTTCATTTACCTTAAAACCATTGCATATGTATTCAAAACCATGCATTTACAGTAAGTAAAACAAACCATGTTTAAAACCCAAAACATGTAATCAATCATGCTCATATCCTATCCGGTATTAAGAACAAAAGAGGGGAAACTTACTTTCGAGCTTAGTTAAGTGTTTCACACTTAACCTAAACTTCCAACATCATTTTGCAAACCTTTAGGATTCATTTAAAAATCAGTTTCCACTCACCAATTACAATTCGCCTTGCTCGCCAATGCACAACGAGCTCCCAGCAAGCAACAATCTACTTCAAGCTGCTTCGCCTTGATTATCCCTTGTTTTGATCACATAAAACTAGAGGAAACATGCATCAAAATGTATCCAAACCATTGCTTCAAAGCAAAACCCCGCAACTCACAAGTTGCCCACTCAAAAACCATCCGAAACTTATCAAAATCAACCTCAAACACCTTCCAACCTTAACCCAGCAACAATACAACGATTTGATACATCAAACTTCATCAATTAGCATCCAAAAACCCTTTTACAACATCTATTTACTTCCAGCAATGATTAAACACCAAAAACATCACAAAAACCCTTAACTAACAACCTTTAATATTAGAGATTCAACTAGTTTCGGGATTACAATATTAAATCCAAGCTTTTAACATTATTAAACATCAAAATCATGATCTAACCTGATTAAGAACCAAGAAAAATAGATCCAATTCGAAAATCTTCCAATTTCACTAATCAAAACACAATTAAACCAATTTTTCTCAATTAAACTATGAAAACCCATTAGAAAACAATTGTAAAGGGTCAACAACTTAGGAATTTCAGTAAAGAACCTTTTATTAGAGGAGAAGAACGAACCTTACCTCTAATGGATGCTTTCTCCCTTAATTGGTTGATCTTACATGTGAAAACAAAATTAAAACAATAAGTTTTTACTTGAAAATCATTGTGAATCCATTAGAAATCAAAAGATTTAAGAAAATGATGATTTACCTGATGATTTAGAAGAAGGAATTAGTGTTTGGCTGGAGAGATTTTGAGAGAAAAGGTTTTTGAGAAAGTTAGTTACGTGACTTTTGTTTTAAAAGAATTAATTATCAATTAATTCTCCCCAACCTATTTTATTTTCCAAAACACTTTAAAAATATCCAATTAAAGGATAAATTCTGAAATTTGACTTTTGGGCTATTAGCTCCTTAAAGATTCAAAGTTTTGACCCTTTACAAAACAGCCACTAAAAATAGTTTTCAAAGTTTGCATTTTGGTCACTAGTCCAAAATGTCTGATTTCTAAAACTTCTTTTATAAAATTCATTTCACCACGATCATTAATATATTAAATAATGATTTTAGGTCATTTTCCATATTTTTATGACTTTAAAAAATATTTTATCCGATTTAATCCTGAAACTAACTCAAACCACTAATATCGGTCCACCAGACCCTCGAACTGAACCCCAAAACTACTAGACCCAAAAATGAGGCGTTACATGTTCTCAATCATGTCCGAAAAAATAGACATCATGCAACGTTGAAACGTTGCCAGAGCATTACATAGTCTAAGGGGCATTCTTCTAAAAGTGAATATCCTATATGGACAGGTGAATGTAGTCTTCTCCTAATCTTCTAGAGCTATTGCAATCTGATTATATCCTGAATAGCCATCTAGAAAGTAATAGAATGCCTTACCTGTCAATCTGTCCAACATCTTATCGATGAAATGCAGTGGGAAGTGGTCTTTCTTGGTGGCATTATTCAGCTTCCTATAGTCCATGCACACTCTCCAACTGGTAAAAGTTATAGAAGGAATCAACTCATCTTTACTATTTTGAACCACGGTCATGCCATCTTTCTTTGGTACACATAACACCGGGCTAACCCACGAGCTATCAAAAATAGAATAAATTATCCCGGCATCCAGCCACTTGATAATTTCTTTTTTAACTACATCTTTCATACTCGAGTTTAATCTTCTCTGACCCTTAATTATTTTTCCATGATATTCCTCTAAGATTATTTTGTGCATGCAAATAGTTGGTCTTATTCCTCAAATATCAGCCAAGGTTCATCCCAGATCTTGCTTAAAATTTCCAGCAATCTTTCTTCGTGATCATTAGATAGATCAATAGTAATGATCACTGGAAAAGTAGAGTGTTTATCTAAGTAGGCATACTTGAGGTAGTCTGGCAACGGTTTCAGTTCCAATTCTGGTGGCTCCTTAATGGATGGTTTAGGTCCCTTCATCTCTCTGCCAGCCAACTCAAATGGCTCTGGCTAACCAAAGTAATTAATAACTTTATTCTCCAAGGTTGGTCCTTCAGTTTCTTTACTCGTCTTATTTTCATCATCCAGTTCTATGGCATCATCTTCTTCTTCTTGGCACAGCTGTGCCATGTCAATAGTGAAGATGGACTCTATCATCTCATTAGCTTGGCATTCCTTAGGTTTATCTGCGTATTTAAGAGCTTGTAAGTTTACCTTTATAAACACCAATTAAGGCTCTACTTGTAGCAAGGAACGGTCTACCCAATATAATTGGGACATTCATATCTACCTCATAATCTAAAATGATAAAATCAGTTGGAAATATAAATTTATCTATCTTTACCAACACATCCTCAATCTTACCCTTAGAATGTGCAAAGGATCGGTCTGCCAACTAAAGTGTTATAGTGGTAGGTCTTACTATGTAATCTTTATGCTTATGTAATCTTTATGGAAATGGTGGAGGTGGGTAAGCAAATGTTGACTATGTCGTCTTTGCCAAGGGTTTGCTGGCATTAGACTAAGGTCTGACATCGCTTATGTCTAATTCTTTCCTCTTTGCTTCTTTTGGTTCATCTATTGGTCCTTTTCTTTCTCCTGTCAATTAAGTGGTTGCTCGTCAAGTATCTCAGCCTCGCATTGTTTTCCACTCCGAAGAGTTAAATCTGTGTATTTTTAGTGCCTCTCTGCCGAGCATCTTTTTTATCACTTGGCAAAGCTCTCTAGGGTCGATTGCTGAGTGCATTGGCAATCTGTCTGATTTGAATCTCTAAGTTCTGCATAGATGCTGCCAAACTCTGGACAGTTGCATCAGTCCTCTCTATATATTCTGTCAAAGTCCCCTGATTGTTCCTTTGTCCTGCATAAAAATTGCTTTATACCCTCAGTGGCATGGCATTCTGGTTGAAACCTTGTTGAGCATTGTTATTCTGACGCTAGGAATTGTTCTAATGCTGGGCATTGTTGTTCTGCTATTGGGCATTATACTAATTACCTCCTTGATTTCCCTAAGCTAAATTTGGGTGTTGCCTCTATCCTGTATTGTAAGTATTGGAATTTACATTATAATTACGATTGAGATTGCCAACAAAATTTACCAACTCAGGGTTGGCAGGGCAATCTTTCATGTAATGGGCCTCCCCACATATTGTACATAATGGGTCTAATGCCTTGACCTCTTAGAATTCTTTATTCTTTTGCAAAGTTCTTACCATGCTAATAAGATTGGAAATCTTAGCGTGGATGGATGTTAGCTCATCTAGCGCTAATTTCCCACCAGTTTTAGTTCTGCTCCCTAATCTGGCATTAGGATACTCGAAATCATTAGTTGAGATCCTCTCAAAGAGGCCAACTACCTATGTATAATTCTTGTCAAGCAGTGAAGCATCAACAATAGTCCTGGAACGAGCATTGAGTCTATTGTAGAAGGTCTCCATCTGGGTCTATAATTTAGGAATCCATACATGGGACACCTCCTCAACAAGTCATTGAGTCTCTTCCAGGCATCATATAGGGTCTCATAATTAGGTTTGCCTAAATGTAATGATCTCACTCCTCAGCTTGGAAGTGAGTTTAGGTGGCTGAAATCGCAACAAATTTTTTTGGCATAGATCTCCCCATGAGGTGACAGAACCAAGTGGAAAAGAACTAAGCCACGTTTTTGCTCTATCTCTCAGGGAAAAATGTGAACAATTTTAGCTTCAATGTATCTTCTAATACTTCAGGCTACTGAAATAGCTGGCAAACTTCCATGAATTGCTTCAAATGTTACCTCAACTCGTTAGTAGGTGCTCTATCAAATTGTCCTACATTCAAAAGCATTTGTATCGTCACCAGTTTAAGTTCAAAATTCAGTGTATTTACCTCTGGACCAATCAATCCTATATCAAATTGTCTATGTTCAGTGCTGAATGTTCTCAATAGGTCTCTCTTCTTCCACATTAACAGTTGGGGCAACAGGTGCGGCCGGTATCCTATTGTAGATTGGTGGATTTCCCTGATTGTTTGGGTAACCATTGGCTCCTTTATTCCCTTGATGTGCCATCTCTCGAGCTTTTCTTTTTAACCTTTGTAAGGTTCTTTCAATTTCTGGGTCGTACGGTCAATCTTTCTTAGAAGGGCGATTTCTGGTCATACACCAATTAGAACAAATAAATAAAATAAAATAATAAAATTAATGAAACAAGTAAAAAATCAAAACAATAAATTTTGTCACAATCCCCGGTAGTGGCTCCAAAAACTTGTCGACTATTGCTAACGCTTGGCAAATTATTGAATATTTAGTATAAAAGTGCAAGAAAATTATGCCAAGGTTAGTCCTATGCGTGCAAGTATACACGGTCAGCAAGTAATACAGTATTAAGCTGAGTATCGAATCCATAAGGATTGAACAAGAAATTATTTGCTTAATGTTTACCTGTTTGTACGAGAAAAGTGTTTGAAATGATTTGGATTTTTGATTGAAAAGATAGCGAAAACAAAGTAGTGAAAATGGAAGCAGTCTGGCAACGAAAGTGTTTAATTGAATGATGAGCGTTGGCAAGGGATGCCTGGATTTCACGCTACTTATGCCAGCCTTTAATAATATCCTACCTTAGTTTTATTTCTGAGCAGATTTAAGATAGAATTGCCTCTATCGATGGCAATACCCTAAGTTAACCATGATAAAACCCTTATATGTATATAGTGAAGCTTTTCATTAATTAACTCGATTAAGTGTCAACCTTTACTCCTAAGGGGTAGACTCACTTCTGAAGTAAGTTCATCTAGTTGAACATTTTCTGTCGAAGCTTCTCACCTTAGTATCTAGCAACTGATCGTTGCCCCTTAAGTCTGTTAAGATATTAATGTGCAATAAGCACACTATGCCAACTTTCGTATGGCAAAGGATTTGAGAAAGTTAAGTACTAGCAGATAGAAAATAATGTCAAGGCATTTAGATTATTAAAAACCAAACATAAAACCAACGTTAATCGCAAATATCCCTTAACCAACTGTAAAAGCTTAGTTCATGGTTGGGGGGTCCATCCACAAAATATCATCATTTCTCATCATAAAAACAAATAAAACTAAGAGAATGGGCAAGAAGGGGATCTGTTGATACAACCCTTCGAATGCTCCAAAGCTCTTAGTCTTAGCTGGTCGAACCACGTCGCCTCTCAGTTCAACACGGTGCAGCCTCTCTTCGATCCTCTTTGATTGATCGTCTTCTTCTTTAAATAGGCATGCATGGAAACCCTATGAGGGGTTTGAAGTTTAAAAATTGGTTGTGCAGAAGGATAAGCATGTTATCAGCTTATCATCTAATCTCCTTATCTGCTTATCTCTCTATTTCAAATTTAGGGTTGATGTCATCGGTTGTCATTCTTTTGCCAACAAAGCTTGGCATTCTTCATCTTTCTTTTGCCAACCAATCTTGGCATTATTCTTTATTAGGGCTGACATCATCTTCGTTCATTAGGGCTAACATCATCATCTTTCATTAGGGCTGACATCATCATCTTTCAATCTATTTCCAACCGAGCTTGGCAATTCTAGTACAATTTTGCCAATCGTAACTTGGCATTTCTCTTCTGCTTCTCTGGCTTTCTTCTCCTGTTCTGCTCTGCCAACCTGCCATCAAAACCAGTAAAACAACATTTCACTCCAAAAAATATAAATTCTAACTTCTTAATGTAAATGCATGATTTTACTAACTAAAATGCATATATGTATACTCAAAGTCAAGCAAAAGCATGGCAATATATATATGAAAAATAGCACTTTTGAGGAGTTAATAGTGGGCTTTCTAAAGTCAAACATGTGGGTTTAGATCTAAGAAAAAGGATTCTCAAATCATCTTTACCCCCTACTCCAAGGTGGGTGAGAAGTTTAATCTTGGCCCATAACAGGCTTGTGGATTGGACACAGTTTGAGGGGGTGCATTTCCACTATATCTGTGTGGAGGGTTACTAATGAAAGCATAAGTACTTTGGACCCCGAAAGTTTTTCACTAGCCCATGCGGAGGGTTACTCACGAAGGCATAGCTACTGTTCTTCCACTTAAGTTGGATAAAGCCCTGGTAGATGGCTTATGTTATGATGCAATAATAGTTAAATACACCAACAATGCACACAAAAATACATGATACGAACATGAGAGAGGTCAAAATAATCATCTTGGAAAAGAAGTTGAAACTGCTTTGCAAGTAAAATTCAGATTTGCTTATGGTGGTGACATCAATGGAGGAAGCTTGAATATGTGGAGATGGCGTGATGAATTGATAGTTGTTGTTTTGTCCTCGGCACCCTCTTAGACGCAATTATCTAAGCAAGCAACCTCAAGCGGCTCTAACCCACCCTCCTAGATGCAATTACCTAGGCAAGCAAAAGTGTGAAGGTGATCTCCCTCACAAGAACTCGATGATCTTATTTTGAATATGGCTTCTAGACAAGTTTACCGAACACTTGCAAACTCAAAGAATACTAAAATCTCCAAAGAGAACTTTTTATTAATCAATGAAATCTGAATTACAATGTGGGTGAAGCCTCCTTTATATAGGTCATGGAGAAGTTTTAATCCTACTAAACTTAGGAATTAAATACAATAAATAAATGTTAAAATCTAATCTCCTAATTAGATAAGTAACTTCTAATAATAAATAAATGCTAAAAATAAAATCTTAATTAAATAAATATGATCATAATAGAAATTGCAGAATCCTATGTTGATTTAAATTACAAATAATCAAATAAAATCTTGAAAATTCGTAATTATCCAAAAATCTCGTATTAATCCCGTATAGGAATTTCTGCATGCGCTATCTTCGCTAAAATAGACGTATCTTGAGATCAAGATGTCCGATTGAGGCGTTTCAAGATGCGTTGGAAAGATAATTTGCAGCCGGACAAGTTTTAAGAAGACATGTTGACCCATAAATGCCTGGATCCCATCCAAAAATGCTTCGCAAGTTGACTGATGTTTCTGACTTGCAAAGCAGTTTCAACTTCTTTTCCAAGATAATTATTTTGACCCCTCTCATGCTCGTATCATTCCCCCACTCATCAAAAAGATTCGCCCTCGAATCTAGATCAGTAAATGGAGGAAGTTCATCAAAGTACCATAGAAGAGAAGACGTCTTGAAGGATCCTTTTGCAGAGTCTCTTTTTGTAATGTAATTTATAAGTTCCTTCTTATTGGGATCATCACGATTGTTCTTTTGGTCGCAAAGTAATTCATTCTCATCTTCAAAATTGTTATTAATGCTAAAAAAGGAATAAGCATAAATAGAATTCTGAAAACATTCAATGATACCTTTTGATTGTAAGGTACCTTCGTCGGTGTTTGTCGTTTGATGATCATCTTGAATCGTAATAGTAGGTTCGTCACTGGAAACAAACACACTACTTATAATTTCTTCCTCATCAAAAGGCAAGGTTAAACTCTCGATGGTATCGTCTTCCTCATGTTCTTTAGAAGAACAAATTTCTTGATCATGCTCCGGATCAAGAATTTCAATATCATTAGAAGACATGAATTTAGACAACATATCTCTCAAAACTTTTTCTTGAAAATAAAATTTATCTGGACAATCATACCCTGAATGATATAGTCGACAACAATAATGACATCGAGTCCCCAAAAGGGTAAAATCCAATACGTTGCTCAATGACATCCTCAAGAACAACCTGAATCCGATACCAAATGATAGAGTAGCTCAAATTCGAATAAAGAGAAAAACAAAACAAACCAAAATAAAGAACAAATCTAAAAAATCAGATTTGCTTATGGTGGTGGTGTCAATGGAGGAAGCTTGAATATGTGGAGATGGCGTGATAAATTGATAGTTGTTGTTTTGTCCTCGGCACCCTCTTAGACGCAATTATCTAAGCAAGCAACCTCAAGCGGCTCTAACCCACCCTCCTAGATGCAATTACCTAGGCAAGCAAGAGTGTGAAGATGATCTCCCTCACAAGAACTCGATGATCTTATGTTGAAGATGGCTTCTAGACAAGTTTACCGAACACTTGCAAACTCAAAGAATACTAAAATCTCCAAAGAGAACTTTTTATTAATCAATGAAATCTGAATTACAATGTGGGTGAAGCCTCCTTTATATAGGTCATGGAGAAGTTTTAATCCTACTAAACTTAGGAATTAAATACAATAAATAAATGTTAAAATCTAATCTCCTAATTAGATAAGTAACTTCTAATAATAAATAAATGCTAAAAATAAAATCTTAATTAAATAAATATGATCCTAATAGATATTGCAGAATCCTATGTTGATTTAAATTACAAATAATCAAATAAAATCTTGAAAATTCATAATTATCCAAAAATCCCGTATTAATCCCGTATAGGAATTTCTGTATGCGCTATCTTCGCTAAAATAGACGTATCTTGAGATCCAGATGTCCGATTGAGGCGTTTCAAGATGCGTTGGAAAGCTAATTTGCAGCCGGACAAGTTTTAAGAAGACATGTTGACCCATAAATGCCTGGATCCCATCCAAAAATGCTTCGCAAGTTGACTGATGTTTCTGACTTGCAAAGCAGTTTCAACTTCTTTTCCAAGATGATTATTTTGATCCCTCTCATGCTCGTATCAATACAGCTAACTACCAAGTAAAATAACTCGTGACCAAGTTGTGCCCTCTTAAAATATCCCCACCAGAGTCGCCAAGCTGTGATAACAGAGTCGCCACCAGTCCCTTTTATTATATTTGGCGTACCGAAAACCTAAAAATAAACCAGAGTTTAAAGATTAGCACCCCCACAACGCCCGAAGAACGGCGCTTACTTGATCACTAATATTTTCTTTGGTAATCCGAATGAATGCATGCAAGAATTAATGAAAAAAATTCTCAAAGTTCCAAAAGTGACCCGAATTCACTCACGGTTGAGGAAACCCTGGTCAATTTTAGATGCAAAGGGATTAAAACATTAATCCTTAAAAATTCAAAAATATAGTCTCGCATAAGAGTTTCAACCGTTCCCCAACGGCTAGGAGAAGACCGAATTAACCCTAATTAGAAAAGTATCTCGCTTTTCATGATGCAAGGAAAAATCTTTTTTGAATGGCATTTTATGTTCTTTTATTCTTATGGGTGATTTAATGTTAAAGTTTAAATATTAATTTTACATATGCGGGTAATTAATCTTAAAGGCTTTAATTAATTATTTACATCTAAGAAAAAAATATTTGTTTTTCTAAAAGATTACCTAAACAGATTTTTATTTAATTGCATACAATTAAGGAGAGTGTTTATTTACTTTTCTAAATAATCTACCAAGTTAGTTATTAAGAAACAAATTATTTAAAGAATTTAAATCTATGTCATTTATCATATTATTACTGAACTAACCTACAAGACAAATTATTTAATTAAGTCATCTAAAACTTATTAATATTTACAAGGGAAGTTAGCCTAAAAGTAAATTTTACAATTAATTTATTTACAAATTTTTATATAGAAATTATCAAATAACATATATTAACCTAAAACTTAAATTTTATTTACATGACATAATTACTAATTAGATTTTTTGTTAAAAAGGAAGCTATAAATTAAATAACACATAATTAAATTGCATGAAGTAAAAAGAACAAAAAATAAAGGACTGAAATTTAAATAAAAAAGACTAAAGTGAAGAGATTGCAAACAGTGGGGGTCTAAGTGTAAACTTGTCAACATGGGGTACGGGTTGAACCGCGAACCATACGGCACCACTGTTGTTGCCGCTGCTGTCGAACGTCGGCCATTGTACGCCAACAATGTGCCACCGTCACTGCCCCTGCTCCGACGGTGGTGGTTCCAGCTCCCTCCTTCGGTGATGGTGAATCCTCCACCAACTTCAATTAACGAGAACACGTACTCTTTTTTCCTCCTTATTCGAAACCAAGTGGCAAAAGAAAAAAATAAAAATATATAAAAGTAGTGTTTGAGTAAAAATACCTCAAAGAAATCAGTATCACTTGTATTACTCTTGAATAATGTTTATAATTACAATAGAATTAAGCCTATTTATAAGCTTCAAGAAACCCTAAAAATTCTAAAACCCTAAAAAGTATATTCTCTACTTATACTCAATATTCTTGAAAAGGGAATAATGTTATTACTTGTCATCAAACTCTTTTTTTACATGGATTACCTAAAATTTACATATATAGGTCTTGTTAATTGGGCTTGAGGCCCGAACAAAATAGGTGATTACACGCGGATAAGTTGGCTGCAATGGCGCGGGGTTTGCCGATTGGAGACTCTCTATGTTCAACTGCCTGTTGCTGTGCAACATTTGCTTGTCACTGAGGTCCCTCGGATCCTATAGTGCTTGATCTCTGTATTAGCAAAAAAAAATGCCAGCTTAAGCACGTTGTGAAGCATATTTTAAAAAATGAGATCAAATTATAATTATGTGTACCTATTACATGGATAATTTGAATATGATATATTAAAAGAATCTTAGAAATAAATTTTAACGACACTATTTACATTTTTAAGAATCAAATCTAAGTTCACATCTAAGTTATCCGTGTCTTAAAGTAATCCGTGTTTATTTGGTTTAGCGAGATGAGTTGCTAAATCCTTTAAAAGCATAGTCAGAGGTTCGAATCTTGACGTTGTGAATAAAAAAATGGGTTGAGAAAGTTACCCCATATTTGACCTCTAATGTGATTCGGATTAGTCGATCTTTGGGAGAAAAAATGCAAAGAAAACAATACTGTATGAATCAAAAAACCTGCTTTCAAACGCCAAATATCACAATTATTAAGCTAATAACAGTATGTACTCTCCAGTCACTAACTATATCCCTACAAACAACAGCCTCTTGGATTCAAACCAATACACTAAATAACAATCTGGTAATATCTTGACAAAGGATCGTCAAATCTCTCATGGTGATGCCGGAGATGTATCAGTTCCGGAAACGTGGGAGGCAGCATCTTCTTTTGATATGCCAATGTAGTTGGTCGGACCTGCCAGCTTCACACTGTCCCTCTTCCCATCTTTTGCTGCAGATCTGCTACCATTTTGATTAGTGTTTAGGGACAATCATCTGCTCGGGGTTCATTTGCTCTAGGCCCCGCCACCTTCTTTGGACCAGATGGTCGAGCAGGGCTTGGTCTTGAACCGAAGACGGCTTCTTGATCTGTGTTTGCTGTTCGCCAAACTTCTTCTGACCCTGTATATATGCAAAATGAAAAGACTTTCAGCTGAAAACTCCTCTTTTATTTCACCTTCTTCCTTACTCTAACTTCTGGTGTTAGATAAGAGTAGACCTGTCAGTTCTGACCCAAACCTGAAAATAGGACCTGATTTACCTGAATTTGACCATAAAAGTCAACAAACCAAAACTAATCAACCCAAACCTGAAATGACACAACCCAAAATGACTCATACCGAAGACAATTGAATTCAATATGACCTGAACCTAAGTACCATACCCGTATGACATGAACATAAAACAATCCGACCTGAAAAAACCAATGGGCAAATCTAAGTGACATGAACCCGAAATGATCCAAAATTTTAAAAACCAAATTGGTCCAAACTAGATTGACCCAATCCAAAACTACTCTCCCAGCCCACTTGACAGGTATGGTCAATGAAGAATCATATTTCCATACTGATGTCCTCATATGTGTCGGATATGGGTGTCGAGCACTGGTACTTTAGGGAAAATAATGACTCGGAGCAACATAGTTCTGCCAATTGAGATCTATGTTCATGCTTCAAGTTTTGTGGTAAGAACTAACAAATGAATCAAAACCTTACCCTAAGCCTCAGCTTTTCTTCTTCTCGTTCTTGCCTGAGCATTGCATATTCATCTAGCATGGCAAGAAGGGGAACACCATCATACGTAAACAATACGCCACGATCTTCTTCCCAAGCTCGAGTTTTGGTAACAAAAGTGTCAACCATACCTACAAAAGGCCAATAAAACCAATGAATACAAAAAACCATGGGCCACGCATGCATGCAAAGCAGCATTTCATCTCTCAAAATAGGAATCCCATGCAATAGCAATATGATGACTGCAATAAGGTATATACACTAACTTTTTTCACTATCAAACCTTCACCTTTGATATAATATAAACATATATAATATGATTAACACGTTCTCGAAGCAGAGAATAAAATTGAAGGCATAGTTCTTTCTGTTGAGCATTGTCAAATATAGATTACAATGAACTAAAGATGATATATTAAATTGCCAATGACAGTTCTAGAGATTTGTGTTTATGTATACCAACGTTATTGCCTTCTGTTTAACAAAATAGAAAAGGAAATGCACATTCATACATTATCTACCTATGGCACATGAATCACCATACTGCAAATATGACTCTAGATGGTCCTACCTGGAATTTTATTGACCAGAATACGAGCTTTCTCAGCACGCTTGAGATTTAAGTGTGCACCCCTGCTTGCATTGTACCGGTTCTCATCCTATTTTAGCAGGAAAAAATCAGTGGAAGCAAAACGCTCAATTTCGGGTAGAGGCAATAAGAATTAACAGGGAAGAACACCGGCAAATCAGTGTCTTTACTCTTTACTAGTACCATTTTTTATACATTTCCCTATATAGAAGTACAGAGGCATGGATCTTAAGAATGCCGAGAGCTAGCAGTCAGCCAGTCACTCGTATTTGAAAAATCCGAAACATTTATAAGGGAACTTTGGAATAAGATGAGGGATTCAACGATCAGCCCCAAGGTACATAGAGTTTACTAATCAGGAAGAAAGAGATCAAGCTGCAGCACTTAACCGAGATCAAATTGTATCATGTCAGGATGAAAGATCGGACAACAATAAATCTACACAAGTCAACACACCCACCCACAAGGGAGAGAAAAGTGGGAGCAAGAAGCCAGAGAGAAAGAGAGGCTGAGGAGAGATCATAAATACCCGATTGTAGTCTTCAAGCCAACTTTCTTCTTCATAAGCTGACATCCATTTTTCAACCCGGTCCAATATTTCTTTCCTACTAAGGGCTTCTTCTTTTGCTTTCACTATCTGATTATCCATGTCAGCTAGTAAATCAGTAGGCTCAACATTCCCTGAATCAATCAGTGCCATAATTTTCTCCCTGGCAGCCTCGGGATCTATCTCTATATGGGCGCAGGCAAATATCTCCTCAAGCTCCGCTTGCCTTTTGAAAGCTATTTCCTTCATCCTGCTTGACTTTAGCGTATCGAGCCTTTCAACTTCCACCTCCGCCTTAAGGAAAAAATAAAATGAATATAAATAAGAAATTGTCCACATTCAAACTTAAACAATCAACCAAGAAACTAGATTACCTGCTCAATCAGTTCCAATGCAAGAGCATCAGAAACTGCCACTTCATCAACTGATGCAGAAATGTTGCATGTAACATGGTCGAATAATCTTCTTTCTTCCTCAGGGGTGTCCACCAAATTCCAAAGATCAATTAGATGAGTTGCCAACTCTTGAAGCTGTCAAAAGAGGAAAACATTGACTTCAAACTTTGATTTCTTTGAACAAAAGTACGAACAAGAATTTATAAGCTCAGATATCTATATCCAGTATTCAAAATGACCCCATTAGACCGAATACCACTTTGCAACGGTTTAAGTAACAAGGCATCAAGAAGAAATTGGAAGTACATTTTCCAAAGTTTCTATAAAAGACAACGTACCTTATGAAGCCTCTTCTTCTTATCTTCCTTTAGAGCTGAAACTGTCTTGACCAACATCGATAGTGTGTCATTGCTTATGCTTTTTGACTGCACACCAGTGGAGTCATCTAAGCTTGGATGAACTTCAGTTACAGTACCAAAGAAGTCCATTCCAAGGACAGCACAGAGATCATGTACGGTGCTGACTAATTCGTGAACTTTACAAAGCCGATCACTCTACAATGCAATGAGAAGTTAGCGGAATGGAATCATGTAAAAACTAGATATGGGTAATCAGATATCAGTCAAAGAATTGACCTTCTCCTTTTGAAGTTCTTTCAGCTTTACTTGATATTCATCCAACTTCTTCAGGGGCAAGTCGGACTCATCCACTGCAGGAGCATCCGTCTGCTCATTGGCATTGCCAGCAATTTCCTCACATATCTTCTGAATCTGAAACTGTACATCGGAAAACTCCTTAACTCTTTCCTCCTTTTGTTTCCATAGCTGTTCAAGAGCTGGTGCGATAGCAGCAAGTTGTTCCTTAATCGTCTCAGATGCCTTCTCTGGCTGCCATCAAACCCAAAGGAATAATGAGATCTCTAGCTCATGGTATGCCACGGTAAACTTATAAATAGCTTCCTATCATCCATAGCAACTTCGAATAGAAGGTAAAATTAAGTGATTACTCACAATGCCAACAGAACTTTTGTCTCCGAGAGCTGATACAAGAGTAGAAAGCTCGAGTTTGGCATCTGACAGGGTCTGAAGAAGAAGTGCTCTTGATTTTGCAGCCAGCTCGACCTTCCTCTTGTAAACATCCAAGCACTCTTGCTCTATCTGCAGAAGCATCTTGTCCCTCTCTTCATCACTTTCACCAACTTCATCCCAAATTTTCTACAATCATTCGAAAAACAGTGTACCAGCTATATTTCTTACAAACAAGCAGGTACCGGTGTTAGAATCATAGAACATTTTAGAGTGTTTCTCTGTTAAATCTTATTTCAAAAATGTTGTACAAGAGTACTCCTTTTATAGACTTTACAAGTAGTTAACCTAGAGTAGTCTACCTAAGAGGTATAACTCTTATCCTTTAATGAGATAGAGTTTATCTTGATTTAAACTTTTAAATTCAAACTATTAGATGAGATAAGATAAGATTACAACATTTAATTTACATCCAATATCCTACACTCTTCGTCAAACTGGTGTGTATATGTTGTATACTCCCAGTTTGGATGAGAACTCGTCAAAGGTCACTCTCGGAAGTGCCTTTGTAAAGATATCCGTCAGTTGACTCTTTGTAGGAACATAGTGCAGCTTTACGACACCACTGTTTACCTTCTCATAAATAAAATGTCTGTCAATTTCGATATGTTTAGTCCGGTCATGCTGTACTGGATTTAGCAATACTCATTGCTGATTGGCTATCACTCAGTACCTCGAACTCCTATTTTTCATCCAACTCCAGCTCGGTGAGAAGTTTTTTAAGCCACATGCCTTCGCAAATTCCAAGGGCCATAGCCCTATATTCTGATTCTGCACTACTTCGAGACACCACAGTTTGCTTTTTACTCCTCCATGTGACTAAGTTTCCCCACACAAACGAACAATAGCCACTCAAAGATTTTCTATCTGTTAACTCTCCTGCCCAGCTAGAATCTGTGTAAATCTTCACAGATCTGTCTTGATTTTTCCTGAAAATAAGTCCAAATCCCGGTGTAAACTTTAAGCATCGCAGAACTCTATTGGTTGCCTCCATATGTTCTTCTCTAGGATTGCTCATGTGCTGGCTGATTATGCTTACTGGATAAGCTATATCAGGTCTGGTGAGTGATAAATAAATCAGTTTCCCAACTAGCCTTTGGTAGGATTCTCTGTTCACGGGAGTACTCGTGCCATTTTTTCCAAACTTCAAGCCTGCATCCATTGGAGTGTCTGCTGGTTTACATCCAAGCATTCCAGTTTCCGAGAGCATGTCCAAGATGTACTTTCTCTGATTTATGACTATTCCCTCATTTGATCTAGCCACCTCCATTCCGAGAAAATACCTAAGACTTCCCAAGTCTTTAGTCTCAAACTCTGTTGCCAAAAAAGTCATTAGTTTCTCAATTTCCTTTGTGTCATCTCATGTAATGATCATATCATCAACGTAAACAATAAGGAGAGTTTTTTACCATCTGAAGCTACCTTCTAAAACAAGGTGTGATCTGCCTGTGTTTGCTTGAACCCGTTCTTCACCATGGCCTTCGCGAATCTGTCAAACCAGGCCCTTGGTGATTGCTTCATCCCATACAAGGATCTATTTAGTTTGCACACTTTTTGTTTCGTTGAGCCATCCTCTAAGCCTGGTGGGATCTGCATATATACTTCTTCTTCAAGCTTTCTATTCAAAAAAGCATTTTTGATGTCCAGTTAGTGCAACTTCCAATCTTTATTAACTGCTAATGAGAGCAGCACCCTTATTGTATTCAGTTTTGCCACAGGTGCAAAAGTCTCTTGATAGTCTACTCCATGTGACTGAGTAAATCCCTTTGCCACTAACCTTGCCTTGAACCTCTCAATGCTTCCATCAGAATGATATTTTACTGTGAAAACTCACTTGCATCCAACCACATTTTTTCCTTCTAGCAGTTTAGTTAAACTCCACGTGTTATTTTGTTGTAGGGCTTTGACTTCTTCTTCAACAGCTTTCCTCCTATCATGACTTTCAAATGCCTTTTCCACTGTTCTAGGGATCCTTACACTGTTAATATTAGTTGTAAAAGCCTTGAAACCAGACAATAGTTTTCCATAAGCAACAAATCTATCAATAGGATGATTAGTGCATTTTCTTACCCCCTTTCAGATTGCAATCGGAAAATCATCTAAATTCTCATGAACTAGACTTTTTGAGACATCATTGCTTACCCTTTCCTCCATGGCAGCAGGACTTAAGATCAGTTCTTGGCAAGTACTAGGCTGATTAATGGGTTCTGTGATAATTTTCTTCCTTCTGGTATAGGGAGTAAGCTGTTTGACTAGAGATTGTGGGGTTTGAATAGTGTGAGGCCTGGAGATCTAGGTTCTGGAGAAGGTCTTCCTACTGGAACATTATAAGAGATGGGAGATGTAGGCTCTAGGGAAGATCTTTCTACTAGAACACTAGGAGAGCTAGGAAATGTAGGCTCTGGAGAAGTTGTAGGATCATCAGAGTTGCTAGGTTGTTCGTCCTGTGTTTGTTCAAAAGTCTGAAAAGGAGACAACAAAGGAAGAATATGAGTAGGAGTAATAGGTTGAGATTCCTCACATCTCTCCCCCTGAATCTTAGTCCCTACAAAATAAGGTTGATTTTCAATGAAAGTAACATCAAATGAAACATAGGTTTTCTTGGTAATAGGTGAGTAACATTTGTAGCCCTTCTGACTTGATGAGTATCCTGTAAACACACACCGCAAGGACCTAGGATCAAGCTTACTCCTATTGTTGCTATGCACATGAACAAAAGTTGTGCAGCCAAATACTCGAAAAGGAATAGCAGATGACCATGGTTTGAAATGTAGAAAAAGATGTAAAAGGGTGTCAAAAGGAGTTTTGAAGCCCATAGTTTTGCTAGGCATCCTATTAATTAGGAAAGTAGCAGTAAGAAGTGCTTTCCCCCAAAGATACTGAGGAGCATTAGCAGAAAGCAAAAGAGACCGAGTTACCTCAAGTAGATGTCTGTTTTTTCTTTCAACAACCCCATTTTGCTGAGGAGTGTTGACACAAGAAGTAAGGTGGAAGATACATCTCTCGAAAAATGGAACCAAGGGATTTAGTAAGATACTCATTCCCATTATCACTCTGAACTATCATTATTTTGCGTTCAAATTGGTTTTCGATCATGTGATAGAACGTTTTAAATATCATTTCAACCTCTGATTTTTCTTTCATAAGATAGGTCCAAGTAACCCGAGAGTGATCATCAATAAAGGACACAAACTAGCGAGCCCCAGATACATTTTTAACTTTAGAAGGACCCCAAATGTCGTTGTGTATGATAGAGAAAGGAGAGGTAGGTCTAAATTTAGTGGGAATGTATGATTGTCTTGTATGTTTGGCAAGTTGACATGCATCACAGGTGAATGACAAGGGATGCTTATTCAGGAACAACATAAGAAACAATTTCGCAGGATAGTAGAAATTCGGGTGTCCTAATCGAAAATGCCATAGCATGATATCATTGGAAAGAAAGGAAGAGTAAAAAACTGTAGACATAGGACAACTGGGAATAGTTTTGTTTCAAGAGGATAGGCCATCAAGAATGTAGAGTCCATTGTGTCGCCTAGCATTGCCAATCACCGTCCTCGAGTCTTGTGCCTGAGAAATACAACCAGACAGCCCAAAGTTAACATCACAATTCTCATCTTTAACAATTTTGCTAACGGACAGAAGATTGCAGGCCAGTTTTGGTACATAAAGAACATCAGACAGTACTAGATGATCATTTAATTTAATAGAACCACTTCCTGATACAATGGAGAGAGATCCATCGGCAACTTTGATAATGATGCAAATGAATGTGGCTTGTACTCATGAAAAAGGTCACGATTGCCTGTCATATGGTCAGAAGCACCAGAATCCACTATCTAACTCCAGGGATTGACTGTGGCCAAACAAGAAATTCTACCTTCTGTAGCAGGAAATGCGGTAGAATCTGATTTGGAAAATATTTGACCAAACATCTGTTAGAGCTCCACAATCTGATGCTTACTGAAATTGCTGGAAGAACTGTCATGCACAGTAACATGTGCTTCTCTCGGGTCTTTGACCCGTTGGGATTTCCACTCTACTGGTCTCACTAATTGAGATGAAATGGGAGAAAGAGACGTATCTGAAAGGGTAAAATCAGATGGACGAGAGCTTATTGGAGAGCTAATTGCAGAAGCAACAGGTTCTGTTGTAGCCATGTTTTCTAAATAGGGAAGAAAGGTCGAGAGAAAAGAGGAAAAAAATTGAAATTTGGAAGAAAGGATCGACTTAAACTGATACCATGTTAGAATCATAGAACATTTTAGAGTGTTTCTCTGTTAAATCTTATTTCAAAAATGCTGTACAAGAGTACTCCTTTTATAGGCTTTACAAGTAGTTAACCTAGAGTAGTCTACCTAAGAGATATAACTCTTATCCTTTAATTAGATAGAGTTTATCTAGATTTAAACTTTTAAATTCAAACTATTAGATGAGATAAGATAAAATTACAATATTTAATTTACATCCAATATCCTACAACCAGAAACAAAGATTTTAATGAAGATAGCAAAGTTAGAAGCCATATTACCTGAAGTTCCTGCAGTAAAGAACCACAAGTGGTTTCCCCAAGAAGAGGGTTTTCTGTGTTTACCATTTAGCCTGCGACAGGGGAATCATTTAATAGACCTTAATACAATTTTCTTTAAAATCTTGAAGCACACATGAAAAAGAAGAAACCACAGCCTTTTGTTTGTGTTCATTCATTTAATTAAACGAACTACCGAATGTTCACGAACGTAAATGAACGAATAAGCCTTTTGTTTGTGTTCATTCACTTAATTAAACGAACATAAAATATTATTCATGTCCGTTCGTTTAATAAATAAACGAACATAAACAAACTTCCCGCCGAACGATTCGCTGAACGTTTGGTTCGTTTACAGCCCTACCTACTATATTTAAAGTATAAACAATTTCATTTCGTTCGATCTCATGCCTTATGTTGTGGCTGGTTCGTATGGTTAAAGAAAATGTTTGGCTGGTTATGGCATAGTTTTACTTGTTCAAGTCGAGCCTGTTTTCGTACTACATCGTACGAATGCATCAAAAGTGTGAGGTTAAATCTATTGAGCTGTTTTCGATACGAATATCTTTAGCTTGCTCAAAGTTGAAAACAAAAACACCAATATACATGTGTACATATACACACATTTGCATATGTTTGGTCATTTAATTAGTTTGCAACTTTGTGCTATTATAAATAGAATACAACCCTTGGATTGAAATAATCTCCTTTCATCATATAGATTAAGCCTTAAGAATGAGACACTACATTTCTTGCTATGCTTCCATTGCATTACATCAAATGTTCGGGTTGATTACGGTTAGAATATCAGTTTTCAAAGAACCGGACAGACAGTATCTTACGTAGCATATGTCCAGGGAACCTTTTTCTTGCATCGGTCATTGGTGCGAGGATGAGGAAAATATTTATTAAAAACAAACTCAACCAACTTTTCCAGTTACTAGAATAAGATTGAATGAACTCAACTTGTTCGATGGAAAAAACTACTCAAGCTCAACATGAACAGCTCACTCAATATTTCGAACTACTCAACCTCAGCTAGATAAATGATCGAACCAAATTCGAATAGCTTACAAGCAGATGTCTTCTATGAGCAGTGAAATAAGAGACTGATAACTTTCGTATGTGTATAATTCATTAATCACAATTCACATATTTTCTATATATCATTAAATGAATAAATTTTATTGAATGGACCATAAATAACGTAGTGAACTATGACTACGTAATAATTTTTCATTTTGTGGGTCGATATTTACCCTTTTGCAGCAATAATAACGATAATAATAATAAAGTTGCTGAAAATGAGAAAATTTTGTTTTTTTTTCTTTCCCCCAAATTCGAACGTTGCATTCACAGTTAATTGTTGTTCTTGTTTTGTTTTATTATTCCAAAAGATTCTTAAATGTGGGTATTGCTTAATCTATACGAATATTATTTTGGGAAATGAAATATTGATTGAATTAATTATTTTTTCTGAGAAATATTTTTGAAAAAAATAAATATGTTTAATTTAAGAAAATCTATATCTCTGTTAACCTAAACTCTCTAATCCCGTTTGATGTTACAAGTTTAATGGTATCCTGGTTAATGAAACAAAAATAATAAATCTTAAAATAAAAGTATGTACCCATATCAACATTTATGTTTCTTATATCATGTCTAATAAGTTATTTAACCTCACTTAACAAAAAATATTTGGAAAAACTTCATGATATATTTTTTTAAAATGAGATTTTCTGGATTTTAAAAGTTTTTAATATATATTTTTTTTGAAATATTTTGAATTTAATATATGTGACACGTTCCTTGAGTGTCATATGATTTTTAGTTTTTTGCAATAAAAAATGGGTTGAGCTAACGTGCATCACAATCAGGGATGGAGCTAAAATTTACAGTTGGAATAAAACATAAAAGTTTGAAAGTAGAAAAAATTCATAAATAACTCGTTTAAAAAAATTATATAAAAGAACAAAAATAAAAAATGGAGGGTGGGGGCAATTGTCCCGCCCCATGTAATTCTGTCACTAATCACAGTTAAAAAGTTTCAAAATTTAATCTATTTTTCCCTGCATATATCAAAGTGATAATAATTTATAAGTTCAGAGGCTGAAATGCAATTTAACTAAAATAAAGCTATTCATCTATACTAATAATTAAGTGTCTAATTGAGATGACATTATAGGTTAATGGAGTATCAACTCAATTGAAAAGTATGAAATATTAGATTTAAAATATTAATATTATTTATATTTTTATATAATTTTAAAAAACTAAAAATCTTTGTTTAATTATTAAGTACATATTTATGTTCAAATCATTTACCACTATGCATATAACTATTTGTAAAGTAAAATCACTTTTAAAATAAAATATATTTTTCCATCCACATCTCGATTATAACAAAATCTAGGTATCTTTAAAAACCTACTCATAGTTTTTTTAACACATTTAACCACTTCTATTATTTTTCATGTTAAACTAATACTCCTTCCGTCAAAGTCATTGTGTCGCATGTTGACTTTTTATGGAGTTTTAAAAAAAAAGTTATATGATATAAAATAATTTAAATAATAAGTTTATTCTTATAAAGTTAATTTTTTTGTTAGAAAACTAAAAAAGATAGAAAAATAAATTTATGTTAAAAAAGTTGGTTAAGTGTTTTAAAGTAATAATTTGAGTGGGACAAATTTAAAAAAAAATGACAATTTTATTGGGACTAAGGGAGTACCAAATTTCGGGCGAGTCTAACGTGCGACAAGTTTTGAAACTTGTCCTCAAACTGAAAATGTTAAACTTCTTGATAACATTTTTGGTTAGTTTTTTTTTGCAAGTACCGATACTTATCTGGAAGTTTTGATACTTTGTCTCAAATTGAAAATTTATATAAAAAAAAACATCGATACTTACAAAATAAGTATCGATACTTGAAAAAAAAAACTCAAAAAATACAACCGAAAATGTTATCAAGAAGTCTAACATTTTCTGTTGGAAGACAAGTTTTGAAACTTACCATATTTTAGCCGTATCCTAGACATGCCGCACCCCAGACTTACCAAAATTCTTCTTAGAGTCAGTATGTAATTAATTTTTAAAAATGTCGGGAATTTTTTTTGATTATTTAATTTAAAATATTTGTGGTTTAAAAATATTTTTAAATAGATAAAATATACATTTTAAATTTTTTTGAAAATATAAAAAAGTAATATAAATAGGAAAAATCGATAATTTTGATCAAAAATATTTTTAATAGAAATTAAAAGCTTAAACTTTTAAAAACTACTTTTCAACAAAAAAAATCGGAAAACAAATTTGTTCATATTCTACAGTACTTTAGGTCCCAAAGTTATTTTCAACTCCAAATTTTTTTAAAAATAATGCAAAACAAATATTAATATTGTCACATTATTTGTTAGAGTTCACACTAAAACACACCTATCAACTATCAAGTATCCCACAATCTTATATGATTGAAATGATTGAACCATTTGTTCTATCTATTATATTAGAATTTAAATATTTTAAAATTAAACGCGTACTTATTTTACAATAAAAAAATATGATGTGACTGCAATACCAATTAGAACTTCGAATGTGAAAGCGTTGAAAAGGCTTACGCTGGACAAGAAATGAAGAAAAAAAAAAGGACAAAGGTTGAACAATCATCCGTTTTTTTTACCCCTCCTCCATTCCTTAATATTTTATCCTGATTAATTTAAATTAATCTACATTGTATATTTAATTTTAATAAATAAATTTTTCGTTAAAACTTTTTACATATACAAAATTTCGAACTCTAGAGTCGAGACTTACTTAAATAATACTAAATTACTTAAGCGAGACTTAATGTCTTATAATTAATAAATTATTATTATTTAACATATGATTGAAAAATAATTTCAAAAATAATTTTCATATGATTATTTTTAAATTATGATTTTTACCATAAATTTAAAATTATTTTTTCAACTTTAAATAAACAATTAAAGACACATGATAGATTAAAATTGTTTGTGAAAAAATAATTTTACCACTAATGTACCAGATGATCATCCTGAAAATGATAATCTATTTAATTATTTTTGGTAATATACATGTTCGTCCTACGGGGTTCATATTTAGGGTGTGAGGTTGTCCCTCCCAATAATAGTGCCTCCTCTAAAGTTTGAACTTGCGTTCTCTCGTTAGGAATGTAATGTGTCTTACCAATGCAACTAACACTTGTTAGTAAAATGACAATCTATTTATTTTTATTATAATAATAATAATCTTAAACATTAATTATATTTTATACCAACAATTGACAGTTAATCAAACAATTAAGTCATAATCAATATATATTTTCCTTCTTCAAGTTGAAAGCAATAATCGATACGTACAAATTAAGCCGAATAAAAGCTCATTAATAATTTCCAAAACAAGATAACGTTTTCTTTTGCAATTTGCAACCAAATCTTTCGTCTGAAATCAATTTGGGCCACGAAAAATTATATCAGTTCAAAGAAGGAATTAAATATCAAATTATGTTAATTAAAAAACTATTCCTTCCGTCCCATTATTTATTCGTATTAATATTTTAACATATTTTAAACTGAATTTTTAAAGATATGCCTAAAAGCAACCCTACTTTTTAAATTTTTAGGCATATTTTTAAGATATGCCTAAAAGCAACCCTACTTTTTAAAATTTTAAAATTGTACTAATTTGCGATAGGTTTGTTTAGTCAATGCATAATTAACAACTACTAACTTCTTTTTTTTAAATGGAAGTGTTTGGAAGGATTATGAACTGCTCCTTTTTTAAATGGCTATAATTACAAGTTTTCAAGTATAAATTTTGGACTGACCATATATTGTAGAATTATGACCTTTCACTTTTATATTGGGGTGAACTTACAAAATTTTAAAGGTGCAGATTTATAAAATTTTAGGGGTGAAAGTAAATTTTTAATAAAAAAATACATATATAATTAAAAAAACTTTTAAATTATATACGAATTTTAAATTTTTAGGGAGGTGATCGCCCCCTCTAACCTTCCTCGGTCGATCCCTGTTGAGTATGTCATATCTAAAGAAAATTGAAATAAAATCCGAATAACCCAAATCAACCATGATTTGTAATGTCGCATTATCAAGAACATTAAATAAAACATAGAAACCTACTTGAATCTATCTCTGTGTTGAAATCTTTGAATCTTGAGGTTTTAGTCTTTCGAATTAGCACACAATTATTTTAGGAAGTGATTCTCCTTTTTAAAGATGAAATGTTAGAAACATTAACTCGTGTATAATTTGAGGACAACAAGCAACACTAATATATACATTTCACAATAACTTAATTTCTAATCAGTGCATCATCAATAATATACTTTATTCTATTACTGAAACTCAATTAACCTTACTTGGATTAAATAACTTTTCATTTGAACTAATCTTCTTTGTAACAATAAGTAGCATGCAATTATATCTAACCATATACATATAATCTAAGAGAGAACATTGAAGCCATGGTTTAGTGTTGGTTAGATGAGATATTTACATTCCCAAAACAAATGATGGGATTTGAATCTATACAAGGCGAGACAACATGAACATATCTTTGACCACTTGATCGATTAATGGATCTCATCTAACAATTATATGTTACTTCATGGAAACGTTGAATTGGGTGACTTTGGGTTGAGAAGATTGAAGATCACCTTTGACTTGTTCTAGTGTTTCATACTTGTCGTTTGGTTTGAGGAGAGAGACCCATGCCATTGATATTTGATCATCACATCGCCTTCATAACAAAGTAATCTGATGTTATTGGTGCATTCAATGTCCAAATACAAGTCGGCAGAGTTTTGCTCACCCGGATTGCCTTCAAAGGATTGGCTTAAACAACAATGAGCAGTTTCTTTCTTTAATTTTTTTTGTTGACATCACGGTTGTAGCGATGTTTTTTTCTCGCTAAAAATAAAATGGTTTTTATTTGTTTGGAAATATTTTATTCCGCGTGGGATTTTAGAAGAAACCCGTATTTTATTTAAAAATAGAGTCGCCACCGGCCACTTAGGTAGGCCGGACACCGTAAAAAACCAGAGATTTAAAATTGATGGGTTCGGGAGTCGGTTACGGATGGGGAAGGATTAGCACCCCCACACCGCCCAAAATTGGTACTTTAATAATTACCACTTTATTAATATTAAACTTTCCGGATTAAAGTGACG
Source organism: Hibiscus mutabilis (assembly GCA_019671005.1). Lineage (NCBI taxonomy): Eukaryota > Viridiplantae > Streptophyta > Magnoliopsida > Malvales > Malvaceae > Hibiscus > Hibiscus mutabilis. The sequence goes on from CM033754.1 coordinate 11,972,065, forward strand.
ATTAGATTAAAATTTGGTTATAAGTGCGAGTAGATTTTAAAGGCCCCGTTATTCGAGAGTAAACGTCCAACCACTATCACTACGCCTGATACTGGCCCCATTTACGCTCGAATAAAAGGACACCGCATTGACAAAATATATGTCTGTTATGCAAACTTAAAAAACATGGCAAATATAAATAAATACATTGCGATAAAAATATAAATAAATACTAACATAATAAAATACTAATATAACATAAATAAAATATTAATCTAAAACATACATACATAACTATTAATTTAACACATAAATAAAAACAAATCTAACATAAATAAAATACTAATCTAAAACATACATACATAATTATTAATCTAACTCATAAATAAAAACAGATCTAACATAAATAAAATACTAGTCTAAAACATACATACATAAATATTAATCTAACTCATAAATAAAAACAAACCTAATATAAATAAAATTTTAATATAAAACATTAATTTAAAACATAATAAATACTAATCTAAAACATAAATAAACATACAAACTAAAAACACAATTTTAAATTAACTACTACTTCATTAAATCATAAAAATTACAACATAAATAAAAAGGAAAGAAAATATACCTAACTAGGAGTTCGAATGACGAACTCCGACTGAACCCCACCGAGATCTACCATGACCTCTCCAAAAAATTAACTAGACCGAACCCAAAATAGGACTCCGATCAAACCGGTTAGGACCGAGGGGACTGCCCCTAGGCCCTGGGCTAGCCGAGAGCACTACTCTCTTATTCGGCCAGCCACCACTACCGATTCTCTTCAATTTCAATTCCAATTGGCCCCCACCCCCATGCCTTTATATAGGCAATTGGGTGGTTGAAAGGGGTGACGTGGACCACCCAAAAACTACATAATTTTCTTCTTTTTTTTAATTATTATTATTTTATTATTTTATTTATTATTATTATTTTATTAATTTTATATTAATAATATTACTATTACAACAATACTAAAAATACTAAAACCCGGACAAAAATGAGTGATTACAGTTGTCCCTCTTTGCTTGTTCTTGTGAAACGAGAACAAAGCAAAGATCAAAAGCACACATTGTTATCTTATCTGGCTGAACTTCTCTCATTTTGACGCGTGTCTTCCTTCTTTGGTAGATCTTCTTTTTCTTTGGCGTAGGTCTTTTTTCTTGTCTTGATTGATCTACCTTGTCACTTTAGGGAAGCAAAGCCTTCAAAATGGGGGTTGTTTGTTGGGGAAGCCAAACCGAGTTCTACTTGCTACATTATTGATAATAAGCTAATACCTAAAGAGAGTTCGACCCAGCTGCAACACCGACGAAGAGACAAGGTCTACAAAATTTGATCCAGCTGCAACACTGACGAGGAGGCAAGACCGATAGGTGAAAGTTCTGATGTCTAATCCAGCTACAAATCTGACGAAGAGGCAATATCAGAAAACTGACAAATTTTCTCTTTTTTCTCTCTTTTTTGTTTCTTTTTCTCTGCTTTTGTTTCTTTTTTCATATTTTTTTCTTTTTTTTTTTCTCTCTCTTTTCTCTTTTTTTTTTCTTTTTTGATTTTTTCTTACAACATTGATAAAACTTGAAAGTTGGTGAATTTTGACCAAGCTACAACACCGACGAAGAGGCATGGTCTAAAGTTAGTAATGTTGATCCAGCTACAACACCGACGAAGAGGCAAGATCAAGAGTTAGTGAATTTGGTCTAGCTACAATACCGACGTAGAGGCAAGACCGGGAGTTAGTGAATTAGGTTCAGCTACAACACCGACGAAGAGGCAGAACCGAAAGTTAGATTTGATCAAGCTACAACACCGACGAAGAGGCAAGGTCCGGGGATTTGATCCAGCTACAACTCTGACGAAGAGACAGGATTAGAGAGTTGTTCTTTTTTGTGATCAAGCTACGACTTTGACGAAGAGGCATGATCAGAATTTGGTTGAAAGCTCATTTTTTTCATTTTTTATTTTTTTCATTTTCATTTTCATTTTCTTTTTTCTTGCTTTTTTTCCTTCTTTTTTCTTTTTCCCTTTTTTTATTTGTTTTCTAGCTACAACATTAATAAAGAAAACTTGAAAATTAGTAAAGTTGGATCTATCAACGGAGAAACATAAACATTAGCTGGAACCCTACTACACCATCAGCGGATAAGTAGGACAGCAGCAACTGGGACCTAGCCACTCCATCAGCGGAGGACTGGATCGGATAATGACGACCTAGAACCAGCTACACCATCAGCGGAGAGCAGGATCTGAGGGCGACGGGAGCTTGGACCCGGCCACTCCATCAGCAGAGGACTGGATTGGACAATGACGACGTAGAACCGGCTACACCATCAACGAAGAGCAGGATTTGAGGGTGATTGCAGCTTGGACCCGGCCACTCCATCAGCGGAGTACTGGATTGGACAATGACGACCTGGAACCGGCTACACCATCAGCGGAGAGCAGGATCTGAGGACGACGGGAGCTTGGACCCGGCCACTCCATCAGCGGAGGATTGGTTCAGATAATGACGACTTGAAACCGGCTACACCATCAACGGAGAGCAGGATCTGAGGACGACGGGAGCTTGGACCCGACCACTCTATCAGCGGAGAACTGGTTTGGATAATGACGACCTGGAACCAGCTACACCATCAGCGGAGAACAGGATCTGAGGGCGACGAGAGCTTGGACCCGGTCAATCTATCAGCGGAGGACCGGTTCGGATAATGACGACCTGAAACCGGCTACACTATCAGCGGAGAGTAGGATCAGAGTACGACGGGAGCTTGGACCTAGCAACTCCATCAGCGGATAGCAAGATTTGATAATGACGACCTAAAACCGGCTACACCATCAGCGGAGAGCAGGATCAGAGGACGACGATAGCTTGTACCTTGCCACTCCATCAGCGGAGGACTGGTTTGGATAATGACGACTTGGAACCGGCTACACCATCAGCGGATAGCAGGATCAGAGGACGACTGCAACTTGGACCTATCCACTCCATTAGCGGAGGACTAGATCGGGCGATGAAAGTTGATAATTTTTTTATTTTTTGATTTTTGATTTTTGATTTTTTGATTTTTCTTTTTTTATTTTTTTCAACTTTTGATTTTTTTGATTTTTTCTAATTTTTCTAATTTTTTTCAACTCTATTTTTTGACAATTTTCTTTTTTTCTTGAACTATACAAAGAAGTAAGACTCGAGAGAAAAAAAATAGGTATGGTTGCACCGTCAGTAGAGAAACAAGATCTGAATAGAAATTCGATCTACTTGGGGAAAGGTTCAGATCTGTTGCACCATCAACGGAGAAACAAGATCTTTAGGATGTCAATACTGTTGCACCATCAGCGGTAAAGCATAACCTGGAAATTGTTGGCCTATCAACAATGACGAAGGCAAAATTTGGAAAAGGCTACTTCTGTTGCTCTACTAGCGGAGAGGTATGACCTAAAAAACATTAATCAGTAAATGTTCACAAAATTTGTCACTGTTACCTTTTATTGATGTTTCAGCATCCTCTTTGTGTTTGGTCTCCTTTAAGACTAAGGTTGGCTGTCGTGTTGTTGCCCCCACGGCTGAGGATGTTCGGTCTCTTTTTGAACATTTTTGTAAGCAAAAATGCATGAATTTTATGCCTAAATGCATGGTGACTTCGGTGTATGCACTGAACATAGATGTATGACGTTTGCAAAAATGGTTTAATGCAAGATGAATGCAACTACATGCATGAATGTGATATGATTTTTCTGGCCCTCAATGGGATGCCCCTGACTCCTCACTGGTCTTGTCAGGATCTTGGTCTTTTGCATATGACGGTGCCCTAACCTCTTCTTGGGTTTGATCTACCATCTTGGTGCATGCCTCAACATTTTGTTTGTTCTTCTTGAAGTTGACACTTTGAGTGCTGATTCTGTTGCCCCCTAAGTTGGGTTCATAAATTGTGTGTTGGTTTATGGCAGCTCATTATTATTATTATTATTATTATAGATTAGGTGCAATTTTGCAAACTGTGGTCAAGGATGCAAGAGTTTGACTAGGAAATGAAGGTTGGACCTTGGCAAAGAATGCCCCTAGACTGAGGCCTTGTTAGAGGCACAATATTTGTAAAATATGTAGAGGGCTGCTTTTGGACATGCCCCAAGATCAGGCTCTTGTAAGAGGCTCTGTAAGGTGCTAGATCAACCAACTTTGTTGTATTTAATGGGGCAACCCAGGGACTAATTTTGAAATTTCAAAATGTATGCATGTAAATGCAAAATGCATGCCTTAGATGTGAAAGTACTGATTCAAAAAATGGTTCATGTGGCTCAACTTCCGAACTCACGGATTTATTTGCAACTTTGAATATTGCCTTGATATCTAGAGTGCTAGATTTTCTCCCGATGATAATTTTTTTCAAATTGAGAACTGATCATAAATCAGCATTTCATGATGGTAAAATGCAGAAATGAAAAATGTTATAATATGTCATGCAGTGAATGAGCAGATTGAAATTAAAATAATTAAATGAATAAATTAAAGTAGATAAGGTAAAATAAAAGATTTCTGATTGGGCAAATTGCTTGAACCAACATCTTTGTGTCATACAAAATGCAATGATGTATGCAAAAAGGGTAAAACAAAAAAGAGAACGAGTCAGTACCGGATAAGATCAATAACACATAAATAGAAGAACAATTTAGATAAAACAAACAAAACAACCCTATTTACATCCCGTCTAAAACACCTAGGTTATCCGCATGGCTCTAAAAGGGTGGGTTTCTATATGTTCTCTACATGCAGTTTTGGTGCTAAGAGGTACCCGAATTGTCCTTGTTGTCCCCTACTAAGAGTAGCAAGGCCCCCGGTCATCACCCATTATAGGCTACTTTCAACCGGGTTCAATTTAGGGGGACCCATTCGCTTATGCCCCTACGAAGGAACGATATCCTCACGAAAGCATAAGGTACTCGAGCCCCGAAGGTACTTGCTAGGCCCATACGGAGGAACGATATCCTCACGAAAGCATTAGCGTTTTCCCCCACTTAAAAAGACTAGTTTATATGTCAAGTTTTAAATGCGTTAAAATAAACGCGCAATTATAACCAAATGTTAATTTAATAGTCACTTTAATCCAGAATTTCCAATATTAGTAAAGCGATAATTATTTTAAAAAAGCTTGACTCTCTTTATTTTTGAAAACCAAAAAAATGTCCCCAGCAGAGTCGCCATCTGTAGCGATGTTTTTTTCTCGCTAAAAATGAAATGGTTTTTATTTGTTTGGAAATATTTTATTCCGCGTGGGATTTTAGAAGAAACCCGTATTTTATTTAAAAATAGAGTCGCCACCGGCCACTTAGGTAGGCCGAACACAGTAAAAAACCAGAGATTTAAAATTGATGGGTTCGGGAGTCGGTTACGGATGGGGAAGGATTAGCACCCCCACACCGCCCAAAATTGGTACTTTAATAATTACCGCTTTATTAATATTAAACTTTCCGGATTAAAGTGACGATTAGATTAAAATTTGGTTATAAGTGTGAGTAGATTTTAAAGGCCCCGTTATTCGAGAGTAAACGCCCAACCACTATCACTACACCTGATACTGGCCCCATTTACGCTCGAATAAAAGGACACCGCATTGACAAAATATATGTCCGTTATGCAAACTTAAAAAACATGGCAAATATAAATAAATACATTGCGATAAAAATATAAATAAATACTAACATAATAAAATACTAATATAACATAAATAAAATACTAATCTAAAACATACATACATAACTATTAATTTAACACATAAATAAAAACAAATCTAACATAAATAAAATACTAATCTAAAACATACATACATAATTATTAATCTAACTCATAAATAAAAACAGATCTAACATAAATAAAATACTAATCTAAAACATACATACATAAATATTAATCTAACTCATAAATAAAAACAAACCTAACATAAATAAAATTTTAATATAAAACATTAATTTAAAACATAATAAATACTAATCTAAAACATAAATAAACATACAAACTAAAAACACAATTTTAAATTAACTACTACTTCATTAAATCATAAAAATTACAACATAAATAAAAAGGAAAGAAAATATACCTAACTAGGAGTTCGAATGACGAACCCCGACTGAACCCCACCGAGATCTACCACGACCTCTCCAAAAAATTAACTAGACCGGACCTAAAATAGGACCCCGATCAAACCGGTTAGGACCGAGGGGAGTGCCCCTTGGCCCTGGGCTAGCCGAGAGCACTGCTCTCTTATTCGGCCAGCCACCACTGTCGATTCTCTTCAATTTCAATTCCAATTGCCCCCACCCCCATGCCTTTATATAGGCAATTGGGTGGTTGAAAGGGGTAACGTGGACCACCCAAAAACCACATAATTTTCTTCTTTTTTTTATTATTTTTATTATTATTTTATTTTTTATTATTATTTTTTTATTAATTTTATATTAATAATATTACTATTACAACAATACTAAAAATACTAAAACCCGGACAAAAATGAGTGATTACACCGGTTCTTAGGGTTTTACCCTGATTAATCCAAATTGACTCGTGTCACATATCTGACTTTAGTGGGTGAGTCTCCGGACGAGAATTTTCTTTATTTCTTTCTTTGGATGAAAACAATTAGTTGGTCGTCTTCTTGTTCAAGGTGTTGTAACACTATGAGGCCTAAAAAAATCTATACAATTCAAATGGCCTAAATGAGTTTGTACCATTTGCTCCCATAATAAACAATTGCAATTTTAATATAAGAAATTTCCAAGGAATCTCCTACATAGGATTTTTTATTTTAATTTTTAGCCAAATGACAAAGTCATCTTTTTTTTTTTACATTTTATATTACGAAAGAAGGATGATAATATCCAAATACAAACTCTAATTATTGGGATGTCAATAAGAAGCAAAATTGTTCCAATGGGATGTTGCCCTCAATGTCACATCTTACCACGAAAAAAATTGGAAAATTAGATGATTAATTTTTTGTTTATATATAGTATGATTTCTTTCATAAATAATACATTCGACCAGTATAATACATTATCAAATTGATAATTTAGAGAGAACTTCCACATAATTTGCATATAGTGAAGCCCGAACCTATGATCTCAAAGTTCCTAGAGCTTTAATCTTATCATAACATTTGATTATATTTTCAATAAAAAAATTGCAATCATTAAATATATAATGAGAAATATAGTATTCTCCATTGATGTCATATAGATACCAGATTAATCCAAAAATGTTACCTGCATGATAAGTTAAACTATATTGATAAATTTAATGGTAGAGTTGTTAAAATTATAATTTTACAACAAAGTTATGAAAGTCAATAACTACGTTAGCTAGGGGGTGAAGCCAAAAAACTTATGTGGCCCAGAGTTAAATTATATAATTTTGGAAGTCCAAATATAAATTAATCTTTGTTCTAGTTTAGAATTATTGAGTATAATTTTTTTAATAGAACTAAATTAAATTCTATCATTTGGGAGGGTTGAAAGACAATTATACCATTACCTTAGCTTTTAAACCTAAAGGACTAAAGATGAAATTCACCATTTAGTGATCTCTATCAATTCTTTGTCTCCATCCCTAATTTTAGTTTTACACTAATATAAATCAATTTATAATAAAAATTTTAATCCAACCCCTAAGGCTATGCTTGGTATAAAGTGAAAATATATTTTTTTTGTTGTTCTTCAGGTTTCTAGGGCTTCACTCTAAGTAATTTGAACTGATTCACGTTGCACACCTGATTTTAGTGGGTGAGTCTTCCTGTGAAAATTTTCTGTATACATAACGTCTCGAACTCGAGACATATTTAATGAAATGGTTCATTTGATCAACAAGATTTTCATTTGCATCATTCATGCCAACATAGTGAGACACATGGATGTCGACAAAGATTGACGTATTAGTTTGGTACGGATGGGAAAGACAGACATTGCTGCCATTTAACATGTGGAATCATATGTTTTCTCGATGCAGAAGTTAGAATTTGGTGAATTCCAGTTGGTAAAATTAAAAAAGGTGGGTGAAACCATAGATATTTATCACCATCTTTGACTTGTTTTCATTGTTCCACACTTGTGTTTCCCTTTGGAAGTGGGGTATGTCGGTTTTTGAAGAATTTCATGTTGTTTTTAATTGGAAGATGTTGGTGTAGGAATTAGGGCAGGGCAGGTGAGTGTTGGGGTCCCTTCAAATTCAATCTACGACTTTGATGATAACTTCAAATGTCCAAAATACAAGTGGACAGGTTCTTGTTCACCGAGATTGTCTTTAAAAGGTTGGCCACTTTGTTGACTTCTGTTCTTGTAATGTTCATATTGAATATCTGAGTTCTATAATATGGTTACGGGGTTGAGTATTTCATTATTAAAAATTTAATTGGTATACATGTTGATTAATGATTATTTATTATTCTAAGTATTTATATTTCTTAAGAGTGTATTTGATAAACCATTGAAAGTTATAGAATATATAAAAAAAAAATTATATGATTCATTGGCCTTTTAGTCCGGATTGGGTTTTGCAGAGGTCCTATATGGGGGCAACCCTTTCAACCAAGTTTTTTCCATTCACAACGTCAGGATTCAAACATCTACATTACTTAAAGAATTTAACGACTCATCCCACTAGACAACCAGTTGTTGGTAAAAAAAAAATTCTTTAATGGTTACATCGTAGTATTGTATATTATTATAAATGTTTTTATGTGATATAAATAATATAATATAATGTATTAAAGACTAAAAAAAACAAAATGAGTTGATCAAATTTGGTCCCATAAATGTTAAAGTTCGACTCTGATCCATATTTTAAATAGACCTGATTTTTTTTCCAAATTCATTTTTTACCTAATATTTCTTTCCCAAATTTCAAATGGGACTTCATGCCTGAATGAATAACCTAACTCTTGAACAATTCCAAAGTTAACTAAAATATGGAACTAAAATATGGAGGACTGCATCTCAAACTTTCTCCAAATGTATATTTTTTTAACATATGGTGTGATTTAATGGTAATATATGTTTATTTTTCTAACCCTTTTATATTGCATATACATCCCATAGATAAACTGTTCAAATTTAAACATTCAAAAAATCAAAATATATATTTTAAATTACAAAGTACATATATTTATTAATATACCAAATGGTTTCAAAAATATGCCAAGCTTCAACAATTGTTTTGAAAAGAATGTTTAGCCTAAACAACAATTGGTTGCTTCTTAACGGCTAGTCTTGTCGTTCAAGGAATTGTAACCGCAATCATTCAACATCAATGGCCACACCAAAATCAATATAATTCACAATTTGCTTCCATAACATGAGATTGCAATTCTGTATAGAAATTTCTAAGGTACCCTCAAATTTTAGCCAAACCCACATCTCTATAGAAAAAAGATGGAAAGCTTAAGGATTTCTTTTAATTCTACCCTAAGAAATTAAAGACTGAGATGTGTTGTTATATAATGTTAAAAAAATAAAAATTAATCAAATTGATACATGCCATTTATTATTTGTGGAGTTAAAATAAATTCCAGTATTGTTAATTATATTTAAAAATAAAAATAAATAAATATGACACATGACTATTTTTTAAATAGTTTTAAAGTGATTACAACGAGGTAGTATCTGTTTATTTTTTTAGCATTTTGATAAGACACACAATTTATAAATAAAACTATTCGAAGCTGAATCTCTTAACATGATCTCCTAAAATAAACATCACTCATTGAGTTCACATATAAGTATTTTTAATTATATTTGTAGAGTTCAAAAAAGTTCTATCAATAATGTATAAAATAATAATTTATATAAAAATATAATAGATATTTGATTTTGATTGTTATCCACAAAAATCGACGAAAATTGACATTTTATTTTGGAGTGAATGAAATATTAGCATGCTAAAATAAAGTGTGAAAACTAGAAAAACGAAATAATTGAATTTAGGTTAAAAAGGAAGCCTAGGTTTCGTGGACTAGTGGTTAGGACAGTGGACTCTGAAATCCAGTAACCCGAGTTCAAATCTAGGTGAAATTTTAGTAGGTCTATAACTAATGACCAAAAAAATATGAGAAAATAAAAATAAACAGCTTAGTCAACTGACCAAATGTGCATGTTTTTTATTATCGTTTTTAATTTTTTTTAGAAAATGTCAAATTATTGTTTAAGGAAAATATTGATAAAACATTAAATTTTCAAGGGTTTTATGATAGTAGATTACGCGATAGTTTATATGTACTTCACACTAATATAACATTATTTATTTTATATGTCACGTCAATAAATAATTTAAAATTATAAAAATATTAAAAAATATATAAAAAATCAAAAATTATAAAAAAATGTAAAAAATTGCATGAAGTATATATAAATTAGAGAGTGGATATTATGTCAATGACGTTAAGATATAATGTTTTAGTCGGTATTTCTATTAAAAAATATTAACTCTGACTCATTTTGAAAAGTTGATAGTCAAATTTAACTCGAAAAAAGACGAAAGCTTTTGAAAAGTTGATAGTCAAATTAACTCAAAAAAAGACGAGAGCCAAAATGATGAAACATATAAATACTAATAGTAAATGTTTATACTACTTATACCCTACTTACTTATAAATAAGAGAACATTGAGAACTTAAGCATGTTGATCCTATATCCTCATGTATATTATATCGATGATAATGCTAATCCGGGGCAAATGCAGCTGGCTCTCTAGGAGAGCAGCTGCAAATCGCATTTTTCCAAAACAAATTTAAATTAAAGAGAATTTCTTCCTTAAAAAATTAATTTAATGTGTAAAAGTAAAAATAATAATTTTGCATAGCAATTTTAAAAAATATATTTAAACCTCATTCTTGAATTTTTAGGTCCATCATTGAAGTTAACGGAATTAAACTCAATCGATAAAATTATATGAACTAAAAACAAATAAAATAGTTCAGATATTTTTATATACTTTAACTATAAATCCGTTAACTAAAATTTGTTGCAAATTGAGTTTCATTATTTTGAAAATTATTTGTGACCATATTTCTCCTTTGATTTATTACTTTATTAAGCTGAAAAGGTTAATATCCTTTGATTTCATTGGAGACTGAGGATAAGGCTTTGAAACCCGAGATTACTTGTTCATGTACTATGCCGATGGGGTGCCGAAAAAAGTGACGATGGAAGATTCGTAAGATATTTTTTTGACATTATATTTATATTTTATAATACAAATAGAAGAAATTATCGAATCTGAACTCTAGGTATTATGATAAAAAAATCTAGATATTAAGATGTCTATAGATATCAAATCTGAACAAAAAAATATATATATCAAAAGGTAGAAAAATACGTGTTACAAAGTAGAGGAAAAACATATCATAAAGACACAGTTATTTTTATTAGAAACTAGAAAAAAAAAGTAAATATAGAATATAATATATGTAGCGACTAAAAAATTTGAAAGTATCATACTTTTTCTAAAAATTTTGATTTTTTGGGGATTTTCTTAAAAATTCATGTTTTGAAATAAAAATTAGAGTCGCCACCGGTCACTTGGGTTGGGTAGACCAGACACAAAAAATAAGCCAGATATTCTCATTATTTTGTGTTCGGGAGTCGGTTGCGTGTGGGGAAGGGTTTGCTTCCCCACCACACCCAAACTTGGTACTAAATCAATTACCATTTTATTAATATTGAATTTTGCGAGTTAAAGTGATGATTAAATTAAAATTTGGTTATACATGTAAGTTCATTTTAAAGGGCTAAGGTGTTCGAAGAATAAACGAAAATCACCACCTACTTCTTAGGTATTAACTAAGTTTACCCTTAAAAAGGGAGCACCATATTGACAATTTATACTCGGATGCAACATAATAAAGCATGATATATGAATGAACATGATAAAAGAAAATACGAATAAAACATGAAAATTAAATTCAAACAAAAATAAGTCAAGAAAAAGCACATATGCAACCGAATATACACCGTGGCATCGAACCAAAAAAATAATAAACATACACACAATCAAACACGTACACTAAATCGCAAAGTTAAACTATAACAAGAAAACAAATACATAGCACATGCCAAGAAAGAAAGCATATATACAAATGTGACATGCATGGCAATACAAAGCTAAAAAGAAACACGCACACACAAAAAAAAAACTTGAAAAACATTCTTTTCATCATATAAAAACATACTGTAAACACACCATCCCATATACATACGTACAGCACAAGCTAAGGAAAAAAAGTACATGAATTAAAAACAAGATCCGATCCACATGCCATACAAATATGATATACGAAGCAAGTAAACACATGACATCGGATATGAAAAAAACAGATTTCAAAGAATAATTAACCGAATGCATAAAAAGAAAAAGATGAAATTGAAACAAAAAGAAACACTAAACAATGAAAAGCCAAGCCATTTTCGCAAAACATAGTGTAACCAAACAAGGGTGAAAGTCTAAAATTTCATTTCTCATTTATCTTGAAAAGAACAAATACAAACCTAGGGAGAAAACAATGATTTTTTTCGAAAAATTCTGGAACCGACGCCTTTTTCACTGTTCATAGGCGGCGACCTCAATCTTGTCGTTCACGATGACGGTCACCTTTGATCGACCGAGCTAAAGCTCGGAGCTATAAAAACAAAGGCTATAAATCCTATCTCCAAAGACGAAATCTTAAACTAAATAAGAGTTTTTGAATCTACCTTTCAAAAATAGATGGATGGTTTAAGAACGATCCCCCAAATTTTAAGTGGCTTTGTTTTAATCAAAGGGTGAGGGTTTTTTTTTTGGAACGATGGGGAGTGGTGGAAAGGTTAAAGAGAGGTGGTTCAAGTTGTGAAAAGAAGAGAGTCCAATCCTCATGGGGGCATGGGTTTCGGTGATGAAGCAAATTGTGGGAGAGTGGTTGATGGCAGGGGGATAGGGCATAGGTGTAATAGGGGAGGGCATGGGTTATTTGTCTCTCTCTTTTTATATTTATTTATTTTTTAATAATAAATAATAATAAAATATAATAATAATAATAATAATATTAATACCCGGATAAAAATTAGTGCTTACAATATAACAAAGAAAAAATAAAAATTACCAACGGTCAACAACCAACATCGAGGCTAGTGTCGCCAATCAAAGACCAAGCAAAATGAAAAGAAAAGGACTAAAATTATAAAAATTTTGGACTAAATCGAACAAAAATTTCATAATATTAAAATTTTTTGATTTAATTATAAAATGAGAAAGAAATAACGTTCAATCGCAGGTTAAATAAATATTTTTAGGACTAAATTGAACAAAAATATCATAATAGTAAAATATTGGACTAAATTTAGAAAATTAGAAAGAAATTGGGGTCAAATTTGGGTTGAATAAATATATTTAGGACTAAAATGAACAAAAATATAGTTATATTAAAAATATTGGACTAAATTATAATAATTAGAAAGAAATATGGGCCAAATTCCAGTTAAATAAAGATTTTTAGAACTAAAAAGAATAAAATATTATCATATTAAAATTATTGGACTAAATTATAAAAATTAAAAAGAAATTGAGGTTAATTTTAGGTTAAACAAAGAATTTTAGGACTAAATTAAATAAAAATATAATTATATTTAAAATATTAGACTAAATTATAAAAATATAAAGAAACAACGGTCAATTTCGAGTTAAATATAAATATTTAGGAGAAAAATGAAACAAAATATCATCATATAAAAAATATTGTACTAAATTCTAAGAATTAGAAAAGTATTTGGGTTTATTTTAGGTTAAATAAAGATTTTTAAGACTAAATTAAACAAAAATAAAATTAGACAAACTTAACTTGTACTTTACCTCTTTTATTAAAGTCAACTGATTTTTTATTAATAAAGTGACACATAACGTGTTTTAATTGATTTATGAATAATTTTTTAACGAAAGTTAACAGTAAAATGACAAAAATGAGGTAGTTGTTTAGAGTTGATGTGACAAAAAAATCCCAAAAAATTCTTTAAGAATAATTCGGTACAAAGTATATGTTTTAGGGGCAATTGTGCTATTGTTTTAGGGGCAATTGTGCTATTAAGCCTCATAGAGCAAATAATTACCCGTTTTCTAAATGTTAATCAAATCAGCCATAAATTATCTTGACTTGGGCTTGTAAAAGAAACCCTATGAAACGATATGGTACTATGCTAGTTGATTGGCCAGAGTTTTTAGTCCGTCCGATCTATCTCAACTAAATAAATCGTAACCGTTAACTTCTTTCTCCAAGTATATATATAAGCAAAATCCCCGATCACGTGATTCTCCAGCCAAGCCGAAAAAGATAAAAGAAAACCAATCGCCAACTTGGACCCTCGAAAACCCGAATTTCAAAACCCTAATCGGACCACCCAAATTGGTCAGAAGTAGAAGAAGAATATGTCGGGAGTAACCAATCAAGAGGAAGACAAGAAGCCCGCTGATCAAACGGCTCACGTCAATCTCAAAGTCAAAGGCCAGGTTCAAATCCCCCCTTTTTAAGGGTTTAAATTGATCTTTGGTTTGTGGGTTTTAGCTTTTAGGGGCTTGATTTTTTAGTAGTGAACGTAATCTAAATTTTGGGATATTTTGAGTAAATTGAACAAATTGTGAATTTAAATTAATTAATTTTTTATTTATCACTTGACTTTGAATAAATGTTATTCTTTTATAATGCTACTTTATTAGAATCGGCATGTAATTACAAAAAGGGGAAAATAATTGTTTCTTATATATTGGAAAAAAGATGCATGCTAAATTTGATATGAACATAGTTTATTTATTTTATAAGGAGGCTATGATTGTTTATTTTTAAAGTGTTTTTGTTTTTCATGTACCTATAAAACCATAGTTTGATGCGCATATTAATATATTTGAAGGATCATATTTTCAAGCACAGATTAGACTACATTTCGATACACGTGTCTGATTCCGGTATTTTAGAAAGAAAAAAAAACTAATGGAATATTATTGCCTAAAGGTAAAACATTGTAGCATGGTTTGGTCGAAGGACTGCTTTAATTATTATAGTTATTGGTTAGTGATGTTATGGAGCATATATGGATTGAAATTATGTGAAGTTACAAAATGCTAATGCATGCGTCTATATGTTTTTTAGGATGGGAATGAAGTGTTCTCTAGCATTAAAAGAAGCACTCAATTGAAGAAGCTTATGAATGCCTATTGTGATCGGCAATCGGTGGAGTTCAACTCCATTGCCTTCCTTTTTGATGGCCGCCGTCTGTGGGCCGAGCAGACTCCAGATGACGGCAATCGCAAGTCTCCCTCACGTCATATATATAAAATAAGTAAAAATACACTCAATCATATCACATATATATATATATAAATAAGTAAAAATACAATCACTTGACCACTTAACATGATGCCTCACTAAGTCCTAGTTCGATCATTTCTTTCATAGTACCCCGAACTTTATCTGATTCGAACTTGAATCCATTAATTACATAAATACAATAAAATATTTGTTAGATTCAAATTTAACATTGTTAACTTAATTTACAAAACACAACTAAGGTCCTTAGTAACCATTTTCGACATCAAACAATTATTCAAGCTCAAATTAGAACAATTCCATTACTACTTGTTCACTTTGGATTTTATCCCTTCAAGCTTTAAACATTACTAAAGTGACACTTTAGTCACTAACTTCGCAAAAGTACTTGAATTCATTCATTAACCAACTAATCCAACATTTCTAAAATTCTACCATCTTTCCTTTAATTTAGAGTACTGACTGAATTGGTCTTTTACAAACAACTTCCATTTTCGAAATGGTCCTTCACCATTTCTTTTCTTGTCATTTCAATCATTTACTTCCCAATTTCAACTCTAATGCTAGAATAAATTTTACAATAATTCCCCTATATTTTCAATTCTAGTCGAATTGGTCACTTGACATAACAAAGGAAATTTAATCATTCTAACATTGAAACAAGGCTTCTAGTTTCATAATTCATTCATTTCTATCCTTGATTCAATTCTCTAACCAAATTCCCAAAACTTAGGGTTAAGGTTTATAATCTTGAACATATAATTAAACTAGATTCAAGCTTATTATTTTTCATGCCTACTGTTGCGCGTAATAAGCGCTACGCAATTGTGCAAGTATACACGTCGCAAGTAATAAAGTGATATGATAAGTATCGAGTATCGTTTCCACAGTGATTGGTTTGGGCCACTTTGTCATAGTTATCACACTGTAAAAGTAAAAACACAATTGATAATTGTAGGAGCTCTAACTAATGAATAAAATAAAAGAGCAAGTAAATAAATTAAAGATGTAATCAAATAAGAGAGTATAGGTCATGTTATCGTGAGTTGAGGAGTGATAGCCGATTGAATGTCTTGGTAAAAGAGTGCAAGGGCAACTCAGTTGCCGTGACAACTTGCACAGCGGGGTTGCCTTGGCAACTAATCGATGGTTGCTTGGGCGACTAGCTGGACAACTACTTGGGCGTCTGGGCAGCAACTTCAAGGTTCGACAGAGCGTTATTCAATGGTTTCTTCTTATCCCTAAGTCGAAACTCTAGCTACTTGTGCATGCCTTGATAATACATCCCTGCGTGAATTAAGGGTGAACAACAACCAATCTTGCGCTCTTCTTAGCCGTTGAAATCCTTAACTTATTCTTAAGCCGGATTAATCTTCACCACCAATAGATTGAATAAAGATCATATTCATTCGTTTCTTGAATCTAACTCTCCCGATATTAGATAAATAGATGAAGTCACGAGATCTTCTCCTAATTCACTCGTAAACAAGAATAAGAACCAATAATGAATAAACATTGAATAGAAAAGTGCAAACTCTTATTACCTAAACAAAATCTAATAGTTTCTCACAACCACAAGACACAATAACCTTAGCCAAATAAATTTAGTTCATGGTTGAGTTCAAAAAATATACAAAGAATAATCCCCAAACCACGAATCTAATGAAACCAAAGAAGAAGAAGAAGAAATCGATCAGCCCTCCTTGGAAAACCTCTCAATCGAACTCTCACTCCAAGCTTTCTCCCTTGTCAAAATCTTTTCCCTCTTGCTTCTTTGGAGTTGTCAAAAATCCTCTCCCTTCTTGCCCTCTTGGAGTTGACGGCTTGGTGATCTATTTATAAAGCTAGGTCAAAGTCCTTTGAGGAGGAAGTTAAGTTGGAATTAAATTATCTTTAAAGAATATAATTCTTTATTATAATTATATTCCTTCTAGAATTTCTCCTATATTCTTGGAATTTAATTCTTCTTTAACCTCTTCATGGAAATCAAACTCCTTTGGGATTTAGCTTTGCTCCACGTCATCTTGGGCTTGTCTAGTCATCAATTTCGACTACCATATCACCTTATTCTTTTTCGATAATTGCACTGGCAACTGGCTCGGCGTCTCTTTCATGCATTGCCCTGGCAACTAGCTCGACATCTCCTTCATGCACTGCCCTGGCAACTGGTTCTAGCCTTGTTTAGGCAAGTGATTCTGCACACACACAAAAACACACCAAAGCAGCATCTTTTTCCACAAAAATCACCAAGTTATGTAATCAAGCTCAACGGTGGAAGGAAACACGAATTAATGCATGAATGACTAATTATGCAACTAATATGAGCTTAAGTCTAACAATAATATGAGTAAAAAAGGTAATAAAAATAATACTTTTAAACACTTATCACACCCCCAAACTCGAACTATTGCTTGTCCTCAAGCAATGCAAACTAACAATTACCTGCTAAGACTTTAATCATCAAAGACATGCTTCAAACTTGAATTCAAACCTCGGAACCGTGGCACAAAATATGATCACCTTTTAATTTTTCGGATAGCACAAAAATTACTCGGAACCAAACTATAATGCTCGTGACAATGTGTGTGCGTAGTTGTGTACAAGTTGATTTTCAAGATTCTGTGTGAACAATAGGCTTTTATCAATTTAATTATCGGGGCATTTATTTATTTTTTTTCACTAGAGCCAATTTTCGGGCACCTCTAGCAAAGTAAGCAATTTCTCATTTTATTTTAGTCGACTAGAGCCAATTTCGGGCACCTCTAGCGATTCTTTAATGTGCATTAACTACTAGAGCCAGTTTCGGGCACCTCTAGCAAGAAAGTGCATTTATTACTATAGCCAGTTTCGGGCACCTCTAGCAAGAATTTAACTTTTAATTTTCAATTTTAAATTTACCCAAATTTTAAGCAACCTAAGTTCACTAAGTTTCTTTCAATCAACAAGCCATAACCGTGTAAAAAAAAATCAGCGTCATAGTAAAATTCTAAGTTCTTTTCATGCAATCATAAAATTAAAGGTTCTTTCAATTAAGTGCAGTGGCAAAAATTCATCATTGGATATTCAACAAGTCTTAAGCAATAAAATCCAATTAAAGGCATGGCAAGTAACATATGCAACCTATATGTGATTGCTAAAGATGAATGCAACTAAACATGAAACTAACTAGAAACTAACGCCCCCAAACTCGAGAGAAGCATTGTCCTCAATGCACGTAAAAGTGAAACAAAATTTAAAAGAAACTAAATGAAATGAGTTAGTCAGAGAGGTCGTCACCTTGAGTGATAAGTTTCTTCGTGCGGTTTGCTTGATTCATTTTCCGGTCAGTGGTTGAATGCTTGTAACTGGTACCGCGTGAATAACATTGCTTTGATTTGATCCATGTTTGCCGAGGCAGGTTGACTTGCCTGGGCATCATTAGTTTCTGTTGCCGTGGCAACTGCTGAGGTAGTTGCAGGAGCATCCTCTGTTGCGGTTACCGTGGCAAGTAGTCGACAGTGAATTTCCTTAGCATGTTGGTTGTGAGTCTTGTTGTGGAAAAGAAAAGAAAACAAAGAAAACCTGGAAACTAAAGATAATGAAGAAAAATAAAATATCTCCTAAAAAAATAAAGAGGAAAAAAATAACAGAAAAAAATAGAACAAAATAGTTCGAAAAAAAATAAAAATAAAAAGAAAAAGAAAAAGAAAAAAAAAAAGAAAATATCAAAAGGAGAGCATGCTCATGCATCTCCTAAGGTGTTAACTTCTTTGTTACGTTCTACATGGGCACCGTTGTAGTACTTCAATCTTTGTCCGTTAACTTTGAATTCATGTTCGTCGGTAATGGACTTGATTATCACAGTACCATGGGAGAATGGTTTGACAACTTCGAGTGGCCCCGATCATCTTGATTTTAGTTTTCCCGGGAAAAGTTTCAGTCGAGAATTGAATAAGAGAACTAGTTGCCCTGGCATGAATTGCCGCGACAATAGTTTCTTGTCATGCCATTGCTTTGTTTTCTCCTTGTAGATTCGTGCATTGTTATAGGCGAGTGCACAGAATTCTTCTATCTCGTTGAGGTCCAACAAACGCTTTTGCCCGGCACTTTCCCAATCCATATTCACGGTCTTGATTGCCCAATATGCCTTGTGTTCGATTTCCACCGGTAGATGACATATTTTGCCATAGACAAGTCGGAAGGGGGACATATCTAAGGGTGTTTTGAATGCAGTGCGATATGCCCAAAGTGCGTCATCTAGTCTTGCTGACCAATCATTCCTAGAGGGATTTACAACTTTCTCGAGTATACCCTTCAATTCCTAGTTGGAAATTTCTGCTTGCCCATTGGTTTGTGGGTGATATTGCCTGTCCTATGGCAACGATCACATTGCTTGTAAAACTCTTGGGCATCTTTGTATAGTGTTGGCCAATACAAACCGGATTGCAAAACTTTGGTCGTGGTACGAGTTCCTCCAAAATGTCCTCTATAGGGTGAAGAATGGCATTATCAGAGTATATTCTGTTGCTCTTCTTCAAGGACACATCAGCGTATAACCTGATCTGCACATTGTTTAAACAAAAGAGGCTCGTCCCAAAAGTAATGATTAGCATCATGGCAGAACCACTTCTTCCCTTGATGAGTAAGGCCATAAGGTAAAATACCACAAATAAGGAAATTAACTAAATCTGCGTACCAGGGTATTGCCGAGGCATGTGCTGTCGTGGCGACTGCTCCCAAGATTGCTGAGTCGTGTGTGTCTAGAGTTTCTAAGGCATACGCATCCATGGTTGCCGAGGCGTGCGTATCAGTGGTTACCGAGGCGTGCGCGTCTGGAGTTACCGAGGTGTGCGCGTCAAAAGCTACTGCGGCGGCGAGGGTTGCCGAGGCATGCACATCCATGGTTGCTGAAGTGTCAAGGGTTGCCGAGGCGTGCACATCCATGGTTGCCAAGGTAACTAAAAGTTGTTCATCCGGGAATGCATCGCATATCTCTAAATCCGCGTCCTCCTCCCTGTGAGTTGGCCTAGGATTGCTCCTACCGCGAAATCACTTGCATCACACATGAGCTCAAAATGTGGCGTCCAATCTGGTGGAACGACAATAGGTGCCGAGGCAAGCTTTTCCTTTAGGGTTTCGAATGCTTGGGCGTAAGAATCATCAAAATTGAAGACTTTATCCTGTTCAAGCAAATTGCACAAGGGTTTAGTAATTTTAGAAAAATTATGAATGAACCTCCTGTAAAAAACCTGCATGTCCAAGAAAGCTTCGAATTCCTTTAACCGAACTTGGTGGGGGTAATCTCTTGATCATGTCCACCTTGGCTTTGTCTACTTCAATTCCCTTAGATGAATCTTGTGGCCGAGCACTATTCCTTCATCTACCATAAAAGGACACTTCTCCCAATTAAGGACTAAATCGGTTTCTTCACATCTTGCCAACACCTTCTCTAAATTGCCGAGACAACTGTCGAAGTCACTACCAAAAACGAAAAAATCATCCATGAAGATCTCAAGGAAGTCTTCGACCATGTCAAAAAAGAGTGCCATCATGCATCTTCTAATGTTACTGTATATCTGAGAAAACTTGAGGAGGGTCGTTTCTGATACTTCTTATAGTCCATCCGTACCCTCCATTGGGTGACAATATTGCCTAAAAAGAGTTCTCCCAGCTACTCCCTTTTGCATTACCATGGTGGATGTGTCTTTCTTCCGTGTTCCCTTGTAGTCCATGCATGCCCTCCACCTTGCTACTACTCCTAAAGGCATAATATATTAATAGGAAAAATTATATCCATTCCCAACCATTCACTTACCTCATTCTTGTCAACTTCTATCATGGTTGGATGTATCCTTTGTTGTCGTGGCAATTGCTGCTCAAGCCAATTGCTGTGGCAATCAGTTGCCAAAATTTGCTGTAAGTCAAGCGAATAACCAATTTTCTGAAAAGCTTGACGAATCCAAACACCTTTTTCTTTTGGCCTCTCAAACATCTCCATCAGTAGAGATTTCGATGGCTTCAAATCTACCAACATCGGTTCCTCAAGACATACATGCAATGGACGAGGTGAGTTTTTAAAGAATTCAAAAGATTCAACCATTACCTGCTTATATTCCATTGGCAAAGTATTATCATCTCGTTGATCTTGCATGTGGTCGTGTAATTGCCGTGGCAACTGTAGATGAGAGCAATCTAAAGATTCATGCTTCAACATCAACGTTGTAACCTTATGGGCATCAGGTTTCTCAGAATTTGCTCTAGTATTGTTGTTCTCAGCTTCACTGAGTGTTGTCTCTATTCAGGCTCCTCAATCATTGCCGAGGCAATTTGTTGCTCAAGCTCATCATGTGTTGGGCAGTCTCTCTCATTGGCATCATCTTGACTTGGACGTTCTAGTTGTTCCCCACACATCAGAGAGCATTCTTTGCATTGCTCCTTATCCTCTTGCCTTGGGACGTCAATATCCCCCGGAATGGATTATTGGTGCATGTTATCCATGACATATGTGGATCTCCTCAATTGATCTTCTGAATCCCCTAAGGTTGCATCCCACTGAGCTATCCTCGTATCCATGGACTTTGATAGCTCTCGAATCTCTTCAATTGATCCGTCAAGTCTAGCCAAGGAAGCTAGTAACGTTTCCTCCAAGGAATTGGAATGCTCTTGAAAAGGACTACATTGCCATGGCATATCTGTTGTTGCGGCAAAATTGTTATGGTAAAATTTTTTTGAGCTTTTTGACCATACCATGAAGAATTTTGCTGCTGGTTCCCTCTATGGTCCTCCATGTAGTCATATGCACCGAAAATGTAAGGGCAATTTTCAAACACATGATGTTCTCCACAACAAGTGCACGAGTTTTCCATGGTATATGCTTTTCTCGGTTGGTATAGGTAATCATTAAAGGGTGCAAGAAACTCTTGATTGGATTGATTCATATCTTCCAACATCAACTCTCGAACATATCGGCTTTTATTTCCTAACATGTTGATGTCCCTTAACTTGTAGCGCACCTAATTTTTTATTTGATAAAACAAACAAAAAGAAAAGTTAGTAAAACTAAGAGAGAAAATTGCAATAACAAAAACAACTAACACCAATTGCCAATCCCCGGCAACGGCGCCAAAAACTTGTTGCGCGTAATAAGTGCTACGCAATTGTGCAAGTATACACGTCGCAAGTAATAAAGTGATATGATAAGTATCGAGTATCGTCTCCACAGGGATTGGTTTGGGCCACTTTGCCTTAGTTATCGTACTGTAAAAGTAAAAACACAATTGATAATTGTAGGAGCTCTAACTAACGAATAAAATAAAAGAACAAGTAAATAAAATAAAGATGTAATCAAATAAGAGAGTATAAGCCAGGTTATCGTGAGTTGAAGAGTGATAGCCGATTGGATGTCTTGGTAAAAGAGTGCAAGGGAAACTCAGTTGCCGTGGCAACTTGCACAGCGGGGTTGTCTTGGCAACTAATCGATGGTTGCCTGGGCGACTAGCTGGGCAACTACTTGGGCGTCTGGGCAGCAACTTCAAGGTTTGGCAGAGCGTTCTTCAATGGTTTCTTCTTATCCCTAAGTCAAAACTCTAGCCACTTGTGCATGCCTTGATAATACATCCCTGCGTGAATCAAGGGTGAACAACAACTAATCTTGCACTCTTCTTAGCCGTTGAAATCCTTAACTTATTCCTAAGCCGGATTAATCTTCACCATCAATAGATTGAATAAAGATCATTTTCATTCGTTTCTTGAATCTAACTCTCCCGATATTAGATAAATTGATGAAGTCACGAGATCCTCTTCCAATTCACTCGCAAACAAGAATAAGAACCAAGAAAAAATAAACCTTGAATAGAAAAGTGCAAACTCTTATTACCTAAACAAAATCCAATAGTTTCTCACAACCACAAGACACAATAACCTTAGCCAAATAGATTTAGTTCATGGTTGGGTTCAAAAGATATACAAAGAATAATCCCCAAACCATGAATCTAATATAAGCAAAGAAGAAGAAGAAGAAATCGATCAGCCCTCCTTGGAAAACCTCTCAATCGATCTCTCCCTCCAAGCTTTCTCCCTTGTGGAAATCTCTCCCCTCTTGCTTCTTTGGAGTTGTCGAAAATCCTCTCCCTTCTTGCCCTCTTGGAGTTGACGGCTTGGTGATCTATTTATAGGGCTAGGTCAAAGTCCTTCTTTGAGGAGGAAGTTAAGTTGGAATTAAATTATCTTTAAAGAATATAATTCTTTATTATAATTATATTCCTTCTAGAACTTCTCCTATCTTCTTGGAATTTAATTCTTCTTTAACCTCTTCATGGAAATCAAACTCCTTTGGGATTTAGCTTTGCTGCACGTCATCTTGGGCTTGTCTAGTCATCAATTTCGACTACCATATCACCTTATTCTTTGTCGACAATTGCCCTGGCAACTGGCTCGGCATCTCCTTCATGCATTGCCCTGACAACTAGCTCGGCATCTCTTTCATGCACTGCCCTGGCAACTAGTTCTAGCCTTGTTTAGGCAAGTGATTCTGCACACACACAAAAACACACCAAAGCAACATCTTTTTCCACAAAAATCACCAAGTTATGTAATCAAGCTCAACGGTGGAAAGAAACATGAATTAATGCATGAATGACTAATTATGCAACTAATATGAGCTTAAGTCTAACAATAATATGAGTAAAAAGGGTAATAAAAATAGTACTTTTGAACACTTATCACCTACAACATTTTATATATTCAAATCAAACTTCGTATTGAACATGTATTCATAAATCTCACAATCTACATCTTCAAAAACATAAGCTATACTTAACCTTTCCATGCAGAACTACCATAAAAATGAATAGAATTAAGCATAGATCACTTTACCTTAATTTAATTTACTTGAATCTAGCCTTTAAATCTTCAAAATTAGCTTGAAAATGAAAATTTCTTCTTTCTCTTCTTTCTTTCTTCTCCACGGCACAGGCAAAATAAAATGGGCAAATTTTTGTTTAATTTATAACTTAATATTATCCTAAATAACTTAATTTTGCCACTTGTCTAATTAAAATGAATATTAAATTCATTTTAATCCAAAATACTAATTTTCCCTTCAACTAATTTCATTTTTACTATTATTCTTCAAAAATACCACTCCATTAAATTTGACCCAACTTTGGTACCTTCATAACCGACCATTCCTAAAGAAATCATAAAATTTTATTTTATGATTTTTATTTGATCCAATTACTCGACAATCACTTAATAGGATTTTCCATTGATCGAACCGTCGAATCTAACCAAAAAATCTCTTATCTCTAAATTCCATAAATAAATAATATTATCATAATAAATCTCCCAAATTTATGGAGTCAAACTCTGAAACTTTGACTCGATCTAATATATCGATAATTACCCGAAATCTCTATTGGATAAAATTTTTCCTTAAAATCCCTTTAACAAATATTCATACGAATTATTCCAAATTTTTCGTAGTCACTTATCAATCAAAACATATATATTGGACCTTCCTAGAGATCACTCATCCTAGTTTTGCTCTGGTCTGAGCAAGCTTAACAATTTTATTCGATCCAAATTCGGTACTTTCTACGATATCCTAATTCCCAATTCTGATATCAAAATTCTTATTTTGATCAGATTTACCCTTGTGCTGAATAAAAATCACTTACATGATATTTTACACTTTAGTTATCAAACTTCTTCATGTTTGCCGTTTTAGTCCTTCTATCATTCAAAAACTTTATTTTGATCCCAACATCAAAATTAAACTTGTACAATATCAAACTCTTCAATTCCAATCACTTAAATTAATTCTCCAACATAGTATTCATTAAATACGAGCTCAACAATCAAATTCTTAAACTTTACAAAGTTGACATTTTGGTCTCTATTACAATCTAATTAGGGATTTTCATTCCAATCACCTCAAAACAACACATAGAACCATTTATCTTTCGATTATGTTCTAAAATTCCATACCCTAACATAAACCCTAATTTTCAAAATTTAAGGGTTTTGCATCTAGACATAAAATTATTTCAAATCAAAGCTTGTAAATATCATTTCTATACTTGATTCAACTAAATCAAGCCTTAATTCAAACAAATCCATAAACCCTAAATAAAATCCCAAAATCTAAGGTTAGGGTTTATATCTTCAAACATGAAATTAATCTAAATCTAAGCTTGATTTCAACTCCACAACACTTGATTTACTTAATCAATCTTCAATCTCTACATAGAACATGAAACCCTATTTTCTCTCTCATCAATAACATGAATAAATCTTCATAACTCTTTGTAAAATTACTATCAAATGAAAGAAAATTAAACATAGATTAATTTTCTATCAAAAACATACCTTGAATCTTGTTTGGAAACCTTCAAAATTCCTAGGAATTTTTTTGTGTATTTCCCCCTTTTTCTCTCTTACATTTCGAAATGAAGAGGAAGAAGATGAACATTTTCTTCATCTTTTATCTTATTTATGCCATGTGTATTTAATTAAATGAATATTAAATTCATTTAATTACTTAATTCCAAATAACCCTCCAACTAGGTCTTATTTTCTAATTTGCCATTTTGTAAGATTCTAACTAAATCTAGTTAGAATCCAACAAACTTTAATAAAATATTCATAAAATAATATTTTATGAATTTTCCATTCAATCTGATATATCGATAATTTAACCCTTTACTCAGAATTAAAATGTAGGATTCATCTTTAATCAAACTAAAAATATTCTCAACACTTGTAACAGACTTTTATAACCTTCCTTTATCATATGGTAAAATCTCAAAATTTTTCGGTTCGATCTGGGTATCCGAATTCCATTTAAACTTTGTCTGCGATTTCCCAACAATTGAATTATCGTTTCAAACCAGAATTCCACATTCGATCCACACCCTTAGGTGATCTATCTATTTATGAAATAAAAACCCCTAACATTTGGAAATTTACAACTTTAGTCCTTTAACTTTTCATATTTAGTCTTGTTCCACTCAAGTTTTGACTACTTATCATTTTGGTCACTAAATTTTAAACTTCAATTCTCATTCCAATTTTCGTTAGATTGTGACCAAACTTTGCAAGTACCCTAATTAGCTTGCCCTTTATCATATGAAGCTTTTAAATCTCAGAAATTCCTTTTTTATAACCCATAATCAAAGAAATCCTAACGTTTGCATTTTTGTCATTTTAGTCACTAAGTAGCTTTTAAGCTATTATCTTAGTACTAAATGATCCTTAATCAACTTAGTAAAAATTTGAGTATTACAATTCTCTCCCCCTTAAGAAAATTCGTCCTTGAATTTTCAACACGTACTGGTTCAAAAAGGTGAGGAAACTGCTTTTACTTGTTGTCATGTCAGATATTTAGAAACAAATTCAGTTATAACTCTTTTCATGCTTGGCTATCAATATCAATTCTTTAAATCTTGATACTTCTGGTTTTCACTTGGATGTACAATCAAAGGACTATAGCGTGCCTCAAAGATAAGTTGTTTTTTTTTCATTCTTCATCGTTTGAAAAAAATAGATTTTTCCTCGATAATACAAACATCCATCAGATTAACTTCAAAGTCTTCGATTTTGCCTCCATCCACTTATTTGAACCTTAACAAACACTTCTCATCTTTTCTCTAAAGATCTTTTATTCAATCTAATAAAGTAGACTTTATTCTTAACTCAGAAATCAAAGCACCATCTCTTTTTAATGCTAGTCTCGTATTCATATCTCTTAAGGCAACAAATGTCTTTCAACTAAGAGCATTAGCTACCACCTTAGCTTTTTTTGAATGATAGTCAATGATCACAATTCACTTTCACTATAAAATTTAGAGCACTCAGTTACTTAAACTTTTAACAATCAATGCCCTAACAAGTACAAATACTGGAGGTTAAGACCTCTTATGTATTTCTTCTAATATCTAAAATAGTATTCCCTGATCTTGTGCTTGAGCTCCCTACTACACAAGTAGCTCAGCCAAGTTAGAAGTTGAGAACGGTACATACTTTACTTCATTTATACTACTACAACTCTCTTTCTGACCCCCAAGCATTTATATTTCTCAAGTAAAAATACCTCTAAGATTCGTCGATTGAGGAAATTTGGTAGCATCTTACTTTTCTTACTATAATCTTATCTTATCTTGTCTTCTACTAATAAGGAGCATCTTCAAGTCATACAATCAACATATCAGTAATATGACATTCTATGGGCATGTAATTACTTACAAACTTATAACAAACTTAGTTTAGCATCCATAACCGGCTAAACCTGTAGCTCTAATACCACTAAATGTAACACCCTAAACATATATTCGATGATTAAATACACATTGAAGATGTTATTAAATTATTTAACTAATTTCTTGTCTTGCAATCTTTTTTAAAATATCTGGCATAAATCTAATTTATAAAATAATCTTTTATCGACTATCGAAGTATTCATAGCCTATATGCAGATTGCTATTTTTGACCCTGAATTTATTTATAAAACATATTAGTTAGTTATTAAAATAAGTATGTAATTCAGGGCAAAAACTAGGTACACTACCTAAGCCCTTTCTTGAATTTAATATCGGTATGCGGTAAACAACATTTAAAATTTTACCTTTTAAACAACTAAAGAATAAATTGTTATATGCCCACTAGAGAATATCATAAAATTAGAATGTCTTACTGATGTTTGGCAGATTGCATCTTGATTAACATGCTTGCCTCATCTTCCGGTAAGTTTTCAATAACCTACGTGTGAAACAGCACACGTTAAGTATTCACTTAATGAGGTAACTATAATTTAAAGTAAATCATTTTAATGTATAGAATCTTATAAAACAGACTCATCAAAGTCATGCCTCTGTCATATAACAGTGCAATACATTTCCTGCATAATGGCAAACGAGTCCCAATTGCAGTTTATATCATATCATCAAACTTTTATTTTATTAATCAAATATACGTTAAGTTTTTTTTAACTTAACTGCCTACATAAATGCATTTCATGTATTATAGCCCGAAGTACAATATAATGTGATACTTTGGTACACGAGTCATCATAACCGACACCATAGTGTCTACAATGCCGTAGCGTCTAATGATGAGTACATACTCGAGGACGCCCTTTGCGCCTCCTCATACTCGCACATTTTGTGCTATGTAACACCGTAGTGTTTGAACTGATTTCGTAGAGTCTAACTCGAGCCCGAAGAGTCTATCTCAACCCCGAAGAGTCTATATCGCACCGTAGTGCTATGACGCAGCTGCTAGGACTCTATGGATATCCGACTATACCAAAGGCTTCACAATAGTACTTAGGCAAATTCAACATTATAATCAACATTCCATGATCAAAGCATCAATATAAATCATAATTATATGTATATATATCCAAAGTCATAATATCGTTCTTACTTTATCAGTAGGAAATATGATCGATTTACTAGCCTATCCATCTACATAAAAGCATTTCATAAATTACAGCCCAAAGTACAATTTCATGTGAACCTATGGTATACGAGTCATCATAACGACACTGTAGTGTCTGCAACGCCGTAGCGTCTGATGGTGAGTACGTTCTCAAGGACGTCATTTGCTCCTCATTATCGCACCTTTTGTGCTAGTCGACACCGAAGTGTCTAAACAACACTGTAATTCATGATGCCTCACTATGGTGTAGCGTCTGATGTCAACACCGAAGTGTCTAGAATACACCGTAGTGCTGGAATGCAGCTGCTAAGACTCTATGGATATCCAATTATACCAAAGACTCTCACACTAGTACTCGGGCATAACAATATAATACTTTTACATTCAATATCCAATCCATCAATACTATCATTCATAGTTCAATATTGGGCAGTTCATACCCAAAATCTAAAATTCGGTTTATTTTAGATAAATCATTATGCCATATCAATGTATCACATATACCATTAAATATTTCATGCCATTTACATAACTTTGATCAACATACATTTCCATTAATATCAAGGTCGACTTCTCGCAAGTCTCCCTCACGTCATATATATAAAATAAGTAAAAATAAACTCACTCATATCATATATATATATATATATATAAATAAGTAAAAATACACTCACCTTGACCTCTTAACATGATGCCTCACTAAGTCCTAGTTCGATCATTTCTTTCATAGTACCTCAAAATTTCTCTGATTCGAACTTGAATCCATTAATTACATAAATACAATAAAATATTTGTTAGATTCAAATCTAACATTGTTAACTTAATTTACAAAACATAATTATTCGAATATAAAACATTTCTGAAATTTTCCCCAATTTCCATGTGATTGCCGATTTGGTCCCAAGGTTCTTAGTGACCATTTTGGATATCAAACAAATGTTCAAGCTCAAATTAGAACAATTCTATTACTACTTGTCCACTTTGGATTTTATCCCTTCAAGCTTCAAACATTATTAATGTAACACCTGTGGCCCAGATGCTACATTTGGGCCATAAGCCCCAAAACCATACCCATAAAATTTTCACTTTTAAAAGCCAATAAAGATCAATCTCTCAAATCCAAAGATGCCATAACCAAAGCATTAAAATACACGCTTACTTAAAATATTCAAAATAGTTAAAGGAGCTCCAAATACAGTAATAAAACATTTAACCAATACAAGTTAAATCAAATAGAGTTACAAATACACAGGGTCATACGAATACGTAGCCCACTACATCTAAGTGCTTGTACTCTACCAAAAGGCCAATGCTGGGTCCTTGCTTCGATGGTGCTCTGCTACGCTTGAACTATCTATCAACCTGCGAACGAAAACAACGATTCCGAACGATGAGCTAACAAAGCTCAATGGATACACAACCACTCGACCATGCTTCAGGTGAATCATAATTAAGAGCATGCTATGAAATATGATGTCAAGATATGATAAAGCAATGACGCTACCACACATACTATAGAACAACCAACACCACAACAACACCAACAATAAATAAACAAACCAGGAGTGAGGACCAATGTCACCCGACACCGAGAAACCCACCCATGCTCGGAATCTCACATCGAGCTGCTCGGAATCTCACATCGAGCTGCTCAGAATCTCACATCGAGCGGTATACTTGAAATCTCGCATTGAGTCTTCGCTCGAAATCTCGCATCGAGCAAGCTCAGAATCTCACATCGAGCAAGTATCATCACCTGAAATCTCACATCGGATGGCCTTCATGTGTTGCAACACTCACTCTCCGGGTATCCGGATCCTATCAAACAAGGACTCATAACCAAACAAGTGCCCTTACCTGGCACAACCACAATTGATCCACCAAGGATCCCTAAAAACTCTATTACCAAGCAATTTATTTTCATTTCAATACTCAATTAGCTATTTAATCCATATAAGCAAGAAGAAACACTCATTCTCGATTTTACCAGTCATTTTATATCACAAGACCTATTATAACCTTAACCACAAATTATAGAACCTTCAAACTCAAAACGTAAAAACTTGGGCAGATTGCCCATCGAGTATCGATACTCCCCTCTAGGTATCGATACTCCTCATTAAGTATCGATACTCTAATTGGATTTGAAAGAATTGGCCCTTGCCCCATACCGATATGCTCCGTGCCGTACCGGCACTCTATACCGGTACTAGGATCACCTCGTATCGATCTTTACCCGTACCGATACACCGACCCTAGCATATCGGTACGCAAAACCTTTTTAGGCAATGCAATAGTGGGTACCGATACGCCCCTAGCGTACCGGTACTCCAAAGTGTTATTGGAATTCTGATCTAATGAGGGGTACCGATACACGAAGAGGCGTACGGGCACGCCTCTCGTAGTTCATCCCCTAAGGTACATAGGAGTACTGATACGCAACCACCCCGTATCGGTACTTGAGCCCCGATTTCAAAACTTGAAGCTCGGGATTACACCAATCCCGCCCTTAACCTCTCTCGTTAAGTCTCAAAACGTTCCTACCAATTGTGAGTCATTAGGTGAGTTTCTAGCCATTTTTACCCTTAAACATCAACAATTATAGGATTTACCACTGATAACCAACCAAACTCTAAATTATCAAAACATCATATATCAAGCAATACATGCCAAAATGATGATGCATATGAACACACAGAAGTTAGAAGTGTACTAACCTCGAATTACAAGCTAAAAGGAACCCCAACCTCCACCTCAAGCTTTCTTCTTCCCTTGGGCCTTTGAATGCTCTCCAACCTCTTTAACTTGGATTGTAGATCCTTAGATGCCTAACAACTTTCCTTTCTACACCAATCCAAGATTTTAACACAAAACTAACAAATGTGGAGTTTTTCTTTCAAACTCATAGAGAATAGAAGATGAAGATGGTGGGGAGAACTTTTGGGGGACAAAATGACTTCATCAACTCACAAAATCTACAGCTCATAACTCCCCATCTCATCTTTTCTTCAACTATGAATTTACCATAAAGCCCTTCTCCATAACCCCATAACTCAAGCCCAATACCTAAACCAAGCCCACCAAGGTTTTAGGCTCAATAACATGACCCAAGCGTGAGGCCCGTACCTCGGGTTAGTCCGACGCAAGGGTTCCAAAACCCGAGTCGTTACAACTAAAGTGACACTTTAGTCTCTAACTTCGCAAAAGTACTTGAATTCATTCATTAACCAACTAATCCAACATTTCTAAAATTCTACCAACTTCCCTTTAATTTAGAGTACTGACCGAATTGGTCATTTACAAACAACTTCCATTTTCGAAATGGTCCTTCACCATTTCTTTTCTTGTCATTTCAATTCTTTACTTCCCAATTTCAACTCTAATGCTAGAATAAATTTCACAATAATTCCCCTATATTTTCAATTCTAGTCGAATTGGTCATTTGACATAACAAAGGAAATTTAATCATTCTAACATTGAAATAAGGCTTCTAGTTTCATAATTCATTCATTTCCATCCTTGATTCAATTCCCTAACCAAATTCCCAAAACTTAGGGTTAAGGTTTATAACCTTGAACATATAATTAAACTAGATTCAAGCTTATTATTTTTCATGCCTACAACATTTTATTTATTCAAATCAAACTTCATATTCAACATGTATTCATAAATCTCACAATCTACATCTTCAAAAATATAAGCTATACTTAACCTTTCCATGCAAAACTACCATAAAAATGAAGAGAATTAAGCATAGATCACTTTACCTTCATTTAATTTACTTGAATCTAGCCTTTAAATCTTCAAAATTAGCTTGAAAATGAAAATTTCCTCTTTCTCTTCTTTCTTTCTTCTCCACGGCATAGGCAAAATAAAATGGGCAAATTTTTGTTTAATTTATAACTTAATATTATCCTAATTAACTTAATTTTGCCACTTGTCTAATTAAAATGAATATTAAATTCATTTTAATCCAAAATACTAATTTGCCCTTCAACTAATTTCATTTTTACAATTCATATTCAAAAATACCACTCCATTAAATTTGACCCAACTTTGGTTCCTTCATAACCAGCCATTCCTAAAGAAATCATAAAATTTTATTTTATGATTTTTATTCGATCCAATTACCCGATAATCACTTAATACGATTTTCCATTGATCGAACTGTCGAATCTAATCCAAAAATCTCTTATCTCTAAATTCCATAAATAAATAATATTATCATAATAAATCTCCCAAATTTATGGAGTCAAACTCCGAAACTTTGACTCGATCTAATATACCGATAATTACCCGAAATCTCTATTGGATAAAAATTTTCCTTAAAATCCCTTTAACAAATATTCATACGAATTATTCCAATTTTTTTGGAGTCACTTATCGATCAAAACATAGATATGGGACCTTCCTAGAGATCACCTATCCTAGTTTTACTCTGGTCTGAGCACACTTAACAATTTTATTCGATCCAAATTCGATACTTTCTACTGTATCCTAATTCCCAAATTTGATATCAAAATTCTTATTTTGATCAGATTTACCCTTATACTGAATAAAAATCACTTACTTAATATTTTACACTTTAGTTTCCAAACTTCTTCATGTTTGCCATTTTGGTCCTTCTATCATTCAAAAACTTTATTTTGATCCCAACATCAAAATTAAACTTGTACAATATCAAACTCTTCAATTCCAATCACTTAAATTAATTCTCCAACATAGTATTCATTAAATACGAGCTCAACAATCAAATTCTTAAACTTTACAAAGTTTACATTTTGGTCCCTATTACAATCTAATTAGGGATTTTCATTCCAATCACCTCAAAACAACACATAGAACCATTTATCTTTCAATCATGTTCTAAAATTCCATACCCTAACATAAACCCCAATTTTCAAAATTTAAGGGTTTTGCATCTAGACATAAAATTATTTCAAATCAAAGCTTGTAAATATCATTTCTATACTTGATTCAACTAAATCAAGCTTTAATTCAAACAAATCCATAAAACCCTAAATTCTAGGTTTAGAGTTTATATCTTCAAACATGAAATTAATCTAAATTTAAGCTTGATTTGAACTCCACAACACTTGATTTACTTAAATCAATCTCCAATCTCTACATAGAATAGGAAACCCTATTTTCTCTCTCATTAATAACATGAACAAATCTTCATAACTCTTTGTAAAATTACTATCAAATGAAAGAAAATTAAACATAGATTAATTTTCCATCAAAAACATACCTTGAATCTTGTTTGGAAACCTTCAAAATGCTTAGGAGAATTTTTTGCGTATTTTCCCCTTTTTTCTCTCTTACATTTCGAAATAAAGAGGAAGAAGATGAACATTCTCTTCATCTTTTATCTTATTTTATGCCATGTGTATTTAATTAAATGAATATTAAATTCATTTAATTAATTAATTCCAAATAATCCTCAAACTAGGTCTTATTTTCTAATTTGTCATTTTGTGAAATTCTAACTAAATATAGTTAGAATCCAACTAACTTTAATAAAATATTCATAAAATAATATTTTATAAATTTTCCATTCAATCTGATATACTGGTAATTTTACCCTTTACTTAGAATTAAAATGTAGGATTCATCTTGAATCAAACTAAAAATATTCTCAACACTTGTAACATACTTTTATAACCTTCCTTTATCATATGGTAAAATCTCAAAATTTTGCGGTTCGATCCGGGTATCCGAATTCCATTTAAATTTTGACTACGATTTCCCAACAATCGAAATATCGGTTCAAACCAGAATTCCACATTCGATCCACACCCTTAGGTGATCTATCTATTTATGAAATGAAAACCCCTAACTTTTGGAAATCTACAACTTTAGTCCTTCAACTTTTTATATTTAGTCTTGTTCCACTCAAGTTTTGACTGTTTATAATTTTGGTCACTAAATTTTAAACTTCAATTCTCATTCCAATTTTCCTCAGATTGTGACCAAACTTTGCAATTACCCTAATTAGCTTGCCCTCTATCATCTGATACTTTTAAATCTCAGAAATTCATTTTCCATAACCCATAATCAAAGAAACCTAACGTTTACATTTTTGTCATTTTTGCCATTTTAGTCACTAGGATAGCTTTTAAGCTATTATCTTAGTACTAAATGATCCTTAATCAACTTAAGTTTATTGAATTATTTCAAATTAAGACCAAATTTATAGAAAATATATGTTTTAGGGACTAAAATTGTGATTATATCAAGCCATTGTTTCAATTATAATGACATGGTGACTTATTTGTCTTCAAAATTTTAATTGGCTGACTTGTTTGTTTCTAAACTTATAATTAAGTGATTGAATTGTTATTTTTTATATAAAAGAATAATGTATTCCTAAATTTATAATTAAGTGGCTCAATTGTTATTTTTTTTAAATGACTTATTTATTATTAAATATAACTAAGTGACTTTTAGTGTATTTTACCAAAACAAAACTACCCTCGGTCGGTCAATGGTAGTAAGGAACTAAGACCAACTCAGAGTGTACGCTGCCAAAACCCTCAGCTGCCTTCTCTTTAGGGTTGCTCTTTTTCACTCCTAATTCTCTCTTCCCTCACCGGAGCTACAAAAGTATGGAGTCCAATGGCGACGGCGCGTCACGAATCCGTCGCGAAATCGAAGCTCTGAAGGACGAAAAAGCTCGGATAGCGCAAAAGATTTTGGACCTCGAAGCTCAGCTCCAAGAAGAAGCTTCATTAGCACATCAGCAGCAGCAAAGCGAAAGCGTCTGCAATGGGTGTTTTCCTTCAGTGTCCGCCGCTGATGCCAATCTGGCTCACGGATTGACGCCGGATAGTATTTACCGTTACAGCCGCCATCTTTTGCTTCCTTCTTTTGGAGTCCAAGGTAAAACAAAAAGGGAAATATTTTCCTTGGATATTCTTGTTGAATTCCGTTTAAAATTTTGAAATTATGGCTGGTTATGGCTATTCACGTTATTAAATTGAATTAAAAGCTTTAATTTTCCTCTTTAAATATCAATAAATATAAGAATTCAGATAAATTTCTTGAATTGAATACTTTTTTTTATTAAAAGCTTTAATAAATTTAATAATTTTGCTCCGCTGTAGCACTATGGTTAAATTTATCTTCTTGAATTGAATACTTAATACTAAGTTGTAGTCAGAAAATGGTTATTTAAAAGAAATTAGCTTCTTTTCTGATGTGCAATAGAAGAATTATATCTTGGTTATTTTAATTTTCTTATAATCAAGCTTTTTTTAATATTTTTTAATTCTTAGTAATTTAGTTTCTTGCTGTGGTTTATAGCGCAATCGAATCTCTTGAAGTCTTCAATATTGGTTGTTGGAGCTGGAGGTTTGGGTTCACCGGCTCTATTATATCTTGCAGCTTGTGGTGTCGGTAAGTATTAAATGCAGAATTTTGGAGGCATTCTCGAGATTTCATTTAGTTCTTCTGACATCATAATTGAAAAGAATTTATATATGTATATTTTTTGTTGTTGTTTTGTTTGATTTGTAGGTCGCTTGGGAATCATTGATCATGATGTTGTTGAGCTTAATAACATGCATAGGCAGGTATAAGCTTTAGATTCATGTTATTATTTATGTATGATGGTACTGTTGTTCCGTCCAAATAATAGCCGATTGTTCTAATCATGTTGTACTGATGAATTACTCAAGATGATACATGCTGCAGATTTTTAGCCACTCATTTTCCTACATCCTTAAATTTGATATTTCTCTTCTTTCATCGATTAAAACTGATGGTGGGATATTGTAATGCTAAATTAAATAGAATAAGCTGCATGTGAGTGTTCACTCTATGTTATTGAAGAGATAACTTAGAGCTTATATATTCTTGTTTGAATGGTATTTATGTATCAGGCCTCACAGATTTCTTCCCTATGATCTTGAATTGTGACTAATTGGCTATTACATAACTATTGATCTGCTGTGCTGCAGGTTATTCACACTGAAGCATATATCGGTCAACCAAAAGTGAAGTCTGCTGCTTCTGCTTGTCGCTCGTATGTAACATTTACGGAGTCTATCTATGTTAGAATAGCCTCAATATTATGTTTTAGTATTGGATAAAGCTTGCTGCTTGATTTCTTGTGAATTACTTTACCAGTTTTTATCTAATATGGAGTTTAAATTCCAGGATCAACTCCACTATACAGATTGTTGAACACAAACAAGCTTTACGCACATCTAACGCTTTGGAAATTTTGAGCCAGTATCCTTTTTGATGCCTAGAAATGTTATTCTTCATCTCTAGTTCGATAATTCATGTGAGGTATGATTTCCGTGACTGCGGACATTTGTTAGATACGACATAGTAGTGGATGCAACAGACAATGTTCCCAGTCGTTACATGATCAGTGATTGCTGTGTTGTGTTGGGAAAGGTACCTATGACAGTGCCATCTCCTTAGTTTATGAAAAATATTTTAGTGCTAAAGAAATATATCCTCAATTTGCTTGCTTGTTCAGATGATTTTAATACCTATCTTACTTGGATTGGGTTTCGGATATAAGTATATTGATTTTTTTTTCAAGTTCATGTATTTGGAGGGTCATGTATGCATAATCAGGTCCAAATATGCATACATGCTCACTGACTCTGGTACTGATTGTTTCCGTGTTTACCTGCAGCCTCTAGTATCGGGTGCTGCACTAGGATTGGAAGGGCAGGTATGCTATACAAGCCATATTCTCTATTTCATGGAGTAGTATATGAATTAGCTTTCTTTTAAGCGTGTTTAAAACATCTTGGTCAAGCTTCAAATCCAAATTGCATGGTTGGTTTATTTTATAGTTGACAGTATACAATTACAAAGGAGGTCCGTGCTATCGATGCCTATTTCCAGCGCCACCTCCTGCAACTACTTGTCAAAGATGCTCAGATAGTGGCGTTCTTGGAGTTGGTATGTCAAATATTGTTTCCATTTTGCGATCCATTAATCGGTAATTTACCTCATGAAAATAGAGTCCGAAGAACCCTCAGTAGTTTTCATATTTTTTGCTTCCAATGCTTATTGATCTACATTTCTATTCAGTTCCTGGAATTATTGGCTGTCTTCAAGCTCTAGAAGCAATTAAAATAGCAAGTGATGTTGGTGAGCCACTTTCTGGGCGGATGCTTCTTTTTGATGCATTGGCAGCTCGAATTCGTATTGTATGGTCCTTTATCCACCCATTCTTTGCTCTTTTGGTGCAAATTTGTACGTTAGAATAGTAATACCAGATATATATATATATTCTTTTCTAATAGCGAGTTGTTTATTGCTTAGGTCAAAATAAGAGGCAGGTCATTGCAATGCGAAGTTTGTGGAGAAAATACAACATTTAACCAACAGCATTTCAAAGATTTTGATTACGAGAAGTTCACTCAATCACCATTGTCAACGGTAAGTTTCCTTTGCTGCTGTCCATGTTCTTAATCACGTAATTTGCCGGTTGACGTTCAGAAAGGGTAAATCACTGTACCGGTTGCATTTTACTTGTCATTTGTTTTCAGACTTAGTTTTTTCGTCGTATGTGAACATAATCAATTCACTTGCAAAATGAACATTTGATTGAGACGAATAAACCCATGCCTTAACCAATTATTGCATCCTAATTAACCGTATACTGAATACGTTTGCTCCTTGATGCATGCAGTCTCCACCAAAGCTGAAACTACTTGCCCCTGATTCTAGAATAACCAGTAAGGAGTATAAAGAGAGGGTCGTAAGTGGGGAACCACATGTTTTAGTGGACGTGCGACCAGAACACCACTACAAGATAGTTTCTCTCCCCAAGTCATTGAACATTCCACTGACAAGCATGGAGGCTCGGTTGCCCGAGATTTCTTCCGCACTTAAAGAGCAAGAGGAGGGCACCGGATCAGGAGCTAACCTGTATGTAATATGCAGAAGAGGTAATGATTCTCAAAGGGCTGTCGAATGCCTCCGTAACGTGGGATTCGATTTAGCCAAGGATATTGTTGGGGGGCTGGAGTCTTGGGCTAATGATGTTGATCCAAATTTTCCCATGTATTAAGTATGAGTTGTAATATTATTGGTTTAGTTTGTCTTAAGAATTTCAATGCCCTGTTTTGTGAGTTTGGTTTGGTTTTTAAAGCTTTATTTTGCTGTGTTGGAGACTGGTATTCTTTTTAACAAAATAAGACTCCTGATTTTGATAGTGTTCCAATCTGGTGCAGATTTAGTATTATAAAAACGAATTATGTAAAAAAAAATACGCATACATTTATAATACTATAAAAGACAACAAATTAAAACGAAAAATAATATAAATACATTCGACGTAAAATGTTGAAGTCCATGCTTATTAAATTTCACATCTTTGAATAGATGATGAAAACTTGACTTACAAACCAAGTAGGTGAGTCCAAACCAACAGGAACATATAGGAAACATTAAAAATGGTTTTCGAGCTCTTTGTTCAAATGTTCTTAGATGCAAATAAATAACCTTCAGGTTTTCTAAAAACAGAGAACCAACCTTCCCCTACCATCCAACAAGCAACAGTTTTAGAAGAGCCATCCTTATATAAAGACCATTCTTTGCTTGTCTAAAATAGGCAGCCCTCGGGTCGGCATCGACCTCGACAGCGATCTCGTCAAGCCTCGGGAGAGGGTGCATGACCACAGCATGCTTCTGCATCACCTTTAACACATCCTTGTCAACTATATACTTGCCTCGAGCTTCTTCGTAAAGATCAATTCTTTCTCCAAACCGTTCTCGCTGTATACGGGTTTGATACACCACGTCACACTTAGCGGCCACTTCCATTAAATCAGCGCTTTCTTCCCACTTGACGCCCCTTGACGTCAAATAATCTTTAATGTCATCCTGCAAAAGAAGAAAAAGAAGTGAAACGAACAAATAAAGGTTAATTTGGCAATCTATTGGAAGTCCGTCTGCGAAGGTTGAGCATAAATACGGGTTATGTAATTCTTGTAAGTAGAGTTTGTTAAAAACGAACCTTCATTTTAACAACGTCGGGGGAGACAAAGTAGATCTTCACATTTTGGTACTTTGCGAGCAAGTATGCAAGAGAACGAACCGTTCTCCCATTGGAAAGATCTCCGACAAGCCCAACTCTGATACCATCCAATTTTCCTATCTCTCTTTCTATGGTGTAGACATCTAAAAGGGCCTAAACAACATCAAAAAAGAAACAATCTTCTGAACTCAAACAGTTCAAATATATGGAAAAAAAGTACTTGGAAAATATTAAACATACTAATAACAAATACTTATTTGTACTAAGAAACAAAATTTGGATGTACCAAATAGTTACCGTAGAAGCGACAAAAGAGATAATGGTGAAGACAAACCATATACCACATTACAGAAATTACACAATAAGGATTGTTGGTTTTTCTTCATCACATATGTTTTTCATTTTAGAATTCTTTCATACTGATGATATTGTTTGTGACTGCCTACAGGGTTCAATGGAAATTAGTGAGATGCTCGATTATAAGTTACCTGGGTTGGATGTTGACCAGGACCATCACCGGCATTGATGATAGGAATGCCTGCTGTAGCTGCTGCTCGTTTAGCAGCACCACTTTCGAAGTGCCGCATCACGATTATATCAGAGTACCCTTCAACAGTTCTTATAGTATCTACAAAACAAATTACTTGGTTACAAAAAACACCGGAATTGAACAACTTCGAAGAACGTTAACCAAAAAGGTAAAGAGAATTTACCTTCAAGAGTCTCTCCTTTAGCTGCCGAAGAAAATTCTCTAGCATTTTCAGTTGTTAGAACTTCACCACCTAGCCGTTTCATGGCCGACTCAAATGAGAGCCTAGTTCTGGTTGAGGGCTCATAAAAAAGGGTGGCCATTAGGTAACCTTTGAGAATTTGACTCCCAGGAGATTTCTTTTCTATATTCTCCATCTCTTTTGCTACTTCAAATATAGCATTTAGAGTTTCCCTATCAAATTGTTGAGCTTCAATCACATCATCAAGTTTAAACTTCTTCCCCATTGTATACACGGACACCTTCTCAACTTCCACCGCATGACATTGAATCCGATTCCTCAAAAGCCTTTGACTTTGTTCCCATTTCAACGAGTTCTCATCAGTTAGCAGTCTTGAATTCATAAAGTCATATGATAACATGGCTTTAACAGGTAGTCTATTCAGGAGATTCGAAGCATTAAACTTGAACTCTTTATTCAAATTTATAGCCTTTATATCAAAGGACTCCCTTTTCAAAGCGCACATGGAAAATAATGTTGAAGAAGCCATTGTAATCGAATAAATACAGCTTCAAAGTCTCTGAAACATAATATAAACCAGTGGTTAAACAAACTATTGATCATATAACCTTCACATGAATTTCTATTAAAAAGAGAGAACTTTATGAATTATGCCAATGAAGGTTCCTGATTATGCACTAAAAGTACCCACAATTTTCATTAAGCCAAACACCTTTGCAATATATAAAGAACACTTTAAAATCCACTATTTAATAAGCTTAGTAATATAAATCATAACTTTAAAATTGTAAGCTTATTAGAACCACAAATTTTCTCAAGCAATCTCACCGCATCAAAAGAAATATCCAATCTTTCAAATTCAACTAAACCCCATCAACAAAACATAACATGTAAAGCAAACATAAACAAGAGAATTGAATTACTGTACTACTGACTCTCAGTACAATGTTCAATTCAACATTTCCATTATTTTTATACCTTCAACCAAACAAACAGAAAGTACCCAATAACATGAAACAAATATAAAACTGATTAAGAACGAGAGAAAGAACTAAGACTAAGAAAAGAGACCTGGGGAAATTTTCCAGGGAAGATAAAGAAAAGATGTGTTTGGATGCTGGGGAAAAGGTAAATATGGTGAAGGAGAGATAAAGATAGTTTTTTTCCCCCACTTTTTCTGGGTTTTGAAGATATTATAGATGGGAAATGAAGAAAGTGAAAGTAGGGATTCTTCGGAA
The DNA here is from genome assembly GCA_019671005.1 of Hibiscus mutabilis. Taxonomy (NCBI): domain Eukaryota; kingdom Viridiplantae; phylum Streptophyta; class Magnoliopsida; order Malvales; family Malvaceae; genus Hibiscus; species Hibiscus mutabilis. Next base: position 12,013,805 of record CM033754.1, read on the forward strand.
AGACTGAAAACTCGTAGAAAAGTTTTGGCGGAAAATATGTATTCCCAGAGTTTTGTCCTTTTCTTTTTGGATTTTGTCATCTGTGTTTGGCTGTAGATAAAACCGTTTGCAAATATAGTCAGGCGATTAACGGCTGGGATTAAACCTGTCTTCATAGTAAGTTTTTTAGCTAAACTATAAAAAAAAGTGTCAAAACTGTTTTTTTAATAGGTATTTAAACTATTTTTTGGCTGAAATAGATGCATAAAGTTTTATTTTTGGCTTGTTTTAAAGTCAATTAAGATACCTAATTGAGTACCTATTTTTAACTAAAAAATAAAATTTTAGGCACCTATTTTAGAAAAATACTTTAGTCACATATTTCAGTCAAAAATAAAATTTTAAGCATCTATTTCAATTAAAAAATACTTTACACATCTACTATAAAAAATAGACATAATTTGAGCACTTATTGTATAATTAAACCTTTTTTTTATAAAAAATACATTATAATAACTTAATTTTTAAAGAAAATGTTTTAAGAAAGTTTGAGAAAATCTTATTTTATAAATTTTGGCCTGAAAACACTTGCAGCCCATTTGACGTTTCGCTTTTAAGTTAAATTTTTTAAAAATAATATCAGTTTATATATATTCGTAATATTTTAATAATATACATTTACTTTGTAGGCAAAGTAATTTAAACTTATGTCTTTTAAAATAAATATTATCTATTTTTTCACTTAAACAACTTATTAAGTTTTTATCAATAAAATTTAACTTAAACTAAAACCCAACAATCACCCTTTTTTTTTACCCAAATTCGGGATTCTAAAAATAAAAAGAAAATATAATGGTCAATTTGGTTTTGAATATTTTTTATTTCTTTTATAGAATAATTTTGATTTTAAGTTTTTTAAAAAACTAAAAAAACACAATTTGTTAATAAAACTGGAAGTTTGTTTTCAAAATAAAAATAATAAAAATGTGTTTGATATTTAATTTTTTAAAATAAAAATGAACAAATAGTTGCTCGTTAAATAGTTAAATTATTATTTTTTAATTATTCAAACTCGAATTAAATAGAGTTAAAATTTAAAGATCATTGTAAATTCAACAATAAACTCAGTGAAAAAACGAATGATGATCATCCTAAGAGAATCGTGTTCAATTATTTCTTCTGCAAGGTATGTGCATTGTCAAATGATTAAGAATATCTATGAATATATACTACCTTGTAATCACCTTTAGACTATTCAAAAAAATAAAAGTTATTGCATGTTTTCAAAATTTAACTCATTTTTTGTTTTCATTTTCTACAAATAAATTTTAAATTTTACACTCAAACATATTCTCTTCAATGTTTTCTATTTTACAAGAAATAAAAATAAAAATGACATATATTCTAAAAATTTTAAACAAGTTTCAAGAAGAACAGTACCAAAAGATATACATATTATATTTAAAAGAAATTTATTATAAAAAAGAGAAGAACCGAACCTGGAGGTGGAATCAGCTGCGAATGAGTGAGGTATACAATGTCAGTGTCTAAGAACCAAAAAGACCGCGGCAGAATAAAAAAAGGGTGACGACTGTCTGTAAAGAGAGAGCGAAGCCTATTATTTGCAAATAATAGTTTACTTTTTATTGAGCAAGTATATTTAACCAGTTAATTAAATTGGTCATTTTTATTTTTTTTATTTTCTTTAAGTTATGGGTTCTAGACTTATTAAGAATATTTTTTTTTCATTCCTAGAGTCTTTTATTTTCTTTTCCTTTAAGTAAGATTAAGATTAAAATTTGTCAAAAAAATAATTCACTTTTTATCCAAAATTAAGAAATATTTGAAGTGACATGATAATTTCTCATAATTTATTATCTCATTATTTTAAAAAATCAATCTTATATTTATTAACTATTATTTACAAATAATAGTTCACTTTGGAAATAAAAATTAAAAGGATACATATTTTTACTTATTTACTATTTTTTTTTAAAAATCTACATCGTCATTAAATAATTGGATTGGAGAGGCAAAAGGGAAGGAAAATCCTTCAAAAGGTTTGTCGTGCACTGCTAAATCCCCATCTCACAGGGACGGCACCAAAGGGCAAAGGGGCAGGCCCTCTAAATAGTTAATTTGTGTTTTAATTTCTGTAAGTTTTATAAAATTTTAAGTTAAAAGGATTTTTTAGGAAAATAATGTAATTAAAATATAATATTAGGGATATAAAGTATGTTGGAAAATATTTATCAAAGTACGATATTTGCTTTATAGGGGGGAACTCGTGTTTCCAGACGAGTTTTCTGCATGTATTAATTTTAATGTGGGTAGGAGGACAAACTCGTCCTTTGATCCCGACTAATTTTCTAAAATATATTTTATAATTTCTGGGGACTCATTATGACTTATGTGCTCAGGACGAGTTTCTTTCAATTATTTTCTTTTCAAATCTTGAAGAAGTCATCATATGCTCTGGACGAGTTCTCTTGCTCAAGACTTATAGTTCATGTTTGGTCGCGATTTTTTGAACAAGTTTTATCCTCCTTTAATCTGCTTACACTTTGATTCCATGAAAATTCATGTGTCTCATCTGCAAAATACAACAGATTCAGAAATACTTTTGAGGGTAAACACACATATTAACATCATGTTCAAATTCAGTTAATTTATTATTTAAAATGTGTTCGAGTTTCGTTTTAATTTTATGGAACAACTTCATTTAGCATTCGCGAACTCATTTATATATGTTCACAATCATAAACGACTAATAGTAAATAAGTTAAAAGAGCCTATAAGCTTGCAATTGGGCTTAGTATAGTTACATTGGTTAATTTTGATATGGACCATCCGGAATGTATGACAGCCGATATAATGTACGATGCTATTTATAATTAATATGTTTAAGTAGCTTTTTCCTTAAAAAATAAAAATGTTTATTTACAACGGTGTAAATAAGTTATCAATGTAAACATTAGTGCATCAGAAAACAACAATGTAAAGAACTTGCACACTCTAACTATATAGTGGATCTGTCACTGTGGTTAATATGTATAATTTAATGTTTGTTTAAAATGCAGAAAACAATGTCCTCTGTTACAACTTATTGAGACATACCTATATAACATCTTGATGATGTGGATAATTTTATGCAAACATTTGCTTCCTCCAATGTCGTGGGGATTGAGTACAATCATGCATAACAAATTAGAGGAAAACATATTATTCACGCTAGCCATAGAGATACATTAGTGAATTAGAAATCTCAAAATTACAATTTACAAAGCGATGCGATATATAATACCTACAAGACCACAATAAATTCGAAACAACTTAATTTGTGTCTATTACCGTTTTATACTCAATCAATAAAAAGCAAGAACAAATAAATGCATTTGTTAAATTAATTCAACAAAATTACTATAAATAATCAATAATTTATAAAGTCATATTTCTACTTCTACTCTCATTTAATGTAATCTCTAACTCAAAACTCAAAGTTAGAAAATGTAAAAATAAATTTAATAAATATTTAATTATTCTATCTTTATGACATTTGTATTGCTACAATTGTAAAATAAAGAACAAAAGATCTTGAACTCTTGAAATATTGTAGAACACAATTTAAATAATAATTGAAATATACTTCTACATCTTGTAGAAGCAGAAGTTGCATAACCCAAAGAATTTTTACTTTTTAGTGAGTTTACATCTTTATCTTGTAATGTGATATTATTTTTTAGGCTTTTATGTAAGGTTGTAAATGAACCGAGCTTAAATGAATTGTTTCTGGACTCCTAAAAAAAAGAATAAGTTAGTACTTATGACATCCTTATTATTTTTTATTATAATTTATATGTGGACAGAGACTAGGCCTGTAAACGAAACAAATGAATACGAACGAGGATGTATTCATGTTCGTTCGCCTACTTTTAATCGAGCAAACGAATAATTAAATGAACATAATTTTTTTGTTTGTGTTCGTTCGTTCTCAGATATAAAGCCGAAAAAAATAATTGTATTGGCAGTTTTTTTATCATCAATAAAAAACAAAAAAACCTCAATCTTTGAGAGGTAAAAAAAATTCTTCTTTTATTTTATTTTTTTCATATTCGGACAAAATAAAAAATATAAAAGCAAAGGGGATTAGGGTTATAACTTCCCGGTCTCGGAGTCGCCGTCGTCTCGAACGGCCGAGGGGGTGCGCCGATGCCAGCACTCGTTTCATTTTTCCTTTTTTCAAATCTTCTCGGTTTTAAGCCGATTTAAAGAGATCTAAGTTTGAAAAGGGGCTTTGATTTGGGGTTTTGTTTTTTTATAAAAAAATCTAGTTTTTTTTCCTGATTTTGGTGCCGGTGGACGGCGGCGCTCGGCCGAAATTTAAAAATTCACGACGACGCAGGGCAGATGCGATGGACATCGACACCGGTCTTCATCCAGCATTTCAGAGAATAACCCTTCTTTTTTTTTTATCAAATGGGTTAAATGAGTTTTAGAAAAATTTGTTGGTATTTATAGTAGACTGGTTCACCCTTATCATATCACTCCAATGCAACCCCCGTACCCTTCGTGGTACGACCCCAAGGCTCAATATGAGTACCATGCAGGAATCACCAGACACTACATCAATAATTGTAAGACATTTAAGAGGGTGGTTCAAAACTTAATTAACAAGGGAGTGCTAAAAATTGATTCCCCGAGTGTAGCAGCTAACCCTTTGCCGGGTCATGGTGAACAAGGGGTCAATGCCATTGAACCAGAGTACCATAGAAGGGTGTGGGAAAAAGGTGGATGAACTCAAGTCCCCTTTGAGCTGGGTGTACAAGCAACTGCAGGGAGTTGGGCTGATCACACAAAATGGGAAGACTGGCAGGAAGGATGGAAAAGAATTTGTGAATATCATCAAGAAAGAGGACACACGATATAACTCTGCATGGAATTTAGACAATTAGTTCAGAAAATGATGGATAATAAGGAGATTGAGTTCTTCAGAGAAGAATTGAAGAATTCGAGAAAAGGGAAATTGGAACCCGATGGCAGGATTTTGTGGCGCATCAAAACTCCATCTTATTGTTCATCATTTTCCATGTCTTTTTGTTGATATCATCTACTTTTTGTGAAATCTTGAGAATTAATTCCCACTTTTGGCTAAAAAATGATAATATTTTGTAAAAGCCTATGTAATATTTACTCAAGACAATGAAATGATGATTATTTTGTGCATTTTGTTCCAGACAGTTAATTTACATTCTTCATTTCTTTATACATTCATTATTTTGGGATAATTTTTGTTTCCCATACATATCTGTACATAAATTTTCTAGAAACTCAAATATTGATTACAAGAATGGCTTGGATTCGAGTCAAATGATCAATCCCGAGTAGCTTATGTTTAAAGAAAAGTAAATGTTATGAGGATACTGCAAATGTGAACATCTTCTATTCTATTTAAGCAGATGAGAGGAACAAAACTAGTGTTCAGATAATAGGCAGATCCCATTGAGTGAATTTCTCTCCCAGACATTTGTCGTTTAAGTTCCTTGAATCGAGTGTTGACCTTAAACTTCTACCCCTTGAAGACTAGTTTGATATCCATGTATGGGATGACGGGTGGCGTTCCTTCACTCCCTTTCACAAATAAGAAAATATCCGTTTGCTGTCCCCTTTTGAGCCTGATTGTTTCTTTTCGTTGGAACCCAAACCAAGGATCACCCCCACACTAGGGGCAAAGAAGATGAGGATTTTGTTCGCAAATCGAAGCCGCCTAATTTTGACCACGTTACAAATATAATGCTTCATGAATAAACGCAAGAAATAAGGATTGAAGTACTGGATACAAAAATCAGAGAAACATCAGAATAAGTCGGTAAGAGAAATTTTTTCTCGAAAAGACTAGCTCAACCAAATTAAAAGTTCGTCAATAAGAAAGTTGACACAATCAAGAATTAAAGCACCAAGTTAGAAAGTGAAATAAAGGACATTAAAAGCCTTGAATATTTAATTACAGTCGAATAAAAGAACATCAACATTTAGTCAAGATACAAGCTACACGAGAAGAGGAAATGAAATCTAGGGTGAAAACCCAGAAATGGGAAGTCTAGAGCGATCCAATGAATTTATCACTCTATATGAGTATACCTTCAATTCAAGCAACACATGAACAAGGTTAATTGGAAATTTACACGAAATTTGGTGGATCGATCACCTTTGAAATCTACGTCAATGCTGAGCTAAGACGCAAATCAGTCCAAAGCTACCAGAGAAGGAAATGAACTTTAGGGTGAAAACCCAGAAATGGGAAGTCTAGAGCGATCCAAGAAATAAATCAAAGAAGTTTTTTCATTTGAGCACATTCTGATCAACAAGTGCATAGAAGACATTTCACCAAGAAGAAATGATCCTTGGTTTCATCACCCTTAAACACTTATTTGAGCCTTTATATCATTTTCTCGCGCATCCCCAGAAGTGATCTCGACCGTCCAATCCATGCAAGATCTTAGCCGTTGGATCAAATCTAATCCAACGACTCAGATCGAATCTGGCCGATTGCTCTTCACCTTCTCCATCCACGTGGCCACTCTGTCGGATCTCCGTACGCCTCCGTACACCGGTTCTCAACCACCAACCGTGCACAAAATAAAAAACAAGCAATAATAGATCAGTATGGGAAAATTTCAAATCCACAGTAGATTAGGTTTTTTTATATCTTTTTATATGTGCATGTAATTGGATATAAAGCTGAAAAAAAATCAGTGTATTGGCAGTTTTATGATCATCAATAAAAAACAAAAAAACCTCAATCTTTGAGAGGTAAAAAAATTCTTCTTTTATTTTATTTTTTCAGATTCGAACAAAATAAAAAAATATAAAAGTAAAGGGGATTAGGGTTATACCTTCCCGGTCTCGGAGTCGCCGTCGTCTCGAACGGCTGAGGGGGTGCGCCAATGACCAACACAGTTTCATTTTCCTTTTTTTTCAATTTTTCTCGGTTTTAAGCCGATTTAAAGAGATCTAAGTTCGAAAAGGGGTTTTGATTTGGGGTTTTATTTTTTTTATAAAAAATTCTGGTTTTTTCTAGATTTTAGCGCCGGTGGACGGCGGTGCACGGCGGCGCTCGATCGAAATCTAAAAATTCACTGCGACGCAGGGCGGATGTGATGGACATCGACACCGATGTTCATCCAACATTTCAGAGAGAAACCCTTCTTTTTTTATCAAATGGGTTAAATGAGTTTTAAAAAATTTGTTGATATTTATAGTAGCCCGGTTAAAACAAATGGTCTATTTGCTTCATTTAAATCCCTCCACCCCTGAGATTTTTGCTCCGCATTCCCTCTAGTTCTCGTTTTATTCATTTTGGTCACCATTTTTAAATGAGCTTTATTTTATTCTTATTTCGTCCCTAAATTTTATTTTTGTTTCATTTTGGTCCCTAGATCGAAGGGTAAAATTACCCTTTTAATCCCTCCTTTGTGTTGGTTTGTTTATTTAAATCTCTTTTTATTTTATTTTATTTTAATGCAATATGTTATATTATGTAGTTATATGCATATATTTCAACATATAGTTTTATAACCTATTTTTTCCACCTATATATATTATACGTATTTTATATTTATAACATATGTTTTTATATATTTATGTATTCATATTACGTATCAGATTATATATTTTATGTATATTGTATAATATATGATATTATATTATCTAAATACATTATAAGCATATATAAATGTCTTAACGTATTCTTAACCGCATATACATTTTAAATTTCATATGAATTATATGTATAATTTACCAAGTATATTATTTTAAATATATACATGTCGTAATGTTTTTTTTTATTTATATATGAATTTCATGTGCAACATATCTAATATATATTATATTTTGTTATGAGTTATTTTCTATACGTTTTATATGTTAGTATATATATGTATATCTATTGTATATTATAGAGTACATTTGCATACATATCTATTTCATCGTATTTATATTTATTTGTCATCATATTTACTTGTCCATACATAGTTATTTTCTAAATATTCATAATGCATCCGGTATATTAACTGTTCAATGTGGTGCTCCCTTTTTAGAGGATAAGCTTAGCTACCAGTCTAAGACGTAGATGGTAGTTTTCGTTTACTCATCGAACAACGGAGCCCTTAAAATTTACTCGTACATATAACTAAATTTTAATTTGATCGTCACTTTAACCCGTAAAATTCAATATTAATAAAGCGGTAATTATATTTTTTTGGTACCAATTTTTGGGCGGTGTGGGGGTGCTAATCCTTCCCCATCCATAACCGACTCCCGGACCCAAATTTTTGAATCTCTGATTTTATTTTTATGGTGTCTGGTCTACCATTTTTAAAATGATTGGTGGCGACCCCCCATTTATTATTTTAACACCCCTATTATTTTTAACACTCCTATTTATCTATTCCCTAATTTTATTTTAAAATTCAAACTCTTTCAAATTTTGCTTTTAAAAAAAAATCATTTCCCAAATATTTTTTTACACAAAAAAGAAACTCGAAAATCTTATTTTTTTAAGGGTCGCTACACCTTTGTTCTTGTTCGTTCATTTAATTAAACGAGCATAAAATCTTGTTCAAGTTCATTAGTTTAATAAATAAATGAACTTCCTGCCGAACGGTTCATTAAACATTCAGTTCATTTACAACCCTAACAGTAGGGGTGTTCATTCCCGTGTACCCAAAAAATTGGGTACCTGGAAAATTGGGTAAAGGTACCCGGTTCACATTATTTATTTATTTTAAAAAAAATCACATAGTAAACACATAAATTTTAAAAGTTCATAATACATAATCCAAACACAAAAATTAGTGATTTAAAGTTAGTTTTAAGATGAATATTTGGATATATATATATATATATATATATAAATTTTATAACCAAAAAGACATTAAAAATATTAATCTCGTTTTTTCCTTTCAAATCTTGTATTAACAAAATAATAAAAATACATTTGAAAATTTTAAAACTTAAAAGTTCATAATACAAACATAGAAATAATTTAGAGATTTAAATTTAGTTTTAGGTAAAAATATTAATGAACCTAAAATAAAAATATAATTTAAAACTAAAAAATAAATATATTAAAAGTATCGGGTCGGGTACCCGGTTATCAAAAAATTCAGCTCAGACCCGACCCAACTACCTGAAAAAATCCTGGGTCGGGTACCCGGCCTGGTCGGATAATTTTTTAGTAAAATACCCACTTTTTTCATCTCGGGTCATCGAGTCGTTGGGCCGGGTCAACCAAGTTGGGTAGTTTTGAACACCCATACCTAATAGGGAAAAATAAAATTTTAGGGTGGGCACAAATAAAATTTTAGGCTGAGTACCATCAATAAAATAGATAACTAATAGGAAAAAATTCATATTCCAGGGTAGACCACCTTTGTAATGAGCTTGACATATGTATCAAGGGCAGAACTAGAAATTTACAAAGAGGACTATGTTTGAAAAATTTGATAATTTTGGAGCTTTGAATGAGAAATTGATCCAAACGTTGTTGAGGAAAATCTGAACCAATTGTTGGTTTGTAAATGTGTAGACGTGCACGATGAGAGTAATGCAAATGTTCGAATCGGTCTGGTCCTCCGTGGGCTTGATATATTTTGACCCAAATTTAAAATAATTTTTCCTCAAATAAGAGTATATATTTGCCAAATTCTGTTTTGGAATCAAAAGGACAAATATTAAAGTTTTCTTTAATTCAGACAGTAATATTAGAAACTGTTCTTTAAAGGCTTATTAATTCTCAAAATCATAAATGCTCCATTAGGTCAAAGTTTTCATTTATACCCCTCGTGAAACTCCTATAAATAGGGTGTAAACTTTCTAGGTTTTACATAACTCAAAAACACAGAGAATTTTCTATTGTTTTATTCTGTGATTTCAAAAGTAGTTGTAACAACTCAGGTTTCAGAAACATGAGAGTCAGGTTAATCTAATAGTGTGGGCTTGTGTTTGAGCCTTAATGTTGGGCCTCAGAGGCCTTGTAGGCTTGTTCATTTGTTGGGCTTGTTTTGTTGGATGATAGCAAGGTTAAGCGTGCAATTTCACCTTAGGATGAAAAAGAAGGGGAGAAGAATTAATTTTGGCATCCCCTGTGTAAGTGCTTAACTCATTTTGTTCCCTATCTCTTTTCCTCATCTTTTTCTTCCATCTTCCTCTCCAAAACTTAAGAGAAAAATCCCACCTTTCATTCTTTCCTTTGTGAATCTCGTATTAGTGTTGGAGAGAGTGTTGTTCAGCATTGTAAGAGCTATCTTTCAAGGTAATCTTTGTTAAAAATGGTGGTGGTAGAGGTTTAATTGGGGTTTTGGGAGAAGAACGAGAATGAGAGTTTTTAGGCTCCATTCTTGGTTAGATTCATTTTGGCAGCTCTCTAAATTCCCCAACAACGTTGTAATGCGTTTGTAACATTTTCTTGTAGTGAAAGAGGTTGGAGACACTTCCAAAAGCCAAGAGAAGAGCAAGGTTTGAGCTTGGGGATTTGGAGGCTTCTTTATCAGTTTCAAGACAAGTTTAGTACACTACTAACTCCCTTTGTTTACTGGAAATCATAAAATTAGGCTTTGTTGCATGTTTATAGTGTTTATGGTTTGGATGAACCTTGGTTGATCTCTAATGGTAACTTATGAATTTGACATGGTTGAGGCCTAGAACTGGTAGTAACACACCTAATTAACTCCCCATAATATGTAGGAAATGTAACCCCCTTAGCCCAGCTTAATCGAAATTGGACTAAAAGAGTCACTTTAGGTTTGCCGAAGCAAACCCGGACTAATAACCTAAACCGAGCCTATTTTTTTCTTTTTATCTTGTCTATATGCATATTATTATTATTATCCTAAGTAAACATGCTTCAGCGGAAATGTCACATTGCAATCAGATTGCGAAACGGGGTTCAATTGCTTAATAATTCACATTAGGGACCAAAATGTAATTTCTACAAATCACAGGGTCTTTATCACAATTAATAATACCTAACCTTTATTAATTCAATTCCACGCTAACATGTCAAATTCCAACTCATAACAGTTATCCAAATTCATTTAATTACATACATTACAATTAGGGACTAGATTGCAAAAGATCCAAACTTCGGCAACTGGCATACACGATAACAACAGAGCATACTGATACAGGCAAGTCCGTACTGATACGGTCTAACTAACATAATGGCTACTCATACCAATATACATATAACCGTATCGATACAGTGTGTTGACCCACTCGTACCGATACGACCTTGACCATGTACTGATCCCCCGTTTGTTATCTCAAAACTCTAAATTCTAGTAGCTAAAGAGCGTATCGATACGGTACCACGCGTATTGATATAACTTGTTAAAATTGAAGGGATTGTACCGGTACATAAACCTGTGTATCGACACCAGTACATAATTTTCCTCAAGGCGTACCGATACGGTGGCTAGACGTACCGATACCCTTTGTTTTATTCCAACAATTTGAGCCTTAACAGGACCCCTCGTACCGATCCTGAGGTACCCGTATCGGTACGCAGAGGCCTGTAATGACCTCTAGGTCCAACATGTGACACTTTGGCTCACTCCATTCAACCTTAACACATATTTAAACATCATATAACATCATTAAAATGCTTAAACATCAGCATACCAACATTTTAAGCTAACCTAACAAGTCTAGCACAATTAACCACAAAGTCTATAGGCATGCTCCCTAGTCAATATCCGAAACATAAAACCAACCACATCTCAAGCACTTTAAACCGCTTACAAGCCCAAACCAATAATTACAACTTGCACAAATAGGGAGTTCATCAAAAACCCTCCCAAATCAACATTTGACACATTTACCTTTTACTACTATAAAACGTTCCAAAAACCATACTTTGCCACAAGTCCTTGGATTCCTTCCTTGCTTCCTCGCTGCCCTTGACTTTTAATTCTCTGAATTGATGGGAAAAAAGAGCGTAAACACACTAGGCTTAGTGAGGAAGGCTCAAAAACCAACAACCATTTAACAATTCTTTTGAGAACCACTTTTCGAAACACTTTTAAATCATTATTTCAACATCATGCCTTATCAAAACCATGCACTTAACATTTCCAAAACAACATATTAAACCATATGCAACATATATCATGGATTAACAGCAAAATCCCATTTGCTACCCTCAATTTAAGCTTTCCCATTCATACTACCAATGCATGGCTTAAAGATTAAAACATGTTTAAACCATATTAAACAACATAATCCATCTCATGATACATCATCAATTATATTGGCTTACAAGTGATCATTAATCAAGTTCCACTCTCCAAAACATAACATCGGATACACCGATTCAACAAGTGTTTCCAACACTTCATGCCATCACAACTGAAATTATTGGTACATTACAATCGAGTACATTCACAACCCCACACATCAGTTGGACGTATAACCCACTAACGGGAGTCTTCGGTACAAAGATCTAAACCCCTCGACTGTTAGGGTACTTGGATGGAGTTTGCGGTACTTCATATCAAAACCCCTCAACATCCAAGGCGACTTTTAATAGTGCATTATCAATCCTAAGGCTGGCCAACTACATTCGATAACATTTACAAAACATTTTCATACCATAACTTGCCAATATAATGCAACAACTCATTGTTTTCATATGCATCAATTAAAACCAATTTACCAATGCAATCAACCTTGCATTAATCAATGTTCAAAAAACATTAGCAACTCATGCATTACCCCATGATGCATCAGCATCAATTTTAACCAATTTCTAGCATTAAACCATGCTCTAAACATGCATATACAGTGAGTAATTAAACCATTTAAACAAGTGCATAAAACCAATTGCCAAACTGAGTTCGAGAGAGAATTTATCCTTTACTTACTTCTGAGATTAGACCATCGTTTCAATCTTGATCTAAACTCCCAAACACAATTTTCAAACCTTTGCAAAGCTGTAAAACACGTTCTCACTCACTGACACGCAAAGCCTTGCTTGGCGATACAGTAACTTCGCCTCCAAAGCTTCCGAAACAATCGCTCAAGCTTGAGGACCAACTTCTCCTATTTATCCACATAAAAAGAGGATTCAATGCATCAAATTGCATTCAACAACACATTAACATAAATCCCCAACATCCACTACTCAATTTCACTCAACAACAACTGGAATGCACATCACACATCTTCCAAACTTAACCCAGCCACAATATAATGTTTTAACCCATCAATTAACATCAATTAACATCTAAAAACACAAAACAACATCCTTATACCTCCAACATTCATTAAACCACCACAAAACCCCAAAAACTCACAACTAACAACCTAGAAAATTAGAGATTCACATAGTTTTGAGATTCCAATGTTAAAGCACACTTATTAACATTAATAAACATCAAAATCATGATTAAAATCAATCAAGAATTCAGCAAAACAAGTCTATTGGAAAATTCACCAATTTAACCAATCAAACCTCAATTTAGCAAATCTTCCATAATTAAATCATCAAATCAAGTTAGAAAACATATGTAAAGGATCAATAACGTGGGAATTTCAATAAAGAACATTTTATTAGAGGATAAGAACGAACCTCACCTCTAATGGCTGCTTTTCCCCTTAATTGGATGAATTTACATAACAAAACAATGAGAAACCAATTAGATTTTGTTAAGAAATCATTATAATTCTATTTGAAATCAAAAGATTTATTAAAATAAGATTTTATCTGAGAATTTTGAAGATAAAAGAAGTGTTTGGCTGGAGATAATTGGAGAGAAAATCCTTTTTGAGGAAAGTTAGTTACGTCAAATTGTATAAAGCTTTTTAATTATCCGATTAATTCTCCAAGCCTTTTTATATTATTTTAAAATCATTTAAAATAGACAATTAAGGGTAAAAAGCTGACATTAGGCTTTATGTAAATAGCTACTTAAATATTCAAAGTTTTGACCCTTTTACAAAACAGTACTAAAAATAGTTTTAAAACTTTACATTTTGGTCACTAACCAAAATTTCCAATTTTGAGACCCCGTTTTGTAAAATTGATTTTTACCAAAATCATTTTAAATAATGATTTTATATTATTTTCCATGTTTTTATCTCATCCAAAAATATTTATTCCAAATTAAATCCTAAAACTGACCGAATCCTCTAATCCGATCCGTCGGACCGTCTAAACCACATAGAAAACTCCTAGGCCCAAAACTGGGGCGTTACAACTCTCACCCTTAAGAAATTTCTTCCTTGAAATTTACTTGATGGGAACAAATGCAAAAACTGAGCAACCGTGTCCGACTTACTGTCCCACGTAGCCTCCTCAACACTACGATGTCGCCACAACACCTTAACAAACTCAATCGCCTTGCCACGATGAACTTTACTACTGGAGTTAAGGATCTCCACTAGTTCCTTATCATAAGAAAAATCTGATCGTAACTCAATATCCTCAACTGGCATCACATGTGACGGATTCGAACGATACCTCCGCAACATGGATACATGAAACACATCATGAATTTTCTCCAACTTAGAAGGCAAACTCAACGATGAGCCATAAGACCTATACATTCCAACACCTCATATGGTCCAATAAAACTCAGACTCAGCTTTCTCTTGTGCCCAAAACGCAACACCTTCTTCCAAGGTGAGACTTTCAAGAAAACCTTTTCACCAACAACGTACTCAATCTCTCTACGCTTCAAATCTGCGTAGGATTTATGCCTATTTGAGGCCACTTTCAAAAGATCTCAAATCATCTTAAAATATTAAAATATGATTTATAGATTTAAATTAGTTAATTAGCAAAATTTGGTAATTAAAGGATTAAATTAAAAAAAGTTTAAAGTGTGAAACATTTGGCTAAATATAGAAGATTTGAAGTATAGGATAATGTGTAAGAGATTTATGAGAATGTGAGGACTAGTTAGGAAATTAGGCCACTTAGTGAACCAATTGAAGGAAATTAAAATATAATTGGTGACTAAATTGAGAAAATTGAAAGATTGGGGGCAAAAGTATAAGAAGTGAAAAGTTGAGGGACTAACCTTGCGATGAGCCCCTCCTTAAGCTTAATCATCATCTTATGTGGGCATTTGGAGTGAAGTTTCTTCACCTAAAGGAAAGTTAAATAGAAAAGAAAAAGATAAAGAAGAGATAGAAACTAACCGAAGCCAAAAGTTGTTAATTTCAACCTCATCATCTTCTTCCTCCTTAAGGATAAGCAAACACCTCCATTGTTAAGCAATTCCAAACTTTCTTTTCCTTCGATTTAATGATCCTAGCTAATTTCTAGCAAGGAAGGTAAACCCATCAATTTATTCATCATCTTCATGAAGAATTCATGAAGGAATCAAGATAATAAGTCTATAAGAACCCTAGTGTAACACCCCTTTTCGTATCCATACGACGAATACGAATCAAGAATGTCACAACTTTACTATCCTTAAATATTAATGATATTTGAAACAAAATTCAATTTTTGAGAATTTTGAACCCAAATCTTGAGTATTGGTACACCCTGTCCCAAAATGCACAATCTTGCATTTTTATATTTCTAATTCATCCTAATTCAATTCCCAAATGTCTTCAAATGTAATGTATGCTTATAGGGAACAACTGACTATCATAAAACATACATGCTCTCAATTATCTTAGCATGCAACTCATCACTTGAGGTTACTCTTAACTTCGAATCTTTCCAGAAACGCCAATTATCTTGAAACCATAACGAACTTTAAAGGCCAATCACAACTCAAAGAGGTTTAGCAAGTATACATGCCACTATAATAATCAAACCTCAATTAGGATGTCGTTACTGTGATTACCTGTTGAGCTTTCCAATATTGATGCAATGCTCTCCACACTCTCATCTTGATTTACCTACGTGTGCACAATCAAACACACACTAAGTACTTACTTAGTGAGGTAATAAAGAAGTTAATAACAATAATTTAAACTTTATTCGACTTCATGGCTATGTTTATATAACATGATATATATGCCAAAGCATCAACTTTCACATTGCATTAGTAGTGATGTACTACATGCTAACGTCATAAGATTTTCATGCTTTTTCATTTGTCATAATATGCCATATATGCATAAATGCATCATGATCACTAGACATGTAAATCCATCATGTTATTAATATAATAACATAGTATAAACCGGATATAAATTTCTTACCAATATACTTTCCATTTATTCCAAAAGCTCATAAGCTTATTCACCTGTTTATCATTTATTAACCATAAACCATAGCCCAAATATAACCTATGAGGACCCTGGGTACACGAGTCAAATATGCACCGAAGTGCTAATACACATAAGATTGTGCCCACCATAATACATATAAGGTCGTGCCCACCATATGCACCAAGTGTCCTTTATATACACTATAGTGCTAAACCGAGTATGCATCGTGCTGCTGGACTCTATGGCATGCCAACTATACCTTGCCCCTCAATGACATACTTAGGCATATATTCCATATTTATTTCATCCATGGCAATGTATATTAACATAATTTAACAATGGACAGTTCATACCCGAAATATCATTCATAATATAACATCATATATAACTAGTGATCCATGCATTTATATTCAACTTTTGACATATTTAAAATATGTCAATCATATGCTCCATGACATAAATATAATGATAATAAAATTTGGGTAGGCTCATCACAAGCCATCCCAATGACGTATAAAACATCAATGTGTCATGATATGTATGCAATTGCACTCACCTTGCCCACTTAACACAATGCCTCATTAAGTCATAGTTCGATCCTTTCCTTCATAGAACCTCGAAACTTCTTTGATTCGGACTTGACTTCATTAATCACATGAATAAAATAAAATATTTGTTAGATTCAAATCTAACAATACCTTAAACATGTTGTCTAATATAATCATTCGAATATAAAATTTCCAAATATTTTTCCTTTCTTCCTTGTACTGTTCAAAAACTAATTATTGTCCTTAGTGACCAATTTGAACTTCCAATAATTCTTCCGAGCTTGCTAACTAACATTTAAATACAAAATGTTTCAAATTCCATAATTCGAGTATTCCATTCGATTTTCATTCACTTAACGGTTTAGGGACTAAAATGTAAATCTTTTCCATTTCAATGGCATTTTCAATATATTTATCACCAATAGAATTTTTACCTAATAACATTCATCATAAGTTCTTACTTACATCTTTTGTACATTCTAGTCCCTAAATCCCTGATTTTGCCGAAATGCCATTTTGGTCCCTAAACTCGAATTCAATTTGATTCGAATGTAATTTCCAGCATTTAACCACATTTCTAACACACAAATACCATGATTTCCAGATTGTTACATGCCAGACCTTACATTTTCTCACATTGCCGAATTGGTCACTAAATACAATCCAAAGATTCAAGCTTCCTAACTTTGCCATCAAGCCTCCAATCACGGTTAATTCAACAAACTCATCATTATACTCAAAAATCAAAACTGATCCTTTTCAATTTCCATCATGCCGAATTGGTTCTTATAATTTAACAAATTGCTAAAATGGCCCCTAATCAAGATAACACCAATTTTAGCGTTCCAACTTCAATTTCATGCTTAGCAAAACCTTATATAATAAATAATAACTTATTAAATACGAAACAACATGAGTCCATAATATTAACCAATCAAACCAAATAGGTCCACAAAGATTTCCAAATTGCTGATTTAGTCACTAGTTGTAATAACTCGATTTTCAACCTCCAAACATCAAATTCAAGCTTCAATTATCATCAAATCTATAAATACTCTTAAAAATTCAAATTTAAACACCAGCCCCTAACCTTTAAATGCTGGATGAAATAGTCCCTTAACATTAGACATCAATCCAGTTTAGTCCCAAGCATGAAAACAACATAAAATCAAACATAGTTTCTTAAATCTTCAAAATTCCCAAAATTCACATAACCCTAATTTCTCCCTCATATCAAATCTCATCAACCAATCAAGTATTCTATGAATTATTTACATCAAAAGATAGAGCTCGAAGAGTAGAACAACTTTGTAGTTCGAAAGATTACCTTAAAACCGAGATTCGAGGCTTAAATCGAGCTTGGAATTTTTTTCTTCTTTCCTCTAGCTCCCACGGTACATGGATGGAAAAAGATGATCATTTTTTCATCTTTTAACTATTATTTTACACTTGTAACTATTAAATGAATTTTAAATTCATTTAAATAGTAAAATTACCAATTTAGCCTTTAAATCCAATGGCTAATTTAATCTCATCGAAAAACAAGGGCCAAGATTAAATCCATGTATATTTCATCTTCTAAAAACGTCCTCAACATTTCAAAAAATATTTCAAAATTGCCATCCTTGCCAAATGACCAATTTGCCCTCCAACTAGTCATTATTTACTAGTTTGTTTCAAAATTGCCATTCCATTATAATCTAACTAAATTAGTTCCTTCTCAAACGGCCACTATTTCATAAATATCATTTTATGATTTTCCATGGCTTATGGAACAGCCTCTAAAATTTTCAATTCAATCCAATTTCCCGATATTCACTAAATACTTCTACTACGATTTTACATTTTCCGAGCTATCGGATCTATTCCGAAAATTATATATTTCCATATTCAAAAAATAAATACTATTATCTCATAACAAATTCCTTTCTTAAGGACTTAGACTGAATTTTTCTAACTCAGTCTATTTTTCTGATAATTATCGAAAATCCTCATCAAGTAAAATTTCTCTTAGAAATCCTTTATCCGAAATCCATAAGAATATTATCTACTCTTAATGAGTCCAAAATATTGATCAGAAACACTTTTATGGGACCTTCCCGAAGGTCACTCTTCCTAGTGTTTCCATGGCCTGAGCACGCTTAATAATAGGGTTCGATCAAAATTCGATACCTTATACTGCATTTTCATTCCCGGGACCTATATCAAATTTTTACTCACTGACCGAATTTATCCATCTACACGATAAAATTAGTTATTGAGCAAATCCTTTATTATGGATTTAAACTTTTCCTTTCTTTATGATTTAGCAACCAAGTTTTGAAAATTGTCATTTTGGTCACTAAGCTTTAACCTTCAATTCCCATTCCAATTTTATCGGATGTCAACCAAATTTTGCATATACCCTAATCTGTTTATCATCCTTCAAAACATCCTAGACATTCAATTCGATTATCCGAATATGTTTTTGAACTTTGTCGCTTTATAGCCATTAATACAAACTCCGTACGAAAAATCCGGATAACATGGAAACGTCATCCTTGGGGGTAAACTATTCATTTGAAGGGTTAGAATACATAACTTTTGAAAATTACACTTTGGTCCCTGAACTTTTCCAAAGTTTATACTTTAGCCACAAAACTTTTAGAATTTACATTTTGGTCCCTACCCAAAAATTCAGATATTACAATTCTCCACCCTTAAGAAATTCATCCTCAAATTTTTAATACGTACTTGGTTCAAAAGGGTGAGGAAACTGCTTTCTCATATCTTTTTCTCTTTCCCAAGTCGCTTTTTTCGACTTCATGATTTCGCCAAAGAAATTAAACAAGGAAATCATCTTATTTCTTAGTTCTTTGACTCCATGTGCCTGTATCTTTACCGGTTCTTCCTCATAAATCAAATTCGGTTGAATCTCTATTTCTTCTGGGTAATAATATGTAAAGGATCTGATCGATACTTCTTGAGCATCGATACATGAAATATATTGTGAATCTTGTCCATTTTCGGAGGTAAGTGTTGCGCGTAATAAGTGCTACGCAATTGTGCAAGTATACATGTTGCAAGTAATAAAGTGATATGATAAGTATCGAGTATCGTCTCCATAGGGATTGGTTTGGGCCACATTGCCTTAGTTATCGCACTGTAAAAGTAAAAACACAATTGATAATTGTAGGAGTTCTAACTAACGAATAAAATAAAAGAGCAAGTAAATAAAATAAAGATGTAATCAAATAAGAGGGAATAGGTCAGGTTATCGTGAGTTGTGGAGTGATGATCGAATGGTTCATAGTGGTGATTGAGTAGCAGCCGGATTGCCAGGGCAATTATGTTATGATGGCCTAGTTGATTGCCAGGGCAATTCTGCCGTGTTGCCTGGTCAGTTGCCAGGGCAATTCCCCCTCGTTGTCTGATCAGATTTCCTGGGCAATGCTCCCGCGATTGCCTGGGCAATGCTCCCGCGATTGCCTGGGCAATGCTCCCGCGATTGCCTGGGCAATGCTCCCGCAATTGCCTCGGCAATTAAGGATGGGTCGATTGCCTTGGCAATTGAGCATTCACTCCTAAAGTTCGGCGAAGCATTCTTCAATGGTTTTTTCTTATCCCTAAGTCGAAACTCTAGCTATTTGTGCATGCCTTGATAATACATCCTTGCGCGAATCAAGGGTGAGCAACAACCAATCTTGCGCTCCTCTTAGCCGTTGAAATCCTAAACTTATTCCTAAGCCGGATTAGTCTTCACCATCAATTGATTGAATAAAGACCATGCTCATTCGTTTCTTGAATCTAATTCTCCCGATATTAGATAAATAGATGAAGTTATGAGATCCTCTCCCAATTCACTCGCAAACAAGATTGAGAACCAAGAATGAACAAACTTTGAAAATTGAATTGCAACTCAAAAACCTAAACAAAATCCAAAAGATTTCACAACCACAAAAACACAATAACCCCAACCAATCAAGTTAGTTCATGGTTGGGTTCAAAAGATATACAAAGAATAATCCCCAAACCATGAATCTAATAGAAGCAAAGAAGAAGAAGAAGAAATCGATCAGCCCCTTGAATTCTCTCCCAATCAAACTCTCTCCAAGCTTCTCCCTTCTTGTCGAAATCTCTCATCTCTTGCCCCTTTGGAGTTGTCGAAATTTCTCTTCCCTTCTCTCTTTGACGGCTTGGTCCTTTAAATAGGAGATGGCTAGGTCAAAATCCTTCTTGAGGAGGAAGTTAAGTTGGAATTAAATTATCTTTAAAGAATATAATTCTTTATTATATTTAAATTCCTTCTAGAACTTCTCCTATCTTCTTGGGATTTAATTTCTCTTTAACCTCTTCATGGAAATCAAACTCCTTTGGGATTTAACTTTGCTCCACGTCATCTTGGGCTTATCTAGTCATCAATTTCAACTACCATATCATCTTATTCCTTGTCAAAAATTGCCTTGGCAACTAGCTTGGCATCTCCTTCGCGCACTGCCTTGACAACTGGTTCTAGCCTTGTTTAGGCAAGTGATTCTACACACACACAAAAACACACCAAAGCAGCATCTTTTTCCAAAAAAAGCACCAAGTTATGTAATCAAGCTCAATGGTGGAAAGAAACAGGAATTAATGCATGAATGACTAATTATGCAACTAATATGAGCTTAAGTCTAACAATAATATGAGTAAAAAGGGTAGTAAAAATAGTACTTTTGAACACTTATCACACCCCCAAACTCGAACTATTGCTTGTCCTCAAGCAATGCAAACTAACAATTACCTGCAAGACTTTAATCATCAAAGACACGCTTCAAACTTGAATTCAAACCTCGAAACCGTGGCACAAAGTATGATCACCTTTTAATTTTTCGGATAGCAAAAAAATTACCCGAAACCAAACTATAATGCCCGTGACAATGCGTGTGAGTAGTTGTGTACAAGTTGATTTTCAAGATTCTATGTGAACAATAGGCTTTTATCAATTTAATTACTAGGGCATTTATTTTTATTTTCACTAGATCCAATTTCTGGCACCTCTAGCGAAGTAAGTAATTTCTCATTTTATTTTAGTCGACTAGAGCCAATTTCGGGCATCTCTAGCGATTCTTTAATGTGCATTAACTACTAGAGCTAATTTCAGGCACCTCTAGCAAGAAAGTGTATTTACTACTAGAGCCAGTTTCGGGCACCTCTAGCAAGAATTTAAATTTAAATTTTCAATTTTAAATTTACCCAAATTTTAAGCAGCCTAAGTTCACTAAGTTTCTTCAATCAACAAGCCATAATCGTGTAAAAAAATCAGCGTCATAGTAAAATTCTAAGTTCTTTTCATGCTATCCTAAAATTAAAGGTTCTTTCAATTAAGTGCAGTGGCAAAAATTCATCATTGGATATTCAACAAGTCTTAAGCAATTAAATCGAATTAAAGGCATGGCAAGTAACATATGCAACCTATATGTGATTGCTAAAGATGAATGCAGCTAAACATGAAACTAACTAGAAACCAACACCCCCAAACTCGAGAGAAGCATTGTCCTCAATGCATATAAAAGTGAAACAAAATTTAAAAGAAACTAAATGAAATGAGTCAGTCAGAGAGGTCGTCACCTCGAGTGATAAGTTTCCTTTTGCCGTTTTCTTGATTCGTTTTCTGGTCGGTGGTTGAATGCTTGTGGCTGGTACCACGTGAATAGCATTGCTTTCATTTGATCCATTTTGCCGAGGAAGGTTCACTTGCTTGGGCATCAATAGTTTCTGAAGCCATTGATGTTGCATGGGCATCGCCAGTTTCTGTTGCCGTGGCAACTGCTGAGGTAGTTGCCGGGGCATTCTCTGTTGTGGTTGCCGTGGCAAGTAGTCGGCAGTGAATTTCTTTAGCATGGTGGTTGTGAGTCTTGTTGTGGAAAAGAAAAGAAAACAAAGAAAACCTGGAAACTAAAAATTCCAAAAATAAATAAAGAAAAAAAATATCCAAAAATAATAAAAAAATAGTTTGAAAAAAAGAAAAAGAAAATATCGAAAGGAGAACATGCTCATGCATCTCCTAAGGTGACAACTTCTTTGTTACGTTCCACATGGGCACCGTTGTAGTGCTTCAATCTTTGTCCGTTAACTTTGAAATAATGTTCGTCAATGATGGACTTGATTATCACGGCACCATGGGAGAATGGTTTGACAACTTCGAATGGTCCCGACCATCTTGATTTCAGTTTTCTCGGGAAAAGTTTTAGTTGAGAATTGAATAAGAGAACTAGTTGCCCTAGCATGAATTGCCGCGACAATAGTTTCTTGTCATGCCATTGCTTTGTTTTCTCCTTGTAGATTCGTGCATTGTTATAGGCGAGTGCATAGAATTCTTATATCTCGTTGAGGTCCAACAAATGCTTTTGTCAGGCACTTTCCCAATCCATATTCACGGTCTTGATTGCCCAATATGCCTTGTGTTCGATTTCCACCGGTAGATGGCATGTTTTGCCATAGACAAGTCGGAAGGGAGACATACCTAAGGGTGTTTTGAATGCGGTGCGATATGCCCAAAGTGCGTTATCTAGTCTTATTGACCAATCCTTCCTAGAGGGATTTACAACTTTCTCGAGTATACCCTTCAATTCCCGGTTGGAAATTTTTGCCTGCCCATTGGTTTGTGGGTGATATGTCGTGGCAATCTTGTGAGATACACCAAAGCGTTGTAACATTTTGGCAATGAGTTTGTTGTCGAAGTGCTTGCCTTCATCACTGATAATTGCTCTCGACATCCCAAATCGTGTAAATATATTTTTCTGCAAGAAACGTTGCACGGTCTTGGAGTCGTTGGTGGGAACTGCAGCTGCCTCAACCCATTTAGACACGTAGTCAACGGCAAGTAGAATGTAGATGTTGTCGAATGAAGATGGGAAAGGTCCCATAAAATCGACCCCCCACACATCGAACAATTCCACCTCGATGATGTTTTGGAGCGGCATCTCATGTCGTCTAGAGATATTGCCCGTCCTCTGGCAACGATCACATTGCTTGCAAAACTCTTGGGCATCTTTGTACAGTGTTGGCCAATACAAACCAAATTGCAAAACTTTGGCCGCGGTATGAGTTCCTCCAAAATGTCCTTCATAGGGTGAAGAATGGCATTGCCGGAGTACATTCTACTGCTCTTCTTCAAGGACACATCGACGTATAACCTGATCTGCACATTGTTTAAACAAAAAAGGCTCGTACCAAAAGTAATGCTTAGCATCATGGCGGAACCGCTTCTTCCCTTGGTGAGTAAGGCCATAAGGTAAAATACCACAAACAAGGAAATTAACTAAATCCGTGTACCAGAGTATTGTTGAGGCATGTGCTACCGTGGTGATTGCTCCTAAGATTACCGAGGCGTGTGCATCTAGAGTTGCCGAGGCATACGCGTCCATGGTTGCCGAGGCGTGCGTATCAGTGGTTACCGTGGCGTGCGTATCAGTGGTTGCCGAGGCGTGCGCGTCAAGGGTTATTGAGGCATGTGCGTCAAGGGTTTCCGAGGCATCTAACAGTTGCTCATCCGGGAATGCATCGCATATCTCTAAATCTGCGTCATCCTCCCTATTACGTTCTAAGCGTGATAAGTGATCGGCCACTTGATTTTCTGTTCCTTTCCTGTGCGTTGGCCTAGGACTGCTCCTACCGTGAAATCACTTGCATCACACATAAGCTCAAAAGGTAGCGTCCAATCTGGTGGAACGACAATGGGTGCCGAGGCAAGCTTTTTCTTTAGGGTTTCGAATGCTTGGGCACAAGAATCATCAAAATTGAAGACTTTATCTTGGTGGGGTAGTCTCTTGATCACGTTCACCTTGGCTTTGTCTACTTAAATTCCCTTGGATGAAATCTTGTAGTCGAGCACTATTCCTTCATCTACCATAAGATGGCACTTCTCCCAATTAAGGACTAAATCGGTTTCTTCACATCTTGCCAACACCTTCTCTAAATTACTGAGGCAACTGTCGAAGTCATTACCAAAAACAAAAAAATCATCCATGAAGATCTCAAGGAAGTCTTCGACCATGTCTGAAAAGAGTGCCATCATGCATCTTCTAATGTTACTGCATATCTGAGAAAACTTGAGGAGAGTTGTTTCCGATACTTCTTATAGTCCATCCGCACCCTCCATCGGGTGACAATATTGCCCAAAAAGAGTTTGGCCAATGTGATTGCCACTACTCCCTTTTGCGTTACCATGGTGGAGGTGCCTTTCTTTCGTGTTCCCTTGTAGTCCATGCACATCTTCCACCTTTCTACTGTTCCTGAAGGCATGAATATATTATTAGGAAAAATTATATCAACATCCAACCATTTAATCACCTCATTCTGGTCGGGCTCCATCATGGTTGGATGTAGCCTTCATTGTCGTGGCAATTGTTGCTCTAGCCAATTGCCGTGGCAATCAGTTGCCAAGATTTGTTGTAAGTCAAGGGAAGAACCAACTTTTTGAAAAGCATTACGAATCCAAACACCTTTTTCTTTTGGCCTCTCAAACATCTCCACCAGTAGAGATTTCGATGGCTTTAAATTTACCAACATTAGTTCCTCAAGACATACCTGGAATGGACGAGGTAAGTTTTTAAAGAATTCGAAAAGTTCAACCATTACCTGCTCATATTCCATTGGCAAAGTATTATCATCTCGTTGATCTTGCATGTGGTCGTGTAATTGCCGTGGCAACTGTAGATGAGAGAAATCTACGAATTCCTGCTTCAACATCAATGTTGTAACCTTTTGGGCATCAGGCTTCTCAGAATTTACTGTAGTATTGTTGTTCTCAGCTTCATTGAGTGTTGTCGAGGCATTGCTCTGTTCAGGCTCCTCAATCATTGCCGAGGTAATTTCTTGGTCAGGCTCATAATGTGTTGGGCAGTCTCTCTCATTGGTATCCTCTTGACTTGGAGGTTCTAGTTGTTCCCCACACATCGGAGAGCTTTCTTTGCATTTCTCCTTATCCTCTTGCCTTGGGACGTCAGTATCCCCCGGAATGGATTGTTGGTGCATGTTATCCATGACATATGTGGATCTCCTTAATTGATCTTCTGAATCCCCCTTGGTTGCATCCCACTGAGCTATCCTCGTATCCATGGCCTTTGATAGCTCTCGAATCTCTTCAATTGATCTGTCAAGTCTAGCCAAGGAAGCTAGCAACGTTTCCTCCAAGGAATTGGAATGCTCTTCAAAAGGACTATATTGCCATGTCATATCTGTTGCTGCGGCAAAATTGTTATGGTAAAAAACATTTTGAGCTTTTTGACCATACCATGAAGAATTTTGCTGTCGGTTCCCTCTATGGTCCTCCATGTAGTCATATGCACCAAAAATGTGAGGGCAATTTTCAAACACATGATGTTCTCCACACATAGCACAAGATTTTTCCACGGTATAAGCTCTTTGGGCTTTTCTCGGTTGGTATAGGTAATCATCAAAGGGTGCAAGAAACTCTTGATTGGATTGATTCATATCTTCCAACATCAACTCTCGAATAGATCGGCTTTTATTTCCCGACATGTTGATGTCCCTTAACTTGTAGCGCACCTAATTTTTTGACAAAACAAACAAAAAGAAAAGTTAGTAAAACTAAGAAAAAAAATGCAATAACAAAAACAACTAACACCAATTGCCAATCCCCGGCAACGGCGCCAAAAACTTGTTGCGCGTAATAAGTGCTACGCAATTGTGCAAGTATACACATCGCAAGTAATAAAGTGATATGATAAGTATCGAGTATCGTCTCCACAAGGATTGGTTTGGGCCACTTTGCCTTAGTTATCGCACTGTAAAAGTAAAAACACAATTGATAATTGTAGGAGTTCTAACTAACGAATAAAATAAAAGAGCAAGTAAACAAAATAAAGATGTAATCAAATAAAAAGGAATAGGTCAGATTATCGTGAGTTGTGGAGTGATGATCGAATGGTTCGTCGTGGTGATTGAGTAGCAGCCGGATTGCAGGGCAATTCTGTCACGATGGCCTAGTCGATTTCCAGGGCAATTTGGTTGCAATTGCTTGGTTGATTGCCAGGGCAATTCTGCCGTGTTGCCTGGTCGGATTAGTCTTCACCATCAATTGATTGAATAAAGACCATGCTCATTCGTTTCTTGAATCTAACTCTCCCGATATTAGATAAATAGATGAAGTTATGAGATCATTTCCCAATTCACTCGCAAACAAGATTGAGAACCAAGAATGAACAAACTTTGAAAATTGAATTGCAACTCAAAAACCTAAACAAAATCCAAAAGATTTCACAACCACAAAAACACAATAACCCCAACCAATCAAGTTAGTTCATGGTTGGGTTCAAAAGATATACAAAGAATAATCCCCAAACCATGAATCTAATGGATGCAAAGAAGAAGAAGAAGAAATCGATCAGCCCCCTTGAATTCTCTCCCAATCAAACTCTTTCCAAGCTTCTCCTTTCTTGTCGAAATCTCTCATCTCTTGCCCTTTTGGAGTTGTCAAAATTTCTCTCCTCCCCTCTTTGGAGTTGTCGAAATTTCTCTTCTCTTCTCTCTTTGACGGCTTGGTCCTTTAAATAGGAGATGGCTAGGTCAAAATCCTTCTTGAGGAGGAAGTTAAGTTGGAATTAAATTATCTTTAAAGAATATAATTCTTTATTATATTTAAATTCCTTCTAGAACTTCTCCTATCTTCTTGGGATTTAATTTCTCTTTAACCTCTTCATGGAAATCAAACTCCTTTGGGATTTAACTTTGCTCCACGTCATCTTGGGCTTATCTAGTCATCAATTTTGACTACCATATCATGTTATTCCTTGTCAAAAATTGCCCTGGCAACTAGCTCGGCATCTCCTTCACGCACTGCCCTGGCAACTGGTTCTAGCCTTGTTTAGGCAAGTGATTTTGCACACACACAAAAACACACCAAAGTAGCATCTTTTCCACAAAAATCAGCAAGTTATGTAATCAAGCTCAACGGTGGAAGGAAACACAAATTAATGCATGAATGACTAATTATGCAACTAATATGAGCTTAAGTCTAACAATAATATGAGTAAAAAGGGTAATAAAAATAGTACTTTTGAACACTTATCACACCCCAAACTCGAACTATTGCTTGTCCTCAAGTAATGCAAAGTAACAATTACCTGCCAAGACTTTAATCATCAAAGACATTGTTCAAACTTGAATTCAAACCTCGGAACTGTGGCACAAAGTATGAACACCTTTTAGTTTTTTGGATAGCACAAAAATTACCCGGAACCAAACTATAATGCTCATGACAATGTGTGTGCGTAGTTGTGTACAAGTTGATTTTCAGGATTCTATGTGAACAATAGGCTTTTATCAATTTAATTACCGAGGAATTTATTTTTATTTTCACTAGAGCCAATTTCGGGTAACTCTAGCGAAGTAAGTAATTTCTCATTTTATTTTAGTCGACTAGAGCCAATTTCGGACACCTCTAGCGATTCTTTAATGTGCATTAACTACTAAAGCCAGTTTCGGGCACCTCTAGCAAGAAAGTGTATTTACTACTAGAGCCAGTTTCGGGCACCTCTAACAAGAATTTAAATTTAAATTTTCAATTTTAAATTTACCCAAATTTTAAGCAGCCTAAGTTCACTAAGTTTCTTTCAATCAACAAGCCACAATCGTGTAAAAAAATCAGCGTCATAGTAAAATTCTAAGTTCTTTTCATGCAATCCTAAAATTAAAGGTTCTTTCAATTAAGTGCAGTGGCAAAAATTCATCATTGGATATTCAACAAGTCTTAAGCAATTAAATCGAATTAAAGGCATGGCAAGTAACATATGCAACCTATATGTGATTGCTAAAGATGAATGCAACTAAACATGAAACTAACTAGAAACCAACACCCCCCAAACTCGAGGGAAGCATTGTCCTCAATGCATGTAAAAGTGAAACAAAATTTAAAAGAAACAAAATGAAATAAGTCAGTCAGAGAGGTCGTCACCTCGAGTGATAAGTTTCCTTCGTGCCGTTTGCTTGATTCATTTTCTGGTCGATGGTTGAATGCTTGTGGCTGGTACCGCGTGAATAGATGGCAACTGGTTCTAGCCTTGTTTAGGCAAGTGATTCTGCACACACACCAAAGCAGCATCTTTTTTCCACAAAAATCACCAAGTTATGTAATCAAGCTCAACGGTGGAAAGAAAAATTAATTAATGCATGAATGACTAATTATGCAACAAATATGAGCTTAAGTCTAACAATAATATGAGTAAAAAGGATAATAAAAATAGTACTTTTGAACACTTATCAGTAAGGCTAGCTAATAAGCCACGAACCAACTATTTTCACAATCTTATATGGCCCAATAAATCTTGTACTCATCTTCCCTTTTTGTCTAAACCATAACAACTTCTTCCAATGTGAAACTTTTACGGAATACTTTATCATTAACTTCATATTAAAAATATTTTCTTTCAAAATCAGCAGATACTTTCCATCATGCTAAAGCAATTCTAGATTACTTCGAACCTTACTGAATTCTTTCCAAGTATATCTTTTCTTTCATCTGTAAATTGTTTATCCGATTTGTCAAATAGACTTGAACTAAAGTTGTGTAATCAATATAATATTTTCTTCTAAAGGTAATTGGGCATTTAATGCTTATAAGCCAAAGAATGACTATTGGCTAAATACATCAACTACTACTTTAGCCTTATTACATCAATACATATCCCAACCTTTTATGGGACGTATTATTGAATAAGGTAGAATCCTTACTAGATTTATACTTCACTAATACTAGTGTTACTATCAAATCTTATTCTATTGGTAATAATATAATCGTAATTTAATCTTAGAGGAATATTACTGCTTCTTTTGACTAGCATCACTGGAGCTTCCTAAGGTGATATATTGGGTCGTATAAAACCTCAATCTAATGACTCTTGCAACTAGGCCGCCTTTAGCTTTCTCAATCTAGTAAGAGCCATTCTGTAGGGTGCAATCGATATAGTTCCAATATTAGATTAAAATCCAATCCTAAACTTAGCCTCTCGAATAAGCGTCAAGCTTGATAGCTCCTCTCGGGCAACCCATTTAAAACTCGCAAACAATAGGAATACTCTCTCAGCTTACCCTTGATGCTCGGTATCCATAACATAAGTTAAATAATTTTCACATTGGTAACAAATTTCAATAAAAGCTATGCATGCTCATGCATGCCAATTATCACAACACTCACATGATTGGTTTTGTTGTTTTCTTAAATCTCCAACATTAATTATAAATGTCAGAGAGTTCCAAATTTTCCTTGTCCTGATCTCTTAGCAGAAATATGTAATAAATTTAGTTTGATATCTTTGCCGGGAATCCTCACCACTTTCTTGAAGTGGTGAAATAAATAATGATTCATGTAGACTCTCTAAGTGAATATTGGCAAAAATGGCAAAAGATATGTGTTGGAAAATAGTAAATAATGCCAAAATGAGTCTTTTGTGTGCAAGTATACACGGTCTGCAATTAATATAGCAGTAAGCTAAGTATTGATCCCACAGAGATTAGCTTGGAATTTAATTGCCTTGATTGTTACTTACCTTAAGAAAAAGGTTTATTTGATTTGAAGTTGATTTTGGAAAACAATTAAAAAGTAAAGGAATGAAAGTAAAGACGTTGGCAAGGAAGGTGCTTTAATGAATGATGAGCGTTGGCAGGGAATGCCTAGTTTTCACGCTATTCATGCCATGCTAGTCTTTAACAACAACCTGTCTCTGCATTGTTTGCCGAGCAGATTCAAAATTAGCAAAGCCTCTCTCGATGGTCATTGCCCTAAATTGATCTTGTAAAAACCCCTATATCTCTATAGTGTTTGCTTTTAAATAAACCAATTTGATTAATATCCAATCTATACTCCTAAGGGTTAGATTTCACTCCCGAAGTGAGCTTATCTACTTGAACGACTTCTCTCGAAGCTTCTCTCCTCAGTATTCACAACTTATTCATTGCCACCCTAAGTCTGTTAAGATATTAAGGAGCAATAGGCCAACAGTGCCAGTTCTCGCTTGGCAGAGTATTTAGGAAACATTAAAGTATGTCGAATAGTTAAAACCATGCCAAGGCAGATTTGTTATTAAAAACTAAAACATAAAAATAGCGTTCAACGCAAACATCCCCCACCAACTATTAAATTAGTTCATGGTGAGGGATTTAACCAACAGCCCACAAACTTTTTTGAAATACATCATCATTAAAAACAAGATAAAATAACTTGAAAGAGAGAATGGGCTAGAATGGGTCTCTCGATGCAGCCCTTCCAGATCCAGGGTTCTCGGCCAAGTTGGTCGGACCACCCTTCCATGGTGCAGCCGATTGTCAATCATCACACACTAACTCCTCACGATCCAATCTTCCTCTCCCCCTTAAGTCTAGCGTGGTTGGTGTTTAAATAAGCGTACGAGGAAAGGATATGACTAGCTCTTCAAATTTTGAATTTCAATTGCCCAAGGGATAAGAGTTTATCTTCTTATCCAAATTTGAATAAGAGTTGATCAGGCTAAGGCTGACGTCATCCTACCGATGCTGCCCTGGCATCCAAGCTTGGAATGAATCTGCCAACAAGTCTTGGCACCATCTTATCCTCTATTTTTTCGGAGATTGTTTCAATTACTATTTTTTCAGAGCCTGATCATTCCCTATTTTTTCAGGGTCTAACATCTTCTTGGCGTGGCATCAAGTTCACTTCTCTGCCATCCGGTGCTTGGCATTGTCTGGTCCATCTGTGATAACAACACTCGGCATTCTCATTGGCATTCCTTCATGAGGTGCTTTCATGGGCCAAATCCTATGCCAAACCTGCAAAATTGCCAACAACACAACCCTTCACACTGGCATGGACAAAACTCTAAACTCCTTATGCAAATGCATGATTCTAACACTCTAATGCAACTAAATATACCTAAAACAAGAAAAAGCATTATAAGATTGGCATTAAAAATAATACTTT
This sequence comes from Hibiscus mutabilis, assembly GCA_019671005.1. NCBI lineage: Eukaryota > Viridiplantae > Streptophyta > Magnoliopsida > Malvales > Malvaceae > Hibiscus > Hibiscus mutabilis. The sequence goes on from CM033754.1 coordinate 12,045,497, forward strand.
TGGAGAGGTAACACACCCCCAAACCTAACTCATTTCTTGTCCTCAAGTAATGCAATCAAAATAAAAATAAAAACTGTGAAAAAGTTACCTCGACAAAATTTTGGTTGAATGCCAACACGTGCTAGCAAGTAGAATTTGGCTCTATTTTGCCCTCAGTATCTCAGTACAATAATGCCAAGCAAGTAGTAATTCAAGTGCAGCAATATAACTCTAGTCTAAGATCATGAAGAGTGCCAAGTGCAGGCAATATGCATCAATTATCCTTTCACCCCCTTAGACAAATTTTACTACCTAAACTCTGAATTTTTTCATTTTTTCTTTGCCAAGGATTTCTGCTGGCATTTTTTAATCTTGCTTCGTGGCGCTATTTAGCATGAGAGATAAGAGGGAGCATACCACGAATCTCCACCTTAATCTAGACATCACTAAGCTTTCTCTTCAACTCACACCCTAAGGTTTTGGACTTGAGAACTAAGAGGGAGCAAACTACGAAGCCCCAGGTAGCTTATTATCCCTAAAGTAGAGGAGAGTTCCAATTTTTTCTTGCCTTGCCAGAACATTGCTACCTTATTTACTTCTTTTTACCCTGGCATCATTTTTTTTCTCTGAGCATAGTTTCAAAAAGCCGTTTGCTAAGGAACTAGATACATACTACGTGTTAAATGAAATTTTAGTTCCCTAAACTAAAGATCAATTGCCTAGCTATCCTGTCATACTACTCTGCTGGCATGGCATGACAACTAAAGATTAAAATTTCATCGTTGGACAAATACCTAGATCAAACTAAGCTTGCCTAACAATTGTTAACATTTTTCAAGATTAAACCAGGTAAGATTTTCTTTTTCTTTTTTAATGGTTCGGTATGCATCTACTCTAAATGACCTAGATGGAATGGAAACAGAAATTAAACATGAAATGCATAGAATAATTGTGAAGAAATGCACATCCCCAAACCCAAGATGTGCATTGTCCCCAATACATGAAACAATACATATATACAAGAAAAATAGAATACAATAAAATAAAATGCATGATCATGTAAATGTAATGGAATGAAATATAAAGGAGTTTAGGAAGAAGAGGACTCATCTTCGGAGACTATTTACCGTGCGGCACGGGTTTTTCTTCTCACAAAAGGCCCACGATGAGGGGCCATGTGTTTCTTCCTTTTTAGGCTTGGTTTTGAAGCGGCAATGGAGGCTCCAACTTCCTCCTTTTCCTTGGCTGGCTCTGATGCAACAGGTGCATTGGTGGCATCAGATGGCGTATGGACAACATGTGTTACTGGCGACTTGGCTTTGGTTTCCTTTGATTCAGATGAAGAATCAGAACTGATAGAATCGATTTCAACTAGAGACAACAGGACTGTGGCATCAGACAGGGTATGAACTAGACTAGCTGGCATGACATTAGGAAGTCTGGAAACTCTGACACAAAATCAGTTGATAATTTTATAAGAGCTTCTCTGATCACAACATCCCTGGCCTGGATGTAGTGTCGCATCTTGACATTGAGCTCCTTAACCTTCTCCAGCTTTTGGAGAATAATCTGTTGGCATTGGTGAATTTGGGATAACAGTGGTAGTGAACTGTCTGGCACAGTTTATAGCATGGTTTCTGGCGTGGTTGCTGGCGCAGCCTTTGACTCATTGGGCTTTGGCGTAGGTGCCCTTGCTTCTCCCTTGCCCTTGTCTTTGGGCTCAACAGCAAATAGATTTCTCCATATAGTAGCAGTAATCGTTGTTTTTTGATCGTTTGCCCTTTATCCGTATCGAGCTTTGGCACATCTTGGAGCATACAAACGTTAGAAAACAACAAAGGGAAAAACAAACTGCCAGTACCTTTCGCTGCACACTTGTAGGTTTCCTTAATAATGAGCTTGCCAACATTGATTTTGTGCCCAATAACAATGGAGTGCAACATGATCATCCTTTCATCCGACACGGTCTCGTTATAGGATGTGGGCATCAGATTCGCCTTGAGAAAGTGATTCCATCCTCTCCATTATGGTTTCAATGCCAGCCTCTTCACTGTACGATGCCCCTTGGATGACACTGTCCATGCCGTGCCGGCTCGCACAGATCTGCCAACAACCTCTTTCTCTTAGCAATATTCATTGAATCAACATACTCAAAATACTCATCTCCTGCACCTTCCAACTCAAACATATTATTAATATATCCTTCATCGAAATGAACACATTTAGCTCTAATCATCAAGAATGGCGAATCCTTGGTCACAAGGTGCGCGTAGAATTCTTGGACGATTATGGCATAAACCTCCCCTTTTTGTTGGCAAAACTGAGTCCATTTGTGAAAGTTAATCGTAGACATGACTTCCGGAGGGAAGCCATTGTTCTTCTCTGTGTTGAGGTCAAAGTGATTCTCATAGAAAAAACTCCTCGAGGAAAAATTGGATTCGAACTTTTCTCGATCTCCTCATTGAAGAATCGCTTGAAGGGAGTAGAGGAAGAAGCCATTGAAACTCGTTGAAGAAACTTCAAACGATGATGAAGAAAAAAAATGATGATTTGGATTTTTTCACTTGCTTATCGAAAGGAAAGTAAAAAGTGAGAGAGTTGTTTGGGTTTCTTTTAACCGGCTAGGTGAGAAAGTGAAAGGTTTTGGGTTGGTTGAGTGTTTTAATGGGAGTAGTAATTAGGGATAATGATGGGAATTAAAAAGAATTAATTTAAAAAGAGGTGGAGTGATAAGGTTGAAGTGATAAGGTGATAGGTGATAAAATAGGGCAAGGATTGGAGTGATAAGGTAATTGATTTTAAATTTTAAATTTCAACCGAGATTTTGGGCGGCTATGGTTTAAAAATAAAAACAACTCTCTCATTTTACTGGTTCGATAAAACTAGGGTTTTTTCCTCTTTCTTCTATCTTTTGCACCGCTGCATGCCAAGCTACTCTGGCATTGCGTCTGGCAAATTTTTCTAATGAAGCACTAGCCCCTACCAACGACCCTGGCAGTGTTGCTAGCATAAGTCCTGGCATAATGAATCTGCACAACTCGAAGGAAACCTTTCAACACAGTAAAGGAATAAAAACTTGAAACTTAAAAAGAAAGGAAAATAATTAAAAACCTGAAATTCTAAAAATAAAGAAAAACACTAACCTAATATTTACAAAAGTTCAAACCTGATGGTGTTTTCATATTACCTCTACCAAGAGGATCACCTCTTTGGCATTGTTCTGATCACCTTCCATGTAGTGCTTCAAACGTTGGCCATTCACCTTAAAGATTTTACCCGTCTTCATATTCTTAATGTCCACAGCTCCATGAGCATAGGGCTTCACAACTTCATAAGGGCCCGTCCATCTTGATCTGAGTTTCCCTAGAAACAACTTAAGCCGTGAGTTGAATAACAAAACACTTTGGCCTACCTCAAACTGTCTTGGCATTATCCTACTGTCATGCCAACGTTTTGCCTTCTCCTTGTAGATCCTGGCATTCTGATAGGCTTGTGTTATGAATTCCTCCAACTCATTTAGGTCTAGTAACCTCTTTTCTCCAGCAGCTCTCCATGCCATGCCAAGTGTTTTGATGGCCTAGTAGGCTTTTTGCTCAAGCTCCACTGGCAGATGGCATAGTTTTCTGAAAACAAGTCTAAACGGCGAAGTACCCAAAGGAGTTTTAAACGCAGTCCTGTAAGCCCATAAGGACTCACCTAGTCTCAAGGACCAGTCCTTCCTTGATGGATTAACAGTCTTCTCTAAGATGTTTTTGATCTCCTTATTTGAAATCTCAGCTTGCCTGTTTGTTTGTGGATGATAGGCCGTGGCAATTCTCTACTGTATACCATACCTGCACAAGGCTTTAGAAATTAGATTACATTTAAAATGAGTGCCCTCATCATGAATAATCACTCTAGGGTCTAGTAAAGATATGCTTATGTAAGAACTTGGCAACGACCCTGGCATCGTTCGTTGGCAGAGCAACAACTTCTACCCACTTAGATACGTAATCAACAGCCACAAGAATGTATACATTACCAAAAGAGGGTAGAAAAGGACCTATAAAGTCTATCCCCTATACATCAAATAAATCCACAGGCATAATGTTTTGAAGCGGTAGTTGGTGTTTGGCAGAGATGTTTCCTATCCGTTGGCATCGATCACATGCCTTGGCATACTCGTGGGCATCCTTGTATAGTGTGGGCCAAAAGAATCCTGACTGCAGTACCTTGGCAGCAGTCTTTACCCCAGCAAAGTGACCTCCATATGGTGTGGCATGGCATCAATGCAATATGTTATGTTGTTCATCCTCAAGCACAAACCGACGAATCTCTTGCTCAGCACACTATTTGAACAATATTGGCTCGTCCCAATAGTATTGCCTGACTTTCCGCAAGAACCTTTTCTTGGCATTATATGCCAAGTCTGGTGGTAGAATGTTACTTACCAAGTAGTTGACAATATCGGCATACCATGGCATGGCATTAACTGAAAGCAAATACTCGTCAGGAAATTCATCTCTTATCGAATTGGTCTTACCATCTTCAAGATGATGCTCCAAATGTGAGAGATGGTCAGCTACTAAGTTTTCACTGCCCTTTTTGTCTCGAATCTCAAGGTCGAATTCTTGAAGCAAGAGTGTCCATTGGATTAGTCTGGGCTTGGCATCCTTCTTTGCCAAGAGATACTTCAATGCTGAATGATCTGTAAAAACTACAACTTTGTTACCAATTAAATAAGATCTAAATTTGTCAAAAGCAAATACAATCGCAAGAAATTCTTTCTCGGTCGTAGAGTAGTTTAGTTGTGCTTCGTTCAAGGTTCGGATGGCATAGTAGATGGCATGGAAAACCTTGCCATGTGTTTTTCCCAAGACTGCTCCAACGACATAGTCCCTGGAATCACGCATGAGCTCGAAGGGCTAATTCCAATCCGGTGGCACAACTATAGGGGCATTGATTAACTTTTCTTTAAGTTCATGAAATGCTCTCAAACAAGAATCGTTAAACGCAAAAGTAGCATTATGTTCTAAAAACAAGCATAAAGGTTTAGCAATTTGATACATGTATGCGGGGCTAAAATGATGCATTATAGCCAAAGAGTTGAAGCTGTTTTATAAGTCTGGAATTTCAGCCGACTTGCATCGAATTTTCGGATGGGATCTGGGCACTTCTGAGTCTACATGTCTTCTTCAAACATATTCGTATGTCTCTTAGATTTCCAACGCATCAATTCGACGTCGGGAGCTCAAGTTATGTCCGTTTTAGTGAAGACTATGCGAGCAGAAATCTCTATACGGATTTATTACGGGAAATATTATTTAAGTACAAATAATCAATAATTTATACGGAAGCCAGGATCCAAGAATTACCTCAAAATTTAAGAACCCTCTAGATCACAATTAATCTAGCAAACTCACTAATATGATCCGAGAAAACCCCAAACTCCATGTTCAGCAAACTGATAATAAAGCATGATTTTGATGTAGAAAACGAGATAGGATGAATTTGATGGTGGCGGTGTTGGATAGATTTGTCCTTGGCACCCTCCTAATCGCAATTGAATAGGCAAACAGCTGCAAACTGCAAGAATCTCTCCGATGAATGGATGATGACGAGATAGATGTTGTAGGATATTTTGTCCTCGGCATCCTCTTAGACGCGATTATCTAAGCAAGCAACCCCAAGCGGCTCTAACCCACCCTCCTAGATGCAATTTTACCTAGGCAAGCAAGAGTTTGAAGATGATCTCCATTACAAAAACTTGACGAACTTACGTTGAAGAAGACTTCTGATACGAAAAATAACAAGGCAAATCTATCTACCTTGAAAATAAAATGGCCCATGGCCAAAGGTTTTTGCAACTCATAAATTCATGATGTTCTTATTAGTGAAGCAAATATGCCTTTAAATAGGCTACAAATGAAGAGTTCAACTTAAATTAGGAAAAGTAAAGATAATAATAAAATAAATAAACATATTTTATCTAATCTATAAAACTAATAAATAAATAACAAATCTAATCCTAAATCATCCAAATATCTTCATAAAGAATCCTAGATTAAATTTAAGTACAAATAATCAATAAAATTATTGAAAATTCGTAATAAATAATATTTCTCATAATAAATCCGTATAGAGATTTCTGCTCGCATAGTCTTCACTAAAACAGACATAACTTGAGCTCCTGATGTCAAATTGATACGTTTCAAGATGCGTTGGAAAGCTAAGAGACATACGAATATGTTTGAAGAGACATGTAGACTCAGAAGTGCCCAGATCCCATCCGAAAATTCGATGCAAGTCGGCTGAAATTCCAGACTTATAAAACAGCTTCAACTCTTTGGCTACAATGCATCATTTTAGCCCCGCATACATGTATCATTCACCCCCTGTTGAAAACGATTCGTCCCGAATCTTAAGATTCATTGATCACAACCTTCAAGTCTCTTGAGATGTCTCCAAGAATGAAATATTAAAACTAGGATCTATATAGAGAATTATATATATTTTTCTTTTTTCTCAACTACTAAAACAACAGTAAAAGATAATTGTTTCAAACACCTAAACCAAGGCTCTGATTACCAATTGATACGGAAGCCAGGATCCAAGAATTACCTCAAAATCTAGGAACCCTCTAGATCACAATTAATCTAGCAAACTCACTAATATGATCCGAGAAAACCCCAAACTCTATGTTCAGCAACTCGATAATAAAGCATGATTTTGATGTAGAAAACAAGATAGGATGAATTTGATGGTGGCGGTGTTGGATAGATTTGTCCTTGGCTCCCTCCTAATCGCAATTGAATAGGCAAACACCTGCAAACTGCACGAATCTCTCCGATGAATGGATGATGACGAATAGATGTTGTAGGATATTTTTTCCTCGGCACCCTCTTAGACTTGATTATCTAAGCAAGCAACCTTAAGAGGCTCTAAACCCACCCTCCTAGATGCAATTACCTAGGCAAGCAAGAGTTTGAAGATGATCTCCATTACAAGAACGTGACGAACTTACGTTGAAGAAGACTTCTGATACGAAAAATAACAAGGCAAATCTATCTACCTTGAAAATAAAATGGCCCATGGCCAAAGGTTTTTGCAACTCATAAATTCATGATGTTGTTCTTATTAGTGAAGCAAATATGCCTTTAAATAGCCTACAAATGAAGAGTTCAACTTAAATTAGGAAAAGTAAAGATAATAATAAAATAAATAAATTTATTTTATCTAATCTATAAAACAAATAAATAAATAAATAACAAATCTAAACTTAAATCATCTAAATATCTTCATAAAGAATCCTAGATTAAATTTAAGTACAAATAATAAATAAAATTATTGAAAATTCGTAATAAATAATATTTCCCGTAATAAATCTGTATAGAGATTTCTGGTCGCATAGTCTTCACTAAAACGGACATAACTTGAGCTCCCGACGTCGAATTGATGCGTTTCAAGATGCGTTGGAAAGCTAAGAGACATACGAATATGTTTGAAGAAGACATGTAGACTCAGAAGTGCCCAGATCCCATCCGAAAATTCGATGCAAGTCGGCTGAAATTCCAGACTTATAAAACAGCTTCAACTCTTTGGCTACAATGCGTCATTTTTGCCCCTCATACATGTATCACAATTTTTGAAAAATCTTTAATAAACGCTGATAGAATCTGACATGTCCTAAAAAACTTCTTATACCTTTTACACTTGTTGGAGGCGGTAGCTGCTTAATTACCTCAGCTTTTGCTTGATCCACTTCTAACCCTCTCTCAGTTACCTTGTGCCCGAGAACAATGCCCTCCTTCACCATGAAGTGGCATTTTTCCCAGTTCAACACTAGGTTTGTCTCTATGCATCTCTTCAAGACTTGCTCCAAACTTAGAAGACATTCCTCAAATGTTTTGGCAAACACTGAGAAATCATCCATGAATACTTCCATGTTGTGCTCGATCATATCGGAAAAAATAGACATCATGCAATGTTGAAACGTTGTCGGTGCATTACATAGGCTGAATGGCATCCTTCTAAACGCAAATGTCCCATATGGGCACTTGAACGTAGTATTCTCTTGATCATCAGGGGCGATGGCAATCTGATTATAACCTGAATAACCATCCAAAAAACAATAGAAAGCTTTACCTGCCAACCTGTCTAGCATCTGATCAATGAATGGTAATGGGAAGCGGTCCTTCCTCGTGGCATTGTTCAGCCTCCTATAGTCCATGCACACTCTCCACCCTGTGATAGTTCTGGAGGGGATCAGCTCAGCTTCACTGTTTTGTACCACGATCATGCCACCCTTCTTTGGCACGCATTGCACCGGGGTAACCCAAGAGCTATAAAAAATGGGGTATATAATACCAACATTAAGCCATTTTATGATCTCTTTTTTTCACTACCTCTTTCATGCTTGGGTTTAGCCTTCTTTGACCTTCAAAGGTCTTGCCATAGTACTCATCCAATATAATCTTGTGCATGCAAATGGTTGGGCTAATACCTCTGATGTCTGCCAATGTCCATCCTAATGCTCGCTTATGGTCATGTGATATTGCCAACAATCTTTCCTCCTGATCATTAGTGAGACCAGTGGCAATCATTACCGACAGAGTTGTGTGTTCACCTAAGTAAGCATACTTCAGGTGATCTGCCAGTGGTTTCAGTTCCAATACTGGTGGCTCCTCAATTGATGGTTTAGGTGCCTTGATTTCTCTACTGGCCAACTGTAATGGCTCAAAACAACTCACCTCTTCAGCCTCCAAGACTGGTTCTCCTAGTTCCTCAAATAGATCGGCTATGCCATCTAAATTGCTGGCATCAAATTCTGTATCCTGGCATAACTGTGCCATGTCCAAAGTATAAATGGACTCCATCATCTCCTCTGCTTGGCACTCATCAGGTTCATCTGCACATTTTAAAGCTTGAAACACATTAAATGTAACTTGCTGGTCATTCATGCGCATTGTTAATTCCCCTTTATGAGCATCAATCAAAGCCCTACCCGTGGCAAGAAAAGGTCTCCCAAAAATAATCGGGACATTAATATCACCCTCATAATCCAAAATGATAAAATTAGCTAGAAAAATAAATTTATCTACCTTTACCAACACATCCTCAATCTTACCCTTGGGACGTGCATAAGATGGTCTGCCAGCTGATGTGTCACGGTGGTAGGTCTTGCTTCTATGCCAAGCTTCTAGAAAACTGACATTGGCATCAAGTTGATGCTGGCTCCTAGGTCACATAGTGCCTTGCCCATGAATTTGTTGCCTATGGTGTAGGGAATAGTGAAACTTCTTGGATCTTTCAACTTTGGTGGAAAATGGTTTAGGATCATGGCACTGCATCCTTTGATCAGAGCAACAGTTTCAAAGTCTCCCAACTTTCTATTTTTTGGACAGAATGTCCTTCATAAATTTGACATAGTTGGGCATTTGTTCAAAGGCTTCTACTAATTGAATGTTGATTTGCAATTGTTTAAGAACCTCCAAGAAGCGCTTGAACTGCTGGTCTTGTATATACTTTTGAAGTCTTGTTGGAAATGGTGGTGGCGGATAAACATATGCCGGCGCTGCTGGCTTTGCCAATGCAGTGCTGACATCAGGTCATTTGGCATCGGTATACTGTATGACATTGGTTCTGGCATCAGTTCTGGCATCATCTATTTTTGCTTCCTCTTTCTCTGCTTCCCTGGGATTATCTGCTGGCACAGGCTTCTCAACTTGGCAATTAACTGGCTGCTTGGCAGCCTTCTCCTCCTCACATTACTTACCACTCCGAATAGTTATGGCATTACATTGCTCATTTTCTTTGTACCGAGCATCTTCTGTGTCACTTGGAAATGTTCTATGGGGTCGATTGCTGAGTGCACTAGCAATCTGCCCAAGCTGGACTTCCAAATTTCTCATTGACGCAACCAAAATCTGGATTATGGCATCATTCCTCTCCATGTATTCTATGAGAGTGCCTCCGTGGTTGAGTCTTCGCCCTTGCTAAAAATTATTTTGGGTTTTCCGTGGTTAGAACTTCTTTGTACCTGACCTCTAGCTCTCTATGAGTTGTCATAACATGCTCTCCTTCCGTCTGTACGAAGCAGTTTAGAAGCAAATCAGCTCAGTTTATTAAACTTGCATCCATACCCATAAATAATCCAATTGCCCTAATTAAGATGCAAGAAACTCCGTTGCATCTCTAGGATAAACTTTGTTACGGAACTCTCAAAGAAAGAACTTCTAGTTAATAGACTTTTGATTATTTACCGTAACATTACTTTATCAAATACGGGTCTAATCTTTTCAGATGAGATAATACTTTTTCTTTGAGTCTCATATGATCATCAATACAAAGTTCTTTCAACATAACTTTTATATCATTAAACCATTGATTAACAATTATAGGATCTCCATTAATATCTCTCTGAAAATCTAGTGTGCCAGAACTCTCAATTCTTTGCAATCGGTACCTAAGCAGGCTGATTCATGACCACATCTAATGCTGGAAGAAAAGTGTTGTGTGTGATAAGTGCTACACAAATGTTCAAGTATACACGTCGCAAGTAATAAAGTGATACGAGTATCGAGTATCGTCTCCACAGGGATTGGTTTGGGCCACTTTGCTTAAGTTACTGCACTGTGAAAATAAAAACACAATTGATAATAGAGGTTTTAATTAACGAGAAAACTAAGAGTAATAAACTAAAAGAATAGATGAAATTAAAATAGAGTAAATAGGCCAAGTTATCGTGAGTTGAGGTGTGATAGCCGATTGGATCGTCTTGGTAAAAGAGTGCACGGGCAACTTGCACAACGGGGTTGCCTTGGCAACTAATCGATGGTTGCCTGGGTGACTAGCTGGGAAACTACTTGGGCGTCTGGGCAGTATCCTTCAAGGTTCGGCAGAGCATTCTTCAATGGTTTCTTCTTATCCCTAAGTCGAAACTCTAGCTACTTGTGCATGCCTTGATAATACATCCCTGCGTGAATCAAGGGTGAACAACAACCAATCTTGCGCTCCTCTTAGCCGTTGAAATCCTTGACTTATTCCTAAACCGGATTAATCTTCACCATCAATAGATTGAATAAAGATCATATTCATTCGTTTCTTGAACCTAACTCTCCCGATATTAGATAAATAGATGAAGTTACAAGATCCTCTCCCAATTCACTCGCAAACAAGAATAAGAACCAAGAATGAATAAACCTTGAATAGAAAAGTGCAAACTCTTATTACCTAAACAAAATCCAATAGTTTCTCACAACCACAAAACACAATAACCATAGCCAAATAGATTTAGTTCATGGCTAGGTTCCAAAGAAACACAAGATCAATAATCCCTAGCATGAACCCAATCGAACAAGAAAGAAAAGGATGAAGAAGGAGGCTTGTCGAAATCCTCCTTGCCCTAGATGCTTGTCGAAAATTCTCTCCTCTTGCCCTCCTTGGAGTTGTCGAAATTCCCCTCTCTTGCTCTCTTCTCAAGTTGACGATATGGCCTCTAATTTATAGGGCTAGGTCAAAGTCCTTCTTTGAGGAGGAAGTTAAGTTGGAATTAAATTATCTTTAAAGAATATAATTCTTTATTATAATTATATTCCTACTAGAACTTCTCCTATCTTCTTGGAATTTAATTCTTCTTTAATCTCTTCATGGAAATCAAATTCCTTTGGGATTTGGCTTTGCTCTACGTCATCTTGGGCTTGTCTAGTCATCAATTTTGACTACCATATCACCTTGTTCTTTGTCGACAATTGCCCTGGCAACTGGCTCGGCGTCTCCTTCATGTATTGCCCTGGCAACTAGCTCGACATCTCTTTCATGTATTGCCCTGGCAACTAGCTCTAGCCTTGCTTAGGCAAGCGATTATGCACACACACAAAAACACACCAAAGCAGCATCTTTTTCCACAAAAATCACCAAGTTATGTAATCAAACTCAACAGTGGAAAGAAACATGAATTAATGCATGAATGACTAATTATGCAACTAATATGAGCTTAAGTCTAACAATAATATGAGTAAAAAGGGTAATAAAAATAGTACTTTTGAACACTTATAAAAAAGCTCTTAATCCAGAACATACATATCTTATTACTCGGGTGCCTCTGCACCATGCTAAACTGAGGGTAGAATATTATCATTAACCTTATCATGCTCGTGAATCTCTTATTGATCCACTTGCCTAAACACCTGACACGATTCTTTTACCCTCACACATTGGAATTTAACATTATTATCATAATGAAGTAAGCAATTGCATCCATTCAAACAAGTAAAATCATCAGTAATTCTGACATCCTAAAGGACATGTATACATTTTTGACCTTTAGCATACTTCGTTTAACTATCTTTATTTAACACCCTCAACTTATAATCGATATTCGAATACACATTAAAGATGGTACTAACTGATTTACACTGATTTTTAGACTTATAATTCTTTTTTTATTTTGCAAAACTAATTTGATTAAACAACCTTGTTTTGGTTTTCACTAAATTACAAATCTGTCTAGAGTCGCCTAGTTTTGACCCTGAATTGGTTTATAAAATACTTTAAGCAGTTATTAAAATTAAAATATAATTCAGGCTGAAAACTATATGTGCTGCCTAGACTCTTTCTTGATTTTAAAATCGCTATGCGATAAACAACCAACTAAGTTTAAAATCGTTTGAAGCATCTTTTCTAATATTCTTAATTCCTTAAACTAAGTCATTTTTCTAGATCATATATCCATATTAACTTATAAATAGAGTACGAAAATTTAGACATACAAAATAGCTACTTATTTAATATCTATATATGCCCTACTAGACTAGGATGTGGTGATACTTACTGATAATGCAGGCTAACTTGATCAAACGATGTGCATCTCGTCCTCTGCTATCTAGTCCGAAGTACCTACGTGTGATACAAAACACACGCTAAGTATAACTTAGTGAGGCATAATCATAACAATGTAAAACAATGATTATAAATAACTCAGCCCTGCAAAATGGCAAGCGATTTCTAATTGCAATTGATAACATTTTATCATGCATAGAACTACCTTACATGCATAGTTCATTAAACCAATATAATATTCAAATCATAGGATTCAATTTGTCTTACCAGTCTTGTGTACAATAAGCTTTTTAGCTTAACTACCTGCATAAATGCATTTCAAGTATTATAGCCCAATGTACAAAATCGTGTGATGCTATGGTACGCGAGTCATCACGACACCGTAGTGTTTACGACGTCGTAATGTCTGCATCGCCGAAGCAATTGAGATGAGTATGTACTCGAGGACGCTCTTTGCTCCTCATAATCGCACAATTTGTGCTAACAACACCGAAGTGTCTGAACAACGCCGTAGTGTCTAAGTTGACACCGAAGTGTCTAAACATCACTAAGTGACTGAAACGCACCGTAGTGCTAGGACGTAGCTGATAAGACTCTATGGATATCCAACTATACCAAAGATTTTCATGTTGTAATACTTGGGCATTCAGTGGCCTAACCACCCGCATATAAGCATTTCATAAATTATAGCCCAAAGTACAATTTCATGTGAACCTATGGTATACGAGTCATCATAATGACACTGTAGTGTCTGCAACGCCGTAGCGTCTGATGGTGAGTACGTACTCGAGGACGCCCTTTGCTCCTCATTATCGTACTTTTTTGTGCTAGTCAACACCGTAGCGTCTAATGTCAACACCGAAGTGTCTAAACAACACCGTAGTGTCTGCAACGCCGTAGCGTCTAATGTCAACACCGAAGTGTCTAGAATGCACCGCAGTGTTAGAATGCAGCTGCTATAACTCTATGGATATCCAATTATACCAAAGACCTCACACTAGTACTTAGGCATAACAATATAATATTTTCACATTCAATATCCAATTCATCAATACTATCATCCATAATTTTATAATGGGCAGTTCATACCCAAATATCTAAAATTCGATTTACCTTGAGTAAATCATTATGCTACAATCATTGTATCAATATGCCATTTAATATTTCATGCTATTTGAATAAATAAGCCATCATACATTTTTATTTATACCAAAGCCGACTCATCACAAGTCGTCTTATTTAACAACATATCATAAATACATATAATGCACTCACTCATATCACATATATGATAAATAAGTAAAAATGTGCTCATCTAGGCCATGCATGATATTATCCTCACTAAGCTATTTCGATACTTTTTCCTTGCTTTCTTTTGATCCGGTACCCTTAGCCCCGTCAATAGCTGTACAGTACCATTTGAACATACATAACAATATTCATGTTACATTTTTAATCTAACATTGCTTAACTATACTATACTAGTATAATTATCTGAATATAAAATATTTCCAAAATTTTTCACCTTTTCCTTTAATAATGTCGAATTGTTCATTATAGTCCCCTAGTGACCATTTTGCACATTTTGCAATTTATTCAAGCTCGAATCACAACTATTCAATAATTCCATTATTTTTCACTAACTCTTATTCAATACCCTTCATCCATTAACTTTTGCCAAAGTGACATTTTAGTCACCAATTTTACACATAAACTTGCAAACTTGTATCAAATAATTAATCCAACATTTCTATAATTTTCTCACATTTTCCCTTACTTGTTAGGGCTGTCAAAATGGTCCCTTGTCATTTCCTTTCTTGTCAATTTAATCCATTGGATTCTAATTTCATTTCTAACTTCATACCACATATTCGAATCATAAAATCTCATAATCATAATAATTTCAAAATATTTCCCCATAATTTCTCTACAAGCCGGAATGGGTATCTATATTTTAGTCCAAACGCCATAATCAAGCTTCTAAGTTCATAATCTCTTCAAATCCATCACTAGCATAATTTTCACAATATTTTTCCAAATTTCCCCATGTATGCCGAAATGGTCACTTAAAGGACTAGTTGAGGATTTTTCATTCTAACATCAAAATCAAGCTTCTAATATCACCAATCTTTCATTTTCATCATCAATTTCAAAACCCTAAATAAAATCCCAAATTCTAGGGTTAGGGTTTTTAATCCTTAAACATGAAATTAATCACAATCTAAGCTTGATTTCATCTATACAACACTAGATTTTCATAGATCAAGATTCAATCTAAACATGGAACATGAAACCCTATTTTCTCTCTCTTCAAGAACATAATCAAATCTTTATAACTCTTGATAAAATTACTATCAAATGAAAGAGAATTGAAAATAGATCAACTTTCTACCAAAAACATACCTTAAATATTGTTCGAAGCCTTCAAAATGCCTAGGAAAAATTTTGTATATTTTTCCCTTTCTCTCTATGGTATTTTTGAAATGGAGGGGGTAGAAGATGGACATTTTGTTCATCTTTTATTAATTTATGCCACACGTAATTGATGAATTGAATTTTTTATTCAATTTAGTCCTTATTGCAAAATTAACCTCCAACTGAATCATAATTTACAAGTTGTCATTCTAGTTCAATTCCAACCAAATTCCATTCAAATCTAACCAAACTAGAGTAATGTTTTCACATGGGAAATTACCATATTTCCCATGGTAGTTTCAAAATATCACAAAATTTCCATTGTGACCAAATTACCAAAACTAGTCACTTAAATCACTAATTTTGCTATTTTGTAAAAATCCAACTATTCTAGTTAGATCACAATCAACAAATTAATAATTTATTCATAAAATAATATTTTATGAATTTTCTATGGCTTATGGAACAGCCTCTGAAATTTTGATTCAATTCGATTTCCCGATATTCACTTACTACGATTTTCCATTTTTCGAACTATCGGATCAAATCTGAAATTCTTATATTTCTAATTTCCATAAATAAATATTGTTGATATACAAAATATTCCATAATTTTGTAAAAATAAAAATCCTGAAATTTTGACTCGGTCTAATATACTGATAATTTACCCAAAATCTTTATCGGATAAAATTCTCGTAATAGTCCTTTATTAGATATCCATACGAATAATATTAACTCGAATTGATTCCTTTTTATCAGTCTCAAGTACTGACATGAGACATTTCCAATAGGTCACCCATCCTATGCCCTGAGCACGCTTAACTTTGCAGTTCAATTGAAATTCGATATCTTATACTGCATTTTTATTCGAATCAAGTATTTACTTATCCCCTAATTGTTGGATCAAAAATAGATTTCCACATAAATCTCATATTAGAAATCTAATTATACAGATCAACTTCCTGTAACCTGTACTACTTATATGTGTAATAAAAATATTCCATCAGGTGCCTATATTTTTCTCATCAGATTTCAACCAAACTTCACAAGTACCCTATTTTGCTTACTCTCTATCACACAGTACTCTAAATTCTCAGAAATTCCTTTCTTAGAGTCCATAATTAAAGAAATCCTAACGTTTATATTTTGTCATTTTAGTCACTAAGTTAGCTTTTAAGCCCTTATCTTAGTACTAAATGACTCTTAAACAACTTAGCAAATTTTGGGGTATTACACCTTAAATATTAATGATATTTGAAACAAAATTCAAGTTTTGATAATTTTAAACTCAAATCTTGAGTACTGGTACACCCTGTCCCAAAATGCACATTCTTGCATTTTTATATTTCTAATTCATCCTAATTCAATTTCCTAATGTCTTCAAATGTTATGTATGCTTATAGGGAACAATTGACTATTATAAAACATACATGCTCTCAATTATCTTAGCATGCAACTCATCACTTGAGGTTACTCTTAACTTTGAATCATTCCAAAAAAGCCAATTATCTTGAAACCATAACGAACTTTAAAGGCCAATCACAACTCAAATGGGTTTAGCAAGTATACACGCCACTATAATAATCAAACCTCAATTAGGATGTCATTACTGTGATTACCTGTTGAGCTTTCCAATATTGATGCAATGCTCTCCTCACTCTCATCTTGATTTACCTACGTATGTAGAATCAAACACACGCTAAGTACGAACATGGTGAGGCAATAAAGGAAGTTAATAACAATAATTTAAACTTTATTCGACTTCATGGCTATGTTTATATAACATGATATATATGCCAAAGCATCAACTTTCACATTGCATTAGTAATGATTTACTACATGCTAATGTCATAAGACTTTCATGCTTGTTCATTTGTCATAATATGCCATATATGCATAAATGCATCATGATCACTAGACATGTAAATACATCATGTTAATAATATAATAACATAATATAAACTGGATATAAATTTCTTACCAATATACTTGCCATTTATTCCAAAAGCTCATAAGCTTATTCACCTGTTTATCATTTATTAACCATAAACCATAGCCCAAATATAAGCCTATGAGGACCCTGGGTACACGAGTCAAATATGCACTGAAGTGCTAATACACATAAGATCGTGCCTACATAATACACATAAGGTCGTGCCCACCATAATACACATAAGATCGTGCCCACCATATGCACTAAGTGTCCTTTATATACACTATAGTGCTAAACAGAGTATGCAGCGTGCTACTGGACTCTATGGCATGCCAACTATACTGTGTCCCTCAATGACATACTTGGACATATATTCCATATTTATTTCACCCGTGGCACTGTATATTCATAATTTAACATTGGGTAGTTCATACCCGAAATATCATTCATAATATAACATCATATATAACTAGTGATCCATGCATTTATATTCAAATTTTTACATATTTAAAATATGTCAATCATATGCTCCATGACATAAATATAATGACAATAAAATTTGGGTAGGCTCATCGCAAGCCATCCCAATGATGTATAAAACATCAATGTGTCATGATATGTATGCAATTGCACTCACCTTGGCCACTTAACACAATGCCTCATTAAGTCATAGTTTTATCATTTCTTTCATAGAACCTCGAACCTTCTTTGATCCGGACTTGACTTCATTAATCACATGAATAAAATAAAATATTTGTTATATTCAAATCTAACAATACCTTAAACATGTTGTCTAATATAATCATTCGAATATAAAATTTCCAAATATTTTTCCTTTCTTCCTTGTACTGTTCAAAAACTCATTATGGTCCCTAGTGACCAATTTGAACTTCCAATAATTCTTCCGATCTTGATAACTAACATTTAAATATAAAATGTTTCAAATTCCATAATTCGAGTATTCCATTCGATTTTCATTCACTTAAAGGTTTAGGGACTAAAATGAAAATCATTTCCATTTCAATGGCATTTTCAATATATTTATCACCAATAGAATTTTTACCTAATAACATTCATCATAAGTTCTTCACTTACAACTTTTGTACATTCTAGTCCCTAAATCCCTGATTTTGCCGAAATGCCATTTTGGTCCCTAAACTCAAATTCATTTTGATTCGAATGTAATTTTCAGCATTTAACCACATTTCTAACACAAAAATACCCTGATTTCCAGATTGTTACATGCTGGTCCTTACATTTTCTCACATTGCCGATTTGGTTACTAAATCAATCCAAGGATTCAAGCTTCCTAACTTTGCAATTAAGCCTCCAATCACCGTGAATTCATCAAACTCATCATTATACTAAAAAATCAGAACTGATCCTTTTCAATTTCCATCATGCCAAATTGGTTCTTACAATTTAACAAAATTGCTAAAATGGCCCCTAATCAAGATAACACCAATTTTAGCATTCCAACTTCAATTTCATGCTTAGCAAAACCTTATATAATCAATAATAACTTATTAAATACGGAACAACATCAGTCCCTAATATTAATCAATCAAAATGAATAGGTCCATAAAGATTTCGAAAATGCTGATTTAGTCACTAGTTGAAATAACTAGATTTTCAACCTCCAAACATCAAATTCAAGCTTCAATTATCATCAAATCTATAAATACTCTTAAAAATTCAGATTTAAACACCAGCCCCCTACCTTTAAATGCTGGACGAAATAGCCCTTAACTTTAGACATCAATCCAATTTAGTCCCAAGCATGGAAAGAACATAAAATCAAACATAGTTTCTTAAATCTTCAAAATTCCCAAAATTCACATAACCCTAATTTCTTTCTCATATCAAATATCATCAACCAAGCAAGTATTCTATGAATTTTTACATCAAAAGATAGAGCTCGAAGAGTAGAACAACTTTGTACTTTGAAAGATTACCTAAAAACCGAGATTCAGGGCTTAAATCGAGCTTAGAAATTTTTTTCTTCTTTCCTCTGGCTCCCACGGTACATGGCTGGAATAAGATGAACATTTATTCATCTTTTAACTATTATTTTACTCTTCTAACTATTAAATGAATTTTAAATTCATTTAAATAGTAAATTTACCAATTTAGCCTTTAAATCCAATGGCTAATTTAATCTCATCTAAAATCAAGGGCCATGATTAAATCCATGTATATTTCATCTTCCAAAAACTTCCTCAACATTTCAAAAAAAAATTCAAAATTGCCATCCGTGCCAAATGACCAATTTGCCCTCAAACTAGTCTTTATTTAATAGTTTGTTTCAAAATTGCCATTCCATTATAATCTAACTAAATTAGTTCCTTCTCAACCAACCACTATTCCATAAATATCATTTTATGATTTTCCATGGCTTATGGAACAACCTCTGAAATTTTCAATTCAATCCGATTTCCCAATATTCACTAAATACTTATACTACGATTTTACCTTTATCGAGCTATCGGATCTATTTTGAAAATTCTATATTTCCATATTCGGAAAATAAATACTATTATCTCATAAAAACTTCCTTTCTTAAGGACTTAGACTAAATTTTCCTAACTCAATCTATTATTCTAATAATTATCGAAAATCCTTATTGAGTAAAATTTCTCTTAGAAATCCTTTATCCGAAATCCATACGAATATTCTCTACTCTTAATGAGTCCAAAATATTGATCAAAAACAATTTTATGGGACCTTCCCGAAGGTCACTCTTCATAGTGTTTCCATGGTTTGAGCACGCTTAATAATAGGGTTCGATCAAAATTCGATACCTTATGCTGCATTTTCATTCCCAAGACCTATATCATATTTTTACTCACTGACCAAATTTATCCATCTACAAGATAAAATTAGTTATTGAGCAAATCCTTTATTATGGATTTAAACTTTTCATTTCTTTATGATTTAGCAACCAACTTTTAAAAATTGTCATTTTGGTCACTAAACTTTAACCTTCAATTCCCATTCCAATTTTATCGGATTTCAACCAAATTTTTCATGTACCCCAATTTACTTATCATCCTTCAAAATGTCCTAGATATTCGATTCGATCCAATTATCCGAATATTTTTCTGAACTTTATCGCTTTATTGCCATTAATACAAACTCCGTATGAAAAATCCGGATAACATGGGAACGTCATCCTTGGGGGTAAAATATTCATTTATGGGGTTAGAATACATAACTTTTGAAAATTACATTTTGGTCCCTAAACTTTTCCAAAGTTTATACTTTAGCCACAAAACTTTCAAAATTTACATTTTGGTCACTAGCAAAAAATTGGGATATTACTCCTAGTTAAATTCCTATGGAATCTTATGATCACATATTGTGTTTTAATAGCTAGAAATAGCTATGGTTAGTATATGTAATCATTGAATCCATGGGGATGGATTTTCATTAATTTCTATGTATTTCCTTTATAGCTCAAGATGTTGGTGGGGAGGAATTATCCACTCCTTTAAGGATAGACAAGAAATCGAACAAGTTGAAGGTGGAAATTTATCCATATTCTCAAAGAATTCTAAGTCAAGGAATAGAGGAATCCACATAGGTGACCATCCATAGCTTTGGAAAGTTTGGTAAGTGTAGTTCATGGTTTGGATGGCTAGGTGTCATCCTTATTATATTACTTTCAATAGTCTATTGTATGATTATTTTAGAATTGTTCATTGGCTCATATAGAGCATTTGGTGGCACTATTCATATCATTGGGAAGCATTGGTAAGTCCTTTCGTGTTATCTTACATCATGTTGCATTGGCAAGAGTATCACATTGGTAAGTTCACTGCATTAGCAAGTTAATAGCGTTGACTAAATAATTGCATTGATGAAAACATGGTATTTATAAGATTACCATATTGATAAAGATTATACCCCCTTGACCCGGTCTATTAGCAAGACCGAACCTAGCGAGCTATATTAGGGTTTGTCGAGACAAACCTGGAATATTTACATTGAAAACGGTCCATTTTTCTTTTATCTTATCTAAATGCATAATTAAGTCCTAAGGTGATCATACTGGTTATGGTGAAAGTTACAACTCAATTGGGCATCAATTTGACATCCAATTGTACGAATTCGCAATTCAGGGACTAAAATGTAATTTCCAACAATTAAGAGAACATTCATGAAATTAAAGTTACCAATCCTTAATTAGTCATGTTTTATACATTTAGGTTAAATATCAACTTAAAATAACCATCCAAACTCATTTAATTTCATAATCATGAAACAAGGACTAAATTGAAAAGAATAGAAACTTCAGAAGGCATCCTAACTGAAATAACGACTGGCGTACCGGTACGGGCACTTGCCATATCACAACGGGGTTGAATACCGATACGATCCTCAAGCATATCGATACGAGTATGTGTTTTCAAAAATATTGGATTCTAGTAGCTAAAGGGCATATCGATACGGTTGCCCGTGTATCGATACCAGGCTTATTTTCCAGCTATGCGTACCGATACGATTACCAAGAGTATCAGTATGCATAGGCAATTTTGCCCAAATTGAGCCGAGACAGGTCACTGCGTATCGATCCCTAAGGATCCGTACCGATACGGACAAACTTGTAATGACCTCTTGGTCCAACATATTACACTTTGGCTCAATCAAACATACTCTAATTAGTATCTAATCATCATATAACTTCACAAACATCAATTTCTCAAACATACCGACATGGTAGAAGATCATACACAACAACTCAAATCCAAACATTACTCCTATAGGCATGATTTCTACCCAAGCATGCATAATGTTGCCCAACCCCTCAAAACCAAACATTAAGCATCATACAAGTCCAAAACATCAAACATAACTTGTACAACCAGATGTATCCAAAATAAACCTCCCAAATACAACTTGGTAACATTGCCTCTTATTACTACCTAGCATTTATAAAACCATACTTTGTAAATGTCTCAACCCTTGGATCTCCTCTTACGTACTTGCTATCCGAAAAGGCCTATTTCTCTGCATTGATGAGAAAGAAGAGCGTAAGCTATAAGCTTAGTGAGGGAATCTCAAAAACACTCATCAATGCATCTAAAATCATTTTAATTTAAACCAAAATATAAGTCTTATGGCAAAATCATCTCATGCTTCTATAAGCTCTTCAAATATACACATTTAAATCATTTGCAACACATGTATCTTGGATTCTATCTCAAACCTCAATTTAAGCTTCATATGCCAAAACCTCTATAACAAGCTTAAAGAGCATCTCATGTATAAATCACATTATACAAACATAATCCATTTCTCATGATATATTATCTCATATATTGGCTTTCAAGTGACTCAAAACCAATACCATTCCATTTTATAAAACACATTGGATACACGGATTTCTCAAGTGGTTCCTACGACCACTTCACATAAATCATCAAATCGGAGCAATAGAATAATTACCCACCTTAACGTTTATGATGTATAAATCCACCAGTGGGAGAAAACGGAATAATTACCCACCTCGACTGCTGCATTTCTCATGGTGGAGCAATGGAACAATTACCCACCTCGACACACACGAGGTGACTTATTATAGTGCACTTTAAACCCTATGGCTAGCCAACTATATCCGATATCATTTTAACCTCAGCCATTTGCCAATATATTAAATAAAAAAACATTACTTGACTATTTTACATATGCATCAAACCAATCCAATTTCAAAAACATTAAACCATGTATTTTAGTAAAAATGAAATACTTTCACAAACCATATACCATTCTCAATAATCATCATATATGATCATTTACAACATCTTTCATTTCTAAAACATGCAGAATACAGTGAGTAATCAAAACCATAAACAAGTGCATGAGATTTTATTTTGCAAAACCGAAATCGAGAGAGAGCTCAACCAATACTTACTTCCGATCTCAGATAAGTGTTTCAAACTTTATCTAAACTCCCAACAACCATCTTTAAACCTTTTAAAAGCAGTAAAACACGTTTCCATTCACCAACAATCCAAAGTTATCTTGCTATTGTGAGAATCAAGCTTCCGAAGCTTCTACAACCTCTCCAAAAGCTATAGGATTCACCTCCCCTGCTTTACCCAATCAAGAACAGAGGATTAATGCACTTTCATGCATTCTCTAATTCCAGCAACCAACAAACACAACTTCGCCTCACAAGAACTCATCAAACACCTCTCTAAAACAACCGAAATCATCATCAAATCTTAACTAAACAAAGCCCAACCAAAACCTATTGATTCTAACATCTTAACAACATCAATTAACATCCAAAAACACCTTGATTACATCCTTATACCTCCAACACCTCTACAGCACCAAGATCACACCAAAATCTAACAAAAAAACTTAGGAAATTAGCAATTCACATAGTTTTGGGATTCCTTTAATTATTCTCATCTATCAACATTAAAACACATCTCAATAGAGATCTAAATCAATTAGATTCAACACAAAACAGATCCAAAATACTATTTAACATATTTCCACATAAAAATCAATTTAATTACCAAATCCATGTTTAAATCATAATTCCAGAACATAAATCAGTTGTAAAGGATCAAGAACTTGAGAATTTCAATAAAGAACCTTTAATTAGAGGAGAGAAACGAAAATCACCTCTAATTGTTGATTTTTCCCTTAATTGGTAAAGATTGGTTGAAATCCAACTAGATTTTGTTGCATGAACCAAAGGAATCAAGTAAGAAATAAAAAATAAATCAAATAAGATTGATTCCTGGAAATTTTGGAAAGATTTTGATAGTTTGGTTGCTAAGAAAGTTGAGAGAAAAGTGATATCAAAGTTAGTTACGAAAGAAAGTGATTTTGTAAAATTAAAATCCTTTTATTAAATCTATTTTCTTTTAATATTAAAAACCAATTAAAACATTTTAAAAGTAGCCTAAATTAAGGGGAAAATCTGATGGAAAAGTTTGGTCAAATAGCTTCTTAAAGATTCTAAGTTTTGACCCTTTTACGATTTAGTCACCAAAATAGTTTTGAAAACTTTTCATTTTAGTCACTAGACCAAAATGTCCCAAAATCAGATTTAATTAATTTAAATTGAATTTACCAAAATACTTAAAATATCAATTAAGAATTTTCTAGCATTTTTCCATATTTTATTTTAGCCAAAAATAATTTATTATAATTTAATTCTTGAAACTAGCTCGAATTGCCTAATCTAATCGATCAACTTAACATCTAGGCCTAAATTTAGGGCGTTACAACTCTCTCCCTCTTAAGAAATTTCATCCTAGAAATTTACCTAGCGGAAAAAGGTGAGGAAACTGCTTCAACATGTCCTCCTTGCTTTCCCAGCTGGCTTCCTCAACACCACGATGATGCCACAAACACCTTCACCAACTCTATAGTCTTTCATTGAAGAACCTTGCTGCTTGAATCCAGAATTTTCACTAGCTCCTCATCATAGGTCAAATATGGATTCAACTCGATCTCCTCAACAGGCATCACATGCGAAGGATTCGATCTATACCTCCGAAGCATCGATACATGGAAAACATCATGTATCTTCTCCAATTCTGCATGCAACCTCAATTTATATGCAACTGGACCAATACGCTCCAACACCTCAAAAGGACCAATAAACCTAGGACTTAACTTGCCCTTCCGTCCAAACCTCATCACCTTCTTCCAAGGTGAAACCTTCAGGAACACACGATCACCAACCGCATACTCAATCTCCCTTCTCTTTAAGTCAGCATATGACTTTTGCCGATCCGAAGCCGCCTTCAACTATCACATTTGCGTGTTTTGAGTGCTATGCAAATGGTGCAAGTGAACACGTCGCAAGTAATAAATGATAAGTATCGAGTATCGTCTCCTCAGGGATTGGTTTGGGCCACTTTGCTTAAGTCACTACAAACGTTTAAAGAATTAAATAGTAATGATGAATTGAGATAAAGTAAACTAAAACTAAAGAATTGAAATAAAAGAAAGAGGAAACCGAATTGAGAGAGTAGGTTGGATTATCGTGAGTTGTGGAGTGATGATTGAATGGACCGTCATGGTATTTGGTTGCAAGAGTAACTCAATCGTCTTAACAATTAGCATCAGTCGAATTGTAATTGCCTGGGCAACTGGAACGGTGCAATTGCTTGGTAACTGGGTGACTTCATTTAAAGTTCAGCGAAGTGTTCTTCAACGGCTTCGTGTTATCACTAACTCGAAAACAATGTTAATTGTGCATGCCTTGTTAATACATCCATGTGTTAACCATGGGTGGACAACAACCTATCTTGCACTTCTCTTAGCCGTTGAAATTCGCAACTTATCCCTAAGTCGAATTAGTCTTCACCAACATTCGTTTGTATGAAAACCATGCTCATTCGTTTCTTGAATCTAACTCTCCTGATATTAGATAAATGAATGAATTCACGAGATTCTCTCCCAATTCACTCGCGATCAAAATTAAGAACAAAAAAAGAACAAACTTTGAAATTGAATTGCAACTCAAAAACATAAACAAATCCAAACGTTTTCACACCCACAAAAACACAATAACCCAAGCCAAGTGAAGTTTAGTTCATGGCTGGGTGCAAAAGAAATACAAGATAAAATCTACCCAACATGAATCGAATAGAAAAGAGAAGAAAGAAAAAGAAGATGTCGAGTAGCCCTATTTTTCTCTCCCTCCAATTCGACTCCCCTCAAAGTGGCGGCTTGTCTTCCCTTATATAGGAGATGGATAGGTCAAATTCTATTTATGGAAGGATGAGTTTAAGTTGGAATTAAATACTATAAAAGAGATAAATCTCTTTTATTTATTTATTTATTTTCCAAAAGCTCCTCATAAACTCTTGGAATTTAATCTCCTTTTGATCTCTTCGTGGAACTCTAACTCTTTTAGGATTTATCCTTGCTTCTAGTAATTAATTCGAATTAATTGGATTTATCCTCTAAAAGTCGGCAACTCCCTTCTTCTTATCCTTAATTGCTCCAGCAATTTCCTACTTGCTTGGGCAATTAGACCCTGCACACACAAAAACACATACCAGCAGCACCTTTTCCACAAAAATCAACCGAATTATGTAATCAAACATGACAGTGAAGGAAACAATGCAATTATGCATGAATGACTAAAAATGAAAATATAATAAGCCTAAGTCTAACAATAATTAAGAGTAAATATGGTAAAAATATAGTACTTTTACACAGTTCTTATAGTCTATAGTCTATCCGCACCCTCCATCGAGTGATAATATTGCCCAAAAAGAGCTGGGCCATTATGATCGCAACCACTCCTACGTGTACTACCATGGTGGAGGCGTCTTTTTTCCTTGTTCTTTTGTAGTCCATGCATACTCTTCACCTTGTCACTATTCATGAAGGCATAGATATATTAATAGAAAAAATTTTATCAACACCAAACCATCTAATTACCTCATTATCTTTAACTTCCATCATGGTTGGATGTAGCCTTCGTTGTCGTGGCAATTGCTGCGCCAGCCAATTGTCGTGGCAATCTTCTACCAAAATTTGATGTAAGTCAAGGGAATGACCAATTTTCTGAAAAGCTTCACGAGTTCAAACACTGTTTTCTTTAGGCCCCTCAAACATCTCCATCAGTAGAGATTTCGATGACTTTAAATCTACCAACGTTGGTTCCTCAAGGAATACCTGCAATGGATGAGGTGAGTTTTTAAAGAATTCAAAAGGTTCAACCATCACCTGCTCATATTTCATTAGCAGAGTATCGTTGTCTTGTTGCTCCTGTATGTGGTTTTGCAATTGCTGTGGCAATGGTGGATAAGAGCAATCCACAGATTTCTGCTTTAGCATCAGTATTATAACATTATGGGCATCAGATTCCTCAGAATATGCTGAAGCATTACCCTTTTCAGCCTCACTGAATGTTATCACGGCATTACCCTGCTCAGGCTCCTCAATTTTCGTGGCAATTCTTTGTTTAGGCTCATCCAGTGTTGGACAGTCTTTCTCATCAACATGCTCTCGACTTGGAGGTTTTAGTTGTTCCCGACACATCGGGGAGCTCTCTTCGCATTGCTCTTTAGCTTCTTGCCTTGGGACTTTAGTATCCCTAGGACTTAATTGTTAGGGCATGTCATCCATGGCATATGTGAATCTCCTCAATTGATCTTCTAAATCTTTCATGAGTGCATCCATCCTAGCTATCCTCACATCCATGGCATTTGATAGCTCTTGAATCTCCTCAATTTATCTATTAGATCTAACCATGAAAGATTGAAACGTTTCCTCTAGGGAATTTGAATGCTCTTGAGGAGGACTGTATTGCCATGCCATGTCTATTGCAGCAGCAAAACTGTTATGGTAAAAAAAATTGAGCATTTTGATCATACCATGAAGGATTTTGCTGATGGTTACAACTATGGTCCTCTATGTAGCCATATGCACCAGGATTTTGAGGGTAATTTTCAAACACATGATGCTTTCCACAACAAGTGCAAGACTTTTCCACGGTATAGGCTCTTTGGGATTTTCTCGGTTGGTATAGGAAATCATCGGTGAGTGTAACAAATTCTTGATTGGATTGATTCCTATCTTCCGACATCAACTCTCGAATAGATCAACTTTTATTTCACCTCATGTTTCCCTTAATTTTGTGTAGCACACCTGATTTTTTTTATAAAACAAACAAAAAAGAAAAGTTAGTAAAAATAAAAAATGCAATAACAAAAACAATTAACACCAATTGCCAATACCAGACAACGACGCCAAAAACTTGTTGCGTGTTTTGAGTGCTACGTAAATGGTACAAGTGAACACGTCGCAAGTAATAAATGATAAGAATCGAGTATCGTCTCCTCAGGGATTGGTTTGGGCCACTTTGCTTAAGTCAATGCTAATGTTTAAAGAATTAAATAGTAAATGAATTGAGATAAAGTAAACTAAATCTAAAGAATTAAAATAAAAGAAAGAGGAAACCGAATTGAGAGAGTAGGCCAGATTATCGTGAGTTGTGGAGTGATGATTGAATGGACCGTCGTGGTAGTTGGTTGCAAGAGTAACTCAATCGTCTTAACAATTAACATCAGTCAAATTGCCTGGGCAACTGGGAACGGTGCGATTTCCTAGGCAACTGGGCGACTTCATTCAAAGTTCAGCGAAGCGTTCTTCAATGGCTTCGTGTTATCCCTAACTCGAAACACTGTTAATTGTGCATGCCTTGGTAATACATCCCTACATTAACCATGGGTGTACAATAACCGATCTTGCACTTCTCTTAGCCGTTGAAATTCACAACTTATCCCTAAGTCGAATTAGTCTTCACCAACATTAGTTTGTATGAAAACCATGCTCATTCATTTCTTGAATCTAACTCTCTCGACATTAGATAAATGGATGAATTCACGAGATCCTCTCCCAATTCAATCGCGATCAAAATTAAGAACCAAGAATGAACAAACTTTGAAATTGAATTGCAACTCAAAAACCTAAACAAATCCAAACGTTTTCACACCCACAAAAACACAATAACCCAAGCCAAGTGAAGTTTAGTTCGAGGCTGGGTGCAAAAGAAATACAAGATAAAATCTACCCAACATGAATCAAATAGAAAAGAGAAGAAAGAAGAAGAAGATGTCGAGCAACCCTATTTTTCTCTCCCTCCAATTTGACTCCCCTCAAAGTGGCAGCTTGTCTTCCCTTATATAGAAGATGGCTAGATCAAATTCTATTTATGGAAGGATGAGTTTAAGTTGGAATTAAATACTATAAAAGAGATAAATCTCTTTTATTTATTTGTTTTTCCAAAACTCTTCATAAACTCCTGGAATTTAAGCTCTTTTTGATCTCTTCGTGGAACTCCAAGTCTTCTAGGATTTATCCTTGCTTCTAGTAATTAATTCAAACTAATTGGATTTATCCTCTAAAAATCGACAGCTCCCTTCTTCTTATCCTAGAGAAACCATCCATAAAGCGTTGGCAATATCCTGCTAACCCTAGGAAACTATGAACCTTCGACACTGACTTTGGTTGCTTCCAATTCACAACAGCTTCAATTTTCTACGGATCTATGCGAATACCCTCGGATGAAACAACTTGACCAAGAAAAACCACTTGCTTGATCCAAAACTCACACTTACCCAGCTTAGCACAAAGCTTATTGTCCAACAGAACTTGAAACACCATCCGTAGATGTGATCGTGATCTTTCTCGGTACGAGAATACACAAAAATGTCATCGATGAACACTACCACAAATTGATCCAAGAATTCATGGAACACCCGATTCATTATATCCATAAATGTTGTCGGTGCATTTGTCAACCCAAACGGCATCACTAAGAACTCATAATGCCCATAACGCATGGGAAAAGATGTCTTCGGCACGTCTTTATCCTTCACCTTCAACTAATAATACCCAGACCTTAGATTAATCTTAAAAAACACTTTAGCACCCTGAAACTGATAAAACAAATCATCAATCCTCGACAAAGGATACTTTTTCTTAATCGTTAACTTGTTCAGTTGCCGATAATCAATGCACATTCTCATCGTGCCATATTTTTTTCACAAACAACACCGGTGCTCCACACGGTGACACAATAGGCCGAATGAAACCACGATCCAACAACTCTTATAACTACGTCTTCAACTCCTTCAATTCTTTTGGTACCATGTGATACAGTGCAATCGACATCGGAGCCGTATCTGCATACATCTCAATACAAAATTCCACCTCTCAATTCGGCGGTAAACCAGGTAACTCTTCTGAAAAAACTCCTGGAAAATTGCAAACTATGAGAATATCCTGGGATTACACTTCCTTCATATTAGGATTCATAATATAACCCAGATTCCAACATCTTCCGCGCTTCTAAAGCTGAAACAACATTGGACAAGAATCTGACATTCTCGCCCACAACTGCCACTTCATAATCTTTTACAAGTTTCAGTGAAACTCGCTTGGTCTCAAAATCAGCTACAGTCCTATGTTCAGACAACTAATCTATCCCTAAAATCACGTCAAATTCGTGAAACGACAACTCCATCAAATCAGCTTCAAACACATGACCCTGAACCATCAAGGGACATCACCTAAAAAACCTCCTAGCAACTACTATATCATAAGGAACTTGTTACCCTCATACCAACATCTAACACCTTTACAGGTATATTAAGCAGACAAGCATGTTCGTACAAGATGTATGAATTTGTCAAACCAGAATCAATCAATGAAAGCAATGTTATGGACTGTAAAGTAAATGTACCTGTAATCAAATCAGTTTTATTCCTTCCTACACGATGCGTGAAAACCCTCACCGGTCCACTACCCTCAGGCTGAATTGTTATTGTATGAGCAACCACTCTCTGACCATCCTCTTTACGCTGGAAATGTCTACAACCGCGCCCACGGCCTCTCTGTGGAAAAACTGCAGGGGTAGGAGCTTGACCTCCCTAGCTAACTATGGACAATCTCGCCTAATATGATCCCGTGATCCACAAGTCTAACAAGTACCAAGAGCACCCCATCACTCCCTCGAATGCTGCCTACCACATCGCCTACACTCGGGTACTCCAACATAGGTATTCTGACCTTGGTGTCCACGCTCGACACCATTCCCTCCACTTTTATAATTCAGACGGTACCTCCTATCTCTATGCTTCTTGTAACGATCTCTACCAACATCCGATTTAGCAATCATTTTTCCCGCAGAAGAACTCCCAGAACGAGTAGACAACCCCAAATTTTGTTCTATATCCTTACCTCAAAAATCTAGGACATCAAACTCTATATAATCTATAGCTAACATGTAAGTCTTCAACTTCTTGATCAACTTATAACGAAACCGGTCGTATTGCTGTCGCTCACTAGGAACCAGTTCAAGAGCATACTGGCCCAACCGGACAAATTGGATCTCATACTCAGAAACATACATGTTTTTCTGTTCCAAAGCCATAAACTCCCTCTTTTTCTAATCCTGATATCGAGATCCTAAATACTTATTTCGAAAGGCGCGTAAAAGAACTTCCATGTTGCATCAGCAGGTTCCAAGCCCGCGATAGTAGTTGTCCACCAACTGTAAGCATCACCCTAAAGCAACAACACTATACAACCCAACTTGCAAATATCTGTACACTCTATCTGGCCAATGATCCTCTCCGTGCTAGCAAACTATTTCTCAGCTACTTTAAGAGAATAAAACCTCTGAACTCGGTACCACCCAAGCTACACAGACGCTCCAAAGGTAATCCGGTATTAACAGCTGCAGGCGCTAGTGTAGGTACTTGTACTCCAGCCACGGCCGCCTGGAAAGCTCCCGTCATCGCTTGAATTAAAGGTGTCATATCAATGAAAATAGGTCATTGTGGTGCCTGAGGCGCACCACCCTCAACTTCAGCACTAGTAGGAGGAATCGGTGGAGGAGGAGTTAACTCATGATCTTGTCTATCTACCATACTCCATATGAGCTCTAGTTTCTCGTCTCGGTCCCATACGCAAAAATATGAGTCTAAAACATAGTAATGCAATAAAACAGAATAATTAGGTCAGCTTGCAGCAAGAATCCAAGTCACTCTTGTTTAAAAAAATCATTTAACTCTAGTAGTAATAAGGCAGTGTATCCCCAAGTTTAAACCCCAAACATATCATATTTCAATCATAATCATTCAAAATCAAACACCGTACATATCAAACAACATATTTAGGTAATAACAATCAACCAAACAACCATAACCCACCTCCCAACAATCATAACCTATCTCTGATACCAATAAACATAACCCCTTAACCCAGTCTAGTCGCAAGACCAAACCGAGCAAGCTACATTAAGGTTTGCCGAGACAAACCCAAAAGATTTACATTGAAAATGGTCTATTTTTATTTTATCTTATCTTATCTAAATCCATAATTAAGTCTTAAGGTGATCATGCTGGTTATGGTGAAAGTTACAACTCAATTGGGCATCGATTTGACATCCAATTGTACGAATTTGCAATTCAGGGACTAAAACATAATTTTTAACAATTAAGAGGACATTCATGAAATTAAAGTCATCAATCCTTAATTAGTCATATTTCATACATTCATGTTAAATCTCAACTTAAAATAACCATCCAAACTCATTTAATTGCATAATTATGAAGCAGGGACTAAATTACAAAGAATACAAACTTCAAAAGGCATCCTAACTGTCAACTTTTGCTAACAGTTGGAAGCGATTGAATATTTAGTGTAAAAGTGCAAGAAACCATGCCAAGGTGAGTCTTATGCGTGCAAGTATACACGGTCAACAAGTAATACAACAGTAAGCTGAGTATCAAATCCACAGGGATTTACCAAGAACTTATTTGCTTAATGTTTACTTGTTTGTAGGAAAAATGAAGTGTTTGAGTAAATTGGGTTTTTGATCGAAAGACGACAAAAACAAAGTAGTGAAAAATAAAAACAGTCTGGCAACGGAAGTGTTCGATTGAATTATAAGCGTTGGCAAGAGATGCCTAGATTTTATGCTACTTATGCTATTGCCCAGTAGATTTAAAGTAGTAGTGCCTATGTCGATGGCAATACCCTAAGTTAACCAAGAATACTTTTCATTAATTAACTTGATTAAGTGTCAACCTTTACTCCTAAGGGGTAGACTCACTTCTGAAGTAAGTACATCTACTTGAACATCTTCTATCAAAGCTTCTCGCCATAGTATCTGGCAACTGATTGTTGCTCCTAAAGTCTGTTAAGATATTAAGGTGCAATATGCATATTATACCAACTATCGTATGGAAAAGGATTTGGGAAAATTGAGTTCTAGCAGATAGAAAATAATGCCAAGGCAATTTAAATTATTAAGAACTAAACATAAATTTAGCGTTAATCGCAAACATCCCCCAACCAACTGTAAAAGCTTAGTTCATGGTTGGGGGGTCCATCCACAAAATATTATCGTATCTCAACATCACCATTCAAATAAAATTAAAACTAAGAGAATAAGCACGAATGAGATACGTTGATGCAGCTTTTCGGTTGCTCCAGAGCTCTCAATCTTGATTGGTCAGGCCACGTCGCCTCTCGGTTTACCACGGTGCAGCCTCCTCTGATCTTGATCCCCTCAAGTGATGACTTGAGCTTCTTTAAATAGGCTTGCGTGGAAACCCTAGGATAAGCTCTTTGAGTTTAAAATTTGAACGCACAAAGGGATAAGATGCATCATCCTCTTATCCTTATTTGAATCCTAGGGCTGACGTGTACAGGGTCTCATGGCTACCTTGATCGATCAACGAGCATCAATCCTCTGCCAGCTGAGCTTTGGCATTGCCTGGTCCATCCATGCCAACTGCTACTCGACAATTCTCTTACTTTCTTTCCAGCGTTCTTTGCCATCGACTCTCTACCATGCCCGTCTGCATGTGTCATGCATCAAAACTAGCAAAACAACCCTTCATCCTAGCAACACAATAACTCCCCAATCCTTATGCAAATGCATGGATTCTAACAACTAAATGTGAACATATTTACTTAAAGACAAGCAAAAACATTGTGAAATAAGCATAAAAAATCATCACTTTTGAGGAGTTAACACACCCCCAAACCTACCTCATTGCTTGCCCCAAGTAATGCAACTAAAAATATAGAAAAAATACCTAGGCAAAAATTGTCCTGATTCCCAACATCTACCAGCTAGACAAGTATTATCCTAGGTCTGTCCTCAAATATTCAGTGTATCAATGCCAGGTAGAATAACAACTCCAAATGTAGCAATTAAGTTATAGTCTAGGGGCATCTAGTGTATAGAATGTACGGACAATAGACATTAAGTTTACGTGACTCCCTTAGATATCTCTACTCCTAATTTCACTTATTTGCTAAGGGTTTTTTTATATAAGCTGGCATTTGATTAGGGTTGCATCATGCACTGTTTGGCGTAAGATATAAGAGGGAGCAAACCACGAATACCCACGTTAGTATAGATTACATCACTAAGCTTACCCATTACATTCATACCCTAGAGCTATGTTGGCTTGAGAACTAAGAGGGAGCAAACAACGAAGACCCAAGTTAATTATTTTCGTAAGGCATTGGAGTGTTCTAAAGTTTCTTCAGCTTTTTGCAAAACATTGTTTCCTTGTTCATTTTTTTTACCCTAGAATTTTTTTAGCTTAGATTCAAGCCGGCCTAAGTTTGCTTCACATACTGATATATACCACGTCTGAAGTGAAACTAAAGTTCCCTAAACTAGAGTTCAATTGCCAAGCTACTTGGCAATGCTAACCTACTAGCATAGAGGTTCTAAAT
This sequence comes from Hibiscus mutabilis, assembly GCA_019671005.1. Classification (NCBI taxonomy): domain Eukaryota; kingdom Viridiplantae; phylum Streptophyta; class Magnoliopsida; order Malvales; family Malvaceae; genus Hibiscus; species Hibiscus mutabilis. The sequence continues at coordinate 12,079,896 of CM033754.1, forward strand.
TCCAATTTTCTTCATCGAAAAAATGATCTAGCACAACTTCTCCTAACCTAGCAGTGTTGGTAACAAGTATAAAATTGACCGAGGTAATTTTTTTACGGTTTGGTATACATGTGTTATATCCTACATGGCAACCAAAATGAAAACTGAAATATAAACATGAATATCATGAAAATAGATGTAAGGCAACCCACACCCCCAAACCTAAGGTGTGCATTGTCCTCAATGCATGTAAACAACACATATATACAAATAGAATTTAAAATTCATGAACATGTGAATGAGAATGAAATGAAATGCAAGGAGTTTAAGAGGATAAGGAGTCCCATTCGGAGGGTTCTGGCCGGGATACGCGTGATTTTCTTTTGATAAAGCTCCTCGACTGGGGGCCATATGTTTCTTGTGCTTAAGGTTGGGTTTTGATGCGACTGTAGAGGCTCCAAGGTCAGGAGAACTTCCTCAATAATCTTCACTGGCTCAGAGGTAGCCAGGACATCAGTGGTAGTAGATGAGACATGTACTGCAGGTGTGGCAGCGGTCTTGGCATGACTTTAAATTCCTTCCTCGTCGGATTCAGGTGGTGTATCAGTTCTGGCAGATTCAACTTATACTTGAGAGACTGGGATGGTTGCATTAGATTGTGTTAGAGTGTGGACAGAGTGAGGACTGGCTGGCCTGTCATCCTTGGCAAGAAGGTCGGCAGTGAACTCAAAGAATGCTGGCAATGTTTGCGTGGATATGCCTTCAAGGGTTTTCTTCATGGCATTGTCCCAGGCATATATATATTTCCAGAACATGAAGTTCTGCTCCTCGACTTTCTCAAATTTTTGGAGAATGATCTCATGGCATTGGTAGATCTCAAAAGTATTGCCACTGATCCAGCTGGCGTTGAAGTCACAGGTTCTGCCTTTGGCACCTTTGCCTTTGGCACAAACTCTGTCGTCTTTTGTTTGCCCTTCTCCCTTGCTTTCGTGGCAGTCAATTGTCTCTATAGGGTAGGAGTTATGGTGGTCCCCTTAATCTTTTGAATGTTATCTGAGTCAAGCTGCAGCACGTCGTGCTGCATGCAAATGGTAGAGGTTAGAGAAGGAAAAAGTAAACTCTCATTGCTCTTACCAGTACATTTAAAAGTCTCTTCGATGATAAGTCGTCCTACATTAATCTTGTGGCCAGTCATGATAGAGTGCAGCAGTGCCAATCTTTCCTCTGAAATTGTTTAATTGTGAGTAGTCGGCATCAAGTTGGCCTTCAAAAAGTGATTCCAGCCCTGCGGCTGAGGTTTTAACACCAATCGTTCACCGTTTGATCTCCTTTCGATGAGACATTCCATTGAGTGCCGACCTCACACAGCTCCTTCAATATCATCTTCCTCTTGGCATCATCCAAAGGACAAACAAACTTGGTTTGTTCATCCTCTGTTTCATCCAAAGAAAACATATCATATATATACCCTTCATAAAAAATGAACAGACTTACCTCGCACTATCAAGAATAGTGAATCCTTGGTTGTGAGATGAGCATAGAATTCCCGAACAATGTCAGCATGTACTTCCCCTAGCGGTTGGAAAACTTTTTCCCACTTATGTGTCTTTATCACTTTGACGAATTCTAGGATGTAACCCAAGTTGGGTTCGTTCTTGAACTCAAAGCCCTTCTCATAGAAAAAAATTCTTGATGCAAAATTCTCCTCATACTTCTTGCGAATTTCTTAATTGAAAAATATTTTCAAAGGTGTCGAAGACGCTGCCATGAAGATTTCTTGAGTGATCTTTCTGAGGATAGGGATTTATAATAAGGAAGAAAGAATAGAAAGGCCCAGCTAAGAGTCGGTTAGGGTTTAAGTAGATGAAGGGGTAGAACGGCTGAGTGTTTTAAATGGTATTCCTAATGTGGCTGGTTGAGTAGGGATAGTGATAAGGGTTAGCGTGCTTGGGGGAAATAAATTATGATGTGATAAGAGGTAAGATGATAAGACGGCGCGAGAAGAGAATAGGGGATAAGGTTAAAATTTGAATTCCAACTTTTCATCTTGGGTGGTTAGGGTACCTTTCCTGGGCCGATCTTATCAACCATTGGGCTGCTATATTAAAAACTCTTCTCTAATTTTTTTCTTGTATCGCCCTCGGCCAATTCTCTTCCTTGACATTCTTCCTAGCAATGCTTTATGTATCCACTCAACAAAACCTGTCAACGCAGCAAAAGTGGAATAAAACAAAAGGAAATAAATAAAGAAAAGAAAATGAATAAATAAGAAATACCAAAAAATGGAACATCTAACCTAATATATACAAAATCACACCATGATGATGATGTTCATAGAACCTCTACCAAGTGGACAACCTCATTGGCATCATTCTTGCAAGTAGTGCTTCAATCTTTGGTCGCTTACTTTGAAAATTGTTTCGATTTTTATATCCTTGATATCAACTGCTCCATAAGCATATGGTTTCACAACTTCAAAGGGTCCAGACCATCTAGACTTGAGCTTACCCGAAAATAACTTCAGCTTCGAGTTAAACAACAAGATGCACTGGCCTACTTCGAATTGTCTCGTAATATCCCATTACCATGCCATCGTTTTTTTTTTCTTTGTGGAGTCTGGCATTCTCATAAGCTTGCGTTATGAACTCCTCTAATTCATTTATGTCCAATAAATGTTTTGCACCCGCAGCTCTCCACTCCATGTTGTGCTTTTTGATTGCCCAATAAGCTCTATTCTCTAATTCCACTGGCAAGTGACATGCTTTACCAAGCACGAGCCTATAAGGAGAGGTTCCCAACGAAGTCTTAAAGGCTATTCTGTAAGCCCAAAAGGAATCATCTAGTCTCAAATACCAGTCCCTTATTTTTCGGATTCACAATCTTTTCTAGAATATTCTTGATCTCTTTGTTGGAGATCTTCGCCTGGCCATTTGTTTAGGGGTGGTAGGTTGTGGTAATACGTTGCTGGATCTCGTACCTGCACAGAGCTATAGAGATTAAGTTTCACTTAAAATGCGTTCCTTCATCATGAATGATGGCTCGGGGGACACCAAATTTAGTAAATATGTGCTTGTAAAGGAATTTGGCAACAACCTTGGAATCATTTTTTGGCAAAGCTACTGCCTCTACCCATTTTAAAACGTAGTCAACATCAACAAGGATATATAGGTTCCCGAATGATGGAAGAAAGGGACCCATGAAGTCTATTCCCCATACGTCAACAGCTCTACTGGCATAATATTCTGAAGCGGCATTGATGTCTGCTAGAAAAATACCCATCCACTGGCATCGATCACGTGCCTTGGAAAAGTAATGAGCATCTTTAAACAGTGTAGGCCAAAAGAACCCGGACTGCAACACCTTGGCAGCAGTCTTTATTCTAGCAAAGTATCCTTCATACAGTGCTGCATAGCATAACTGCAAAATGTTGTGCTGCTCCTCCTCTGGCACACAGCGGCGAATCATTTGGTCGGCACATTTCTTGAACAAAATTGGCTCATCCTAATAATATTGTCGAACATTGCGCAAAAACTATTTTTGGCACTACTAGCCAAATTCCGTGGTAAAATTTTTCTTACCAAAAAATTGACTATGTCAGCATACCATGGCAAAGAATCGACTCCAAGTAAATATTCATCAGGGAATTTATCTCTAATGGTCAAGGCTCTCCCTTCCTCGAGGTGATGCTCTAAACATAATAAATAGCCAGCTACCAAATTTTTGCTCCCCTTCTTGTCTCTAATCTCAATATCAAATTCTTGCTGTAAAAGCGTCCATCAAATCCATGTGGGCTTGACATCTCTTTTGCTAAGAGGTATTTTAATGTCGAGTGATCTGTATACACCACAACCTTGTTGCCTACCAAGTAAGACCTGAATTTATCAAATGTAAATAAAATCGCGAGAAACTCTTTCTCAGTAGTGTAGTTGAGTTAGGCTTCATTCAATGTTCGACTGGTATAGTAAATGGTATGGAAAACCTTGCTACGCATTTTTCTAGCACGGTTCTAATGACATAATCATTGGCATCGTACATGAGCTCGAAAGGCTCACTCCTTTCTGGTGCCATGACGATAGGGGCATTGATCAATCTATCCTCAAATTCCTGAAATGTTTTTAGACAGGAATCATCAAACGTAACAGTGGCATTTTTTTTCTAAAAGCAAGCATAAAGGTTTAGAAAATTTTGAAAAATCTTTAATGAACTGGCAATAAAAGCCTACATGTCCTAGAAAAACTTCTGATACCTTTTACACTTGTGGGTGGTGGCAATTGTTTGATTACCTCGACTTTTGCTTTGTCCACTTCTAGGCCTTTCTTGGTTACTCTGTGACTGAAAACTATGCCTTCCTTCACCATAAAATGGCATTTTCCCAGTTCAACACCAGGTTAGTCTCAATACATCTCCTCAAAACAAGCTCTAGACTCTGAAGACATTCCTCGAATGTTTTTCCAAACACAGAGAAATCACCCATGAAAACTTCTAGGTTGTTCTCAATCATGTTAGAGAAAATAGACATCATGCATCGTTGGAATGTTGCTGGTGCATTACAAAGTCCAAAGGGCATTCTTCGAAAAGCAAATGTCCCATATGGACAAGTGAATATGGTTTTCTCATGATCTTCATGAGAGATGGCAATCTGATTATACCTTGAATAATCGTCTAGGAAGTAATAGTATACTTTGCCTGCCTGCCTATCCAACATCTGGTCGATAAAGGGTAAGGGAAAATGATCTTTCTTGGTGGCATTATTTAGCTTCCTATAGTCTATGCATACTCTCCATCCGGTAATAGTCTTGAATGGATTCAACTTATCCTTGCTATTTTAAACTACGACCATGCAATCTTTCTTTGGCACACATTACACTGGGCTGACCCATGAGCTGTCTAAAATGGGATAGATTATCCCGGAATCTAGACACTTAATAATTTCTTTCTTTACTACTTATTTCATGTTCAGATTCAGTCTTCTCTGGTCCTAAATTGTTTTGCCATGATATTCCTCTAAAATTATTTTATGCATGCAAATAGTGGGGCTTATACCTAGGATATCAGCCAAGGTCCATCTCATAGCTTGCTTATATTTTCTTAAGATTTCCAACAATCTTTCCTCCTAATCATTAGATAGATCAACAACATTGATTACTGGCAAAGAAGAGTGTTTACCTAAGTAAGTGTACTTAAGGTGGTTTGGCAATGGTTTTAGTTCTAGCTCTGGTGGCTCTTTGACCGATGGCTTAGGTGCCTTGATTTCTCTGCCCACCAATTCCAATGGCTCTGGCTGGCCAAAGTAATTAGAACCTTCTTTCTTTAATGTTATTTTTTTCAGTGTCTTTACTCGTCCTAATATCATCAACATGTTCTCTTGTATCATCTTTCGTGCCTTGGCATAGCTATGCCACGTCCAAAGTGAAAATAGATTCTATCGTCTCCTCAACCTAGCATTCTTCTGGTTTATCTACGCATTTAAGAGATTGAAACACATTAAACGTAACATGCTGGTCATTCATGCCCATAGTCAATTCACTTTTATGAACATCAATTAAGGCTCTATCTGTGGAAAGGAATGGTCTACCCAATATGATCAGGATATTGCTATCTGTCTCATAATCTAAAATGATAAAACCAGTTGGGAATATAAATTTATCTACCTTTACCAGTACATCTCTATCTTACCCTTAGGATGTGTAAAAGATCGGTCTGCCAGCTGAAGTGTTATGGTGGTAGGTATTGCTTCAATGCCGAGCTTCTTGAAAATAGAAATTGGCATTAAATTGATGCTGGCTCCCAGGTCACACAGTGCTTTACCCATGAATTTGTTGCCAATGGTACACGAGATAGTAAAACTTCTTGGATCCTTCAGCTTAGGTGGCAATCGATTGAGTATCATTGCACTGCATCCCTTAGTAAGAGCTACAGTCTTGAAGTCGCCTAATCTCCTCTTTTTAGACAGGATGTCCTTCATGAATTTAACGTAATTGGGCATTTGCTCAAGAGCTTTTACTAACGGTATTTTAATCTGCAATTGCTTAATAACTTCCAAGAAGCGTTTAAACTGCTGATCCTGCTTATACTTTTATAATCTTTGTGGGAATGGTGGTGGGAGATAGGCAAATACTGACTTTGCTAGCTTTTCCAAGTGATGTTTAGCATAAGACTGAAGTCTGGCATCAGATAGTGGTCTGGCATCACTTTCATTTACTACTTTCGTCTCCGCTTCTTTTGGTTCACCTACAGGTCATTCCTCTTGGTGATTAGCTGACTTCTTGACAGGTATCTCAGCCTCGCATTATTTGCCACTATAAAGAGTTACAACTTTGCATTGTTCATTACTTCTCTACCGAACGTCTTCTATATCGCTTGGCAATAACCCTTGGGGTCGATTGCTAAGTGCATTGGCAATCTGTCCAATCTGAATCTCTAGGTTCTGCATAGATTCTGCCAAAATCTGAACAGTTGCATCATTCCTCTCCATATATTTTGTCAAAGTCCCCTAATTGTTTCTTTTTCCTACATAAAAATTGCCTTGCACCTTCTGTGGTATAGCATTCTGATGGAATCCTTGTTGACCAGTGCTATTCTAACGCTGGGCAATGTTCTGACGTTGGGCATTGTGTTGATTACCCCATTGATTCCCCAAGCTAAATTCAGGTGTTGCCTCTACCCTATATTATAAGTATTGGAATGTGCATTATAATTACGATTGAAATTGCCAACAAAATTTACCGACTCTGGGTTGGCAGGGCAATCGTCCTTGAAATGGTCCTCCCCATATATGGTGTAGAATGGGTCCAAAGCCTTAATCTCTTGAGACTCTTTACTCTTTTGCAAAGTTCTCACCATGCTGGTAAGATTGGAAATCTCGGCGTGAATGGATGTTATTTCATCTAGTGCTAGCTTTCTTCCAGTTTTAGTTCCGATCCCCTGTCTGGCAGAACGATACTCGAAGTCATTAGTTGAGATCCTTTTAAGGATACCAACTACCTCTGTATAATTCTTGTCCAGCAGCGAACCATTTGCCGACGCATCAACAATAGTTATGGCATAAGTATTGAGTCCATTGTAGAAAGTCTCCATCTGGGTCCAGTTTGGGAACCCATGCATGGGACATCTTCTCAAAAGGTTCTTGAATCTTTCTTAGAAATCATATAGGGTCTCATCGTTAGCTTGCCTAAATGTAATAATCTCGCTTCTCAACTTGGCAGTGAGTTTTGGTGGTTGGAATCGCGGTAATAATTTTGACATAGATCTCCCCATGAGGTGACAGATCCCGGTTGCAAAGAACTAAGCCACGTTTTTGCTCTATCTCTCAAGGAGAATGTAAATAATTTCAGCTTCACTGTATCTTCTGAAACTCCAGGATGCTAAAACAGCTGGCAAACTTTCATGAATTGCTTTAAGTGTTGCCTTGGGTCTCCTGTAGGTGCTCCATTAAATTACCCGACATTTAAGAGCGTTTGTATCATTACTGATTTAAGTTTAAAATTTGGTGTATTTACCTCCGGACCAATCAGTCATAGCATCAAATTGTTTATGTTCGATGTCGAGTGCTCTCAGATAGGTCTCTCCTCTTCCGCATTGATGGCTGGGACAATAGGTGCGGCTTGTATCCCATTATGGTGTGGTATATTTCCTTGGTTGTTTGGGTTACCATCAGCTCCTTCATTACCAAGATGTGCCATAACCTCCGTAAGGTTCTTTCAATTTCTGGGTCATATGACCAATCTTCCACCACATGGTGGTTTCTGGTCATACACCAGTTAACTAAATAAATAGTATAAGGAATGAATCAAGTAAAAACTAAAACTATAAATTCTGTCACAATCCCTAGCAACGACGCCAAAAACTTGTCGACTTTTGCTAACACTTGGCATCGATTGAATATTTAGTGTAAAAGTGCAAGAAAACTATGCCAAGGTGAGTCATATGCATGCAAGTATACACGATCAGCAAGTAATACAGCTGTAAGCTGAGTATCTAATCCACAGGGATTGACCAAAAACTTTTTTGCTTAATGTTTACTTGTTTGTAGGAAAAATGAAGTGTTGGAATAAATTGGGTTTTTGATCGAAAGATGGCAAAAACAAAGTAGTGAAAAATGAAAATAGTCTGGCAACGAAAGTGTTTGATTGAATGATGAGCGTTGGTAAGGGATGCCTAGATTTCACGCTACTTATGCCAGCCTTTAATAATGTCCAGCCTTGGTTTTATTGCTGAGTAGATTTAAAGTAGTAGTGCCTCTGTCGATGAAAATACCTTAAGTTAACCAAGAATAAACCCCTATATGTCTATAGTGAAGCTTTTCATTAATTAACTTGATTAAGTGTCAACTTTATTCCTAAGAGGTAGACTCACTTTCGAAGTAAGTTCATCTACTTGAACATCTTATGTCGAAGCTTCTCGCCTTAGTATCTAGCAACTGATCGTTGCCTCATAAGTCTATTAAGATATTAAGGTGCAATAAGCACACTATGCCAACTGTCGTATGGCAAAGGATTTGGGAAAATTGAGTACTAGCAGATAGAAAATAATTCCAAGGCAATTTAAATTATTAAAAACCAAACATAAATTTAGCGTTCATTGCAAACATCCCCCAACCAACTGTAAAAGCTTAGCTCATGGTTGGGGGGTTCATCCACAAAATATTATCATATCTCAACATCATTATTCAAATAAAATTAAAACTAAGAGAATAGGCACGAAGGAGATCTGTTTGTAACCCCCCTCGACCAGGCCTAGTCGCAAGACCGAACCGAGCAAGCTACATTAGGTTTACCGAAGTAAACCGTGAAGATGAAACCTAAAACGCGTCTAATTTTTTTCTTTTATCTTTTCTAGATGCATTATTACTTTCCTACATTTACATACTGTTCACAGGTGATAACTCAACACAATCAGGCACCGACACGATATCCAATTGAACACAAACGCAATTTGGGGGCTAAATTGCAAATTCAACAATATACAGGGACTTTTCCCAATTTTAGGTTACCAACCATTAATTAAGTATATTTCAGGATTATATGTCAAAAATCTAGATGCATTTGGGTCCTAGCAACTTGCAAACATGCATACCAACAACCATAAGCACATAAACTCACATCTATGCTAGGATTAAGCAACCAAATCAATTACATGCTACCAAAGGATCACTCTAGAGGCATGCTTCCTAAACCACTTTTCCAAACATACCAAAATGCACAAATAGACCATTCTCAGCATAAGCTACATGGCAACACAACCAACACCACATAATAAACTTGCTCAAACCATCACAACATGGCAATCAATAGGGAGGCTCTAGATGCATACCTAGGCAACCAATCATCCACAACTAAAAGCAAGAGTTAACATCAAACTTAGAAACATCAAACCATTCTAAAAAACCAGCATGGAAACATATTTAAAATCCATAGGAAAACATAATTACAACTCCCAAAACCATGGCAAACACATTGCCTTATTGATTGAAATATAAACCGAGTTCATACTCAAACTTGTAAATGTCCTTCGATCGTTTAGCCTTACCTGTCACTACCCCCAAACCTTAATGCTCTGCATCATTAGGAAAAAGAGAGCATAAGCACACTTGCTTAGTGAGGATGCTCATACAACAATGATGCATTAAAACCATTTGAAAACCATATGCTTGTTTTCCCAAAACATGCTTACAACCTAAGCATTTTTCCATGATTCCAACCAAATCAAAACATAATAATCTTTATGCAACATCATGTACATTCCATGCTTAAATCTTCAAAGCATTAAATCATAAACCATGCTTAAATCCCAAAGCATTAAAAATAGGTTCAACACATGAACTTTTCCATATATTGGCATTTATAGTGACCGGATAGACCACCTCTATCCTATACATATCGGATACATGGATCTCCCATACCATGCCTAGTTAAACCGCATGATTTAACACCCTCGCCTAGTTAAACCGTGAGATTTCACCATTGCCTAGTTAAACCACAAGTGTACCGACCTTGCCTAGTTAAACCGCATGCCCCAAATGAGGTCCCAACAGTCCGAATGGCCTTGTTAAACCGCCATACCTCAAGGACCTATGGCCACAATCGATTTTGTTCATATTTTATAGTGCACTTTTAATCCTATGGCATGCCAACTATATCTGATTGTTTTCACCATGTCACATGGCCAATATACCATTTACAAACCATTTACTTACTGCTTTACAATGCATTAGACAAAACATCACATATGCAAATCTTATTGCCAATGCGATAATACCATTCCCAACCGGAATGAAAACCAATGCTCATTAGCATTTAATATACTTTTAAATCCCTTGCATATGTACTCAAAATAATGCATTTCTAGTAAGTAAATCATACCATGTTTATCACCAAAACATGTAAACAATATGCTTATATCCAAGCCGATATTCAAGAGAAAAATAAGGGAAACTTACTTTCGAGCTTAGGTAAGTGTCTCACACTTACCCTAAACTCCCAACAACCTTTACAAACCTTTGTAAATCATTTAAAACCAGATTCCACTCATCGATACGCTTCACCTTCCTTTCCAACGCGATACAAGCTCCCAAGAAGCAACAAAACAATGTTAAGCTTCTTCGCCTTGATTATCCCCTGTTTTAAATACATAAAACCAGAGGATAAATGCATCATTATGCATTCAAACTACTGCCTCAAAGCAAAACCCCGCAACTCTCAAGTTGCCCACTTAGAAACCATATGAGACAAACCGAAATCATCATCAAACGTTTCCGAAACTTAAACCAGCCATAAAACAACGATTCAACCCATCAATCAACATCAATTATCAACCAAAAACCCTTTCCAAACATCCTTTTACTTCCAGCAAAGATTAAACTCGAATATCATCACAAAAACTCAAATCTAACAGCCTAGACAATTAGAGATCCAAGAGTTTCGGGATTCTATTGATAAAAAAACTTATCAACATCATAATACATCCAAAATATGTATTAAATCAATCTTAAACACTGGAAAAATAGACCCACTGCGAAAATTACCTTGTTACATCCATTTTACCCAATTTACTCAATCAAACATTGACAAATCATTAAAATCAATTTACAATAAATAAATCAAGGATAAAATACTTAGGAATTTCAATAAAGAACCATACAATAGAGGAGATCACAGACCTTACCCCTATTGTGAGATTTCTCCCTCAATTGATTTGATAAAAGCTAAGAAAACACAAGATTTAGATGAGATTTTGTAAAAACAATGTTAATTAATCAATTACAAATAATAAAAACAAGTTTAAAGACTTCTCACCTCTGGATTTTGATGAAAACTTGAGTGTTTGGCTGAGGAGAGAGTGGAGAGAAAAGTTACGTGAATTTTCTTTAAAGAGCTTAACTGACTTTTTAACTAAAATTCCTTTTTAATTAACTTTAAAACACATGTTAAAATATCTTTAATTAAGGGAGAAATCATCAGAAAAAACTTGGTAAAATAGCTCCTTAAATATTCTAAGAATTTGACCCTTTTCATTTTAGTCACCTTTAAAAGCAGTTTTCAAAACTTGCATTTTGGTCACCATCCCAAAATGTCCGATTTACAAATCTAATTTTACAAAATGGATTTCACCATTATCCTTAATACAATTAATAATGATTTTAGAATATTTTTCCTCAATTTTATCACCTTCAAAAATATTTAAACCAATTTAATCCCGAAATTGACCCGAAACTCTAATACTGGTCCACCGGGGACCTTCGAACCCACTTTTAAAACATCTAAGCCCAAAACCGGGGTTTTACACTGTTGATGTAACCCTTCAATTGCTCCAGAGCTCTCGGTCTTAGCTGGTCAGACCATGTTGCCTCTCGGTTCACCATGGTGCAGCCTCCTCCGATTTCGATCCCCTCCGATTCCGTTTCTCATGATACATTATCTCATATATTGGATTTCAAGTGACTCAAAACCAGTACCATTCCATTTTATAAAACACATTGGATACACGGACTTCTCAAGTGGTTCCTACGACCACTTCACATAAATCTTTGAACCGAAGCAACAGAACAATTACCCACCTTAACGGTTATGCTGTATAAATCCACCAGCGGGAGAAAATGGAACAATTACCCACCTCGACCACTGTTGTTCTCATGGTGGAGCAACGAAACAATTACCCACCTCGACACACATGAGGCGACTTATTATAGTGCACTTTAAACCCTATGGCTAGCCAACTATATCCGATAATATTTTAACCTCAGCCACTTGCCAATATATTAAATAAAAAACATTACTTCACTATTTTACATATGCATCAGAACAATCCAATTTCAAATACATTAACCATGTATTTTAGTAAATATGAAATACTTTCATAAACCACATGCTATTCTCAAAAATCATCATATATGATCATTTGCAACATCTTTCATTTTTAAAACATGCATAATACAGTGAGTAATCAAAACCATAAACAAGTACATGAGATTTTATTTTGCAAAACCAAAATCGAGAGAGAGCTCAACCAATACTTACTTCCGAGCTTAGATAAGTGTTTCAAACTTTATCTAAACTCCCAACAACCATCTTCAAACCTTTTAAAATCCTTAAACACGTTTTCACTCACCAACAATCCAAAGTTATCTTGTTGTTGCGCGAATCAAGCTTCCGAAACCTCTCCAAAAGCTATAGGATTCACCTCCCCTAATTTACCCAATCAAGAACAGATGATTAACGCACTTTCATGCATTCTCTAATTTTAGCAACCAACAAACACAACTTCGCCTCACAAGAACTCATCAAACACCTCTCTAAAATAACCGAAATCATCATCAAACCTCAACTAAACAAAGCCCAACCAAAACATGTTGATTCTAACATCTTAACAACATCAATTAACATCCAAAAACACCTTGATTGCATCATTATACCTTCAGCGCCTCTACAGCACCAAGATCACACCAAAATCTAACCAAAAAAACCTAGAAAATTAGCAATTCTTCACATAAATCCTTGAACCGAAGCAATAGAACAATTACCCACCTTAACGGTTATGATGTATAAATCCACCAGCGGGAGAAAATGGAACAATTACCCACCTCAACCACTGTTGTTCTCATGGTGGAGCAACGAAACAATTACCCACCTCGACACACATGAGGCGACTTATTATAGTGCACTTTAAACCCTATGGCTAGCCAACTATATCCGATAATATTTTAACCTCAGCCACTTGCCAATATATTAAATAAAAAACATTACTTCACTATTTTACATATGCATCAGACCAATCCAATTTCAAATACATTAACCATGTATTTTAGTAAATATGAAATACTTTCATAAACCACATGCTATTCTCAAAAATCATCATATATGATCATTTGCAACATCTTTCATTTCTAAAACATGCATAATACAGTGAGTAATCAAAACCATAAACAAGTACATGAGATTTTATTTTGCAAAACCAAAATCGAGAGAGAGCTCAACCAATACTTACTTCCGAGCTTAGATAAGTGTTTCAAACTTTATCTAAACTCCCAACAACCATCTTCAAACCTTTTAAAATCCTTAAACACGTTTTCACTCACCAACAATCCAAAGTTATCTTGCTATTGCGCGAATCAAGCTTCCGAAACCTCTCCAAAAGCTATAGGATTCACCTCCCCTAATTTACCCAATCAAGAACAGATGATTAACGCACTTTCATGCATTCTCTAATTTTAGCAACCAACAAACACAACTTCGCCTCACAAGAACTCATCAAACACCTCTCTAAAATAACCGAAATCATCATCAAACCTCAACTAAACAAAGCCCAACCAAAACATGTTGATTCTAACATCTTAACAACATCAATTAACATCCAAAAACACCTTGATTACATCATTATACCTCCAGCGCCTCTACAGCACCAAGATCACACCAAAATCTAACCAAAAAACCTAGAAAATTAGCAATTCACATAGTTTTGGGATTACTTTAATTATTCTCATCTTTAAACATTAAAACACATCTTAACATAGATCTAAATCAATTAAATTCAACACAAAACAAATCCAAAATAGTATTTAACATTTTTCCACATAAAAATCAATTTAATTACCAAATCCATGTTTAAATCATAATTCCAGAACATAAATCAGTTGTAAAGGATCAAGAACTTGGGAATTTCAATAAATAACCTTTAATTAGAGAAGAGAAATGAAAATCACCTCTAATTGTTGATTTCTCCCTTAATTGGCAAAGATTGGTTGAAATCCAAGTAAATTTTGTTGCAAGAACCAAAGGAATCAAGTAAGAAATAAAAAGGAAATCAAATAATATTGATTCCTGGAAATTTTGGAAAGATTTTGATAGTTTGGCTGCTAAAAAAGTTGAGAGAAAAGTGATATCAAAGTCAGTTACATAAGAAAGTGATTTTGTAAATTTTAAATATTTTTATTAAATCTATTTTCTTTGAATATTAAAATGAATTAAAATATTTCAAAAATAGCCTAAATTAAGGGAAAACATGATGGAAAATTTTGGTCAAATAGCTCCTTAAATATTCTAAATTTTGACCCTTTTACGATTTAGTCACCAAAAACAGTTTTGAAAACTTTTCATTTTAGTCACTAGACTAAAATGTCCTAGAATCAGATTAAATTAATTCAAATTGAATTTACCAAAATACTAAAAATATTAATTAAGTATTTCTAGCATTTCCTATATTTTATTTTAGCCAAAAATAATTTATTAGAATTTAATTTTCAAAACTAACTCGAATTACCTAATCTGGTTCTCCCGAACCGTCTAATCGATCCACTTAACATCTAGACCCAAATTTAGGGCGTTACAAAGATAATGTATTGGAAAGGCTATTGTATTGATGAAACTATTGTATCGCAAGGATTAATGGAGCTAAGGCTCAACTATTGAATAAGAATATTTCCCTATTGCTAAATCATGGATGATCGGAATATTTTGCAAGCTTCAAGAATTGCTAACAACTATGCTGCAGTAGGATCAACAATGCCAATGGATTTAGAAAAGAAAATGAGGGACTTGCTTTGCTCGTTTCTTAAGCATCTCCCAATCCCAGCAGGCCCAAAAGCGCCCCTAACCGCACCATCAGTATTAAATTTCAAATAACCAGGAGGGGGAGGGGTCCATGAAGGACAAGAAGCATTGCTCTGAATTAAAGAGAGACGAGCAAAGTTTTCTCGGCTATTGAGCAGATTGTTAACCGTGAGGTTGGCATATGGCCATTTGGCACAACACCACCAGCTTAAGCGTAGAAGGCATAGATCAAATAGTTGATTCAAGTCGATCTTGGCATTTTTAAAGATTACCTCGTTTCTGAAAAGCTAAATCGACCATGATAAACAGAAAAAACTTAATTGACATACCTGATGAGATTGAGAAGAAGTTGAAGCCATAGACCATTGAATAAGAAAAGCTCGAAAGTTGGCAGGCACGATGAAATTGATCTTCCATAGTTCACACCATTTTTGCCACACCACCCACACTGCTTTGCAATGACAAAATAAGTGATCAACAGTTTCTGGAGCCAAGGAGCAAAGAGGGCAATCCAAGGATTGCTGTTGGATGAGACCTCTCTTAGAGAGTTCAGCTCTCGTAGCCAAGCGACCTAAGAGCTCTCCAAACAAAGGTTTCGACCTTGGGTGGGGCAAAGTTAGCCCAAACGAGGTACCAGACACTATCTTTTTCAAGACTGGAAGAATGAGCCTGTGAACAGAAAGATTTCGTGCTAAAGATCCCATTTGAAGAGGCCTTCCATCTGATGCTATCCTGAGCAATGGGATTTGATGTAACATTTCCAATGAAATCCAAGAAATTAAACCATATTTCTCGTTCCCAGTCGAATAGGTTTCTTCGTAGTTCTATGGACCAGATCCATCTACCTTCTTCAATGGTATCAAAATCCGCCAATACTCCAATTTTGTTGCAAGCAAGTGCAAAGATTCTACGGAATGCAAAGCAAAGAGGAGAATGCCCTACCCAAACATCTGACTAGAAAAGAATGTTTTTGCCGTCTCCCACAATATAGCAAATATTCTGTTTAAGGATGCTCCTCGGTTTATCCAACTGTGATGTAAAGTTCCTCCATAACCAAGACTTGATGGAAGGCTTTAGATTAGAAGGCAAAATGGCAGAAGAGTTATGTTCATATTTAGCAGCAATAACCCGATGCCACAAGCTATTTGGTTCAGTGCCATACCTCCAAATCCATTTACTGAGAAGAGCTTGATTTTTTGTTTTTAAATTAAGAAGGCCTAGTCCTCCATAATTTCTAGGAAGACAGATTGAGTCCCAACTCACCCAATGTATGCAGCGACGATCCACTGTACCCCAAATAAAATTAGCTATCGTTCTTTAAAGGAGAGAGCTGATTTTGCTTGGCATCAAAAAAATAGAAATGTAATAGATGGGCGGATTTGATAGCACAGACTTGACTAAAGTGATTCGCCCCGCTAAAGATAACAATTTAGATTTCCAGTCAGCCAATTTTGTTTTGAATTTCTCGATAATTGGATCCCATATCTGAACCGAGTTATTCAAATGTCCCAGAGGTAGACCAAGGTATTTACAAAGGGAGACTTTCACTTTTGCAGTGAAAAAGAGAGGCCCAATGATTAACTAGTGAGTTGTCGACATTTATTCCATAAAGTTTAGACTTATGCAAATTCAGTTTTAAACCTGAAGCTAACTCGAATCCACGCAAAATAAGAAGGATATTCCTAACGCTGGACTTACTTGCCCCACAGAAAAGAATGAGATCATCGACAAATTGTATGTGGGATATATCTACATGACTGTCCCCAATTCTAATACCATTGAAGAACCCTTTAGCCACGACCATATTGAACAGGGAGCTTAAAGCTTCAGCGATAATGTTGAATAATAAGGGAGATAGAGGGCACCCTTGACGGAGGCCTCTCTTAATGCCAAAAACTTTAGTCGGAGAACCGTTGACCAGAACTGATAATGTAGCTGAGGATAAGCACAGTTTGATCCAAGAACACCATTGTTTTCCAAAACCCATTTTTTTTCATGATGAACAACAAGAAATCCCAGTCGACGGTGTCATAAGCCTTGCGGAAGTCGACTTTAAAAATGATTGAAGATAAGCCCCTTCTCTTGGAATAATCGATCAGTTCATTCGCAATAAGTGAGCAGTCA
This sequence comes from Hibiscus mutabilis, assembly GCA_019671005.1. Lineage (NCBI taxonomy): Eukaryota > Viridiplantae > Streptophyta > Magnoliopsida > Malvales > Malvaceae > Hibiscus > Hibiscus mutabilis. The sequence goes on from CM033754.1 coordinate 12,097,043, forward strand.
AGGATTTGTTTGCCCGGACAGAAAGCGAATTGATTATCTCCAATAATCTCATCGGACACTCTATTTAATCTCAAAGCAAGGAGTTTTGCAAGCAGTTTATAGATACAACCGACTAGGCTAATAGGCCTGTAATCCTCCATGGACTCCGGGACTTGAGTTTTCAGGATAAGTACTATGAAGGCGTGGTCGAACGATAGGTCCTTAAATGAGTTCATTTGATGACGATTTTTCAAATAAAGACTCATTTAATCCATAATTCAAATCAAGAACTTACTTAATTTTTAGGTACAATTAAAGGAGTCTAATTTATATATAAGCCTAAACAAATTATAATCGACTAGGTTAATAGGCCTGTAATCCTCCATCTTTATTCAGAACTTGGATTTTGATTAATTAATTGTAATACAAAATGATCAAATTGTAAAGTTTTGGGAACACCGAAACTTAAGCTCAAAGGATTTGGCATGTACAATTGATCTCCCTATTTTATTAACCAATAGATCGTGACACGTATGTGCTTATGTCTAATTAACTAATTGGGCATGAATCCCAAGTGCGATTCGGCCGGCGAAGACGCTCAGCCGACGGACAGAATCTTAAGGCATTTCGATACTCCAAATTTATTCATTTTTGTGTGTGTTTTTCATTAGACCAAATTCAGGATTTGACCTATTCAAGCAATATTCACGTCCTAACTTTGAACTATTGAGTAAGTTGTAAATAAAAAGAAGGTTTAATATTAAAATAAGTGTTTAAATTATACTATTTTAAGTGTTTTTTTATTTTAGATACTCAAACAATCATTTTTTTGTTGAAATAAGCACCTCAGTTGACCTTAAATGGAGCAGAAAAATGATAGTTTTGGCACCTAAAATAGACAAAAAAAAGTTTAAACATCTAAAAGGGAAAAACGAGATAGTTTGAGCACTTATTTTGATATTAAACCTAAAAATAAAATGAAATGATTCGAGTAGTTTACAACTTAATCCCATTCCTATTTTTTTTATTTCTGTTGAAAAATCTGAATGTAAACTTGAAATCGTGCCTAAATAAATGACTATAAAGTATGAAGTTAATGTCCTTTAAATGATTATATAAGATTTATTGTTTGAGCCGAGCAAGAAAAAAAGATTTATTGTTTGAATTTTGTTATTGTAAATTGAAAAAACTAGAATGAGAGGGTCACTTCTATAACGAGTCTATATAATACTTAATTTATTAGTCGGTCAAAGATTTATACCTATGTTTTTTTTCTGTTCAATAAGGTATTTAAACTTGATTTCAAGGTTTAATTTGGTACCTAAATTTTATTAGTATAATGCCGAAAAATGCCCCTAACATTTGATTGAATTGTCATTTTGACCTCTATTTTTTTAAGCAATTTTGCCCTCAACGTTTCATTTTGGGTTAAAATGACCCATCTGCGGATGAAAACTATTAGTCAATCAATGGTGAATGACTTGATACGATATGACAAATCTACATGGCAGTGCATGTCGCGATAGCAATATCATATATGCAAATATGTTGATTTTACAAAATGACACATCAATCAAATTTTTTTTATAAAATTATATAAAATATTTTTTCTTCTGACGTTTCATTCTGCCAAGTCGTTTCAAGTTATTTATCGTCAACAGTTTTCATCCGTTGAAAGATCATTTTGACACAAAATGAAACGTTGAGGGCTAAATTACTTCAAAAAAGAATATGAGCCAAAATGACAATTTAGTCAAACGTTATGGACATTTTTTTAGCATTTGTGTGTGTGTTTTTCATTAGACCAAATTCTGGATTTGACCTATACAAGCAATTTTCACATCCTAACGTCGAACTATTGAGTAAGTTGTAAATAAAAAAGGTTTAATATCAAAATAAGTGTTCATACTATACTATTTTTCTTTTTAAGTGCTTATTTTTTTTGCTCATTTTATGTAATCGAACTATCATTTTTTTGATCAAAATAAGTACCTCAGTTGACCTTAAAAGGAATAGAAAAATGATAGTTTGGGCACCTAAAATAGGAAAAAAAGTTTAAACATCTAAAAGGAGAAAATGAGATAGTTCGAGCACTTATTTTGATATTAAGCCTAAAAATAAAATGGAATGATTCGAGTAGTTTACAACTTAATCCCATTCCTAATTTTTTATTTCTACTGAAAATCTGAATTTAAACTTTGGTATAAAGTTTACAACTTAAGCCTAAAAATCGTGCCTAAATAGATGACTATGAAGTATAAAGTTAATGTCCATTAAATAAGATTTATTGTTTGAACTTTGGTATTGTAAATTGGGCAAACTAGAATGAAAGGTCACTCTCATAATGAGTCTATATAATATTTAATTCGAATTAGTCGGTCAAAGATTTATACCTATGTTTATTTGTCCAATTAGGTATTTAAACTTGATTTCAAGGTTTAATTTGGTAACTAAAATTTATTGGCATAATACCAAAAAATGCCCCTAACGTTTAACTGAATTGTCATTTTGGCCCATATTCTTTTTTTGAAGCAATTTAGTACTCAACGTTTCATTTTGGGTCAAAATGACCCCTCTGCGGATGAAAACTGTTAGTCGACCAACATTAAAAGACTTGAACTGATATAACAAACTTACATGGCAGTGCACGTCACGATAGTATGTCATATAGGCAAATATGCTAATTTTACAGAATGACACATCAACAAAAAAATAATTTTATAAAATTGTATAAAATATAAAATAATTTTTTTCTTCTAACGTGCCATGCTGCCAAGTCATTTCAAGTTGTTTATCGTCAGTTGACTAACAGTTTTCATCCGCCGATGGGCCATTTTGACCTAAAATGAAACGTTGAGGGCTAAATTGCTTTTAAAAAAAAATAGGGGCCAACGTGACAATTTAATCAAACGCTATGGATATTTTTTTAGCATTATGCCAATTTTATTTTATATGATTAGGTACACGAACATGGTTTTTTTGGTGCAAACGGGCTCCTAAACAATTCAGTCGCCCTTATTTTCAGATACTCAAAGATCCAAGTACTTGGTTCTCTAGATAGTAAAAAAAGGTGGCTCGTATCCTGACTTGTAATATTGGGTACCTGCAAGTTGAGTCATAGGGTACCCAAGATAAATTTGTACATTTTTTTACAAATCATACAATTTATAAAAGAAATCAAATGGACAAATTTAAAAGTTCAAATCATATAATCCAAACATAAAATTTAGAAATTCAAATTGCATAATTCAAAGATAAAAAATATTAAAAGTAAAAAAATACAACTAAAGAAATATAGTCTATTGATCCATTTTCCTTCCGATGAAGCACCACATCATGGACATGATTCTTCATATCTGATGTCCAAAACACGTTTATCTCATCAGCGATAATTTTCGATTGCTTTGAATTCAAAACTTGCATCTCTATGTAAACCATTTACAAATAAACAATGTAACGACCCTCATTTTTGAGTTAAAAGATGAGTGTTGACCCGAGCCTTCAGTTTGATGACTTATTAGAGTGTTTAAAATGGCTGGGTCAAGTTTAGGGTTTGTAGGATGATAATTAGACATACTAGGCCAAAAGTGGTCTCTTTTATGAAGCAATATAAAAGTAGAGACCAATGGATCAATTTTCTCATTAAGAAAATAGGGTTGAATCCTCTCGATTTCCTTTTGTCTAGATGAGAGAGCATTGGGGAACAATTTCAGAAGTGTGATATCACCACTGTATTTCATTTTTTCATCTTCTTTCATTATCGCCCGTCACAAGGAAACGAAAATCGAGATTTGCTTTATCCGGTATCAAACGCGAGCTGCGAGCAAATAGAATACCTTTCAAGAGTATCAATACCGTGACATGAATCGTAAATGCATGAATGTGATGGACCAAAAAATCTGCGGTTCCTAATGGAATAGGTAACAAAGCTTCTTCACTAAAATTTAGCACCAACATTTAAAAAATCCAAACTTTACCCTTCAACTTGTTCATTTGAGATTTAAGGAGGAAAGATTATTAATATGCATTTCTAGAGCTTCAAGAAAATATCCTTCATTGTTGGAAAGGTGGTAAGAAGTTTATTTAAGGTTTTAGGAGGGGTTTTTCCATGAAGATTCTTTCAGTTGATTTAATCTTGTTTTTATGTTATATATTCAAGTGATTATCTTTATAATCTCCTAAAAGTGTAAGTATTTCATTTTACACTTTTTTGGTTAATGAAAAAAAGAGGTTTGAGAATATTCCAAAGTTAGAGAAAAAGAGAAAATCTAGGAGAGTTGATCAAATAGATGTACTTTAGGATTTTTATGCACCGTAATACACTTTTAACTTTAAAATACTTCTTGGAAATCATAATTATGATGCTTTGTAAGTTGGTATGATTGAATGTTGGGTGTTTTGAATGAATGCATGCTTGAATGATCAAGTGATGTATTTGATGTTGAAAATTGTTAATGTAACCCCCTTAGCCCGGCCTAGCCGAAACCGGACTAAAAGGGCCACATTAGGTTTGCCGAAGCAAACCCAATCTAAAACCCTAAACCAAACTCTTTTTTTTCCTTTTTATCTTGTCTAGATACATGTTATTAAGGTCCTATGTGGATATATCTCAGTGGTAGCGATTCATTTCCAACAGATTACAATTCAAATATCAATTTCCCAACATGTCACTTTAAGGACCAAAACGCAATTTTTATAAACTTCAGACAAACTACATGATTAAGGTTACCAACCTTTAATTAATCCAATTACATACACATATGTCAAATTTCATTCCAAAACAATCACTCAAACTCGATTAATTACATTCATATCAAACAGGGACCAAAATTGCATGATTTTCAAACTTTAGCATCATCAAATAGCACAAAAATAGCATAGCGTACCGATACGAGCAAGGCTGTACCAATACGGATTAACAGATATATCGACCTAACGTACCGATACACTAAGACACGTACTGATACGGTGTGTTGACCACCCACGTACCGCTACAGCTTTGACCCGTACCGATCCCCATCTCATTTTCTCAAAACTCAGGATTCCAGTAACCAAAATGTGTACCGATACGGTACCCCCATACCGGTATGAGTTGCTAAATTTCAAGGGTTCGTACCGATCCTCAAACCCGTGTACCGAAACAAGCATACAATTTCCTTAAGGCGTACTGATACGGTGGCTAGGCATACCGGTACCCGTAGCTTTGTTTCAGAACTTTGATCCTCAAACAGACCCTGCATTACGATCCTGTAACCCCCTCGACCCGGCCTAGACGCCCGACCGAATCGAGTGAGCTACATTAGGTTTGCCAAAGCAAATCGGAGAAGGGTTACGAAAAGTCGGTCAATTTTTTCCTTTTATCTTGTCTAGATGTAAGTTATTAATCCTACATGTACATACTCGCAGCAGGTGAAATTTAGAAGAAAACGAATCACAAATAGGCGGCCAATTGCATCACATTCATTACGAGGATTAAAACGTAAATACTTTAAATTATTGGTCCAAATTGAAATTAAAGTTACCAATCCTCAATTAGTCCATTTACATGCCCGCATATCAAATTTTAGGTTAGCATGATCATCCATGTGCATTCAATTACATTTGCAATACTTAGGGACTAAAACGCAAGAGACCAGAAACTGGTTTCCATGACATTACCTGTAAAAACTGCCTCTCGTACCAATATGTACATGGCCATACTGATACAGAACAACAACGCGTAATGGTACACAATGTACCGTATCGGTGCGCCACGTTAGCTTGCACAACACAAAAGCCGTACCAGTACGAATCCTTGGTGTTTCGGTACATGGGTTTTCCTTCAAAAAGTGATTTTCTAGTAACGAGTCCCCGTACCGGTACGCCAAGCTTAGTTTGCTTGTCCGTACCAATACTCCAATGCCCATATCGATGCTGACTGCTCTATTTTGCCTAGCTGTACTAATACGATACCCTACGTTTCGGTACACATAGGCATGTAATGTTATTTTCCTTAGATTTTTATCTAAAATCTAGATGCATTTAGATCCTAGCAACGTGCATACATGGATATAAACATTCAACAATACATATACCAACACTTGTACCATGATTTAGCAACAAAACATGCTTATGCTATCATAAAGATTATTCTAGAGGCATACTCTCTAAAACACTCCACCAAACATTCCAAAGTGCTCAAATAAACATTTACCAGCACAAGCATCAAGCCAATATCACTTCAACACCCAATTCAACATGTTATGATCATCAAAGCATGCCATCCAAGCAAGACCATCTAGATGCATACCTAGGCAACCTCATAACATCAACCATGGGTAACGATGCACAACAAACTTAACAACATCAATCAAACTCTGAAATCACAGCATTACACATGCTCAAAACTAGGGAAAAACAGAATTACAAATCCCAAAATCCATGGTGAACACATTGCCTTAATAACCAGAAACATAAATCTAGTTCATACTCAATATTATTTTGCCTCTTGGATCATTACGACTTTGCCTTTGCTGCCCCAAGCCTTAATGCTCTGCATCATTAGGAAAAAGGGAGCGTAAGCACACTTGCTTAGTGAGGATGCTCTTAAAACAATGATGCATCAAAACCCTTAAAAACCAACACTTGATTTCAAACCATGCTTACGACCTAAGCAAGTTCCAATGATTCCAACTCAACCTTGCATATCGACCATATGCAAAACAATGTATATACCACATGAATAAATCCCCAAAGCATTTTATACAAAACTATGCCTGAATTCCAAAGCATTAAATACAAAGCCATGCTTAAATCCCAAAGCATTAAAAAGAGATTCAACAATAGAATTCTCATATATTGGCAATTATAGTGACCTCGGATAGTCTACCACTATCCTTGATTAGCCGGCCGCTAACTTTAGTTAACCGACCGTTAACTTTACACATCGGATACACGATCTCCCTTAATGACCGACCATCATCAAGACTACCCCTTGCCGACCGCATGACTTTACAACCTTGCCGACCACAAGCTTCATATCAACAAGGGGAACTGACCGCTCAACCCAAATGATAACGACATAGTCTGAGTAGTCGATTGCTATACCTCAAGGACCCTTAACCACGATCGATTTTTAAACATATTATAGTGCACTTTATCCTATGGCATGCCAACTATATCTGAATATTTTCTCACCTTGTCACATAGCCAATATATCATTTACAAAACCATTTCCTCACTGTTTTACAATGCATTACACAAAATCCCCACATATGCAAATCACATTGCCATAACAATATTACATTCCCCACCAGAATCAAAACCAATGCTCACTAGCATTTCATATACTTTTAAACCACTGCATATATACTCAAAATCATGCAGTTACAGTAAGTAAATCAAACCATGTTTACGACCAAAACATGAATCACACATCCTCATATCCGAACCGATTTTAAAGAAGAAAGGGGGGAAACTTACTTCCAAGCTTAGGTAAGTGTTTCAAACTTAACATAAACTTCCAAAACCACTTTCAAACCTTTAAAAGACTTTTAAGACCATTTCCACTCACCGATTTCACTTCGCCTTGCTTGCTACGTGAAACGAGCCCCCAACAAGCCACAAACCACCTCAAGATGCTACGTCTTGCTTATCCCCTATTTTGGCCAGACAAAACCAGAGGAAACATGCATTAAATGCATCCAACTCTCTGTTTCAAACCAAAATCCCGTAGCTCTCAAGATGCCCACTCAAAACTCATCCAAAATTTACCAAAATCAACCTCAAACACTTCTCAATCTTAACCCAGGAATAATATAACGATTCAATACATCAAACTACATCAAATAACATCTAAAAACCCTTTTACAACATCCTTTTACTTCTAGCAATGATTAAACTCCAACAACAACCCAAAAACCATTAACTAACAACCTAACAATTAGAGATTCAACCAATTTCGGAATTCCATTGTTAAAAACAACTTATCCACAATATAACACATCCAAAATGAGATTGAAATCAATCCTTAATACTAGAAAAACATATCCACTTCGAAAATCACAAGATTCCATCAATTAACCCTCAATTAAGCAAAATTCCATAATTAATCAATTAAAATCCATTAGAAAACATATATAAAGAGTCGAGAACTTGTGAATTTCAGTAAAGAACCTTTCATTAGAGGAGAAGAACGAAACTTACCTCTAATGAGTGAGTTTCCCCTTAATTGGATGTTTTCCTCTTGAAAAATAATGAAATTCAATAAGATTTTTTGAGAAAACAAGTTAAAGAATCATTTAGAAAATAAAAGGATAAAGAAACAAGATCATTACCTTGAATCTCTGATAGGAAAAATAGTGTTTGGCTGAGAGTATTTTGAGAGAAAATATGAGAGAAAGAAAGTTGCGTCAAATTGTGATTTGGAAAAATAACTACCTTTTCACTAAATACTTATTAATTCCTTTAATTAAAACTCTTTTAAAAATAATCCTAATTAACAGAAAACTCAAATTAGACCAAATGGTAAAATAGCTCCTTAAAGATTCAAAGTTTTGACTCTTTACAAAATAGTCACCTTTTTAACACAGTTTTCAAAAATTGCATTTTGGTCACTAACCAAAATGTCACCCTTCCAAAGCTTATTTTCTAAAATTGCTTTCACCAATATTTTTAATATATTAAAATAGGATTTTTAAACATTTTCCAATATTTTTATCTTTCAGAAAAATATCTGCTCCTGAATTTGACTCGAATCTCTAACCTGGTCCATCGGACCGTCTAACTAGCCTTAAAATTGCTAGGCCCAAAACTGGGGCGTTACAGATCCCAAGGTACCCGTACCGGTACGCAGAGGTCTGTAATGACCTCTAGGTCCAACATACGATACTTTGGCTCACTTCAATCAAGCTTAACACTTAGCTAATCATCACTAAACATCATCAACATGTTTAAGCATCAACATACCAGCACTAGAAGCCAACCTAGCACATCTAGCATACTCAAGCAATCAAATCTAGGGGCATGCTTCCTAGTCCACATCCAAAGCATCAAACCAACCATATCTCAATCACTTAAAACCTATTACAAGGCCAAAACAACAATTATAACTTGCAACAACATGGAGCTCATCAAAACCCTCCCAAAGCCTTAATCGTGTAACACCCCTTTTTCCTTATCCGTACACCGGGTACGAGTCAGAATGTTACGACTTCTTTAATCCAAAAATTAGGGTAATTTAAAATTTTCAGAAAACTTCCAGATGGTCACCCATCTTAAAATTTCTCTACCTCAAACACGCTTAACTTTATTTAAGACTGACTTAAATTATTTGTTCGAGTTCCAATCATAAATCAATTATCTTAGCATGCTACTCGTCACTTAAGGTTTATTCTTAACCTTGAATATTTCCAGAAATGCCACTTATCTTGAATCCATAACGAACTTTAAAGGTCAATCATACTCAAATAGGTTTAGCAAGTATACATGCCACTATAATAATCAAACCTTAATTAGGATGTCATTACTGTGATTACCTGTTGATCTTTCCAATATTGATGCAATGCTTTTCTCCCTCTCATCTTGATTTACCTACGTGTGTACAATCAAACACATGCTACGTACGAACTTAGTGAGGCAATAAATAAAGTTAATAACAATAATTTAAATTTTATTCAACTTCATAGCTACATTTATATAGCATGATATATGTCAATGCATCAACTTTCACATTGCATTATTAAATATTTACTATATGCCAAATGTCATAAGATTTTCATACTTTCCTGGTTATCATAATATGCCGTATGTGCATAAATGCATCATGATCACTAGATAAGTATATCATCATACTAATCATGTATCAACATAATATAAACCGGACATAAAATTTCTTACCGGTATACTTGCCATTTGCCCCGAGTATTTATATAAACTGGATACCCGAATATACACTAACCTGTTTACTATTTATTATCCGTTTATTTATAGCCCAAACTAAACCTTGAGGACCCTAGGTACGCGAGTCAAATATGCACCGAAGTGCTCCCGAATATGCATCGAAGTGCTCCCAATTTCTGCACATTTATAAGGCAGTGCTAACCTCCCGATTTTCCATACGTTTATAAGGTCGTGCTTACCATGCACTAAGTGTCCTTTACGTACACTTTAGTGATATCCCGATTTCTCGAATATGCAGCGTGCTGCTGGATTCTATGGCATGCCAACTATACCATGTCCCTAAATGACTTATTTGGGCATAATTTCCGTATTTATTCCATCCATGGCAATGTATATCAATATAATTTATTATTGGCAGTTCATACCCGAAATAACATTCATAGAATAACATCATATATAACTAGTGATCCATGCATTTATATTCAATCTTTGACATATTTAAAATATGTCAATCATATGATCAATGACATAAATATCATGCCAATATATAAACCAGGTAGACTTATCGCAAGTCTTCCCAATGATGTATAAAACATATATGTATCATGTTATGTATGCATCGCACTCACCTAGGCCATTTATTAGCATGCCTCACTAAATTCTACACGATCCTTTCCTTTATAGAACCTTGAATTTTCTTTGATTCGGCCTTGACTTCATTAATCACATGAATAAGATAAAATATTCATTAGATTCAAATCTAGCAATACCTTAAATACGCTGTCTAATATAATCATTCGAATATAAAATTTCCAAATATTTTTCCTTTCTTCCTTGTACTGTTTAGAAACTCATTATGGTCCTTAGTGACCAATTTTAACTTCTATTAACTCTTCCGAACTTGCCAACTAACATTTAAATACAAAATGTTTCAAATTCCATTTTCTGACAGCTTGCACTACCTTCCAAGATTTACTTGTACAGGGCAGAATACACACCGGATCTTAATTTCCTTTATACTGGAGAAACTAGATTCGATAAAGGTTCTAATGGTGTAAGCCTCATAAATTAATAAAATCTACAAAAATTATGAAAATTCTTCAAACTCCCGTCACAGTACTGTCCTTACAGAATCTGCTCTATAAATTTTCTGACCTTCATTCGATTAAAAATTCATATCTTTTAACTCAGAACTTGAAATCAATTTTCGTTTGTTGGAAACGAAACTAGACAAACACATCTTTACAACGATATAAAATTCATCATTTAACCATTTTTTTAGAATTTATGGTGAATTTTCGAAGTCACTGCCAAAATTTAATCTTCTTCATAGCTTTCCATAATAAACTTCTAATTTCTACTAACTTCTCCTTATTTTTCTACTCATCAATTTAGTCCCATCACTTGCTTCAAACCACCAATTCATCATCTTCCTCATCAAATAATTATTCAAAATAATTCCCTCTAATTTTCTTTCTTTGCCCAAAATAGTCACTAAAATGCAAAGGTAAGGATTCAAACTTCTTAACTTTGCAATTTAGTCCTCAAATCAACACTACTACCTTAATTCTATTATTTTAACTAAAAATCAGATTTGATCCCCATCCAAGAATTCCTTTCGTATTTGGTCACTTGATTTTGACAATTTGTCAAATTGGTCACTAATTCGATTCAACATCCGTTTAACATTCTAACACCAATTTCACATCTCCAACACCATTAATTAGATAAATACACTCCAAATTCATAAAATTCAGATTTGCTCCCTTAACTTTGAAGCTTGCCGAATTGGTCCCTATATATTTAACTTAGGGTTTTGCTTCCAAACAACAAATCAAGCTTACTAGATCATTAATCCAACATCACAAACCCTAAGTTAGACTTAAATCCATAAACCCTAATCTTCTCCATAGAAACCAAAATATGTAGGGTTTAAATCCTAACTCAATAAATTTTAACATCATATAGGCTTGATTCCAACTTAAATTCAACCATGGAATTATAAAATCTTAAAAGCCCCAATTTTGTTCATAAACCCTAATTTCCTTCTCATGAAAAATTATCATCAATCAAGCATGTATTCCATGAATTAAATACATCAAAATATAGAGCTTGAATAGTAGAACAACTTTTTAGTTCGAAAGATTACCTAAAAATCGAGTTTTTGGGCTAGAATCGAGCTTGGAATTTCTCCTCTTTTCCCCTTAATTTTTGAAAATGGAAGATTAAGAGCTTCAACTTTTTGGCCTTTTAATTTTCAATCCCTCCAATTATGCCACTTGTATTTTATAAATGAATTTTAAATTCTTTCAAATAGGGAAATTACAAAAGTGCCCCTTTATCCAACCGTTGAGATTGATTTTATCATCAATTAAGGGCCAAGATTTAATCTTAAATTTTCTTCTTCCAAAAATATCCCTTGTAACTTCAAATATTTAAAAATTGCCATCCTTTCCAAACGACCACTTTGCCCTCCAACTAGTCTTTATTTACTAGTTTGTTTCAAAATTGTCATTCCATTAAAATCTAGCTGTCGCGACCATTTTTTTGAAAAATTGGGAAATGTGTAAAAATAGCCTGACGATCATTGTTTTGTAAAATCAGGGTTTTTAGCCATTTTTAATTTAATCTTGAAAATTTAGGGTTTTTCATATTAAATCGAATTTTCCTTTATTTATCCTTGAAAAACATTTTGGAGTCGCCACCGATCACTTCGAGGTAGACCGGACACCGAAAAATAAACCATAGATTCTATCTTGAAAATTGGGTTCGGGAGTCGGTTACGTATAGGGAAGGATTAGCACCCCTACGGACACCCGTTATCAGTACCTTTAATTTTACGTGGCATTTTTGAATAATTATTTGAATTTAATTTATCCCATAATTATTAATTGAATTTAAATTCCGAATGCAGATATCCTTTTATAAGGAAATTCATTTTGTTCGAATACGAGATTAAAAGCACCCTGTTAGGTGGCACCCTCATTCGTATTTTAAAAATGAATTTTCAACATAAAAAGTTTTTAATGAATGATATTTTATTATCTTGTAAAATTTAAGTTCTATTCCTAAAAAGGCTCTATTTAATTGATTATTTAAATCTATGAATGTTAATTAATTTAATGACTTTTATGAGAAAATGCCATTTTCATGAACACCTTCCATATATTTAAAGCCCTTAAATTAATCACATTCCTAATTAATTAATTCTTCTAATTAGTTAAAGTTCTAGTCCTAATTAAGGCTCTAACAATTTGTTATTTAATATTATAGGTGAAAATGTATATTGAATATACACCTTTACGAACAAGACTGAGATAACACCCCATTGTAAACAATGGAACACCATCCAGATTTGAACCTCAAAGATTCTATTCGATATACATTTAATTAACTACAATGTATTAATTATTAATTATTTGATTTTAGCTAAAAAATTAAATTAATAATCAATTTTAAGTAAGAAATATATTAAATATAATTTAAAGAAATTCATGTGATAACACCCATTGTAAACAATGGAACACCATCCATATTTGGATTCTAAAATCATATTTAATATACTTTTAATATCTACAATTATCTACCCTATTTAATTATTGAATCCTAATTAGAGAAACCTAGGTAAAGGCTCTAATGAATTAATTAAACTGAATAATTAAATTGTCTAACAAAATATACTATATGCTTAATTTTGAAATATGCAACAAACTTATAATTAAAAGCAATTAAATTGAATTAAACAAATAAATATAACTAAATTAAAACAAATTGGAACATAAAGCTATTTTTATTAATTCTGGTGGCTAAATTGAAAAGATACAAAACTTTTAAGCCTAATTACAAAGACCTAAAGACCTAATTGCACTAATTACAAATTCTGGAGTCCAATTAAAGAGTATGAGTGACTGAATTGAATTAAATGCGAAACCTAAGTGTCTAATTGAGAGGGAAAAGGACGAAATTGAATAGAAACAAAAGTTTGGGCAAAAACCAAATGAGATCCGAATGAAAACAGTGGATCCCGAGTTGACCCAAATTGGATGCGCGACCCTTTTGACCCGGTGTCCAAAACGACACCGTGTTGACTCGCCAATAAAACCCCAAAAAATGAGCTGACTCGTTCATTTCACCCTCACACACACTCTCTCCTATTTTCCCTCTCTCCATTTTCTCTAAACACAAACACCTTGAAACCCATAAACCCTCCCTAAAATGGATCAAAATCCCACTTTTCTGATGAAGATTCATCCGTGTTCATCCATTTTTGGATGAACACCAAACCTTCCGGCCACCAAACCTGATCACCTCTACCCCTGAATCTTTAATTGCCCTTCTCCGGCCATGCTCAGCCGTTCGCCGGCCACCATACCTGAGCTCCGGCCATCGCCTCACTTCGGCAGGCCACAGTAAGGCAATTTCTGGCCGTCGTGGGGTGATATCCAGCCACCATTCTCCACAGTACCAAACACTAAATCTACCCCAAAAAACACCTTTTCAACTTCTAAGCCTTCAATCTAGCCAGATTCGACAGGATCCCCTCCTTCACCGGCCTAGGCTACCCGTAAACCCGCACTCAACCTCTTCAACTCCACCGTACAAAATATACTCCGACCACTGAATAAGATGAGATCTCAACTCTCTTTTTATTGTATGATTTTTAGGAAACTAATGACTTAGTTCTATTTTTTGCAAGAATTAAAGATACGAAGAGGATTTTACCTTGAATATGGCGGCCAGGGTGGTTCCAGTGTCCTTTCGGATGATGGGATAGCTTTTTCAGCGTCAGACGAGCTTTCCGACGACGGTATGGGTCTAAAACGGTTCAGTTACTGAGGTACTCTCTCTCTTTATTAATTATTATTATTATTATATTTATTAGTTTATTAATAGCTAATCATTATTAATTCTGACAAAATTATCTCTCCTATTTGTAGGGTCAGATCTGTTGATGTCACCAAAACCACTATCCAAGTGAAATGGGTTTGGACCATTCTGGGGCTGTCACATAGACCAGTTTGGGCGGGAAAGCATGCAATCCTGATGGGTTGTGTTTGTTGGGCTGGCAATGAACTGTAATTAGGCTAGTTTGGGCGGGAAACAGATTGTAAATGGGCTTTTAGATTTATATTTGGGCTTTAAGATTGGTAAAAGGACTTTGGACATTTTATTTATGTAATTTGGACATTTATTTGGGAAATTGGATTTATTAGATTTATTTATATTTATTTACTTATGTATTATTTATACTTATTTATTTATTTAATAAGCCCGGTCAAAATTCGGGTATAACATGTGCCCCTCTTTGCTCATTGCTGTGGAACAGGGATAGAGCAACGACTGAAAGTACACGAATTTTTTCCAGACCTCTTGGTCATCCTCTAAAAGGCTGGTCTTTCATTAAGAACAATGCTGAAGTTAGAAGCCGTTCTTCTCATTACAAAATTCTTCAAACTTCTACCAAACTGTGGAATCTGAAGCTGTTATTCTCATTATGAAATTCTTCATCTTCCGAGGTTTGAAGTTGTTCTTCTCATTATGAAATTCTTCAAACATCTACCAAAATGTGGAATTTGAAGCTGTTCTTCTCATTATGAAATTCTTCTTCTTTCTGGGTTTGAAGCTGTTCTTCTCATTATGAAATTCTTTAAACATTTTCCAAAATGTAGAATTTGAAGCTGTTCTTCTCATTATGAAATTCTTTATCTTCCGAGGTTTGAAGCTATTCTTCTTATTATCAAATTCTTCATTCCCTATCAAAATGTGGAATCTAAAGCTGTTCTTCTCATTATGAAATTATTTATTCCCCTGTCAAAATGTGGAATCTGAAGCTGTTCTTCTCATTATGAAATTCTTCATCTTCCAAAAGGGCAAACTCTTCTCATTAGGAGCTCTTCTTTCTTCATTAAGCGAGTTCTTCTCATTAGGAACTATATGGCGAATTCTTCTCATTATGAATTCTGGAGTGAACTTTTCTCATTAGGAGTTCTGGAACAAACTCTTCTTATTAGGAGTTATTTATTCTTTATTGAGCGAATTCTTCTCATTATGAATTCTGGAGCGAACTCTTCTCATTAGGAGTTTTGGAGCAAACTTTTCTCATTAGGAGTTCTTCATTCTTTGCTGGGTGAATTCTTCTCATTAGGAATTCTGGAGCAAACTCTTCTCATTAGGAGCTCTTCATTCTTTGTTGGGCGAGTTCTTCTTATTATGAACTCTGAATTCTAGAAATGTTGATTCTCCTCTCCTTTAGGGAACAATTGATCCTACAAAAATAAACATCATCAATTAATTCAAATTCAATCTGAAATACCATGAAAGATTTTCAATTTCTCGCTTGAAGCACTGAGTTCTTTGATGTCATTGCTTATTCTGCCTAGGATATCTTGAGCTTTCTATTTGAAGCTCATATGGAATCTCATCTCTTGTTTTCCTTTCTCTATTGATCAAATTCTTCTGTATCTGCAAAAGTCAAATTTATCATTTTTCTTCCAACATTGACTGTAAAAATGCATAATTTGGGTATATCATTAAAATTTCAAGTGCTTCAACAAGAGACGCTGATACTATGAATATTCCTCGTTTGGGCCTGAAGTTGGTCTATCTTGCTTTTCAATCTGGCAACTTGAATATTTTTTCTCTTTTTCTTCTTCTTCTTTTTTCTCTTTTTTTCCATCTATTTCTTTTTTCTTCCTTCTTTTCTCTTTTTCCTCTCTTTCTCATCTCTTTCTTTTTCTTTTTCTTTTTTCTTCTTGTTTTTTCTTCCATTCTTTCTTCTTTTTCTCCTTTTCTTTTTCTTCTTCCTTCCTTTTTTTCTTTTCACTTTTTCTTCTTCTTTTCTCCTTTTTCTTTTTCTTTCTTTTTATCTTTTTTCTCTTTTTCTTTTTTCTCATTTTTTTCTCTCTTTTTCTTTTTCTTTTTTGTCTTTTTTGTCTTTTTTCTTTTCTCTCTTTTTTCTTTGACACCGAAGGCCCAAAGGATTAATATTTCTGTTGATATCATGCCCCACCGTCTTATTGCAATAACATTCGGAAAGTTCTCATAATTTCTGAAGGTGTCAGTCCGACGGTCTTAACATCATGCTTATAGGACTAACTGATGGCCTGATGAACTCAGGGTCGTAATGCATTTCCAAACGATCAGAGCTTTTGCTGAAATCTAATCTTCACATCTTGCTGAATATGGTTCTACAAACAGTATGTCATATTGAATTATGCTTCTGTAAACGCCTTGAAACTGTTGAAAACCCTTGCTGAATATGCCTCTTCAAATAGAATATCTTGCTGAGATCTGCCTTTCTTCCAAAGGAACATCTTAAGACCCGTCTCTGCCAACAGAATATCCTGAGAAAGCTGCCCTTATAAATGGGATGCCTTGCTAAAATCCATCTCTGTAAGTGAAGCGTTTATCAAAATCCACTTCTACAAACAAAGCTTCTTGCTGAAACCTGTCTCTATAAATGAAATGTTTATTGAAATCCACTTCTGCAAACAGAATCTCTGTAAGTGAGATATTTCTTGAAATTCGTCTTTGCAAATAGAATATCTTGAGATCTGTCTCTATAAGCGGAATATCTTGAGCTCCGACTCTGTAAACGGAATATCTTGAGATCTGCCACTACAAACGAAGTTTTTTGTGTGGAGAAATCTGCCTTTGCACCCGGAGTATTTTGCTATTCGCCTTTACCAACAGATTATTTTGAAAAAGTCCACCTCTGTAAACGGAATATCCTTGATAATTTGTATCTGCAAACAGAAAATCATGAATTAATATATTTGTATTCAATAAACACAACTGTAATTTTTGCTAGATCTATTTTTGCTTGTTGTTGGATTTTCTCTTCCGTGATTTCTGTTCATTCATTGCTGGATCTTCCTCTTCGAGATCTTTATTCACTCTCAACTAGATATTTCCTAAAATCTCTGCTCATTCTTGCTTGGATCTTTTTCCAAAACTCAAAGCTATAAATTGACTTTCACCTTTCCTTGATTGAATCTGCAAATTCCTGCCAAAGTATGCAAAAATGCTTTGAATGTATGAATCAACGTGCTCATACTTACGGATGCCTAACTATATGATGCATGAATGTTGTTTCTCTAAAGCACCTTTAGATTTTTTCACTTTAGATTTTTTTTTTTTCAAGGCACCCTTTTGAGTTTTCACCCCTTTTCTCTTTTTTTTTTTTTTTTTTTTCCCCTTTTTTTTTTTTTTAAATTTTTTTCTTTCATTCTGATGAAACTTTCTTTACCTTCATAGATCAAGCACATAGAACTCTTTTTTCCGCATCTCACCTTGCATTTCTCACAATTTGAATACCGATGATCACGTTTTTCTTAGAAAGCCACTCCTACTACATCTTTATTCAGCTTCTTTGACAAAATTCCTTCTCATAACTCTAAAAAAGATCATGATTCACTGTTATTCTAGCTTGCAGACTTTATTTACCGGCTTATGATATTTTGTAAAGCTCTTTTGCAGCATTGCCCCACTCCAGCTTGACTTTGACTACTATCTTTGCTCACATTTGCCTTGCTTTCTTTGCTTTTGTATAGCAAGCACCTTCAACGGATTGATTTGGGCGCATCTTTGCCTCCAAAAGGTGGCTCATGCTCTCTTTTTTTGCTCCAGAATTACTTGTATCATTTTCTTGCACCTTTGTTTGAATGTTTGCCACTCAAAATTGCTTCTCTTCGTCATCATACTTTTCATCATTAAACAAGTATTGAGGCCACCTCCTGTTCTATCTGCATTGAAAGGATTAGTACATCATAATAATACCCACGAAATCCTTTGCTTTTCTTGTATCTAATCAATTTATCTGCAAGATGCTTGTTGAAAAGATAAGTGAATAGCTCAAAATATTATTTACTAGATTTGAGACACTGGAATAGTTTGATAAGTCATGGCAAACATGTGAACAGAAATCAAGATTAGGCCCCTAAATATCAAGTGCAACAGAGCCTTTGAATCAAACTGCAAAGATCAAATCCAATGCGACCCTTCTAAATTATTAGGCTTCTGGGATAAACATTTCCCGTATACTTAATTCTATCCCATTTGAGGTGGCACTCTTTGCCTCACTAACTCACCATGCCCAATCCTTCCCTTTTTTCTGATCTCGATCAAGCATTAGAAGTCTGGAAGTCCTTGAAGAAAGGTTAACCCTAATAAGCGGGATGTATTCTGAAGACAAACTCATCTTGCTCTAATACCCATATATGGTCAAAATGGTCTTTTGAGGCTTGTAATATAGGCTATGGTCCACGGCTGCCAAAGAAAGGATATATAGGCTCAAATCAATAATTAAGGATGATGAAACCAAGGATCATTTTTCCAAGTGAAATATCATTTTTGCACTGATCTGAATAAGTTTGGATGAAATGCTCTTTTTTTTCTTTTTTTCTTTTTTTTGTAGATCGCTCTAGAGTGCCCATTTCTGAGTTTTCACCCCAGAGTTCATTTCCTTTCCTTGAAATGAATCTTCCACTGCTCCTTTGGATAGAGACTTGCTTGGATAGAAGATCTCACATATATGTATTGCTTTAATTTTGCACATTTTATATTGAATGCTTTCTTTGCTTCAACTTGATTCAGTTGACTTTTTTTTGAACACAAACTTTGTTGTTTCTTTCTCTCTTTTTTAACTGAATTCAGAGCATTCTTTTTCATTCATCACGTCTTTCTGACTTTTGTGCTTGATATATTCACTTTCATTTCTTTCCCCTCAGATTCACAAGGCATTACTATCATAGTATGATCAAAATCGAACTTTATCATCTTTTCCCCCAGTGTAGGGGTGATCCTTGGTTTGGGTTGAATCCAAAGAAAATCCTCAGGCTCAAAGGGGACAACAAATGATATTTTTCTTATTTTCTTTCTTTGTGAAGGGAGATGAAGGAATGCCAAATGTCCTCCCATACTTGGATATCTTCGAAGAAAAGTCATCTTCAGGTGGATGATGTTTTGGGTTATCTCTTCATTCAAAGACTTTAGCCAATAATGCTTGAGAGGCAATTCACTCAAAATTTGTATTTGGGACTTTTCTGCGATTCCTGAACACTCATTAATACCTTCTCATTGGCCTAAATAGAATAGAAGAGAAAGTCACATTTTGAAGCCGATCTCTGGATTTGATTCAAGGCCACTCTTACAATTAATATCTGAGGACTTGAGAGGAAAAAATGTTATTAAAGATATATACATATATGTATGGGAGAACAAAAACTAACCCATAACAAAGAACGAATGAAATATTAAAAGAATCAAAGAATGCAAAATGTTTGCCATTTGAGAAAAATATATAGGAAACAAGCATCATAAGCAAATAAACTGAAATAGCCTCCCTTACAAAGAACCCCCAATGCTTGCGGGCAAAAGCAATTGGGATGATTCAGGGTATTACTCTGCAACGGTCCTAAAATTGCAGATAGATCTCCCGTGGTTCACTGTTGACCATTAATCAAGGAAAGCTTGGGTGAATTTCATCTATTCCGATTCTACCAACAATTCTTCATTTATCTCTTTTTCCAGCACAGATACATGTCCATTTCACGCTCATGCTCTGATGCTCTTATTATTTTTTGAACATATTTTTAATTCTTCAACGATCAGATTTCTTAATGTCGCTCCACTGGTCTCTTGTCATATTAGGTTTGCCCACCTTTATTATTCAGGGTGAACAAATACTTCAAGCCCCTGAATATTTTAAAACCCTAAACTTTCATCAAGTTCATCTTGAATTTTACTGGACTACCAAAACTCCGTGGGAAAACTTGCTAAGCCCCTGAACTGGCTGATATATGTATTTCATCATCATGACCTCTGATAAGCGATTTTCTGAATACCAACTGAATATGATTGCTCTATACTCAGTCATATCTATGAAGCAACACAAGAGAATCTTTGGGCTGGAATTAATAAAGTTAACTTCATATATTGCTTTAGAGATAATTCTTGCAAACTGTGCCCCCTAGAAATGAACGGGACATACTTCAAAACTCCAGACAATCTTGGAAGCATTCATTATGGATCTCTAACTAACCAACTTCTTGATTTCCTCCATTAAGGACCTACATTTCTTGGTAGCTCATCCTAGTGTCCCATGTGAAATTTGAAAATACTATCGGGATCATAACTATAGGCAAATGATCTTAACATCTTCTTCACTGGTCCAGGGATAAGAGATTGACCTTTGATAAGGTAAGGAAATAAATCTAAAATAGGCATTCCAAATATGTATTTGTCCAAGGGATTTGTCCAAGGGATCTTCTGTGATAGACCTGGTAAATCAATTAACCATTTCATCTTACGACCTTAGGAGTTTGATCATTACATTCATTAACTTCTTTCTCTCTTTCCACTTGACATTTTCAGCACTTGTTTTTTGAGCAATCCAATTGCATTTTCTCCAATCTGGGGACTACTTTTAAGTTACATATCTTAATAGCTGATCTTCAGTGTCAACTTCCAAAATCTCCCACTTCAGAAAGTTTTGAATTTGCAACTTGAAAATGTAGCAATCTTCAACATCTCAATCATAACTCACAATGGTCTTGATACTGCAACAACTGAATTAATGGGGCTCTAATAGTTCCTCATAATACTGCAAAGCTTCGAGCGATTTAAAATGTATCTTACATGAATGAGACCCAGTTTGGATTTTGACTTTCCACTGATAGGAGCATCTTGAGCATCTGATCTTGGGCATTATTTGGTGAAGAAAATATTGCAAAAATGCCAAAACATTACTCTAACTCCGATGAACCCCAGACTGCCACAGGTTATTCACAAAAGTTTGTCATAACTTCTATCGTTTTCTTTTACCTCAACTCCTCTAGCAAACAACAATCTTCGATTGAATCTGGGCTCTTCAAAAATACCAGTCTTGATGAGATCAAAAGACTTTA
Source organism: Hibiscus mutabilis (assembly GCA_019671005.1). Classification (NCBI taxonomy): domain Eukaryota; kingdom Viridiplantae; phylum Streptophyta; class Magnoliopsida; order Malvales; family Malvaceae; genus Hibiscus; species Hibiscus mutabilis. The sequence continues at coordinate 12,118,807 of CM033754.1, forward strand.
GCGAGACCATTATTAGAAATTGATTTTGGATAAAGCAGAGATACAAATCTGAACATGACATTGGATAGAAACCATTGTCTTCTTTTTTTGACTGAACTTTTCAGCTTCTTTTTTGTGTATCTGTATTCTGATACTTTTACAATCAAATCCTTTGTGAGCAAACCTCAATCTTCAACTGGCCTTGGCATTAATTACTTTAGAAGATTACTCTTCTACCCCTCATCTCTGTTAGGATCATTATATCCTCTCACTGTTGCTAAACCATCGATCGACAAGACTGTTGGCTAAAATCCAGAACTTGAATTCATTCATTCCTTATATGCCAGTCCACTAGGCTTCCTTCATTTTAGCATTTTCAAAATCCATTGGTGCCTCTAAGTTAAACATTCTGTTATTCTCTTCATGATCCAAACTCAGATCTTCAAGATTCTTTACAGATGCCCTCGGCTATATTAGTCTGAACTTCCTCCTCTTTTTATTTGGCTTTTATTTTCATCTATTTCTTTGTTTTTTTTACTTTTTCTTGACTTTTTTACTTTTTTTCTTTTTTTACCTTTTTTTTGCACACAGAGTCCTTTTAGACTAAACCTTTATGTGAGATAAGTTTTCTCCTTGATCATCAATGTTGCTATTTTGTTTGTAATATTTCTTTTCTCAACTTATCTTACTCAAAGCAATACAGTAGCCCGGGTTTCCATCTCGTTCTCGGACTGATCAACATTTTTCTTCACTTGATCCAATTGGTCCTTAATAGCCTTTGTGACTGCTCAACCTTAATAAATCTGTTACCCATGCTTTTCATAACATAAATTTAACTAATGCAAATGTTATTATTTTTTAAAACAAAATGTAATAACTTAAGCCAAAATGCAAATTTTCAACAAAGTGCAATATTTTATTTTACATAATATTTAAATGTTGTAATGCATAAATGCACGAGGTAACGATTTCATGAACTAGTCATTTGAACATCGCCCATCTAACTAAAAGGGTGAATACAGAGCAAATGCAATATGTTCACTAGCTCCAGCTCTTTTGGTTGATCACTTTGTTTAGCCTCTGAATCATCATCTATACTGGCTCGGTGTCGATATCAGAATGTTGTTGCAGGCTCCTGATCTCATCGAATAAAATTTGTGCATGCCAAGCGACCCCCCGCACTTGGCTCCTGAAGTTAATCGTTTCATAACTCTATTCCTGGATTACCTGGATTTCTATCTCGGCTTGATTTTCAGAGTTTTGTCCTTCATTGTGGTACCTCTTTGAAACTTACGAGCCGGTCTTTCAATTGTTGTACTATATTTTTTGATTCTGTTATTTCCTCAGTTCCTCATTTTTGTTAGTATGGTATCCTTCGGTTCTCTCTTGGATTCTTTTCTTGCCAACAACAACCCTTGAATGCCTCCTTTCATTTATCTGTTATCTGTCCTCTTTCTGATTATCACTGTCTTTCGGTTGCTGTGTCTCGTTTATCTCTGTATCTACCACTGGCTCTATCTTAAAACTTGAACTGTTGCTAAACCTCGTATAAACCCTGTCCTTTTGACCACTAGAACAGTATAGCAAAGCCTCACATTTCTCATGTATCTTCCCAAAAAAACGAACAATTATACCGAGCTTCAATAAACAAATCATGGTCCTAAACAATTCTTGATCTACTTGACTGTCTGGCAGCAATATTATAACCCATAAATCTTACTGGAAATGACTCTTCATATTCCCGTCTTATGGTTCTCAAGTTAAACTAGATTTTGGCAACACTTCATCTCGTTCAAAAATTTCCGGTACAACCTTGCATTAATGACACATGATCTCTATGGATATTGTCTTCGTGCTTGTATGGAGTCTTCTCGAATCTAGTCCACAGTGACATATTGTCCCCCACTTGTCTATCAGACCTTTAAGCTCTTATGGTCACTGCCTACTCGACTAATTCTCGAACTGATACCTCTCATGAAAGCAATGTAACAAAACATAAAAAAATAAAACAAAAAAAACTATGTCATTATGGTGAAGTAATACTGTAAGCAAAAATAATTAATACAGGGAAAAAATTTATTGCATAAAATTAACCAGAAAACAGTTTATTTTGCACGTAAAAATAAGCAGAGAATAAAATTTAAATCAGCAACACCCTTTCCTAGGTCCCTGTCTGCCTCTAGTGGGGTAGGCTTCTATTACAGAATGTGGGTTTCGATCTAGACTCTGGGTACTCGAACTATCGTTACCGGACTAGTAAGACATCGATTCGGGAGTATACGACCCCTTATAGCGGAGGCGTAACCTCACGGTGTATAAGGTTGGTATACTAGAAGGAGAACACAACCCGATCACGGAGCTGAATAACTCACGTAAGATAATGCCTCACTCCCACTTAAAGGTGAAAAGCCCGAGTATAAGGCTTATGCATGAATGTCAGTTTATATCACACAAGAAAAAGCTAACTGCATTTTTCCAAAAAATTCATCCAATAATTATAGGAAAAATTAAATTCAAATTACTGTCCAAAATGCCACGTAAAATTAATTAGGCCCGACTCTCAGTTTTTTTAAAAATCCCCAGCGGAGTCGCCAAGCTATCGTGACCATTTTTTTTGAAAATCGGGATGTGTGAAAATAGCCTGACGATCGGTCTTTTAGAAAATTAGAGTTTTCTAGCCATTTTTAATTTAATCTTGAAAATTAGGGTTTTCCGTATTAAATCAGATTTTTCTTTATTATCTTTAAAAAAATGTTTGGAGTCGCCACCGATCACTTCGAGGTAGACCGACACCAAAAAAAAAACCGTAGATTCTATCTTTAAAGATTGGGTTCGGAGTCGATTCGTGTGTAGGAAGGATTAGCACCCTTACGAACGCCCGTTATCGGTACCTTTAATTTACGTGGCATTTTGGCATTTCGAATAATAATTTGAATTTAATTTATCCTATAATTATTAATTGAATTTAAATTCCGAATGCAGTTATCCTTTTATAAAGAAATTCATTTTGTTCGAATATGAGATTAAAAGCACCCCGTTAGGTGACACTCCCATTCGCATTTTAAAAATGAATTTCCAACGTAAAAGGTTTTTAATGAATGATATTTTATTGTCTTCTCAATTTTAAGTTCTATTCCTAAAAAGGCTCTATTTAATTGATTATTTAAATCTATGAATGTTAATTAATTTAATGGCTTTTATGAGAAAATGCCATTTTCATGAACACCTTCCATATATTTAAAGCCCTTAAATTAATCACGTTCCTAAGTAATTAATTTTTCTAATTAGTTAAAGTTCTAGTCCGAATTAAGGCTCTAGCAATTTGTTATTTAATATTATAGGTGAAAATGTATATCAAATATACACCTTTATGACCAAGGCTGAGATAACACCCCATTATAAACAATGGAACACCATACAGATTTGAACCTCAAAGATTCTATTCGATATACATTTAATTAACTATAATGTATTAATTATTGATTATTTGATTTTAGCTAAAAAATTAAATTAATAATCAATTTTAAGTAAGAAATATATTAAATATAATTTAAAGAAATCCATGTGATAACACCCTATTGTAAACAATGGAACACCATCCATATTTGGATTCTAAAATCATATTTAATATACTTTTAATATCTACAATTATCTACCCTATTTAATTATTGAATCCTAATTAGAGAAACCTAGGTAAAGGCTCTAATGAATTAATTAAACTGGATAATTAAATTGTCTAACAAAATATACTATATGCTTAATTTTGAAATATGCAACAAACATATAATTAAAAGCAATTAAATTGAATTAAACAAATAAATATGACTAAATTAAAACAAATTGGAACATAAAGCTACTTTTATTAACTCTGGTGGCTAAATTGAAAAGATACAAAACTTTGAAGCCTAATTACAAAGACCCAAAGACCTAATTGCACTAATTACAAATTCTGGAGTCCAATTAAAGAGTATGAGGGACTGAATTGAATTAAATACGAAACCTAAGTGTCTAATTGAGAGGGAAAAGGATGAAATTGAATAGAAACAAAAGTTTGGGCAAAAACCAAATGAGATCCGAATGAAAACATGCGGATCCCGGGTTCATCCAAATTGAATGCGCGGACCCTTTTGACCTAGTGTCCAAAATGACACCGTCTTGACTCGCCAATAAAACCCCCAAAAATGAGCTGACTCGCTCATTTCACCCTCACACACACTCTCTCATGTTTTCCCTCTCTCTATTTTCTCTGAACACAAACACCTTGAAACCCATAAACCCTCCCTAAAATGGATCAAAATCCTAGTTTTCGGATGAAGATTCATCCGTGCTCATCCAAAAATGGATGAATACCAAACCTTCCAGCCACCAAACCTGATCACCTCCGCCCTAGAATCTTCAACCGACCTTCTCCAACCATGCTCAACCGTTCGCCAGCCACCATACCTGAGCTCCGGCCATCGCCTCACTTCGGTCGGCCGCCGTAAGGCAATTTCTGGCCGCCGTAGGGCGATATCTGGCCACCATCCTCTGCCGTACCAAACCCTAAATCTACCCAAAAAAAATACTTTTTCAACTCCTATGCCTTCAATCTAACCAGATCCGACAAGATCCCCTCCTTCCCAAGCCTAGGCTACCCATAAACCCGCACTCAACCTCTTCAACTCCGCCGTACAAAATAAACTCCGGCCACTGAATAAGATGAGATCTGAACTCTCTTTTCAACTTTTTTTATTGTTTTCTTAAAATTTGATTTTTAGGAAACTAATGAGTTAGCTCTGTTTTTTTGCAGGAATTAAAGATACGAAGAGGATTTTACTGCGAATATGGCGGCCAGGGTGGTTCCAGTGTCCTTTCGGATGACGGGACAACTTTTTTAGCGTCAGACGAGCTTTATGGAGACGGTACGGGTCTAAAACGATTCAGTTGCCGAGGTACTCAATCTCTTTATTAATTATTACTATTATATTTATTAGTTTATTAATGGCTAATCATTATTAATTCTGACAAAATTCTCTCTCCATATTTATAGGGTCAGATCTGCTGATGTCACCAAAACCACTATCCAAGTGAAATGGGTTTGGACCATTCCGGGGCTGCCACGTGGACCAGTTTGGGCGGGAAAGCCTGTAATCCTGATGGGTTGTGTTTGTTGGGCTGGCAATGAACTGTAATTAGGCAAGTTTGGGCGGGAAACATATTGTAAATGGGCTTTTAGATTTATATTTGGGCATTAAGATTGGTAAAAGGACTTTGGGTATTTTATTTATGTAATTTGGACATTTATTTGGGAAATTGAATTTATTATATTTATTTATATTTATTTACTTATGTATTATTTATACTTATTTATTTATTTAATAAGCCCGATCAAAATTCGGGTATAACACTAACTAAATTAGTTCCTCCTCAACCGGCCACCATTCCATAAAAATCATTTTATGATTTTCCAAGGATTATGGAACAACCTCTAAAATTTCAATTCAATCTGATTTCCCGATATTCACAAATTACTTATACTACGATTTTCTACTACGATTTTACCTTTATCGAGCTATCGGATCTATTCCAAAAATTATATATTTCAACAATATTCCTCTTTCATCCTTCATCCAATGACTTAATTTTAAATCTCGAGTTAGTGGTTTACTAACTTTGCCCTTATGATTTTCTAAAATTACGATCTTGCCATTTTTCATCCAACGGCTCATGTTTAGCACGGAAAATCATCTTAAATCCAAGGGTTCATATTCTTCCAACACAAAGAAAATATCTTAGACATGTAAAATGACATAATCATCCTTCAAAATATCCGAGATATTCGATTCGATCCAATTATCCGTATATTCTTCCAAACTTTATCCCTTTATAGCCAACAATACAAACTCTGTACGAAAAATCTGGGTAACATGAAAATGTCATTCTTTAGGGGTAAACTATTTATTTACGGGGTTAAATACATAACTTTTGAAAATTATACTTTGGACCCTAAAATTTTCCAAAGTTTACACTTTAACCCCTAACTTTCAAAATTTACATTTTGGTCACTAACAAAAAATTTGGGATAGTATAATTCTCCCCCTTAAGAAAATTCATCCTCGAATTTTCAACACATACCTGGTTCAAAAATTGAGGAAATTGATTTCTCATATCTTTTTCTCTTTCCCAAGTCACTTTTTGACTTCATAATTTCATCAAAGAACTTTAACAAGCGAAATCATTTTATTTCTTAGTCCTTTGACTCCATGTGCCAAAATCTTTACCGATTCTTTCTCATAAATCAAATCTGGATGAATCTTTATTCCTTTTGGGGTAATGATATGTAAATGATCTTATCGATACTTCTTGAGCATCAATACATGAAATATATTGTGAATCTTCTCCATTTCCAGAGGTAAGATTAACTAATAAGCCACCGAACCACCCTTTTCATAGTTTTATATGACCTAAAGAATCTCGGATTTAGCTTCTATTTTCGGTCCAAACCATATCACCTTCTTCCAAGGTGAAACTTTTAAGGAATACTTTATCCTTAACTTCATATAAATATCTAATCTTTCAAGATCAGCAGATAATATCCACCATTTTAAAAAAGAACTCCAAATTGCTTCGAACCATTCTTACTTGATTCTCCATATCCTGAACTGAATCAAATCAGATTCAATAACCTCTTAGTTCTCTTTTCATCATCCTCGGGAATATAAATTACTCCTTGATAACATGAACATCCTTTAGACTTAACATCGGAATCTTTAAAATTTTCCTTTTCACCTTACTGAATTCTTTCCAGGCATATCTTATCTGTTATCTTTAAATCTTTGATCCAGTTTATCATAGTAGACTCGAGCTGAGGCTGTGTAATCGATACACTATTTTCCTCCAAAGATAATTAAGCATTTAATGCTTATAAGGCAAATAGTGACTTTTGACTAAATACATCTATTACTACTTTATCCTTATTTACATCACTACACATCCCAACCTATTATGGGACATATTATTGAATAAGATAGAATCCTTACTAGATTCATATTGCACTAATATTAATGCTACTATCAAATCTTCCTTTATTGGTAATAATATAATCTTAATTTAACCTTAGAGGAACATTACTGCTTCTTTAACTAACATCATTGAAGCTTCCTCAGGTGATATACCAAGTCATATAAAACCTCCATCTAATGACTCTTGCAACTAGACGTTTAGCTTTCTCAATCTAGTAAGAGCCATTCTATAGAATATAATCAATACAGGTTCAATATTGGATTAAATCCAATCCTAAACTTAGCCTCTCGATCAAGCATCAAGCCTGACAGCTCCTCTTGAGCAACCCATTTAAAACTCATAAACAATAAGAATACTCTCCCAGCTTACCCTTGATGCTCGGAATTCATAACATAAGTTAAATCATTTTCTCATTGGTAACAAATTCCAATAAAAACTCTGCATGCTCATGCATGCCAAGTATCACAACACTAACATGATTGATTTTGTGGTTTTCTTGAATCTCCAACATTAATTATAAATGTCAGAGAGTTCCTAATTTTCCTTGTCCCGATCTCTTAACGGAACTATGTAATAAATTCAGCTTGGCATTTTTGCCGAAAATCCTCACTACTTTTTAAAAGTGGTTATCTCGATTCACTATTCCTCATTACGAACTATGACCTCTATTTAGATATTTTCTCATTCTAAACTCTTTCCATTGCATTCAGCAAAATTTATTGCTTCATAAAATTTTTAAATTCATAGGGAAGTCAGTACTTCTTTGTACCTGACCTCTAACCCTCTATGAGATATCATAACAGGCTCTCATTCTGTCAGTAGGAAGCAGTTTAGAAACAATTCAACTCAGTTTATTAAACTTGCACTTATACCCATAAATGATCCAATTGCCCTAATTAAGATGCAAGAAACTCTGTTGAATCTCTAGAATAAACTTTGTTACGAAACACTCAAAGAAAGAACTTATAGTTAATAGACTTCTGAATATGTACCGTAACATTACTTTATCAAATACGGGTCTAATCCATTCAGATGAGATACTACTTTATTTTTTTTGTCTCCTCTGATCATCAATATAGAGTTCCTTCAACCTAACCTTTATATCCTTAAACCATAGATTAACAATCATAGGATCTCCATCAATGTCTTTCTGAAAATCTAGTGTGTTAGAACTCTCATTTCTTTTGCAATCAGTGCCTAAGTAGGCTGATTCCTGATCAAATCTAATGTCTGGAAGAAAAATCTTAATCTAGAACATACACATCATGTTACCCTGGAGCCTCTGCACCATGCTAAGATGTGGGTAAAATATTATCATTAACCTTATCATGCTCGTGAATCTCTTATTGATTCACTTGCCTAAACACCTGACACGATTCTTTTACCCTCACACATTGGAATTTAACATTATTATCATAATGAAGTAAGCAATTGCATTCATTCCAACAGGTAAAATCATCAGTAATTCTAACATCCTAGTGGCATGTATACACTTTTGACATTTACCATACTTTGTTTAACTCCAGAACCGGCTAAACCTGTAGCTCTATTACTAATAAATGTAACACCCCTTTTTTCCGTATTCGTACACTGGGTACGAGTCAGAATGTTATCCAAAAATTAGGGTAATTTAAAATTTTCAGAAAACTTCCCGAAGGTCACCCATCTTAAAATTTCTGTAGCTCAAGCATGCTTAACTTTATTTAAAACCAACTTAAATTATTTGTTCGAGTTTTAATCATAAATCAATTATCTTAGCATGATACTCATCACTTAAGGTTATTCTTAACCTTGAATTTTTCTAGAAACGCCACTTATCTTGAAACCATAAAGAACTTTAAAGGTCAATCACACTCAAATAGGTTTAGCAAGTATACATGCTACTATAATAATCAAACCTTAATTAGGATGTCATTACTGTGATTACTTGTTGAGCTTTCCAATATTGATGTAATGCTTTTCTCCCTCTCATCTTGATTTACCTACGTGTGTAAAATCAAACACACGCTAAGTACGAACTTAGTGAGGCAATAAATGAAGTTAATAACAATAATTTAAATTTTATTCAACTTCATAGCTACATTTATTTAGCATGATATATGTCAATGCATCAACTTTCACATTGCATTATTAAATATTTGCTATATGCCAATGTCATAAGATTTTCATACTTGCCCGGTTATCATAATATGCCATATGTGCATAAATACATCATGATCACTAGATAAGTATACCATCATACTAATCATGTATCAACATAATATAAGCCGGATACAAAGTTTCTTATCGATATACTTGTCATTTGCCCCGAGTGTTCATATAAACTGGATACCTGAATATACACTAACCTGTTTACAATTTATTATCAGTTTATTTATATCCCAAACTAAACCTTGAGGACCCTAGGTACGCGAGTCAAATATGTACCGAAGTGCTCTCGAATATGCACCTAAGTGCTCCCGATTTTTGCACATTTATAAGGCTGTGCTAACCTCTCGATTTTTCGTACGTTTATAAGGTCGTGCTTACCATGCACTAAGTTTCCTTTATATACACTATAGTGATATCCTAGTTTCCCGAATATGCAGCGTGCTGCTGGATTCTATGGCATGCCAACTATACCCTGTCCCTCAATGACTTATTTGGGCATAATTTTCGTATTTATTCCATCCATGGTAATGTATATCAATATAATTTATTATTGGCAGTTCATACCCGAAATAACATTCATAGAATAACATCATATTTAACTAGTGATCCATGCATTTATATTCAATTTTTGACATATTTAAAATATGTCAATCATATGATCAATGACATAAATATCATGCCAATATATAAACCAGGTAGACTTATCGCAAGTCTTCCCAATGACGTATAAAACATATATGTATCATGTTATATATGCATTGCACTCACTTGAGCCATTTATTAACATGCCTCACTAAATTCTACTCGATATTTTCCTTTATAGAACCTCGAATCATCTTTGATTCGGCCTTGACTTCATTAATTACATGAATAAGATAAAATATTTGTTAGATTCAAATCTAACAATACCTTAAACACGTTGTCTAATATAATCATTCGAATATAAAATTTCCAAATATTTTTCCTTTTTTTCTTGTATTGTTCAAAAACTCATTATGGTCCTTAGTGACAATTTGAACTTCTATTAACTCTTCCGAGCTTGCTAACTAACATTTAAATACAAAATGTTTCAAATTCCATTTTCTGACAGCTTGCGCTACCTTCCAAGATTTAATTGTACAGGGCAGAATACACACCGGATCTTAATTTCATTTATACTGGAGAAACTAGATTCGATGGCGGTTCTAATGTTATAAGCCACATAAATTAATAAAATCTACAAAAATTATGAAAATTCTTCAAACTCTCATCACAGTACTGTCCTTACAGAATCTGCTCTATAAATATTTTGACCTTCATTCGATTAAAAATTCATATCTTTTAACTCAGAACTCGAAATCAATTTCTGTTTGTTGGAAACGAAACTAGACAAACACATCTTTACAACGGTATAAAAATCATCATTTAACCATTTTTTTAGAATTTATGGTGAATTTTTGAATTCACTGCCAAAATTCAATATTCTTCATAGCTTTCCATAATAAACTTCAAATTTCTACTAACTTCTCCTTATTTTTCTACTCATCAATTTAGTCCCATCACTTGCTTCAAACCACCAATTCATCATCTTCTTCATCAAATAATTATTCCAAATAATTCCCTCCAATTTTCTTTCTTTGCCCAAAATAGTCACTAAAATGCAAAGGTAAGGATTCAAACTTCTTAACTTTGCAATTTAGTCCCCAAATCAACACTACTACCTTAATTCTATTATTTTAACTAAAAATCAGATTTGATCCCCATCCAAGAATTCCTTTCCTATTTGGTCACTTGATTTTGACAATTTGTCAAAATGGTCACTAATTCGATTCAACATCTGTTTAGCATTTCTAACACCAATTTGACATCTCCAACATCATTAATTACATAAATACACTCCAAATTCATAAAATTCAGATTTGGTCCCTTAACTAACTTAGGGTTTTGCTTCCAAACAACAAATCAAGCTTACTAGATCATTAATCCAACATCACAAACCCTAAGTTAGACTTAAATCCATAAACCCTAATCTTCTCCATATAAACCAAAATCTGTAGGGTTTAAATCCTAACTCAATAACATGATTTTAACATCATATAAGCTTGATTCCAACTTAAATTCAACCATGTAATCATAAAATCTCAAAATCCCCAATTTTGTTCATAAACCCTAATTTCCTTCTCATGAAAAATTCTCATCAATCAAGCATGTATTCCATGAATTAAATACATCAAAATATAGAGCTTGAATAGTAGAACAACTTTTTAGTTCGAAAGATTACCTAAAAATCGAGTTTCGGGACTAGAATCGAGCTTAGAATTTCTCCCCTTTTCCCCTAAATTTTCAAAAATGGAAGATGAAGAAAGCTTCATCTTTTTGGACTTTTAATTTTCAATCCCTCCAATTATTCCACTTGTATTTAATAAATGAATTTTAAATTCTTTCAAATAGGGAAATTACAAAAGTGCCCTTTTATCCAACGGTTGAGATTGATTTTATCATCAATTAAGGGCCAATATTTAATCTTAAATTTTATTCTTCCAAAAATAGCCTTTGTAACTTCAAATATTTCAAAATTGCCATCCCTGCCAAATGACCAATTTTGCCCTCCAACTAGTCTTCATTTACTAGTTTGTTTCAAAATTGCCATTCCATTAAAATATAACTAAATTAGTTCCTCCTCAACCGACCACCATTCCATAAATATCATTTTATGATTTTCCAAGGATTATGGAATAGCCTCTAAAATTTCAATTCAATTTGATTTCGCGATATTCACGAATTATTTCTACTACGATTTTACCTTTACCGAGCTATCAGATCTATTCCAAAAAATCTAAATTTCCATAATATTCCTCGTACCATCATCCTTCATCCAATGAACTAATTTTAAATCTCGAGTTAGTAGTTTGCTAACTTTGTCCTTATGATTTTCCAAAATTACGATCTTGCCATTTTTCATCTAACGACTCATATTTATCATGGAAAGTCAACTTAAATCCAAGGGTTCATATTCTACCAACACAAAAAATATATATTAGACATGTAAAATGACATAATCAACCTTGTTTTATCATCCTTCAAAATATCCTAGATATTCGATTCGATCCAATAATCCAAATATTCTTCCAAACTTTATCGCTTTATAGCCAATAATACAAACTTCGTACGAAAAATCCGGGTAACACGAAAACGTCATTCTTGGGGGGTAAACTATTCATTTACGGGGTTAAAATACACAACTTTTGAAAATTACTGATAGAGTAGCGCAAATTCGAATAAAGAGAAAAACAAAACAAACCAAAATAAAGAACAAATCTAAAAATTCAGATTTGCTTATGGTGGTGGCGTCAATGGAAGGAAGCTTGAATATGTGGAGATGGCGTGATGAATTGATAGTTGTTGTTTTGTCCTCGGCACCCTCTTAGACGCAATTATCTAAGCAAGCAACCTCAAGCGGCTCTAACCCACCCTCCTAGGTGCAATTACCTAGGCAAGCAAGAGTGTGAAGATGATCTCCCTCACAAGAACTCGATGATCTTATGTTGAAGATGGCTTCTAGACAAGTTTACCGAACACTTGCAAACTCAAAGAATACTAAAATCTCCAAAGAGAACTTTTTATTAATCAATGAAATCTGAATTACAATGTGGGTGAAGGATCCTTTATATAAGCCATGGAGAAGTTTTAGTCCTACTAAACTTAGGAATTAAATACAATAAACAAATGTTAAAATCTAATCTCCTAATTAGATAAGTAACTTCTAATAATAAATAAATGCTAAAAATAAAATCTTAATTAAATAAATTTGATCCTAATAGATATTGCAGAATCCTATGCTGATTTAAATTACAAATAATCAAATAAAATCTTGAAAATTCGTAATTATCCAAAAATCCCGTATTAATCCCGTATAGGAATTTCTGCATGCCCTGTCTTCGCTAAAATAGACGTATCTTGAGATCCAGATGTCCGATTGAGGCGTTTCAAGATGCGTTGGAAAGCTAATTTGCAGCCGGACAAGTTTTAAGAAGACATGTTGACCCATAAATGCCTGGATCCCATCCAAAAATGCTTCGCAAGTTGACTGATGTTTCTGACTTGCAAAGCAGTTTCAACTTCTTTTCCAAGATGATTATTTTGACCCCTCTCATGCTCGTATCAATTACACTTTGGTCCCTAAACTTTTTCAAAATTTACACTTTAACCCCTAAACTTTCAAAATTTTACATTTTGGTCACTAACCAAAAATTTGGGATATTACAATTCTCCCCCTTAAGAAAATTTGTCCTTGAATTTTCAACACATACCTGGCTCAAAAATTGAGGAAATTGTTTTCTCATATCTTTTTCTCTTTCCCAAGTCACTTTTTGACTTCATAATTTCATCAAAGAACTTTAACAAGCGAAATCATTTTATTTCTTAGTCCTTTGACTTCATGTGCCAAAATCTTTACCAATTCTTTCTCACAAATCAAATTCGGTCGAATCTCTATTCTTTTAGGGGTAATGATATGTAAAGGATCTTATCGATACTTCTTAAGCATCAGTACATGAAATATATTGTGAATCTTGTCCATTTCCGGAGGTAAGATTAAATAAAAAGCCACCGAACCAACATTTTTTCACAATTTTATATGACCCAAAGAATCTCAGATTTAGCTTCCGCTTTTGGTCCAAACCATAACACCTTCTTCCAAAGTGAAACTTTTAAGGAATACTTTTTCTTTAACTTCATATAAATATATTTTCTTTCAAGATCAGCAGATAACATCCACCATTTAAAAAAAACTCAAAATTGCTTTGAACCATTCTTACTTGATTCTCCATATCCTGAACTGAATCAAATCAGATTCAATCACCTCTTAGTTCTCTTTTTATCATCCTCGAGAATATAAATTACTCCTTGATAACATGAACATCCTTTAGACTTAACATCGGAATAAATTTTTTCCTTTTCACCTTACTGAATTCTTTCTAGGCATGTCTTATCTTTTATCTATAAATCTTTGATCCAGTTTGTCATAGTAGACTCGAGCTGAGGCTGTGTAATCGATACACTATTTTCCTCCAAAGATAATTAAGCATTTAATGCCTTTAAGGCAAAGAGTGACTTTTGACTAAATACATCTATTACTACTTTAGCCTTATTACATCACTACACATCCCAACCTATATGGGACGTATTATTGAATAAGGTAGAATCCTTACTAGATTCATACTGCACTAATATTAGTGCTACTATCAAATCTTCCTTTATTGGTAATAATATAATCGTAATTTAACCTTAGAGCAACATTACTGCTTCTTTAACTAAGATCATTGAAGCTTCCTCAGGTGATATACCAAGTCGTATAAAACCTGCATCTAATGACTCTTGCAACTAGATGCTTAGCTTTTTCAATCTAGTAAGAGTCATTCTGTAGAGTATAATCAATATAGGTTCAATATTGGATTAAATCCAATCCTAAACTTAGCCTCTCGATCAAGCATCAAGCCTAACAACTCCTCTTGAGCAACCCATTTAAAACTCATAAACAATAAGAATACTCTCCCAGCTTACCCTTGATGTTCGGTATGCATAACATAAGTTAAATCATTTTCACATTGGTAACAAATTCCATTAAAAACTCTGCATGCTCATACATGCCAATTATCACAACACTCACATGATTGGTTTTGTGGTTGTCTTGAATCTCCAACATTAATTATAAATGTCAGAGAGTTCCTAATTTTCCTTGTCCCGATCTCTTAACGGAACTATGTAATAAATTCAGCTTGGCATTTTTGCCAGAAATCATCACTACTTTTTTAAAGTGGTTATCTCGATTCACTATTCCTCTTTACGAACTATGACCTCTATTTAGATATTTAGATATTTTCTCATTCTAAACTCTTTCCATTACATTCAATATATTTACTGCTTCATAAAAATTTTAAATTCATAGGGCAGTCAGTACTTCTTTGTACCTGACCTCTAACCCTCTATGAGCTGTCATAACAGGCTCTCATTCTGTCTGTAGGAAGTAGTTTAGAAACAATTCAACTCAGTTTATTAAACTTGCACTCATACCCATAAATGATCCAATTGCCCTAATTAAGATGCAAGAAACTCCGTTGAATCTCTAGAATAAACTTTGTTACGGAACACTCAAAGAAAGAACTTCTAGTTAATAGACTTCTGAATATGTTCCGTAACATTGCTTTATCAAATACGGGTCTAATCCTTTGAGATGAGATACTACTTTATTTTGTTGTCTCCTCTGATCATCAATACAGAGTTCCTTCAACCTAACCTTTATATCCTTAAACCATAGATTAACAATCATAGGATCTCCATCAATGTCTTTATGAAAATCTAGTGTGTCAGAACTCTCATTTCTTTTGCAATCAGTGCCTAATTAGGCTAATTCATGATCAAATCTAATGTCTGGAAGAAAAATCTTAATCTATAACATACACATCATGTTACTCTGGTGCCTCTGCACCATGCTAAGCTGAGGGTAAAATATTATCATTAACCTTATCATGCTCGTGAATCTCTTATTGATTCACTTGCCTAAACACCTGACACGATTCTTTTACCAGTAATTCTGATATTCTAGTGGCATGTATACACTTTTAACCTTTACCATACTTTGTTTAACTCTAGAACAGGCTAAACTTGTAGCTCTGATACCAATAAATGTAGCACCCCTTTTTTCGTATCTGTACATCGGGTACGAGTCGAAATGTTACGACTTTTTTAATCCAAAAATCAGGGTAATTTAAAATTTTCAAAAAACTTCCCGATGGTCACCCATCTTAAAATTTCTCTAGCTCAAGCACGCTTAACTTTATTTAAAACTGACTTAAATTATTTGTTCGAGTTTCAATCATAAATCAATTATCTTAGGATGCTACTCATCACTTAAGGTTATTCTTAACCTTGAATCTTTCTAGAAACGCCACTTATCTTGAAACCATAATGAACTTTAAAGGTCAATCACACTCAAATAGGTTTAGCAAGTATACATGCTACTATAATAATCAAACCTTAATTAGGATGTCATTACTCTGATTACCTGTTGAGCTTTCCATTATTGATGCAATGCTTTTCTCCCTCTCATCTTGATTTACCTACGTGTGTACAATCAAACACACGCTAAGTACGAACTTAGTGAGACAATAAATGAAGTTAATAACAATAATTTAAATTTTATTCAACTTCAAATCTACATTTATATAGCATGATATATGCCAATGCATAAACTTTCACATTGCATTATTAAATATTTACTATATGCCAACGTCAAAAGATTTTCATACTTGCCCGGTTATCATAATATGATGTATGTGCATAAATCCATCATGAACACTAGTATACCATCATACTAATCATGTATCAACATAATATAAACCGGATATAAAATTTCTTACCGATATACTTGCTGTTTGCCCCGAGTGTTCATATAAATCGGATACCCGAATATACACTAACCTGTTTACTATTTATTATCCGTTTATTTATAGCACAAACTAAACCTTGAGGACCCAAGGTACGCGAGTCAAATCTGCATCGAAGTGCTCCCGAATATGCTCCTAAGTGCCTCACTAAATTCTACTCGATCCTTTCTTTTATAGAACCTCAAATCTTCTTTGATTCGGCCTTGACTTCATTAATCACATGAGTAAGATAAAATATTTGTTAGATTCAAATCTAGAATACCTTAAATACACTGTCTAATATAATCATTCGAATGTAAAATTTCCAAATATTTTTCCTTTCTTCCTTGTACTGTTTAGAAACTCATTATGGTCCTTAGTGACCAATTTGAACTTCTATTAACTCTTCCGAGCGTGCTAACTAACATTTAAATACAAAATGTTTCAAATTTCCTTTTCTGACAGCTTGCGCTACCTTCCAAGATTTACTTGTACAAGGCAGAATACACACCGGAGCTTAATTTCCTTTATACTGGAAAAAATAGGTAAGACAATGGTTCTAATGGTGTAAGCCACATAAATTAATAAAATCTACAAAAATTATGAAAATTCTTCAAACTCCTGTCACAATACTGTCCTTACAGAATCTGCTCTATAAATTTCTTGACTTTCATTCTATTAAAAATTCATATCTTTTAACTCAGAACACAAAATCAATTTCCGTTTGTTGGAAACGAAACTAGAAAAACACATCTTTACAACGGTATAAAATTCATCATTTAACCATTTTTCTAGAATTAATGGTGAATTTTCAAAGTCACTGCCAAAATTCAATCTTCTTCATAGCTTTCAATAATAAACTTCTAATTTATACTAACTTCTCCTTATTTTTGTACTCATCAATTTAGTCCCATCACTTGCTTCAAACCAAATTCATCATCTTCTTCATCAAACAATAATTCAAAATAATTCCCTCTAATTTTCTTTCTTTGCCCAAAATAGTCACTAAAATGCAAAGGTAAGGATTCAAACTTCTTAACTTTGCAATTTAGTCCTCAAATCAACACTACTACCTTAATTATATTATTTTAACTAAAAATCAGATTTGATCCCCATCCAAGAATTTCTTTCCTATTTGGTCACTTGATTTTGACAATTTGTTAAAATGGTCACTAATTCGATTCAACATCCGTTTAGCATTTTAACACCAATTTCACATCTCCAACATCATTAATTACATAAATATACTCCAAATTCATAAAATTCAGATTTGGTCCTTTAACTTTTGAAGCTTGCTGAATTGGTCCCTATATATTTAACTTAGGGTTTTGCTTCCAAACAACAAATCAAGCTTACTAGATCATTAATCCAACATCACAAACCCTAAGTTAGACTTAACCATAAACCCTAATCTTCTCCATAGAAACCAAAATATGTAGGGTTTAAATCCTAGCTCAATAACATGATTTTAACATCATATAAGCTTGATTCCAACTTAAATTCAACCATGGAATTATAAAATCTCAAAAGCCTCAATTTTATTCATAAACCCTAATTTCCTTCTCATGAAAAATTTTCATCAATCAAGCATGTATTCCATGAATTAAATACATCAAAATATAGAGCTTGAATAGTAGAACAACTTTTCAATTCGAATGATTACCTAAAAATTGAGTTTCGGGGCTAGAATTGAGCTTGGAATTTCTCCCCTTTTCTCTTTAATTTTCGGGGCTAGAACCGAGCTATCAGATCTATTCCAAAATTTCTATATTTCTATAATATTCCTCGTATCATCATCCTTCATCCAATGACCTAAATTTAAATCTCAATTTAGTACTTTACTAACTTTGCCCTTATGATTATCCAAAATTACGATCTTGCCATTTTTCATCCAACGACTCATATTTAGCATGCAAAATCAACTTAAATCCAAGTGTTCATATTCTTCCAACACAAAGAAAATATATTAGACATGTAAAATTACATAATCAACCTTGTCTTATCATCCTTCAAAATATCCTATATATTCGATTCGATCCGATTATCCGCATGTTCTTCCAAATTTTATCACTTTATAGCCAATAATACAAACTTCATACAAAAAATTCGGGTAACACAAAAATGTCATTCTTGGGGGTAAACTATTCATTTACGGGGTTAAAATACACAACTTTTGAAAATTACACTTTGGTCCATAAACTTTTCCAAAGTTTACACTTTAACCCCTAAACTTTCAAAATTTACATTTTGGTCACTAACCAAAAATTTGGGATATTACATATCGACACATTGCCATTATTACTATTTTCAAATGTCCAAACCATACTTTGAATCCAAGTCTTGGAGTTTCCTTCCTTGCTTCTTTGCTGCCTCAAACCTTAGTTGTCTGCATTGATGGAAAATAAAGCGTAAGAACACTAGGCTTAATGAGGAATGCTCAAACAACAACCATCATCAATGCATTTTAAACCATTTTCACTTTTCGTTTACAAAATACGTTTCAAAACTCTTTTAAGCATCATCACACTATCATGCCTTATCAAAACCATGCACTTAACATTTCCAAAACAACATATTAATCCATATGCAACATGTATCATGGATCCCACAGCAAACTCCCATTTTCTACCCTCAATTTAAGTTTTCCCATGCATACTACCAAAGCAAGGCTTAAAGAGTAAAACATGTTTAAATCACATCAAACAACATAATCCATCTCATGATACATAAACAATTATATTGGCTTCCAAGTGATCATTTACCAAGTTCCATTTACCAAAATGTAACATCAGATACATATTCAACAAGTGTTCGCACAACACTTAACAAACAATCTACCAGTAACACAAGGTTTACACACGGGAGTATTCAGTATACATAAACCCCTCCACCGTTGTGACACTCGTGGTGGAGTATTCGGTACACATTAACCCCTCAACACTACTCATCGAAATGATGTTTAATCCACTAACATGAGTCTACAGTATTGTACAACCCCTCAACCGTTAGGGTACTTGGATGGAGTATTTGGTACACCGTATAAACCCCTCAATATCCAAGGCACCTTTTTATAGTGCACTATCAATCCTATGGCCAGCCAACTATATCCGATTTCATTTTCAAACCATTTCATACCATCACTTGCCAATATAATTCATTTTAACATCAACAACTCACAGTTTTCATATGCAT
This sequence comes from Hibiscus mutabilis, assembly GCA_019671005.1. Taxonomy (NCBI): domain Eukaryota; kingdom Viridiplantae; phylum Streptophyta; class Magnoliopsida; order Malvales; family Malvaceae; genus Hibiscus; species Hibiscus mutabilis. Next base: position 12,138,534 of record CM033754.1, read on the forward strand.
CGTCAAAACTATTAAACCAATGCAACAACCTTTGCATTAAACAATATTCATAAACATTAACAAGACATGCTTTACTTCCAAATGCATCAACATCATTTCAAAACCAATTTCTAGCATTAAACCATGCTCAAAAAATGCATATACAGTGAGTAATTAAACCATGTAAACAAGTGCATCAACTAATGCCAAAACCAAGTTCAATATAGAATTCATCATTTACTTACTTCTGAGTTTAGATCAGCATTTCAAACTTGATCTAACCCCCAAAATACAACTTTCAAACCTTCACAAAGTTGAAAACACTTTTCCATCCACCGACTCGCAATGCCTCGCTTGCCGATGCGACAATCACGCCTCCAAAGCTTCTGGAACTCATGTCCAAGCTTGAAGACCAATTTCCCCTATTTTTAGCCATACAAAACAGAGGTACATTGCATCAAAATGCAATCAACATCACATCAACACTAAAACTCAACATCTTTTACCCAAAACCAGTCCACAACTTCCAAAATTAACAACAAACCTTTTCCAAACTTAACCCAGCCACAATTGAACATTTCAACACTTTAATTAACATCAATTAACATCCAAAAACACTTCTCAAACATCCTTATATTGTAGCGATCTCTTTTTCTTTTTGCTAAAAAAATGGGTTTCAAGGTGCTTGGGGTCTTTTGGTTATTTAAAAATATATGTGGGGTTTTTAGAAAAACCGTAATTTATTAAAAAAATGGAGTCGCCACCGACCATTGAGGTAGGCCAGACACCATAAAACCAGAGAATTGAAAACTTGTTGGTTTCGGGAGTCGGTTACGGATGGGGAAGGATTAACACCCCCACACTGCCCAAAATTGGCACTTTAATAATTACCGCTTTATTAATATTAAACTTTTCGGATTTAAGTGACAATTAAATTAAAATTTGATTATAAGTGCGAGAAGATTTTAAAGGCCCTGTTATTCGAGAGTAAACTGAAAGACCACCATCACTACGCTTGATACTGGCCACGTTTACGCTAAAATAAAAGAGCACCGCATTGACAATAATATATTTTCGTTATGCAAACTTAGAAAATAATTTAAAAAAAACATACATCCACATTGTCATGGTATAAAAAACATAAATAATACAATACATGAACAAAAAAGCAAAACATACCATAATAACAAAATATGAGCCTGAACAAAAAACACTTTCAAGACTAAATTAATTAATCCTAACATGCTTAAACATATAAAACCACAAGTGCAACAAATGCATGACATACATGTAATATGATACTAAACTAATAAACCAAAATAAAATGCTAACAAGAAAAAAAATAATGTTTTAACATATGACACAAAACAAAAATATGAACATAAGCAAAAACACAAACCTAGATATCATAAGGCTAACACAAACTAAAACATGAAAGTAAAAAGGGAAATAACATCCTTCAAAATTAAACTAGTACATCTAATATTTGAACATGCTAAGATTATAAAACAAAAAATTATGCATAAAAAAGATACTAAATAAAAAAAACAACATTTACCACAAAGCTATACCAAACTTTATCATATGATACGATATATACATACATTATAACATAATTACATGTAACACTTATCATTTATTTCTACCATGAATCTAAGATACGAAACGGTCATAATACATGCTAAATAAAACAAAACATACTACACATAAACGAACATAACCGCTAAAACACATATGTACGATATAAAGAAAGAACACGAACATAAAAGCACAAAATCATAAATTAAACATATATTAAAAGGACCGAAATGGAATGAAATGAAACAAGAGAGCATAAATTAAATGCATAAAGAAACATTCAGGGATCTAATTGATAACCGGACGAAACCCCACGAGGACCAGACATGTAATAAAACCAAGGGGGACATTCAAACTAAAAATTTCCAAAACGCGGTGGGACTTAGGGCGTAATTTCCCCTTTAAAAACTAATTTCGGTTTAACTTAGTGACTAAATTAAAAAACTTGGAAAAGAAAGAGGGACTGCATCTGCAATTAGACCAAGGGGAAGGCACAAAATGAAAAGTTGAAAAATGTGAGGCTCCTTATGTGGTAATTAAACTGTTTAAGAAATTTTAAAGGGCTATAAAACCCACTTATCTACCCTAAACTCACATTTTCCCATTTTTTAAAAGCCTTTAAAAACTTCCTTATTTCTCTCTGTATTTTAAAACCAACCTTTGAATAAGCAAGCCAAACCCAAAAACTGACCTACCCCTGCCGTATCGACCGCCATCTGACACCGTCGGCCACCGCTCATCGGCGTTGACAAACCCTAACTCCTCCTCAAAACGCTCATTTTCATCTTTTAAACCTTGATCTGAACTCAAAATATTAGGAAAACAAACATTCTACCCTAGATCTACAAAAACCGAAACAACATAAAAAATAAAATTTTTAACCCTTTTTTCAAAAGCTTTTGGTTCGAAAACATGGGTAGAAGTGGAAGACGTCGAATGGTGCCGATCATCGGCGGCACCAACCTCGGCTTCCATGCATGGCGACGGCCTTAAATCAAGAGGGTAAAAAAAAACTCCTCTTGTATTTTTATTATTTTTTGTTTATCATTTTGAACTGAAAAATATAAGAACAAGGATTTTTTTACCTTGGAAAGCTAGTGTTTTTTTTATTTGATTTCGAATCCTCTCCCTTACAATAGATCTGATAGCATACATATATCTTTTTCCCTGGATCTGACCTTTTTTGCTTATAAAGACAAGTTAGATTTAATGGATCTGCTATTGATTTGATTTGTTGTTCTGATATCCTTTTTTTTATGTCTGTGGACATGCTGGGTTGTTGGAGAACCGGTGAGGGTGGTGTACGACGACAGTGGGAGGAGCGGCCACGTGGCTCGGTTGATGAAGATGAAAGATTATCACAGCCAAATTCAATCTCAGCCATTGGATCAGATTTGATCCAACGGCTAAGATCATTCAGGAGATGGACGGCCAAGATGAAATCGTAGCTGCCCTCTGATGATGACATGTTACATGGAATGGCTGAACGGTCTCGCGTGTGCATTGCACATGCGAGTGATAATGCAGACAGTTGGTGCGTGTATCACACATAGAGACTGAAGGGGCACCATCTTTGATCTAGACCGTTGGATCAAAATTTAATCCAACGGCCTAGATTGGGCTACGCAAAAAAAATAGAAGAAGTTAGGTTTTTTGTATCAAATATGAATTAGGGTTTTAGGGTTATTGGGTTTTGGCCGGTTGGGCCTTGTGTAATTAAGTTTAGGTTTGTAATATATGGATTGGACTGTTATAATACATTTGGGTTTTATATATTTATTTCATTTTATATAACTCCAATAATAATAGCATTAATAATATTAATAATAATAAATAATTGTAATAATAAATAGTGCATACATACACATACTAACACATGCAAACATTAATATATTTAGCACACTCTTAATTACTATAATATACAAACATGCATGCATAAATAACCATATACGTAAATATTCACACATTACACATGCACACAATGCACACACAAAATGTAAATATATGACACACATTCCATAGTAATTACCAATATGCACACATACGTAATACATAGTATACATGCATTCACAATTTCACACATTAATCATACATATATATATTACATATACTAATCACACGTACATAATATAATATATGTATATAGGCGATAATATCTATTAATTATTATACTAATATACATTAACACGATATTTACAAACCATATAAAAATGAGTGATTACAGTTGCCCTTCTTTTGATAGAGTAGCGCAATCTTGGATTTGGAAGCCTTCAATTAAGTTGTTGCAAGAACTAGGAGCTCTAGACTCAATCAAGAAAAGTATGGGCAGATCTGAAAATTCAAGAGAAACTAGTTGGGGGTTTCTTGAAAATTTCAGATTCGAGGCTGGATAATTAAAGAAAGAAAGACAAGATGAAGGATTAGATGATAAGAAATAAGAATATAAATAAAAAGATTAAAAAAGATTGCGAAAGAGAAAGGTAAAACAAATCTGAAAATTCCAGCTTTGTTTATGGAATTATGGAAGATGGTGTGAAAGTTGAAGGTGAAGATGGCTTGCGTGATGAATTGATAGTTGTTGTTTTTGTCCTCGGCACCCTCTTAGACGCAATTATCTAAGCAAGCAACCTCAAGCGGCTTTAACCCACCCTCCTAGAAGCAATTACCTAGGCAAGCAAGAGTGTGAAGATGATCTCCCTCACAAGAACTCGGTGATCTTATGTTGAAGATGGCTTCTAGACAAGTTTACTGAACACTTGCAAACTCAAAGAATACTAAAATCTCCAAAGAGAACTTTTTATTAATCAAAGAAAATATGTCTTACAATGATGGAGGCTTTATCCTTTTATAGGTGAAGGATAGACAAAGTAATTTAACTTCTACTAAAACAAGAAAAACCTAATCTAATTAAAAATAATAATAAAATAACAGCCTTTAAACTCCTTGTGCTTGTGTGGCAAGGAATAGGGTGATAAGGCAAGTTAAAAGCTGATAAGGGCTTGGTGGCTGGTTCCTAAAGTATATAAAACCCTAAAAACATCAATTTAAATGATAATAAATACATTGGGCTAAGCTTAATTCGTCCAAAGCTTTATATTTAAGCTTTTGGGCTGAATTTTACAAAATCCCGTAATAATCCCGTATCCAGTTTTCTGCATGCGCAGTCTTCAGTAAATTGGACGTATCTTGAGTTCCTGATGTCTGATTGATGCGTTTCAAGATGAGTTGGAAAGGTAACTGAATGAAGGACAATTTGTTAGAAGACAACTTGACTCAGAAATGTCTGGATCCCATCCAAAAACTTGTCGTAAGTTGGCTAACTTTCCAGACTTTACAAACAGATTCAATTTCTTGTCCAAGATGCATCGTTTTTGACCTCCTATGCGTGCACTGTTTTGGATTTTATTGTTTGCATCAAACCAATTCAGCTTCTTGTCCAATATTAGTAATTTGACCCCGCTCATGCATGTATCATTCCCCCACTCCTCAAAAGGATTCGTCCTCGAATCTAAATCGGCAATGAGAGAACAATCACCAACTTCAATTGAAAAGGCTTCTTTGTTGTATGTGGAGTGATCTAATTGAGTTCCTCTCAATGGTTCAACAAAATCCTGAAAAAATAAGACAACACTACTCGAACATTTGTAAGGATTAGTCAAAACAAAATCACTCATCGTGTTCTTTTTCTTGTCTTTTTCTTTTGGGCTTTGTGTGACTTTTACCTCATGTATTTTCACTCACCAAATTTGGGCCGTTAATTTGACTTTTTTCACTCTTGGCCTCTTTACTCTCAGTCTTTGTATCTCACATCATATCCCTCTCACAAAAATTATCATCAATGTACAATTTATGTAGAGGAGAAAGTGTTTCTAACGAAATGATAGGACAATAATCAAATGAAGGGTTAGAATTACACTTACTCTCTTTGTGGGGAGGTGATAAGAGTATAGCAAGTGGACTTGCTACTTCACATGAGGGATTAAAAGCATTGTCATCTTGTCTAATGTGTTCATTATCACTATCCTCTTGTTTGAGTATTTGTGTGTTTTCCGTCAACATGAGGATTTTTGTCTTGGTTTTGTCCAGTGACTTGGATGTTTCAATTTTCTGCTTTGGTCTACTTGAGTCGAGCAAAGGCTTAGAAGAATTAGAATGAGATAAAGGTTGAGTTGTACCTCTGTCATAGTGATAATTCTTCTGTCGATATCATTGTCGATCTTTGATGCGCTTTTCGATTGTCATGGCGAATTGGGATGCCTCTTGAAGGGTGTAGTAGGTTTTGAGTTCAAGTACCTCAAGAATGTTGTCATTGAGTCAGATAACAAACCTAGTCATTGTATCGTCTTCATCCTCTTGTATGTCGGCTTTTTGCATCAATGATTTCATTTCTTTGAGATACTCATCAATAGTTCTGCAGCCTTGTCGGATCCTTTGTAACTTTTGTTTGATCTCTCATTGATATAATGGGGGAACAAATCGTTCTCGCGTGACTTTTTTAAGTTCTCCCCATGAGGTTATCTTGGCTTCTCTATTGAGACGCCGATTGTGGACCAATTGGGACCACCAAATGGATGCATATTCAGTGAATTTGAGAGTCAACAGTGGAACTTGATCCTCTTCGGGACATTGATAATGCTCGAATAGAAGATCAACTCGATTTTCCCAGTCACAATAAGCATCAGGGTCATACCTTCCTTGAAAAAGTGGTACAGTGATCTTTGGCTTGGCTAAGGTGTTTGTTGCTCGTCTCGGTTCTATGCGATGATTGTGCCTATGTAAGGGGTTTTGGCGTCTATACTGAATGGGAACAAGATTTGGACGCTTAGGCTCCTTAGTATCGCTTGCGATAGCAGTGGATTCTAATCTCCCAATTGTTTGAGTGATTGCGGTCACGACTGTATCAGTGTGCTCAAGCTTGGTTGCCAATGAGGTTACAGTCCGTTCTAGTTTATTGAGAGTATCCGAATCTTCTTTAAGAGTCACCTCATGTGGTTCTTCATCGTTACTCGTTTCTGACATCCTGAAACACTCAGATTTAAAAGGTAAAAAGCAAAAGAAAACTAGAAATCTCACTAAACACTCCAAGAATAAATATTTAGCAAGGCAAGTAAACTGATCTCGTGCTCTTTAAAGACCTCCATGTCACAAGTCAACAAGTTACAATCGGAGTTTAATCCTAACAATGAGTCCTAATTGTACTAGGAGTCCAATGAAAAGGCTTGACACCAATTGAATATAGTTGCAAGAAAGAAGGATTGTAATGCAACTTTATTGTCCTACTCACACCAGAAAAGAGAAGGTGTTAATGGCGTAATAGAAGAAGGAAAAAGAAAAACAAAGAAACTTAAAAAACTAAGAGTAGAAAAATTTAATCTAGAAAGATGATAACCCCAAAACCCGGAAACAACTTGAAGGAAGAAATCCAATGCTGAATCCACTTCAATGTGATGCTTGCGGTGGTTGATGATGTTGGTCTTGAGGATTCTTGATGGTGGTTGGTGGCTAGGTTTGAGCTTTCTCACTTTTCTTTTCTTTTTTTTTCTTTTACAATGTAAATAAACTGAAAATAACGAAAATTGAAGAAAAAATAATGAAAATAGGGTTAAAGTAGGGGGAAAACCCTAATTTGGCTGAAACTTTATCCACTTCATTCGAGGTGTTCCCGAAGTTCAAAAATTCTGAAATTTTGTGTGGTGACTCCACCAATGGTGTAGATCTGATCTGGAAAGTTTCAGCTCAAAATTCACATGTCTGGTTTTGACAAATTTTCCCTAATTTTCGAGTTTTTTTCCCAAAAAAGCCAAAATTCTTGCCAAGAATCGTCCCAAATCTGATACCAAATGATAGAGTAGCGCAATCTTGGATTTGGAAGCCTTCAATCAAATTGTTGCAAGAACTAGGACTCAATCAAGAAAAGTATGGGCAGATCTGAAAATTCAAGAGAAACTAGTTGGGGTTTCTTGAAAATTTCAGATTCGGGGCTGGATAATTAAAGAAAGAAAGACAAGATGAAGGATTAGATGATAAGAAATAAGAATATAAATAAAAAGATTAAAAAAGATTGCGAAAGAGAAAGGTAAAACAAATCTGAAAATTCCAGCTTTGTTTATGGAATTATGGAAGATGGTGTGAAGGTTGAAGGTGAAGATGGCTTGCGTGATGAATTGATAGTTGTTGTTTTGTCCTCGGCACCCTCTTAGACGTAATTATCTAAGCAAGCAACCTCAAGCGGCTCTAACCCACCCTCCTAGATGCAATTACCTAGGCAAGAGAGAGTGTGAAGATGATCTTCCTCACAAGAACTCGATGATCTTATGTTGAAGATGGCTTCTAGACAAGTTTACCGAACACTTGCAAACTCAAAGAATACTAAAATCTCCAAAGAGAACTTTTTATTAATCAAATAAAATCTGTCTTACAATGATGGAGGCTTCATCCTTTTATAGGTGAAGGATAGACAAAGTAATTTAACTTCTAATAAAACAAGGAAAACCTAATCTAATTAAAAATAATAAAAAATAACAGCCCTTAAACTCCTTGTGCTTGTGTGGCAAGGAATAGGGTGATAAGGCAAGTTATAAGCTGATAAGGGCTGGGTGGTTGGTTCCTAAAGTATATAAAACCCTAAAAACATCAATTTAAATGATAATAAATACATTGAGCTAAGTTTAATTCGTCCAAAGCCTTATATTTAAGCTTTTGGGCTGAATTTTACAAAATCCCGTAATAATCCCGTATCCAGTTTTCTGCATGCCCAGTCTTCAGTAAATTGGATGTGTCTTGAGTTCCTGATGTCCGATTGATGCGTTTCAAGATGCGTTGGAAAGGTAACTGAATGAAGGACAATTTGTTAGAAGACAACTTGACTCATAAATGCCTGGATACTATCCAAAAACTCGTCGCAAGTTGACTGACTTTCCAGACTTTACAAACAGATTCAATTTTTTGTCCAAGATGCATCGTTTTTGACCTCCTATGCTGCACTGTTTTGGCTTTTATTGTTTGCATCAAACCAATTCAGCTTCTTGTCCAATATTAGTAATTTGACCCCGCTCATGCATGTATCATCTTTGCTTATTCTCGTGGAACGAGAACAAAGCAAAGACCATAAGCACTTATTTTTATCTGACTTCCTTGTTTGTAGCTTCGGAGTCACGTGTTCTTCTAGAACTTTCCGTTCATCCTCGACCACCTCTTTGAGCTTTATTCTCTTCTATGCCCCTATTCATACTCGTCTCGACATTCAAAAGGACAACTTGACATCATGCCCGAAGGTCTTACTGATGGCCTGAAGGTCTTATCACCATGCTCGAAAGACTTATTGGTGGCCCAAAGGACTTATCATCATGCCTGAAGGTCTTACTGATGGCCCGAAGGACTTAATATTTAGCTTTACGCTACTGTGGATACCGTCATCTGGCCTCACGCTACTATGGCTGCTGATATCTGGCCTTATGCTACTATGGCTGCCTTCATTTGGCCCCACACTACTATGGTTGCCGATATCTGGCCTCACGCTACTATGGCTACCGCATCATGCCTGAAGGACTTATCACCATGCTCGAAAGACTTATTGGCAGCCCGAAGGTCTTATCATCATGCCCGAAGGTCTTACTGATGGCTCGAAGGACTTAATATCCGGCTTTACGCTACTATGGTTACCATTACCTGGCCTCACGCTACTATGGCTGCCGTCATTTGGCCTCAAGCTACTATGGCTGCCGCATCATGCCCGAAGGACTTATCACCATGTTCAAAAGACTTACTGGTGGCCCGAAGGTCTTATCATCATGTCTGAAGGTCTTACTTATGGCCCAAAGGACTTAATATTTGGCTTTACACTACTATGGCTACCGTTATCTGGCCTCACGGTACTATGGCTGCCGACATCTAGCCTCACGCTACTATAGCTGCCGCATCATCTTTCTTTAAAAAATCTGCTTCTTCAAACTTTTTGACAATTCTTCAAATACCTGTCTAAAGCAAGCAAAAATTGACATGCCTCTATCTATATGATGCACGCAATGTAATGCCTTCTTTTTCTTCTTATGCTTCTTCTTCTTCTCTCTTTTTTTTCTCTTTTCTCTCTTTACTTTTTAAAAATCCTATGCCCTAAAAAGTCATTCTCTGAATTTATCTATTTCCTTTCTTTTTTGCAATATGCTCAGTTTTGATCTTAATTTTCATCAATCTTTCCTTCATCAATTGAATACCCGCTCTTGCTCTCTTGCACAAGTGACTGTCTTTCTTCTTCGGGGTCTCTACCCAATTCACAAATAAGCTTATTCTAATCTCTATATCATTCTTGTGTAGGGATTCTTACCATTCATCATGTCCTGCCTTGCCCCACTCAACCATGAGTTCAACTATCTTCCAATTCTTTGACCCAACATTCAGAGTATTTGTCAGTTTCGTCATCGAGGTGAGCAAAATGCATGCTCTGAATTTAATTTCTAAATTCAATCTTCTTGCTGCTTCTTGATGGGATTCATCTCTCGATCCCTATGCTCTAACTCTTTGGAGAATCAATGTTTATATCTTACCTTCCCTCGTACTTTGCGACCTTATTCTCGTCCCAGTTTGTTCTTCATTTCCCTAAACCAATCAAGGCATCATAGCTGGAACCTGCTTCCTGCTCTTGAGCCGTCTGACACATATATTCTTGTCATCATCTTCATCTTATACATTGAAGGGTCGTTTCTCTGGTTAGGTGCCCGATAATATCCACAACCTTGTGTTTCTGGATCTTATCTCTGAAGCAATACATGGAAATATTTGTTGCTTTAAATTGTCAATTTGTTGATTGACATTCCACTGAAGAGAGTCATTTAGATTAACATACAAGATCTTGAAATCAAAATCTTAGTATAACAAACAACATAATATGAACTCTGTGTATCAAGTGCAAGAGCGTCTTAGATTCAACCGTTCAACGATCATTTCAAGCATAGCTTGAGTCCATAAGGATTTTGAATGTTGTGGTGATTCAAGGCTGTGAAGTCTTCCCAGATGACTCGGTTCATCCTCATAATTACCGCATCGATGCGGAATACTACTCTTTCTCAATTCTCATTATTTGTTCTGCCCTAAAAAGGGTGGACTTGTTTGACCTCTCGAACGTAGAAATATCATTTTGAGAATAAATTTCTAGGTGGGTGTGCATGTTTTTAATTATACTTATGTCATTGTTCATTTCTCTCTCTCTTTTCCTTCTCTCTTTTTTTCATTCTCTCTTTTTTTTCTTCTTCTTTTTTTTTCTTTTTTTCATGCATTTATCCTTATCTTTGAGGAAATCAACTCGTCACAGTCCTTTGTATTGAGGAAAAAGATGGAGCAAACAACATTACCCCAAGTTACTCGGCATAGTCATGATTTGAAAATATTACCATCACTCATGAAGCTAAGGTTTCTTGACTTGGATGGTGTATTGCAACCTTATTGCTTCAGCGGAGTGCCCCAAATTTTCAACACTCTTATCCGAACAAACCTATTACCAGGCTTTGAACATAGGAGTGATTTTTATTTAATCCACTTAATATTGTTATATTCTTTTATTCCACACACATCTGTCCTTTTTTATTGTTAACTCTTTAGTGTATAGAAGATTATGCTTAGAGTTTCAATTTTAATCAACTCTACATGGTTAACATTTGGAGCTTTTCGTCCTTGAACATCATCGAAAGAGTAGTAGTCTTGGTTTGCTGACCAAAGTCTATTTGGGAGATCAGCCTTATCGTTATCATAACATCCAACTAATGTCACATCTTGCAATTGATATCCAGTGTCCTACAACGGCGAAAAAAGATACACATCTGTGTGCTTTCAAGAACATTGTATGTTAAGAAAAATGGGTTCTTCATTGGAATGAAAATAAATAAACATGGCGCATGCCCCTTCACAAAAGATCTTTACCACATGTGGGCCACAAGTAGTAAAGTGGATTCCTTGTATTACTTCAAGAAAGTTTTCTAATGTTGAAACATCTCTGGCATTCCTAACACTATGTAAACTTGCCCCCCATCCTTGGTTCTCCACTACTGGATCAGTTCTTGTGTCAATGTCCCATTATTGATCAGCTTCTTGATCTCCTCCAGTAAAGGTCTACACTTTCTGGTGGGATGCCCTAGTGCCCCCATATGGTATTCACATGTGCTACTCGAGTCAAAGCTATGGACAGATGGATCAGGTGTAATCTTCATCGGTCGGGGAGCAAGATAGAGACCTTCTACCAAATGAGGTCATATGTCTGAAATGGATACTCCGAACACTTCCAAATTTGCACTCGTCCGAGGAATTTTTCTTGATGATCACGAAGTGTCAGACAGTCTTCTCCTTTATAGCCACAAGAACTTTGGAGGTAACACTCATTTACTTCTTTGTCTTCATCTACCTTCTCTTCAGTTCACTCCTTAGACTTAGACCCTAATTTTCCTTTTTGGATTGCATATTCTATCCTCTCTCCAATCGTCATAAAATCCTCAAATCTGCTTCTTGACATCATATCGAAGAAAGGAGAGGGAAGCGTTGTATGGAACATGGGAGTCAACTCTTCTTCTGCTATAGAAGGCTGGACTTGGGTTGCCGAATATCGCTACCTTAGTGCATACTCCTTGAAGCTTTCATTTGGTCTTATTTTCTCGTTCTGAAGAAACTAACGACAGGGCGCTAAGTCTAAAGCTTATTTGTACTGACTCAAGAAGGCTAATAGGTCACCCTATGACCGAACTTGGTTTCTGCTCAAACGGCTATACCACACTACTATAGGTCCCGTCAGGCTATCATGGAAGTAGTGGGTCAACAACTCTTCATTCTTCATGTATCCCTCTATTTTCCTGCAAAACATGGTCAAGTGAACCTTAGGGCAGCTATTTCTGTCATACTACACAAACCGGGGAATCTTAAAATTCAAAGGAATGACCAAATCAGGGACTAGGTAGAGTTCCCTCGTATTGAAAACATCTATTTTTTCTTTCTTCTTTAGCTCATTCTCGATTCTTTCTTCTAGCATATCAAGCCTCGACTCCTTAGTTTGTTCCATTTTCTCAACTAGTTTTGCCATCGAACCCCAGAAATTAAATGATGAAGTGTCGTGCAATGATAGAGCCATTAAACAATGCAAAGGATGTGATGCAAATGCAATGCATGAATACAATAAAGTATTGATTCCGCAAGTGATTTGTCCCCATAGAACATCTATTATTCAGACCAAAAGCTTTCATTACATCAGGTACTAGGATTTTACAGATAGCGGTGAGATCTAGCTCCTGATTTCTTGACCTCATTCAATAGTCCCGTCAGCTTTCTTTCGTGGTCCAGCGCTGGATCCATATTCTAGCTTATCGATGCTGCCACATCATCTAAATCTGCTACCTGTTGGGCTACTTGTCGCGCTTGAGTCATAACAATCTTCATATCTTGGTCTTTCTCTTGTATTTTTTGCTCGACCTTTGGTAGCTTGACAGTTACTTCTTTGAAACTTTCATACCCGGCCTGCTTGTACGCTTCAGCACGAATCTCGCTGATACATAAAGAAGTTTTGAGCCTTTCTATCTGTTCTTTGAGTGCTACGTTTTCCATTTGAAAGGCTTGAGATTCTTCCCATTTCTGTTGTAGACTTGATTTCAGGATCTCGTCCATAGCCAGACTGCTTTCCAATTCACTTTGGAGGATGTCGCGTTGGCTCTCAGCCTCCTTCAGCTTCTATGACAATGCTCTGGCTTTATTTTTACTAGTCTTGCATTTCTGCTTCCAACGTTCTAAATCCTTCTTCAGTTGAATCAGGTCATTAACCATTCTTCAGAGGTGTCAACCCAGACCGATATTCTTGAATTCAAAGTGCAACTCCTTGTACTTGTCTCGTATACTCCTCGATTTTTTGTTCAGATCATTCATCTCCTGCTTGAGCTAGCCGTACTCGAATGCAAGTACATCTTCTGGGATGCTTTTACTTTTGACTCCTAAATTTGTCTCACTTGAGTGACCCACTTTGTGTTACTTGAACCTTGGACTGGGAATTGACCCTTCTTCGACTTTTCCCCTCGGGCAATGGCTGGCTCATCGTAGAATCGGGGTTGTCTGTCTTCGAAGCCCAAAGCTCACATCCTGATAAGATCTTGAACTCGGTTCTTTAGGGCTCCACAGTTCTCAGTTTGATGACCTAAATCCCCTATATGGTAGCTACACCAGATACGACTATTGTAACCCTTCGAACAAGGATGTCTCTTTGGTACAGACTTCATCGGTATGAAAAGATTCCTCTCAATAAGCAACGAAAGAAGCTCAGTGTATCTCATAGGTATAGGACAATACCTCTTCACGTCATTTGATTCTCGGGCTTCTCCTAGTCTTGCCTTTGTTTCCTGGGTATCTGCCCCAGATATGTCGCATGTCTGTTTCTTGAGATTGATCACAAAAGGATTCAACTTATCGTATTTAACGATGTTATCTATCTTAACATTCTGACCATTATGTTCTACATTCCGATCCTTGATCGATTCTTCTCTAAGTTCGACATGTTGCTTACCTTTCATCATAGCATTTATCTGGTTCATCATCTCGGCCATTTGCTTCTTTAACTCTTGTACTCCATCGCGCTCGTTACCAGGACTGACACTGCTTGCCAAATCTGACCTGAGGTCTCTGAACGATCATTCTTCTACTGTCCCCGATCTAGCCTCGGGATGGAACTCTAGAACTGAACCCCCTATCGTCAGGTCAAAGAACCCTTGGTCCATCATGAACAATCTCTATTACGGGAGAAACCACTCGGGAATCAATACCCTATGTAATGCAAATGCGATGATATATGCAAAAACAAAAACAAAAAAGAAAACAAGTCAATACCAGTTAAAATCAATAAATACATAAATAAAAGGGCAAGATAAGATAAACAAACAGAACAACCCTATTTACATCCCGTCTAAAACACTTGGGTTATCCGCATGGCTCTAAAAGGGTGGGTTTTATATGTTCTCTACATGCAGTGTTGGTGCTAGGAGGAACCTGAATTGTCCTTGTTGTCCCTTACTAAGGGTAGCAAGGCCCCCGATCATCACCCATTATAAGCTCCTTTTAACCGGGTTCAATTTAGGGGACCATTCGCTTATGCCCATACGAAGGAATGATATCCTCACGAAAGCATAAGGTACTCGAGCCCCGAAGGTACTTTGCTAGGCCCATACGGAGGAACGATATCCTCACGAAAGCACTAGCGTTTTTCCCCCACATAAAATGACGTGTTTATATGCCAAATTTTAAATGCGTTAAAATAAACGCACAATTATAATCGAATGTTAATTTGATAGTCACTTCAATCCAGAACTTCTGATATTAATAAAGCGGCAATTATTTAAAAAGCTTGACTCTCTTTTGTTTTTGAAAAATAACAAATGTCCCCAGCGGAGTCGCCATCTATAGCGGTATCCCTTTTTCTTTTCGCTAAAAAATGGGTTTCAAGGTGTTTGGGTCTTTTGGGTATTTAAAAATATCTGTGGGTTTTATTAGAAAAACCGTATTTTATTAAAAAAATGGAGTCGCCACCAACCACTGAGGTAGGCCAGACACCATAAAACCAGAGAATTGAAAACTTGTTGGGTTCGGGAGTCGGTTACGGATGGGGAAGGATTAGCACTCCCACACCGCCCAAAATTGGTACTTTAATAATTACTGCTTTATTAATATTAAACTTTCCAGATTTAAGTGACAATTAAATTAAAATTTGATTATAAGTGTGAGTAGATTTTAAAGGCCCTGTTATTCGAGAGTAAATCGAAAGACCACCATCACTACGCTTGATACTGGCCACGTTTACGCTCGAATAAAAGGGCACCGCATTGACAATAATATATATTCGTTATGCAAACTTAGAAAATAATTAAAAAAACATGCATCCATATTGTCATGGTTTAAAAAACATAAAAATATGAATATTACAAAATAAACATAAATAATACAACACATGAACAAAAAAGCAAAACATACCATAATAACAAAATATGAGCCTCAACAAAAAACACATTCAAAACTAAATTAATTAATCCTAACATGCTTAAACATATAAAACCACAAATGCATGACATACATGTAATATGATACTAAACTAACAAACCAAAATAAAATGCTAACAAGAAAAAAACATAATGTTTTAACATACGACACAAAACATAAATACGAACATAAGCGAAAACACAAACCTAGATATCATAAGGCTAACACAAACTAAAACATGAAAGTAAAAGGGAAATAACATCCTTCAAAATTAAACTAGTACATTTAATATTTGAACATGCTAAGATTATAAAACAACAAAGTATGCATAAAAAAGATACTAAATAAAAAAACAACATTTACCACAAAGTTATACCAAACTTTATCATATGACACGATATATACATACATTAAAACATAATTATATGTAACACTTATAATTTATTTCTACAATGAATCTAAGATACGAAACGATCATAATACACGCTAAATAAAACAAAACATACTACACATAAACGAACATAACCCCTAAAACATACTACTCAAAATATTAGGAAAACAAACATTCTACCCTAGATCTACAAAAACTGAAACAACAAAAAAATAAAATTTTTAACCCTTTTTCAAAAGCTTTCGGTTCGAAAACATGGGTAGAAGTGGAAGACGTCGAATGGTGTCGATCATCGGCAGAACCAACCTCGACTGCCATGCATGGCGACGGCCTTAAATCAAGAGGGTAAAAAAAACTCCTCTCGTATTTTTATTATTTTTTTGTTTATTATTTTGAACTGAAAAATATAAGAACAGGGATTTTTTTACCTTAGAAAGCTAGTGTTTTTTATTTGATTTCGAATCCTCTCCCTTACAATAGATCTGATAACATACATATATCTTTTTCCTTACTTCTGACCTTTTTTGCTTACAAAGACAAGTTAGATTTAATGGATCTGCTATTGATTTGATTTGTTGTTCTTATATTCTTTTTGTTTTGTGTCTGTGGCCATGCTAGGTTGTTGGAGAACCGGTGAGGATGGTGTACGACGGTAGTGGGAGGAGCGGCTACGTGGCTCGGTTGGTGAAGATGAAAGATTATCACTTCCAGATTCAATCTCAACTGTTGGATCAGATTTGATCCAACGGCTGAGATCATTCGGGAGATGGACGGCCAGGATGAAATCGTAGCTGCCCTCTGATGATGACATGTGGAATGGACTGGCTGAATGGTCTCGCGTGTACAATGCACGCGCGAGTGAGAATGTAGACGGTTGGCTCATATATCACACGTAAAGACTGAAGGGGCACCATCTTTAATTTGGACCGTTGGATCAAAAATTTAATCCAACAGCCCAGATTGGGCTGCGCACAAAAATAGAAGAAGTTAGGTTTTTTGTATCAAATATGATTTAGGGTTTTAGGGTTATTGGGTTTTGGCCGGTTGGGCCTTGTGTAATTAAATTTAGGTTTGTAATATATGAATTGGACTGTTATGATACATTTGGGTTTTATATATCTATTTCATTTTATATACGTCCAATAATAATATTATTAATAATAATAAATAATAATTATAATAATAAATAATGCATACGAACACATGCAAACATTAATATATTTAACACACTCTTAATTACTATAATATACAAACATGCATGCATAAATAACCATATACGTAAATATTCTCACATTACACATACACACAATGCACACACAAAATGTAAATATATGACACACATTCCATAGTAATTACCAATATGCACACATACGTAATACATAGTATACATGCTGATAGAGTAGCGCAATCATGGATTTGGAAGCCTTCAATCAAGTTGTTGCAAGAACTAGGAGCTCTCTAGACTCAATCAAGGAAGTTTGGGCAGATCTGAAAATTCAAGAGAAAAGAGAAGGGATTTTCTTGAATTTTTCAGATTCAAGGCTGGAAATTTAAAGAAAGAAAGACGAGATGAAGGATTAGATGATAAGAAATAAGAATATAAATAAAAAGATGAGAAAAGATTAAGAAGAAGATAGGTAAAACAAATCTGAAAATTCCAGCTTTGTTTATGGAATTATGGAAGATGGTGTGAAGGTTGAAGATGAAGATGGCTTGTGAATTGTTGATGTTGTTTTGTCCTCAACACCCTCTTAGACTCAATTATCTAAGCAAGCAACCTCAAGCAGCTCTAACCACCCTCCTAGACACGATTATCTAGGCAAGCAAGAGTGTGAGGATGATCTCCCTCACAAGAACTCGTTGAACTTATGTTGAAGAAGACTTCGAAGGCACAAGTAATCAGCACTTGCAAAAACAAACTCACTAAATATTTCATAAATCAAAGAAAATCTCTCTTACAATGATGGAGGCTTCATCCTTTTATAGGTGAAGGATAGACAAAGTAATTTAACTTCTACTCAAACAAGGAAAACCTAATCTAATTAAAAATAATAAAAAATAACAGCCTTTAAACTCCTTGTGCTTGTGTGGCAAGGAATAGGGTGATAAGGCAAGTGATAAGCTGATAAGGGATGGGTGGCTGGTTCCTAAAGTATATAAAACCCTAAAAACATCAATTTAAATGATAATAAATATATTGGGCTAAGTTTAATTCGTCCAAAGCCTTATATGTTAGCTTTTGGCCGGAATTTTACAAAATCCCGTAATAATCTCTTATCCAGTTTTCTGCATGCGTAGTCTTCAGTAAATTGGACGTATCTTGAGTTCCTGATGTCTGATTGACATGTTTCAAGATGCGTTGGAAACGTAACTGAATGACGGACAATTTGTTAGAAGACAACTTGACTCAGAAATGCCCGGATCCCATCCGAAAACTCATCGCAAGTTGGATGACTTTCCAGACTTCACAAACAGATTTAATTTCTTGTCCAAGATGCATCATTTTTGACCTCCTATGCCTGCGTTGTTTTGGCTTTTATTGTTTCCATCGAACAAAATCAGCTTCTTGTCCAATATTAGTAATTTGACCCCACTCATGCATGTATCATTCCCCCACTCCTCAAAAGGATTCGTCCTCGAATCTAAATCGGCAATGAGAGAACAATCATCAGCTTCAATTGAAAAGGCTTCTTTGTTGTATGTGAAGTGATCTAATTGAGATCCGCTCAATGGTTCAACAAAATCCTGAAAAAATAAGACAGCACTACTCGAACATTAGTAAGGATTAGTCAAAACAAAATCACCCATCGCGTTCTTTTTCTTGCCTTTTTCTTTTGGGCTTTGTGTGACTTTTACCTCATATGTATTTTCGCTCACCAAATTTGGGGCGTTAATTTGACTTTTTTCACTCTCGGCCTCTTTACTCTCAGTCTTTTGTATCTCACATCCCATATCCCTCTCACAAAAATTAGCATCAATGTACAATTTCTGTAGAGGAGAAAGTGTTTCTAACGGAATGATAGGACAAGAATCAAATGAAGGGTTAGAATTACACTTACTTTCTTTGTAGGGAGGTGATGAGAGTATAGCAAGTGGACCTACTACTTCACATGAGGGATTAGAATCATTGTCATGTTGTCTAATATGTTCATTATCACTATCCTCTTGTTTGAGTGTTTGTGTGTTTTTCGTCAACATGGGGATTTTTGTCTTGGGTTTGTCTAGTGACTTGGATGTTTCAATTTTCTGCTTTGGTCTACTTGAGTCGAGCAAAGGTTTAGAAGAATTAGAATGAGATAAAGGTTGAGTGGTACCTCTGTCATAGTGAAATTTTTCTGTCGATATCGTTTTTGATCTTTGATGCGCTTTTCGATTGTCATGGCGAATTGGAATGCCTCTTGAAGGGTGTAGTAGGTTTTGAGTTTAAGTACCTCAAGAATATTGTCATTGAGCCCAATAACAAACCTAGTCATTGTATCCTCTTCATCCTCTTGTATGTCGGCTTTTTGCATCAATGATTCCATCTCTTTGAGATACTCATCAACAGTTCTGCACCCTTGTTGGATCCTTTGTAACTTTTGTTTGATCTCTCGTTGATATAATGGGGGAACAAATCGTTCTCGCATGACTTTTTAAGTTCTCCCCATGAGGTAATCTTGGCTTCTCTATTGAGACGCCGATTGCGGACAATGGGACCACCAAATGGATGCATATTCAGTGAACTCGAGAGTCAACAGTGGAACTTGATCCTCTTCGGGACATTGATAATGCTCGAATAGAAGATCAACTAGATTTTCCTAGTCACAATAAGCATCAGGGTCATACCTTCCTTGAAAATGTGGTACAATGATCTTCGGTTTGGCTAAGGTATTTATTGCTCGTCTCGGCTTTGTGCGAGGATTATGCCTATGTAGGGGGTTTTTGTGTCTATTCTGAATGGGAACAAGATTCGGACGCCTAGGCTCTTCAGTATCGCTTGCAATAGAAGTGGTTTCTAATCTCCCAATAGTTTGAGTGATTGTGGTTACGGCTGTATCGATGTGCTCAAGCTTGGTTGCCAATGAGGTTACAGTCCGTTCAAGTTTATTGAGAGTATCCAAAACTTCTTGAAGAGTCACCTCATGTGGTTCTTCGTTGTTACTCGTTTCTGACATCATGAAACACTCGGATTTAAAAAGTAAAAAGCAAAAGAAAACTAGAAATCTCACTAAACACTCCAAGAATAAATATTTAGTGAGGCAAGTAAACCGATCTCGTGCTCTTTAAAGACCTTCTTGCCACAAGTCAACAAGTTACAATCGGAGTTTAATCCTAACAATGAGCCCTAATTATACTAGGAGTCCAATGAAAGGCTTGACACCAATTGAATATAGTTGCAAGAAAGAAGGATTGTAATGCAACTTTTAGTCCTACTCACACCAGAAAAGAGAAGGTGTTAAATTGCGTAATAGAAGAAAGAAAAAGCAAAACAAAGGAACTTAAGAAACTAAGAGTAGAAAAAAATTAGTAGAGAAAGATGATAACCCCAAAACCCAGAAACAACTTGAAGGAAGAAATCCAATGTTGAATCCACTTCAATGTGATGCTTGTGGTGGTTGATGATGGTATAAGCTTTCTCACTTTTCTTCACTTTTCTTTCTTTTCTTTTTTTTATTTTTTTAATTTTTCTCTCTCTTTTTTTCTTTTTACAAGGTAAATAAACTAAAAATAACGAAAATTGAAGAAAAAAATAATGAAAATAGGGTTAAAGAAGGGGGAAACCCTAATTTGGCTGAAACTTTATCCACTTCGTTCGCGGTGTTCCCGAACTCAAAAAATTCTGAAATTTTGTGTGGTTACTCCATCAATGGTGTAGATCTGATCTGGAAAGTTTCAGCTCAAAATTCACTCGTTTGATTTTGACGAATTTTCCCTAATTTTCGAGTTTTTTTTCCCAAAAGCGCCAAAATTCTTGCCAAGAATCGTCCCAAATCTGATACCAAATGATAGAGTAGCGCAATATTGGATTTGGAAGCCTTCAATCAAGTTGTTTCAAGAACTAGGAGCTCTAGACTCAATCAAGGAAGTTTGGGCAGATCTGAAAATTCAAGAGAAAAGAGAAGGGATTTTCTTGAATTTTTCAGATTCAAGGCTGGAAATTTAAAGAAAGAAAGACAAGATGAAGGATTAGATGATAAGAAATAAGAATATAAATAAAAAGATGAGAAAAGATTAAGAAGAAGATAAGTAAAACAAATCTGAAAATTCCTGCTTTGTTTATGAAATTATGGAAGATGGCGTGAAGGTTGAAGATGAAGATGGCTTGTGAATTGTTGATGTTGTTTTGTCCTCGGCACACTCTTAGACTCAATTATCTAAGCAAGCAACCTCAAGCAGCTCTAACCCACCCTCCTAGACGCGATTATCTAGGCAAACAAGAGTGTGAAGATGATATCCCTCACAAGAACTTTTCGAACTTATGTTGAAGAAGACTTCGAAGGCACAAGTAATCAGCACTTGCAAAAACAAACTCACTAAATATTTCATAAATCAAAGAAAAACTCTCTTACAATGATGGAGGCTTCATCCTTTTATAGGTGAAGGATAGACAAAGTAATTTAACTTCTACTAAAACAAGGAAAACCTAATCTAATTAAAAATAATAAAAAATAACAGCCTTTAAACTCCTTCTGCTTGTGTGGCAAGGAATAGGGTGATAAGGCAAGTGATAAGCTGATAAGGGCTGGGTGGCTGGTTCCTAAAGTATATAAAACCCTAAAAACATCAATTTAAATGATAATAAATATATTGAGATAAGTTTAATTCGTCCAAAGCCTTATATGTTAGCTTTCGGGCTGAATTTTACAAAATCCCGTAATAATCTCGTATCCAGTTTTCTGCATGCGCAGTCTTCAGTAAATTGGACGTATCTTGAGTTCCTGATGTCTGATTGACACTTTTCAAGATGCGTTGGAAAGGTAACTGAATGACGGACAATTTGTTAGAAGACAACTTGACTCAGAAATGCCCGGATCCCATCCGAAAACTTGTCGGAAGTTGGATGACTTTCCAGACTTCACAAACAGATTCAATTTCTTGTCCAAGATGCATCATTTTTGACCTCCTATGCGTGCATTGTTTTGGCTTTTATTGTTTGCATCGAACAAAATCAGCTTCTTGTCCAATATTAGTAATTTGACCCCGCTCATGCATGTATCACATGCTTTCACAATTTCACACATTAATCATACATATATATATATATATATATATTACATATACTAATCACACGTACATAATATAATATATGTATACAGGCGATAATAGTATCTATTAATTATTATACTAATATACATTAACATGACATTTACAAACCAGATAAAAATGAGTGATTACATATATCTCTAGCATTCGATTAACCACCACAGCTCCTCAAAAACACATAACTATCAATCTAGAAAATTAGAGATTCACATAGTTTCGGGATTCCAATGTCAAAACCAACTTATAAACATTATAAAACATCAAAATTATAATTATAACCAATCAAGAACCCAGCGAAAATGATCCAAAACGGAAATCACTTAACCTCATCAATTAAACCTTGATTTAATCAATTTACACAATTAACTCATCAAAACTCATTAAAAACATTAAACTAGGATCAAATACTTGGGAATTTCAATAAATAACCATTCATTTGAGGAGAAGAACAAACCTTAGCTCTAATGAGTGATTTCCCTCTCAATTGGATGTTTTAAATCTTGAAAACAAAGAAATTCAATGAGGTTTTGCAAAGCAAGGTTTAAGAATCAATTAAGAAACAAGAACTTAAGAAGTCAAGAGTGTTACCTCAGATTTTGGATGAAAAGTGAGTTTTTGGCTGAAGAACTTTGAGAGAAAAGTTTAGGATGAAAAGTTACGTTAGTTTTTGGTTTTAAGAAAATAACCACTTTCTTTTATTCTCCTTTTAATTACCTAGTTAAAACTCTTTAAAAATAATCCTAAATGAGAGGAAAATATGATATTAAAGTTCGGTAAAATAGCTCCTTGAAGATTCTAAGATTTGACCTTTTTCAAAATAGTCATTAAAAACAGTTTTCAATCTTTACATTTTGGTCACTAGCCAAAATGCCCAATTTCCAAATTCCATTTTCCAAAATTGACTTTACCAAAAATATCCATATATTAAATAATGATTTTTAGATTTTTTCCCATATTTTTTTGCACAAAAAATTTTTTGTTCCGATTTTAATCCTGAATCTAACTCAAATCTCTAATCTCGGACCATCAGACCGTCTAAACCACTAGGAAAACTCCTAGGCCCAAAACCGGGGCATTACATCTCTCCCACTTAAGAAATTTCATCCTCAAAATTTACCTGACAGAAATAGATGCAAAAACTGAGCAACCATGTCTGACTTACTCTCTCATGTGGCCTCCTCAATGTTGCCACAACACCTTAACAAGTTCAATCGTATTGCCACAAAGAATTTTACTACTGGATTCATGAATCTTCACTGGTTCCTCATCATAAGACACATTCGGTTGCAACGCAACATCCCCAACTGGCATAACATGCGACGGATCCGAGCGATACCTCCGCAACATGGACACATGAAACATATCATGAATTTTTTCCAGCTCAAGAGGTAACCTCAACTGATAAGCCACAGGACCAATGCATTCCAGCACCTTATACGACCCAATAAACCTTGGGCTCAACTTTCCTTTACGCCCAAAACGCATCACCTTCTTCCAAGGCGAAATGATACAGAAACCAGGATCCAAGAATTACCTCAAAATCTAGGAACCCTCTAGATCACAATTAATCTAGCAAACTCACTAATATGATCCGAGAAAACCCCAAACTCCACATTCAGCAAACCGATAATAAAGCATGATCTTGATGTAGAAAATGAGATAGGATGAATTTGATGGTGGCGGTGTTGGATAGATTTGTCCTTGGCACCCTCCTAACCGCAATCGAATAGGCAAACACCTGCAAACGGCACGAATCTCTCCGATGAATGGATGATGACGAGATAGATGTTGTAAGATATTTTATCCTCGGCACCCTCTTAGACGCGATTATCTAAGCAAGAAACCTCAAGCGGCTCTAACCCACCCTCCTAGATGCAATTACCTAGGCAAGCAAGAGTGTGAAGATGATCTCCATTACAAGAACTTGATGAACTTACGTTGAAGAAGACTTCTGATACGAAAAATAACAAGGCAAATCTATCTACCTTGAAAATAAAATGGCCCATGGCCAAAGGTTTTTGCAACTCATAAATTCATGGTGTTGTTCTTATTAGTGAAGCAAATATGCCTTTAAATAGGCTACAAATGAAGAGTTCAACTTAAATTAGGAAAAGTAAAGATAATAATAAAATAAATAAACATATTTTATCTAACCTAAAAAACTAATAAATAAATAACAAATCTAATCCTAAATCATCTAAATATCTTCATAAAGAATCCTAGATTAAATTTAAGTACAAATAATCAATAAATATTGAAAATTCGTAATAAATAAAAGATTATTTGAGAATTATCACTTCATTTGCATTCATTCTTGCATTTTTATTATTGTTATGCTTTATACATTTTGTACATTGCATCACCTAATATGTTCCTACATCATGACATCTGGTTTTTCATAAAACATTCATAACAATTGCATCTTTGCATCACCGTTGATAGAGTAGCTCAATCTTGGATTTGGAAGCCTTCAATCAAGCTATTGCAAGAACTAGGAGCTCTAGACTCAATCAAGGAAGTTTGGGCAGATCTGAAAACTCAAGAGAAAAGAGAAAGGATTTCTTGAAATTTTTAGATTCAAGGCTGGAAATTTAAAGAAAGAAAGACAAGATGAAGGATTAAATGATATGAAATAAGAGTATAAATAAAAAGATGAAAAAAGATTAAGAAAAAGATATGTAAAACAAATCTGAAAATTCCAGCTTTGTTTATGGAATTACGAAATATGGCGAGAAGGTTGAAGATGAAGATGGCTTGCGAATTGTTGATGTTGTTTTGTCCTCGGCACCCTCTTAGACTCACTTATCTAAGCAACCAACCTCAAGCGGCTCTAACCCACCCTCCTAGATGCAATTACCTAGGCAAGCAAGAGTGTGAAGATGATATCCTTCACAAGAACTCGTCAAACTTATGTTGAAGAAGACTTCGAAGGCACAAGTAATCACCACTTGCAAAAACAAACTCACTAAATATTTCATAAATCAAAGAAATCTGAAAAACAAAGAAGAAAGCATCATCCTTTTATAGATGAAGGATGGCTTTAACCTAAAGCTAAGAACGAATAAAATAAACAAATAATTATGGTTCATTAAATTGGACTTGATCTAACGGCTTAAGAGAAGGGTGGTTGGTTCCTAAAGTATATAAAACACTAAAAACATCAATTTAAATGATAATAAATACATTGGGCTAAGTTTAATTCGTCCAAAGCCTTATATGTTAGCTTTTGGGTTGAATTTTACAAAATCCCGTAATAATCCTGTATCTAGTTTTCTGCATGCACAATCTTCAATAAATTGCACATATCTTGAGTTCCTGATGTCCGATTGACACGTTTCAAGATGCGTTGGAAAGGTAACTGAATGACAGACAATTTTTTATAAGACAACTCGACCCAGAAATGCCTAGATCCCATACAAAAACTCGTCGCAAGTTGGCTGACTTTCCAGACTTCACAAACTGATTCAGTTTCTTGTCCAAGATGCATCGTTTTTGACCTCCTATGTGTGCATTGTTTTGGGCTTTATTGTTTGCATCGAACAAATTCAGCTTCTTGCCCAATATGAGTAATTTAACCCCGCTCATGCATATATCAACCGTGAGCATGTACACACATTGCATAAATACTTAACAAAAGGTAGATTTGCACCATTATTAAGATTTTTTTTAAAAATCCACTCTTTCGTGAGGATACATTTTTTTTCAAAAAAACGGAATTTCTCAATTCAACTCTTTCATAAGGACTTTTTTCTCAAAAACATGAATTTCTTAATCCAACCTTTTCACAATGATTTTTTCCTTAAGGACATTTAAAAATAAAATAAAACAAGATTTTTTCCTCGATCCTTTTACAACGACCTTTAAAAAAACCAAAATTTCAATTTCATCATTTCGTAAAGATTTTTTTATTTTTTTTTTTCCATCCTATCTTAAAGATTTTTTTAAATTTGTCTTTTCGTAAGGATAAAAAAAGGAAAAATTATTTGATTATTCTTTCATGTATATAAAAATTTTGGATACATTAATCCATGTAATGATAGAATCGATTGCGGGTTTTCAAGGTAGCAAAGCTGGAGAAATAACCCAAGATAATAGGGGTATTGATGCCTTGGATGCAAGAGATTTCTACTTGGTCCTTTACCTGCTTTCTCATGGGGGCACCGGGGCATGCCACCCATAAGTGTAAGCCTCTAATAAATCGAGAAGCTGGTTGGCAGTGGAGTCATAACACAAGAGTTGATCCAGCAATAGAAGGCGATAAAAGAATGGGGTAGGCTTACACCGCGTTGAAGAGGCTAGAATGAGTTGGCACCTTGAGGATGATTGGAAATTCCTTATGTTTGGGTTCTCATCTTTTATGTTTTCAGATTCTTTAGCATTTTGATTTCCCTTTTATAAGAATAATGTACGAATCTTACGACTTAAGCCCAAAAATAGTAGGAATATTTTGTAAAGATACTTGTAATTATTTTTGAAAATGTTAGAGTTTGGCAAGTTCGACCAAAGTATTGGCATAACGTGCTTAAACACGATCAAGTTTAAGACAATAGGTAATTCAAATCCCCATCAAAAATCCATTCTTACGAATGGTGAAAGGAAAATAAATCCTTTGGAAAAATCCAATGTCATGATTGGTATAAACTGATTGTACCCAAGGGAATGGTACAGCTAGCCCGGAGCAAACGGCTGCCGGTAAAGGCAACTCAAAACCGTTGATCCTTGTGCATTTGGGAAAAATGCAAAAGAAATCTATAAGCTAAACTATAGATTTTCTATGAAAAAGAAAATTTCAATTTGTTATTTAGAGAACATTTTTTGCATTCATTAATTCTTTAAACATTTCATTCATTGTTATGGGGTAGTTTTTGTTCTCTCATATGCATACACATATTTTTTTTTGAATGGACATATGTATGTATCATTTTTATCAGGTCCTCGAATTTTAAATGCAAGAGTGCCTTTATTTCATATCCAAAAGTCAATTCTAAGTTGCTTACGTTTAGAGGAAATTGAATGTTGTGAGGATATTGCAAATGTGAGTATCCCCGGTCCTTTTAGGCTAACAGAGGAACAAAACAAGTGTTTAGATAATGGGCATGTCTCATTTAGGAAATTCCCCTCTCAGGCATTTGTCGTTTAAGATCCTTGAATTGAGTGTTGACCCTAAACTTCAACCTCCTGAAGGCTTTCTCGGGATATCTGTGAATGAGATGATGAATGACATTCTTTCACTTTTCAATAAGGAAGAAATGAGATTGGACAGATTCGATACGAAAGCTAGAGAATCACCAAAAGATCACAGTGGAAGAAAGAATACGTCCATGGAGCTAACCAAGTATAGCCGAAAAATGCCAACCAAGAAGCCGAAGCAATAAGAACACCAAGTTGAACAGTATAATAAAGTGAAGGGAGAAGATACATGGAGAATTCACCATTCAATAAGCAGCAGTTTAGAAGAGACGTCGAGAATTGATTATGTTCGAGTGGAAGCAGACATTAATGTCCAGTATAGATACAGTTTAGTTCACAGATACATCACAAACTTGAATAAGAGAAAAAAGATTTAAGGCTGAAAACCCAGAATGGGCGACTAAAGCAAAAAGAAAAAAGAGAAAGAGAAAAATAAAGAAAAATATAGAAAAGAAAAAAAGAGAGAAATGAGAAATAAGAAACGAGAGAAATAAAGAAAAAAGAAAAAGAGAAAGAGAAAAGAAAGGGAATAAAATAAAAAATTTTGCATAAACTTCACACCCAGATCAAATAATACAGGAACAAGACTTCAACTGTAAGAAATGAGCAAGAGATACATAAAGAATCCACATTTCAAGTAAATATTAGTTTTGAAGATTTGTATAGAAGCACGTATTAAAGTCGAGACAAGACAAGACAAGTCGGTCTGAAGATACAGAAAAAGGGAAATGACCTCTATAGGGTGAAAACCCAAAAATGGGCAGTCTAGAGCGATCCGAAGAAATAAATAAAGAAAAGAAGAATATTTCATTTGATTATTCTAATTACAAGAATTTCTAGAGATTTACACAACCCTCTATTCAAAGAAATCTCAGTTTTGAGGAGTCTTGGAGGATCAATCATTTTTGAATAAAAATGAGCATCAATATCCAATCAAAATACAAGTCTGCCTACAGTTACAGAATAAGGAAATGAACTCTAGGGTGAAAACCCAAAATGGGTAGTCTAGAGCGATCCAAAGAGTGAAAGAGAAAAGAATATTTCATAGGAGCATATCCAAGACATGCGAGTACAGAAATGCAGTTTCACTTAACCATGAACTAGAGCCTACATTATAAGCATTCAAAGACCATTCTGATCATTCATAGATATCTAAGTTGAACGAGATTGTCTTCAGATTACATTCTGCCTATAAGGGTTAACCTTTCTTCAATGAATGTTAAACTTCGAAGTGTCTGATCAACACCCAAATGAGGGAAAGATGAGGTATGGTGAGTAGGTGAGATTAAGAGAGCCACCTTAAATGGGTTAGAATTTAGGAATGGGAACTGTTCCTCTTAAAAGCCTAATAGACTAGAAGAGACTATACATTTGCATATATCTCCACAATAGTCAAGATCTTCTAAATATAGCTTCATTCGGGTTGATCTTTGTCAATTTGAAGCAAATGTGCTATTGCATTTGATATTTTAGGGGGCAAACATGTTTTTAAAGTGATTGGCATTTTCTCCCCAAATTTTGATGTTTACCATTTCCCCCAAGCACTAGTTTTTAAAGTGTTTGGCGATAACTCCAAATTTTGTTTAACATCCTCCAAACATCTGTTTTCAAAATGTTTGGCCTTTTTTTTTCTAAATCATGATTTTTAGATGACTATAGTTTCTCTCTTGAACACTAGTTTTCAAAATGTGTAGTATTTTCTCCCATTTTTATTTTCAAAATGACTGCATTTTTTAAAAAAATTATTGAGGAGAATCAAAGTATAGGGACCGAGAGTTAGTTCCTGTTGAGATGCTGCAAGAAAATTGGATTTAAGGATGAGTTCAGGGAGTAGGGGCATTTTGCCCACCCTAATGTTAAGATAGATGAAGACTCTGAGTGTTGGGCCAGAGATAAGAAAAATAGTTGAGCCTGGGGATTTAATAGGGCAATGTTGAACAAAAGAGATGATGAGAGTCCCTACACAAGAATAGTATAGGGACTAGAATAAGATTATTTGCGAAATGGGTAGAGACACTGAAGAAGAAGAAGAAAAAGAAAAGAGTTACTTGCGCAAGAAAAAGGTTAAAAGTGTGAGTCAAATGATCATACAATTGATGAAGACGATGATTAAAGAGCATGTTTCAAAGAAAAAAGCAAAGAAATCTAAAGAATGACCTTTCAGAGAATAGGATTTTAAAACATATTTGAAAAAAATAAGAAGGAAAAAGAATAGGAAAAGAAAGAACATATTTGAAGACGAGCAAAGAATTTAATCTGCAGCTTCATGTTGAAGAGGTGGGTCCTATTGAAGATTTCCAATTGGTAGCCATTTTGGCGTGAATCCAAATCTTAAGTCCTTTGGGTATGATGTTAAGCCTTCGTTATGTCAAGACGGTCAGAAATCGGGGCATCCTTCAGAGATTTTTATTCTTCAACCTTTTGGGAAGTAGAGGAAATTTTTTGGTACTCACGCTATAGGAAACATGGTATCATTTCTGAAGATAAAGATTCTGTATATGAAGAACCTACATTTTTAAGATTTTAAGGTGAAAGGTTCTATATAGGAAAAACTCGTAACTTCAAGATTTCAAAGCAAAAGGTTCTATATAGGAAGAACCCGTCAAGTTCTATATAGGAAGAAATTGTAGCTCAAAGATTCGAAGCAACATGTTCTATATAGGAAGAGCCTGTAGCTTCAAGATTTCAGAGCGAAAGGTTCTATATAAGAAGAACTCGTTTCTCCGTCATTTCAGAGTAAACAGTTCTATATAGGAAGAACCAGTTACTCCAAGAGTGAGAGGTTCTATATAGGGAGAACCAACAACTCTTAACACTTCGAGGTGAAAGGTTCTACATAGGAAGAACCTGTAGCTCAAAAACTTTAAAACGGAGAGTTTTATATAGGAAAAACTCACCACTTTAGATTTCAAAAAAAAGAACAAAAAAGGAGAATAATAATAATAATAATAATAATAATAATAAGAAGAAGATTAGAATGAGAAAAGAATAAGAAAAAGAATGGGAAAAAAGAAGAAAAAGAGAGGAGAAGAAGAAGAAGAAGAAGAAGAAGAAGAAGAAGAAAATAAAAAAAAAGAAAGGAGAGAAAAGAATAAAAAAGAAGAGAGAGAATAAAAAGAAAAAGAAAAAAAAGCGAAAAAAGAAGAAAAAAAGAGTTCTATATAGGAAGAACTCAAAGCTTTAGAATTTCAAGACTCTAGAGTAAAATGTTCTATATAGGAAGAACTTGTAGCTCTAGAATTTCACAGCGAAGAGTTCTATATATGAAGAACTCATGCTTCGGGATTTCAGGCGAGAAGTTCTATATAGGGAGAACTTGTAGCTTGAAGAATTCATCTAGAGAATGCTAAAGGTTCTATATATGGGGAACTTGTAACTCCAGGACTTGAAGGTGAAGAAGTTCTATATAGGAAGAACTTGCAGCCTCAAAAATTTTCCAAGGTTAAACTAAAAGTTCTATATAAGAAGAACTTGCAGCTCAAAAGCTTCAGAGAGAGAAAGAGTGAACAGTTTTATATAGGAAGAACTCGAAGCTCTGAATCACCGAACAGGCAAGTAAGGAAGCAGATACCGATAGAGAATCAAGAGTCTTTTGTACTCGTCCAATTATGATATTGTTGTTGATGCCAAGACAATCAGAAATCAGGGCATCATCTCGAGAACTTCCATTTCTTCAGCCTTTTGAGAAGAATTAGGAATTCTTGATGCTCGTTCCATCAAAAAATGGGGAGTTGTGCTTGAAGACAAAGGTTTCATATAGGAAAAACCCACATCTTCAAAATTCCAAGATGAAATTTATATATAGGAAGAGCTAGTAGTCCTAAGATTTCAGAGTAAGAGATTCCATATAGGAGGAACCCATCACTCTAAACGAAAGGTTCTATATAGGAAGAACCTGTAGCTCAAAAGACTTTGAAGCAAAGAGTTTTATATAGGAGAAACTAATGCTTTCGGATTTCAAGACTAGAAGTTCTATATAGAGAGAACTCTTAGTTTGAAGAATCCAAGACACAAAAGGTTCTATATAGGGAGAAACCACAGCGTTGATAGTTGAAGGCGAAAAGTTCTATATAGGAAGGACTTGCAGCCTAAAGAATTTACTGAGGACAAGCCAAAGTTCTATATAGGGAGAATTTGCTTTTCCAAGGCTCCAGTCAAAAGAATATATAACAGTTCTATATAGGAAGAACTTGTGACACCAAATTTTTATTTCAAGATTTTGTCTTCCCGAATGGATGCTCCATTTATAAGATTGAAGCTTGAAGAGTTGGCCGAAGAAGAGCGAAAAGTTTCAGAAGAACCTGTGATTCTGAAGCCAAGGACAAGGAAGTAGGACAAAAATGAGTGCTTTTGATCTTTGCTTTGTTCTCGTTTCACAAGAACAAGCAAAGCGGGACAATTGTAATCACTCATTTTTGTCTTGGTTTTAGTATTATTAGTATTATTTTAATAGTAATATTATTAATATAAAATCAATAAAAAGTAAAAATATATATATAATATAAAAAAACAAAAAAAGAGAAAATTGAATGTGGCTCATAGTGAGCCACGTCCCCACCATTTGCCTATAAAACGAAATGGTGGGGGCAAGGGAAAGGAAGCATTTGGGCGGCACCAAGGCAAGCCAAAAATGGTAGCCAAGGAGCCCCAAAAATGAGGCAGCCCGAGAGGGTTGCCAGGGGTAAAGGGCAGTTCCCTCGGCCCCAACTGGTTCGATCCAGCATTCAATCGGGGTCCTTTTTGGGTCTGATCTAGTTAATTTTTGGGTCATGACAAAGTGGCACGGAGATCTCGATGTGGGTCGGTCAAATTTTTTCGGGCTTCTAGTGGGGTAAAAATTTGATCCTTATCGCTGTATTTATTTTTTATATTAGTTTAGATATAGGGTAATATATATAGTTTTTTATTATGTTTTTAATTATTAGCATATTTTTATAATAAATATATTTTGTATGTCGTGTTAGATTTAGTTGTTAGAGTCTCGGTATTCAGTTATGAGTGACATCGGGTCTCCGGGTGTCATCTCTTTTGGTACCATAGACTATGAGCTTTTTTATTTGGGTTAATGCCATGTCCATGCATTTTATTCTGTTGCATGTAGTATTAGGCCTTTATCTCGGTATTCTAGTGGGAGTGTCATCTCGGTCTCCAAGTGTCATCTCCTTTGGTACCGTGGATATCAAGGCAAATTTGATATTGTCATGCATACATGTATTTTTTGGAATTAAAATTAAATTAAATCTAATTTTATATTTTTTAATAATCATGATACGAGCCCTTAGGTACCAATTTTTGGGGTAACGGTGGTGCTAACGCTTTCCCGTACGTAATCGACTCCCGAACTTAGAATCTCTATCTTTTTATTTTCGGTGTCTGGTCTACCCTTTTTG
This sequence comes from Hibiscus mutabilis, assembly GCA_019671005.1. Taxonomy (NCBI): domain Eukaryota; kingdom Viridiplantae; phylum Streptophyta; class Magnoliopsida; order Malvales; family Malvaceae; genus Hibiscus; species Hibiscus mutabilis. Next base: position 12,171,291 of record CM033754.1, read on the forward strand.
AATGACGTGGTAATTCTATTTTTTTTAAAATACGAGTTTTCTTAAAATCCTTTTTTTAAAATTTTTATTATTTTGAAAAAAAATAGTCACTACAGGTGCAGTAATGGAACTAAAATTTGGCACAAATCTTCGGTTGAAACTTGCTAGCCCATAGAAACTCTTGACCGTCTCCTTCCCTCATCTAGATCTGATGATATCTACTTTAAGATTGATTTTGGAGAATACACTGGCACCGCTTAATTCGTCCAACGTGTCATCCAAACGAGGTATGGGATGCCTGTATTTGATAGTTATCTGATTCACAGCACAACAATACACACATTCTCTACGTTCCGTCTTTCTTTGGCACCAAGAGGACTGGTACCGCACAAGGACTCAAGCTTTCTTGGATGTACCTTTTTTCCATTAATTCACCTATTTGCCTTTGGAGTTCTTTTGTTTCTTCTGGGTTACTCCTGTAGGCTGGACAATTTGGAATGGTTGCCCTGGTATGAAGTCAATTTGGTGCTCAATCCCTCGAATAGGTGGCAATCCACTAGGGATTTCTTCGAGGAAGATATCTTTGAAATCCTGCAAAAGAGAGGAAATAGAAGAAGGCAAGCCATCGGATGGGTTAGTACTAAAATGGATCTCTTTGTACATGAGTACAAGAAGAGTTTACTAAGAAGAAAGATGTCTTTTAATTTCTCTCCCATTGGCATAAATGTTTATTCTTTTGGTTTCCTCCTTTTGAGTTCTTCTTCCTTCTTGCTCTTAGTCCACTCATCGATCCTTTTGCTTAGTTGGATCTGGTCATGATATACTTGGCTCGGAGTTAGAGGGGCCAAGATAAATTTTTTCCTTTGTGAGAGAATGAGTACCTATTGGAGTATCCGTCATGTGTGGTGCGTTTTTCGATTTGCCATGGTCACCCAACAACATATGACTTGCATTCATAGGGAGCACGTCACATAAGACTTCATCTTTGTAATTTTCGATGGTGAATGGAATAAGTAGTTGTTTAGTGACTTTTAATTTGCCTGCCTCAGTCAACCATTGCAACTTATAACAGTTCGGGTGCTTTGAAGTCTTCAATCCAAGTTTGTCCACCATTAGGGTACTTGCCACGTTGGTGTAACTACCTCCATCAATGATCACGAAGCATACTTTATTGTTTAAGAGGCATCGAATGTAGAAAACATTCTCCCTTTGCCGTTCATGTTTAGCAGCTTGTAGATTTAAGTCCTTTTGACTACGAGGACCCTGTTGGAAGTAGATGGGCAAGAGTCTTGCGACATTGTTAGTGTAAATGAAAACAAAATGAAAAGACCTTACCAATTTGCAGTTAACAAAAACCCCACAAATTCACTCCAAGGAAATTTCACTCCACTCAACACTCGTGTTTGCACTTTGGGATGTTATTTGGCTTTTATTATCCCCTTATGATCTCATACTCTCAATTTGCCTTTTTCCACTCCTTTCTCTCTTGAAAAGTTCTTTAAGGAATTTACTCAAGACTTAGGCAAGTTTTGTATCTTGTGCGTTGATGAAATGTTAGTTTAAAAAGGAAAAGGAAGAAAATATGGTGTATAGGTAAGTTTAGAATCGAAAAGGAAAAGAAGGAAGGGTTACTTGCAAGAAACTCACAACCTTTCTTGACCAACAATCAAAGTCTTGAAGAAGATGGCTTTAGGCTTGATGTTGATGATGATGTTGTTGTGTTTTTTCACCCTTGAACTTGTGCTATCCGAAACTTCTTTTCTTTCTTTCTCATTTATTTACTTTTTGAATATATTTTTTTTTTTGAACAAATTGAAATGACAAGGATAGTCACTTACAAATTCTTTTTCTTTGCTTGAATCAGGCTTCACTTGATGCACTTGCTTCTTTCACCAACAACTCTGATTACCAAATGATGTAAGGTCGTTCTTGATGTTGTTGGAGACGGCTTCTTTGATTGTTGGATCTAGGAAGGAAGGAAGAAACCTGCAAGCAAGATGGGCGTAAATGGGAGATGAAGTAAGGTGATAAGGATGTGCAAAAGAATGATGAAGATGGGCAGATTTGGTGAAGTGCAGTGGGCGGTTTATGTAGGATAATTTGGGCGAGAAGATGGATGAAAAGATAGTGATAAATGGTAGGGTGAAATATGGGATGATAGTATCTTGAAGAATCAAGGAAGAACCTAGGCTATAGAAAGCCTAAACCCAAACCTTATATGATATCTTTAAAGGCTGGTAGAAAGGACTTTGACCCACTATCTATAAAGAGATAGGAACCAAAAGTATCAAGGGAATAGAATGGATGACATCACAAGTACAAGTACTTAATAAGTCGATAAAGTTCTAAAAAGAACTAAAAGAAAGAAAATTCTCACAAAGTAATTTGATTGATTGAAAAGGCACTACATGGATGAAGGGGTGGCCGAATAGGTAGGTGTCTCCCTCCAAAGGCTGGTCGTGACTCCCTCCAAAGGGCTGGTTTTGGTTCGGCCATCTTGGTGTCTCCCTCTACTTGATTTTGGTGCAAAGTGGCTTCCCTCCAAATGGTGTTTTCCACCCACTTGGTTTCCCTCCAAATTGCGAGGGACGTGTTCCTTTAAGAGGGGACATGACCCTTAGGTGGTGAGCTGGCTTGTATAGGTGGAGCTAAAGTGAGCTGGTTGAGCTAGCTGAAAGAGCTAGCTCAATTTTCAAGCTGATTTGAGCTATTATTAGCTAAATTTAGCTAGGTGAGCTAGTCTTTCAAGCTTGTGAGCTCCTTTAGAATGTCTTTCTTAGGTTTTGAGCTGATCCGAGCACTCCATTTAGTTGTGAGCTAATCCGAGCTCCTAGTGATGCCATTGAGCTGAATCAAGTATCCTCGAGATGCCTTGAGCTAATATCATTCACCCATGTACCTATAAAACATGTAAAGAGACATATAAGATATGTATAAACTAAGGTTATATAGATAGCATATGCAAGCTTAATCTAAGTACGCTAAATCATAATTAAAAGATGTGTAACTTAAGCTTAAAGATGTGGATTAAGGTATCACATATCAATTTGCAATACATTGTAGAGATTATGTTCTAAGGCTGAGAAATCTTCGAATGACCTAGAAGCATGTATGCATTTGTGAGGAAGTACTTCCCTAAATTGCTTAGCCTTGGAACAAGTGATAGGTCCTGGTGGCATTACTTCTGGATCTAGTGCTGGCATGCTTGTATCAGGACACCTCTTTGTTGTTAGGGTGGACAAATTCTCACTTCTTTTCCCAAGTGAAATCTTCAATCTTCTCGGTTCATCCTTCTTTAAATAGGCACAATCTCTTTAGAATCCTCTTTTGGAAACGTCATGCCTTTTGGGAACAAAACTTGTCCTTTGAGTCACTCCTTGGTCCAAAACATCATGACCTTTGGTGAAGGTACGTATCTTTTCAACTTCTCTCTTTGATCCATCATGATGGTTGGTGAAGAGTCTTGATTTTTTTGAATCTCTATTAAGTAGGATGGTAACGTTAATTCCTTTAAGCTTTGTGCCCATCCAAATGATGGCCCTTGAGTAGATGGACAATGCTCGCTTTATACTCTTGTAATGGCAGAGTTTGATGCACCAATCAATCTCACAACGACAAAGGAACTTGCCATCATAGTTTGGTAGGAAAACATCATGAAACAAATTGCTGCAAAATAAATCAAAGTTAGAATATGAGAAACTCTTAACAAGATGAATGGAAATAGCAAACCATGGTGGATGTTTAATGGGCGTTGGTTGCTGAATTTTCTTCAAGAACGGCAATGCACTTGGAATGTCAATGATCATATCTCTTGGAACTTTAAGTGTCACAACCTTTGAAACGTCAAGGGATGTGTCTTGTGGATCACCAAAAGTCACACTCACTGGTTCTTTAAAGGACATGTTTCTTGAATCATCAACTTGGAAAGATACGTCTCTTGGAATATCCTGCAAGACAAAAGAAAGAATAGGAGAAAAAGTAGGGTTAAATAAAATATGTTTTTCTTTCTCCTCTTCATCTCCAAACTCATTCTTTTCAACTCTCTCATTTTTAACTCCAACTTTTCTTACATCCACTTTCTCATTTTCATTCTTTTCATTTTCAACTCCATCTATTTTTCCTTCTTCAAAATGTTCTTTTTCTATTACTTTCTCTTTGATTTCTTCCTCATTTTAGCTCTCATTCCAAGCTGCAATCCTCTTGCTTAATTGGATATGATCATAATGCACTTGGCTTGGATTTAAGGGTGCCAAAATAAACTTCTTTCCCTCGAACATGAAAGAGAAGCGGTTGGTGAATCCGTTATAGGTGGCTCTTTTGTCAAACTATCATGGATTTCCTAATAAGATATGACTTTCACTCATGGGCACTACGTCATGCAAGACTTCATCTTTGTATTTCCCAATTGAAAATAGAATCTGTACTTGCTTGTTGACCTTTAGTTCACCTATATCGTTCAACCACTGTAACTTGCAGGGATTCGGATGTTTAATGGTCTTTAGGCCAAGTTGTCCAACCATCAAAGTATTGGCCACGTTGGTGCAACCTCTAACGATGATCATAGAACACACTTTTTCATTCAAATGGCATCAAGTGTAGAAGAAGTTCTCCCTTTGCCTGTCTCCATCCATGGTTGTAGGTTCAATGTCCTTTTAACTACAAGAATCATGTATGAAGTAGATGGAAGAGAATCTTGTGTCATTGTTAGTGATAAACTAAGAATTGAAATGAAAAGACCTTACCATAAAAAATCTCTCAACAAAGCCTCACTGATCGAGTAGTGCAATCTTGGATTTGGAAGCCTTCAATCAAGTTGTTGCAAGAACTAGGAGCTCGAGACTCAATCAAGAAAGCTTTGGGCAGATATGAAAATTCAAGAGAAAAGATGAGGGCTTTTCTTGAAAATTTCAGATTTAATGCTGGAAATTAAAAGAAACAAAAATAAGAAGAAAGATTAGAAGATGATTAATAAGAATAGAAACAAAAAGTGATAGAGTAGCGCAATCTTGGATTTGGAAGCCTTCAATCAAGTTGTTGCAAGAACTAGGAGCTCTAGACTCAATCAAGGAAGTTTGGGCAAATCTGAAAATTCAAGAGAAAAGAGAAGGGATTTTCTTGAATTTTTCAGATTCAAGGCTGGAAATTTAGAGAAAGAAAGACGAGATGAAGGATTAGATGATAAGAAATAAGAATATAAATAAAAAGATGAGAAAAGATTAAGAAGAAGATAGGTAAAACAAATCTGAAAATTCCAGTTTTGTTTATGGAATTATGGAAGATGGTGTGAAGGTTGAAGATGAAGATGGCTTGCGAATTGTTGATGTTGTTTTGTCCTCGGCACCCTCTTAGACTCAATTATCTAAGCAAGCAACCTCAAGCGGCTAACCCACCCTCCTAGACGCGATTATCTAGGCAAGCAAGAGTGTGAAGATGATCTCCCTCACAAGAACTCGTCGAACTTATGTTGAAGAAGACTTCGAAGGCACAAGTAATCAGCACTTGCAAAAACAAACTCACTAAATATTTCATAATCAAATAAAATCTTGAAAATTCGTAATTATCCAAAAATCCCGTATTAATCTCGTATAGGAATTTCTGCATGCGTTGTCTTCGCTAAAATAGACGTATTTTGAGATCCAGATGTCCGATTGAGGCGTTTCAAGATGCGTTGGAAAGCTAATTTGCAGGCGGACAAGTTTTAAGAAGACATGTTGACCCATAAATGCTTGGATCCCATCCAAAAATGCTTCGCAAGTTGACTGATGTTTCTGACTTGCAAAGCAGTTTCAACTTCTTTTCCAAGATGATTATTTTGACCCCTCTCGTGCTTCGTATCAGAAGAAAGCATCATCCTTTTATAGATGAAGGGTGGCTTTAACCTAAAGCTAAGAATGAATAAAATAAACAAACAAATCTGGTCCATTAAATTGGACTCGATCTAACGGCTTGGGAGAAGGGTGGCTGGTTCCTAAAGTATATAAAACCCTAAAAGCATAATTTAAATGTTAATAATTAGGTTGGGTTAAGTTTAATTCGTTCAAAGCCTTATATGTTAGCTTTTGGGCTGAATTTTACAAAATCCCGTGATAATCACGTATCCAGTTTTCTGCATGCGCAGTCTTCAGTAAATTGGACGTATCTTGAGTTCCCGATGTCCGTCTGATGCGTTTCAAGATACGTTGGAAAGGTAACTAAATGAAGGACAATTTGTTAGAGACAACTCGACCCAAAAATGCCTGGATCCCATCCGAAAACTCATGGCAAGTTGGCTGACTTTCCAGACTTCACAAACAGATTCAGTTTCTTATCCAAGATGCATTGTTTTTTACCTCCTATGCGTGCATTGTTTTGGCCTTTATTGTTTGCATCGAACAACTTCAACTTCTTGTCTAATATGAGTAATTTGACCCCACTCATGCATGTATCATTCCCCCACTCCTCAAAAGGATTCTTCATCGAATCTAAATCGGCAATGAGAGAACAATCATCAACTTCAATTGAAAAGGCTTTTTTGTTGTATGTGGAGTGATCTAATTGAGCTCCTCTCAATGGTTCAACAAAATTATGAAAAAATAAGACAATACTACTCGAACATTTGTAATGATTAGTCAAAACAAAATCACTCGTCGCGTTCTTTTTCTTTTGGGCTTTGTGTGACTTTTACCTCATATGTATTTTCACTCACCAAATTTGGGTCATTAATTTGACTTTTTTCACTCTCTGCCTCTTTACTCTCAGTCTTTTGTATCTCACATCCCAAAATTTATCATCAATGTACAATTTCTGTAGAGGAGAAAGTGTTTCTAACGGGATGATAGGACAAGAATTAAATGAAGGGTTAGAATTACACTTACTTTCTTTGTGGGGAGGTGATGAGAGTATAGCAAGTGGACCTACTACTTCACATGAGGGAATAGAAGCATTGTCATCTTGTCTAATGTGTTCACTATCACTATCCTTTTGTTTGGGAGATGGTTCTTCTCCAACATCAACATTTGTACGAAGAGAATCATGTGTACCTTCTGGTTTTGGGATGTCTTCATGGTTGGTTGCTGTTACGAGGTTGTCCATTGATGTAGGCCTCCTTTGGTTGTGTCAGATCTAGGATCGAAGTAAGATTTCCCATGTAGAAGTGGGGCTGCAAAAGAAGATGTTGAAAGTATAGTTTATGGTGTGTAAGGGACTGGAATTTGGTGTTGAAATGCAGAATGAAAGAAGGTAGAATATTGCTGGAAATTTAGGATGGAGAAAGGTTGAAGATGAATGCTTGAAGAAGAAATAATGGTGGAAATGGCTGCTGGAAATTTTAGTGAAGAAGAAAGGTTTTAAGTTGCTGGAAAATGAAATAAAAAAAAACAAGGAACAAGGAAGACACACTTGATCTAACGCTAAGAATAAATAAAATAAACAAAGAAATCTGGTCCATTAAATTGGACTTGATCTAACGGCTTGGGAGAAGAGTGGTTAGTTCCTAAAGTATATAAAACCCTAAAAACATAATTTAATTGTTAATAATTAGGTTGGGTTAAGTTTAATTTGTCCAAAGCCTTATTATTATGTTAGCTTTTGGGCTGAAGTTTACAAAATCCCGTAATAATCCTTATCTAGTTTTCTATATGCGCAGTCTTCAGTAAATTGGATGTATCTTGAGTTCTCGATGTTCGATTGGGTTAAGGTAACTAAATGGCGTACAATTTGTTAGAAGACAACTCGACCCAGAAATGCATGGATCTCATTCAAAAACTCATCGCAAGTTGGCTGACTTTCCGGACTTCAAAAAACAGATTTAGTTTCTTGTCCAAGATGCACCGTTTTTGACCTCTTATGCGCGCATTGTTTTGGCCTTTATTGTTTACATCAAACAACTTCAACTTCTTGTCCAATATAAGTAATTTGACCCCGGTCATGAATGTATCAGTAGAACTAGGAACCAAAGATATCAAAGGTTTCGATTCAACAAGAAAAACTTGAAGGATCATAAAGTTCTCAAAAGAACAAAAGAGATAAAGACTCTAAAATTTCTGAAATCGAAGTTATGTTTTACAATTGAAATATCAGTCTTTATATATAGGCTTTATAAAATGAAGTGATCAGCTAACATTCCTAGGGTGGCATAAAGGGATAATGAATTAAAAAAAGAAACTTGAAATGAGTGCCTTTGCCGCCCAATATAATCATAAGCAAGCATGTCAATTTCAATGTGCATGTAAGTAGGTCACATGCAAGGACCTCTAAAATTGCCGTCCAATTGTGAATATAAGCAAGCATGTCAATTTCAATGTAAACATAAGCAAGCAGGTCACATGCAAGCACCTCAAGCAGACACCTCCGAAGCCAAGCAAGCACCTCTAGAAAACACGTCCTAAGCCAAGCAAGCATCTCAAGCAAGCACCTCTCCAATAGTCACAACTCCCTAGTGATGTGTTTATTCATTGCCCTTGCATAATACCTCTAAATACGAGAAATATGATTAGAAATAAACAATGTAATATGATTCATGCTAAATGTATAAATATATATTATATGATTCAACGTACTCTAATGCTGGTAAAATAAACAACGAAAAACATAATAGAAAACATGAACACACTAAAATAATAATAAAAAATGGAACGCATGCATCAGAAATAAATAATGCAACACGTTGCATGGACTCTCTTTCACGTTGCAAGGCGTTGGTTCAACATCGATAGCTTCAATAATCTTCCATGCATGAATGCACTTGTTGCTGATTGCATCTCTAAACTTCCTTGCCCTTGCACGAGTAATGGGGCCTAAGGGAAATTCCTCCGAGTCCAAGGGTGGTGGTGGTGGTGATGCCATGATCTCATCAGGAGGGCTGGAAAGATGCATTGAAGACAAGAAGTTGAAATTGTTTTCTAAGTCTGGAAAATTAGTTGACTTTAGGTGACTTTTCGAATGAGATCCAGGAATTTCTGGGTCGAGTTGCCATCTAAAGAATTGACTATCATTCAGTTACCTTTCCAACGCATCTTGAAATGCATCATTTTGATGTTGGGAACTCAATATACGTCCATTTTACTGAAGGTTGCGCATGTATAGAAAACTGGATACGGGATTATTACAGGATTTTGTAAAAATCAGCCCAAAAGTTAACATATAAGGCTTTGGACGAATTAAATATAACCCAATGTATTTATTATCATTTAAATTGCTGTTTTTAAGGTTTTATATACTTTAGGAACCAGCCACCCTTCTCCCAAAAAGTTAGATCAAGTCCAATTTAATGGACCGGATTTCTTTGTTTATTTTATTCATTCTTAGCTTTAGGTTAAAGCCATCCTTCATCTATAAAAGGGTGATGCTTTCTTCTTTGTTTTTCAGATTTTCATTGATTAATAAAAAGTTCTCTTTTGAGATTTTAGTATTCTTTGAATGCATGTTTGCAAGTGTTCGGTAAACTTGTCCAGAAGCCATCTTCAACGTTTCAACCCGGTTGATTGTTGCTGAGCCTATCTAATTGCGGGTAGGAGGGTCGGTTTTAAGTCATATCACGAAGGTTGCCTAGTTAATCGCGACTAGGAGGGTTCTGCGGGCAAATTCTTCAATTCCACAAACCATCTCCATCTCTTCTTCACGTCCAAACACCATCTCCATCAAATTAAAGATCTGGAAAAAATCATATTTGGTTCTTTATCCTTCTTCCTTTAATCGTTTATCTTCTTTTCATTTTATTTTTGTTATTCATCTACTAATCCTTCATCTTGTTTTTGTTTCTTTAAATTTTCAACCTTAATTCTGAAATTTTCAAGAAACTCCCAACAATTTTCTCTTGAAATTTCAAATTTGTTCCTAACTTCCTTGCTCGAGTCTAAAGCCCTAGGTTTACCTCGAAGTAACCAAATTGAAGGTTCCCTCGTCCCTAGACAGCCTCCTATCAACATGGGTGAATGATATTAGTTCAAGACAGCTCGAGGATACTTGGTTCATCTCAAAGGCATCACTACTGAAATTGAAGTTTCCCTCGTCCCTAGACAACCTTCTATCATTTGGTACCAGATTGGGCCGATTCTTGGGCAAATTTTTGACTTTTTAGGTGAAAATTTTGGAGAAAGAGAAAATTCACAAAAACCAAAAGAATGAATTTTGAGCTAAAATTTTCCAGATCATATCTACACCATTTTAGGAGTCATCACACAAAATTTTAGAATTTTTTGACTTCGGGAACACCTCGAACGAAGTGGATCAAGTTGCTGCAAATTTCATTGTTTTTTGGGTTTTCTGATTTTCTTTCATTCTTAACTATTAGTTTTCCTTTGTTTTAGCTTTTTTTAATTCTTATACATCTTCTAGCACCTTCTTGTTTCTTGTGTTAGTAGAAATTTAAAAGTTGCATAAATTGCTTCTTCCTTGCAACTCAATTCAATTGGTGTAATACCATTCCTTGGACTCCTAGAGCCTTTGTTTGGAGTGAATAACGTTGAGGATTTGGTTTGTTTTTCTTTTTTTTTGTGAAATTTCAGGATGTGTTACACTTGTCGCACTAAACCTTCTTTGGCTATACCAACGCACAATATCCCTCCATTCGAAGGAACATCCGACCCAAATGCTTATTGTGAATGGGAGTATGAGATCGATGATATGTTTTATAAGCATTGTGATACGGTAACCTGTTCGTTAGCTATCAGAGGATTCAGTAACCATGCTACTATTTGGTGGAATAGATTAGTGAATGACAGAAAGTTTTATGGAAAACGACAGATTGATTCCTGGAGTGAATTAAAGCGGATCATGAGGATTCATTATGTCCCACCAGAATATTATGAGGACGTCAAGAGAAAGCTTCAATGATTGACACAGGGTACAATGTCCGTGGAAAAGTGCTTCAACACCATGCTAGTACTTATGCACTGAGCTGATATCATTGAAAAATAACGAGACGTGGTAAAATGATTCTATTTCGGATTAAATGAAGAGATAGCTAACAATGAATTCCAACCGTATGAAAATTTGATGTATTTTGTCGAACAAGCAATCCGAATCGAACATCAACGATGTTAGTCCACAGCCCGTCAGATGTCATACTCATCCATTGATATAGGTACATCTTGATAGAGTAGCGCAAATTCGAATAAAGAGAAAAACAAAACAAACCAAAATAAAGAACAAATCTAAAAATTCAGATTTGCTTATGGTGGTGGCGTCAATGGAGGAAGCTTGAATATGTGGAGATGGCGTGATGAATTGATAGGTGTTGTTTTTTCCTCGGCACCCTCTTAGACGCAATTATCTAAGCAAGCAATCTCAAGCGGCTCTAACCCACCCTCCTAGATACAATTACCTAGGCAAGCAAGAGTGTGAAGATGATTTCCCTCACAAGAACTCGATGATCTTATGTTGAAGATGGCTTCTAGACAAGTTTACCGAACACTTGCAAACTCAAAGAATACTAAAATCTCCAAAGAGAACTTTTTACTAATCAATGAAATCTGAATTACAATATGGGTGAAGCCTCCTTTATATAGTCCACGGAGAAGTTTTAATCCTACTAAACTTAGGAATTAAATACAATAAATAAATGCTAAAATCTAATCTCCTAATTAGATAAGTAACTTCTAATAATAAATAAATGCTAAAAATAAAATCTTAATTAAATAAATCTGATCCTAATAGATATTGCATAATCCTATGTTGATTTAAATTACAAATAATCAAATAAAATCTTGAAAATTCGTAATTATCTAAAAAAAACCCATATTAATCTCGTATAGGAATTTCTGCATGCGTTGTCTTCACTAAAATAGACGTATCTTGAGATCCATATGTCCGATTGAGGCGTTTCAAGATGCATTGGAAAGCTAATTTGCAGGCGGATAAGTTTTAAGAAGACATGTTGACCCATAAATGCATGGATCCCATCCAAAAATGCTTCGCAAGTTGACTGATGTTTCTGACTTGCAAAGCAGTTTCAACTTCTTTTCCAAGATGATTATTTTGACCCCTCTCATGCTCGTATCATTCCCCCACTCATCAAAAAGATTCGCCCTCGAATCTAAATCGATAAATGGAGGAAGTTCATCAAAGTACCATAGAAGAGAAGACGTCTTGAAGGATCCTTTTGCAGAGTCTCTTTTTGCAATGTAATTTACAAGTTCCTTCTCATTGGGATCATCACGATTGTTCTTTTGGTCGCAAAGTAACTCATTCTCATCTTCAAAATTTGTTATTAATGCTAAAAGAGGAATAAGCATAAATAGAATTCTGAAAACATTCAATGATACCTTTTGATTGTAAGGTACCTTCGTCGGTGTTTGTCGTTTGATGATGATCATCGTGAATCGTAATAGTAGGTTCGTCACTGGAAACAAACACACTACTTATAATTTCTTCCTCATCAATAGGCAAGGTTAAAATCTCGATGGTATTGTCTTCCTCATGTTCTTTAGAAGAACAAATTTCTTGATCATGCTCCGAATCACATATTTCAATATCATTAGAAGACATGAATTCAGACAACATATCTCTCAAAATTTTTTCTTGAAAATAAAACTTATCTGGACAATCATACCCTGAATGATCTAGTCGACAACAATAGTGACATCGAGTCCCCAAAAGGGTAAAATCCAATACGTTGCTCAATGACATCCTCAAGAACGACCTAATCTGATACCAAATGATAGAGAAGCGCAATCTTGGATTTGGAAGCCTTCAATCAAGTTGTTGCAAGAACTAGGAGCTCTAGACTCAATCAAGGAAGTTTGGGCAGATCTAAAAATTCAAGAGAAAAGAGAAGGGATTTTCTTGAATTTTTCAAATTCAAGGCTGGAAATTTAAAGAAAGAAAGATGAGATGAAGGATTAGATGATAAGAAATAAGAATATAAATAAAAAGATGAGAAAAGATTAAGAAGAAGATAGGTAAAACAAATCTGAAAATTCCAGTTTTGTTTATGGAATTATGGAAGATGGTGTGAAGGTTGAAGATGGAGATGGCGTGATGAATTGATAGTTGTTGTTTTGTCATCGGCACCCTCTTAGACACAATTATCTATGCAAGCAACCTCAAGCGGCTCTAACCCACCCTCCTAGATGCAATTACCTAGGCAAGCAAGAGTGTGAAGGTGATCTCCCTCACAAGAACTCGATGATCTTAGGTTGAAGATGGCTTCTAGACAAGTTTACCGAACACTTGCAAACTCAAAGAATACTAAAATCTCCAAAGAGAACTTTTTACTAATCAATGAAATCTGAATTACAATGTGGGTGAAGCCTCCTTTATACAGGCCATGGAGAAGTTTTAATCCTACTAAACTTAGGAATTAAATACAATAAATAAATGTTAAAATCTAATCTCCTAATTAGATAAGTAACTTCTAATAATAAATAAATGCTAAAAATAAGATCTTAATTAAATAAATCTGATCCTAATAGATATTGCATAATCCTATGTTGATTTAAATTACAAATAATCAAATAAAATATTGAAAATTCGTAATTATCCAAAAATCCCGTATTAATCTCGTATAGGAATTTCTGCATGCGTTGTCTTCGCTAAAATAGACGTATCTTGAGATCCAGATGTCCGATTGAGGCGTTTCAAGATGCGTTGGAAAGCTAATTTGCAGGCGGACAAGTTTTAAGAAGACATGTTGACCCATAAATGTCTGGATCCCATCCAAAAATGCTTCGCAAGTTGACTGATGTTTCTGACTTGCAAAGCAGTTTCAACTTCTTTTCCAAGATGATTATTTTGACCCCTCTCATGCTCGTATCACATCTCCACCTTTCACTTTTCATAACCCTACTAATAACCATGTCGATTCTAGTAGGACAAATTTGAAGGAAGAAGACTCATCCCTAGTCCAAGGGGATAGTGCAGACAAACCACTGAAGAGTCATGGTACAAAGGTTGTCAAAATCTACTCTTGTCCTATGACGAGGAAGAAATTATCTATCCTGAAGAATGGTGGGAGGATGCTGACTTGTCGTGACAGAAAATGATCATCATCCAATGGAAAATACCGACGATGATGTGAATAAGTTACATTATGACCCAAATGCGACCGATGATTATGCTGCCAATGAGAAGGAAATCGTACATAACATGACCGAAGGACACTCGAAACAAGAATCCTTCAACACGACTTATCTCCTACGATACTTTGATGACCTAGTCCCCATCACCGATTTAGATTCGGGGATGAATCTTTTTGACCAGTGGGGGAATGATACATGCATATGAGGGCTAGAAATATGCATTAAAGACAAGAAGTTGACACTGTGTCACATGCCCGATTTTCTTCCCTTTGCTACTTAGATTCGAGGACGAATCCTTTTGAGGAAAGAGAGGATGATACATGCATGGGAGGGCTGAAAAAATGCATTGAAGACAAGAAATTGAAATTGTTTTCTAAGTCTGGAAAATTAGTTGACTTGAGATGACTTTTCGAATATGATCCGGCCATTTCTGGGTTGAGTTGCCTTCAAAAGAATTGACCGTCATTCTGATGTCGGGAACCCAAGATACATCCATTTTACTGAAGACTACGCATGAAAAAACTGGATACGGGATTTTGTAAAATTCATCCCAAAAGCTAACATATAAGGCTTTGGACGAATTAAACATAACACAATGTATTTATTGTCATTTAAATTGATTTTTTAGGGTTTTATATACTTTAGGAACCAACCACCCTTCTCCCAAGCTGTTAGATCAAGTCCAATTTAATGGACCAGGTTTCTTTGTTTATTTTATTCATTCTTAGCTTTAGGTTAAAGCCATCCTTCATCTATAAAACGATGCTTTCTTCTTTGTTTTTCAGATTTTCATTGATTAATAAAAAGTTCTCTTTTGAGATTTTAGTATTCTTTGAATACGTGTTTGCAAGTGTTCAATAAACTTGTCTAGAAGCCATCTTCAATGTTTCAACTGGGTTGATTGTTGCTAATCTTCACACTCCGGGTTGCCTATATAACTGCTGATAGGAGGGTCGATTTTAAGCCATATCATGGAGGTTGCCTAGTGAATCGCGACTAGGAGGGTTCTGCGGGCAAATTCTTCAATTCCAAAAACCATCTCCATCTCTTCTTCACGTCCAAACACTATCTCCATCAAATTAAAAATCTAGAAAAATTCAAATTTGATTCTTTATCCTTCTTCCTTTAATCGTTTATCTTATTTTCATTTTATTCTTGTTATTCATCTACTAATCCTTCATCTTATTTTTGTTTCTTTAAATTTTCAGGCTTAATTTTGAAATTTTCAAGAAACTCCCAACAAGTTTCTCTTGAAATTTCAAATTTGTGACTAACTTCCTTGCTCGAGCCTAAAGCCTAAGTTTACTTCGAAGTAACCAAATTGAAGGTTCCCTCGTCCCTAGACAGTCTCCTATCAACATGGGTGAATGATATTAGCTCAAGGCAGCTCAAGGATACTTGGTTCAGCTCAAAGGCATCACTAGGAGCTCAGATTTGCTCACGACTATAGGAGTGCTCGGATTGGCTCAAACTTAAGGAGAACATTCTAAAGGAGCTCACAAGCTTAAAGAACCAGCTCACCTAGCTAAAGTCAGCTCGGAATAGCTCAAATCGGGTTGAAGATTGAACTAGCTAGCTCAGCTCAATTCAGCTCACTCCAAGCTCAACCAGCTCATTTCAGCTTCACCTACACATGCCAGCTCACCACCCCAAGGGTCATGTCCCCTCCTAAGGAACATGTCCCTAGCTAATTGGAGTGAAACACAAATTGATAGAGTAGCACAATCGTGGATTTGGAAGCCTTCAATCAAGTTGTTGCAAAAACTAGAAGCTCTTGACTCAATCAAGCAAGCTGTGTGCAGATCTAAAAATTCAAGAGAATTGAGAAGGGATTTCTTGAAAATTTTAGATTTAAGGATGGAAATTTAAAGAAACAATGACAAAGTGAAAGATTAGAAGATGAATAAAAAATAAAGTTAAAAAGATTGAAAAATGTTGATAAAAGGATAGATAAAACAAATCTGAAATTTCCAGGTTTGTTTATGGCTTATGGATGGCGGCGTGGAGGTAGAAGATGAAGATGGCTTGGCAAAATTGATTTCGTGTTTGTCCTTGGCACCCTCTCATGCGCAATTACCTAAGCAAGCAACCTCAAGTGGCTCTAACCCACCCTCCTAGACGCATTGCCTAGGCAAGCAGGAGTATGAAGATGATCTCCCTCGAACTTGACGATCTTATGTTGAAGAAGACTTCTAAGGCACAAGTTATCAACACTTGTAAAAAAGAACTCACTAAATATTTAATATATCAAAGAAAATATGTTTTACAATGGTGGAGGCTTCATCCTTCTATAGGTGAAGGATAGCTAAAATAATTTAACTTCTACTAAAATAAGGAAAACCTAATTTAATTAAAATAATAAAGAAATCTGGTCCGTTAAATTGAACTTGATCTAACGGCTTAAGAGAAAGGGTAGTTGGTTCCTAAAGTATATAAAACCCTAAAAACATCAGTTTAAATGATAATAAAAACATTGGGCTAAGTTTAAATCGTCCAAAGCCTTATTTGTTAGCTTTTGGGCTGAATTTTACAAAATCCTATAATAATCTCGTATCTAGTTTTTGCATGTGCAGTCTTCAGTAAATTGGGTGTATCTGGAGTTCCCGATGCCCGATTGACACGTTTCAAGATGCTTTGGAAAGGTAACTGAATTATGGTCAATTTATTAGAAGACAACTAGACCCAAAAATGCCGGATCCTATCCAAAAAGTCATTGCAAATTGGCTGACTTTCCAGACTTCACAAATAGATTCAGCTTCTTGTCCAATATGCATTGCTTTAGCCCTGTCATGCACGTATCATAAATGGGCGACAAAATTCATGGAGGGAAAGCCTTTTTGCACCAAAACCAAGTGGATAGAGACACCAAGATGGCCTAACCATCACCAGGCCATTGGAGGGAGTCACGACCCGCCTTTGGAGGGAGACACATGCCTTTCGGCCACCCCTTCATCCATGTAGTGTCCATTTAGCCAAGACTATACAAGCTCATAACCGCTCTAAACAGATCCCAATAGCTCGAGATACTCAAGGACATCAAAAGACAAGCTCACCTAGCTAAGGGCAGCTCGTTGCAGCTCAAGGATTAATGAAGCTTGTTCATCTTGTAGCACAGCTCACTTCTGCTCACCCCTAGCTCCATTAGCTCATCTCAGCTTAAGCTATCTATTTCAACTCAACATCCAAGGGGCATGTTCCTTCCCAAGAGACATGACTACCACCCTTGGAGGGAACACAAAGTGGCACCATTTCCTTAGAGAGAAAATTAGATTTTTTGGGCGGCAAAATGATTAAGGAGGGAGACACCACTTAGCCAAATAAACACCAAGCTTTGGAGGGAGTCACGACCAGCCTTGGAGGGAAACACAAGCTTTGCTGAATAGTTACATGGCTTTCGGCCAAAACCTTTCATTTGTTATAAATAGGACATTTGATTTCATTTGTAAACAACTCATACATTTTCAATATATTTTACTTTATGAGTTTATCTCTCAAATTTTGTTCTTTTTCAAGAACTTTATCGACTTATCAAGCTTTTGCTTGTGGCTTCTTCCTATTGATACTTAGGGTTCTTGGTTTCTTAACAAACGGGTCCAATTCCTAAACACCACCGGAGCATCAAACTTATAAGACAATGAGCTTTGATTTCTATAATATTGCTTCTATCTTTGTTTCTTGTTCACACTTTCACCTTTCATCTTTTCATTTTATTCCTTCACCCAACCGAACCATCACCTTCAAATTCCCTTAACCATTTCATCCCTTTCATCCATTCCAACATACACTATGCCTCCAAACTTCCACAGCCATCATTTCACAACCTTTCATCCATGTCATCATCTTTAAAGCTTTCGGGCATAAGCTTACTTGCATTATACAGTCGGGAACAATCAAGCTTCTCTCAACAACATCAATTGGAGAGTTCTTATTCTTCTCAAAGGATTCAAAAAAATCAAGTAAGTGTGATACATGCATGAGCGGGGTCAAATTACTAATATTGGACAAGAAGCTGAATTTGTTCGATGCAAACAATAAAAGCCAAAACAATGCACGCATAGGAGGTCAAAAACGATGCATCTTGGACATGAAATTGAATATGTTTGTGAAGTTTGGAAAGTCAGCCAACTTGCGACGCGTTTTCGGATGGGATCCGGGCATTTCTGAGTCAAGTTGTCTTCTAATAGATTGTCCATCATTCAGTTAGCTTTCCAACGCATCTTGAAACGTGTCTATCGGACATCAGGAACTCAAGATACGTCCAATTTACTGAAGATTGCGCATGCAGAAAACTGGATACGAGATTATTACGGGATTTTGTAAAATTCAGCCCAAAAGCTAACATATAAGGCTTTGGACGAATTAAACTTAGCCCAATATATTTATTATCATTTAAATTGATGTTTTTAGGGTTTTATATACTTTAGGAACCAGCCACTTAGCCTTTATCAGCTTATCACTTGCCTTATCACCCTATTCCTTGCCACACAAGCACAAGGAGTTTAAAGGCTATTATTTTTTTATTATTTTTAATTAGATTAGGTTTTCCTTGTTTTAGTAGAAGTTAAATTACTTTGTCTATCCTTCACCTATAAAGGATGAAACCTCCATCATTGTAAGACAGATTTTCTTTGATTTATGAAATATTTAGTGAGTTTGTTTTTGCAAGTGCTGATTACTTTGTGCCTTCGAAGTCTTCTTCAACATAAGTTCGACGAGTTCTTGTGAGGGAGATCATCTTCACACTCTTGCTTGCCTAGATAATCGTGTCTAGGAGGGTGGGTTAGAGCCACTTGAGGTTGCTTGCTTAGATAATTGAGTCTAAGAGGGTGTCGAGGACAAAACAACATCAACAATTCGCAAGTCATCTTCATCTTCAACCTTCACACCATCTTCCATAATTCCATAAACAAAGCTGGAATTTTTAGATTTGTTTTACTTATCTATTTCTCAATATTTTTTAATCTTTTTATGTATATTCTTATTTCTTATCATATAATCCTTTATCTTGTCTTTCTTTCTTTAAATTTCCAGCCTTGAATCTAAAAATTTCAAGAAAATCCCTTCTCTTTTTTTCTTGAATTTTCAGATCTGCCCAAACTTCCTTGATTGAGTCTAGAGCTCCTAGTTCTTGCAACAACTTGATTGAAGGCTTCCAAATCCAAGATTGCGCTACTATATCAAAGTGCCTATCTATAATTTCCCTTTTGTGAATAAAAAAAAAGAAAAGCAAAATCAGAGTTCTTATTCTTCTCAAAGAATTCAAAAAAGATCAAAATAAAAAGAGTATGTAAAGTGAAAGAAAATCACAAGGGTGCAGCAAAGCAAAGCAACAAACAACAAGGCTCGAAGAAGACATCAAGATTGATTATTTCTCGAACGAGTTGTAAGTGAGTTCTATGGGACGAATCTTTTTTTCCTTTCTTTATTTTCATTTACTTTCTTTCTTTCTTTCATTTTCATTTTTCTTCTAGCCTACCTTTCTAACTTTTCATTTCCTTTTCCATTACCTTTATATTTTCTTTCCATTTCCCGGCCTAACCTTATTTTTTAGCCAAACACCATCAAGTTAAAGTTTTGACAGGTTTTGAGTAAGTTCTTCTAAAGAGCTTAGTGCGAGAGATTGAGGGGTAAAAGGCACGAGAGTGTGAGTTCAGAAGGGGAAACAAAAGCCATATTCCCGAGAGCAAACATGAGTGAACGAGTGGAGTGACATCTTAACTTTTCCTTGGAGAGAACTTGTGTGGTTTTTGTGAGTGCGTTGTGAGGTTTATTTTTTCTTTTATTTTCACTAACCATGTCGCAGGATTCTTTCAATAATCTATCAACCTTAAGAGGAGAAAATGAGATCCAAGATGTGCTAGATGATGAACAACGATCAAATATCTTTCAAACACATTGCCATGTCCAAGGCAAAGTGTGCTCCATTATCATAGACGGTGGAAGTTGTACCAATATTGCTAGCACTTTGATGGTCAAGAAACTTGGTTTGACAACAACGAAGCATCCAAGTCTATACAAGGTTTAGTGGCTTAATGATGATGAAGAAATCACTATCACAGAACAAGTTGTCATTTCCTTTTCCATCGGAAGATACAAGGATGAAGCAATTTGAGATGTGGCACCCATGCATACCAGCCATCTATTATGGGGAAGGTCGTGGCAATACGATAGACGAGCAATCCATGATGGTTTCACCAATCATTACTCATTTGCATGTGAAGGAAATAATGTTACATTGGCACCTTTATTTCCAAATCAAGTGCTTCAAGATCAAAACCATCTTAAGGAAAGCATTGAAGCTTTGAAGGAGAAAATCAATGAGAGTTCGAATATAGAAGAGCATTTTGAAGAAAAACAAACCGTTGGAGTTGAAAATGAAATGAATGAAAATGAAGAAGTGGATGTAAGAAAAGTTGGAGTTGAAAATGAGATAGTTAAAAAGAATGAGTTTGGAGATGAAGAGGAGAAAGAAAATTTTATACAATCCTATTTCATTCACTACTCATTTTCAGCGATGGAATGAAGAACGGAGACATGGGTTTTGCTCGCCTTGTTTCCAAAAATCTGATGGTGACAATGATGCAATGAGTCGACTTCCAACGGTGTCAGAATTGATGAAAAAATAGAGGCGGCAAGGGTTTGGGTTACTACCGCATATTTAACCAAAACTCCACGGTGAACGGTAGACGTTCACCGAGATTGGAGGTCAGGGGTGAGATCAGGACGTCGTGGTGCTTCTAGCGATGTAGGCGGTGTTGGCCATGGTGCGGCGGTGACGTCGATTGGCCTGAAGTCGGGGAGAGAAATTAAGAGGATTCTTGAATTTGGTAAAGGGCTGAATAAAAAAACTGAAATATGAAAGGTCACAAATCCAATTTCATTATTTTCACTAAGACCGAATTGAAATGGGTTTAATATTTATGGTGGTAACTTACATCAAAACTGAGCCTTAGCTCAAATGGTTACCTCACTTGTCTTTGTAGCCAAGGTCACGGGTTCAAACCCCTTTGGCTGCATTTTTTTCTTTTTTATTTTTTTCATTTTTATTTTTTTCATTTTTTAGGGTGTTACATGTAAACCAATATAATTGATGATGTATCATGAGATGGACTATGTTGTTTAATATGATTTAAACATGTTTTACTCTTTAAGCCTTGCATTGGTAGTATTCATGAGAAAGCTTAAATTGAGGGTAGCAAATGGGATTTTGTTGTTAATCCATTATACATGTTGCATATGGTTTAATATGTTGTTTTAGATACGTTAAGTGCATGGTTTTGATATCGCATGATGGGGATTTGATAATTGAAAAGTGTTTTGGAAAGTGGTTTTCAAAAGGAATGTTAAATGGTTTAAAATGCATTGATGGTGGTTGGTTTTTGAGCATTCCTCACTAAGCCTTGTGTGCTTACGCTCTCTTTTTTCCATCAACGCAGAGAATTAAAGGTCAAAGGCAGCGAGGAAGCAAGGAAGGAATTCCAAGGACTTGTTTTCAAAGTATGGTTTGGAACGTTATATAGTAGTAATAAGGGCAATGTGTCAAATGTTGTTTTGGGAGGGTTATTTGGTGAACTCCGTGTATGTGCAAGTTTTGATTGTTGGTTTGGTTTTGTAAGTGGGTTAAAGTGCTTGAGATGTGGATGGATTTATGTTTTGGATGTTGACTAGGAAGCATGCCTATAGACTTTATGATTGATTGTGCTAGACTTGTTAGGCTTGCTTAAGATGTTGGTATGTTGTGGTCAAGCATGTTTCTGATGTTATAAGTTGTTTAGAATTGTGTTGAGGTTGTTTAAAGTGAGCCAAAGTGACATATGTTGGACCTAGAGGTCATTACAGGTCTCAGTTTACCGGTACGGGTACCCAAGGATCGGTACGCGAGGTCTGAAAAGGCTTAAATCATTGAAATAAAGCAGAGGGTATCAGCACACCTAGCCACCGTATTGGTACACGCCTTAAGGAAATATTGCACTGGTTTTGGTATACAGGTTCGAGTACCAGTACAATCCCTTCAATTTTAAAGAATCATACTGATACGCGAGGTACCGTATCGGTACGCTAATTGCTCACTAGAATTTAGAGTTTTTAAGAAATTCATGGGGGATCGGTACGGGTCATGGCCGTATCAATACGGACGGGTCAACACACCATATCAATGTGGTTGTATGTGTACTAGTACGCGTAGACGATATGTTAATTAGATCGTATCGGTACGAGCTTGCCTGTATCGGTACGCTCTATTGATTTTGTGTATGCAATGTGCTAAAGTTTGGAAATCTTGCAACTTGGTCCCTGATTATATAGCTTAACCTCAATTCAAGACATTTACTTGGTTAACATCCCAACGGGTCCACTGTAAAACCATTTAGACATGCACGCCTTAAACGACAATAAAACGGAAGAAAAATAAGATTAAATCACATTTTATGACTTAAAATATTTATTCATGGGCTTCTGAACACGATTATATAGCTTAACCTCATTTTCTGGACTTTTTACTAAGTTAAAATTGAAACGGGTCCACTATAAAGCCCATTTAGAGATGCACTCCTTAAAACCCAATAAAATGGCCACAAAATACGATTAAAGCAAAATTTATTAGTTAAAATATTAGAATATGGGCTTTTGAATATGATTATATAGTTTAACCTCAATTTTAGAACTTTTTACTTGGTTAAAATTCCAACGGGTCCACTGTAAGCCCATTTAGACATGCACGCCTTAAACCCCAACAAAATGATCGCAAAATAAGATTAAATCAAATTTTATGAATTAAAATATTTGATTATGGGCTTTTGAACAAGATTATACAGCTTAACCTCAATTTTAGAACTTTTTATTAGGATAAAATTCCAACGGGTCCACTATAAAGCCCATTTAGACATACACACCTTGAACCCCAACAAAATGGCCGCAAAATAAGATTAAATCAAATTTTATGAATTAAGATATTTAATTATGGGCTTTTTAATATTATTATATAGCTTAAACTCAATTTTAAAACTTTTTACTCGGTTAAAATTCCAACGGGTCCACCGTAAAGCCCATTTAGACTTGCACACCTTAAACCCCGACAGAACGGCCAAAAATAAGATTAAATCACATTTTTTGACTTAAAATATTTATTTATGGGCTTTTGAAATTGATTATATAGCTTAACCTCATTTTCAAAATTTTTACTCGGTTAAAATGTCAACGGATCCATTGTAAAGCCCCTTATTGTAAAGCACATTTAGACATGCACACCTTAAACCCCAAAAAACGGCCAAAAAAAGATTAAATCACTTTTTATGACTTAAAATATTTAGTTATGGGATTTTGAAAATTATTATATAGCTTAACCTCATTTTCAAAAAATTTTACTAGGTTAAAATTCCAACGGGTCTACTGTAAAGCCCATTTAGACATGCACGCCTTAAACCCAACAAAACGGCCACAAAATAAGATTAAATCAAATTTTATGAGTTAAAATATTTGATTATGAGATTTTGAATATGATTATATAGCTTAACCTTAATTTTAGAACTTTTTACTCGGTTAAAATTTCAACGGGTCCACTATAAAGCCCATTTATACATGAACGCCTTAAACCCTAACAAAACGGGCAAAAAATAAGATTAATTCAGATTTTATGAATTAAAATATTTATTTATGAGCTTTTGAACATGATTATATAGCTTAACCTCCTTACAGAAATTTTTACTCAGTTAAAATTCCAACGGGTCCACTGTAAAGCCCATTTAGACATGCACACCTTGAATCCCAACAAAACTTCCAAAAAATAAGATTAAATCACATTATATGACTTATAATATTTAGTTATGGGCTTTTGAACATTATTATATAGCTTAAACTCATTTTCAAAACTTTTTACTCGATTAAAATTCCAACGGGTCCCCTATAAAGCCCATTTAGACATGCACGCCTTAAACCCCAACAAAACTTCCAATGACTTAAAATATTTAGTTATGGGCTTTTGAACATTACTATATAGCTTAACCTTATTTTCAAAACTTTTTACTTGGTTAAAATTCCAACGGGTCCACTATAAAGCCCATTTAGACATGCACGCCTTAAACCCTAGCAAAACAGACGAAAAAATAAAATTTAATCACATTTTATGACTT
Organism: Hibiscus mutabilis; assembly: GCA_019671005.1. Classification (NCBI taxonomy): domain Eukaryota; kingdom Viridiplantae; phylum Streptophyta; class Magnoliopsida; order Malvales; family Malvaceae; genus Hibiscus; species Hibiscus mutabilis. Next base: position 12,195,394 of record CM033754.1, read on the forward strand.
AAAATATTTAGTTATGGTCTTTTGAACATGATTATATAGCTTAACCTTATTTTCAAAAATTTTACTTGGTTAAAATTTCAACGGGTCCAATGTAAAGCCCAATTAGACATGCACGCCTTAAACCCCAACAAAATGGCTGCAAAATAAGATTAAATCATATTTTATGACTTAAAATATTTAGTTATGGGCTTCTGAACATTATTATATAGCTTAACCTCATTTTCAAAACTTTTTACTCGGTTAAAATTCCAACACTATAACGCCCATTTAGACATGCACGCCTTAAACCCCAACAAAATGGACGAAAAATAAGATTAAATCATATGTTATGACTTACAATATTTAGTTATGGGCTTTTGAACATGATTATATAACTTAACCTCATTTTCAGAAATTTTTACTCGGTTAAAATTCCAACGGGTCGACTGTAAAGCCCATTTAGACATGTACGCCTTAAACCCTAACAAAACAGCCAAAAAATAAGATTAAATCACATTTTATGTGTAACACCCCTTTCCCAGCCTGGTAGGGAACTGGGTCGGGGTGTGTTACTGGAAGGTAATTTGGTGTTTGGTATAGTGTTTTATACATTATTTTATGAAACGTTTAAGGTTTGGTGTTTCATGCAATACAATAACGTCATGGTAGGGTCTCATGATTGATACACAATTAGTCTTACCAGTTCATTTACCAATTTTAAACTTTTATAATCGTTAGGGACTAAAACGTAATTTTTACAAATTATCAGTTCTTTAACGGGAATTCTTTTTACCAACTTGAAATTAAACATATAAACAGTAATCTTGTAAAGTTTCAGTGTATTCAGAGATCATTTACATATCCAATTTAGTCTTTTATTATTCTGAGACCAATCTGTAAAAGTCTAAAAATTCATTTTAATCACATTTAACAGAATTAACTAACCTCGTTCCAATATGCCTTATGGCTGTATCAATACGGCCTAGAAAAGTTTGGTAATTTAGTTATGGACAGAAGGGTCGTATCGATACAGGTTCTACCGTATCGATACGCTAAGCTTATTCTCAGTATTAAAGGATTCCAGTAACAATTTACTGTACCGGTACGGACTATGTCGTTTCGGTCCGCCCTCTTGACCGTTAAAATGGTTAAGCTCGTATCAATATTGAGTATCAATACGCGTAACCAATAATTCCATTTTTATTCAGGTTTGATATAACGTACCGATACACTCTCTAACCGTATCGGTACAGTGCAACAGTAAAATTCCAGTGACTAGAGACCGTACCGATACGCACTGTACAGTATCGGTACGCCTCTTTGACCAACGTTGACTTGGTCCAAATATGAAAAACCGTACAGATACACCACCACCCATATCGGTACGCCCTGGTTTGTAATGACAGGTTTTATCTGGTTTTAACCAATTTTAACCCATCAAATGAAGTCCAAATGCAATGAAATTTTACCAGTGAGTTACTAATAGCCAAATCTAATAGCATACAAAATCTCAAAGCATTTTGAACAGATTTACCTAGTTTTCCACTTTTTAGCCCAATATGCATGTTTTTAACCCTATTTAGCCATTACCAAAAGTTCATTTTAGGCCTTTATAACATACCATTCTCATATATGACATACATGCAACAAAAAGGCTAAAAGGGACTTATACAACCATTATGCCACCATTCTAGGAGTACGTAGGATAGGTATACATTACAATAACCTTTGGTGACTTGCCAAAAACCTTCAAAAGCTTGTCCGATCTCCAACTCAACCTTGCTTAACCTGAAAATGCATGAAGATGGATACATTAGGCATACTTTTCCTAGTGAGGTAGTCATAAACGATATCAATAAATGATATGCATTCGGATGCATGCTTGGTCAATTTTTCAATGATACATGATCAATAACAAGGCATCAATAGCCAATGATAGCATGTCAATGTTCAATATCGATAGTCCTTTAATTCAATATTAACCCTTAGATCGACTCAAGATAGTGGATACTTCCTCCGCCTCGCCAATATAAAGGTCGTAGCCCAAGGACCGTAGTCCACCCGTACCAATGAGCTCATGAATCCTATGGCATGCTAATTGTATCCAATATCCACTCGAATCCAAGGTCAACTAATTTAGGCCAATATTCAATACATTATCAATGCCAATAAGTTCAATGATCCGATAACAATAAATTGACCCTAAGGTCCATTTCAATGATTCGGTAATAATATTAATAAGTTCGATAATTCGGTGACAATGATCAATACCAATGACAATATTTCTTTAGTCGATGTCTAATGACCAATGACAATAACAATAATCTTTCTAATGCTATGTTAATGTTCATACTTGATGCTTAGATGACAATGATCAATATTCAATAGTTCAATGACTATGGCCAATATCCAATGATTCAATGACAATGATCCATAATCGATGAGTAATATCAATGATCAATAGTTTAATGAGGAAGCTTACCGAAGCTTACCAATACACCCCTCAAAAGGGTTCGATGCAATGACCTTAAATCCAATGTTAGCTATATCATATTCAATGAAAATAAAATCAAGAAAGGCACCTAGCCTAATCCCGAGACTTCGACTACACTCACCTCAAAATCCGAAGCTACTACGGCTCTCGGATGACAACCCCCTTGCACTTAGCCTTCAATGGAGATGATGGCCCTTCCTCCAACACTTGAGCTAGGCATAAGTTAGGGGAAATAGTTAGAATCAAAACTATTTATTCAAAATCAACATTTAAGCTTATTTAAATCTTGGAGACAATATTATTTCCATGGATTAAAGCTTTCAGCACATGGGTATAACCTTGACTTTCAAGACTTTAATCTTGAAATTAAACTTCAAGGATTCATGGAATCAATAAATTGTTTGATGGGTTTTACTCACCAATCCAAGAACTTTAATTTGATGTAGAGAAATCAAAGGAAGCTTAAGAAACTAAGTGAGGTGCTTGCTTGAGCTTGGTGAAGAAGATGGAAATGCTGGTGCTTGCTTAGCTTTGGTGGAAAGCTTGAAGAAAGATGAAGGCTTATAGTCTCGGTTAACTCCTATCACTTTTACACTTTCTTCCTTTTACCCTTTTTCCTTAATAGCCGTGTAGTTTACCTTGATTGATGGTTGCCTCCCAAGCAACCAATCAAATGGTTTCCTAGCTTGGAAGGAAACCTTAGCAAACAATAAAATAATTTCCTAATCAATTTCCAATTCACGTTGTCATCTTTTATGACAATAGCCCATCATCTTCACGTGAAACTAGCCAAGCAAAGAGGTGACTCACACCTCTAGTTGGTATAATTACGAGGGTGGTCCCTTAACTTTCTAAAGTTTGCATTTTTACCACTTAACTTTTAATTTTTACAATTTAGTCACCAAAAGACTTTCAATTCACTCAATAAGGTCCAAGATCAACAATTTAGCTCAATTGAAGTTCATTACAATACAATTGAGTACATTTTATGACTTAAAATATTTAGTTATGGGCTTTTGAAGATGAATATACAACTTAACCTCAATTTAAAAAACTTTTAGTCGGTTAAAATTTCAACATGTCCACTTTAAAGCCCATTTAGACACACACGACTTAGATCCCAACAAAACAGACAAAAAATAAGATTAAATCGCATTTTGTGACTTAAAATATTTAGTTATGGGCTTTCGAACATGATTATATAGCTTAACCTTATTTTTAGAAATTTTTACTTGGTTAAAATTCCAACGGGTCCCCTGTAAAGCCCATTTAGACATGCACGCCTTAACCTCAATTTTAGAACTTTTTATTCGATCACGGACAATATCCTTGTTGCTCAGGAACTGGTGCATTCCTCAATTCTAAAGGATCATATCCCTATCGGGCTCTGCATTAAAATTAAACATGAAAAAGGCGTTCGATCATGTGGAGTGGCCTTTTCGACAGTAGATTATGCTTAGGATGGGCTTTGCTGCTTCTTGGGTGGATATTATTATGCGTTGTATTTCAACAATTTATTTTACCACTCGTGTAAATAGCTCTCTTTCGCCAATTTTCTATCCCAAGCGAGGCTTAAGATAGGGCGATCCTTTTCCCCGTTCTTATTCCTTTTTTGCACCCAAGGCCCTACGACAACCCTCATCGCCGAGCAACAGGCTGGCCGGCTCCCGAGCCTTGGTACCCATCGCTATAATCACTAATTTTGTCTGAATTCTTTTTAATTTGATTACTTGGGTTTAATTACTATAATTACTATTAATTTTTCTTGTTATATTGTATAATATTATTAATATAATATTATATGTTATTATTAATTATTATATTATTATTATCAAAACCCAAAATACTATTAAGTATTATTGTTTATTATTTTGTTTTTTTAATGTCTTTTATTACTATTATTTTCGTTTTGATGGCGTAGATTAATTATTATTATTATTATATTACTTATCATTTTGTTGTTATTATATTATTTTACGTATAATGATCATTATAACGATTTTGGTTTGTTATCTCATTGTTATTATTATATATTATTATTATTTTTCTTGTTATTATTATTACTAAATAGTATTATATCAAACAAAATAATAATAATATAATATTAATTAACTAAATAAAGCCCAAGTGTATTTTTATAGAGTTCATTTACATGCTTTCATACAACCCAAAGAATAAATAAATACATGCGGACCGTTTATTGCGCAGCTGGTTGCCCGATCAGATCTGACGGTTCAAGATCAACGCCGAAGCAGCTTCTGGAAGCATCACGCCCCCACGCGCTCGGCCAGATAAACCCCCTGGATCTTTAGTAGCCATCCACGCGCGCGTGGGAGCCACCTCCCAGACGTTTCAGTTGCCTGTCACGATCGCGCTCCTCTTCGGCTCTTCAGTGGCCACATCGGCGTACGGCAGCCACCACATTGCACTGGTCCCCTCCCCTCCATTAACCACCTGCAAAAAAGGACAAGAACAGAGCAGACATGCAAGGACCACAACACAACAGCAACAACAGAGTCTTTTTATTTTGTTCTTATCTTATGTAACTCCTATAAAGCAAGATCCTGAACCATGTAATCCCCGGACAGGTTATTTCGAAAAATCAATACAAAAACAAAAAATTCTAAACTGTTTTCTAGTTTTTTTCTCTTTTATTCGAATATAAAGAAAAAACCACATTAGGGTTTTGCCTTGAAAGGAGGTGGTTACCCGTCGCCGCCGTTAGTCCTCCTCTCGGTTTCTTCTTCCAAACGTCCCGAACTCTAAAGGGGGTTTTGAAACTCAGTAGGTTTTTTTAAATCGTGTTTTGTTTCGAGTTTTTTAGATTTATAAAGGAGGGGAGGGTTTCTTTTAAATCTGGTTTTCAAGAAACCGAAATAAAAGTCTCTTATTTCAAAACCAAAATCGTTTTTACCTCTTTAGATCTTGAATCGAAAATAAAATCAAGGAAAAAAAAGATTTCGAATTTACCTGCCGTCGTAGAAGGAGCCGCCACATACAAGTGTCTTTGGACACCAAGATCGGCCCTCGTCGAGGTCTGGCCACCGATGAATGGCCTAAGAGCCTTAGGGTTTTGGTTCAAAATAAACCTAGAACATGAAGGGAAAGACAAATGGATCTGATATTCTTTTTTTTACTTTGAAAATTAAAATAATTGTGTGCTTTGAAAATCTTAAATGCCGTGTTTTGGTTCAAATGGATCAGATTGTGCCTTGGGATATGTTCCCTTGAAATCACGGCACTTCTTATTTTTTTTACCTTTTTCATATATAATAATATATTAATATAATATATATATTACACAATAATCATTTCCTCTTTTTTTTTCAGCTATGCGTGTACAAGGGTTTTCCCTTAAATCTATTTTTTTATTATTTACTTTCTTTCCTATATAAAAATATATAATATATTATAGCTTTCAATCCTTTCAATCTCTGCCTTCTTCAGACTGCGGGCATAGGGGCATGTGCCCGTTTAATTCAGTTTTTCTTTATTTATTTATTTATTTTATTTTGATATATTAATAGTTTATAATATATATTTAATTATATTCGAATATATATATTTTATAGTTATATAGGTTAATATATTATTTATAATCCGTTTAATCTAACTCCTAACATTTTAATTTTTTCATTTTAATTTCTTGCAATTTAAATTTTTGTATTTTGATTTTTTGCACTTTAAATTATCACATTTAATTTTAGCTCTTTAGTTTATCTTGTTTGATTCGGTCTTTTTTTTGGATTATTTTATTTTCAGCACCTTAATTTTATATTCGATTTGGTCTTTTTTTCGGATTGTTTTATTTTTGCTTTTTTATGTTTGATTTGGTCGCATTTTTTTATGTTCGATCCGGTCCTTTTACGGATATTTAATTTTTGCACCGTTTTTTCGTTCATGTCCTTTTCTGTATTTCTTTTATATTCGATCTGATCCTTTTCTGAATTTCTTTTATATTCGACCTCGGTCCTTTTTTCAGATTCTTTAATTTTTGCATTTATTTTATTCGCGTTTATTTTTTGCATTTTTTATTTGTCTTCATTTTATTTATTTATTCGCTTTTTGTGACATACCTTAACTTGTCATTCATTTAACTTTTAATCTATTTAATTTCACCTTGTTAATTGATCAATCTAACTCATAAAAAGGAAGTATTTATTAATTCTGATATTTGTATCGTAACAGTCCTGTTTCATTGGATGTTGACTAAATATTCGAATTAATTCTTACCGATTGAAGGAAAACCTTATTTTGAAATAAAATTTTGATAATTCATGATATCATTATTAATTATTCGCATCATGCATAAAGGTGACGTACTTGAGTCGAACTATAAATTAACACGGTAGTCAGGCTTATTCGATGTCGGTTTAATCTATAATCTGATGTACAGTCAGTCTCATTAATTAAACGGATAATTAATTCGAACTCACTAAATTGTTAAAGCTTGTTCAAATTAAAACTTATATTTGATTAAGAACAGTCAATTAAAGTCAATTTTGAATTTCAATAATTTTCATTGATCAAATCAACGTCTGTTTTGGTACCGATTTTCGGGCGTGTTGGGGTGCTAATTATTCTCCACACGTAACTAACTCTCGAACCCGTTTTAAAAAGAGTCTATGGTTTTATGGTGTCCGGCCTACCTTAATGGCTGGTGGCGACTCCAACTATTCATTTTCAAAATAAAAACACATTTTCTAAAAACAAATCCCTAAAATCAATTCTTCCCCAATTTATACATTTTTTTCCTTTTTAGCGATCCCAAATTCGAAACTATAAACATTTTGAATTAAAAAAATTGTCGCTACAGCTGGCGACTTCGCTATTGACATTTTTAAGAGTTAAGCCATAAAAAGTTATGTTGGTTTTATCGATGGAGATTTTAAAATTCAAAATTGACTTTAATTAATTTGTTCTTTCTCGAAGATACATTTTAACTCAACGAGTTTTGATAATTAGTGGTTTTGCATTAATTATTCATTTAATTTTTAAGACATCACCAACATGCGTTGCATCATACTCATCAAGCTCTATACCCGAGCTTTGACACTTAAATGGGAGTGAAACGCCACATACCCAAGTGAGCAGCCCTCCACGGGTTGGTAATTCACTTTCAGGATCCATGCCTTTCGACAATTGAGCAGCCCTCTACGTCATTAGGTCGTGTTTTCCCTTGAACCGAATCTGATTCGCAAGCCTGTCATGGGTCAGAATCAAAGTTCTTGTTATCTTAATAGATAATAAGATAGATTCGAGTACCCCTCGCTAGAACCCGAACCACATGTGTGAGAATCTAGGAAGCCCACCCCCTTTAGAGCCATGCAGACAACCATAGAAATCTAGAATTCATGTTGTTAGGCCGCTTTGGTGTATTTATTCGATTCTCATTCTCTATTGTATATTCTCACTAATAAACTCTTTTTGTCTTGCTTGCTTATTTATTTTGTACATATTCATGGCACTTCCACATAAAGTGTTGAGTCGAGAACAGTTCAAAATTGAAGGCTTCCGTAATGGAAGAAAGAGTCTATAATGACGAGTTAAAGAATTTCGAAGCCCGAGTGGGGCAAATGCTAATCTAAATGTGCTTTATATGACTGTCATCATGGGACTTGATCTTCATTGTGAAAAGTCGCTCGACGAGAATGTTCGTCGATCAATACTTTTTGCATCCATTTGTACATTATCAATTATTTCTCTCCACTCATAATAATTACACTCAGCATTAACTTCACTCATTCGCACCATACATTAATTTCATTCATTTGTACGACAGTTGCATTGTACATAGATCCCATTCATTTGCAAGGTACATCACATAAGCATTTAGCAAACAATCTCATTCACTTGTATCGTAGTCGCATCACACCACCTTCAAATGCTAGTTATTCATCCACTTGCATCAACATCTGTACATCTATACGATGACATTACATTTAGAGATATGTTTTTCCTCATTCATCATCACATCGGGTCAAAATAAAGGATTCGTCATGTCGACAGGGATGATGCCCTGGCCGATGAAAAAAAGGGCGAGCCTCATGACTCGCAATTGCACTTCAAACAGTGTAAGTGATCCCGCATTATGGGGCACCCAAGCACCCCCTTCGGTAAGTTTATATTCAAAAACAAAAACCCGATGGTGATATAATTCCTTTTGTAACATATTCAAAGTTTTTAATAAAAAGATGCAATTTTTTTCAAATCTCTTTATTTTTGTAAATATCTTTGCTTATCGGGTCCTCGTATATCAATTGCACGAGAGACATTGACTTTGACCCGAAGGTTGATTTCGAGTAGCCTATGTCTAGTGAAAATTCTAAGCTGCGGAGATCATGAACATGTGACGTGCATTTCACATTAATGACCACACATAATAACAAATTGGTGCAAATTAATTCTCAAAGCCTGGTAATAGGCATTAATCAAAAAGCTCTTCAGAGCCTGGTAATAGGCATTTTTCAAATATTAAAAAGCCTTCAATAGGCATTCTTTTCAAATTTAATCAAAAAGCACTCCAATGTTCGAAACCTAGTAATAGGCATTTTTCGGATAAGAGTGTGGAATTTTTGGGCCACTACGCTGAAGCCCGTTCCAACCGAAACTCTTCGCTTCATGAGTGATGGTAATATTTTCAAAATCATGACAATGTCGAGTAGCTCGGGGATTTGTTGTTTGCTCCATCATTTTTCGAGCCAAAGGAATGTAATGAATTGAATTCCCCAAACAAGAATGAATCTGCCCAAAGGTAAATTGGTCAAGTATCGAAATAGACTTAAGATGCACTTCACATCTTCAAACATCAATTCAGCTTTCGATGTTTCCTAAACACATGATTTGCTTGGGACAATCCTCGATAACCCATTTTCAGTGTCGTTCGTGCACTTGATCTTCAGGGCATCGATGTAGCCTAATATACTTGCAATTTGAAAAGAAAAACCAATTTTCTCAATAAGCATCTCATATTGAAATCATGACATGTATTTTACATTACACACAAAGATTTCAAAATTTTACTAATAAAAGTAAGCAACAAATTTTTTGGGGCAAAAATTTTGTTGGGGTATAAATGTAGCCCATGACGAGGATACTCCCAAAACCAAATTGAGCAATCGACCAAATATCAAGAAAATAAACAATATAGAAGATACACTCTGAAAGGTTGAACCCGAGTGTGCGATGAGGTATTCCAGCCGCAGTGGAACCCAATGAAGAAGCAAGATACATATTTTTCAATCAGCTTCCTTGAAGAAGCACTCATCAATTGACATTCATTCATTCATTCATAAGTAGACATCCCTAGGTTAAAGGGCATGCTAACTCGTGCATCAATCATTTCTACCTTTTTGACAGATTCACAAAGGCCTTAATCTGCAACTTCACGATCGAAGAAGTAGATGCACACTTTCATGAAATCAAGCAAAGAATTTGATCCATGACTTCTTGAAAAGTGGATCCCAACAAAGAATCGAGAGTTCCCAACATGAAGAACTCATCCAGCACGAATCAAGGGTTCCCGTTAAAAAGTGCCCATCCAGCAAGAATTTCAAGATCTACACTAAAGCCCTTAGTACATCGTTTCATTTTCGAACTGACAACCTTCAGCGTTGGAAGTTTAACATATCAATTGCCTTCAGTGCTTGACCTCCATTTCTTGGGAATTAGTAAGGCCTCCGGTGCATGACGTTCTAGACTATCAGCAACCTCCAGTGCTCGACTTCATTTTCTAGCCATCAGTAAGACCTCTCATGTGCGTGGTGAGCTAGGCTGTTCGTAAATCCTCCAATGTTGGACCTTCACTTTCGGCCATCAGTAAGACCTCTCATGTACTTGGTGAGCCAGATATCAGTAGCCTCAATGTGCTCAACTTCGTTTTTCTAGCCATCAGTAAGACCTCTCATGCGCTTGGTTAGCTAGGCTGTCCGTAAATTCTTCGATGTTGGACCTTCATTTTTTGCCATCAGTAAGACCTCTCATGTGCTTGGTGAACCAGACCGTCAATAAATCCTCCAGTTTTTGACATCATTTTCCAGCCATCAGTAAGACCTCCACTGCATGGTGAGTCAGACCGTCTGTAAATCTTTTAGTGTGTGACTTCATTCCCAAGCCATCAGTAGGACCTCTAGTGCATGGTGATTTGGGTTACCCGTTGAAGCCTTCAGTGCTCGATCTGTAATCATCTAGATCCTCAATAATGCCTTCGGTGTTTGGTGATTCGGACCGTTAGCGAAACTGTCAATACAAGTCATCAGAAAGACCCTTAGCGCGTAGTGATTTGCAATGTCTGTAAAGCCTTCAGTGCTCGACCATTTACCTCTCAGACCATCAACAAGACCTTCAGTGCGTGATGATTCAAGCTTCGAACAACAAACAGAAAAGTGAGACAGTGATTTTAGGCTTTGCTCTATCTTTGTTAACACAAAAATGAGCAAAGAATGATCATTTTTAATTTGATAAGCTGAGCTTAATTACTATAATTACTATTAATTTTTCTTATTATATTGTATAGTATTATTAATATAATATTATATGTTATTGTTAATTATTATTATTAAAGCCCAAAATACTATTAAGTATTATTGTTTATTATTTTGTTTTTTCAGAGTCTTTTATTACTATTATTTTCGTTTTGATGGTATAGATTAATTATTATTATTATATTATTTATCATTTTGTTATTATTATATTATTTTACGTATAATGATCATTATATCGATTTTGGTTCGTTATCTCATTGTTATTATTATATATTATTATTATTTTTCTTATTATTATTACTAAATAGTATTGTATCAAACAAAAAATTAATAATATAATATTAATTAACTAAATAAAGTGTATTTTTATAGAGTTCATTTACATGCTTTCATACAACCCAAAGAATAAATAAATACATTTGTTTAAAGCCCTAAACCCAAAGAATAAATACATGCGGCCCGTTTAAAGCCCAACAATTAAATCCTAAAGCCTGATATCCTAACCCTACATTTGTTTATTGCGCAGCTGGGGTTGCCCACCGTCAGATCTGACGGTTCAAGATCAAGGCAGAAGCAGCTTCTGGAAGCATCACGCCCCCACGCGCTCGGCCAGATCAACCCCCTGGCTCTTTAGTAGCCATCCACGCGCGCGTGGGAGCCACCTCCCAGACGTTTCAGTTGCCAGTCACGATCACGCGCTCCTCTTCGGCTCTTCAGTGGCCACATCGGCGTACGGCAGCCACCACATTGCACTGGTCCCCTCCCCTCCATTAACTACCTGCAAAAAAGGACAACAAGAACAGAGCAGACATGCAAGGACCACAACACAACAGCAACAACAGAGGCTCTTGTTCTTATGTAACTCGGCTATAAAGCCAGAGCCTGAACCATGTAATCCCCGGACGGATTATTTCGAAAAATCAATACAAAAACAAAAAATTCTAAACTGTTTTCTATTTTTTATCTTTTATTCGAATATAAAGAAAAAAACCACATTAGGGTTTTACCTTGAAACGAGGTGGTTACCCGTCGCCGCCGTTAGTCCTCCTCTCGGTTTCTTCTTCCAAACGTCCAGAACTCTAAAGCGGGTTTTGAAACTCAGTAGGTTTTTTTAAATCGTGTTTTGTTTCGAGGTTTTTAGATTTATAAAGGAGGGGAGGGTTTCTTTTAAATCTGGTTTTCAAGAAACCGAAATAAAACTCTCTTATTTCAAAATCAAAATCGTTTTTACCTCTTTAGATCTTGAATCGAAAATAAAATCAAGGAAAAAAAGATTTCGAATTTACCTGCCGTCGTAGAAGGAGCCGCCACATACAAGTGTCTTTGGACACCAAGATCGGCCCTCGTCGAGGTCTGGCCACCGATGAATGGCCTAAGAGCCTTAGGGTTTTGGTTCAAAATAAACCTAGAACATGAAGGGAAAGACAAATGGATCTGATATTCTTTTTTTTTTTACTTTGAAAATCAAAATAATGGTGTGCTTTGAAAATCTTAAATGCCGTGTTTTGGTTCAAATGGATCAGATTGTGCCTTGGGATATGTTCCCTTGAAATCACGGCACTTCTTCTTTTTTTGACCTTTTACATATATAATAATATATTAATATATATATATATATATTACACAATAATCATTTCCTCTTTTTTTGCAGCTATGCGTGCATAAGGGGTTTTCCCTTAAATCTATTTTTTATTACTTTCTTTCCTATATAATAATATATAATATATTATAGCTTTCAATCCTTTCAATCTCTGCCTTCTTCAGACTGCGGGCATAGGGGCATGTGCCCGTTTAATTCAGTTTTTTCTTTTCTTTATTTATTTATTTTATTTTTTGATATATTAATAGTTTATAATATACTTCTTTTTCACTCAATATATCTTTTTTGTATTTTGAAATTATCTAACTTAAAATGTCTCATTGAAAAAATCAATCATTTTTATAAGACACATTTTTCTTTGTACTTTTTTTAGTTTCCAACAAAATAAAATTTAATTTTTTAAGGATAAAATTATTGTTTCAATTATTTTAAATCATCTTTCTTACACATTTTTACAAAAAAAAATCTTCCTAAAACTATATGAAAAGTCAGAACAAAATAAATCAGACGGAAGAAGTATATAGTTAATTATATTCAAATATATATATAGTTATATAGGTTAATATTTTATTATTTATAGTCTGTTTAATTTAACTCCTAACACCTAACATTTTAATTTTCCCATTTTAATTTCTTGCAATTTAAATTTTCACATTTTAATTTTCGCACTTTAAATTATCACATTTAATTTCAGCTCTTTATTTTATCTTGCTCGATCCGGTCTTTTTTTCGGATTGTTTTATTTTCAGCATCTTTATTTTATATTCGACCCGGTCTTTTTTTCAGATTGTTTTATTTTTTCTTTTTTATGTTTGATTTGGTCCTTTCGGATATTTAATTTTTGCATTCTTTTATGTTCGATCTGGTATTTTTCTGGACTTTTAATTTCTGCACCGTTTTTTGATCCAATCATTTTTCTGATTTCTTTTATATTAGATCTGATCCTTTTCCGAATTTTTTTATATTCGATCCAATCTTTTTTTTTTTTAAATTCTTTAATTTTCGCATTTATTTTGTTTGCGTTTATTTTCTGCATTTTTTATTTGTCTTCATTTTATTTATTTATTTGCTTTTTGTGACATGCCTTAATTTGTATTCATTTAACTTTTAATCTATTTAATTTTACCTTGTTAATTAATCAATATAACTCATAAAAAGGAGGTATTTATTAATTTCGCTATTTGTATCGTAACAGTCCTGTTTCATTGGATGTTGATCAAATATTCGAATTAATCATTACCGTCTAAAGGTAAACTTTAATTTGAAATAAAATTTTGATAATTCATGACATCATTATTAATTGTTTGCATTATGCATAAATGTGACGTACTTGAGTCGAACTGTAAATTAACACGACAGTCAGGCTTTTCGATGTCGGTTTATTCTACAATCCGATGTACAGTCAACCTCATTAATTAAACGGATAATTAATTCGAACTCATTAAATTGTTAAAGCCCGTTCAAATTAAAACCTATATTCGATTAAGAACAGTCAATTAAAGTAAATTTTGAATTTCAATAATTTCCATCGATCAAATCATCTGTTTTGGTACTGATTTGCGGGCGTGTTAGGGTGTTAATCCTTCCCCACACGTAACCAACTCCCGAACCCATTTTAAAAAGAGTCTAATTTTATGGTGTCGTGCCTACCTTAGTGGCCGGTGGCGACTCAAACTCTTCGTTTTCAAAATAAAAACACAATTTTCTAAAAACAAATCCCTAAAATCAATTCTTCCCCAATTTTTACAATTTTTTTCCTTTTTAGCGATCCTGAATTCGAAACTTTAAACATTTTGAATTAAAAAAAGGTCGCTACAATGCCATAGACCCCAGGTAAATCATCTGTTTTTTGCTGATGATTGCATGATTTTCTTTAGGAGCAATATTATGAGGCTTCCCATCTTAAAGATATCCTTCAGCTTTACGCCTCTTCCTCTGATTAGGCGGTTAACTTTGAAAAATCAACTATCTTTTTTAACCCGCGCACTTCCCCTGAGCATAAACAGGCGGTCCAAGACATTCTTACAGTTCGAGAAGTGGATGACCCATAGATTTACCTTGGCGTTCCCCTTTTAATTGGGAAAAATAAAGCTGCATCATTAGGTTTTACTCGTGACAAAGTGAACTCACGTATGTCTACTTGGGACAAACAACTTCTCTCGTTCAGTGGTCGAGAGGTTTTCATTAAGTCTGTAATTCAATCGTTGCCTCAATGCGTGATGTCATGCTACCTTCTTCTCCAGAATCTTATTGATAATATGACAAAGTCGGTCCGGCGTTATTGGTGGTCTAGGAAAAGCAACAAGTGTGGTTGGCCTCTAATTCAGTGGGACACTGTTTGTTCACCTAAATCTGCAAGAGGCATTGGCTTTTGGGGCATGCATCTATTTAATATTGCCCTTCTTGGCAAACAAATTTGGCACCTAAAAATTGAACCCAATTCTCTGCTTGCCCAGATCTATAAGGCGAAATATTTTTCTTTTGGGAATATTTTGGAGTTTGAGGCTAATAGGAAGGCTTCCTTTCCATGGAAAGGTATTCACCAGGCCATGATGAAATTTCAACCCGAGTTCTTTTGTAAACCGAGAATATATAGTAAAATACGAGTTCACTCTAATAAATGGGGAGGTGTGTCTGAAATTAACCTTTACGGTGAATATGAGGACCACGATGAACTTCCTATTTGATGCTGCGAATTTATGTTAGCCGAGCAAGCTAGATGGGATGAAATGAAAGTTTGTCATTACTTTGATTTGGATTATGCCAACACTGTCCTTAGCTTTCCAATTATCAATGACCAACATGATACGCTTCTGTGAAGCAATCATGATTCAGGCATCTACATGGTACGATCCAAATACTCGTACCTACAGCGATCGCCGGCCCCCGTTAACAGACCTCCACGTATTTGGAAAATTATATCCAAGTTATCCATCCCACTGAAGATTTGTACTTTGGGTTAGTGGATAAGCCATGAAGCTTTTTCGACCGGACATCGACTCCAGGCGGCGAATCTTACCCCCGGACTCTGCCCCTTTGTCATATAGACCAGAAAACAATGATTCATGCACTATGTGACTGCCCGGGTGCCAATGAGGCCCTACGATTGGCTTGTATGCCAAGTTCCTTCATCACCAGTAATACATATTCTGTTATACTTGAGGAAGGGGCTGCATGTTTATCGCGCCAGTCCTTTACTTTGTTGCTAACGGTTCTTTGGAACCTATGGAATAAGCTCAATGATTGGGTCCATAATCATCGTCTACAGCCCCCTTGGCTCACATTCATAAATTCTCAAGGGATTCTACGAGACTACGCAGCGGCTACATCAACTAGCTCTACCTCACAACCATCGATGAGGCTTTTGATCCTCTCACCAAGGCTGCTATTATGGGTGTTGTGGCACGCGATGCCAGCGGAGTGGTCATAGGGGGCTTGCTCACCCGTTGGACAGCTACGTGGATGCTGCCTCGACAGAAGTACAAACGGTCTAGTGTGGTCATTGAAACAGATTCGACTATTGTAGCTGCTAATAAATTAAATTGGCATTGTACTAATTTGTCTATTATTGGCTTAAATCATTAGGCCTTGGATTCGAGTGGACTTTGGATACAATTGACATGCCATAGGATTTATGAGCTCATTGGTACGGGTGGACTATAGTCACTGGGATACGACCTTTATATTGGCGAGGTAGAGGGATGATGTGTTGGTCATTTGGCGAAGCGGAGGGATTAGACCATTATTGATTTGGCAAGGCATAGGAATCCGCGTATCCACTATCTTGATCAATCCAAGGGTTATAAATGAACCAAATGAATAATTAATATTGAACATTGACATGTACTTATTGGCTAATGTTGCATTGTTAGTGATCATGAATATATTGCCATTGGATTATTGATGAAGCATTGCATTTGAATGTATATTGATTATTGACATTATTTATGACTACCTCACTAGGCAAAGCATGCCTAATGCATTCACCTCCATGCATTTTCAGGTTAAGCAAAGTGGTTGAGAGATAGGACAACTTTATCGGAGTTTTTGGCAAGTCTTTCAAGGGCTAAAGTAATGTATACTTCCCTTACATACTCCTAGAATGGTGGCATAGTTGTTGTAACAATCACTTATATGTATTTTGATGTATATATTCCATGCATGTTATGAGAATGCTCAAAAAGGCCTAAAATGACTTTTAGTAAATGCTAAGGGTCCGTTTGTTTCATGTAGTTTGAATTCCAGAATTCAATTTCTGTAATTTACGGTGTTTGGTTCATGTAGTTTAAATGGTCAAAGGAGTTTGAATTACAATTGACTATTTTTTTTTTTACATTTTTGTGCGCTTTGTTTTACCAGATTTTTTCCCGTAAAACAAACTACATTCTCTTCAACTCTTAACGCTAAACACTAATCTAAACCCTAAACCTTAAAGCACAAATATTAATATAAACCCTAAATGCTAAACCCTAAACAATAACCCTTAAAACCTAAATGCTACTATAAACCTTAAACCCTAAACCTTAAACCCTAAACCATAAATCCTAAACCCTAAATACTACCATAAATCATAAACTCTAAACTATAAGCACTAACCTAAACCCTAAACCTTAAAAACTAAATATATACCCCTAAACCCTAAACAAACCATAAACCCTAACCCCTAAATGATGCCCTAAAACTTAAACCCTAAACACTAATCTAAACCCTAAACCATAAACCCTAAATGTTAAACCCTAAATACTACCAAACCTTAAACCCTAAACCCTAAGCCCGACCTAAACCCTAAATCATAAACACTAAACCCTAAATTTTAAACCATAAACACTAACCCTAAATCTTACCCTAAATACTAAATCCTAAATGTTACCATAAATCCTAAATCCTAAACCTTAATCGGTAACATAAACCCTAAATCCTAAACACTAACTTAAACCCTAAACACTAAATGCTATCATGAACCCTAAACGCTAAACCCTAAACACTAACCCTAAACTCAAAAATGCTACCCTAAACCTTAAACCCTAAATGCTAAACACTAAACCATAAATCCTAAATGTTACCCTAAATGCTACCCTACTCTACCAAACAACGAAAAATGAATTACACAACATCATCCAAACACCAGAAAATACTTTCTGTAGTTTGTTTTCCTAGAAAATGTAGTTTATTTTCCAGAATTCATTTTCCGAAAACAGATTTCAGTGAAACAAACGGACCCTAAGTTTGATGAAAATTGTCTTAAGTGGCTAAAAAGGTGAAAACGTAGCAAATGGATTCGAACGACTATAAAATTTTGCATGCTGGAAGAAATAGGTATTAACAACTTGCTGGTAAAATTTCATTGCATTTGGACATCATTTGATAGGTTAAATTGGATTAAAACTAGAGTAAATCTGTTTTAGTGTAGGACATATCGATACGGGTGATGACATATCGATATGGATATGCATATATAGACATAGTCAACCATAGTCAACATAATGTATCGGTACGTCAAAGGGTGTATTGATACGGAAAGTCAATACTGGAATCTGGAAAATTAATTGCATTGGTACGGTCCTTATGGTGTATCGAAACGGTCAACCCTGGTCAGCTCGTACCGTTATCGTTCTTTAACCGTACCGATACGAACCTTGCTCATTGAATTTTTGAGAATTATTAAATGCATTACGTATCGATAAGGGTGATCACCGTTTCGATACGAACTTACTATTTTGTAACTGCTTTAGCGGTTTGGATATAGGCGTACTAATACGACCTCTCGAGTATCGGTACGGGTTCTGGAAAGTTAGGTAATAATTCTGGAAATTTGTAAAATGGTCACTGAACATTGAATGGTTTAATTGGGATGGTAAATGAATTCTGATTTGCATAAAAATTTACAAACATGTTGTTTAATGATTGAATTTCATTGTAGTAAGCTTAATTTCTAAAATGGACTTATAATTTATCAGAATTACAGATTAGTCCCTAGAATTTGTAGAAGTTTAAAATTGGTCCTAATTGGATAACCGCAGCTCGTATTGTATTAATTGAACCTGTTGATATTGTTTGATAATGCTAATTTATCGAATACTGATTAATAATTACCACATCGATCACTATATTATTTTTCGGTAATGCATTCCGACCCGGATTCCTATCAGGCCAGGAATAGGGTGCTACATTTGTAGTATCAAAGCTAGAGTTTAGTCGATTCCAGGACTAAACTACTTTCTATCGTATTGTTATTATGCCACATAGGAGTTATTATTGTATTTTGTGACTTGTCGGCTAATCCGATCTCTTTCTTATAGATGTCTGACTCTGTTGAGGCTCATATAGATGAGCATGTCACCGGCTCCTCTACCCACAGTGAGGAAGTTAGAGGTAGAGATCATCCACCGTAGCAGGACCCTCTGGCACAAAACCCTAAGCCAATGGATGCTCAGGCTGAATGTTATCAGAACATGGCTGACATGTTTAAGCAGTTTATGTCATCGATGAGAGCTGAGCAGGCTGTGCAACCCGCTGCACCGGTCGTCTAGTACGTGCGAGCCCCTATTGATAAGCTATCTCAGTACGGGCTTACACCTTCATTGGTCAGGATGATGACAATCCTGAAGTTGCTAGATGCTGGTTGGATAGCACATTGCGAATCCTAAACAAGCAGCTTCAGTGCTCGGGCGAACACAAGTTGGAATACGCTCTTGCATTGTTGGCCGAGGAGGCACTTTAGTGGTGGGAGACTACCACTCTCACGGCACCGGAAGAAACTATAAATTGAGAGTTCTTTCTTTGAGAATTTTGCAATAGATACATCAGCGAGTACTATCTCATAGAGAGACGCAACACATTTTTCCATCTTAAGCAAGATGGACGACATGCGGAGTAGTACATTCATGACTTCTGCAAGTACTGTTGATACGAAGCTGAATTCATCAAGAAGGAAGAAGACAAGTGCAAAATGTTTATTACTGGACTCAGTGATGAGTTGCACCATATGTGTACAGCATTGGGCATCACAAATTTTCAGGAACTGGTGAATATGGTCAAAGCCACCGAAGCTGCTTAGAAAGCCCAGAGGTTTGGAGGATCTAGTAGATCTAAGAAGAGGCAATATGATGATTCTCATCCTTCAAAGCCTAATAAGAAAGAAAAGTACCAAGGGCCGAAGCAAAATGTTTACCGTCAGCCTTCTCGATCTGGTAATATTGCTAAGCCACAGATGATGACTCAGTTGTTTGCCAAGGCTACTTCAATTGAGAGTACTGGAACTTCGAGATGAACCATACAATATCCGGTATACAATTATTGTCAGAACAAGCATCCTGCGGGGCAATGTCGCAAGCAGACTAAGGCTTGCTATTTTTGTGGTGAGCAGAGCCATTCTATCAAAGACTGTCCTTTGAATACCAGTAAACCTATTGCCACATCAGCTGCAACAACATCACCGTCTTAGTCTTATTGAGGAAAAGGATCAAGTTAGGGTTCTTTAGGAGCTGCAGGATGACCCAGTGGCTCAGCTAAAGTGTCGGACAGACAAGGTTCCAAGGCCCCTTCCCAGATGTACCATGTAAGGAGCTATGAGAAAGATGATCCTGACACCATTGTAGGTAGCCTTGAGTTGTACTATCATTATATTTATGCATTGATTGATTCTGGCTCCACACATTCTTTCATTAGTTCAGTGCTAGCAAAGAAGCATAAGATGTCTTTTGAACCCGTAGTATCTAAGGTCTCCGTAACCAATCCTTTGGGTGACTGTGTCACCGTAAGTTTGGTTTATAAAAATTATCCCTTGATGATCCAAGGGATTCGTTTTCTGACCAACCTGTTGGCTTTACTGATTCATGAATTTGATGTTATACTAGGACTGGATTGACTCAGTGAACATCAAGCTTGGGTTGATTGCTCTAAAAAGAAGCTATACCTCTGAGGACTTGGCAAGAAAAGCGTTACCCTGATGAGTTCAAGAAACCCGTCTTTGTATACGTTGACCTTGGAGAGCAAGGATGAACCTTAACTACTCAATATTGACACCGTATGTGAGTTCCATGATGTCTTCCTTGATGAACTTTCGAGTTTACCTCCAAACCGTGAGTGGAATTTGGCATCAAAGTGCAACCTGGAACGACCATACTTTCCATTGCACCTTATCGTATGGCCGCTGTAGAGCTTAAAGAGTTGAAGGCTCAAATTCAAGATCTTTTTGATAAAGGTTTTATTCGACCCAGTTCTTCATCTTGGGGAGCTCTGGTCCTCTTTGTGAAAAAAAAGGACGGATCCATGAGGCTATGTATCAACTACTGGCAATTGAACAAAGTGACCATCAAAAACAAGTATCCCTTGCCAAGAACTGATGACCTGTTCGATCAGCTTAAAGGTGCTGCAGTGTTTTCCAAGATCGATCTAAGGTCAGGGTACTATCAAATGGGAGTTAAAGAATACGATGTACCCAAAACTGCCTTCTGTACCATGTATGGGCATTATGAATTCTTGGTGATGCCATTTGGGCTAACCAATGAACCGACAACCTTTATGTATTTGATGAACCGGGTTTTTAGACCCTACTTGGATAAGTTTGTGGTGGTGTTCATTGATGACATACTGATCTATTCCAAGGATGCTGCGGAGCACCGTGACCACCTTCAGATTGTGTTGCAAACCCTTTGGGAGAAGAAATTATTTGCTAAGTTCTCCAAGTGTGAGTTTTGGCTCACCGAAGTTGCCTTCCTTGGGCATATCATATCAGCTTCGGGTATCCAGGTGGATCCAAAGAAAATCTAGGCTATCTTAGATTGGAGGCCACCGAAGAATATTAGAGAAATAAGAAGTTTCCTTGGTCTAGCCGGCTATTATAGGAGATTCGTGAAGGGATTCTCTATGATAGCAGCCCCATTGACAAAGTTATTAAGAAAAGACGCTCATTTTGTTTGGACTGATGATCAACAAAGAAACTTTGATCGGTTAAAACAAGTATTGACTCATGCACCCATCTTAACCCAACCCGAGTCTGGCAAAGACTACATAATTTATAGTGATGCGACACATCTCGGGTTAGGATGTGTTCTTATGCAAAAAGGCAGGGTCATAGCTTATGCGTCTCGACAACTTAAGCCACATGAGTTGAATTACCCTACTCATGATTTAGAATTGGCTGCAATTATCTTTGCATGAGAGGTATGATCTGAGTAAAAAACCGATGAGTATACAAGACAAGTACCAGAAGTTGCACTTTGAATTCAAGAATGCTGGTCTGGGTGACACCTCTGAAGAATGGTTAATGGCATGATTCAGCTGAAGAATGATTTGGAACGTTGGAAGCAGAAATACAAGACTAGTAAAAATAAGGCCAGATCATTGTCACAAAAGCTGAAAGAAGCTGAGAGCCAACGCGACATCCTCCAAGGTGAGTTGGAAAGCAGTCTGGCTATAGACGAGATCCTGAAATCAAGTTTGCAACAGAAAGGGGAGGAATCTCAAGCCCTTCAAATGAAAAATACAGCACTCAAAGAACAGATAGAAAGACCTAAGACTTCTTTACGTACCAACAAAATTTGTGCTGAAGCGTACAAGCAGGCCGGGTATGAAACTTTCAAAGAAGTAACTGTCAAGCTACAAAAGGTTGAGCAAAAGATAAAGGAGAAAGACAAAGACATGAAGATTGTTATGACTCAAGCGCGACAAGTGGCCCAAGAGGTAGCAGACTTAGCTGATGTAGTAACGCCAATAAGCCAGAATATGGATCCAGTGTTGGACCGCGAAGGAAAGCTGACGGGACTATTGAATGAGGTCAAGAAATTAGGTGCTAGAGCTCACCGCTATCTGTAAACTCCTAATACCTGATGTAATGAAAGCTTTTGGTCTGAATGAAAGATGTTCTATGGGGACAAATCACTTACGGAATCAATACCTTATTGCATCATGCATTGCATTTGCATCACATCCTTTGCATTGTTTAATGATTTTATCATTGCATGGCACTTCATCATTTAATTTCTGGGGTTCGATGGCAGAACTAATTGAGAAAATGGAACGAACTAAGGAGTCAAGGCTTGACCTACTAGAAGAAAGAATCGAGAAGGAGCTAAAGAAGAAAGAAAAAATAAATATTTTCAATACGAAGGAACTCTGCCTAGTCCATGATTTGGTTATTCCTCCGAATTTCAAGATTCCCATATTTGCGCAGTATGACGGAACTAGCTGCCCGAAGGTTCACTTGACCATGTTTTGTAAAAAAATGGAGGGATACATGAAGAATGAAGAGTTGTTGATCTACTACTTCCATGATAGCCTGACATGACCTGCAACTGTGTGGTATAACCGTTTGAGCAGAAACGAAGTTCGGTCATAGGGTGGCCTTGCTAATGCATTCTTGAGTCAGTACAGATATGCTTTAGACTTAGCGCCCTGTCGTCAATTTCTTCAGAACGAGAAAATGAGACCAAATGAAAGCTTCAGGGAATATGCACTAAGGTGGCGATGTTCGGCAACCCAAGTTCAGCCTTCTATAGCATAAGAAGATTTGACTCCCATGTTCCATGCAATGCTTCCCTCTCCTTTCTTCGATATGATGTTGGAGAGATCAAGAAGCAGATTCGAGGATTTTATGACGATTGGAGAGATGATAGAATACGCAATCCAAGAAGGAAAATTAGGGTCTAAGTCTAAGGATCGAACTGAAGAGAAGACAGATGAAGACAAAGAAGTAAATGAGTGTCTCCAAGGTTCTCGTGGCCGTAAAAGAAGAAGACAAGCTGATATTTCAAGGTCATCAAGGAAATTTCCTCGGACGAGTGCAAATTTGGAAGTGTTCGGAGTATCCATCTCAGACATATGGCCTTATTTGGTAGAAGGTCGCTATCTTGCTCCCAGACCGATAAAGATTACACTTGATCCATTGGCCCATAGCTTTGACTCGAGTAGCACATGTGAATTCCACATGGGGGCACCAGGGCATCCCACCAGAAAGTGTAGACCTTTACTGAAGAAGATCAAGAAGCTTATCAATAATGGAACCTTGACACAAGAACTTATCCAGCAGTGGAGAACCAAGGATGGGGGGGCAAGTTTACATAGTGCTAAGAAAACCAAAGATGTCTCTGCATTAGAAGACTTTATTGAAGTAATACAAGAAATCAACTTTACTACCTGTGGCCCACATATGGTAAAGATCTTTTATGAAGGGGCATGCGTCATGTTTGTTGATTTTTATTCCAATGAAGAACCCATTTTGCTTAACATACAATGTTCTTGAAAGCACATAGATGTGTATCTTTTCTCGTCGTAATAGGTCACTGGATATCAATTGCAAGATGTGACATTAGTTGGATGTTGTGATAACGATGAGGCGTGACCTCCCCAACAGAATCTGGTCAGCAAGCAAGACTACTACCTTTTTGATGACATTCAAGGACGAAAAAGCTCCAAATGTTAACCATGTAGAGTTGCTCGAAATTAAAACTCTAAGCGTAATCTTCTATGCACTAAAGAGTTAACAATCAAAATAGGACACATGTGTGTGGAATAAAAGAAAATAACAATATTAAATAAAAAACACTCTTATGTTCGAAGCCTGATAATAGGTTTGTTCGGATAAGAGTGTGGAAATTTTGGGGTACTTCGCTGAAGCAATAAGGTTGCAATACACCATCCAAGTCAAGAAACCTTAGCTTCATGAGTGATGATAATATTTTCAAATCGTTATTATGCCGAGTAACTTGGGGTAATATTGTTTGCTCCATCGTTGTCTTCAAGACAAAGGACTGTGATGAGTTGATTTCCTCAAAATAATGATAAACGCATGAAAAAAAGAGAAGAAAGAAAAAAAGAAAGAGAAAAAAAGAGAGAAAAATAAACAATAGCATAAGTATAATTAAAAACACGCACACCCACCCAGAACTTTATTCTTAGAATAATATTTTTGCACTCGAGTGGTCAAACAAGTCCACCCTTTTTAGGACAGAGCAAATAATGAGAATTGAGAAAGAGTAGTATTCTGCAGCAACGCGGTAATCATCAGGATGAACCGATTCATCTGGGAAGACTTCACAACCTTGAATTGCCATAACATTCGAAATCCTTATGGATCCAAGCTATGCTTGAAATGATCGCTGAATGGTTTAATCTAAGACGCTCTTGCACTTGATATACAGAGTTCATATTTTGTTGTTTGTTATGCTAAGATTTTGATTTTAAGATCCCATATGTTAGCCTAAATAACAATCTTCAGTGGAATGCCAATCAACAAATTGACAATTTACAGCAACAAAGATTTCCAACTCAATAGTAGGAAGCGGGTTTCAACTATGATGCCTTGGTTGGTTCAAGAAAATGAAGAACGAATGATAGAGTAGCGCAATCTTGGATTTGGAAGCCTTCAATCAAGTTGTTGCAAGAACTAGGAGCTCTAGACTCAATCAAGGAAGTTTGGGCAGATCTGAAAATTCAAGAGAAACTAGTTGGGGGTTTCTTGAAAATTTCAGATTCGGGGCTGGAAATTTAAAGAAAGAAAGATGAGATAAAGATTAGATGATAAGAAATAAGAATATAAATAAAAAGATGAGAATAAATCAAGAAGAAGATAGGTAAAACAAATCTGAAAATTCTAGTTTTGTTTATGGAATTATGGAAGATGGTGTGAAGGTTGAAGATGAAAATGGCTTGCGAATTGTTGATGTTGTTTTGTCCTCGGCACCCTCTTAGACTCAATTATCTAAGCAAGCAACCTCAAGCGGCTCTAACCCACCCTCCTAGACGCGATTATCTAGGCAAACAAGAGTGTGAAGATGGTCTCCCTCACAAGAACTCGTCGAACTTATGTTGAAGAAGACTTCGAAGGCACAAGTAATCAGCACTTGCAAAAACAAACTCACTAAATATTTCATAAATCAAAGAAAATCTGTCTTACAATGATGGAGGCTTCATCCTTTTATAGGTGAAGGATAGACAAAGTAATTTAACTTCTACTAAAACAAGGAAAACCTAATCTAATTAAAAATAATAAAAAAATAACAGCCTTTAAACTCCTTGTGCTTGTGTGGCAAGGAATAGGGTGATAAGGTAAGTTATAAGTTGATAAGGGCTGAGTGGCTGGTTCCTGAAGTATATAAAACCCTAAAAACATCAATTTAAATGATAATAAATACATTGGGCTAAGTTTAATTCGTCCAAAGCCTTATATTTAAGCTTTTGGGCTGAATTTTACAAAATCCCGTAATAATCCCATATCCAGTTTTCTACATGCGCAGTCTTCAGTAAATTGGACGTATCTTGAGTTCCTGATGTCCGATTGATGCGTTGGAAAGGTAACTGAATGACGGAAAATTTGTTAGAAGACAACTTGACTCAGAAATGCCTGGATCCCATCCAAAAACTCGTCGCAAGTTGTCTGACTTTCCAGACTTTACAAAATGAGATTCAATTTCTTGTCCAAGATGCATCATTTTTGACCTCCTATGCGTGCACTATTTTGGCTTTTTATTGTTTGCATCGAACAAAATCAGCTTCTTGTCCAATATTAGTAATTTGACCCCGCTCATGCATGTATCATTCCCCACTCCTCAAAAAAGGATTAGTCCCTCGAATCTAAATTGGCAATGAGAGAACAATCATCAACTTCAATTGAAAAGGCTTCTTTGTTTTATGTGGAGTGATCTAATTGAGCTCCTCTCAATGGTTCAACAAAATCTCTGAAAAATAAGACAGCACTACTCGAACATTTGTAAGGATTAGTCAAAAAACGAATCACTCGTCGCATTCTTTTTCTTGTCTTTTTCTTTTGGGCTTTGTGTGACTTTTACCTCATATGTATTTTCACTCACCAAATTTGGGCCATTAATTTGACTTTTTCACTCTCGCCCTCTGACTCTCTCGGTCTTTTGTATCTCACATCCCATATCCCTCTCACAAAAATTATCATCAATGTACAATTTCTGTAGAGGAGAAAGTGTTTCTAACAGAATGATAGGACAATAATCAAATGAAGGGTTAAAATTACACTTACTTTCTTTGTGGGGAAGTGAGAGTATAGCAAGTGGACCTACTACTTCATGAGGGATTAGAAGCATTGTCATCTCGTCTAATGTGTTCATTATCACTATCCTCTTGTTTGAGTGTTTGTGTGTTTTCCGACAACATGGGGATTTTTGTCTTGGTTTTGTCCAGTGACTTGGATGTTTCAATTTTCTGCTTTGGTCTACTTGAGTCGAGCAAAGGTTTAGAAGAATTAGAATGAGATAAAGGTTGAGTGGTACCTCTATCATAGTGATAATTCTTCTATCGATATCGTTGTCGATCTTTGATGCGCTTTTCGATTGTTGTGGCGAATTGGAATGCCTCTTGAAGGGTGTAGTAGGCTTTGAGTTCAAGTACCTCAAGAATGTTGTCATTGAGTCCGATAACAAACCTAGTCATTGTATCCTCTTCATCCTCTTGTATGTCAGCTTTTTGCATCAATAATTCCATTTCTTTGAGATACTCATCAACAGTTCTGCAGCCTTGTCGGATCCTTTGTAACTTTTGTTTGATCTCTCGTTGATATAATGGGGGAACAAATCGTTATGCATGACTTTTTTAAGTTCTTCCCATGAGGTTATCTTGGCTTCTCTATTGAGACGCCGATTGCGGACCAATTGGGACCACCAAATGGATGCATATTCAGTGAATTTGAGAGTCAATAGTAGAACTTGATCCTCTTCGGGACATTGATAATGCTCGAATAGAATATCAACTCGATTTTTCCCAGTCACAATAAGCATCAGGGTCATACCTTCCTTGAAAAGGTGGTACAATGATCTTTGGCTTGGCTAAGGTGTTTGTTGCTCGTCTCGGTTCTATGTGATGATTGTGCCTATGTAAGGGTTTTGGCGTCTATTCTGAATGGGAACAAGATTTGGACGCTTAGGCTCCTCAGTATCGCTTGTGATAGCAGTGGTTTCTAATCTCCCAATGGTTTGAGTGATTGCGGTCACCACTGTATCAGTGTGCTCAAGCTTGGTTGCCAATGAGGTTACAGTCCGTTCAAGTTTATTGAGAGTATCCAAAACTTCTTGAAGAGTCACCTCATGTGGTTCTTCGTCGTTACTCGTTTCTGACATCCTGAAACACTCAGATTTAAAAGGTAAAAAGCAAAAGAAAACTAGAAATCTCACTAAACACTCCAAGAATAAATATTTAGCGAGGCAAGTAAACCGATCTCGTGCTCTTTAAAGACCTTCATGCCACAAGTCAACAAGTTACAATCGGAGTTTAATCCTAACAATGAGTCCTAATTGTACTAGGAGTCCAATGAAAAGGCTTGACACCAATTGAATATAGTTGCAAGAAAGAAGGATTGTAATGCAACTTTGTTGTCCTACTCACACCAGAAAAGAGAAGGTGTTAAATTGCGTAATAGAAGAAAGAAAAAGAAAAACAAAGGAACTTAAGAAACTAAGAGTTGAAAAAAAAAAGAGAAAGATGGTAACCCCAAAACCCAGAAACAACTTGAAGGAAGAAATCCAATGTTGAATCCACTTCAATGTGATGCTTGTAGTGGTTGATGATGGTGATCTTGATGATTCTTTGTGGTGGTTGGTGGCTAAGTATGAGCTTTCTCACTTTTCTTTCTGTTCTTTTTTTTTTTTAATTTTTTTCTTTTTACAAGGTAAATAAACTGAAAATAACGAAAATTGAAGAAAAAATAATGAAAATAGGGTTAAAGTAGGGAAAACCCTAATTTGGCTAAAACTTTATCCACTTCGTTCGAGGTGTTCCCGAACTCCAAAAATTTTGAAATTTTTTGTGGTGACTCCACCAATGGTGTAGATCTGATCTGGAAAGTTTCAGCTCAAAATTCACTCGTTTGGTTTTGACAAATTTTCCCTAATTTTTGAGTTTTTTTCCCAAAAACGCCAAAATTCTTGCCAAGAATCATCCCAAATCTGATACCAAATGATAGAGTAGCGCAAATTCGAATAAAGAGAAAAACAAAACAAACCAAAATAAAGAACAAATCTAAAAATTTAGATTTGCTTATGGTGGTGGCGTCAATGGAGGAAGCTTGAATATGTGGAGATGACGTGATGAATTGATAGTTGTTGTTTTGTCCTCAGCACCCTCTTAGACTCAATTATCTAAGCAAGCAACCTCAAGCAGCTCTAACCCACCCTCCTAGACGCGATTATCTAGTAGGCAAGCAAGAGTGTGAAGATGATCTTCCTCACAAGAACTCGTCGAACTTATGCTGAAGAAGACTTCGAAGGCACAAGTAATCAGCACTTACAGAAACAAACTTACTAAATATTTCATAAATCAAAGAAAATTTGTCTTACAATGATGGAGGCTTCATCCTTTTATAGGTGAAGGATAGACAAAGTAATTTAACTTCTACTAAAACAAGGAAAACCTAATCTAATTAAAAATAATAAAAAATTACAGCCTTTAAACTCCTTGTGCTTGTGTGGCAAGGAATAGGGTGATAAGGCAAGTTATAAGCTGATAAGGGCTGGGTGGCTAGTTTCTAAAGTATATAAAACCCTAAAAACATCAATTTAAATGATAATAAATACATTGGGCTAAGTTTAATTCGTCCAAAGCCTTATATTTAAGCTTTTGGGCTGAATTTTACAAAATCCCGTATCCAATTTTCTTCATGCGCAGTCTTCAGTAAATTGGACGTATCTTGAGTTCCTGATGTCCGATTGATACGTTTCAAGATGTGTTGGAAAGGTAACGGAATGAAGGACAATTTGTTAGAAGACAACTTGACTCAGAAATTCCGGGATCCCATCCAAAAACTCGTCGCAAGTTGGCTGACTTTCCAGACTTTACAAACAGATTCAATTTCTTGTCCAAGATGCATCATTTTTGACCTCCTATGCGTGCACGGTTTTGGCTTTTATTGTTTGCATCGAACAAATTCAGCTTCTTGTCCAATATTAGTAATTTGACCCCGCTCATGCATGTATCAACGAACTAGGATGAGAATGAGGTCGCAAAATACGGGGAAGGTAAGAGATAAACATTGATTCTCCATAGAGTTAGAGCATAGAGATCGAGAGGTGGTTCCCGTCAAGAAGCAGCAAGAAGAGTGAATTTAGAAATTAAGTTCGGAGCATGGAAGCATTTTGCTCGCCCCGATGATGAAAACTGACAAATACTCTGAATGTTGGGTCAAAGAATTGGAAGATAGCTGAGCTCATGATCGAGTGGGGCAATGCAGAACATGAAGAATGGTAAGAATCCCCGTACAAGTATGATATAGAGATTAGAATGAGATTATTTGTGAAGTGGGGTAGAGACCCCGAAGAAGAAAGATAGTTGCTTGTGCAAAAGTGCACGAGCAGGTATTCAATTGATAAAGGAAAGATTGATGAAAATGAAGATCAAAACTGAGCATATTGCAAAAAAAAGGAAATAAAGAAATCTGAAAAATGATTTTCAAGGCATAGGATTTTAAAACATATTTAAAAGAGAGAGAGGGAGAAAAGAGGGAAAAGAGAAAAAAAGAGTAAAGAAACGAAAGAAGAAGAAAAAAGAAAAAAAGAAAGAGAGAAGAAAAAAGAAATAAGAAAAAAGAGAGAAGAAAAAAGAGAGAAGAAAGAAGAGAAAAAGAGAAGAAAGAAAAAGAAAGAAAGAAGAAGCAGAAAAAAAAAGAAAAAAAGAAGAAGAAAAAGAAAGCTTTACATTGCATGCATCATATAGATAGAGACATGTCAATTTTTGCTTGTTTTAGACAGGTATTTGAAGAATTATCAAAGAGTTTTAAGAAGTAGATTTTATAAAAAGAAAGACTGGCTACCATAGTAGCGTGAGGCCAGATGTCTACAGCCATAGTAGCGTGAAGCCAAATATTAAGTCTTTCGGGCCATTAGTAAGTCCTCAAGGCATGATGATAAGTCATTCGGGCCATCGGTAAGTCTTTCGAGCATGGTGATAAGTCCTTCGGGCCATCAATAAGGCCTTCAGGCATGATGAGGTAGCTATAGTAGCCTGACGCCAGATGACGGTAGCCATAGTAGCGTGAAGCCAGATATTAAGTCCTTAGGGCCATCAGTAAGTCCTTCGGGCCACCAGTAAGTCTTTTGAGTATGGTGATAAGTCTTTCGGGCCATCAATAAGACCTTCGGGCATGATGAGGTAGCCATAGTAGCATGAAGCCAGATATTAAGTCCTTCGGGCCAGCAGTAAGTTTTTCGAGCATGGTGATAAGTCATTCGATCCATCAATAAGTCTTGCGGGCATGATGCGACAACCTTAGTAGCGTGAGTCCAGAAAGATCGATAGCCATTTTTGGCGTGAATCCTTAAATTTGAAGAAAGATTTCGGTAGCCTTAGTAGTATGAGTCCAGAAAGATCGGTATTCATTTTGGCGTGAATCCCAAATTCGAAGATAAAGGTTCTATATAGGACGGAGCTGTAGCTCCAAGATCAGAAGGTGAAAAAGTTCTATATAGGAAGAACTTACGAGCCTGAAGATTCGGCTGAGGAAAAGTGGAGAGTTCCAGATGAACACGTGATTCTGAAGTTACAAACATGGAAGTCAGATAAAAATGAGTGCTTTTGGTCTTTGCTTTGTTCTCGTTTCACAAGAACAAGCAAAGAGGGGCAACTGTAATCACTCATTTTTATCTGGTTTGTAAATATTGTGTTAGTTTAATAATTAATAGATATTATTATTGCATATATACATATGATATATTATTATGTGTGTGTTTATTATATACGTGTGGTTAATATATATGTACTATATGTGTGTGATATGTGTGAGTTCATGTATATTATACATATTATGTACGTGTGACTATTATATATGTAATATATGTGTGCGCATATGTATGAATGTATGTTATATACGGGTATATTAATATATTATGTGTACGTCTGTATATGAATAGGTATGTTTGTACGCGTACATATGTATACGTATATGTGTTTGCATGTATATATGTTAATTTGCATATATGTATGTATGTATGTATGTATGTATTATTATTATTATTATTATTATTATTATTGTATTGGGCTGATTTGAAGTAAACATTAAAACCCAAATAAATAACTAAAAGTTCAGTCTATATTACAAAACCCAAAAAAAATTTACATAAGGCCCAATCTGCCAACCCAATAACTAAAACCCTAGAACCTAGTTAATCTAATATAACCTTTTTCTCCATGCAGCAGCGCAATCTAAGCCGTTGGATTGAGATTTGATCCAACGGCCCAGATCAAAAGGAGGAGAACCTGTCATCTACCACGTAAGCCCACGCGCGGGCTAATCACCTTCCTACGTGCGTGTGCACGTACACCCAAAACTCTTCACCTTCTACGCTCCCCCACCGATTACCGCCATGTGTCCAGATCAACGGTGATTGTCCCTCTCTCTGCCACTGTACAATCACCGTCGTGGTAACCTGTAAAAAAGGACAGAAAAGCATGAAGAAAAAAATTACAAGCAACCTGAGAGCAATTATTTTTATTTTATTATATATAAATGGATATATATATATATCCAAACAAAAATCTTGTAGGGCCCAAAATCAATAAGAAAAAAAGAAAACTTTCAGGTTATTTTCTTTGCTTATTTTTATTTTTTCTGTTTAATACAAAATAAAAAAAGAAAAACCTCATTTTCGAGGTAAAAGAAAAAGCACAGTTCTCTTATTCTTCTTTCAAATCAAAAGTAAAAAAAAAAGAGAACAAGAAAATAAAGAGTGAAGGTTTACCTTGACCGTTCGAAATCCCTTGGTGCTGGTGACAAGCCTTTCGATGGTGAATTGGTAAAAGGGAAGACTGGATCTAGGTTGAGTTTAAAGGGGGAACGTTTTAGGTATTGGTTTGAGGTTCACCAACGTCGGTGAGCGGCGGCCGGCAGTGGGTTAAAGTGGCCGACACGGTGGTCCGTGGCTGTTTTCTAGGATTCATCCCAATCCTTTGTGGTTCGGCTTTGGGATTAATAAGAGGGAAAAGGATTGCTTTATTTTAGATCAAATGTTTGAAATGCCAAAAGGGTGAAAGCTGATCTGATTGGGTTCTTATATAAGCATTTTTGTTTTAAAATGGTATGATTACCACATAAGGACCTCCACCCTTCTCATATTTTCACTTTGAGCTTGCCGCATGGTAATATTACACTATCGATCCTCCATTGTTTTCAAAAGATTTCAATTTCATCACTAAAAATGTTCAAATCAGATTTTTTAAGGCACAATTGCGGCCGAGGTCCTTCCGTGTTTCTGCTATTTTCATTTCGAGCTAGCCCATTCGTTTTATTACACATTTAGCCCTTTTAAGTTTTGTCCAGTTTGTAATCTAGCCCCTAAATGTTTTTTTATTATTCAGTTTCTAGTTGTCTGTTTTTTTTATTAGCCATGTTTTAATGTTTTTCTTGTGTTAGCATGATTTGTGATGTTCTTCATATATGTATTATATATATATTGTTGCCTCTTTATATCATGTTCATTTATATTTTTGTGTGTATTATCATGTTAGTAAGTCATTTAGTTTGTTTATTCGTGTTATATGTATGTTTTAGCATGTTTATGTTTTTCCCCATGTTTTATTCTATATGTTGTTTTTAGTATGTGTATTTATATTTTATGGGTATTATCATGCTAATATGTCATAGTCTAAGTTTGTCCATGGTGTATGTATATTTTGTAGCATGTTTATTATGGCCATTTCGCATTTTAGGTTACATGTTAGTGTGGTGGTAAATTTGTTATATGTTAATTTCACGATATGTTTTTAATTTAAGCATGTAAATTGTGTCATATGTTAAGTATTAAGTATTAATTTTTTATGTTAACATGTTGCTTTGATTTGTTAGTTTAGTGTCATATCGTATATATATGTCATGCATATGCTGCATTCGTTTTTCTATATGTTTAGGCATGTTATATTTAGTTAATTTAATTTTGGAAGTATGTTTTTCCTTCTTTTTCCATGTTTATGTTTATGCTTTGTTTTATTATGATGTGTTATTCTTGTTCGTGCATTTTATTTTTTTTGTTTAATATTGTGATATTCATGATTTTATGATTTTAGTACCATGTCAATGTGAATATATGTTTTTTAATTGTTTTCTAAGATTGCATAACGGAATATCATTTGCCAATGCGGTGCCCTTTTATTCGAGCGTAAACGTGGCCAATATCAAGCACAATGATGGTGGTCTAATGGTTTACTCTCGAATAACAGGGCCCTTAAAATTTGCTCTTACTTATAACCAAATTTTAAGTTAATCGTCACTTTAATCCGAAAAGTTTAAATAAAGCGGTAATTATTAAAGTACCAATTTTGGGCGGTGTGGAGGTGCTAATCCTTCCCCATCCGTAACCGACTCCCAAACCACCCAACATTTTTAAAATCTCTAGTTTTATGGTGTCCAGCCTGCCTTAGTGGCTGGTGGCGACTCTATTTTTAAATAAAACACGATTTTTCTAAAACCCCACATAAGACATTTTAAATACCCGAAAGACCCCAAACACCTTGAAATCCTATTTTTTTTTAGCAAAAACACTCGTAGGAAAAAAAGAAGATCGCTACAATAAGGATCTTTGGGAATTCTATTGGTGGCCAGGCATGAAAAAAGCCATAGTTGATTTCGTGTCTAAGTGCCTTACGTGCCAGCATGTCAAAGCTGAGCATCATGTACCTACTAGCCTATTGCAACCTATCGATCTACCGAAATGAAAGTGGGACAAGATTACCATGGACTTCGTTTGTGGTTTGCCTTTAACTCCTACCAAGCACGATGCTATATGGGTCATTGTGGACTGTTTCACCAAGTCAGCTCACTTTTTACCTATTTGAATGGATTACGGTAGCTGACTTGTACGTCAAAGAAGTTGTGAGGCTTCATGGAGTACCAAAAACTATCATCTCCGATCGAGACCCACTATTTGCTTCTCGATTTTAGAGATCATTGCAGGGAGCTCCATACACCCGAGTAAACCTTAGTACTGCATTCCACCCTCAGTCTGTCAGCTAGTCAGAAAGGGTAATTCAGGTAAATATTAAAACCTCCTTCCTTCGAACCCGTACAAACAAACCTTGTTATTGAAATCTTCTATTTCAGATTCTGAAAGACATGCTTTGAGCATGTATCATCGATTTCAGTGGATTTTGAGAGAAATCCCTATCCCTTGTCGAGTTTGCCTATAACAACAGTTATCAAGCTTCCATCGAAATGGCACATTTTGAGGCGTTGTATGGCAGATGTTACAGAACTCCTCTATGTTGGTCTAAACTCGGTGAAGGCAAGATGTTGGGTCCTGACCTACTTTGGGAAACCGAAGAACAATTTACCATCATCTATGATCGCTTGAAGGCAGGCTTTGACCGACAAAAAGCTTATGCTGATCTAAGACGAAGGGACATCCAATACGAGATTGGTGAAAAGGCCTTCCTTAAAGTTCACCATGGAAGAAGATTCTAAGGTTTGGCAAGAAAGGGAAATTGAGTCCCCGATTCATTGGACCCTTTGAGGTTGTTGAAAAAGTGGGCCCGATTGCATATCGCTTGGCATTACCCTCAGAATTAGGCAGGATTCATGATGTTTTCCATGTGTCCATGCTTCGCAAATACTGACCCGACCCTTCGCACATTATTGAAGTGAAAGCGGCGCAGATCCAACCGGATTTGACCTACGAGGAAAAACCGGTCCAAATTCTTACAAGATAAGTCAAGAGGCTTTGTAACAAATTTGTGCCCTTAGTCAAAGAGCTCTGGAGGAGTCATTTAGTGGAAGAAGCCACTTGGGAACCAAAAGAGTTGATGAAGAATTAGAACCCGCATCTTTTCGCTTCAGATGAAAATTCGAGGATAATTTTTTTGTAAGGGGAGAATTGTAACACCTCGAAAATCGGTCTAGTCAAAATTAAGTTTCGGTGATTAGAAATTTTGTATCAGAATGGTCCAATCAATGTATTGATTCCTTTATTGTAATCAATTGTATTGTATTGAACCTCAATTGAGCATAATTAATGATCTTGGACCTTTTTGAAAGAATTGAAAGTCATTTAGTGACTAAATTGAAAAAAATTGAAAGTTTGGAGGGTAAAAGTGCAAACTTTGGAAAATTGAGGGATCACCCTCGCAATTTGACCAATTTGAGGTGTGAGTCACCTCTATGCTTGGCTTTATTCACATGAAAGGGTGGTGAAATTGTCATAGAATATGACACAATCATGAAGATAAAAAAGGGGATAAGCAAATTGGAATTTTAAATTCATTCCAAGGTTACCTCCTAAGCTAGGAAAGCTTCCTATTGGAGGCTTGGGAGGCAACCAATAATACGGAGGATAATGCATGGTTGATAGGTTTTAGAAAGTTGAAAAGGATGAGAATCATTTGGATAGTAAACCGAGACTATTAGCCAAACTTTCTCTCATGTTTCTCCCAACTTTCACCAAGCTAATTAAGCTAGCACCACCAGTCATCTTCTTCCCTAAGATCAAGCAAGCACCTCACTTTAATCCTTGGAGTTTCTTTGATTTCAAACCATCAAATTAAAGCTCTTGGATTGGTGAGTTAAACCCCTCAAACATTTTGTTGATTCTATGGATATTTGAAGTTTAATTTCAAGATTAGGTCTTGAAATTTGAAATTGAACCCATGTATCATAAGTCTAATTCCATGGAACTAATGTTGTCTACAAGCTTTATTAAGTTCGAATATTGATTTTGAATCAATAGTTTTGATCCTAACTATTTCTCCTAAATTATGCCTAGCTCAAGTGTTGGAGGAAGTTCCATCATCTCCATCGAAGGCTAGGAACAAAGGAATTGTAATTCGGGAGCCTTAAGAGCTTCAAAAATTAAGTGAGTGTAGTCGGAGTCTCGGGACTAGGCTAGGTGCCTCTCCCAATTTTATTTTTATTTAGTATGATATAGCTAACATCGAATTTTTGAGGTCATTGCATTCAACCCCTTTTAAAGGTGAGTTGGTAAGCTACGATAAGCTTCCTCGTCGAATTATTGATCGTTGACATCATTCATCTAACATAGGACATTGATATTGAATCATCAGATATTGATCATAGACATTGAACTATTGAATATTGATCATTTACATCTAAGCATTAAATATGAACATTGGCATAGCATTGGAAAGATCATTGTCATTGGCATAGCATTGGAAAGATCATTGTCATCATTAACCATTGGACATCAAGTATTAAAATATTGTCATTGATATTGATCATCGCCACCGAATTATTGAACTTATTGATATTGTCACCGGATTATTGAAATGGACCTAAGGGTCAATTTATTGTCATTGAAATCATTGAACTTATTTTCATTAACATTATGTTGATTATTGGCTTAAATCATTGGACCTTGGATTCGAGTGGACTTTGGATACAATTGGCATGCCATAGGATTTATGAGCTCATTGGTATGGGTGGACTACGGTCCTTGGGCTACGACCTTTATATTAGCGAGGCAGAGGGATATTGTGTTGGTCATTTGGCGAGACAGAGAGGACTAGACCATTATTGATTTGGCGAGGTGTAGGAATCCGCGTATCCACTATCTTGATCAATCCAAGGGTTATAAATGAACCAAATGAATCATTAATATTGAACATTGACATGTACTTATTGGCTAATGTTGCATTGTTATTGATCATGAATATATTGACATTGGATTACTGATG
Organism: Hibiscus mutabilis; assembly: GCA_019671005.1. Lineage (NCBI taxonomy): Eukaryota > Viridiplantae > Streptophyta > Magnoliopsida > Malvales > Malvaceae > Hibiscus > Hibiscus mutabilis. The sequence goes on from CM033754.1 coordinate 12,232,577, forward strand.
AAGCATTGCATTTGAACATAGTCAACCACGGTCAACATAGCGTATCGGTACGTCAAAAGGCGTATCGATACGAAAAGTCATCACTGGAATTTGGAAAATTATAATTGCATCAGTACTGTCCTTAGGGTGTATCGAAACGGTCAACCCTGGTCAGCTCGTACCGGTACAGTTCTTTAACCGTACCGATACGAACCTTGGTCATTGAATTTCTAAGAATTATTAAATGCATTGTGTATCGATAAGGGTGGTCACCGTTTCGATACGAACTCACCGTTTTGTGACGGATTTAACAATTTGGACATAGGCATACCGATCCGACCTCTCGAGTATCGGTACAGGTTCTGGTAAGTTAGGTAATAATTCTAGAAAATTTTAAAACGGTCACTTAACATTGAATGGTTTAATTGGGCTGATAAATGAATTTTGATTTGCATAAAAATTTACAGACATGTTGTTTAATGATTGAATTTCATTGTAGCAAGCTTAATTTTTGAAATGGACCTATAATTTATCAGAATTATAGATTAGTCCATAGAATTTGTAAAAGTTTAAAATTGGTCCTAATTGGATAACCGCTGCTTGTATTGTATTAATTGAACCTGTTGATATTGTTTGATAACACTAAGTTACCGAATGTTGATTAATAATTACCGCATCGATCATTGTATTGTTTTTCTGTAACGCCTTCCGACCCGGATTCCTACCAGGCTAGGAAAGGGGTGTTACACAAGGTTTGAGTCCTGAGGCAGCCGAGGGATGGCTAGAAAAGAAAATCCGTATCCTGAACCAGATGGTTGTAATGATAAGCGCAAGTTGGGTTGCACTGTGTCACTACTGCAGGGTGATGCTTATCATTGGTGAGTGATCACAGTTGCGGGTGTTTCTGAGGCAGATGTGACTTGGGAGTTCTTTCAAAGAGCTTTCAAGAGAAAGTATCTTGGTACATAGTATTTAGATGCGAAGAAGCACGAGTTTATTCGGTAACTTACGCAACCTTTCGAAAGCTTACTATCTAACCTCCGTCCATTCAAACCGAGCATTCTTCTGCAACAACTTGGTTAAAAGAGCCACCAAACTAGAGAACCCTTCCATGAACCTAAAGTAATAACCAGCCAACCCAAGGAAACTCCTAACTTCTGTCACCAACTTAGGCACCTTCCAACTCATCACAACCTCAACCTTATGTGGATCAACATGAATTCCCTCGGTCGACACAACATGCCCAAGGAAAACAACCTCCCTAAGCCAAAACTCACATTTGCTTAACTTGGCATACAACTGATTAGCCAACAACATCTGAAGCACAATCCGCAAATGTCTATCATGATCCTCCTCGGTAAGATAGTACACAAGGATATCGTCGATAAACACAACCACAAACTTGTCCAAAAACTCATGGAACACACGGTTCATCATGTCCATGAAAGCAGTTGGTGCATTGGTCAAACCAAATGGCATCAACAAAAACTCATAATGCCTGTACCTCGTAAGAAAAGCTGTCTTAGGCACATCCACATCCTTCACCTTCAACTGATAGTACCCAGACCCCAAATCTATCTTAGAAAACACCGAGGCACCCCTGAACTGATCAAACAAATCATCTATCTGTGGCAAATGATACTTGTTCATTATCTTCAACTTGTTCAATTGTCGATAGTCTATACACATCCGCAACGTACCATCCTTCTTCTTTACAAACAATATCGGTGCACCCCATGGTGAAATACTAGGTCTAATAAAGCCTCGATCAAGCAACTCTTGTAGTTGCATCCTCAATTCTTTTAACTATTTCGGGGCCATGTGATACAAAGCAACAGACACTGGTGCTGTACCCACAAAGACCTCAATGCCAAACTCAACCTCACGGTCTGGTGGTAACCCCGACAACTCTTTTGAAAAAACACATGAAAACTAATATACGGTACAAATATCCTGCACCCTCAACTCCTTTGAACCAGGATTCATAATGTAGGCCAAGAAAGCTTGACATCTAGAATCCAACATTCGACTTACTTCCAAAGCTGAAATAGCATTAGACATAAACTTAGCATTCTCACCAATAACTACCACATCAAAATCATCTGATAACCTCAAAGATATTCGTTTGGTCTCAAAATCCACCACAACCCTATGTTCAGTTAACCAATCCATACCCAAAATCACATCAAGACCATGGAATGACAACTCTATCAAGTCCACGGCAAACTCATATCCCTGAACCATCAGCAGACACCTACGATACAACCTCCTAACCACGACCGTCTCCCCAAGATAACTATTCACTCTAACACCCACATTAAGAATTTCAACAGATATATCAAGTAACTGTGCATGCTCACTCAAGATGTATGAATGGCTAGAACTAAAATCAACCAACGAATACAACGACAAAGACTATAAGGTAAAATTACCTGCAATTACATTGGTGTCATTGCGAACCTCTCGGTGTGTATACACCCTAGCCGGTCTACCTCCCTCAGGCTGGATAGCAATGGTATGAGCCACAGTCCTTTGCCCACCATCTCTACGCTAAAATGGTCCATGACCTCGGGCCCTTTATGGAGCAACAGCAGGTGCAGCACCATGCCCACCTCCAACTAACAAAGGACAATTACGTCTCAGATGGTCGCCAGACCCACAACTCCAACAAGCATTCGCCACAACAGGCATAGGTACCTAACCCTCCCTTGCCAAACGCGGACAATCTCGCCTCAAATGATCTCGGGATCCACAAATCCAACAGGTGTTAAACGGAGCTCTAACCTGGGCACCCTGCCCCTAGACTCCACGTCCAACAACACCTCCGCCACGCCTCAGCTCTGGGCGAAACCTCCAATCACGGTGTCTCTTGGCCTGACACTACCACTACTAGAATCAGTCGCCCTCTTACCTGAGCTAAAACCCCGAGACCTAAAAGCCATACCCAAATTCTACTCAACGTCCTTAGCTTGCGAAACCAACATATCGAAATCTGTATAACCACCAACAAGCATGTATGTCTTAATCTCCTGCACAAGCCCGTAGTAGAATCGATCACATCGCGTACACTCGGTAGAAACTAACTCAAGTATATATTGGATCAACCTCACACGCTGCACCTCGTACTCAGTAACAGACATACTGCCCTACACCAAGCCATGAACTCACGCTTCCTATCATCCTGATATCGGACTCCTAGGTACTTCTTCCGAAAAGCACCACAAAAGAACTCCCAAGTTACATCCTCGGTCTCATACCAGATATCGTGGTAGTCCACCATGTATACGCATCACCATGTAATAGGGACACAACACAACCTGACTTACAGGCATCAGAATAGCCCATCTGGCCCAGTATCCTCTCAGTACTGGCCAACCATCCCTCAGAAGCCCCAGGTAACAATCCTTGAAACTCAACTCTGCCCAAATTGCGAAGGCACTCTAGCAACAAACCCTGCCCAACCACTAGTGGTACCGGCACATGAACACCCACAACTGTTGCCTGAAAAGCACCAGTCATGGCCTGAATCAACGACGCCATATGACCCATCCCTAGCCCAGCTGGCGTAGGTGGTACTTGCTCCACTACCTTAGGTGGATTAGGTGGGAGTGGTGGCAACGCTCCCGGAGGTATAACATTCTCCTCAATCTCCTACCTAGTGGAAGCAGTAATCATACCAGATCGCAACTCTGTCCTCGGTCCCATCGTGCTAACAATATATCTAAGGCATGATAATCATTCAAATACAAAATAATTAGGCCAGCTTCAAGCAAGGATCCAAGACTTCCATTTCAAATTCATAATATTTCAACTATAATAATAAGGCAATGGGTTTCCCAAATTTCTCCCCAAGCATGGCATAAAGCAATCATCGTACATATTGCAATCACCGTGCATATTAAACATCAGATAACAGTTCACAATAACATCACAACAATCAAACAAACTCCCAACTATTGCTAACCTGGCTCTAATACCACCAAATGTAACCCCTCGACCTGGCTTAATCGTAAGACCGAACTGAGCGAGCTATATTAGGTTTACCGAAGTAAACCGTAAAGATACAACTCAAACGCATCCATTTTTTTTCTTTTTATCTTGTCTAGATGCATGATTATTACCCTGTGTGTACATACTAAACTCTGGTGAAAACCCAACTCAATCGGGCATCAAATTGACATCCAATTGAAGCTAAAAGCATTTTAGGGACCAATTTGCAAATCTTGAAAATTTTAAGGACTTATCCCAATTTTAAGTTACCAACCTTTAATTAGACAGGTTACATGCTTACACGTCAAAATTCAGCTCAATACAACCATCCAATCTTAACCAATTGCATCCATAATATTCAGGGACTAAAATGCAAGGAAACAGAGCTTAAAAAGATTCCAAATAACAGGCTTAACGGTCACCGTACCTGATAGAGTAGCACAATCTTGGATTTGGAAGCCTTCAATCAAGTTTTTGCAAGAACTAAGAGCTCTAGACTCAATCAAGAAAGTTATGGGCAGATCTGAAAATTCAAGAGAAAAGAGAATGACTTTTCATGAAAATTTCAGATTCAAGGTTCGAAACTCAAAGAAACAAGGATAAGAAGGAAAATTAGAAGATGATTAATAAGAACAAAAGTAAAAGGATTGAAAAAGATTAAGATGAGGATAGATAAAACAAATATGAAATTTCCAGCTTTGTTTATGGCTTATGGAGATGGCGTGAAGGTTGAAGATGAAAATGGCTTGCGATTTGTTGTTGTTGTTTTGTCCTCGGCACCCTCTTAGACACAATTATCTAAGCAAGCAACCTCAAGCGGCTCTAACCCACCCTCCCAGATGCAATTACCTAGGCAAGCAAGAGTGTGAAGATGATCTCCCTCACAAGAACTCGATGATCTTATGTTGAAGATGGCTTCTAGACAAGTTTACCGAACACTTGCAAACTCAAAGAATACTAAAATCTCCAAAGAGAACTTTTTATTAATCAATGAAATATGAATTACAATGTGGGTGAAACCTCCTTTATATAGGCCATGGAGAAGTTTTAATCCTACTAAACTTAGGAATTAAATACAATAAATAAATGCTAAAATCTAATCTCCTAATTAGATAAGTAACTTCTAATAATAAATAAATGCTAAAAATAAAATCCTAGTCAAATAAATCCGATCCTAATAGATATTACAGAATCCTATATTGATTTAAATTACAAATAATCAAATAAAATCTTGAAAATTCGTAATTATCCAAAAATCCCGTAAAGGAAATTCTGCATGCGCTGTCTTCGCTAAAGTAGACGTATCTTGAGATCCAGATGTCCGATTGAGGCGTTTCAAGATGCGTTGGAAAGCTAATTTTCAGCTGACAAGTTTTAAGAAGAAATGTTGACCCATAAATGCTTGGATCCTATCCAAAAATTAGTCGCAAGTTAGCTGACTTTCCAGACTTCACAAACAGATTCAGTTTCTTGTCCAAGATGCATCGTTTTTGACCTCCTATGCGTGCATTGTTTTGGCCATTATTGTTTGCATCGAACTAATTCAACTTCTTGTCCAATATGAGTAATTTAACCCCGCTCATGCATCTTTCATTCCCCCACTCCTCAAAAGGATTCGTCCTCGAATCTAAATCGGCAATGAGAGAATAATCATCAACTTCAATTGAAAAGGCTTCTTTGTTGTATGTGGAGTGATCTAATTGAGCTCCTCTCAATGGTTCAACAAAATGCTGGAAAAATAAGAAAACACTACTCGAACATTTGTAACGACTAGTCAAAACAAAATCACTCGTCACGTTCTTTTTCTTGTCTTTTTTCCTTTGGGCTTTGTGTGACTTTTACCTCATATGTATTTTCACTCACCAAATTTGGGCCATTAATTTGACTTTTTTCACTCTCGACCTCTTTACTCTCAGTCTTTTGTATCTCACATCCCATATCCCTCTCATAAAATTTATCATCAATGTACAATTTCTGTAGAGGAGAAAGTGTTTCTAATGGAATAATAGGACAAGAATCAAATGAAGGGTTAGAATTACACTTACTTTCTTCGTGGGGAGGTGATGAGATTATAGCAAGTGGACCTACTACTTCACACGAGCGATTATAAGCATTGTCATCTTGTCTAATGTATTCACTATCACTATCCTTTTGTTTGGGAGATGGTTCTTCTCCAATATCAACATTTGCACAAATTCTAGGAGTAGAAGTACGAAGAGAATCATGTGTACCTTCTGGTTTTGGGATGTCTTCATGGTTGGTTGCCTTTGTGTGGTCAATTGATTCAGCCATTTGCGCTTCCAATCTTTTTTGTTTTATCCTCTCACACTGTTTTTTTGCTTTTGCTATTTCTTCATTTACTTTTTTCGGCTCTATTGTAGCAAACGAGAGCTTTTGGCCTTGGTGCACAACCGAGTATCCATTTGTATTGATTCGATGGACAGCGCCCCGATCATTTTTCCAAGGTCTTCCTAATAGCAAGTGGGTGACTTCCATAGGAACCACGTCACACCATACATCATCACAATAGCTTCCAAGAGTAAAAGAGATTAAACAATGTTTGGTTACCTTCATATCCGGTCCGCTATTAAACCCTTGAAGATGTACGGCTTAGGGTGTTCTTGGCATGGTAGATCGAGTGCATCAACAATGAAGCTACTCACTAAGTTTACACAACTATCACCATCAATAATTAAAGAGCATAGATTACCTTGTATCTTACATCGTGACCGAAAAATATTTATTGGTATACGATAACGAGTGTTGAAAAGAGAATAAAACATCCTAATTGCTTTAAGAATCCAAAGAAAATGTTAGACATCAATAGAATTATAGTTGCAAGAAGAAAGAAGAGTATGCAACTTTTAGTCCTACTAACACAAGGAAACGAGAAGGTGTTAGAAGATGTGTAAGAAGCAATAAAAGCTAAAACAAACGAAAACTAATGGCTAAGAATGAAAGAAAATTAGAAAACCCCCGAAAACCCTAGAATTTTGCAGCAACTTGATCTACTTCGTTCAAGGTGTTCCCGATGTCAAAAAATTCTGAAATTTTATGTGGTGACTCCTCCAAAGGTGTAGATCTGATCTGGAAATTTTCAGCTCAAAATTCGCTCGTTTGAACTTGACGAATTTCCCCTAATTTTTTAGTTTTTCACCCAAAAATGCCAAAATTCTTGTCAAGAATCGTCCCAAATCTGATACCAAATGATAGAGTAGCGCAATCTTGGATTTGGAAGCCTTCAATCAAGTTGTTGCAAGAACTAGGAGCTCTAGACTCAATCAAGAAAGTTAATGGCAGATCTGAAAATTCAAGAGAAAAGAGAATGAATTTTCTTGAAAATTTCAGATTCAAGGTTTGAAATTCAAAGAAACAAAGATAAGAAGGAAATTTAGAAGATGATTAATAAGAACAAAAGTAAAAGGATTGAAAAAGATTAAGATGAGGATAGATAAAAAAATATAAAATTTCCAGCTTTGTTTATGGCTTGTGGAGATGGAGTGAAGGTTGAAGATGAAAATGGCTTGTGATTTGTTGTTGTTGTTTAGTCCTCGGCACCCTCTTAGACGCAATTATCTAAGCAAGCAACCTCAAGCGGCTCTAACCCACCCTCCTAGATGCAATTACCTAGGCAAGCAAGAGTGTGAAGATGATCTCCCTCACAAGAACTCGATGATCTTATGTTGAAGATGGCTTCTAGACAAGTTTACCGAACACTTGCAAACTCAAAGAAAACTAAAATCTCCAAAGAGAACTTTTTATTAATCAATGAAATCTGAATTACATTGTGGGTGAAGCCTCCTTTATATAGGCCATGGAGAAGTTTTAATCTTACTAAACTTAGGAATTAAATACAATAAATAAATGCTAAAACCTAATCTCCTAATTAGATAAATAACTTCTAATAATAAATAAATGCTAAAAATAAAATCCTAGTCAAATAAATCTGATCCTAATAGATATTGCAGAATCCTATATTGATTTAAATTACAAACAATCAAATAAAATCTTGAAAATTCGTAATTATCCAAAAATCCCGTATAGGAATTTCTGCATGCGCTGTCTTCGCTAAAATAGACGTATCTTGAGATCCAGATGTCTGATTGAGGCGTTTCAAGATGCGTTGGAAAGCTAATTTTCAGCCGGACAAGTTTTAAGAAGACATGTTGACCCATAAATTCCTGGATCCCATCCAAAAATTAGTCGCAAGTTAGCTGACTTTCCAGACTTCACAAACAGATTCAGTTTCTTGTCCAAGATGCATCGTTTTTGACCTCCTATGCCTGCATTGTTTTGGCCATTATTGTTTGCATCGAACAAATTCAACTTCTTGTCCAATATGAGTAATTTAACCCTGCTCATGCATGTATCAGTACTGATACGGCAATGGGGTGTTCCGATACACCTACCATCATTTGAAATCCCAGAATTCCAGTGACCAAATACCATTTTGATACGCCTTGAGCGTATCGGAACACCTCTCTTGAAAACCCTTAACCGTATCAAAACGCCTTCCCGTATACAGAAACGCTGGGCATTTTTGCCCTTTTCCCGTACTAAAATGGTTGCTCGCATACCGGTACGCTAAGCCTAAAATGGCTTACCCGTATTGAAACGGAGACACTCGTACCGATAGGCCTAGACCTTTAATATCCATTTTGTTGGTTTAACAAGCTTTCAACCATACCAACACACCCTAACATGCCCCTAACATACAATCAACATAATCTAAAACCAACCACAACATTACATCACAGCTTCAACATCATTTCATGGCATTTTGCATCAAATGTAAATCTATAGACATGCAACCTAGAAAACCATTCAAGTAAAACATGAAACTCCAAACCATCATCAAAATCAAACCATAAAAGCCATTTACAATCCAAGAACAGCTAAACAAACTTGCTCAAACAGGGAATTTAACAAAACCTCTCCCAAAACAACAATGAAACCCCCATTGCCCTTATTACTTATAGTCTAGTTCAAACATACTTTGGTTACCAAGTCTTGTATCGATCCCTTGCTTCTCGCTGCCTTCCCAAGCTTTTAATTCTCTGCATTGATGGACATAGAGGGCGTAAGCACACTTGGCTTAGTGAGGAGTGCTCAACATTACATTAAAATCTCATTTCAATCATCTCTTAAAACATTATTATGCCTTTAGAACATGCACTTAACATCTTTAAAGCCAGTATATTAAACAACATGCAACATGTATCATTAACCAACAACAAGTCCCATTGCTCAACCTCAAATTAAGCCTTCCCATGCATAACAACAATATGCAAAGCCTAAAGAGTAAACATGTATAATTCACATTATACGACATAAACTTTTCAATGATACATCAACAATTATATAGGCTCACAAGTGATCATTAACCAAGTTCATTACCAAAAGAGTTCATCAGATACACGGATTCAACAAGTGTTTACCCAACACTTCAAGCCATCTCCAGAATAGCGATACAATCACAATCACGGTACCTAACAACCGGGTACATCTCAACCCACGGGGACACCGACCCCTTACCTCGGTTAGATGCTTAATTCACTAACGGGAGTATACGACACTATAAAACCCCTCTACCATTAGGGTACTTGGATGGAGTTTTCGGTACACAGATCTAAACCCCTCAACACCCAAGGCGACTTATTATAGTGCACTATCAATCCTATGGCTGACCAACTATATCCGATAACAATTTTAAAAGCACATCACTTTCCAATATAATTAACCATTTACCATTTACCTCACTGTTTTCAACAAGCATTAACCAAACCAATTTTCCAAAGCAATAACCATGCTTTAAAACATAAGTATAAACCGTATACTTACAAGGATCACTTACCATGTACATCCTTCAGCATTTCATGCTTAAAAACAATATTTCACATACTTTAAAACATGCTTTAACAGTATGTATTATATAAATCAAAACAAGTGCATTAAACCATATTATACTAGCACGACCGAGAGAGAAAGCCACTTTATACTTACTTCCGAGTTTAAACCAACGTATCAAGCTAAGTTTAAACTCCACAAACCACCTTTAAAATATTCCAAAGCTGGAATCCACGTTCTCACTCACCAATACATGAAACCTCGATTTGCCAACACGAAATCAAGCGTCCGAAGCCTCCAAAGCCTCACCGATCACTTCCGGATCAACCTCCCCTATTTTGACCACATTACAATAGAGGATTAATGCATTCAAAACATTGCAACAACAAATCCTCACGGACTTCCACAATCCTCTCAAAATTACGAAATCATCACCTAATCCTTTCCAATCACAACCCAGCCACAACCTAACAATCTAACACTTCCATAATCATCAATTAACACTCAAAAACAAGATTAACACATCCAAATACTTCCAGCAATTAAACAACCACTACAACTCCACAAAAACACCAATCTATAACAACCTAAACAACTAGGGATTCAAGAGTTTCGGGATTCTATTGTTGAAAACAACTTATCAACATAACGATACATCCAAAGTATGATTAAAATCAATCTTTACCATTGGGAAATAGATCCAATACGGATCTCTCACTATTTCATCAAAATCACTCAATTACATCAATTAACTCAATATAAAAACACAAAATCAGATTAGAAATCATAAATCAAGGATCAAACACTTGGGAATATCAATAAAGAACCATTCAATAGAGGAGTTCACGAACCTTATCCCTATTGTGTGATTTCTCCCTCAATTGGCTTGTTTAAAGCTAAGAAAACATAAGATTTCAATGAGATTTTTTAAAACAAAGTTAAAGAATCAAGTTTATAATCAATAACCTGAGTAGAAAAGATCTCTCACCTCTAGATTTTGATGAAATTCTGAGTGTTTGGCAGAAAAGAAGTTGAGAGAAAAAGTTAAGAAAAAAGTTACGTGAATTTTCTTTAAAAGCAAATAACTAACTTTAACAACCAATTCTCTTTTAATCAACCTTTAAAAAACATGTTAAAATGATTTAATTAAAGGGAGAAATCACCAAAAAAAACTTGGTAAAATAGCTCCTTAAGGATTCTAAGAATTTGACCCTTTTTATTTTAGTCACTTTAAGAACAGTTTTCAAAAATTGCATTTTGTCACTAATTAAAATGTCACATTTCCAAAACCCATTTTCCAAAATTGCTTTCACCAATAATAATCATATAATAAAATATGATTTTTAGTTATTTTACACATTTTTATCTTACCGAAAAAATACGATCTCGAATCTGACTCGAATCCTTAACCCGGTCCACTGGACCGTCTAACAAGTCACAAAAACCGCTAGTCCCAAAATCAGGGCGTTACATAAATAGACCTTACAATGTACCCGTTGGAATTTTAACTGAGTAGAAAGTACAGAAATTGAGTTTTTGCAATATAATCATGTTGAAAATCTCATATTGAAATATATGAACTCATAAAATTTGATTCAAAATTGTTTTGTTTCAGACGAGTAGGTCTAAATGGGCCTTATAATGGACCCGTTAGAGTTTTTTTGAAGAAAAGGTGGTCCTCGTTAAAAACTCCTCTAAAGCCATGTCGAACCCGAAGGCCTTTGATGGTCACCTAAGGGGAAAAGAGTACCCGTATTGCATTAATGTGGATGAGAGTGAATCTCATTAGCTACTACAAGAGAGTGCAAATAATTGGGATAATCCAATATGAAAGAGACAGACAACAAAGTCCGAAGAGCCCTAGAAGCCAGAACATGGGCAACATTGTTAACCACCCTAGGAACAAAACAAACCTTAAAATTGTCTGCATACGATCATGCTTAATATGAGGGCTCAGAGTAGACACGTCATTACATCACCGATTTAATTTATTAGTGACAATGGCAGATTTTGTTTCAATGACAACACTCAACTAGCCTCTATCACGACCTAACTGAATGCCAGCAAGAACTGCTTGAGCTTCAGCCAAATATGCATCCGTACAGTCAAGTAGGGGATGAGCAAGCCCTCCAAGGAATATACCGCCAGCATCACACGCAACAACACCCACGGCAGCATCCTTGGTGATAAGATCGAAGGCCCCATCTGTGTTGATCATCATAGTTCCTGCCTAGGTGGGCTGCCAGCATGGGCTCGCTAGGGTCAGTTCGTCTGTCAGCCTCGTGGTGGAACTTGTAATATCCCAATTTTTTATTAGTGACAAATGAAATTTTTAAAAGTTTTGGGGGTTAAAGTATAAACTTTAAAAAAGTTTAGGGACTAAAGTGTAAATTTCCCCAACAAGTAATTTTATTCAGTACAAAAGTGAATTGGATCGAAACAGGTACCTTGATATCGGTTTTAAGAATTAAGATGCAGAAAAAGGTACCGAATTTGGATCGAATAAAATTGTTAAGCGTGCTCAAGCTAGAGAAATACAAGGATGGGTAACCTTCGGGAAGGTTCCATAAAAGTGTTTCTGATCGATGATTTGGACTCAATAAAAGTAAGGAATATTCGAATGGATTATCGATAAAGGATTTCTAAGAGAAATTTTATTCTATGGGGATTTTCGATAATTATCGGAATAGTAGACTAAGTTAGGAAAATTCAGTCTAAGTTCTGGGAAAGGAAGTTTTTATGAGATAGTAGAGTTTATTTCCCAAATATGGAAATATGGAATTTTTGGAATAAATCTGATAATTCGGAAAAGGTAAAATCGAAGTAGAGAAGTATTTTACGAATATCAGGAGATCAGATCGAATCAAAATTTCAGAGGTTGTTCCATAAGCCATGGAAAAGTTATAAAATAATATTTAAGGAATAGTGATTGGTTGGGAATGAACTATTTTAGTTGGATTGAAATGGAATGGCATTTTTGAAGTAAACTAGTAAATAAAAATTAGTTAGAGGGCAAATTGGTTATTTTACCCCAATGGCATTTTTGAAATATTTAAAAAGTTACAAGGACAATTTTGGAAGAAGAAAATGTAAGATTAAATCTTCGCCCTTGATTAATGATAAGGTCAATCTCAATCGTTGCATTAAAAGGGCATTTTAGTAATTTCACTATCTAAGTGAATTTAAAATTCATTTATACAAGACAAGTGGCCAAATTGGATGAAAAAAAAGATGAAGACCATTCTTCATCCTCAAATTTCGAAATATGAGGGGGAGAAAGAAAGAAAAATGGAGAAAAATTTTCCAAGTTCGATTCAAGCCCCGAAATTCTATTTTCAGGTAATCTTTTCAACTGCAAAGTTGCTACTCTTCAAGCTCTATCTTTTGATGTCAATAATTCATGGAGTACATGCTTGATTGAGGAGAATTTTGCATGAGAAGAAATCAGGGTTTATGGGAAAAGTTTGGGGCTTTTGGAATTTTATGATATGATGAAATTCAAGTTGAAATCAAGCTAGTATAATGTTAAAATCATGTTATTGAGTTGAGATTTAAACCCTACATATTTTAGTTTGTATGAAGATGATTAGGGTTTATGGATTCAAGTTTGATTTAGGGATTGTGATGTTTGATAAATAATCTAGTAAGCTTGAATTTGTTATTTGGAAGCAAAACCCTAAATTAAAGGTATAAGAACCATTTTGACAATTCTAAAAGTTAAAGGACTTATCTGATTTTTATGATTTTAAAGTGTATTTATGTTATTATTGTTGTTGGAGATGTGAAATTGAAGTTAGGATGCAAAACCGATGTTAAATCAAGTTAGTGACCATTTTGACAAATTATCAAAGTTAAGTGGCCAATTCGGAAATGAGGTTTTAGAGAAGGGCTAAATCTGATTTTAGTTGAAATAATAGAATTCAAGTATTAATGTTGATTTGAGGACTAATTTGCAAAGTTAAGAAGCTTGAATCCTTATTATTGATTATTTCGGAAAGAACAAAAAAATAGAGGGAATTATTTTTGAATAATTATTTGATGTAGAAAGTGATACATTAGTGATTTGAATCAAGTAAGGGGACCAAATTGACAAATAGTAAAGTAAGGAGAAATTAGTATAAAGTTTGAAGTTATTTATGGTTGTTGTGTAGGAAAACTGGATTTGGCAGTAAGTTTGAAAATTCACCATAAATTCTACAAAAATGGTTAGATGGTGAATTTTATATCGATGTAAATATTTATTCGTCTAGTTTCATTTAAAACAAACGGTGATTGATTTCGATTCATATATCAAAAGATATGAATCTTTAAGTGATGAAAGGTTAGAAAACATAATAGCAGTTTGTTTTGCAATTCAATACTTGAATTCGACTTTGAAAATTTGCCATAAATCGTACAAATTGAATCTGGGTTATTAGTTTATATGGTTGAAAATCTTACGAATCTAGTTTCATTTCCAACAAACAGAAACTGATTTCGAGTTCCGAGTTAAAAGATATTAATTTTTAATCGAATAAAGGTCAGAAAAATTACAAAATAGTTTCTGTCAAGACAGCCCTGTAAGAAGGAGTTTGATGAATTTTCATAATTTTTGTAGATTTTATTAAATTATATGGCTTATACTATTATAACCGTTATCAAATCTAGTTTCTACGGTATAAAGGAGATTAAGATTTAGAATGTATTCTGCTCTATAGAAGTAAATCTTTGATGGTAGTGCAAGTTGACAGAAAATGGAAATTGAGACAATATGTCTAAAGTTGGTTAGCAAGCTTGGAGTAATTATTTGAAGATCAAAATGGTCATTAGGGACCAAAAATGAGTTTGTGGACAATATAAGGAAGGAAAGAAATTTATGGAAAATTTTTATGTTGAATGATTAAATAACTTAATTGAAATATTGTTAGAAGTGAATCTAACAAATGTTTATTTATATTCACGTGATAAATGAAGTTGGATCTGAATCAAAAGAAGGTTCGAGGTACTATAAAGGAAGGGATCAATAGAGCTTAGTGAGGCATAATAACAAATTGCTAAGGTGAGTGCATTTTTAAATGTTTGCATTATATTGAAAATGGCATTGCATTTCTCTATAATACATGATATGATACATTGCTCGACATGGCAAGCTTGATGGAATACTAGGTACGAATTATTGTTGGCATAAATAATGATCTATGTTTACCATGAATATTTATGATGAAGCATGAAATAAGAAATGTTTATATGTATGATTGGTTATGATGTTGAGTTGATGATGAAAAAAATGCTCAAGTATTGTGTATGAGAATCCATGGTATAGTTGGCATGCCATAGAGTCTTTAGCAGCTGCACCCTCATGTTCATGTTGTCAAACAGATATTGTGACAAAATGTGATACGGAAGCCGGGATCCAAGAATTACCTCAAAATCTAGGAATCCTCTAGATCACAACTAATCTAGCAAACTCACTAATATGGTCCGAGAAAACCCCAAACTCTACGTTCAACAAACCGATAATAAAGCATGATCTTGATGTAGAAACGAGATAGGATGAATTTGACGGTGGCGGTGTTGGATAGATTTGTCCTTGGCACCCTCCTAATCGCAATTGAATAGGCAAACACCTGCAAACGGCACGAATCTCTCCGATGAATGGATGATGACGAGATAGATGTTGTAGGATATTTTGTCCTCGGCACCCTCTTAGACGCGATTATCTAAGCAAGCAACCTCAAGAGGCTCTAACCCACCCTCCTAGATGCAATTACCTAGGCAAGCAAGAGTGTGAAGATGATCTCCTTTACAAGAACTTGACGAACTTACGTTGAAGAAGACTTCTGATACGAAAAATAACAAGGCAAATCTATATACCTTGAAAATAAAATGGCCCATGGCCAAAGGTTTTTGCAACTCATAAATTCATGATGATGTTCTTATTAATGAAGCAAATATGCCTTTAAATAGGCTACAAATAAAAAGTTCAACTTAAATTAGGAAAAGTAAACATAATAATAAAATAAATAAACATATTTTATCTAACCTAAAAAACTAATAAATAAATAACAAATCTAATCCTAAATCATCTAAATATCTTCATAAAGAATCCTAGATTAAATTTAAGTACAAATAATCAATAAAATTATTAAAAAATCGAAATAAATAATATTTCCCGTAATAAATCCGTATAGAGATTTCTGCTCGCATAGTCTTCACTAAAACGGACATAACTTGAGCTCCCGACGTCGAATTGATGCGTTTCAAGATGCGTTGGAAAGCTAAGAGACATACGAATATGTTTGAATAAGACATGTAGACTCAGAAGTATCCGGATCCCATCCGAAAATTCGATGGAAGTCGGCTGAAATTCCAGACTTATAAAACAGCTTCAACTCTTTGGCTACAATGCATCATTTTAGCCCGCCATACATGTATCAAAATGATTGTGTCACATGCACCCTGGGGATCCACGACCACTGTGCCCGAGTGCACTGTCGAGGTGCTTCATGTTTATGGGGAGCAAAGAGCATCCCCGAGTACGTACTCATCTTCACATTCACGTTAGACACTACGGTGTCATTTCAAGATGACTCACTTACCTCAATCTCATATAGCGTACTTTGGGCAATGATAAAAGAATCATGTTACGTAAATGAATCATGTTATGTAAACGAATCATGTTAGTATATGAATCATGTCATGATTATGAACCATGCCATGTATATGAAATATGTCATGTATATGAACCATGCCATGAATACGGAACATGCCATGTATATGAATTAAATCACGTATATGAACCATGTCAGGTAAAAGAATCATGTCATGTAAATGAATCAAGTTATGTATATGAATCATGAGATGTGTGCAAATTATGTTATGTATATGAATTAAGTCATGTATATGAATGATGTCACGTATATGAATCATGCCACGTATATGAATTATGACACATATATGGATCCTGCCATGTATATAATTCATGTCATATATATGAATTATGCCATGTATATGAAGTATGTCATGCATGTGAATTATGTCATATATATATAAATCATGTCATGCATGTGAATTGTGCCATGTGTATGAAATATGCCATGTATGTGAACTATGCCATGTATATGATTTACTTGGTAATGATGGAGTATTGGAAACTAGACTAAGTTAGAAAAATTATGACTTGCACATGAATATTGACTGACTATGGAAACCTTGTTAGTACGATCTGCCTTAGATAGAAACTATGTTAGGTTAATGTATAACATGTATTGCTTTATTTTATGTTTTGATAAATAAGATCATTGCCTCACTAAGTTCGTACTTAGCGTGTGTTTTATTTCACACATAGGTTCTCTAAAAATAGACTAGCAAGGAGGAGCTGTTAATTGGGAAGATCAAATTACTATATGTAAGTACAATATGTACATCTTTAACGTAATTTGATAGACTAGTGGGCATGTAATATTTTAAGTGGGTAAATTGTTTTGTAAGTCTAAGTTTATAATGTATTTATACATTGTCATGGAAGTATGGACTTAGAGAAATGGTTTGCTATTAATAACTATGAATTTTGACGTAGTTAAATGTTGTTTAACCCTGATCGCGTAAAAATTTGAAAATCAAGAAAGGGTCTAGAAAGTGTACATAGTTTTCACTCTGAATTATATTTTTATTTCAACTACTCAATTATGAATTTTATAAATCAATTCAGGGTCAAAACTAGCTGCAATAGATTGACATAATTTTAATTTAAAAACTGAGAAAGGGTTAAACTGGAAGATGAATTTTAGTATAATAAAAAAATTACAAGTCAATATTTCTTTCAATGACTATGTAACATCTTTAATGTATATTCGGCTTACGAGTATACGTTAAGGGTGTTACATTTATTGGTATCAGAGCTATATGCTTAGCCGATTCTGGAGGTTAAACCGAATTAAATATGATTTAATGTTAAAGTACATGCCCCTAGGATGTCATGTTACTGATGTACTATCTGTGTAACTTGATTATGCTCCTCATTTACATGAATAAGTTTTAGTGGAAATAGATGATGCTAAGTACTGACGGACTGCATTAAATGTTTAATTATGGGGATCAAGAGAAGGTTTAAAGTGGAAGTAAAGAGATATAGAATGTTCCACCTCTAGCTCCTACCCCAGCTGAGCCACCAACACAGTAGAGTGCTCCAGCATAAGAATATGGAACCTTAGTACGAGCCCTAAAAAGCTATGGTTAAAAAAATTTCAAACCGTAATGTCTGTATCAATCTAGCACCTACACCAGTAAAGGCATCGACTGTTAAGGAGCTTAAGAGGTTAGGAGCTCCTAAATTTCATGGAGAAGGTGGTCTGATGGCCGCCAATTTATGGCTCCGCGATGTTAAAGTCACGCTAGAGGAGTTAAATTGTACAGATGCTGAAAAGTTAGAAAAGCTACATCCTTGTTAAGGGAACATGCTTGTATTTGATGGTCCGAAGCCACAGAATTATACCTGTTGAGAAAGTGACTTGGACATTCTAAAGAGTGTTTAGAGTCAAGTATGTTGGTGACCAGTTTAAGAAAGAGATGTTACAGTAGTTTCAAAGTTTGAAACAAAGTACTCGTCCTGACTATGAGTATGATTTGGATTTTAATGGATTAAGTCGGTATACAGTTGATTTGATACTGACTGAGAAGTCCCTATGAGAATGGTTTATCGAGGGGCTTAACCTGGGGCCTAAAGAGTAATTCTCAGGTATGAGTTTGTCGATTTACTAGGATGCTATAATGAGAGCAAAGGCTATGGAGGAAGCCTGTAATTACTTTAATTGATCCGGGTTCGACTCACTCATATATTGGTACTAAGATAGTTGTACAAAGAAAGGTTCTTGAGGAAAACTATATTTTTAGTAATATGATTCTTAGTAACCCACTTGGACATAGTGCATGGGTGACTAGAATATGTAAGAAATGCCTGTTAGTGCATTAAGGAATTGAGTTCTTGGCAAGCTTATTGGAGCTTTAAGAAATTGAGTTTTTGAATATGTAAGAAATGTTTGTTAGTGCTTTAAGGACAGCGCTAGCATCATCCTGATCGAAGTAATGGCAAACTTTAGACTCATCCCATCTAGGCTGCCCATGGATCATAAAATCGCAGCAGTGAATCGGCAGCTCTTCGCTATCCATGTACTCGCCATACAAGTTTATGGCAGAAACACCACCCCAGTTATCCATATGGGGGCATACTTTTCTATCAATCCCCAGCTTCCAAAAAACTGAAATAGAGTTGTCACATGTCCTGGTGAAGACCTTTCTATGAGAAAGAAGCTCTCTTACTAGTCTCAGCATCCAAAATGTTCTCATATGGAAAGTATCGCTCCATGTAGACACGAGAGAGCAGTGACTCATGCATGGTGATAATGCACCATATTTGTTTGCCTAACGGCGCTATATTAAAGAGATGCATATCGCATAAGCTGACGCCCCAGTATTCATAGGGGAATAAATAGTGTCCTAGGCAATCATAGGTCAACCACTTTTATAATTCCTACCCGACCACCAGTAATGTCGTACAGACTTAGCCATGTCATCAATAAGATTTTGGGGTAGCAAGACATCACATATTGGGGTAATGATTGTACCACCAATTTAATGAACACCTTACATCCACTAAAGGAGACTTTATCACGAGCAGACCAAAGGGATGTTGTTTTATTTTTCCCAATTAAAAGAGGAATGCCAAGATAGACCCCTAGGTCGTCCACCTCTCGAACCTAAAGAATATCATGGACCGCTTGCTTATGCTCAGGGGAAGTGCAGTCTTAAAGTTAACTGCATGTCCCAAAGATAAGGCATAGAGTCGAAGGACTTCTTTAATATGTGAAGCTTCCGCAATAGTATCTCGAATGAAAATTATACGTGAAAATTATAGTATCCCAAAGATAAGGCATAGAGTCGAAGGACTTCTTTAATACGAGGCCCATGTCGACTGGCGTAAAGACCCTAAAGACGGCTCGTCATTACTCAGAGGATAGGGTGGCTGAGAGCCCTTGGGTTCATATAAGAAACAAGAAGAGGGAAATATGGTCCCCTTTCTTTTGGGATAGAAGACCGATGAGAGAGAGCCATTGACACGAGCAGAGGACGAAACCGATGAGATTGTACCTTATAAGAATATCGACCCACGTAGCAGTAAACACAATTTTTAGCATAATACTCTAGAAGAAGGAACACTCAACACGATCAAACACCTTTTTCCATATCTAATTTAAGCACATTGCCTTGAAAAGGACCAGTACCACTCGAGTTAAGAGAGTGCACCAACTCATGGGCTACTAGGATTTTGTCCGTGATATTCCTCCCTCTTACAAAAGTAGCCTGGGTATCGCTAATACAGAAGGGAAGCACATGTTTCATACGGTTAACAAGAACTTTAGCAAATGTTTTGTAAATTACTATGCATAACCTAATAGGCCAAAGTTGTCTCATAGAGGTAGGTTCATCCACCTTTAGAATAAGGATCATGACCATATGATTTACTGTGGCCATGTTTGCATCCCCGATAGAAGAGCCAAGCACATATTAATAATGTCTGGGCCAACCGTGTCCCATTACTGCCTATAAAAACTGCTCAGGATGCCATAATACCAAGAGCTTTTTTAGGGTTAATGTCTCGAAAGGTATAGATGATTTCATCCACAGTAAAGGGCCTTGTTAAAGCCTCGTTCATCTCAAGGGCAATCGAAAGAACAATGTTGTCCATGATCGTAGAGTAAATAGCTGGATTGGAAGTAGAGAAAAGTCCCTAAAAATAACCAGTTACTACTTCTATAATGTCTTCCGTACCATCTCGCCTCACATTGATTTGATCAAAGAAGCCTTTAATATATTTTTCCATCACCTTCCATTCGCATGGGTATGGAAGTAGGCTGTATTCTTATCGCCCTGAGAGATCCAACTGAATCGAGAGTGTTGGGCCCAATATGCCTCCTGGACATCAAGAATGTGATGAAGCTCGGATTTTGTCGCAAGAAACAACTCCATATCTGTAGTAGAACGACGACGACGAAGGCAAGAATTAATCTGGTTGTTCAACTCAGCGATGCATTTTGACGAGTTACTATGTTGTTAGTCTTGCCAAGTTTTAAGGCTTGCCCCGACTACCAATATTGATATACTCCAACTCTCCAATTGTTGTTGTTGAGAGAAGCTTGATTGTTCCCGACCGTGATGCAAGTAAGCCTTGTTCCTCTGAATGGTTTCCAAAGAGAATGAAGAAGATGATCAAAGAAATGATATAAATAAGGTGCGGAAGTAGGGATGCGCGGTGTAAGAAAGAATGAATAAAAGGTAAAGGTTAGGAGTTTTAAGGGCAGGTTTGGATATGGTGAAGGAAATGGAAAGGAATATGGTGTAATGAAATGGAAAAGGAAGTGATAGTATTCAAAGAATTCAAAGGAAGAAACTATGCTATAAGAAGCATAACCCCGGTCCTTAATGATAGAGTAGCGCAATCTTGGATTTGGAAGCCTTCAATCAAGTTGTTGCAAGAACTGGGAGCTCTAGACTCAATCAAGAAAAGTATGGGCAGATCTGAAATTTCAAGAGAAACTAGTTGTGGGTTTCTTGAAAATTTCAGATTCGGGGCTGGAAAATTAAAGAAAGAAAGACAAGATGAAGGATTAGATGATAAGAAATAAGAATATAAATAAAAAGATTAAAAAAGATTGCGAAAGAGAAAGGTAAAACAAATCTAAACATTCCAGCTTTGTTTATGGAATTATGGAAGATGGAGTGAAGGTTGAAGGTGAAGATGGCTTGCGATTTATTGTTGTTGTTTTGTCCTCGGCACCCTCTTAGACGCAATTATCTAAGCAAGCAACCTCAAGCGGCTCTAACCCACCATCCTAGACGCGATTATCTAGGCAAGCAAGAGTGTGAAGATGATCTCCCTCATAAGAACTCGTCGAACTTATGTTGAAGAGGACTTCGAAGACACAAGTAATCAGCACTTGCAAAAATAAACTCACTAAATATTTCATAAATTAAAGAAAATCTCTCTTACAATGATGGAGGCTTCATCCTTTTATAGGTGAAGGATAGACAAAGTAATGTAACTTCTACTAAAACAAGGAAAACCTAATCTAATTAAAAATAAAAAAATACCAGCCTTTAAACTCCTTGTGCTTGTGTGGCAAGGAATATGGTGATAAGGCAAATGATAAGCTGATAAGGGCTGGGTGGTTGGTTCCTAAAGTATATAAAACCCTAAAAACACCAATTTAAATGATAATAAATATATTGGGCTAAGTTTAATTCGTCCAAAGCCTTATATGTTAGCTTTTGGGCTGAATTTTACAAAATCCTGTAATAATCCCGTATTCAGTTTTCTGCATGCGCAGTCTTCAGTAAATTGAACGTATCTTGAGTTCCTGATGTCCGATTGACACATTTCAAGATGCATTGGAAAGGTAACTGAATGACGGACAATTTGTTAGAAGACAACTTGACTCATAAATGCCCGGATCCCATCCAAAAACTCGCCGCAAATTGGCTGACTTTCCAGACTTCACAAACATATTCAATTTCTGGCTTTTATTGTTTGCATCGAAAAAATTCAGCTTCTTGTCTAATATTAGTAATTTGACCCTGCTCATGCATGTATAACTTAAGAGAATGGATTTGAGGGTGGTAGATAAGACTTGGACCCGTTGGTCATATGAACCAAGAACCCGAAGTATCAAAGGAAAGGAAAGGTGGCGCCACAAGCAAAGCTTGATAAGTCGATAAAGTTCTAAAAATAACAAGTTTGAGAGAAAACCTCACAAAGTGATTTAAATTGATATGAAAGTTTTGTGTTTACAAAATGCAAAATGAACTCCTATTTATAGTTTTCTAAGGGTCTGCCGGATAGGCATGTACAAGGGTGAAAGGGTGGCCGAATAGTGGTGGTGTCCTCTCATGAAGGTGCGATGATGATTCGGCTAAGTGGTGACTCCTTCCAAGTCTTTGCCGCCAAGTTTTCCCTCCAAAGTTTTTGCCCAAACATGTTCCCTTCAAGGCTGGTCGGTCATGTCTTTTGGGAGGGGACATGCCATTTAGGTGTTGAGCTGGGTATGGTAGCTTGAGCTGAGATGAGCTAGTCGAGATAACTTTGAGCTGAGCTAGCCAGCTAAGAGAGCTTCACTTAGTGTCTGAGCTTGTTTGAGCTGCTACGAGCTGTCCTTAGCTAGGTGAGCTTGTCTTGAAGTGTGCTTGAGCTAACTCGAGCTATTTGGAGTTGATAGGAGCTGGCATAGTCTTGACCGAAATGAATGAGCTAGTTTGAGCTTGAATTGAGCTAAACGAGCTGAGGCGAGTTGTCATTCAATCTTTCCCCTTGTTTGTGTGGTTAATATGTCCTACAAATAAGAAGAAAACACATAGTAAATACTTATATAAAACTTAAAGTAAAGATGTGATTAACTTAAGCTAAGCCATGCATGGAGTTACTTTATATGTAAAGTATAAAGTATAAGGTATGGAAATGCATAGTAATATTCGAATGTATGTGGCATGAAACTACACATATCCTTAGTATTCATATAAGTAACATGGTTGATTAAATGAAGATGTGCATGCTTAACTATAAGTAACATAAATATGTGATTAAAATAAATGTAAAGAAAGTAAGCAAAAGCTCCCTCGACTTCCATTCTTGTAAGACAAGATGAAAGTATGGTGAAAATGAGTAGTGAGTGAAATAGGATCGCATCATCCCCTTTCTTTAAGGCGATTTTTCCTCAAATCGAAGCCTCTCATTTCTGGACAATCTGTTGCTATGGGGATAACTGAATCCTTGTATGCATTTCCCCATGGGTTGCTTAGCCTTCGCATTAAAAGAAAAAAATTCTTGTGGTTTGTTAGAAAAAAAGTAGTGTCGATCATAGGAATTATCAAAAGACATTCCCTAATCATTTCATTGCTGGCGTAAGCACTTGTTTTCTTTGATTCCTCCCATTTAGGCTTAGCTTTGGCCCGTTCATTCTTCCAAGCTTCCACACTTTTCTTCATCGAATTCTTGTCATTTTGCACTTGTTTTGGCGTTAGTGGTACAAGAACAACCTTCTTACCCCCATTCTCAAAAGAGTAACGATTGGTGAAGCAATCATGTGTGGTCCTCTTATCATATTGTCACGACCTTCCAAGGAAAATATGGCTGGCATGCATAGGCACAACATTGTACATAACTTCATCTTTATAATTGCCAATTGAAAAGGGAATTAGAACCTGTTTGTTGACCCTTTATTCGCCTCCATCATTTAACAACTGAAGCTTGTACGATGTAGGATGTTTTAAAGTTTTTAATCCCAGTTTCTCCACCATGATAATGCTAGCAACGTTGGTGCAACTTCCACCATCTATGATCATGAAGCACACTTTATTGTTCACATGACATAGGGTATGGAATATATTTTCTCGTTGTTGTTCCTCCTCAGCCATTTGTGCATTTAGGATCCGTTTAACCACTAGAAGTTCTCCATCAACAGTCGGTTCAATCTCCTCTTCTTCTTGCTCAGTTTCTACTCAAACTTTATCCTCACGGCCAGATGTGATTTCACCGTTATCTATAAGCAGTATAGTATTCTGACTCGGACATTGGTTAGCAATATGGCCCCGTCCTAAGCACTTGAAGCACTTGATATCACTTAAACTCTCCTTGCTATCTACTTGCTTGCCTCGGCTAGTCTCCACCATTGCTGGTTTTGGCTTAGAGGACCTGGTTGGTTCTTTAGTTTATAAAGGTGTAGCCTTTCGGGTGTTTCTTTGGTTCCACTTAGGGGGAGTGGTGTTGTTAGACCGTTCTGTGATCTTCCTCCGTTGTTGCCGCTCAACTTTCATGGCCATGTGCACCATCTCATCAATCTCAATGTAATGTTGTAAATCCACCACATCGGCAATTTCTCGATTAAGTCCTGCTAAGAATCTAGCCATAGTTGCTTCTCTATCCTTATCGATATTGGCTCGTATTATTGCAACCTCCATTTCTTTGTAATAATCTTATACACTCCGGTTGCCTTGCTTAAGGTTCTGCAATTTTTGAAACAAGTTACGATGATAATGAATAGGTGTGAATCTCCTTCTTATGATACCTTTCCTTTCATACCAAGTGATAATGGCATTTCACCATTCCATCTTCTAGTGCTTTTCAATTGATCCCACCACACCAAAGCATAGTCAATGAATTCTGTGGTGGCTATTCGAACCCTTTTTTGTTCTGAATAGTTATGGCATTCAAAAATATGATCCTAGTTACTTTCCTAATCTAGATACGCTTCTGGATTGGTTTTGCCTTGAAAATGTGGAATTATATCTCGGATGTTGCTGAGGTTGTCATCAATTTGGGCATGCCCTCCTTGATATCTCAGAGCAGTTCTTTGTAATAGTTACTTAACCCCTTCGTCATCATTATCTTCCACAAACTCATCTTGTTGCTGATTTTGTCTCCTAATGCCTCGAACATTACCTTGTGATCCTTCCAACCGATCTATTCTTTCATGAATGGGTTCAAGTTCTTCTCTTAACAGCCTTTTTATCTCCCGGATCAATGCTAGCATTTAAAGATTTTGGGTTGGTTGTCCTTCCTAATGCATGTTTCCAGAATTTTGTGACATGGTTAGTAACAAATAAAAAATAAATTGGATCTCACCAAACACACACAAAGCCTCACGGTCACTCCAAGGAAAAGTAAGATGCCACTCCACTCAATCACTCATGTTTCACTCTTAGGAATGTAAGCTTTTACTTCCCCTTCTATGCTCACAACTCTCATGCCTTTTACCGTTTGATTATGTTGTCACAAGTTCTTTAAAGAACTTACTCAAAACCTGTTTAAAACTTAAGCTTGATGGCGTTTGGGCTGCAAATAAGGTTAGGCTAGGAAAATGGAAAGAAATTAAAAAATGTAATAGATAAAGGAAATGAAAAGAAAGGTAGTCTATAAAGGATGAAAATAAAAGAAAGAAAAGAATTAAATGAAAATAAAGAAAGAAAAAGAAAGATTCGTACCACAAAACTCACTTACAACTCGATCGAGAAACAATCAATCTGGATGTACTTCTTCGAGCCTGGTTGCTTGTTTGTTTTGTTTTGCCTTGCCCACCTTTGTGTTTCACTATATACTTTTTTGTTTTTTGTACTATTTTGAATTCCTTAAGAATATGAGAAGGAATTCTGATTTTTCTTCTTTTTTTGTACTTTTTTTCAAAATGAATCACAAAAGATAGGGGCTTACTTGATTTTTCCAAAAGCTCTAATTACCATATGATACGCTCTAACTCTCCAATTGTTTTTGTTGAAAGAAACTTGATTGTTCTCGACCGTGAATACAAGTAAGCCTTGTTCCTCTGAATGCTTTCCAAAGAGAATGAAGATGATTAAAGAAATTATATAAATAAGGCGCAGAAGTAGGGATGCATGGTGTAAGAAAGAATGAATGAAAGGAAAAGGTTAGGTGTTTTAAGGGTAGGTTCAGATATGGTGAAGAAATTTGAAAGAAACATGGTGAAATGAAATGGAAAAGGAAGTGACAGTATTCAAAGAATTCAAAGGAATAAACTATGTTATAAGAAGCATAACCCCAGTCCTTAAGAGAATGGCTCTGAGGGTGGTAAATATGACTTGGACCCGTTGGTTATATGAACCAATAACCTGAAGTATCAAAGGAAAGGAAAGGAAAGGTGACGCCACAAGCAAAGCTTGATAAGTTGATAAAGTTTTAAAAAGAACAACTTTGAGAGAAAACCTCGCAAAGTGATTTAAATTGAAATGAAAGTTGTGTGTTTAAAAGATGCAAAATGAACACCTATTTATAGTTTTCTAAGGGGATCCCGAATAGGCATGTACAAGGGTGAAAGGGTGGTCGAAGAGTGGTGGTGTCCTCTCATGAAGGTGTGGTGATGATTCGGATAAGTGGTGACTCCTTCCAAGTCTTTGCCGCCAGGTTTTCCCTCTAAAGGTTTACGCCCAAACATGTTCCCTCCAAGGCTTGTCAGTCATGTCTTTTGGGAGGGGACATGCCCTTTAGGTGTTGAGTTGGGTATGGTAGCTTGAGCTGAGATAAGCTAGTCGAGCTAACTTTGAGCTGAAATGAGCTAAACTAGCCAGCTGAGTGAGCTTCACTTAGTGTCCGAGCTTGTTTGAGCTGCTACGAGCTGTCCTTAGCTAGGTGAGCTTGTCTTGAAGTGTGCTTAAGCTATCTCGAGCTATTTGGAGTTGACAGGAGCTAGCATAGTCTTGATTGAATTGAATGATCTAGTTTGAGCTTGAATTGAGCTAAACGAGCTGAGGTGAGTTGTCCTTCAATCTTCCCCCTTGTTTGTATGGTTAATATGTCCTACAAATAAGAAGAAAACACATAGTAAATACTTATATAAAACTTAAAGTAAAGATGTGGTTAACTTAAGCTAAGGCATGCATGGAGTTACTTTATATGTAAAGTATAAAGTATAAGGTATGGAAATGCATAGTAATATCTGAATGCATGTTGCATGAAACTACACATATACTTAGCATTCATATAAGTAACATGGTTGATTAAATGAAGATGTGCATCCTTAACTATAAGTTACATAAATATGTGATTAAAATAAATGTAAAGAAAGTAAGCAAAAACTCCCTCGACTTCCATTCTTGTAAGACAAGATGAAAGTATGGTGAAAACGAGTAGTGAGTGAAATAGGATTGCATCAAAAATTTTGTCAATGGCCAAGCCATGAGTGGCTGACCAGACAGTTTAAACCGTGGATACACAATCAGAATTGTGTGCCCAGCAATTCTCAAAATAGAAGTGATCTTCTCTAGCAATGTAAGTTTCATGATGGACCATGACTCTTTCCATAAGAATGATACAATGATTCGAATCCGCATTATATTCTGAAATTGCTCAGAAATCATTATGGGCATGTAGCCAATAATGAGTGGCAATGAAACGGTCAAGTCGCTCATAGACGGTCGAGGTCTGAGTACCCATTTTGGTCCAAGTGAACCAACCTTTGGCTGGCTTACAATCAAATAAATTGTTACGGGATAAACAATCCCTAAAATTATCAATTTGTGTGCGAGCTCAATGACAGCCACCTTATTTTTCATTATCAGACAAGATTTCATTTAGATCCCCCAATAAGCCAAGCAAGAGGCGAGGAAGAGCTTAAAGGTATCAATAATATCCCAAGTTTTATATTTCAAGGATGTTTCAGCATATCTGTAGATACCAAAAAATGAAAATGATCGTTATCCGAATAAACAACTACATCAATATGGTGAGCAGAGTATGAAAGCAAATCCACAGTAATATTATTATTCCACAAAATCATAAGACCCAAACAAACATGACTGTTATCCATAGTGATACAGCCAGACATATTAAGAACATATTTTAAACGATCACTACTAAGAAAGACAAGTTTAGGATGTAATCTAGCCACAACCCATCCTAAGGACTGAACTGCTTGAGGCTTACCGAGACCCCAATAGTTCCAGCAAATGAGCTTCATTTTTCTTGGCGGGTTTGAATATCAACCTCCGTCGAAGAGGTTTTGACGTTGTTCATCCCAGCTTTAGTATTTTGGAGCTTTTGGTAGTAGAAGGTGGTGTTGACTTCTGCCTCTTGGCCTTGGTTGCTTCTGCAAGTGGGGATCTACTCTTTGAGCTACGAGTTACTAACCCCGGCTTATTCCGATTGGCATGCACGACAGAATATGGTTGCGTGGCTAGCCAAGAATCAAAATTGGACATCACCGGCGAGTTGGCCTTGCTTAGAATAACCTTTCCATTTCTACTGTCAATAGCAAAGTCAGCAGTGGCTACTGCACCAGCCATAATCTCTGGTTCGGTCACCATAACAAAAAGCTATATCGGGTGCAACAGCCACAGATTCAGAAGCAGTTTCAGCTATCACAACAGCAAGAGCAGTGGCAGCTAGTGTAGTAGCAGCAATAGTTTTGAAAGTTATTTGGGTCACAGCAGTAGGGGCAGCAGCAGCTGCTGCAGTAACAGGAGTCACTACAGCCGGTGCAGTAGCAAGAGTCGAGGTCTTGAGCAAATCAGTTATAACCCCTGAGTTTAGTTTGGCCGAATTGCTTGGCTCATAATCGGTACTGATCAAGTTAGCATCCACTAAGTCTTCATCAACGTTATCCACTGGAGAATATTCTTCCACATCTGTATCCAAGAGAGAGTCCGTAATATTCATATTTAAAGTAGTAGAAATTACAAAAAGGGCAGCATCATTACTAGTATCGCGACTTGGCTCAGATGAAGGTGACACAATGTCATGGTAGCGGATGCGCCCTCTAGGCCGGAAGGGGCTTCCTTGAGGTTTTGGAGTGAAATAAAGACAATCCCTATATTGCAACTTGGTAGAATCGGTGACTTTAACCGTAGGGCAAGATATAACTGGGTGACCAATGATGCCACAACCATGGCAAAGCAAGGGAAGCCATGCAAATTGAAGAGGGCATAATTTTGGTGTTGCTCTAGAACCACCCAACACCACACATCGTCGAATTGGTTTGAAAGTATTCATGATTATCCAAACCTGGAGAAACTCCATGTTACCATCCATAATCCGAGTATTTGTCCCAATGATAGTGCCAATGCAAGATCCGAGAGAGCGGCCAATATCATCACCCATATGATCATTTGCCATCAAAACAATCGAGAAACGATGAATACGGACCCAAATGTGCATATGAGTAAAATTATGCTCATCGATTGAGCACTTAGGGTCCAAAAGGAGAAGGGCAAGCCAATCCTTCTTAAAGGTCCAAGGTCCTCGCTTGAGGATGTCATTACACTTTGCTGCTGAAGAGAACTTTATCAGGAAGAAATTTACCTTTAATTCAGAGATAGAGAGACCCTTATCATTTTTCCATACCGCACGAAAGACACGTATCAAGGTTGTACCGTCTATATATAGTCTTAGACGTGATAACCTTCCCAATGAGGGATAGTTCACAATCCTCCGAAGGGGATTTCGAATTGACTGAGGGAGTTAAGGCCACCCTTTGTTCCTCGGTGGTGAAGTTAAGTTCTCCCAATTGTTGAAGGATGGAGTCGGTTGCCATAGTTTCTAGAGAAATTTTAGCCTAAAAAAGCAAAGGAATTTTGAATATGTCTGTACCTCTCAAAGGATAGTCAGTGGGAATATAAAGCCTCTAGAAAAGAGTCTTATGTTCACGGAATGGCAGAGCCTTATATTTAAGGGAAGAAATAATTTCAATGCATATGAAAAAAGAGGTTAAGTGAGATTCTAAAGGATTAGTTGCCAAAGAGAGATTTAAGTATATATTCAAGGTAATGGCACTCAAATTTAAAATGTAATTTATTCTAGACAAGGATAAAACCAAGGTAATTTTAATTCGATTATGCCAATTAAAGGTAAAAATTAGAGTGATGTCATCTAATTTCAAATTTAAATTGACTCTAAACAAGGATAAATCAAATACCAAAATAAAAAGATTATTTCTATTGAAGGGAAGTTTTGAATTGATTGCACCTGAATATAAAATTATTTTGGCTCTAGACAAGGACAATTTCAATTCAAAATTAGATAGATTATTCCAAATAAATTTTAAAATTGAATTAAAACCAATTAGTGATGAATCTGATCCCAATTTATTACTAAATTTTGGATTTGAGACAATCATAGAGTGATTTAAGGAGAAAATTAAGGTAAAGACATCTGAATTCAAATTTGAAGTTACTCTAATAAAGGATAATTCCAAGCAAAGGTAGCAGCTTAATCCATTTTAAATTAACTCTAGTCAAAGGTAACTTCCATCCAAAATTATCATGAAATTTCAGAATTGATTCTACCATAAAAATAGTTAAGGAGAAAATTAAGGTGATGGCATCTAAAATAGAGATTGAATTAACTCTAACCAAGGAGAAATTCAAACTAAATAAGACAGTTATATTCAAGAATGAATTAACACTAAAAACACAGAAAAAATGAATTCAACATTAAAAAAGTTATTCCTATTGAAGGGAATTTTTGAATTGATTGCATCTGATTTTAATTTTAAAATGACTTTAGACAGGGATAGATTCAAATTAGATTTAGATATATTATTCCAATTAAAGGTTATAAAGTCGAATTAAACCTGATTAAAGATGAATCCATTCCAAATTTATTACCAAATTTTGGTTTTGAGACAACTATAGAGTGATTTAAGGAGAATATTATGGTAAAGACTTCTAAATTCAAATTTGAGATTACTTTACAAAAGGATAAATCCAAACCAAAGGTAACGTCCAAATCCATATTTGAAATAACTCTAATCAAGGATAACATCAATCCATATTCATCATCAAAATTCGGTAAAGATTCAACCAGAAAAAGAGTTATGGATAAGAATAAGGTGATGGCATCTAAATTAGAGATTAATTTTAGCCAAGGACAAATAAAAATCAATTTGAGTCATTAAATTCAAAATTATGGTAACTCTAATCCAGTATAAATCCAAGTCGATTTTAGTACATAAATTCAGAAATGATTTTACCAGTGCTAGATTGAAGGAGAAAATTAAGGTGAAGGCATCTAATATCACAATTGAATTAACTCCTAACAAGGATAAGTCCAAGTCAAAAGTAGCAACATAAGTCAAAATTGAATTAACTCCTGTTAAGGATGAATCCAATCCGCTTTTTCCACCTATATTCGGATTGTAAACTTCCATTAGAGATTTAAGGAGAAAATAAAGGTAATATAGGCGGCATCTATTTTCAAAATGGGATTAACTCTAATCATGGATAAATTCAATCCAAATTTATCATCAAAATTCGGAAGTGAATTCATCAGAGAAAGAAGTAATGAGAAAATTAAGGTGACAACATGTAAATGAGATCTTGAAATAACTATAGTCAAGGATAAATTTGAACAAGATTTAGCATTTAAATTCAATATTGAA
The DNA here is from genome assembly GCA_019671005.1 of Hibiscus mutabilis. Taxonomy (NCBI): domain Eukaryota; kingdom Viridiplantae; phylum Streptophyta; class Magnoliopsida; order Malvales; family Malvaceae; genus Hibiscus; species Hibiscus mutabilis. The sequence continues at coordinate 12,264,304 of CM033754.1, forward strand.
TCAATTCTAAATGAGGATAAATCCAATTTGATTTTAGTATACAAAATCAGAATTGGTTTCACAAGGGCGAGATTGAAGGGGAAAATTGGGGTGATGGCATTTAATATTACAAATGAATTGATTTCTAATAAGGATGAATCCAAGTCAAAAGTAACAGCATAATTCAAAATTGATTTTAAATCGGATAAGGATGATTCCAAACTGATTTTAACCGAGTAAAAAGTATAGAAAATGTGGTTTTGAATTATAATTGTGTTGAGAATCTCGTAATCAATTATATGAAGTCATAAATTTGATTTAACCTTCTCTTGCGGTCATTTTTGTAGAGGTTACAGACGAGTAGGTCTAATGGGCCTTACAAAAGACTCGTTGGAATTTTAACTGAGTAAAAAGTACAGAAATTGAGTTTTAGCAATATAATCATGTTGAAAATCTCGTATTGAAATACATGAACTCATAAAATTTGATTCAAACTTCTTTTGCTGTTGTTTTTGTAGAGGTTACAAATGAGTAGGTCTAAATGGGCCTTATAAAGGACCATGTTGGAATTTTAACCTAGTAAAAAGTATAGAAATTGAGCTTTTGCAATATAATCGTGTTGAAAATCTCGCATTGAAAATAAATGAACTCATAAATTTTGATTCAAAATTGTTTTACGATCATTTTAAAGAGTTTATAGACGAGTAGGTCTAAATGGACCTTACAAAGGACCCGTTGGAATTTTTTTTGAAGAAAAGGTGGGACGCGTTAAAAAGCCCTCTAAAGTCATACATGGCCCAGAGGCCAAGCGTGAGCACCTAAGGGGAAAAGAGTACCCAAATGTATTAACGAGGAGGAGGGTAAACCTCATTGGTTACAAGAGAGCGTAAATAATCAGGGTAATTCAATGTGAAGGAGACGGACAACAAAGTCCGAAGAGCCCTAGAGGCAAGAGTGTGTGCAACATTGTTAACCACCCTAGGAACAAAACGAACACAAAAGTTATCTGCATCAGCAAGCAGAAGTAGAGAATGCTCAATAAGAGGGCTCAGAATTGACAAATCATTACATCGCCGATTTAATTTATTAGCCACAACGGTAGAATCCATCTCAATGACAAAACTAGACCAGCTTTGAGCATGACCAAACTGAATGCCAGCAAGAACTGCTTGAGCATTCGACAAGGATACATCCATGCAATCGGCCAGTGATGTGCAAGCCTGCCAATGACCGCACCACCAGCATCATGCGTAATAGCACCTACGACAGCATCTGTGGTGATAGGATCAAAGGCCATATCCGTGTTGATCTTGGTAGTCTCGGCCCATAGGGCTGCTATTGTAATATCCCAAACCCTGGCTTAGGAGTATGTTACAATGGACCGCTAGTTAAATTAACATAGAATTATCCTTTATTAGACTAATTAAGTAAGTCTAGGACCAAATTGAAATAAAAGGAAGAAAATACAGCTAATGTCTAAAAGGACTTATAAGAAACCATGTTAAGAGTTATAGGTTGCATGCAAAATTCTCAATTAATGAAGGGTATGAACATATGTCATGCAAATAGAATGCACGTGTAAGGGGGAGAAGCTTGAACCAGCAAATTGGAATCAAAATTTATGCAAAGATTTCATCTTCTTCTCTCTTTCAAAGCTATAAACTGAAAACAAATAGAGTAGTAAGAGAGAGCTCAATTTTGGGATTAGTTTAGCTCAAAATTGTGGACATTATGCGCATAGACTCTTGGTAGGAAGGTAACTATCCTATTCTTTTCTATTCATGTGAAGATTGTGCTTGATGATTCGAAATATATATGTGGGAGTATTATATGGATGGGTTTACATGTTTGGGGGAAATTTGTGAATGAATTTTATGCTAAAAGATCATGTTTGGTTGATTTGCTTGAGTATGAATAAATAACAAGATAGGTAATTTGGACTGTTTTTGATATATAAGAAAGTGTATGGTTGTTGGAAATTGAGGATAGAAACTGTTTTGGTAGATTATGAAGGGCTGGAAATGAACTATAATGAAACTGTCCTGCTTTGTACCTTGAAAATAGTTTTGAAATCTGCACATTAGCTGTGACTTTGAAAATTTGCTATAAATCGTATTGGTAGAATTAGAACCTATAATTTATATGGTTGGAAAGCTTGTCATGTCTAGTTTCATTTAAAACAAGTGAAACTTCATTTTGAGTTTTATAACAGCTTGTAGAGGCAATTATGCAAGGATAGTGTAATCTGCCTAGAATACTCCGTTCTGGGCAGTAACTTTGAAAATTCACCATAAATAGTAATGGTTGAATTAAAGGCTGAAATTTATATGAATGGAACCTTAATATGTCTATTTTCATTAGAAACAAACGAAATGGAATTATGGATTGTAAAATGGATTTTAGAAATGAAAATCTAGGGACAGTGCAAACTGTCCGGTAATGCAATTGGTCTGTCTTTAAGTTAAAAACTGTATTAATTGGAAAAGAATAAAAATGCAAGACCTATATGGTTATAAAGAAAATTAAATTATCTTTCCAACGGTGTAAACCAATTGAAATTCCGACGTACAAAATGAAAGTTATGCATGTTTAAATAAATAGTGCGCAAGCTGCCTGGCAGCAGCAGTCTAGGTATTTTGGACAGTTTAGTTACTGCCCTGTTTCTGCCCAAGCTGGAATGTAAACAATGTTGGCAATGAGCAGTAATATATGTATATGAATGTGCTGTCTGTTTTATGCATGTAATGTATTAACATTGTTGCAATGATAAGTAATTGTGAAAATATTGGACTGCTTGAGATAGATAATTATCATACTCAATGTACCTTGTTTAACATGTGTACTTGTATGAATTGTTAGAGCAAGGAGTAAACCTTGTGGAGGAAGAAAGGAGTGGCCAAACTTGTGGCAAACACAAAGAAAATTGGATCCAAGACAAATAAGCTAGCTTGGAGTATTGTGAGTGTAGTTTTGGTAGGGTTAGGACTTAGGTCCTAACCAAAATTTACATGTCTATTTTCTTTCTATTGATATGCCATGATAATGAGCTTAATTAAACATAAATATGAATTAAAAGGGAAGATTGGACTAAGCTGAAATTTGTGATTAAGTAAATGCATGGAAATAGATTTAGAAAGAAATGGGTAAACATTGTGTGATTCCATGCCTTGAATGATTCCATTCGAATTGCTTGCTTGAGTTACACTATGGATGTAAATGCTTGATTTCTTGTTCTTGGTTGTGCCTATTCAAGTAGTGGAATGTATGTATTATAATGATATATGATGCTAGATCCTTGTATCATGAATGCAATTCACTCGAATACTTACTACTTGAAATGCTTGCTATTTGAAAAGCTTGTCACTTGAAATGCTTGAATCCATGTACTTGAAATGTGATCTAATTGAAATGCTTGAATCCTTGTACTTGAAATGTGACCTATTCGAAATGCTTGATTCCGTGTCTTGGATGTATTCATTCGAATTTATTGCTTAGAATTGCTCTTATGATATAAATACTTGTAAAAGTGATATGAAACATGAATATAAGGATATAACTAGATGCCTAAGATGGCATATGTAAAATGTTTACTTGAATAACAAGTTAAATTGCAAAATGTTGAGCTAAGGCTCAACTAGCCTAAGGGCTAGCTTGATCTTGAAATACTTGTTTGAATATAATCCTTGAATATGAATTGTCTTGCCTTGAACATGAATTGTCTTACCTTGAATATGAATTGTCTTGCCATGAACATGAAACACTTGAAAACGTGAAAGGTAATTGAAGAGCTAAGGCTCAATTGGCCTAAGGGCTAAAGCATGATGTTGTTATACCTTGCTTGAATTGACTCTTGAATGATGCATGATCTTGAACTTGAAAAGCTTGAAAACCCTTGAATAAATGAAGTGTAATCAAACAACCTTGGTTGCTAATTGAATAGGTAGAAGGGCATGCCTTAGAGTCTAGAGCTCACTGTGTTAGGGTGGACTATGATCCAGGGCTAAGGCCCCTAATTGGCGACAGACGAAGGGTACGTATGTGGTCTTTGGCGATAGTAGGAGGGTTGACCAGTACTAGGGTACATCTTGTGGCGACAGTTGGTTGGAGACTCGATTACCTAGACAAACTATAAACCAAGGATCGTGTTAAAAGAATATAAATGAGTTAATAAACATGAATTGCTTGATTACTTGTCATGTAACCATGAATAGCTTGACTACTTGTTATGTAAACATGAATTGCTTGATTACTTGTCATGTAACCATGAATAGCTTGACTACTTGTTATGTAAACATGAATTGTGTGATTACTTGTCATGTAACCATGAATTGTCTGATTTCTTGTTATGTAAGTATGAATTATTGTCTTGGTTGGAGACTCGATTACCTAGACAAACTATAAAACCAAGGATTGTGTTAAAAGATAATAAATGAACTAATATAACCTTGAATACTTGAATTTCTTGATATGTAAACTTGAATACTTGAATTACTTGATATGTAAACTTGAATACTTGAATTACTTGACATATAAACTTGCAATTTGGATTACTTGACATGTATTCTTGAAATGACAAACATCTAAACTTGAACTAATTGTTACTTGACTTGTATACTTGAACTTCTTGCCACATGATTGATACTTGCAATAGATCTTGATCTTACTTGAATTCTTGAGTGTTGCTGCTATGTACACCTTATACATGAAAATATGGATTGTTTTATATGATTAACATGTAAAACTTGAGTGTTGCTGCCATGTACTCCTTGTACATGAAAATATGGAGTATTTTAATGATTAACATGTAAAACTTGAGTGTTGCTGCCATGTACTCCTTGTACATGAAAATATGGACTGTTTATTATGATTAACATGTAAAACATGAGTGTTTCTGCCACATATACTTTGTACATAAAGATATGGACTGAATTGGTTAGATTACATGATATATGAACTGTTTTATATGATTAACATGTAAAACGTGAGTGTTGATGCCATATATATACCTTGTACATGAAAATATGAGATGTCTTGAAATGTTAAAATGTATAAGAATACTATATGGACTATTTTGTCAACGTGTGATCAAATTATGAGATGCCTTGAAATGTTAAAATGTATAAACATGTAAAATGGACAGATTTGAATAAATTAGAAGTCATCATGGACTGTTTTGCTTGTATATGTGTATATATGTATTTAATTAATAAGGAACTTGCTTATGCTTACATGATTAAATATGAGGTCTAGGTAGCAACTTATCACGAATGATAAACATGTTATGCTTGCTTGAGATTGGATTGAATGTATGTACATAAAAGCATGACTAGTTAAACCTACATGAAACATCTACATGACTTGAATGTAATGAGATTGGGTACAAAAGAATATGTTCTTGTCTAAGTATAATATATGAATGCTATGCATGGTCACCTGTTTAAATAGTAGACATCTTTAAATGTAGAATTGCAAATGTATAACCAAGTTGGTAATCTAGGGTGAATAAAAACATATGCTTATGTTATGATAATATATGAACGTTTAAATGCCCTGTTAGTCACTCAACTCATCTAATAGGGATGAGTTCTTGAAAAGATTTTAATTATTCATGTTTCCAATGTTCCCAGTAACGCTCCCGAGCTGGTTTACTACTAAACTGGGGTAGGGGTGTTACAGCTATCGCGGGCTCGCAAGGGTTGGTTTGTCCGTATGCCGCGAGGTGGAGCTGGTTGTTGTAGCTGCTGATAGTCTCGAGCAAGGCCCTGCGAGTTGAGAACCGTAAGCTAGGGGGCTGGAGCCAATGATTGTGGATCCAATCATTGCGCCTATTCCACAAGTTCGAAAGGACAATAAGCATCAACGCAAAGGAGTGAAGCGGTAAACAGGCATCCCCTTCCTCAAGCCAAGATAACATAGACGTAGTAGTATTGAAGATAAGGCTTGTTTATGGGGGCAGGCGGCCATTGTAAGTATAGGTAACCTGATCGAATTGAGTACACACCACAGTCGTGATTGCTCTAAAGAATTGTGTTAACTAAATAAAAAGAACAGAAATTGAGTTTTTGCAATATAATCATGTTGAAAATCTCTTATTAAAATATATGAACTCATAAAATTTGGTTCAAAATTGTTTTGCGGTCGTTTTTGTAGAGGTTTTAGACGAGCAAATCTAAATGGGCCTTACATAGGACCCATTGGAATTTTAATCGAGTAAATAGTACAAAAATTGAGGTTTTGAGTCATAATTGTGTTGAACAACTCGTAATCAGTTATATGAACTCATAAAATTTGATTTGAACTTTATGGTCGTCCTTGTAGAGGTTATTGATGACCATGTCTAAATAGGACTTACAATAAACCCGTTGAAATTTTAACTGAGTAAAAAGTACAAAAATTGAGTTTTTGCAATATAATCATGTTGAAAATCTCGTATTGAAATATATGAGTTCATAAAATTAGATTCAAAAAATTTTTGTAGTCGTTTTTGTAGAGGTTTAGTCGAGCAGGTCTAAAAGGGCCTTACAATGGACATATTAGAATTTTAACCGAGTAAAAAGTACAGTAATTGAAGTTTTGAATTATAATTGAGTTGAAAAGCTCGTAATCAATTATATGAACTCATAAATTTGATTTAAACTTTTTTGTGGTCATTTTTGTAGAGGTTACAGTCGAGTTGGTCTGAATGGGCCTTACAAAAAAACCCGTTAGAATTTTTTTGAAGAAAAGACGGGCCTCATTAAAAATCCCTCTAAAGTCACCATGTGGCCCAAAGGCCCCGAGTAAGCAACTAAGGGGAAAAGATTACTCAAATATATTAACTTGAATGTGAGTGAATCTCATAAATAACAAAAGTGTGCAGATGCCAGGGTGTGGGCAACATTGTTTACCACCCTAGGAACAATTTGAACACTAAAATTATCTACATCGGCATGCAAAAGGCGAGCATGTTCAATAAGGAGAGCTCAGAGCAGACAAATTATTACATCGCCGATTTATTTTATTAGCCACACTGGACGAGTCTGTCTCAATAACTAGATTAGACCAACCTCGATCACGACCAAGGTGAATGCCAGTAAGGACTGCTTGTGCTTCGACCGATGTAGCATCCGAGCAGCTATTTAAGGGATGAGCTAGCCCTCCTATGACAGCACCGCTAGCATCGCGCGCCACAATACCCATGGTCGTAGCCTTGGCGAGAGGATCAAAGGCCCCATCTGTGTTAACCTTCAAAGACCCAGCTCGGAGGGGGCCGCCAACGCAGGTGCGTAAGGGTCAGTTTGTTCATCGGCAGCGACATGGAGCTGGTTGTTGTAGCCACTATGTAGTCACAAAGAATGCCCTAAGAATTGAGACCCTTAAGCTAAGAGGACTGGAGCCGATGATTATGGACCCAATCATTGCACTTGTTCCATGGGTTCTAGAGAACCGTTAGCAACAATGCAAAGGATTGAAGTGTTAAACAGGCGGCCCCTTCCTCAAGCTAGGATAAAATGGAGGTTATAGTACTGGAGATAAAGAAACTCGGCATACCAGCTAGACGGAGGGCCTCAGCGGCACTCGGGCAATCACGTAAAGCATGAATCATGGTTTTTGGGGCTAAGCAGCAAAGGGAACAGACTCCAGGGGCAAGGCCCGCCGCTTAGAGCCTATATCCTATCGGAAAAGCATCATGGCCCACCCGCCAACCAAAAGACCGAATCTTTGGAAGAACTGACAACTTGGATATAACTTCTCAATACGCGAAGGCCTGTTTGTGGGGGTAGGCGGTCGCTGTAAGTACAAGTATCTCGATCTAATCGATTAAACACCAGAGTCATGATTGCTCTAAAAAATAGAGTTGCCACGGTCATTGATAATCCGAATGCTAAGGATAGAGCTAGCATCATCCGAGTTAAAGAATGGCAAACTTTAGCCTCATCCCATCAAGGTGGCCTAGGTAACATAAAATCACGACAGCGAAGAGGCAACTCAACGTTATCCATGTACTACCATACAAGGTGAGCGCAACACACCACCCCAATTATCAGTGTGGACCCGAACCTTACTATCCACCCCAGCCTCCAAAAGAATCAGGGGAAGAGTTTCCTCATGGCCTCGTAAATACCTTTCCACGCGAAGGAAGCCCTCCTGTTAGTTTCGGCCTCCAATATATTCTTGGAGGGAAAGTATCTCGCCTTGTAGACACGAGCAAGCAAAGAATGAGGCTCATTAATTAAACACTAGATTTGTTTGCCCAGAAGGGCAACATTAAAGATATACATATCCCAAAAGCTAACGCCCCCTACTGACTTAGGGGAACAAATAGTGTCCCAAGCAATCAGAGGCCAGCCACGTTTATTGTTCTTCCCGGACCAACGCCTCACAGACTTAGTCATGTCATCGATAAGGTTCTGGGGGAAAAGATAGCAGGACATCATGTATTGAGGCAACGACTGAACCACAGACTTAATAAAAACCTGATACGTGCATGGGAGGGCAAAAGCAATGCATATTGGACAAGAAACTGAATTTATAGTCTGGAAAGTCAGCCAACTTGCAACAACTTTTCGGATGGGATCGAGGCATTTTTGGGTCGAGTTCTCTTCTAAAAAATTGACCATCATTCAGCTACCTTTCCAACGCATCTAAAAACGCATCAATCAAACATCGAGAACTCAAGATACGTCCAATTTACTGAAGATTGTGCATGCAGAAAACTAGATACGGGATTTTGTAAAATTCAGCCCAAAAGCTAACATATATGTCTTTTGGACGAATTAAACTTAGCTCAATGTATTTATTATCATTTAAATTAATGTTTTTAGGGTTTTATATACTTTAGGAACCAACCACCCTTCTCTTAAGCTGTTAGATGAAGTCCATTTTAACGGACCATATTTCTTTATTATTTTAATTAAATTAGGTTTTCCTTGTTTTAGTAGAAGTTAAATTACTTTGGCTATCCTTCACCTATAAAAGGGTGAAGCCTCGACCATTGTAAAACAAGTTTTCTTTGATATATGAAATATTTAGTGAGTTCGTTTTTGTAAGTGTTGATAACTTGTGCCTTAAAAGTCTTTTTCAACATAAGATCGTCAAGTTCTTGTGAGGGAGATTATCTTCGCACTCTTGCTTGCCTAGGTAATTGCATCTAGGAGGGTGGGTTAGAGCCGCTTGAGTTGCTTGCTTGGTTAATAGCGATCAAGAGGGAGCCGAGGACATCAACTTCTATTTTGCCAAACCATCTTCATCTACTACGGCCATGCCACAATCAATAATCCATAAACAAAGCTGGAGTTTTCAGATTTGTTTTACCTATCCTTCTCTTTATCTTTTTCAATATTTTTAATTATAATCTTTTTATTCATCTTCTAATCTTTTACCTTTGTTTCTTTAAACTTCCAGCCTTGAATCTAAAAATTTCAAGAAAATCCCTTCTCAATTCTCTTGAACTTTCAAATTTGTGCATAACTTTCTTGATCGAGTCTAGAGCTTCTAGTTCTTGCAACAACTTGATTGAAGGCTTCCAAATCCACGATTGTGCTACTCTATCATTTGATATCAGATTTTGGCCAATTCTTGGGCAAAATTTTGACATTTTGGGTGAAAATTTGAGAAAAAAAGGAAAATTCGCCAAAACCAAATGAGTGAATTTTGACATAAAAATTTCCAGATCAGATCTACACCATTGGAGGAGTCACCACATAAAATTTTAGACTTTTTTGACATAGGGAACACCTCAAACAAAGTGGATCAAGTTGCTGCAAATTTCATAGTTTTTTGGGTTTTCTGATTTTTTTTTCATTCTTAACCCTTAGTTTTCATTTTTTTTAGCTTTTATTACTTCTTATACATCTTTTAACACCTTCTTGTTTCCTTGTGTTAGTAGGACTAAAACTTGCGTACTCTTCTTTTTCCTTGCAACTATAATTCTATTAGTCTCTAACCTTTTCTTTGGATTCTTAAAGCAATTAGGATATTTTATTCTTTTACAAACATGCGTTGTATTATACCAATAAATATCTTTTCAGTCAAGATGTTATATACAAGGTAAAAAATGTCCTTTCATCATCGATAGCGATAGTCGTGTAAATTTAGTGAGCAGCTTCGTTGGGATGCGCTCAATCTACCATGTCAAGAACACCCTAAGCCATACCATCTTCAAGGGTTTAACAACGGAGCAGATATGATGATAACCAAATGTTGTTTAATCACTTTTACTTTTGGAGGCTATTGTGATGATGTTTGATGTGATGTGGTTCATGTGGAAGTCAATGTCTTACTATTAGGAAGACCGTGGAAAAAGGATCAAGACGCTATCCATCGAATCATGACAAATAGATACTCCTTTGTGCACCATGGCCAGAAGTTCACGTTGAGTTCAATAGAGCTACAAGAAGCATATGAAGACCAGGTGAGAGTGCAATTTTTTTTGAGAGGATAAAACAAAGAAAACTAGAATCATAAAAGATGAATCAATTGAACACACAAAGGCGAACAACCATGAAGACACACTAGAACCAGAAGAGGACAATGATCGTAAACATATCAGTCAAGAGGACAATGCTTCTAATCCTTTGTGCGAAGTAGTAAGTTCCCTTGTTACTTCTCATCACCTTTCCACGAAGAAAATTAGTGTGTTTTTAACCATTCTTTTGATTCTAGTCAAACATCTTCTCCTATAAAACAAATGTACTTTGATGATAAATTTTGTGAGAGGGATATGGGAAGTGGATTATCTCATTTGAAAAAGACTAATAGTCAAGAGGCCGAAAGCAATAAAAGCCATCTTAATGGCCCAATTTTGGTGAGTGAAAAGAAGCAAGATGTAAAAGTCAAACAATGTCCAAATGAAAAAGACGAGAAAAATATAAAGAGATACTTTTGTCGAACCAACCATAACATCATTGTTTTGAGTGGTTTGGAGTTCTTTTTTCAGTATTTTGTTGAGCCATTGAGAGGAGCTCAATTGGATCACACCAATTATGACAAAGATTTCTTTTTGATTAAAGTTGTTCAATGTCCTTCTATTGCTGGTTCTGATTCGAGGACGAATCCATTTGAGGAGAGGGAGAATGATACGTGCATGGGAGGGCTAAAGCAATGCATATTGGACAAGAAACTGAATCTATTTGTGAAGTTTGGAAAGTCAGCCAACTTGCGATGACTTTTCGGATAGGATTCGGGCATTTCTAGGTCCAGTTTTCTTCAAACAAATTGACCATCATTCAGTTACCTTTCCAACGCATCTTGAAACGCGTCAATCGGATATCGGGGACTTAAGATACGTCCAATTTACTAAAGATTGCACGTGCAGAAAATTAGATATGGGATTATTACGGGATTTTGTAAAATTCAGCCCAAAAGCTAACATATAAGGCTTTGGACGAATTAAACTTAGCTCAATGTATTTATTATCATTTAAATTGATGTTTTTAGGGTTTTATATACTTTAGGAACCAACCACCATTCTCTTAAGTAGTTAGATCAATTCTAATTTAACATACCAGATTTCTTTATTATTTTAATTAAATTAGGTTTTCCTTGTTTTAGTAGAAGTTAAATTACTTTGGCAATCCGTCACCTATAAAAGGATGAAGTCTCCATCATTGTAAAATAGATTTTCTTTGATATATGAAATATTTAGTGAGTTCGTTTTTGCAAGTGTTGATAACTTGTGCCTTAAAAGTCTTCTTCAACATAAGATCGTCAAGTTCTTGTGAGGGAGATCATCTTCACACTCTTGCTTTGTAACACCCCTTACCCGGTTTAGGAGTAAACCGATCTAGGAAGAGTTACTTAACAAATAAGGAACTATAGCTTACCAAAAGATAAGCCTTTCATAAAACATAAGGTCAAACAAGAATAATTCTAGGTTTACAAGACTAAAATTTTATTTATTATTCTTGGGCATTTAAACATTTAAAGGCATGAACATACTTAAACCAAAGGTTCAATTTAAGGGTAGATAAAACTACACTATACGAATAGGTCCCAAAACAAGATATGTAAAGAACACTTAAACCAAACCACATTATTCCTTGTAATTAAATCCTTAAACAAGGTATAATTTAATTTAGAATGTCCAACACCAGTCAACTACATTCATAGGCATACAAGTAGTACCAATTTCGATTCTTTGAATGAAAAATCTTCAATGAGCTATTCTATTCATGTTATAAACGTATATAACCTACTCACAAATAAAACATCTAATTAACCAATTCACATAATTTAAATCTTCAAACAACTAATCTATATGTATGCCAAAACTACTTAAACATTTACTAAGATTCGAACATCTCATAAAAGATTATAATGTCAAACCAAACATACTAGTTTCATCATAGCATGACTTAATATCTTACTTAAACCTTTAGCCAACTTTTGTCCACTTAACAACTATACAACCATTTCGAACATTAACATAGCAAAACCCAAAATAACAACAACCATATAAGGGATTAAAGGTCATTACAAACCACAAAATTACTTAGCTAACTTATATACATAAGTAACAAAAGGATCACCTAGATGCATTATGCATAACTATTAAACATGTGCCACCTACTAGGAATTGTAAAAAGGAAATCACAAAACATACATCTCGGATTCTTGTGATCTTGCCCAAGTTTACAGATGACCCAAACAACTTCAACCTTAAGGATGGTGAAAGGACAAGTACAATTACTTAATGAGGTAATTTAAAGCATTAAAGCATAATAGAGTTATTGAATCCTTTCACTCAAAAGTAATCATCCAAGAATATTATTTAGCTTGGATAGGATAATAATCATTTTGCTAAACACATGAGTGTAACCTAACCTTTCATGATTATTCATATATCTACTAGTCCATACACATTTAGCATAGAATGTTATAACATTGATCATTCGAATAGTTGTCAACAATCATAAAGTGGAGAAGAAGTACTTAACATGGCTTAATAAGATTAAAGATTTCTTAACATGGAAGTTACAAAGTAAAACCTATCCAAATATGCATTTCTTGTTTAATAAGTTATCGATTTAATTCACTAATAAGAATTTTATTAGAACATTTTGACATAGCTTTGAATTCAAATTTCAACCTAGGTACTCGAATCCCCAACCAACTGTTGCCTAACAGAAAGGTACTCATAGTACCGGTCAATCCCTCCTACTGTCGCCAAGTGACCACAATACTTCCCTCCTACTGTCGCCAAATAAGGATCGTAGTCCACTGTAAAACTGAGCTCTAAGGACTCTATGGCATGCCAACTATACCTAAGACCAACTTGAGACCAAGGCTTTTCACATATTCTTATCTTATCAAATCAGAATATGAGCTTAGCTCCATAACCATGTGATATTGTACATATTCCAATCTTATCATAATCGAATCAAATAAGCATTGTTCCTTATCATAATATTAGATACATATCATGTTACTTAACTAATAACACATATGTGAACATGTAAATTCTTTCATAATCCTAACTTGAGGTAACTTAACCAATGTGTCATGTCTAAATTTTCCATCTTATCATGTGCATACTAGGATCAATCTTTAAATCAAACATTTATTATATTAGAATTTACATAGTATGAACTACTTTAGCACATCGAAACATACCTCCATAGCTTATGCATTACTTATTAAGATATAAAGTAAAGAATTAAAGTTGATAAAAATGCTCAGGAAGGCTTTTAGCCTATCCCGAAACTTTAAGTTACACTCACAGATTAATCCAAGCTAAGTTTGTTCTTGAATCACGATCCCCTTATTCTTGTCTATTGATTGATCTACTACCGTCCTTACACCTTCAATAACTTCATGATCTAATGTGGCATTAAGTGTAACTATGCATTAGAATAGATTCCAAGCAATCAATCATTTGTGAAGCTACTCTAGTACTTATAAGCATATACGAATCCATACCAACAGGCAGTCAACATTTTATAGAGGTAAAACAGTCCCAAATTACAAACATATACATGTATAATTTATTCACAAAAGTCTCATACCTCAACTATGCCTATTTACATGTCCAAAATAATGCATTATACCTATTTATGCATACACAATTATAGTAATGATGTTCCATACACATTTGTACACAAAACAGTTTATATCTTGCAAAAACAGCCCCAAAATACATACATACAATCAATCCCCTATTTTTAATCTATTGCAACAATTCCCCAACATACATATAATCACATATATGTCCATAAAACTATCCATTAACTAATTAATTAAAGCAAAACAATACCTACATTAACATACATATTTAAATACCTTAAATGGACCTAAACATTATAAACAATATTTACACATTTTATTAAAGTAATTCCATTGTTTTTATCTACTCTAAACATACTCTAATTACATTCAATGATACAGGGCAGTTCAGCACACCATTCATATTTTCCTATATGTTCGAAACAATCCATATTAAGTGTATAATAGCAAGACAGCCTCCTTACATGAAAACAGTCCCTAAATGACTTATCTCATTAACAAGATACACATATAATCAAATTTAGCCATAGAGCATACATCCCAATTTCAATCGAATACACAACTCATTCTAATTCATAGAATTCTTACTAAAATCTAACAACGCCCTTTATAAATGCAATTTTTTTATTTTAAACAAGAGTATCATTCGGCCATGAAAGAATTCACAATCAATGTATGTAATCCATGCTTTCCAACCAGCAATTAATTCATACCAAATATAGATGAAACATGAAAACTTAATCTAACATGCATATCATAATTTGGAAGAAGTTTTAAAGGGATTTTACCTTCAACAAAACAAGCATAAGAATGAGCTAACCGAATGGAATCAAAGCTCCTAAAAATGATGCAAGGTTTCTCTCATTCTTTCTCTAATACTCGGATGTCTAAGGGAAGAAGATGAAGGAGATATTTGTTTAATTCTCCTCACCTAAACTCTCTCTTTAGTGGTTTAATTTAATGACACGTGTAAGGACCACAACCTAGATTTTCTTTAGCATGCAACATATATATTTCTATGCAGCACATTTTATTAAATTTGAGCATTCCTTCTTTCCAAATTGATCCCTAAACCCCATCAATTAAACAAGGCTACAAAATAGATTATGGTAATTGAATTGTACTTAATGATAACATCCTACTAGGCCATACTGTGGGGTATTACAACCCCCCCTAAAAAGAAATTCGTCCTTGAATTTACTTGAATTAAAAAGGTGAGGATATTGATCTCTTATTGTAGCCTCAAGTTCCCAAGTTGCTTCTTCGATTTTATGATTCCTTCATAGAACCTTTACAAGAGAGACAGATTTGTTTCTAAGCCTTTTAACTTCACGATCTAAAATTTGTACTGGCTCCTCTTTATATGATAAATTTGGATTGAGCTCAACTTCTTTAGGCTCGAGAACAAGAGAAGGATTATATCGATATTTACAGAGCATGGATACGTGGAACACATTGTATATCTTATCAAACTCCTTTAGAAGAGCTAAACGATAGGCTAGTGGACCAATTCTTTCAATAATCTCAAATGGTCCTATAAACTGGGGACTGAGCTTCCCCCTTTTCCTGAATCTGAAAACTTTCTTCCAGGGTGACACTTTTAAAAATACCTGATCTCCTACCACATATTGTACGCCTCTTCTTTTCCTATCAGCATAAGCTTTTTGTCTGTCAAAAGCTTCTCTGAGTCTACTATGAATGGTAATAACTTGATCTTCCCTTTCTCTAAGCAAATCAAGCCCTAAAACTTTGTTTTCACCTAATTTTGGCCAACACAAAGGAGTTCTACATTTCCTTATGTACAAAGCTTCAAACGGGGCCATTTGAATAGATGTTTGGTAACTGTTGTTGATGCATGTACCACAAGGCAATTCCAAGGATGAGATGGACTTACTTTTCCACTTGGCCCAATAATCAAAGCCAAGTCCAAGCTAATCAAGGACAAGCTGAATTCGACCGTCCAAGGATTTGTGAGCAAAGGATTGCAAGCTGCCATGAAGAAAGAAGAATTTCTTGAAGGAAGTCCACACTTAACATCCTTCAAGAATAATTGGGTCATAAAAACTCAACTTGCTGCACCTTTAGAGATAGATATCCATGAGCCTTTAGATGTCCATTAATTAGCCTTTTTTATTGTACTTAGACCCAATACTTGTTACTGTAAAAGATTGGGTTAGATTTTTGTTTTTAGCCCAAATTAGGATTTACAAGTGTTTTTAGGCCTAGTTAGCTTTTAAAACAGCCCACACATGCCTCATTGCCCAAGAACCAATTTCTTATCATCTAAACCAGCCCAAATACCCTTAAAATTCGTCCAAATAAAGGCCCTTATCAACTCTTACTTGCCGCCCAATCAAAACAGCTCTTATCAGCCCATTACTTGATGCCCAAGCAAACTAGCCTTCATCAAACTTACTTGCTGCCCAAGCAACCAGCCCTTTATCAGCTTATCACTTGCCTTATCACCCTATCCCTTGCCACACAAGCACAAGGAGCTTAAAAGTTGTTATTTTTTATTATTTTAATTAGATTAGGTTTTTCCTTGTTTTAGTAGAAGTTAAATTACTTTGTCTATCCTTCACCTACAAAAGGATGAAGCCTCCATCATTTTATGACATATTTCTTTGATTTATGAAATATTTAGTGAGTTTGTTTTTGAAAGTGCTGATTACTTGTGCCTTCGAAGTCTTCTTCAACATAAGTTCGAAGAGTTCTTGTGAGGGAGATCATCTTCACACTCTTGCTTGCCTAGGTAATTGTATCTAGGAGAGTGGGTTAGAGCCGCTTGAGGTTGCTTGCTTAGATAATTGCGTCTAAGAGGGTGCCGAGGACAAAACAACATCAACAAATCGCAAACCATCTTCATCTTCAATCTTCACGCCATCTCCACAAGCCATAAACAAAGCTGGAAATTTCAGATTTATTTTATCTATCCTTTTATCAATCTGTTTAACTTTATTCTATTTATTCATCTTCTAATCATTCACTTTGTTAGTTTTTCTTTAAATTTCCAGCCTTGAATCTGAAAATTTCAAGAAAATCCCTTCTCTTTTCTCTTAAATTTTCAGATCTGCCCAAACTTCCTTGATTGAGTCTAGAGCTTCTAGTTCTTGCAACAACTTGATTGAAGGCTTCCAAATCCAAGATTGCGCTACTCTATCATTTGGTATCAGATTTGGGACGATTATTGGAAAGAATTTTGGCATTTTTGGGTGAAAACTCAAAAATTAGGGAAAATTCGTCAAATTCAAACGAGCGAATTTTGGTCTGAAAATTCCCATATCAGATCTACACATTCGGAGGAGTCACCACATAAAATTTCAGAATTTTTTTGACTTCGAGAACACCTCGAACAAAGTGGATCAAGTTTCAGCAAAATTAGGGTTTTCCCCTACTTTAACCCTATTTTCATTATTTTTTCTTCAATTTTCGTTATTTTTCAGTTTATTTACCTTGTAAAAAGGAAAATAAAGAGAAAAGAAGAAGAAAAAAAAGAAAAGAAAAGAAATAAAAGTGAAGAAAAGTGAGAAAGCTCATACCTAGCCACCAACCACCATCAAGATCACCATCATCAACCACCACAAGCATCACATTGAAGTGGATTCAACGTTGGATTTCCCCCTTCAAGTTGTTTTCGGGTTTTATGGGTTATCATCTTTCTCGACTAATTTTTTTCTACTCTTAGTTTTCTTAAGTTCCTTTGTTTTGCTATGTCTTTTCTTCTGTTACGCAATTTAACATCTTCTCTTTTCTGGTGTGAGTAGGACTAAAAGTTGCATTACAATCCTTATTTCTTGCAACTATATTCAATTGGTGTCAAGCCTTTCATTGGACTCCTAGTACAATTAGGACTCATTGTTTGGATTAAACTCCGATTGTAACTTGTTGACTTGTGGCAGGAAGGTTTTTAAAGAGAATGAGATCGGTTTACTTACCTCGCTAAATATTTATTCCTTAGAGTGTTTAGTGAGATTTCTATTTTTTTTTGCTTTCCACCTTTTAAATTTGAGTGTTTCAGGATGTCAGAAATGAATAACGACGAAGAACCACATGAGGTGACTCTTCAAGAAGTTTCGGATACTCTCAGTAAACTTGAACGGACTGTAACCTCATTGGCAACCAAGCTTGAGCACATCGACACAGTTGTGACCGCAATCAATCAAACCATTGGGAGATTAGAAACCACTGCTATCGCAAGCGATACTGAGGAGCCTAAGCGTCCAAATCTTATTCCCATTCAGAATAGACGCCAAAACCCCCTACATAGGCACAATCATCGCACAGAACTGAGACAAGCAGCAAACACCTTAGCCAAGCCAAAGATCACTGTACCACTTTTTCAAGGAAGGTATGATCCTGATGCTTATTGTGACTAGGAAAATCGAGTTGATCTTCTGTTCGAATATTATCAATGTCACGAAGAGGATCAAGTTCCACTATTGACTCTCGAATTCACTGAATACGCATCCATTTGGTGGTCCCAATTGGTCCGAAATTTGCGTCTCAATGGAGAAGCCAAGATAACCTCACGAGGAGAACTTAAAGAAGTCATTCAAGAACGATTCGTTCCCCCATTATATCAACGAGAGATCAAACAAAAGTTACAAAGGATCCGACAAGGCTACATGACTGTTGATAAGTATCTCAAAGAGATGGAATCATTGATGCAAAGAGCTGATATCCAAGAGGATGAAGAGGATACAATGACTAGGTTTGTTGTCGGACTCAATGACAACATTCTTGAGGTACTTGAACTCAAAACCTACTACACCCTTCAAGAGGCATTCCAATTCGCCATGACAATCGAAAAGTGCATCAAAGATCGACAACGATATCGATAAAAGAATTATCACTATGATAGAGGTACCACTTAACCTATATCTCATTCTAATTCTTCTAAACCTTTGCTCGACTCAAGTAGACCAAAGCAAAAAATAGAAACATCCAAGTCACTGGACAAAACCAAGACAAAAATCCCCATGTTGGCGGAAAACACACAAACACTCAAACAAACTCAAGAGATTGTATGCTTCAAGTGCAACGGTCATGGACACTATAAAAGAGACTGTCCGAATACAAGACTCTTTCTTATTCTAGAATATGGGAGCTACTCATCTGAGTCGGAGGAGGAATTGTCCGACAATGAATTCATCGCCAATGATTACTCTAATGATGAGCCTAATCCTACAAGCTTGATGATTCAACGTTCACTTAATATCCAAGCATTTGACAAAACGGAGATGCAACGAACAAATAATTTTCACACACGGTATTTGATCAGAGGTAAACTGTATTCTGTCATCATTGATAGCGGAAGTTGTGTGAATGTGATGAGCAACTATCTAGTTGATGCACTTGACCTACCTTGTCAACGTCATCCAAAGCCATATTATCTCCAATTGCTTCATGAAGGGTCGGAATTAAAGGTAAACAAACGTGCCCTAATCACTTTTACTATGGGCAAATATTGTGATGACGCTTGGTGTGATGTTATCCCTATGCAAGCATCTCACTTACTTCTAGGACGACCTTGGCAATATGACCGTGATATGACTCACCATGGTAAATTAAATAAGTATTCCTTTGTATACCATGGCAAAAAGTATACCTTGGCTCCACTCGATCCAAAAGAGGTGAACAAAGATTAGATGTGAATGAAGAAGTTTTGTAAGGAGGTGGAATTAAAAAAGATGAAAATGAAAAAAAATAATGAAAAACAAAAGGCAACGACAAAAGAGGCCAGTAGTGATAAAAGCCAAATAAGTAAAGGCCCAGGGGTGGTGAGTGATCCTAAATGTGAGAAAAAAAAGAGTGTCTCAAAATATTTACGCGAGAGAAAAAAAAGTGAGACAAGCCCTTTTCCTTAAATAGCCTTGCATCCTCATCTGCTTTAAGGAACAATTTTTTTCTATCACTAACAATAACAAAAGTTTGCCTAGTGTGTTTGTTTCTCTTTTACAGGAATTCAATGATGTTGTAGGTGATCCACCTGACGGTTTTCCACCCTTAAGAGGAATTGAACTTCAAATTAACCTAATTCCGGGTTCTTCTATTCCAAATAGACCAACATATAGATGCAATCCCGACGAAACCAAGGAGTTATAAAAGCAAGTGGAAGAACTACTCAACAAAGGCTACATTCATGAGAGTTTAAGCCTTTGTGTCGTTCCAGTACTTTTGGTGCCAAAGAAATATGGTTCATATAGAATATGTGTCGATTGTCGACCGATCAACTAAATAGCAATCAAGTATAGGCATCCTATTCCACGATTAGATGACATGCTTGATGAACTCTAACGTGCATGCATCTTCACCAAGATTGATTTGAAGAGTGGTTACCATCAAATTCGAATGAAAGAAGGAGATGAATGGAAAACCACTTTCAAGACCAAGTTTGGTTTATATGAATAGACAGTCATGCCATTTGGTTTGACTAATCCCCCTAGCACATTCATGAGATTGATGAACCATGTCCTTCGGGAGTTTAGAGGTAAGTTTGTTGTTGTTTATTTCGATAATATTTTTATCTGCTCTTCTTTTGATTTACATCTCTTTCATGTGAGATCGGTCTTCGAAGTTCTCCAAAGAGAACAATTATATGCTAACATGGAAAAGAATGTGTTTTGTAGTGAAAGTCTTAGTTTTCTAGGCTTTATAGTATGTGCACAGGGTATCCATGTCGACAATGAAAAAATCAAAGCAATTAAAGAATGGCCCCCGCCATCATCCATAACTGAGGTAAGATCCTTCCATTGCCTAGCAAGCTTCTACCGTCGCTTTGTCAAGGATTTCTCTACCATTGTGGCACTATTGACAGATATCATAAAAAAAATAGTATGTTTAAATTTGGGTGAGGCCCAAGAACAAGTCTTCCAAACACTAAAAGGTAAACTTTGTACTGCCCCAATTCTTTGTCTTACTAATTTTTCTAACACTTTTGAATTAGAATGTGATGCATCCGGTATAGGCATAGGTGTAGTTCTTTTACAGGAAAAACAACCAATCGCTTACTTTAGCGAGAAGTTAAAAGGAGCACAATTGAACTACTCAACTTATGATAAAGAGCTCCTTGCATTAGTTCATGCACTTGAAGTTTGGCAACACTACCTTCTTCCAAAGGAGTTCATCATACACACCGATCACGAATCATTGAAGTGGTAAACGACCAAGGTAATTTGAGCAAGAGACATGCTCATTAGGTGGAGTTCATTGAAACATTCCCTTATGTGATCAAGTTCAAAAAAGGTAAGGATAATGTAGTAGCAGATGCACCATCTAGAAGGTATACCCTAATTACTCAAATGCATGCTACTATATTAGGATTTGAACATATAAAGGAACTGTATCATAATGATCCAGATTTTAAGGAAATTTATACTCGTTGTTTAAAAGGTGCTTTTAACAAGTTTTATCTTGTAGATGGGTTTCTTTTCCGAATAAACAGGTTTTGTATACCACAAGGTTCCATTAGAGAACTGCTAGTCCATGAATCACACCCCGGAGGCTTAATGGGACACTTTGGCATCTCCAAAACCTTAGACATGGTAATGGAGTTTTTTTTGGCCACATAGAGAAAAACTGTGGAAAAGGTGTGCGCATCTTGCATCGTATGTAAACAAACAAAATCCAAAGTAAGTCCTAACGGTTTATATACACCCTTTCCTATCCCTTCTTCCCCTTAGGTCAATTTATCTATGGACTTTATTCTTGTATTACCTCGTACCAAAAAGGGTCGAGATAGTATTTTTGTTGTGGTCGACAGGTTTTCAAAGATGGCTCACTTTATACCATGCCATAAAACGGATGATGCAACACATGTAGCCGATCTCTTCTTTAGAGAAGTAGTACGACTTCATGGAATTCCACTCACTATCGTTTCCGATAGAGATGTCAAGTTCATAAGCCATTTTTGGAAGGTTTTGTGGGGAAAGATAGGTACCAAGCTTCTTTATTCTACTACTTGTCACCCACAGACGGATGGACAAACCGAGGTAATAACCAGATCTTAGGTTCATTACTCAGAACCGTTGTCGGTAGGAACACAAAAACTTGGGAAGAATATCCACCTTTTGAGAATTTTCCTACAACCGTTCTATTCATTCATCCACCGGTTATTCTCCATTTGAAGTAGTTTATGGTTTTAATCCCTTAACTACATTAGATCTTGTTCCTTTACCTATTGATAATATTAGCAGCTTAGATGGTGAAAAGAAAGCGGAGTTGGTTAAATCCATACACACTAAGGCAAAGCAAATAATGGAGAAAACTTATAAAAACATTGTTGCCAAAGTCGACAAAGGCCGATGCAAGTTGTCTTTGAACCATGAGATTGGGTTTGGTTGCACATGCGTAAAGAAAGATTTATGAGCCATAGGAAATCCAAATTGGATCCAAGAGGAGATGGACCATTCCAAGTCCATGAAAGGATCAACAACAGTGCAAACTAAATTGATCAACAACTTTTAATGTTTTTGATCTTTCTCCCTTTGACGTTTCAGATTCGTGGATGAATCCTTTTGAGGAGGGAGGGGATGATGCATGTATCATAAGGCAATTCCAAGGATGAGATGGACTTACTTTTCCACTTGGCCCAATAACCCGAGCCAAGTCCAAGCTAATCAAGGACAAGCTGAATTCAATCTTCCAAGGATTCTTGAGCAAATGATTGCAAGCTTCCATGAAGAAAGAAGAATTTCTTGAAGGAAGTCCACACTTAACATCCTTCAAGAATAATTGGGTCACAAAAACTCAACTTGCTGCACCTTTGGAGATGGATATCCATAAGCCTTTAGATGTCCATTAATTATCCTTTTTTATTGTAATTATACCCAATACTTGTTACTATAAAAGATTGGGTCAAATTTTTATTTTTAACCCAAATTAGGATTTACAAGTGTTTTTAGGCCTAGTTAGCTTTTAAAACAACCCACACATGCCTCATTGCCCAAGAACCAATTTCTTATCATCTAAACCATCCCAAATACCCTTAAAATTCACCCAAATAAAGGCCCTTATCAACTCTTACTTGCTGCCCAATCAAAACGGCTCTTATTAGCCCATTACTTGACGCCCAAGCAAACCAGCCTTCATCAAGCTTACTTGCTGCCCAAGCAACCAGCCCTTATCAGCTTATCACTTGCCTTATCACCCTATCCCTTTCCACACAAGCACAAGGAGTTTAAAGGCTGTTATCTTTTTATTATTTTTAATTAGATTAGTTTTTCCTTGTTTTAGTAGAAGTTAAATTACTTTGTCTATCCTTCACCTATAAAAGGATGAAGCCTCCATCATTGTAAGACAGATTTCTTTGATTTATGAAATATTTAGTGAGTTTGTTTTTGCAAGTGCTGATTACTTGTGCCTTCGAAGTCTTCTTCAACATAAGTTTGACGAGTTCTTGTGAGGGAGATCATCTTCACACTCTTGCTTGCCTAGGTAATTGCATCTAGGAGGGTGGGTTAGAGTCGCTTGAGGTTGCTTGCTTAGATAATGGCAAACCATCTTTATCTTCAATCTTCATGCCATCTCCACAAGCCATAAACAAGGCGGGAAATTTTAGATTTGTTTTATCTATCCTTTTATCAATCTTTTTCAATCTTTTTAACTTTATTCTAGTTATTCATCTTCTAATCATTCACTTTGTCATCGTTTCTTTAAATTTTCAGCCTTGAATCTGAAAATTTCAAGAAAATCCCTTCTCTTTTCTCTTGAATTTTCAGATCTGCCCAAACTTCCTTGATTGAGTCTAGAGCTCCTAGTTCTTGTAACAACTTGATTGAAGGCTTCCAAATACAAGATTGCGCTACTCTATCAATTGTTGTATGCAAATTCTGCCAAAGGTAAAGTTTTCTCTCAGTTCTTTCCAAAATCAATTATACGGGCTCGAAGCATGTCTTCAAGTATTTGTATCACCCTTTCAAATTGACCATCTGATTGAGGATGGAAAGCTGTGCTAAGATTTGTTTTGGTTCCTAAGGCTTTTGCAATGACTTTCAAAATTTGGAAGTGAACCGAGGATCTTGATATGATATGATGGAAGTAGGGACACCGTGCAAACATACCACTTCTTTAATATAAAGCTCAGCTAACTGCTCCAAGTTCGTACTCATTCAAATAGGGATGAAGTGTGATGACTTAGGAACCTATCAATAATTACCCAAACAACATTCATTCTTTCGCGGAGATACAGGTAAGCCACTTACAAAATCTATTGCTATGCGATCCCATTTCCACAAGGGAAATTTGATCAGTTGAAGAAGTCCTATAGGGGCTTGATGTTTAGTTTTCACCCTTTCGCAAGTTAAGCATCTAGATACAAAATCAGTAATAGCCGACTTCATCCCTGGCCACCAATACAAATCTTTCAGATCCTTGTACATCTTAACTGATCCAAGATGAATGGGAAAGGACTATTATGTGCTTCAAGAAGCATTTCCTTCCTAAGATTTTCATCATCGGGCACACAAACCCTATTTCAAAAATAAAGTAAACCATTGGGTTTCAAAGAAAAGTTTGGATTGGTTTCAACTGAGAGTTTAAGCAAGATGTCCTGGAGTTCAGGATCTGACTGTTGAAGGGTTTTGATTCTTGAGATCAAGTCAGATTGAACTTGAAGTTCGGCTACGAGTTTCTGATTCTTTTGTAGCCCAGATGTGCATTGATCGAAATTGGGGCTACAAAAATAATGAATCTAACTTAGATAACAGGGTTTGGATTTCAATCAAACATAGCTTAACTATGACTCAAACATAGTATCTTACCAAACGATTGTTTGCGACTGAGTGCATCAGCCACCACATTCGCTTTCCCTGGATGATAATCGATAGATAAATCATAATCTTTAAGAAGCTCCATCCATCTTCTTTTTCTGAGATTTAGTTCCTTTTGAATCATGGGATATTTAAGACTTTTGTTATCAGTGAACAAATTGCATCTTTCACCAAAGAGTGATGCCTCCAAATTTTAAGGGCAAAAACAACAGCAACAAGTTCGAGATCATGAGTTGGATAATTCATTTCATGAGGTTTCAATTATCGAGAAGCATACGCTACAACTTTTTCTTCCTGCATGAGGACACATCACTAAAAATAGTAAATTCCTTTCCCGATTCAGGTTGTGTCAAGACCGGGGCATGAGTGAGCACTTGCTTTATTTGATCGAAGCTCCACTGTTGATTTTCAGTCCAAAAAAGTCTCATCTTTCCGTAACAGCTTTGTCAAGGGTGTAGCTAAGGTAGAAAATCCTTTAACAAATCTCTGGTAATAACCGGATAGACTCAGAAAACTCCTAATTTCTCCTACATTCTTAGGAGGTCTCCAATCAATGATTGATTGGATATTTTTAGGATCTACCTTAATCTCTTGTACAGAGATCACATGACCTAGGAAATATACTTCAGACAGCCAGAATTCACATTTACTAAGCTTTGCATAAAGATGAATGTCTCGAAGGGTTTGTAAAATGATTCGAAGATGCTTAGAATGTCCATCCTTATCTTTGGAGTAGATGAGGATGTCATCAATGAAGACTACCACGAACTTATCCAAATACAGTTTAAAAACTCGATTCATAAGGTCCATAAATGCTGCTAGAGCATTGGTTAAACCGAATGGCATTACAAGAAACTCAAAACGACAATATCGAGTTCTAAAAGTTGTCTTTGGTACATTAGACGCTTTAACCTTCATCTGATAATACTCTGATCGCAGATCAATCTTAGAAAACACTATGGCATACTTAAGTTGATCAAACAATTCTTCAATTCTTGGTAACGAGTACTTGTTCTTGATAGTAAGCTTGTTCAACTACCGATAGTCGATACAAAGCCTTATTGATCCGTCTTTCTTCTTAACAAATAAACACCGAAGCTCCCTAGGGAGAAGAACTAGGCCTGATGAAACCTTTATCTTGCAATTATTGCAACTGATTCTTGAGCTCTTTAAGTTTAATCGGTACCATCCGATAGGGCGTGATGAACGCATGATTAGATACGGGTTGAACTTTAATTCCAAATTCTACTTCCTAAGTCGGAGGTAATCCCGAAAGTTCCTCAGGAAAAATATCAGGGAAATCAGAAACAGTTGGGATTGATTCTAAATTAAGTTCATTCTTTTTATTTCCAATCATAACAGCAAGAGTAGACTTGGACTTTAGAGGTTTCTTACCTATTAAGAGAATGGATTCTTTTCCTAATCCACGAAGAAAAAGACTTCTTTTATTACAATCTATCCAAGCCTGATGTTTCCTAACCAATCTAATCCCAAAATAAAGTCAAATTCATTAAAGGATAAGGCTAACAGATCAATAGGAAAAGGAGTACTTTGAATGAACAAAGGGTAATCCCTACATATACGGTTTATAACAATCTCATCTCCTAAAGGATTTGAGACAAGAAGATTGCAATTGATAAATTCCGAACTTAATTTAAACTTTTTAATCAAGGACGAACATATAAAGGAGTGGGTTGAACCGGAATCGAACAAAGTATAAATAGGGTTTCAATTCAAATCGATTGTACCTGCTATATGTATGACATCAGGAGAATTTTCTTCATCTCGACCTCATATATGATAAACTCGAGCATGGGCCCAAGATTCCTGATGAGTAGCATTAGAAGCTTGACCTCAATTTCTTCCAAAATTTCCAGATTGAGCTTGCTTAGTTCCTTTGGCCGATATGATTGTACGGGATTTTGATTTACAGGTACACGAGCAGGAATCTTGTTCAAATTCTACAGAATCTTTAATATAATGATATGATCCTCCACACATAAAACAGGCATTGGCTTGTCTCCTACACTGACCCAGAGATTCTTCTGACAGAAATTACATATAGGTGTTTGTGAATCTTTTCCCGTGTTTCCTGTACTGTTGATAGAAACTATAGGTGTTGAAGACTTAACCACCGTCTGAGGTTTAGGCATGAAATTACTCTTCAAGGTACTGGAGGAACCTCCTCCCAAATTCTTTGGCTTTTGGGAAGATCGGGGTGGCTTGTTATCATATCTGGGTCTTTTATCACTCCAGGAACTATTTCCTTTCCTCTTTTCTGAAGCTGTCATCTTAGCTTCTGTAGCAATAGCTCGGTTTACCAAACTTTGAAAATCTAAAATTTTCAAAGTTGTGAACAAAGGACTCAATTAATCACTGAGCCCATTGATAAACATCTGGCACTTATCCTCCTCCTTCTTGATGTACTCAGACCCATACTTGCAATATTTGCAAAATTCACTAACATACTGCTCTATAGGTTTGCCTCCTTGCTTCAAATATAAGAATCGTCGTCTCCGTTTTGCAAGATACTGCTCACTCACATACTTCTTCCGAAATTCCTTAAGGAAGAATTCCCAGGTAACTGCTTCAGCTAGAGTAATGAGGGTTGTAGTTTCCCACCAGCTTAAGGCTTCATCAGCTAACAATGCTAAAGCACACTCTAGTTTATGTTCATCAGAACATTGCAACTGTTTAGTTAGAATCCTAATAGTAGTCTCTAACCAATATTCTGCTACTTCTGGGTTCTCTTCATCAGTGCCCGCAAAAGTATAAGCCCGATGCTGAGTCAATTTATCTATAGGATCCCTTGATGGTAATACTATTGGAGGATTTTTATTAAAGAGTGAACTAACTGATCGAACATCTCCTTCATACTAAGGAGACACTCTCGTTGCGCGGGATGAATTATAGGAGCTTCCTGCTGAGGTTTAGCAGTCCTTTGAGGTTCATGTTTTTCCGAATTCTTTCTTACACCCCTCCTTGATTGGAGGAAGCAGCTGGGCTCTCATCATCCCTACCCAAATGTGTCTCAGACATTCTAGAGATTATAAGACATAAAGTAGAACTTTTATCAGGCATAGATCACAAGTATATGTATCAAATTCAACTCCTAGGTGGCACATAAGACATGTAATGATGCAGCGAGACTCGGTTTAGTCCTAGAATCGACTAAACTCTGGCTCTGATACCAATAAATGTAACAAACCTTACCCGGTTTAGGAGTAAACTGATCTAGGAAGAGTTACTTAACAAATAAGAAACTATAACATACCAAAAGATACGCCTTTCATAAAACATAAGGTCAAACAAGAATAATTCTAGGTTTACAAGACTAAAATTTTATTTATTATTCTTGTGCATTTAAACATTTAAAGGCATGAACATACTTAAACCAAAGGTTCGATTTAAGGGTAGATAAAACTACACTATACGAATAGGTCCCAAAACAAGAAATGTAAAGGACACTTAAACCTAACCACATTATTCCTTGTAATTAAATCCTTAAACAATATATAATTTAATTTAGAATGTCCAACACCAATCAACTACATGCATAGGCATACAAGTAGTACCAATTTCGATTCTTTGAAAGAACAATCTTCAATGAGCTATTCTATTCATGTTATAAACATATATAACCTATACACAAATAAAACATCTAATTAACCAATTCACATAATTTAAATCTTCAAATAACTAATCTATACGTATGCCAAAACTGCTTAAACATTTAGTAAGATTCGAACATCTCATAAAAGATTATAATGTTAAACCAAACATACTAGTTTCATCATAGCATGACTTAATATCTTACTTAAACCTTTAACCAACTTTTATCCACTTAATAATTATACAACCATTTCGAACTTTAACATAGCAAAACCCCAAAATAACAGCAACCATATAAGGGATTAAAGGCCATTACAAACCACAAAATTACTTAGCTAACGTATATACATAAGTAACAAAAGGATCACCTAGATGCATTATGCATAACTATTAAACATGTACCTCTTACTAGGAGTTGTAAAAAAGAAATCACAAACCATACATCTCGGATTCTTGTGATCTTGCCCAAGTTCACAGCTGACCCAAACAACTTCAACCTTAAGAATGGTGAAAGGATAAGTAAGTACAATTACTTAATGAGGTAATTTAAAGCATTAAAGCATAATAAAGTTATTGAATCCTTTCACTCAAAAGTAATCATCCAAGAATATTATTTAGCTTGAATAGGATAATAATCATTTTGCTAAACACATGAGTGTAGCCTAACCTTTCATGCTTATTCATACATCTACTAGTCCATACATATTTAGCATAGAATGTTATAACATTGATCATTCGAATAGTTGTCAACAATCATAAAGTGGAGAAGTACTTAACATGGCATAATAAGATTATCGATTTCTTAACATGTAAGTTACAAAGTAAAACCTATCCAAATATGCAATTCTTGCTTAATAACTTATCGATTTAACTCACAAATAAGAATTTTATTAGAACATTTTCACATAGCCTTGAAATCAAGTTCCAGCCTAGGTACTCGAATCCCCAACCAACTGTCGCCAAATAGAAAGGTACTCATAGTATCGGCCAATCCCTCCTACTGTCACCAAGTGACCACAATACTTCCCTCCTACTGTCGCCAAATAAAGACTGTAGTTCAGGATCATAGTCCACCCCAAAACTGAGCTCTATGGACTCTATGGCATGCAACTATACCTAAGACCGACTTGAGACCAAGGCTTTTCACATATTCTTATCTTATCAAATCAGAATAAGATCTTAGCTCCATAATCATGTGATATTGTACATATTCCAATCTTATCATAATCGAATCAAATAAGCATTGTTCCTTATCATAATATCATATATATATATCATGTTGCTTAACTAATAACACATACGTGAACATGTAAATTCTTTCATAATCCTAACTTGAGGCAACTTAACCAATATGTCATGTCTAAATTTTCCATCTTATCATGCACATACTAGGATCAATCTTTAAATCAAACATTTATTATATTAGAATTTACATAGTATGAACTACTTTAGCACATCGAAACATACCTCCATCCAAGCTTAGCTTATGCATTACTTATCAAGATATAAAGTAAAGAATTAAAGTTGATAAAATGCTCGGGAAGGCTTTTAGCCTATCCCGAAACTTTAAATTACACTCACAGATTAATCCGAGCTAAGTTTGTTCTTGAATCATGATCCCCTTATTCTTGTCTACTGATTGATCTACTACCGTCCTTACACCTTCAATAACTTCATGATCTAATGTGGCATTAAGTGTAACTATGCATTAGAATAGATTCAAAGCAATCAATCATATGTGAAGCTACTCTAGTACTTATGAGCATATACGAATCCATACCAATAGTCCATCAACATTTTATAGAGGTAATTACAAACATATACATGTATAATTGTTCACAAAAGTCTCATACGTCAACTATGCCTATTTACATGTCCAAAACAATGCATTATACCTATTTATGCATACACAATTATAGTAATGATGTTCCATACATATTTGTACACAAAACAGTTTATATCTTGCAAAAACAGCCCTAAAATACATACATACAATCGATCCCCTATTTTAATCTATTGCAACAATTCCCCAACATACATACAATCACATATATGTCCATAAATCTGTCCATTAACTAATTAATTAAAGCAAAACGGTACCTACATTAACATACATATTTAAATACCTTAAAACGGGCCTAAACATTATAAACAATCTTTACACATTTTATTAAAGCAATTCCATTTTTTATCTACTCTAAACATACTCTAATTACATTCAATGATACAGGGCAATTCAGCACACCATTCATGTTTTCCTATATGTTCAAAACAATCCATAAATAATTGTATAATAGCAAGACAACCTCTTTACATGAAAACAGTCCCTAAATGACTTACCTCATTAACAAGATACATATATAATCAAATTTAGCCATAGATCATACATCCCAATTTCAATCAAATACACAACTCATTCTAATTCATAGAATTCTTACTAAAATCTAACAACACCCTTTATACATGCAAATTTCTGATTTTAAACAAGAGTATCATTCGACCATGAAAGAATTCACAATCAATGTATGTAATTCATGTTTTCCAACCAACAATTAATTCATAACAAATATAGATGAAACACGAAAACTTAATCTAACATACATATCATAATTTGGAAGAAATTTTAAAGGGATTTTACCTTTAACAAAACAAGCATAAGAATGAGCTAACGGAATAGAATCAAAGCTCCTAAAAATGATGCAAGGTTTCTCTCATTCTTTCTCTAATACTCGGATGTCTAAGGGAAGAAGATAAAGGAGATGAAGGAGATATTTGTTTAATTCTCCTACCTAAACTCTCTTTAGTGGTTTAATTTAATGACACATGTAAGGACCATATCCTAGATTTTCTTTAGCATGCAACATCTATATTTCCATGCATCACATTTTAGTTCAATAAATTCGAGCATTCCTTCTTTCCAAATTGATCCCTAAACCCCATCAATTAAACAAGGCTACAAAATAGATCATGGTAATTGAATTGTACTTAATGCTAACATCCGACTAAGCCATACTTTGGGGTATTACATGCTTGCCTAGGTAATTGCGTCTAGGAGGGTGGGTTAGAGTAACTTGAGGTTGCTTGCTTGGTTAATTCGATCAAGAGGGTGCCGAGGACAACAACTTCTATTTCGCCAAGCCATCTTCATCTACTGCCTCCACGTCACAATCCATAATCCATAAATAAAGCTAAAATTTTTAGATTTGTTTTACCTATCTTTCTCTTTATATTTTTCAATCTTTTTAATTATAATCTTGTTATTCATCTTCTAATCTTTCACCTTACCTTCGTTTCTTTAAATTTCCAGCCTTGAATCTGAAAATTTCAAGAAAACCCCTTCTCAATTCTTTGAACTTTCAGATCTGTGCATAACTTTCTTGATTGAATCTAGAGCTTCTAGTTCTTGCAACAACTTGATTGAAGGCTTCCAAATCCATGATTGTGCTTGACCGAAGAGGCAACATAGAGACAAAGGATTTCTTTAAGCTGTGATGCCTCCGCGACATTGTTTCGAATGAAAACCACTCTATATTCAAAGAGAAGCAAGTGATTCACCCGAGGCCCATGATGACTGGCACAAAGACCTAAGAGGCACCCCGCTTGTTGCTCGCAATGAGAGTAGCCGAGAGACCCTAAGTGCAAATGAGAAATAAGAAGGGGGAGAGAGGATCTCCTACCATAATCCTCGTTGAGGAGAAAAAACTGACTACAACGAACCATTCACTCGAGCAGTAAAAGACACCGAGGAAACACATCGCATAAGAATATCAACCCATGAATCAACAAACCCCATCTTCAACATAACCCGTTAGAGGAAGGACCACTCCACATGATCAAACACCTTTTCCATGTCTAATTTAAGTGCAGTGCCTTGAGAAGGACCTATCTCACTTGAATTGAGAGAGTGCACCAATTCGTGGGTGATAAGAATATTGCCCATGATATTCCTCGCCTTTACAAAAGTAGCCTGGGAATCGTTAATGTAGTGGGGGAGTGCTGGCTTTAAGTAGTTAACAAGTACTTTAGCAACAATTTTATAAATCAATGTACATAGACTGATGGGCCTCAGTTGTTTCATAGAGGTATGCTCAACCACTTTTGGAATAAGGATCAAGACCATACAGTTAACCAAAGCCATATCTGCATCCCCTAATAGAAGGTCTAGACACAACTTAATAACGTTCTAGCCTACTGTGTCCTAATGCTGACAGCAGAATCCACTGGGAAGACCATCAATAGTAGGAGCTTTCTGTGGATTAATATCCCAAAAGGCATAAATGATTTCTTTTGCACTAAAAGGCCTTGTCAAAGCCTCGTTCATCGCATGTGTAATAAAAGGAACAATATTATCAAGAATCACCAGAGAAATAGTAGGGTTAGAAGAGGTGAAAAGCCCCTAGAAATAGTCATGACAATTACCATAATATCTTCCGTATCTTCTCTCCACACATTAGATTTGTCTAACAGACCTTTAATTCTATTTTTCTTTTGCCTTCCATTCGTGCAGGCGTGAATGAAGGGGGTGTTCTTATCGCCTTAAGAGAGCCAAGCGATACGAGATTGTTGAGCCCAATACGCCTCCTAAACATCAAGAAGGTGGAAAAGCTCAAATTTAGCCGCAAAAAAACTCTATATCGGTAGAAGAAAGCCAACGACTAAGGCAAGAATTAATTTGTTCGTTTAGCTCAGCGATGCGCTTACTGAAGTTGCTACGTTGTTGTGCTTACTAGTCTCTGGGGTAGGCCCTAACAGCGTGAATTTATCTATAGCCAAACCATGAGTGGCCGACCAAGTAGCTTGGACCGTGGACACACAATCGACATCATGTGCCTAATAGTTCTCAAAATGGAAATGATCTTCGTGAGCAACATGGGGGACATTATGGGCTGAAACCATTTCCATGAGGATGATACAGTGATTAGAGTCCGCATAAAAGTCTGAAGATGCTCGACAATCATAATGCGCATTAAGCCAAGCTAGGTTGGCAACAAAGCGGTCGAGCCACTCATAAACGAGCTAGGAACGAGGCCCCATTTTGGTCCAAGTGAACCAGCCCTTAGTGGGCTTACAATTGAATAAGTTGTTACGGGATAGGCAATCTCTAAAACTTTCAATTTGAGAATAAGCATGACGACAACCACTTTGTTTTTCATTATCTGATAAAATTTCATTTAGGTCTCCCCCAATCAGCCAAGCAAGAGGCGAGGAAGAGCTTAAAGTATCAATGAGGTCCCAAGTTTTCAATTTTAGACTCGTTTATGCGTAGCCCTATATACCAAAAAATAAAAATGATCGGAACCCAAATGAATAACAACGTCAATATGGTGAGCAGAGTACGAAAGCAAATCATTTGTAATATTATTATTCCAAAGGAGCATAAGTCCTGAACAATCATGACTGTTATCTACTATGATGCAGCCGGTCATATTAATGCAATTTTCAATCTATCACTACTAAATTTATTTAAACGAGTTTCACTGAGGAAGACTAGATCATGGTGTAATCTGGCAACAACCCTTCCTAAGGACTGAACGGTCTGAGGCTTACCGAGACCCCTATAGTTCCAACACATGAGCTTCATTTTTCTTGACGGGGTTGAATATCAATGTCTGCTGAAGAGTTGTTGACGCTGCTCATCCCAGCTTTAGAGTTTTTAGAGCCTTTGGTGGTAGACAGTGGTGAAGGACCCCCTTGAACCTTCGGAGGAGCCTCGATGTCGTGGTAACGAATTCTACCTCTCGACCGGGAAGGACCCCCTTGAACCTTCGGAGGATTGACTCGAAGCTAGTCCCTATATTGCAGCTTAGAAGAAGCGTTAGCCTTAAACATTGGGTAAGAAACAACCGAGTGACCAATAATGCTGCAATCGTGGCAAAATAAAGGAAGCCTCTTGTACTGTAGAGGGCATAATTTTGGTGTGGCCCCAGAACCACCCAACACTACACATCGGCGTATCAATTTGGAAGTATCCATTATTATCCAAACTCGGAGAAAATCTCCCATATTGTCGTCCATAGTATGTGTATCCGTCCCAACAACGGTTCTAATGCAAGATCCAAGAGACCAGCCAATATCATCGGCCATTTGATCATCTACCATCAACACGATCAGGATTCGATGAATACGAACCCAAACAGGTATACGAGTGAAGGCATACTCATCAATTGACAATTTAGGATGTAAAGGAAGGAGGGCAAACCAATCCTTTTTAAAGGTCCAAGGTCCTCGCTTGAGAACATGATTCCACTTCGCTGCGGAGGAGAACTTGATCAGAAAGAAATTGGGCTTCAATTCAGAAATAGAGAGCACCTTGTCATTTTTCCATACCGCACGAAAGACTCGTATCAAGATAGTGCCATCAATTTTCTTAGACGTGATGACCTTCTCGATGAGTGACAGTTCACAATCCTCTGAAGAAGATTCCCAGTTGACTGAAGGAGTGAAAATCACCCCTTGTTCCTCAGTGGTGAAGTTGAGATCACCTAGTTGTTGGAGGATAGAATCGATGGTCATTCGATCAAGAAATGAGATTGTAGAAAGTACCAATAAGAAGTTGTGGATGAGTAGCCCAAGAGGGCAGAACTCGGTGGGTTTATAAGGATGAACAATAGGGAGAGAGGAGATTCAAAAGATTGAAACTTCTTATAGATAACTGTACAGATAATTAATTCAAATTGAAAATTAATTAGAGAAGTGCTCTAGATGGAGTAAACTCTATCCAAGGCTAAACCCAAAGGATAAAGGATAAGTTGATAGGAGATCAAGGTTGAATCAAACTGTTTTGAATTCAAAAAAGATAATAATCGGTTAAGGTATAAATCCCAAAAATAAAGAGGATATGTAATCTATTTGAATTTAAGATAAAATAATAATCCCATTCAAAAAAAGAAAACAAAAAATAAATATGTAGCCGATTATCCCAAAATCTAGTGTAGATACTCCAATTTGAATTTAGATACGATTTAAATCGATCTAAAAGCATTTTAGTTTTAATTGGATTATCCCTACATGAGATAAGGTAAATATGTAACCAAATATCCTTTAGAAAAAAGAGAGGTCGGTTGAGGGATAAATCCCAAAAATTAGTGTAGTTACTCCAATTTGAATTTAGATACAATTTGATTCGATCTAAAATCGGTTTAGTTTTAATTGGATCATCCCTACATGAGATAAGGTAGGTTCGTTTCACAGGGATTGTGCTCTGAAAGGGTCATTTCAACATATGAGTGGAATACATCCAACTGAGACATATTGTAACTTTAATCGAGCCAAGGATAAGTTAATTCTGTTAAAGCCAAACCACCACCAGATAATAGCAGTGTCAATAGAGATGAATTCTAATGTAAAATATTGGACGAAAAAGATTAGCTCAAAATACGCATTCCAGAAAGGGAGAGATCTAATGTGATTCGAGCACAGCTCTAAATGGATGTCATTTGCACCTGACCAAGGCTAAGGAAAACCAAACATAAGATGTTTTCCCTACAATAGCCACAGAAAGAGTAAGGAGGATACATAATGGGAGTTAAAGTAGTTACCCGTAATGTCAGCACCAAGATTCAACTATGCAACCTTAGCTCCCAATTAAAACAAATTACCGCAAGCCTAACTGAATAAAACATTGCTTTGATTTTAACGAAAATGAACCACAGAAGGAATAGGATGAGACACAAATGTAAGTAAACAATGATAAGCAACATTGAGTCCGTAATATTCCTTCTAATAGGTTTATCCAAATTACAAAATAAGGGTTCATACAAAATGAAAAGCTTAATAGCTAACAGTAGTGCCCTGTCAATTGCTAAGCTAGTGGATATCAACGCAGAGATCGAACAGGGAACACACAGTCCATACAATCAGGTCCTACACCAGGGCATTGCCCTTCTGCACCATTGTCGCTGGCTAGCATTAGCAAAAACCTCTAACAAATTGTCCATAAATAGCAGTATGAATCGCACAGTGGGAGATGCAATGATCCAGCACTGTCTAAAATACAAAGGAAAATAAAACACCCAAGGACATAGAGACCAGGAAGGCGAGAGACACCACCAAGGCCCAAAAAAGGGCCAGGAGATCGAAAGCCATACAAAGGCAAAATAACCCGATGTTGAGAGGCGACCAGTAAGCAATTTCCCTTGAAAACCGAGGCCACAGGGGAATAGGAGAGTAGTGCTTGAGAAACATAGTAGCAAGAGGAAAAGCCTTTTCAACCCGACGCCAACAGTACTATCTATGCTTGCCAACAACATGAGGAGTAAATCCATGTCAAATGTACAATAGTTCCAAATCTAAGACATGCCAAAATAGGAAGAAAAATGAAAAGCATAAGGAAAGAAGATACATAATAACATAGGAAGAGAAACAAAACAAATCATGCTCACCAACAAACAAGAATTTAAATCTAAGATAAAATAACAGATTCGAGTCAAAGGCAAGCCATAACAGGGATTGAGATAGAAAACAATGATGTCCATAATGACCCGAACAACTTAAAACCAATAGATACCAAAACAGGAGAAGAAATAAAGAGCAGCAAATCCATATTGACCCAAACAATTCTAAACCGGGGGATACCAGACCTAGAATAGATATACCAAACATCATCCATGAATCTAACAAAAACACCCCACATACAAGCTGTAATGTAGTAGAGAATTGCAGATTAGAGAGATCCAATTAACACTAACCACAAGAATAGAAAACATTGTGACGGAAGAGTTTTACCTATCAAAACAGAGCCTACTCTCTGAACCTAGAGGAAGTGCCAAATATCGAAAGGATAATAAGGCAAGATCCAAGGCCCTAGGACCCAGCACAGCCAAGAGAACCATTGGGGTAGCAAGGGCAGACCCGCAACCAGCGACCACCATCTCCCTAGACCAAGACGCCGAGTGGACAGGGGGCAAGAAGAACGCTGGAGCCCATGAGAGTCGGCTCTCAACCCAAAGGCTCGTCTCCAAACCCAGAGGAAAAGCTAGAAGGATATAAGAAAAAAAGTAGACCTGTTATCGGCGACCAAGAAAGTAACGACAGACCCGTAATCGGCGACCACCATCTCCCTAAATTGAGACGCCGAAAAGACAGGGGCCATGAGAGTAGCCAGAACCAAGGAGAGTCAGCTATAGGAAGTTGATGAAATGAAAAGCCAGAAAGGGGAAAGGAAGAAAGCAGAGGGGAAGGGTGAAGGGAAGATAGGGTTGAGAAGTTTGAGAGAGTTGAGAGAAAACCCATTCTACACTAACCCGTTGTAATTTAAACCATGTATTAGAATTTTAACTTAGTAAAAAATATAAAAAATGAGTTTTTACCATATAATCATGTTGAAAATCTCGTATTGAAATATATAAACTCATAAAATTTGATTCAAAATTGTTTTACAGTCATTTTTGTAGAGATTTCAGATAAGCAAATCTAAATGGGCCTTGCATAGGACTTGTTGGAATTTTAACTGAGTCAAAAGTATAGAAATTGAGGTTTAGAATCATACTTGTATTGAAAAGCTCGTAATCAGTTATATGAACTCATAAAATTTAATTTAAACTTCTTTTATGGTTAGTTTTTGTGGAGGTTACAGACGAGCATGTCTAAATGGGCCTTACAATAGATTCGTTGGAATTTTAACTGATAAAAAGTACAAAAATAGATTTTTGGCAATATAACCGTGTTGAAAATCTCGTATTGAAATATATTAAATCATAAAATTTGATTCAAAATTGTTCCGCGGTCATTTTTGTAAAGGTTTTAGACGAGCAAGTCTAAATAGGCCTTACAATGGACTCGTTGGAGTTTTAACTGAGTAAAAGATACAGAAAATGAGATTTTGAATTATAATTGTGTTGAAAATATCATAATAAATTATATGAACACATAAATTTGATTTAAACTTCGTTTGCGATCATTTTTGTAGAGGTTACAGACGAGTAGGTCTAAATAGGCCTTACAAAATACTCATTAGAATTTTTTTTAAGAAAAGATAGGCCTCATTAAAACCCCCTCTAAATTCACACATGGCCAAGAGCCTTGAGTAATAACCTAAGGGGAAATGAGTACCCAAATATATTAACTTGGATGAGAATGAATCTCATTAGTTACAATAGAATGCAAATAAATGGATAATCCGAAGCGAATGAGATGGAAGACATAGTTCGCAAAGCCATGGAGGCAAGAGTGTGGGCAACATTGTTCATCACCCTAGGAACAAAACGGACATTAAAATCATCTGCATCTGTAAGCAGAAGGCGAGCATGCTCAATAAGAGAGCTCAGAATAGACAACTCATTACATTGCCGATTAATTTTATTAGCCACAATGGTCGAATCTGTCTCAATAACCGAGTAAAAAGTATAAAGATTGAAATACATGAACTCATAAAATTTGATTCAAACTACTTTTGCGGTATTTTTGTAGAGGTTACAGATGAGTAGGTCTAAATAAGACTTACAAAGAACCCGTTGGAATTTTAACCGAGTAAAAAGTACAGAAATTGAGTTGTTGCAATATAATCATGTTGGAAATCTCGTATTAAAAATATGAACTCATAAAATTTGATTCAAAATTATTTTGCGGTCGTTTTTGTAGCGGTTTCAGACGAGCAAATCTAAATGGAACTTATATAGGACCCGTTGAAATTTTAACTGAGTAAAAAGTACAGAAATTAAGGTTATGAATTATAATTGTGTTGAAAAGATTTTAATCTATTATATCAACTCATAAATTTGATTTAGAATTTGTTTGCGGTTGTTTTTGAAGAGGTTACAGACGACTAGGTCTAAATGTGTTGAAAAGATTTTAATCTATTATATCAACCCATTGGAATTTTAACTGATTAATAAGTACAGAAATTGAGTTTTAGCAATATAATCATGTTGAAAATGTCATATTAAAATACATGAACTCATAAAATTTTATTCAAACTTCTTTTGTTGTCGTTTTTGTAGAGGTTACAGACGAGTAGGTCTAAATGGGCCTTATAAAGGACCTGTTGGAATTTTAACCGAGTAAAAAGTACATAAATTAAGTTTTTGCAATATAACGTGTTGAAAATATATGAACTCATAAAATTTGATTTAAAATTGTTTTGCAATCATTTTTGTAGAGGTTTCAGACGAGCAAATCTAAATGGGACTTACGTAGGATCCATTGGAATTTTAACCGAGTAAAAAGTACAAAAATTGAGGTTATGAATTATAATTGTGTTGAAAAGATTTTAATCTATTATATCAACTCATAAATTTGATTTAGTTTGCAGTCATTTTTGAAGAGGTTAAAGACGATTAGGTCTAAATGGACCTTACAAAGGACCCGTTGGAATTTTAACCAAGTAAAAATTACAAAAAATGAGTTTTTGCAATATAGTTATTTTGAAAATCTCTTATTCAAATATATGAACTCATAAAATTTGATTCAAAATTGTTTTGCAGTCGCTTTTGTAGCGGTTTTAGACGAGCCAATCTAAATGGGTCTTACATTGGACCCGTTTGAATTTTAACCAAGTGTAAAGTATAGAAATTGAGGTTTAGAATTATAATTGTGTTGAAAAGGTTGTAAACAATTATATAAACACATAAATTTGATTTAAACTTCATTTGCAGTCATTTTTTAAAGGTTACAAACGAGTAGGTCTAAATAGGCTTTACAAAGGACCCGTTGGAATTTTAACCGAGTAAAAAGTACAGAAAATGAATTTTTGTAATATAATCGTTTTGAAAATCTCGTATTGAAAAATATATGAACTCATAAAATTTGATTCAAAATTTTTTTGCGGTCGTTTTTTGTAGAGGTTTCAGATGAGCAAATCTAAATGGGACTTATGTAGGATCCATTGGAATTTTAACCGAGTAAAAAGTACAAAATTGAAGTTATGAAGTATAATTGTGTTAAAAAGATTTCAATCTATTATATCAACTCATAAATTTGATTTGAAATTCGTTTGCTGTCATTGTTGAAGAGGTTACAGACGAGTAGGTCTAAATGGACCTTACAAAGGACACGTTGGAATTTTAACCGGGTAAAAAGTACAAAAATTGATTTTTTGCAATATAATCTTGTTGAAAATCTCTTATTGAAATATATGAACTCATGAAATTTGATTCAAAATTGTTTTGCGGTCGTTTTTGTAGCGGTTTTAGACGAGCAAATCTAAATGGGCCTTACATAGGACCTGTTGGAATTTTAACCAAGTCAAAAGTACAGAAATTGAGCTTTTGAATCATAATTGTGTTGAAAAGCTCGTAATCAGTTATATGAACTCATAAAATTTGATTTAAACTTCTTGATACATGTATGGGGGGCTAAAATGATGCATTGTAGCCAAAGAGTTGAAGCTGTTTTATAAGTCTGGAATTTCAGCCGACTTGCATTGAATTTTCGGATGGGATCCGGGCACTTGTGAGTCTATATGTCTTCTTCAAACATATTCGTCTGTCTCTTAGCTTTCCAACGCATCTTGAAACGCATCAATCCGACATCAGGAGCTCAAGTTATGTCTATTTTAGTGAAGACTGTGCGAGCAGAAATCTCTATACGATTTTATCACGGGAAATATTATTTATTACGAATTTTCAATAATTTTATTGATTATTTGTACTTAAATTTAATCTAGGATTCTTTATGAAGATATTTAGATGATTTAGGATTAGATTTGTTATTTATTTATTAGTTTTTTAGGTTAGATAAAATATGTTTATTTATTTTATTATTATCTTTACTTTTCCTAATTTAAGTTGAACTTTTCATTTGTAGCCTATTTAAAGGCATATTTGCTTCATTAAAAAGAACAACATCATGAATTTATGAGTTGCAAAAACCTTTGGCCGTGGGCCATTTTATTTTCAAGGTAGATAGATTTGCTTGTTATTTTTCGTATCAGAAGTCTTCTTCAACGTAAGTTCGTCAAGTTCTTGTAATGGAGATCATCTTCACACTCTTGCTTGCCTAGGTAATTGCATCTAGGAGGGTGGGTTAGAGTTAGAGGGTGGGTTAGAGTCGCTTGAGGTTGCTTGCTTAGATAATCGCGTCTAATAGGGTGCCGAGTACAAAATATCCTACAACATCTATCTCGTCATCATCCATTCATCGGAGAGATTCGTGCCGTTTGCAGGTGTTTGCCTATTCAATTGCGATTAGGACGGTGCCAAGGACAAATCTATCCAACACCGCCACCATCAAATTGATCCTATCTCGTTTTCTACATCAAGATCATGCTTTATTATCGGTTTGTTGAACTTGGAGTTTGGGTTTTCTCGAATCATATTAGTGAGTTTGCTAGATTAATTGTGATCTAGAGGGTTCCTAGATTTTGAGGTAATTCTTGGATCCTAGCTTCCGTATCAATTGGTAATCAGAGCCTTGGTTTAAGTGTTTGAAACAATTATCTTTTACTGTTGTTTTAGTAGTTGAGAAAAAAAAAAAAATATATAATTCTCTATATAGATCCTAGTTTTAATATTTCATTCTTGGAGACATCTCAAGAGACTTGAAGGTTGTGACCAACAACTCTTAAGATTCGGGATGAATCATTTTCAACAGGGGGAGGAGAATGATACATGAATGGGGGGCTAAAATGATGCATTGTAGCCAAAGAGTTGAAGCTGTTTTATAAGTCTGGAATTTCATCCGACTTGCATCGAATTTTCGGATGGGATCCGGGCACTTCTGATTCTACATGTCTTCTTCAAACATATTCGTCTGTCTCTTAGCTTTCCAACACATCTTGGAACGCATCAATCCGACATCGGGAGCTCAAGTTATGTCCATTTTAGTGAAGACTGTGCGAGCAGAAATCTCTATACGATTTTATCACAGGAAATATTATTTATTACGAATTTTCAATAATTTTATTGATTATTTGTACTTAAATTTAATCTAGGATTCTTTATGAAGATATTTAGATGATTTAGGATTAGATTTGTTATTTATTTATTAGTTTTTTAGGTTAGATAAAATATGTTTATTTATTTTATTATTATCTTTACTTTTCCTAATTTAAGTTGAACTTTTCATTTGTAGCCTATTTAAAGGCATTTTTCTTCACTAATAAGAACAACATCATGAATTTATGAGTTGCAAAACCTTTGGTCATGGGCCATTTTATTTTCAAGGTAGCTAGATTTGCTTGTTATTTTTCGTATCAGAAGTCTTCTTCAACGTAAGTTCGTCAAGTTCTTGTAATGGAGATCATCTTCACACTCTTGCTTGCCTAGGTAATTGCATCTAGGAGGGTGGGTTAGAGCCGCTTGAGGTTGCTTGCTTAGATAATCGCGTCTAAGAGGGTGCCGAGGACAAAATATCCTACAACATCTATCTCGTCATCATCCATTCATCGGAGAGATTCATGCCGATTGCAGGTGTTTGCCTATTCAATTGCGATTAGGAGGGTGCCAAGGAAAAATCTATCCAACACCGCCACCATCAAATTCATCCTATCTCGTTTTCTACATCAAGATCATGCTTTATTATCGGTTTGCTGAACTTGGAGTTTGGGGTTTTCTCGGATCATATTAGTGAGTTTGCTAGATTAATTGTGATCTAGGGGGTTCCTAGATTTTGAGGTAATTCTTGGATCCTAGCTTCCGTATCACTTCTTTTGTGGTTTGTTTTTGTAGAGGTTTCAGACGAGGATGTCTAAATGGGCCTTATATTGGACCCTTTAGAATTTTAACTGAGTAAAACTATAAAAATTTAGTTTTTTTGCAATGTAATCATGTTGACAATCTCGTATTGAAATATATGAACTCATAACATTTGATTTAAAATTGTTTTTTGTCGTTTTTGTGGAGGTTTCAGACTAGCAATTCTAAATGGGCCTTACAAAGGACCCGTTGGAGTTTTAACGGAGTAAAAAGTACAAAAACTATGATTTTGAATTATAATTGTGTTGAAAATCTCGTAGTTAATTACATGAACTCATAAATTTATTTAAACTTCATTTGCGGTCGTTTTTGTAGAGGTTACATACGAGTAGGTCTAAATGGGCTTTACAAATGACTCGTTGGAATTTTAATCGAGTAAAAAGTACAGAAATTGAGGTTTAGCAATATAATCATGTTGAAAATCTCGTATTGAAATACATGAACTCATAAAATTTGATTCAAACTTCTTTTGTTGACGTTTTTATAGAGGTTACAGACGAGTAGGTCTAAATGGGCCTTATAAAGGACCCGTTGGAATTTTAACCGAGTAAAAAGTACAAAAATTGAGTTTTTGCAATATAATCGTGTTGAAAATCTCATATTGAAAATATATGAACTCATAAAATTTGATTCAAAACTTTTTTGCGGTCGTTTTTGTAG
Source organism: Hibiscus mutabilis (assembly GCA_019671005.1). NCBI lineage: Eukaryota > Viridiplantae > Streptophyta > Magnoliopsida > Malvales > Malvaceae > Hibiscus > Hibiscus mutabilis. The sequence goes on from CM033754.1 coordinate 12,307,937, forward strand.
AGGTTTCAGAGAGCAAGTCTAAATGGGACTTATGTATCCATTAGAATTTTAACCGAGTAAAAAGTACAGAAATTGAGGTTATGAATTATAATTGTGCTGAAAAGATTTTTATTATATTATATCAACTCATAAATTTGATTTAAAATTCATTTTACGATCATTTTTGAAGAGGTTACGGGACGAGTAGGTCTAAATAGACCTCACAAAGGACTCGTTGGAATTTTAACCGAGTAAAACATACAAAAATTGAATTTTTGCAATATAATCGTGTTGAAAATATCTTATTGAAATATATGAACTCATAAAATTTGATTCAAAATTGTTTTGCGGTCATTTTTGTAGTGGTTTTAGACGAGCAAATCTAGATGGCCTTACATAGGACCCGTTGGAATTTTAACCGAGTCAAAAGTACAAATTGAGGTTTTGAATCATAATTGTGTTGAAAAGCTTGTAATCAATTATATGGACTCATAAAATTTGATTTAAACTTCTTTTCGTGGGTTCGTTTTTTTAGAGGTTTAAGACGAGCATGTCTAAATGAGCCTTATAATGGACCTGTTGGAATTTTAACTGAGTAAAAAGTATAAAAATTTAGTTTTTGCAATATAATCGTGTTGACAATCTCATATTGAAATATATGAACTCATAAAAGTTGATTCAAAATTGTTTTGTGGTTATTGTTGTGGAGGTTTCAGACGAGCAGTTCTAAATGGGCCTTACATTGGATCCGTTGGAGTTTTAACCGAGTAAAAAGTGAAAAATATGGTTTTGAATTGTAATTGTGTTGAAAATCTCGTAATGAATTATATGAACTCAGAAATTTATTTAAACTTCATTTGTGGTCGATTTTGTTGAGGTTACAGACGAGTAGGTCTAAATGGGTTTTACAAAAGACTAGTTGGAATTTTAATCGAGTAAAAAGTACAGAAATTGAGTTTTAGCAATATAATCATGTTGAAAATCTCATATTGAAATACATGAACTCGTAAAATTTGATTGAAACTTCTTTTGCTGTCGGGTCTAAACGGGACTTATAAAGGACATGTTGGAATTTTAACCGAGTAAAAAGTACAGAAATTGAATTTTGGCAATATAACCGTGTTGAAAATCTCGTATTACAAATATATGAACTCAACAAAATTGATTTAAAATTGTTTTGCGGTTTTTTTTTGTGTAGGTTTCAGACGAACAAATCTAAATGGGACTTACGTAGGATCCATTGGAATTTTAACCGAGTAAAAAGTAAAAAAATTGAGGTTATGAATTATAATTGTGTTGAATAGATTTTAATCTATTATATCAACTCATATATTTGATTTAAAATTCGTTTGTGGTCGTTTTTGAAGAGGTTACAGACGAGTAGGTCTAAATGGGCCTTACAAAGGACCCGTTGGAATTTTAACCAAGTAAAAATTACAAAAATTGAGTTTTTGAAATATAATCGCATTGAAAGTCTTTGATTGAAATATATGAACTCATAAAATTTGATTCAAAATTGTTTTGTGGTCGTTTTTGTAGCAGTTTTAGAGCAGCAAATCTAAATGGGTCTTACATAGGACCCGTTGGAATTTTAGCAAGTGTAAAGTACAGAAATTGAGGTTTAGAATTATAATTGTGTTGAAAAGCTTGTAATCAATTATATAAACACATAAGATTGATTTAAACTTCATTTGCAGCCCTTTTTTAGAGGTTACAAACGCAGTAGGTGTAAATGGACTTGTAACGACCAATTTTTTTTGATCCAAGAGTCGAGTTGACCCGAGGCAGGGCCCCGCATTTAGGTCGTGATGTTGGGCCCTTGGGAGTCTTTTTGGCATGTCTTAGAACCTTGGTCTTGGGTTGTTGGTTTGTTGTTGGGCTAAGGTGAAAGTAAGAAGGACAAATGGGTAAAAGCATAATTGAAGACAAAAAGAGCTGGTGGGGGAGGACTTTATTTTCTGCAGAAAATAGGGTGGGTGCGGTCATCTTGGTTCCCTTGTGATACATGCATGAGCGGGGTTAAATTACTCATATTGGACAAGAAGCTGAATTTGTTCGATGCAAACAATAATGGCCAAAACAATGCACGCATAGGAGGTCAAAAACGATGTATCTTGGACAAGAAACTGAATTTGTTTGTGAAGTCTGGAAAGTCAGCTAACTTACGACGAATTTTTGGATGGGATCAAGGCATTTATGGGTCAACATGTCTTCTTAAAACTTGTTCGGCTGCAAATTAGCTTTCCAACGCATCTTGAAACTCCTCAATCGGACATATGGATCTCAAGATACGTCTATTTTAGTGAAGACAGCGCATGCAGAAATTCCTATACGAGATTAATACGGGATTTTTGGATAATTACGAATTTTCAAGATTTTATTTGATTATTTATAATTTAAATCAATATATGATTCTGCAATATCTATTAGGATCAGATTTATTTAATTAAGATTTTATTTTTAGCATTTATTTATTATTAGAAGTTACTTATCTAATTAGGAGATTAGATTTTAGCATTTATTTATTGTATTTAATTCCTAAGTTTAGTAGGATTAAAACTTCTCCATGGCCTATATAAAGGAGGCTTCATCCACATTGTAATTCAGATTTCATTGATTAATAAAAAGTTCTCTTTGGATATTTTAGTATTCTCTGAGTTTGCAAGTGTTTGGTAAACTTGTCTAGAAGCCATCTTCAACATAAGATCATCGAGTTCTTGTGAGGGAGATCATCTTCACACTCTTGCTTGCCTAGGTAATTGCATCTAGGAGGGTGGGTTAGAGCCGCTTGAGGTTGCTTGCTTAGATAATTGCGTCAAAGAGGGCGCCGAGGACAAAACAACATCAACAATTCGCAAGCCATCTTTATCTTCAACCTTCACACCATCTTCCATAATTCCATAAACAAAGCTGGAATTTTCAGATTTGTTTTATCTATCCTCATCTTAATCTTTTTCAATCTTTTACTTTTGTTCTTATTAATCATCTTCTAGTTTTCCTTCTTATCTTTGTTTCTTTGAATTTCCAGCATTAAATCTGAAATTTTCAAGAAACCCCCAACTAGTTTCTCTTAAATTTTCAGATTTGCGCCTAACTTCCTTGTTCGAGTCTAAAGCCCTAGGTTTGCTTCCAAGCCATCAAATTGAAGGTTACCACGTGCCAAAGCATACTCTATCATTTGGTATCAGATTTGGGACGATCTTGACAAGAATTTTGGCGTTTTTGGGTGAAAAACTCAAAAATTAGGGAAAATTCGTCAAATTCAAACGAGCGAATTTTGATCTGAAAATTTCCAGATCAGATCTACACCTTTGGAGGAGTCACCACATAAAATTTCAAAATTTTTTGACACCAGGAACAACTCGAACGAAGTAGATCAAGTTGCTGCAAAATTCTAGGGTTTTCGGGGTTTTTCTAATTTTCTTTCATTCTTAGCCATTAGTTTTCGTTTGTTTTAGCTTTTATTGCTTCTTACACATCTTCTAACACCTTCTTGTTTCCTTGTGTCAGTAGGACTAAAAGTTACATACTCTTCTTTCTCCTTGCAACTATAATTCTATTGGTGTCTAACCTTTTCTTTGGATTCTTAAAGCAATTAGGATGTTTTATTCTCTTTTCAACACTCGTTATCGTATACCAATAAATATTTTTCGGTCACGATGTAAGATACAAGGTAATCTATGTTCTTTAATTATTGATGGTGATAGTCGTGTAAACTTAGTGAGTAGCTTCATTGTTGATGCACTCGATCTACCATGCCAAGAACACCCTAAGCCGTATCATCTTCAAGGGTTTAATAGCGGACCGGATATGAAGGTAACCGAACGTTGTTTAATCTCTTTTACTCTTGGAAGCTATTGTTATGATGTATGGTGTGACGTGGTTCCTATGGAAGTCACCCACTTGCTATTAGGAAGACCTTGGAAAAATGATTGGGGCGCTGTCCATCGAATCAATACAAATGGATACTCGGTTGTGCACCAAGGCCAGAAGCTCCCGTTTGCTACAATAGAGCCGGAAAAAGTAGATGAAGAAATAGCAAAAGCAAAAAAACAGTGTGAGAGGATAAAACGAAAAAGATTGGAAGCACAAAAGGCTGAATCAATTGACCACACAAAGGCAACCAACCATGAAGACATCCAAAAACCAGAAGGTACACATGATTCTCTTCGTACTTCTAATTCTAGCATTTGTGCAAATGTTGATATTGGAGAAGAACCATCTCCCAAACAAAAGGATAGTGATAGTGAACACATTAGACAAGATGACAATGCTTATAATCCCTCGTGTGAAGTAGTAGGTCCACTTGCTATACTCTCATCACCTCCCCACGAAGAAAGTAGGTGTAATTCTAACCCTTCATTTGATTCTTGTCCTATCATTCCGTTAGAAACACTTTCTCCTATACATAAATTGTACATTGATGATAAATTTTATGAGAGGAATATGGGATGTGAGATACAAAAGACTGAGAGTAAAGAGGCCGAGAGTAAAAAAAGTCAAATTAATGGCCCAAATTTGGTGAGTGAAAATACATGAGGTAAAAGTCACACAAAGCCCAAAAGAAAAAAACAAGAAAAAGAACGTGACGAGTGATTTTGTTTTGACTAGTCATTACAAATGTTCGAGTAGTGTTGTCTTATTTTTTCAGGATTTTGTTGAACCATTGAGAGGAGCTCAATTAGATCACTCCACATATAACAAAGAAGCCTTTTCAATTGAAGTTGATGATTGTTCTCTCATTGCCGATTTAGATTCGAGGATGAATCCTTTTAAGGAGTTGGGGAATGATACATGCATGAGCGGGGTTAAATTACTCATATTGGACAAGAAGCTGAATTTGTTCGATGCAAACAATAATGGCCAAAACAATGCACGCATAGGAGGTCAAAAACGATGTATCTTGGACAAGAAACTGAATTTGTTTGTGAAGTCTGGAAAGTCAACTAACTTGCAATGAATTTTTGGATGGGATCCAGGCATTTATGGGTCAACATGTCTTCTTAAAACTTGTCTGGCTGCAAATTAGATTTCCAGCACATCTTGAAATGCCTCAATCAGACATATGGATCTCAAGATACGTTTATTTTAGCGAAGACAGCGCATGCAGAAATTCCTATACGGGATTTTTGGATAATTACGATTTTTTCAAGATTTTATTTGATTATTTATAATTTAAATCAATATAGGATTCTGCAATATCTATTAGGATCAGATTTATTTAATTAAGATTTTATTTTTAGCATTTATTTATTATTAGAAGTTACTTATCTAATTAGGAGATTAGATTTTAGCATTTATTTATTATATTTAATTCCTAAGTTTAGTAGGATTAAAACTTCTCCATGGCCTATATAAAGGAGGCTTCACCCACATTGTAATTCAGGTTTCATTGATTAATAAAAAGTTCTCTTTGGATATTTTAGTATTCTTTGAGTTTGCAAGTGTTCGGTAAACTTGTCTAGAAGTCATCTTCAACATGAGATCATCGAGTTCTTGTGAGGGAGATCATCTTCACACTCTTGCAACATTATCGTGTTGAAAATCTCTTATTGAAATATATGAACTCATAAAATTTGATTCAAAATTGTTTTGCGATCATTTTTATAGAGGTTTTAGGCGAGCAAATCTAAATGGGTCTTACATATGACCCGTTGGAATTTTAACGAGTCAAAAGTACAGAAATTGAGGTTTAGAATTATAATTGTGTTTAAAATATTGTAATCAATTATATGAACTCATAAATTTGATTTAAACTTCATTTGCGGTCGTTTTTGTAGAGGTTACAAATGAATAGGTCTAAATAGGCCTCACAAAGGACCCATCAGAATTTTAACTTGAAAAAAAAAGCAAAAAATGAGTTTTTGCAATATAATGGTGTTGAAAATCTCTTATTGAAATATATGAACTTATAAAATTTGATTCAAAATTGTTTTGCGGTAATTTTTGTAAAGGTTTCAGACGAGCAAATCTAAATGGGTCTTACATAGGAGACATTGGAATTTTAAGCAAGTGCAAAGTACAGAAATTGAGGTTTGGAATTATAATTGTGTTGAAAAGCTTGTAATCAATTATATGAACTCATAAATTTGATTTAAACTTCAATTGCTATCATTTTTGTAGAGGTTACAAATGAGTAGGTCTAAATGGGCCTAAAAAAGGACCTATTGGAATTTCAAACGAGTAAAAAGTACAGAAATTAAGTTTTTGCAATATAATCATGTTCAAAATCTCGTATTGAAATATATGAAATCATAAATTTTGGTTTAAAATTGTTTTGCGGTCATTTTGTAGAGGTTTCAAACAAGCAAATCTAAATGGGCCATACATTAGATCCGTTGGAATTTTAATCGAGTTAAAAGTATAAAAATTGAGGTTTTGAATCATAATTGTGTTGAAAAGCTCGTAATAAGTTATATGAACTCATAAAATTTCATTTAAACTTCTTTAGTGGTTAGTTTTTGTAGAGGTTACAAACGAGCATGTCTAAATGGGCCTTATATAATACACCCGTTGAATTTTAACTGAGAAAAAAGTAAAACAAATTGAGTTTTGCAATATAATCATGTTGAAAATCTCTTATTGAAATATATGAACTCATAAAATTTGATTCAAAATTGTTTTGCGGTCATTTTTGTAGAGGTTTCAGACGAGCAAATCTAAATGGGTCTTACATAGGAGACGTTGGAATTTTAACCAGGTGTAAAGTACATAAATTGTGGTTTAGAATTATAATTGTGTTGAAAAGCTTGTAATCAATTATATGAACTAATAAATTTGATTTAAACTTCAATTGTTGTCGTTTTTGTAGAGGTTACAAATGAGTAGGTCTAAATGGGTCTCACAAAGGACCTGTTGGAATTTTAATTGAGTAAAAAGTACAGAAATTGAGTTTTTGCAACATAATCATGTTAGAAATATTGTACTGAAATATATGAAATCATAAAATTTGATTCAAAATTGTTTTGCGGTCATTTTGTAGAGGTTTTAGACAAGCAAATCTAAATGGGCCTTATATAAGACCCGTTGGAATTTTAATCGAGTCAAAAGTATAAAAATTGAGGTTTTGAATCATAATTGTGTTGAAAATTTCGTAGTCAGTTATATGAACTCATAAAATTTAATTTAAACTTCTTTTGTGGTTCGTTTTTGCTGATGCTACAGACGAGCATGTCTAAATGGGTCTTATAATAGACCCGTTGGAATTTTAACTGAGAAAAAAGTACAAAAATTGAGTTTTTGAAATATAATCATGTTGAAAATCTCTTATTGAAATAAATGAACTCATAAAATTTTATTCAAAATTGTTTTGCAGTCGTTTTTGCATAGGTTTCAGACGAGCAAATCTAAATGGGTCTTACATAGGACCCATTGGAATTTTAACCAAGTGTAAAATACATCAATTGAGGTTTAAATTATAATTGTGTTGAAAATCTTGTAATCAGTTACAATAACTCATAAATTTGATTTAAACTTCATTTGCAGTCATTTTTGTAGAGGTTACAAACGAGTAGGTCTAAAAGGGCCTTACAAAGGACCCATTGGAATTTTAACCGAGTAAAAAGTACAGAAATTGAGTTTTTGCAATATAATCGTGTTGAAAATCTCTTATTAAAATATATTAACTCATAAAATTTGATACAAAATTGTTTTGCGGTCATTTTTGCAGAGGTTTCAGACGAGCAAATCTAAATGGGTCTTACATAGGACCCGTTGGAATTTTAACCAAGTGTAAAGTACAAAAATTGAGGTTTAGAATTATAATTGTGTTCAAAAGCTTGTAATCAACTATTTGAACTCATAAATTTGATTTAAACTTCATTAGCTGTCGCTTTTGTAGAGGTTACAAACGAGTAGGTCTAAATGGGTTTTACAAAGGACCCATTGGAATTTTAACTAAGTAAAAAGCACAGAATTTGAGTTTTTGCAATATAACCATGTTGAAAATCTCGTATTGAAATATATGAACTCATTAAAATTGATTCAAAAATGTTTTGCGGTCGTTTTTGTAGAGGTTTCAAACAAGCAAATCAAAATAGTCCTTGCATAGGACCCGTTGGAATTTTAACCGAGTTATAATTACAAAAATTGAGGTTTTGAATCATAATTGTGTTGAACAGCTCATAATCAATTATATGAACTCATAAAATTTGATTTAAACTTCTTTTTTTGATTCGTTTTGGTAGAGGTTACAGTCGAACATGTCTAAATGGGCCATGTAATGGACCTGTTGGAATTTTAACTGGGTAAAAGTACATAAATTGTGTTTTTGCAATATAATCATGTTGAAAATCTTGTATTGAAATATATTAACTAAAAAATTTGATTCAAAATTGTTTTGTGGTTGTTTTGTACAAGTTTCAGACGAGCAGGTCTAAATGGTCCTTACAATGGACCCGTTGGAGTTTTAATCGAGTAAAAATTACAAAAAAATGTGATTTTCAATTATAATTGGGTTGAAAATATCGTAATAAATTATATGAACTCATAAATTTGATTTAAACTTCCTTTGGGGTCCTTTTGTAGAGGTTACAGACGAGTAGGTCTAAATGGGCCTTACAAAAGACCTATTGGAATTTTAACTAAGTAAAAAGTATAGAAATTGATTTTTAGCAATATAATCATGTTGAAAATCTAGTATTAAAATACATGAACTCATAAAATTTGATTCAAACTTCTTTTTGCGGTCGTTATTATAGAGGTAACAGAGAGTAGGTTTAAATAGGCCTTACAAAGGACCCGTTGGAATTTTAACCAAGTAAAAAGTAAAAAAATTGAGTTTTTGCAATATAATCGTGTTGAAAATCTTGTTTGAAAATATATGAGCTCATAAAATTTGCTTAAAAATTGTTTTGTGGTCGTTTTTGTAGAGGTTTCGGATGAGCAAATCTAAATGGGCTTTACACAGGACCCATTGGAATTTTAACTATGTAAAAAGTATAGTAATTGTTGCTATTGAATTATAATTGTGTTCAAAATCTTTTAATCTAATATATCTACTAATAAATTTGATTTTGAAGTTGTTTATGATCGTTTTGAAGAGGTTACTGATTTAGTAGGTCTAAATGGACCTTACAAAGGACCCGTTGGAATTTTGACTGAGTAAAAAGAAAAAAAATTAAGTTTTTGCAATATAATCGTGTTGAAAATCTCTTATTGAAATATATGACCTCATAAAATTTGATTCAAGATTGTTTTTTGTCGTTTTTGTAGAGGTTACAGACGAGCAAATCTAAATGGGCCTTATATAGGACCTGTTGGAATTTTAACCAAGTAAATAGTACAGAAATTGAGGTTTTGAATCATAATTGTGTTGAAAAGATTGTAATCATTTATATGAACTCATAATTTTTTAAACTTTGCGGTCGTTTTTGTAGAGGTTACTAATGACCATGTCTAAATGGGACTCACAATGGACCCGTTGGAATTTTAACTGAGTAAAAAGAACAAAAATTGAGTTTTTGCAATATAATTGTGTTGAAAATCTCTAATTGAAATATATGAACTCATAAAATTTGATTCATGATTATTTTTTGATCGTTTTTGTAGAGGTTTTACATGAGCAAATCTAAATGGGCCTTACATAGGACCTGTTGGAATATTAATCGAGTAAATAGTACAGAAATTAAGGTTTTGAATCACAATTGTGTTGAAAAACTCGTAATCATTTATATGAACTCATAAAATTTGATTTAAACTTCGCAGTCGTTTTTGTAGAGGTGATGCGATCTCGTCTTGGAATTTACCGAGATGCTTGATTTGCCTGATCATAAATGAAGTAACTTTGTATTGTAAGACTTGCAACAATTTTCGGATGGTTTAAAGTATGATGGTGTGTAATGATATAAAAAAAGTGACGAGAATAAAGATTTTGGAATTTTGGATGGTTAATATGATCGATGGTGGTGGTAGAATTGGATGATGGAAGATGGATAGTAGTTTAGGACTTGAGAATTGAACCAACACTAAAAAGTATGACCCGAACCCTATAACGGTCTCTAAACAAAATAAGGATCTTGACCCACTAGTTAAGTAGAACTAGGAACCAAAGATATCAAGGTTTGATTGAACAAGCAGAAATTGAAGGATCAACGAAGTTCTCAAAAAAATGAAAGAGATAAAACTCTCAATTTTTCTTGAAATCAAAGTGTGTCTTACAATTGTAGAACCATCCTCTATTTATAGGCTTTACAGAATGATGTGATCAGCCAACATTCCTAGGGAGGTGTGAAGGGATAATAAATAAAAAAGAAATCTTGAAATGTGTGTGATAGAGTAGCGCAATATTGGATTTGGAAGCCTTCAATCAAGTTGTTGCAAGAACTAGGAGCTCTAGACTTAATCAAGGAAGTTTGGGCAGATCTGAAAATTCAAGAGAAAAGAGAAAGGGATTTTCTTGAAATTTTCAGATTCAAGGTTGGAAATTTAAAGAAAGAAAGAAAAGATGAAGGATTATATGATAAGAAATAAGAATATAAAAAAAGATTAAAAAAAGATTGAGAAAGAGATAAGTAAAACAAATCTGAAAATTTCAGCTTTGTTTATGGAATTATGGAAGATGGTGTGAAGGTTAAAGATGAAGATGGCTTGCGAATTGTTGATGTTGTTTTGTCCTCGGCACCCTCTTAGACTCAATTATCTAAGCAAGCAACATCAAGCGGCTCTAACCCACCCTCCTAGACGCGATTATCTAGGCAAGAACTCGTCGAACTTATGTTGAAGAAGATTTCGAAGGCACAAGTAATCAGCACTTGCAAAAACAAACTCACTAAATATTTCATAAATCAAAGAAAATCTGTCTTACAATGATGGGGGCTTCATCCTTTTATAGGTGAATGATAGACAAAGTAATTTAACTTCTACTAAAACAAGGAAAACCTAATCTAATTAAAAATAATAAAAAAATAACAGCCTTTAAACTCCTTGTTCTTGTGTGGCAAGGAATAGGGTGATAAGGCAAGTGATAAGCTGATAAGGCAAGTGATAAGCTGATAAGGGTTGGGTGGCTGGTTCCTAAAGTATATAAAACCCTAAAAACATCATTTAAATGTTAATAATTAGGTTGGGTTAAGTTTAATTCGTCCAAAGCCTTATATGTTAGCTTTTGGGCTGAATTTTACAAAATCTCGTAATAATCCCGTATCCAATTTTCTGCATGCGCAGTCTTCAGTAAATTGGACGTATCTTGAGTTCCCGATGTCCGATTGACGCGTTTCAAGATGCGTTGGAAAGGTAACTGAATGACGGGAAATTTGTTAGGAGACAACTCGACCCAGAAATGCATGGATCCCATCTGAAAATGCGTCACAAGTTAGCTGACTTTCCAGACTTCACAAACAGATTCAGTTTCTTGTCCAAGATGCATCGTTTTTGACCTCCTATGCGTGCATTGTTTTGGCCATTATTGTTTGCATCGAAAAAATTCAGTTTCTTGTCCAATATGAGTAATTTAACCCCGCTCATGCATGTATCAGTGTGTCTTTGATGCCCAATGTAATCATAAGCTGGTATGTCAATTTTCATGTGAATGTAAGCAAGCATGTCAATTTCTATGTGAATGTAAGCAAGCACCTCTCTGTCGTTCTCTGTCGTCCATTGTGAATGCAAGCAAGCACCTCTTTAGAACCGTCGTCCATTGTGAACGTAAGCAAGCACGTCAATTTCCATGTGAACGTAAGCAAGCACGTCAATTTCCATGTGAACGTAAGCAAGTATGTCAACTTAAGCAAACACCTCAAGCAAGCACCTCCAAAGCTAAGCAAACATCTCAAGCAAGCACCTCTCCAATAGTCACAATTCTCTTAATCACCCTAATGATATGTATATTCATTGACCTTGCATAACACCTGTAAATACGAGAAATATAATCAGAAATAAACAATGTAATATGATGCATGCTAAATATAATAAATATATGTTATATGATTCAACGAACTCTAGTGCTGGTAAGATAAACAATAAACAACAAAATAAACAACATAATAGAAAACAAGTTCACAATAAAATTATAATAATAAAATGGAACATATGCATCAGAAATAAACACGCAACACATTGCATGGACTCCCTTTCACGCTGCATGAATCTTCCACGTTGCAGGGCATTGATTCAACTTCGGCAGCTTCAATAATCTTCCATGCATGATTGCACTTGTTGCTGACCACATCTCTAAATTTTCTTGCCCTTGCACGAGTAATGGGGCCTAAGGGAAATTCCTCTGGGTCCAATAGTGGTGGTGATGCCATGATCTCATCATCCTTCCCTTCTTGAGAGCGATTTGTCCTCAAATCGTTACCTTTCTAAAAAAAAATAAGTCTGAAATGTTAAAAGTTTAAATCAAATTTTATGAGTTCATATAACTGATTACGATCTTTTCAACACAATTATGATTCAAAAGCTCAATTTCTGTACTTTTGACTTGGTTAAAATTCCAACAGGTCCTATGTAAGGCCCATTTAGATTTGCTCGTCTAAAACCGCTACAAAAACGACCGCAAAACAATTTTGAATCAAATTTCATGAGTTCATATATTTCAATAAGAGATTTTCAACAAGATTATATTGCAAAAAATCAATTTTTGTACTTTTTACCCGGTTAAAATTCCAACGTGTCCTTTGTAAGGTCCATTTAGACCTACTCGTCTGTAACCTCTTCAACAATGACAGCAAACGAATTTCAAATCAAATTTATGAGTTGATATAATAGATTGAAATCTTTTTAACACAATTATACTTCATAACTTCAATTTTGTACTTTTTACTCGGTTAAAATTCCACTAGATCCTACATAAGTCCCATTTAGATTTGCTCATCTGAAACCTCTACAAAAAACGACCGCAAAAAATTTTGAATCAAATTTTATGAGTTCATATATTTTTCAATACGAGATTTTCAAAACGATTATATTACAAAAATTCATTTTCTGTACTTTTTACTCGGTTAAAATTCCAATGGGTCCTTTGTAAAGCCTATTTAGACCTACTCGTTTGTAACCTTTAAAAAAGGACTGCAAATGAAGTTTAAATCAAATTTATGTGTTTATATAATTGTTTACAACCTTTTCAACACAATTATAATTCTAAACCTCAATTTCTATACTTTACACTTGGTTAAAATTCAAACGGGTCCAATGTAAAACCCATTTAGATTGGCTCGTCTAAAACCGCTACAAAAACGACTGCAAAACAATTTTGAATCAAATTTTATGAGTTCATATATTTGAATAAGAGATTTTCAAAATAACTATATTGCAAAAACTCAATTTTTGTAATTTTTACTTGGTTAAAATTCCAACGGGTCCTTTGTAAGGTCTATTTAGATGATTTAGGATTAGATTTGTTATTTATTTATTAGTTTTTTAGGTTAGATAAAATATATTTATTTATTTTATTATTATCTTTACTTTTCCTAATTTAAGTTGAACTTTTCATTTGTAGCCTATTTAAAGGCATATTTGCTTCATTAAAAAGAATAACATCATGAATTTATGAGTTGCAAAAACCTTTGGCCGTGGGCCATTTTATTTTCAAGGTAGATAGATTTGCTTGTTATTTTTCGTATCAGAGGTCTTCTTCAACGTAAGTTCGTCAAGTTCTTGTAATGGAGATCATCTTCACACTCTTGCTTGCCTAGGTAATTGCATCTAGGAGGGTGGGTTAGAGTCGCTTGAGGTTGCTTGCTTAGATAATCGCGTCTAATAGGGTGCCGAGTACAAAATATCCTACAACATCTATCTCGTCATCATCCATTCATCGGAGAGATTCGTGCCGTTTGCAGGTGTTTGCCTATTCAATTGCGATTAGGACGGTGCCAAGGACAAATCTATCCAACACCGCCACCATCAAATTGATCCTATCTCGTTTTCTACATCAAGATCATGCTTTATTATCGGTTTGTTGAACTTGGAGTTTGGGTTTTCTCGAATCATATTAGTGAGTTTGCTAGATTAATTGTGATCTAGAGGGTTCCTAGATTTTGAGGTAATTCTTGGATCCTAGCTTCCGTATCAATTGGTAATCAGAGCCTTGGTTTAAGTGTTTGAAACAATTATCTTTTACTGTTGTTTTAGTAGTTGAGAAAAAAGAAAAAATATATAATTCTCTATATAGATCCTAGTTTTAATATTTCATTCTTGGAGACATCTCAAGAGACTTGAAGGTTGTGACCAACAACTCTTAAGATTCGGGATGAATCATTTTCAACAGGGGGCTAAAATGATGCATTGTAGCCAAAGAGTTGAAGCTGTTTTATAAGTCTGGAATTTCATCCGACTTGCATCGAATTTTCGGATGGGATCCGGGCATTTCTGAGTCTACATGTCTTCTTCAAACATATTCGTCTGTCTCTTAGCTTTCCAACACATCTTGGAACGCATCAATCCGACATCGGGAGCTCAAGTTATGTCCATTTTAGTGAAGACTGTGCGAGCAGAAATCTCTATACGATTTTATCACGGGAAATATTATTTATTACGAATTTTCAATAATTTTATTGATTATTTGTACTTAAATTTAATCTAGGATTCTTTATGAAGATATTTAGATGATTTAGGATTAGATTTGTTATTTATTTATTAGTTTTTTAGGTTAGATAAAATATGTTTATTTATTTTATTATTATCTTTACTTTTCCTAATTTAAGTTGAACTTTTCATTTGTAGCCTATTTAAAGGCATTTTGCTTCACTAATAAGAACAACATCATGAATTTATGAGTTGCAAAACCTTTGGTCATGGGCCATTTTATTTTCAAGGTAGCTAGATTTGCTTGTTATTTTTCGTATCAGAAGTCTTCTTCAACGTAAGTTCGTCAAGTTCTTGTAATGGAGATCATCTTCACACTCTTGCTTGCCTAGGTAATTGCATCTAGGAGGGTGGGTTAGAGCCGCTTGAGGTTGCTTGCTTAGATAATCGCGTCTAAGAGGGTGCCGAGGACAAAATATCCTACAACATCTATCTCGTCATCATCCATTCATCGGAGAGATTCGTGCCGATTGCAGGTGTTTGCCTATTCAATTGCGATTAGGAGGGTGCCAAGGAAAAATCTATCCAACACCGCCACCATCAAATTCATCCTATCTCGTTTTCTACATCAAGATCATGCTTTATTATCGGTTTGCTGAACTTGGAGTTTGGGGTTTTCTCGGATCATATTAGTGAGTTTGCTAGATTAATTGTGATCTAGAGGGTTCCTAGATTTTGAGGTAATTCTTGGATCCTAGCTTCCGTATCACTTCTTTTGTGGTTTGTTTTTGTAGAGGTTTCAGACGAGCATGTCTAAATGGGCCTTATATTGGACCCTTTAGAATTTTAACTGAGTAAAACTATAGAAATTTAGTTTTTTTGCAATGTAATCATGTTGACAATCTCGTATTGAAATATATGAACTCATAACATTTGATTTAAAATTGTTTTTTGTCGTTTTTGTGGAGGTTTCAGACTAGCAATTCTAAATGGGCCTTACAAAGGACCCGTTGGAGTTTTAACGGAGTAAAAAGTACAAAAACTATGATTTTGAATTATAATTGTGTTGAAAATCTCGTAGTTAATTACATGAACTCATAAATTTATTTAAACTTCATTTGCGGTCGTTTTTGTAGAGGTTACATACGAGTAGGTCTAAATGGGCTTTACAAATGACTCGTTGGAATTTTAACCGAGTAAAAAGTACAGAAATTGAGGTTTAGCAATATAATCATGTTGAAAATCTCGTATTGAAATACATGAACTCATAAAATTTGATTCAAACTTCTTTTGTTGACGTTTTTATAGAGGTTACTGATTTTAGTAGGTCTAAATGGGCCTTATAAAGGACCCGTTGGAATTTTAACCGAGTAAAAAGTACAAAAATTGAGTTTTTGCAATATAATCGTGTTGAAAATCTCATATTGAAAATATATGAACTCATAAAATTTGATTCAAAACTTTTTTGCGGTCGTTTTTGTAGAGGTTTCAGAGAGCAAGTCTAAATGGGACTTATGTATCCATTAGAATTTTAACCGAGTAAAAAGTACAGAAATTGAGGTTATGAATTATAATTGTGCTGAAAAGATTTTTATTATATTATATCAACTCATAAATTTGATTTAAAATTCATTTGCGATCATTTTTGAAGAGGTTACGGACGAGTAGGTCTAAATAGACCTCACAAAGGACTCGTTGGAATTTTAACCGAGTAAAACATACAAAAATTGAATTTTTGCAATATAATCGTGTTGAAAATATCTTATTGAAATATATGAACTCATAAAATTTGATTCAAAATTGTTTTGCGGTCATTTTTGTAGTGGTTTTAGACGAGCAAATCTAGATGGCCTTACATAGGACCCGTTGGAATTTTAACTGAGTCAAAAGTACAGAAATTGAGGTTTTGAATCATAATTGTGTTGAAAAGCTTGTAATCAATTATATGGACTCATAAAATTTGATTTAAACTTCTTTCGTGGTTCGTTTTTGTAGAGGTTTAAGACGAGCATGTCTAAATGAGCCTTATAATGGACCTGTTGGAATTTTAACTGAGTAAAAAGTATAAAAATTTAGTTTTTGCAATATAATCGTGTTGACAATCTCATATTGAAATATATGAACTCATAAAAGTTGATTCAAAATTGTTTTGTGGTTATTGTTGTGGAGGTTTCAGACGAGCAGTTCTAAATGGGCCTTACATTGGATCCGTTGGAGTTTTAACCGAGTAAAAAGTGAAAAATATGGTTTTGAATTGTAATTGTGTTGAAAATCTCGTAATGAATTATATGAACTCAGAAATTTATTTAAACTTCATTTGTGGTCGATTTTGTTGAGGTTACAGACGAGTAGGTCTAAATGGGTTTTACAAAAGACTCGTTGGAATTTTAATCGAGTAAAAAGTACAGAAATTGAGTTTTAGCAATATAATCATGTTGAAAATCTCATATTGAAATACATGAACTCGTAAAATTTGATTGAAACTTCTTTTGCTGTCGGGTCTAAACGGGACTTATAAAGGACATGTTGGAATTTTAACCGAGTAAAAAGTACAGAAATTGAATTTTTGCAATATAACCGTGTTGAAAATCTCGTATTGCAAATATATGAACTCAAAAAAATTGATTTAAAATTGTTTTGCGGTTTTTTTTGTGTGGAGGTTTCAGACGAACAAATCTAAATGGGACTTACGTAGGATCCATTGGAATTTTAACCGAGTAAAAAGTAAAAAAATTGAGGTTATGAATTATAATTGTGTTGAATAGATTTTAATCTATTATATCAACTCATATATTTGATTTAAAATTCGTTTGTGGTTGTTTTTGAAGAGGTTACAGACGAGTAGGTCTAAATGGGCCTTACAAAGGACCCGTTGGAATTTTAACCAAGTAAAAATTACAAAAATTGAGTTTTTGAAATATAATCGCATTGAAAGTCTTTGATTGAAATATATGAACTCATAAAATTTGATTCAAAATTGTTTTGTGGTCGTTTTTGTAGCAGTTTTAGAGCAGCAAATCTAAATGGGTCTTACATAGGACCCGTTGGAATTTTAGCAAGTGTAAAGTACAGAAATTGAGGTTTAGAATTATAATTGTGTTGAAAAGCTTGTAATCAATTATATAAACACATAAGATTGATTTAAACTTCATTTGCAGCCCTTTTTTAGAGGTTACAAACGAGTAGGTGTAAATGGACTTGTAACGACCCGAATTTTTTGATCCAAGAGTCGAGTTGACCCGAGGCAGGGCCCCCGCATTTAGGTCGTGATGTTGGGCCCTTGGGAGTCTTTTTTGGCATGTCTTAGAACCTTGGTCTTGGGTTGTTGGTTTGTTGTTGGGCTAAGGTGAAAGTAAGAAGGACAAATGGGTAAAAGCATAATTGAAGACAAAAAGAGCTGGTGGGAGGACTTTATTTTCTGCAGAAAATAGGGTGGGTGCGGTCATCTTGGTTCCCTTGTGATACATGCATGAGCGGGGTTAAATTACTCATATTGGACAAGAAGCTGAATTTGTTCGATGCAAACAATAATGGCCAAAACAATGCACGCATAGGAGGTCAAAAACGATGTATCTTGGACAAGAAACTGAATTTGTTTGTGAAGTCTGGAAAGTCAGCTAACTTACGACGAATTTTTGGATGGGATCAAGGCATTTATGGGTCAACATGTCTTCTTAAAACTTGTTCGGCTGCAAATTATCTTTCCAACGCATCTTGAAACTCCTCAATCGGACATATGGATCTCAAGATACGTCTATTTTAGTGAAGACAGCGCATGCAGAAATTCCTATACGAGATTAATACGGGATTTTTGGATAATTACGAATTTTCAAGATTTTATTTGATTATTTATAATTTAAATCAATATAGGATTCTGCAATATCTATTAGGATCAGATTTATTTAATTAAGATTTTATTTTTAGCATTTATTTATTATTAGAAGTTACTTATCTAATTAGGAGATTAGATTTTAGCATTTATTTATTGTATTTAATTCCTAAGTTTAGTAGGATTAAAACTTCTCCATGGCCTATATAAAGGAGGCTTCATCCACATTGTAATTCAAATTTCATTGATTAATAAAAAGTTCTCTTTGGATATTTTAGTATTCTCTAAGTTTGCAAGTGTTTGGTAAACTTGTCTAGAAGCCATCTTCAACATAAGATCATCGAGTTCTTGTGAGGGAGATCATCTTCACACTCTTGCTTGCCTAGGTAATTGCATCTAGGAGGGTGGGTTAGAGCCGCTTGAGGTTGCTTGCTTAGATAATTGCGTCAAAGAGGGCGCCGAGGACAAAACAACATCAACAATTCGCAAGCCATCTTTATCTTCAACCTTCACACCATCTTCCATAATTCCATAAACAAAGCTGGAATTTTCAGATTTGTTTTATCTATCCTCGTCTTAATCTTTTTCAATCTTTTACTTTTGTTCTTATTAATCATCTTCTAGTTTTCCTTCTTATCTTTGTTTCTTTGAATTTCCAGCATTAAATCTGAAATTTTCAAGAAACCCCCAACTAGTTTCTCTTAAATTTTCAGATTTGCGCCTAACTTCCTTGTTCGAGTCTAAAGCCCTAGGTTTGCTTCCAAGCCATCAAATTGAAGGTTACCACGTGCCAAAGCATACTCTATCATTTGGTATCAGATTTGGGACGATCTTGACAAGAATTTTGGCGTTTTTGGGTGAAAAACTCAAAAATTAGGGAAAATTCGTCAAATTCAAACGAGCGAATTTTGATCTGAAAATTTCCAGATCAGATCTACACCTTTGGAGGAGTCACCACATAAAATTTCAAAAATTTTTGACACCAGGAACAACTCGAACGAAGTAGATCAAGTTGCTGCAAAATTCTAGGGTTTTCGGGGTTTTTCTAATTTTCTTTCATTCTTAGCCATTAGTTTTCGTTTGTTTTAGCTTTTATTGCTTCTTACACATCTTCTAACACCTTCTTGTTTCCTTGTGTCAGTAGGACTAAAAGTTACATACTCTTCTTTCTCCTTGCAACTATAATTCTATTGGTGTCTAACCTTTTCTTTGGATTCTTAAAGCAATTAGGATGTTTTATTCTCTTTTCAACACTCGTTATCGTATACCAATAAATATTTTTTTGGTCACGATGTAAGATACAAGGTAATCTATGTTCTTTAATTATTGATGGTTATAGTCGTGTAAACTTAGTGAGTAGCTTCATTGTTGATGCACTCGATCTACCATGCCAAGAACACCCTAAGCCGTATATCATCTTCAAGGGTTTAATAGCGGACCGGATATGAAGGTAACCGAACGTTGTTTAATCTCTTTTACTCTTGGAAGCTATTGTTATGATGTATGGTGTGACGTGGTTCCTATGGAAGTCACCCACTTGCTATTAGGAAGACCTTGGAAAAATGATTGGGGCGCTGTCCATCGAATCAATACAAATGGATACTCGGTTGTGCACCAAGGCCAGAAGCTCTCGTTTGCTACAATAGAGCCGGAAAAAGTAGATGAAGAAATAGCAAAAGCAAAAAAACAGTGTGAGAGGATAAAACGAAAAAGATTGGAAGCACAAAAGGCTGAATCAATTGACCACACAAAGGCAACCAACCATGAAGACATCCCAAAACCAGAAGGTACACATGATTCTCTTCGTACTTCTAATTCTAGCATTTGTGTAAATGTTGATATTGGAGAAGAACCATCTCCCAAACAAAAGGATAGTGATAGTGAACACATTAGACAAGATGACAATGCTTATAATCCCTCGTGTGAAGTAGTAGGTCCACTTGCTATACTCTCATCACCTCCCCACGAAGAAAGTAGGTGTAATTCTAACCCTTCATTTGATTCTTGTCCTATCATTCCGTTAGAAACACTTTCTCCTATACATAAATTGTACATTGATGATAAATTTTATGAGAGGAATATGGGATGTGAGATACAAAAGACTGAGAGTAAAGAGGCCGAGAGTGAAAAAAGTCAAATTAATGGCCCAAATTTGGTGAGTGAAAATACATATGAGGTAAAAGTCACACAAAGCCCAAAAGAAAAAAAACAAGAAAAAGAACGTGACGAGTGATTTTGTTTTGACTAGTCATTACAAATGTTCGAGTAGTGTTGTCTTATTTTTTCAGGATTTTGTTGAACCATTGAGAGGAGCTCAATTAGATCACTCCACATATAACAAAGAAGCCTTTTCAATTGAAGTTGATGATTGTTCTCTCATTGCCGATTTAGATTCGAGGACGAATCCTTTTAAGGAGTTGGGGAATGATACATGCATGAGCGGGGTTAAATTACTCATATTGGACAAGAAGCTGAATTTGTTTGATGCAAACAATAATGGCCAAAACAATGCACGCATAGGAGGTCAAAAACGATGTATCTTGGACAAGAAACTGAATTTGTTTGTGAAGTTTGGAAAGTCAACTAACTTGCAATGAATTTTTGGATGGGATCCAGGCATTTATGGGTCAACATGTCTTCTTAAAACTTGTCTGGCTGCAAATTAGATTTCCAGCACATCTTGAAATGCCTCAATCAGACATATGGATCTCAAGATACGTCTATTTTAGCGAAGACAGCGCATGCAGAAATTCCTATACGGGATTTTTGGATAATTACGAATTTTTCAAGATTTTATTTGATTATTTATAATTTAAATCAATATAGGATTCTGCAATATCTATAAGAATCAGATTTATTTAATTAAGATTTTATTTTTAGCATTTATTTATTATTAGAAGTTACTTATCTAATTAGGAGATTAGATTTTAGCATTTATTTATTATATTTAATTCCTAAGTTTAGTAGGATTAAAACTTCTCCATGGCCTATATAAAGGAGGCTTCACCCACATTGTAATTCAGGTTTCATTGATTAATAAAAAGTTCTCTTTGGATATTTTAGTATTCTTTGAGTTTGCAAGTGTTCGGTAAACTTGTCTAGAAGTCATCTTCAACATGAGATCATCGAGTTCTTGTGAGGGAGATCATCTTCACACTCTTGCAACATTATCGTGTTGAAAATCTCTTATTGAAATATATGAACTCATAAAATTTGATTCAAAATTGTTTTGCGATCATTTTTATAGAGGTTTTAGGCGAGCAAATCTAAATGGGTCTTACATATGACCCGTTGGAATTTTAACGAGTCAAAAGTACAGAAATTGAGGTTTAGAATTATAATTGTGTTTAAAATATTGTAATCAATTATATGAACTCATAAATTTGATTTAAACTTCATTTGCGGTCGTTTTTGTAGAGGTTACAAATGAATAGGTCTAAATAGGCCTCACAAAGGACCCATCAGAATTTTAACTTGAAAAAAAAAAGCAAAAAATGAGTTTTTGCAATATAATGGTGTTGAAAATCTCTTATTGAAATATATGAACTTATAAAATTTGATTCAAAATTGTTTTGCGGTAATTTTTGTAAAGGTTTCAGACGAGCAAATCTAAACGGGTCTTACATAGGAGACATTGGAATTTTAAGCAAGTGCAAAGTACAGAAATTGAGGTTTGGAATTATAATTGTGTTGAAAAGCTTGTAATCAATTATATGAACTCATAAATTTGATTTAAACTTCAATTGCTATCATTTTTGTAGAGGTTACAAATGAGTAGGTCTAAATGGGCCTAAAAAAGGACCTATTGGAATTTCAAACGAGTAAAAAGTACAGAAATTAAGTTTTTGCAATATAATCATGTTCAAAATCTCGTATTGAAATATATGAAATCATAAATTTTGGTTTAAAATTGTTTTGCGGTCATTTTGTAGAGGTTTCAAACAAGCAAATCTAAATGGGCCTTACATTAGATCCGTTGGAATTTTAATCGAGTTAAAAGTATAAAAATTGAGGTTTTGAATCATAATTGTGTTGAAAAGCTCGTAATAAGTTATATGAACTCATAAAATTTCATTTAAACTTCTTTAGTGGTTAGTTTTTGTAGAGGTTACAAACGAGCATGTCTAAATGGGCCTTATATAATACACCCGTTGGAATTTTAACTGAGAAAAAAGTAAAACAAATTGAGTTTTGCAATATAATCATGTTGAAAATCTCTTATTGAAATATATGAACTCATAAAATTTGATTCAAAATTGTTTTGCGGTCATTTTTGTAGAGGTTTCAGACGAGCAAATCTAAATGGGTCTTACATAGGAGACGTTGGAATTTTAACCAGGTGTAAAGTACATAAATTGTGGTTTAGAATTATAATTGTGTTGAAAAGCTTGTAATCAATTATATGAACTAATAAATTTGATTTAAACTTCAATTGTTGTCGTTTTTGTAGAGGTTACAAATGAGTAGGTCTAAATGGGTCTCACAAAGGACCTGTTGGAATTTTAATTGAGTAAAAAGTACAGAAATTGAGTTTTTGGAACATAATCATGTTAGAAATATTGTACTGAAATATATGAAATCATAAAATTTGATTCAAAATTGTTTTGCGGTCATTTTGTAGAGGTTTTAGACAAGCAAATCTAAATGGGCCTTATATAAGACCCGTTGGAATTTTAATCGAGTCAAAAGTATAAAAATTGAGGTTTTGAATCATAATTGTGTTGAAAATTTCGTAGTCAGTTATATGAACTCATAAAATTTAATTTAAACTTCTTTTGTGGTTCGTTTTTGCAGATGCTACAGACGAGCATGTCTAAATGGGTCTTATAATAGACCCGTTGGAATTTTAACAGAGAAAAAAGTACAAAAATTGAGTTTTTGAAATATAATCATGTTGAAAATCTCTTATTGAAATAAATGAACTCATAAAATTTTATTCAAAATTGTTTTGCAGTCGTTTTTGCATAGGTTTCAGACGAGCAAATCTAAATGGGTCTTACATAGGACCCATTGGAATTTTAACCAAGTGTAAAATACATCAATTGAGGTTTAAATTATAATTGTGTTGAAAATCTTGTAATCAGTTATAATAACTCATAAATTTGATTTAAACTTCATTTGCAGTCATTTTTGTAGAGGTTACAAACGAGTAGGTCTAAAAGGGCCTTACAAAGGACCCATTGGAATTTTAACCGAGTAAAAAGTACAGAAATTGAGTTTTTGCAATATAATCGTGTTGAAAATCTCTTATTAAAATATATTAACTCATAAAATTTGATACAAAATTGTTTTGCGGTCATTTTTGCAGAGGTTTCAGACGAGCAAATCTAAATGGGTCTTACATAGGACCCGTTGGAATTTTAACCAAGTGTAAAGTACAAAAATTGAGGTTTAGAATTATAATTGTGTTCAAAAGCTTGTAATCAACTATTTGAACTCATAAATTTGATTTAAACTTCATTAGCTGTCGCTTTTGTAGAGGTTACAAACGAGTAGGTCTAAATGGGTTTTACAAAGGACCCATTGGAATTTTAACTAAGTAAAAAGCACAGAATTTGAGTTTTTGCAATATAACCATGTTGAAAATCTCGTATTGAAATATATGAACTCATTAAAATTGATTCAAAAATGTTTTGCGGTCGTTTTTGTAGAGGTTTCAAACAAGCAAATCAAAATAGTCCTTGCATAGGACCCGTTGGAATTTTAACCGAGTTATAAGTACAAAAATTGAGGTTTTGAATCATAATTGTGTTGAACAGCTCATAATCAATTATATGAACTCATAAAATTTGATTTAAACTTCTTTTTTGATTCGTTTTGGTAGAGGTTACAGTCGAACATGTCTAAATGGGCCATGTAATGGACCTGTTGGAATTTTAACTGGGTAAAAGTACATAAATTGTGTTTTTGCAATATAATCATGTTGAAAATCTTGTATTGAAATATATTAACTAAAAAATTTGATTCAAAATTGTTTTGTGGTTGTTTTGTACAAGTTTCAGACGAGCAGGTCTAAATGGTCCTTACAATGGACCCGTTGGAGTTTTAATCGAGTAAAAATTACAAAAAAATGTGATTTTCAATTATAATTGGGTTGAAAATATCGTAATAAATTATATGAACTCATAAATTTGATTTAAACTTCCTTTGGGGTCCTTTTGTAGAGGTTACAGACGAGTAGGTCTAAATGGGCCTTACAAAAGACCTATTGGAATTTTAACTAAGTAAAAAGTATAGAAATTGATTTTTAGCAATATAATCATGTTGAAAATCTAGTATTAAAATACATGAACTCATAAAATTTGATTCAAACTTCTTTTGCGGTCGTTATTATAGAGGTAACAGAGAGTAGGTTTAAATAGGCCTTACAAAGGACCCGTTGGAATTTTAACCAAGTAAAAAGTAAAAAAATTGAGTTTTTGCAATATAATCGTGTTGAAAATCTTGTTTGAAAATATATGAGCTCATAAAATTTGCTTAAAAATTGTTTTGTGGTCGTTTTTGTAGAGGTTTCAGATGAGCAAATCTAAATGGGCTTTACACAGGACCCATTGGAATTTTAACTATGTAAAAAGTATAGTAATTGTTGCTATGAATTATAATTGTGTTCAAAATCTTTTAATCTAATATATCTACTAATAAATTTGATTTTGAAGTTGTTTGCGATCGTTTTGAAGAGGTTACAGACGAGTAGGTCTAAATGGACCTTACAAAGGACCCGTTGGAATTTTGACTGAGTAAAAAGAAAAAAAATTAAGTTTTTGCAATATAATCGTGTTGAAAATCTCTTATTGAAATATATGACCTCATAAAATTTGATTCAAGATTGTTTTTTGGTCGTTTTTGTAGAGGTTACAGACGAGCAAATCTAAATGGGCCTTATATAGGACCTGTTGGAATTTTAACCAAGTAAATAGTACAGAAATTGAGGTTTTGAATCATAATTGTGTTGAAAAGATTGTAATCATTTATATGAACTCATAATTTTTTAAACTTTGCGGTCGTTTTTGTAGAGGTTACTAATGACCATGTCTAAATGGGACTCACAATGGACCCGTTGGAATTTTAACTGAGTAAAAAGAACAAAAATTGAGTTTTTGCAATATAATTGTGTTGAAAATCTCTAATTGAAATATATGAACTCATAAAATTTGATTCATGATTGTTTTTTGATCGTTTTTGTAGAGGTTTTACATGAGCAAATCTAAATGGGCCTTACATAGGACCTGTTGGAATATTAATCGAGTAAATAGTACAGAAATTAAGGTTTTGAATCACAATTGTGTTGAAAAACTCGTAATCATTTAT
Organism: Hibiscus mutabilis; assembly: GCA_019671005.1. Taxonomy (NCBI): domain Eukaryota; kingdom Viridiplantae; phylum Streptophyta; class Magnoliopsida; order Malvales; family Malvaceae; genus Hibiscus; species Hibiscus mutabilis. The sequence goes on from CM033754.1 coordinate 12,333,513, forward strand.
ATGAACTCATAAAATTTGATTTAAACTTCGCAGTCGTTTTTGTAGAGGTGATGCGATCTCGTATTGGAATTTACCGAGATGCTTGATTTGCCCGATCATAAATGAAGTAACTTTGTATTGTAAGACTTGCAACAATTTTCGGATGGTTTAAAGTATGATGGTGTGTAATGATATAAAAAAAGTGACGAGAATAAATATTTTGGAATTTTGGATGGTTAATATGATCGATGGTGGTGGTAGAATTGGATGATGGAAGATGGATAGTAGTTTAGGACTTGAGAATTGAACCAACACTAAAAAGTATGCCCCGGACCCTATAACGGTCTCTAAACAAAATAAGGATCTTGACCCACTAGTTAAGTAGAACTAGGAACCAAAGATATCAAGGTTTGATTGAACAAGCAGAAATTGAAGGATCAACGGTTCTCTCAAAAAAATGAAAGAGATAAAACTCTCAATTTTTCTTGAAATCAAAGTGTGTCTTACAATTGTAGAACCATCCTCTATTTATAGGCTTTACAGAATGATGTGATCAGCCAACATTCCTAGGGAGGTGTGAAGGGATAATAAATAAAAAAGAAATCTTGAAATGTGTGTGATAGAGTAGCGCAATATTGGATTTGGAAGCCTTCAATCAAGTTGTTGCAAGAACTAGGAGCTCTAGACTTAATCAAGGAAGTTTGGGCAGATCTGAAAATTCAAGAGAAAAGAGAATGGATTTTCTTGAATTTTTCAGATTCAAGGCTGGAAATTTAAAGAAAGAAAGAAAAGATGAAGGATTATATGATAAGAAATAAGAATATAAAAAAAGATTAAAAAAAGATTGAGAAAGAGATAAGTAAAACAAATCTGAAAATTTCAGCTTTGTTTATGGAATTATGGAAGATGGTGTGAAGGTTGAAGATGAAGATGGCTTGCGAATTGTTGATGTTGTTTTGTCCTCGGCACCCTCTTAGACTCAATTATCTAAGCAAGCAACCTCAAGCGGCTCTAACCCACCCTCCTAGACGCGATTTTCTAGGCAAGAACTCGTCGAACTTATGTTGAAGAAGATTTCGAAGGCACAAGTAATCAGCACTTGCAAAAACAAACTCACTAAATATTTCATAAATCAAAGAAAATCTGTCTTACAATGATGGGGGCTTCATCCTTTTATAGGTGAATGATAGACAAAGTAATTTAACTTCTACTAAAACAAGGAAAACCTAATCTAATTAAAAATAATAAAAAAATAACAGCCTTTAAACTCCTTGTTCTTGTGTGGCAAGGAATAGGGTGATAAGGCAAGTGATAAGCTGATAAGGGTTGGGTGGCTGGTTCCTAAAGTATATAAAACCCTAAAAACATCATTTAAATGTTAATAATTAGGTTGGGTTAAGTTTAATTCGTCCAAAGCCTTATATGTTAGCTTTTGGGCTGAATTTTACAAAATCTCGTAATAATCCCGTATCCAATTTTCTGCATGCGCAGTCTTCAGTAAATTGGACGTATCTTGAGTTCCCGATGTCCGATTGACGCGTTTCAAGATGCGTTGGAAAGGTAACTGAATGACGGGCAATTTGTTAGACAACTCGACCCAGAAATGCCTGGATCCCATCTGAAAATGCGTCACAAGTTAGCTGACTTTCCAGACTTCACAAACAGATTCAGTTTCTTGTCCAAGATGCATCGTTTTTGACCTCCTATGCGTGCATTGTTTTGGCCATTATTGTTTGCATCGAAAAAATTCAGTTTCTTGTCCAATATGAGTAATTTAACCCCGCTCATGCATGTATCAGTGTGTCTTTGCTGCCCAATGTAATCATAAGCAGGCATGTCAATTTCTATGTGAATGTAAGCAAGCACCTCTCTGTCGTCCATTGTGAATGCAAGCAAGCACCTCTTTAGAACCGTCGTCCATTGTGAACGTAAGCAAGCACGTCAATTTCCATGTGAACGTAAGCATGCACGTCAATTTCCATGTGAACGTAAGCAAGTATGTCAACTTAAGCAAACACCTCAAGCAAGCACCTCCAAAGCTAAGCAAACATCTCAAGCAAGCACCTCTCCAATAGTCACAATTCTCTTAATCACCCTAATGATATGTATATTCATTGACCTTGCATAACACCTGTAAATACGAGAAATATAATCAGAAATAAACAATGTAATATGATGCATGCTAAATATAATAAATATATGTTATATGATTCAACGAACTCTAGTGCTGGTAAGATAAACAATAAACAACAAAATAAACAACATAATAGAAAACAAGTTCACAATAAAATTATAATAATAAAATGGAACATATGCATCAGAAATAAACACGCAACACATTGCATGGACTCCCTTTCACGCTGCATGAATCTTCCACGTTGCAGGGCATTGATTCAACTTCGGCAGCTTCAATAATCTTCCATGCATGATTGCACTTGTTGTTGACCACATCTCTAAATTTTCTTGCCCTTGCACGAGTAATGGGGCCTAAGGGAAATTCCTCTGGGTCCAATAGTGGTGGTGATGCCATGATCTCATCATCCTTCCCTTCTTGAGAGCGATTTGTCCTCAAATCGTTACCTTTCTCAAAAAAAATAAGTCTGAAATGTTAAAAGTAGCACTGACACCAAACTCTTCTGGAAGATCTATCTTGTAGGCAGTATCATTGATCTTCTCCAATGCTTGAAATGGCCTATCCCCTCTAGGCGAGAGTTTAGATTTCCTTTGTGCTAGAAATTGTTCCTTCTTGAAGTGCACCCAAACCCAATTGTCGAGTTCAAAGTTGACTCGCTTTCACCCTTTATTTGCTTGTTGTTCATATTGCTTTGTTCTTTTCTCAATGTTCTCTCGAACCTTCTGATGAAGCTTTTTCACGAATTCAGCCTTGTTTTTCCCGTCCAGGTTTAATGCTTGATCAATTAGCAAAGGTAACAATTCCATAGGAGTCAATGGATTAAACTCATATACAACCTCAATTGGTGTGAATTTGGTGGCTGAATGAACTGATCTTTGCAAGCAAATTACACATGTGGCAAGCTATCTTCCCACGATTTTGGATTCTTGCTAATCAAAGACCGCAACAAAATTAAAATTACTCGATTTACCACTTCGATTTGGCTATTAGTTTGAGGATGACAAGTTAATAAATTTGTCACAATCCTGCTTCATAAAGACCTCCAAAAATGACTCAAAAACTCCGTATCTCGATCTGAAATGATTGTCCTCGAAAGTCCATGTAAAATGCACAATCTCCCTGAAAACGAATTAGAAATATTGGAAGCATCATCAGTTTTATGACACAGAATAAAGTGCGCCATTTTTGAAAACCTATTGATAACCATGAAAATGGAATCTCTGCCATTCTTTGTTCTAGGAAGTCCTAAAACAAACTCCATGGAAATGTCAACCCATGGCTCTTTAGAGATTGATAATGGTGTGTACAACCCTTGAGGTTGAAGTATTGATTTTGCCCTTTTACAAGTGATACATCGCTCCCAAAACCATGAAAATGGAATCTCTGCCATTCTTTGTTCTAGGAAGTCCTAAAACAAACTCCATGCAAATGTCAACCCATGGCTCTTTAGAGATTGATAATGGTGTGTACAACCCTTGAGGTTGAAGTATTGATTTTGCCCTTTTACAAGTGATACATCGCTCCCAAATTCGTTCCACATCCCCTTTTCATTTTTGGCCAAAACAAATGCTCTTGTAGGATATTTAACGTCTTGTTAACTTCAAAATGTCCCATAAGCCCCCCGCTATGGGCTTCCTTCACTAATACCTAACGCGCACTACTTTGAGAAGTGCAAAGTTTCCTTTCCTTGAATAAGAACTCATCGTGCCTGTAAAACTTGTCAAACGCACCTTTCTCACATGCTTTAAAGGTCTCTCCAAAATCAAGATCAGTAGCATAGAGTTCTTTAAGAAATGCAAATCCAATAAGTTTAGATTCAAGAGAATTAAGAAGCACATACCTCCGTGATAAGGCATCAGCAACAATGTTCTCTTTTCCCTTCTTCTACTTAATGACGTATGGGAATGACTCAAGGAATTCCACCCATTTAGCGTGCCATTTGTGGAGTTTGTGTTGTCCCTTGATCTATTTCAATGACTCATGGTCCGTATGCACAACAAATTCCTTCGACCATAGGTAATGTTGCCATTTTCCCAAGGCCCTGATCAAAGCATACATTTCCTTGTCATATGTTGGATAGTTCAAGGTTGCTCCATTTAGTTTCTCGCTAAAATATGCAACTGGACATCCCTCTTGTGATAAATCAGCACTGATTCCTACACCTAAAGCATCACACTCGATCTCGAATGTTTTATCAAAGTTTGGTAAGGAAAGCAATGGTGCCATTGTTAAGTACTCCTTAATTTGATTAAAAGCCTGTTCTTGCTCAATATTCCAAAAGAAACTTGCATTCTTTTTAATCACGTTAGTTAAAGGAGCATCAATGGTACTAAAATTAGGAATGAACATTCGATAGAAACTGGCTAATCCATGAAAGCTCCTTACCTCGCTAATGCTTGTAGGTGTCGGCCACTCTTCAATTGCTTTTACCTTCTTATGATCAGCCTCCAAGCCTTCAGAGCTCACTACAAATCCTAGAAACACAAGTTTGCTTGTACAAAAAAACACATTTTTTAAGTTAGCATACAGTTTCTCCTTTCAAAGTGTATTAAAAACAAACCTAAGATGTATTTCTTGGTCCTCCAGAGAACGACTGTATATGAGAATGTCGTCAAAATAAACAACACAAAACTTGATACATGCATATGCATATGAGGGCTAGAACGATGCATTGAAGACAAGAAGTTGAAACCATTTCACATGCCCGATCCTGTTCCTTTTGATACTTCAGATTCAAGGACGAATCCTTTTGAGGAAGGAGAGGATGATACATGCATGAGCACGATCAAATTACTCATATGGGACAAGAAGTTGAAGCTGTTCGATGCAAACAACAAGGTCCAAAGTGATCCATGCTTAGGAGGTGTGAAGAGATGCATTTTAGATAAGAAAAAATTGTTTTGCAAATCTGGAGCATCAGCCGACTTGAGACGAATTTTCGGATGGGATCCAGGCATTTCTGGGTCGAGTTGTCTTCTAGCAAATTGTCCATCATTCAGTAACCTTTCCAACGTATCTTGAAACACGTCAATCGGACATCGGGAACTCAATATACGTCCAATTTACTGAAGACTGAGCATACAGAAAACTGGATATGGAATTATTACAGAATTTTGTAAAAACTAGCCCAAATACCCTTAAATTCGTCCAAATAAAGGCCCTATCAACTTTTACTTGCTGCCCAATCAAAACAGCTCTTATCAGCCCATTACTTGATGCTCAAGCAAACCAGCTTTCATAAAGCTTACTTGCTACCCAAGCAACCAGCCCTTATCAGCTTATCACTTGCCTTATCACCCTATCCCTTGCCACACAAGCATAAGGAGTTTAAAGGCTGTTATTTTATTATTATTTTTAATTAGATTAGGTTTTCCTTGTTTTTGTAAAAGTTAAATTACTTTGTCTATCATTCACCTATAAAAGGATGAAACCTCCATCATTGTAAGAAAGATTTTCTTTGATTTACGAAATATTTAGTGAGTTTGTTTTTGCAAGTGCTGATTACTTGTGCCTTCGAACTCTTCTTCAACATAAGTTCCACGAGTTCTTGTGAGGGAGATCATCTTTACACTCTTGCTTGCCTAGATAATCGCGTCTAGGAGGATAGGTTAGAGCCGCTTGAGGTTGCTTGCTTAGATAATTGAGTCTAAGAGGGTGCCGAGGACAAAACAACATCAACAATTCGCAAGCCATCTTCATCTTCAACCTTCACACCATCTTCCATAATTCCATAAACAAAGCTGAAATTTTCAGATTTGTTTTACTTATCTCTTTCTCAATCTTTTTTAATCTTTTTTTATATTCTTATTTCTTATCATATAATCCTTCATCTTGTCTTTCTTTCTTTAAATTTCCAGCCTTGAATCTGAAAATTTCAAGAAAACCCCTCATCTTTTCTCTTAAATTTTTAGATCTGCCCAAACTTCCTTGATTGAGTCTAGAGCTCCTAGTTCTTGCAACAACTTGATTGAAGGCTTCCAAATCCAAGATTGCGCTACTCTATCATTTGGTATCAGATTTGGGACGATTCTTGGCAAGAATTTTGGCGTTTTTGGGTAAAAACTCGAAAATTAGGGAAAATTCGTCAAATCCAAACGAGCGAATTTTGAGCTGAAAATTTCCATATCTACACCATTGGAGGAGTCCTCACACAAAATTTCAGAATTTTTTGACTTTAGGAACACCTTGAACAAAGTAGATCAAGTTGCTGTACAATTCCAGGGTTTTCGGGTTGTTTTTTTTCTTTTCTTTTTTTATTTCTTATACATCTTCTAACACTTTCTTGTGTTAGTAGGACAAAAAGTTGCATATCTTTCTTTCTCTTTGCAACTATAATTCTATTGGTGTCTAACCTTTCAATGGATTCTTAAAGCACATTAGAGTTCATTGGTAGGATTGACCTTCAACATAACTTTCTTGGAGTGAATAACAGTGAGGATTTGCTTTGTGTTTTTTTTTTTACTTTTCAGGATGTCCTTGAGCAATGTATTGAATTTTACCCTTTTGGGGATTCGTTGTCATTATTGTTGTCGACTGGATCATTCGGGCTATGATTGTCCAAATAAGTCTTATTTTCAAGAAAATTTTTTGAGAGATATGTTGGTTGAATTCATGTCTTCTAATGATATTGAAATTCATGATCTGGACCATGGTGAAGATGTTACTAATGAGAGTTTCGCTGAAGATATACTTGTGGAAGCCAAAATTCCTCCTACACCACTATCCTTCAATGAAATTCAGAATTTTTGTGAAGAGGATGTGACAAACGCTTTACCTTGTAATCAAAAGAAGTTTGTGAGTCAGGAAAAGTCTTCGCAAGAATTCATCAAAACGTCATTTCTTCCATGGTACTTTAATGAACTTTCTCCATCCACCGGTTTAGATTCGGCGACGAATCTTTTTGAAGAGTGGGGGAATGATACATGCATATGATAGGAGGGCTAGAACGATGCATTGAAGACAAGAAGTTGAAACCGTCTCACATGCCCGATCTTTTTCCTTTTGATACTTCAGATTCGAGGACGAATCCTTTGGAGGAAGGAGAGGATGATACATGCATGAGCGCGATCAAATTACTCATATGGGACAAGAAGTTGAAGCTGTTCGATGCAAACAACAAGGTCCAAAGTGATCCATGCGTAGGAGGTGTGAAGAGATGCATTTTAGATAAGAAAAAACTGTTTTGCAAGGCTGGAGCATCAGCAGACTTGAGACGAATTTTCGGATGGGATCCAGGCATTTCTGGGTCGAGTTGTCTTCTAACAAATTGTCTATCATTCAGTCACCTTTCCAATTCATCTTGAAACGCGTCAATCGAACATCCGAAACTCAAGATACGTTCAATTTACTGAAGACTGTGCATGCAGAAAATTAGATACGGAATTATTACGGGATTTTGTAAAAACCAGCCCAAATACCCTTAAATTCGTCCAAATAAAGGCCCTATCAACTTTTACTTGCTGCCCAATCAAAACAGCTCTTATCAGCCCATTACTTGATGCCCAAGCAAACCAGCCTTCATAAAAGCTTACTTGCTGCCCAAGCAACTAGCCCTTATCAGCTTATCACTTGCCTTATCACCCTATCCCTTGCCACACAAGCATAATGAGTTTAAAGGCTGTTATTTTATTATTATTTTTAATTAGATTAAGTTTTCCTTGTTTTAGTAGAAGTTAAATTACTTTGTCTATCCTTCACCTATAAAAGGATGAAGCCACCATCATTGTAAGACAGATTTTATTTGATTTATGAAATATTTAGTGAGTTTGTTTTTGCAAGTGCTGATTACTTGTGCCTTCGAAGTCTTCTTCAACATAAGTTCGACGTGTTCTTGTGAGGGAGATCATCTTCACACTCTTGCTTGCCTAGATAATCGCATCTCTGAGGGTGGGTTAGAGCCACTTGAGGTTGCTTTGCTTAAATAATTGAGTCTAAGAGGGTGCCGAGGACAAAACAACATCAACAATTCGCAAGCCATCTTCATCTTCAACCTTCACACCATCTTCCATAATTCCATAAACAAAGCTGGAATTTTCAGATTTGTTTTACTTATCTCTTTCTCAATCTTTTTTAATTTTTTTTTATATTCTTATTTCTTATCATATAATCCTTCATCTTGTCTTTCTTTCTTTAAATTTCCAGCCTTGAATCTGAAAATTTCAAGAAAACCCCTTCTCTTTTCTCTTGAATTTTCAGATCTGCCCAAACTTCCTTGATTGAGTCTAGAGCTCCTAGTTCTTGCAACAACTTGATTGAAGGCTTCCAAATCCAAGATTGCGCTACTCTATCAAAACTTACCAATATAATGCCATAGGACGTGATTCATCAATCTCATAAACGTGCTAGGTGCATTTGTTAAACCGAAAAGCATCACAGTCCACTCACACAAACCTTGTTTTGTTTTGAAGGCTGTCTTCCATTCATCACCTTCTCTCATCCTGATTTGGTGATATCCGCTTTTAAGATCAATCTTAGAAAACACACTGGAACCACTCAATTCATCCAACATATCATCTAGGCGTGGTATATGATGTCTATATTTCATTTTGATCTGATTGATTTCTCGACAATCCACACGCATGCGCCATGACCCATATTTCTTGGGTATCAACAGTACAAGAACGGCACATAGGCTTAACCTCTCTCGAATATAGCCTTTATCCATCAATTCTTGTATCTTGTCATTGTAACTCTTTTGTTTACTCAGTGTTACTCCTATATGCTGGTCGATTAGGTAATGTAGCACTAGGCACAAAATCGATTTGATGTTCTATGCCACGAATAGGTGGTAATCCTCCTAGAATCTTGTCGGGTAAAACATCTTCAAAATCCTGCAAAAGAGAAACAATAGAAGAGGCAATGTTGCATCGAGTTCGTTAGTGTTCAAAAAATTCTCTTGTACAAAAGCACAAGAAGCGTTTGCCTCGCCAAAACAATTGTTCTAATTTCACTACCCCTCGCATATACCCTCAATTTAAGCTTCTCTCCCCCGCTTTCAATTTCACTCTTTCCCTTCTCTTTTTTACTAGTACTTATTGCTTTTCTCTCATTTTCCTCTCATTTTCTTTTTCTTTCTCTTCTAATCCTTGGAAACTCTTTTTTAAATGCATTTGATCATCATGTACTTGCTGCAGTGATAAAGGGGTTAGTGTGTGCTTCCTTCCTTCAAAAGTGATTGAGTATCAATTGCTATATCCGTCATGATTCACTCTTCGATCGAATTGCCAAGGCCTCCCCAAAAGTAAGTGACTGGCCTCCCCAACGTTCTCCACTTCGTCGTCTGTTCATGGTTAACTGGTTCCACCAAACTATTGCATAATTAGTGAATTCAATGGATGCTATTTTTACCTTATTTTGCTCAGAGTAATTGTGACAATCGAAGATGTGTTCGATATTCTACTCCCACCAAGATAAGCCTCCAAATTTGTTTTCCTTGAAATGGCAGAATGTTCATCTTTATATTTGCAAGGTTATCATCACACCTTTCTTGATTCCTCCGATGTGGGTGTTGGTTTTGTATAACGGTGGGCCGTTCATAGTCGTCCCCAATCTGCTCAATTTCCTCTTCTTGGACACCCTGTCTTGGGTTACCTTGCGCCAGAACGGTTGGGGCTCCCATAGATTTCTCTTCAAGGCCGTCAATTTGCTCATGTATGGACTCAAGTTTCTTATCCATAAGTTGTCCCAATTCTCGAACAAGTGCTTGAAACTGTAGTCTCAGGATTCCTCCTGTTTGTCCTTTATTAGGCTCCCCTATATTCTTATTTGCATTCATGGCTCCCTATTCACTCCAAAAGAAAAAGAAAGAGGAAAAGATAAAAGAAAAAAAATTACTCGCTCTCTTCGGCTTTTACCCTCTAATTTACTCACTCTCTCGTGCCTTTTACTGCTCCTTTTATCTCAAAAGTTCTTAAATCAAACTTACTCAAAATCCTCCAAAATACTTGCTGAATCGGCTGTAAAATAAATGTTAAGGTTTGGAAAGATATGGTGTAAAAGGTAGGCTTAGAAGAAAAGGCTTACGGTTCAAAGTTAGAATATTGAAACGAAGAAATAACAATTCTGAAATAAGGAAAAAAATGTATCAACCCTTGTAATCGATTTGCTTTCTTTTTTAATCTTTTTTTTTCTTTTTTTTTCACGATAATTCTTTTCTCTTTATTTTTTGTTTTTTTAACAGCAAAACACAAAGTTTACTTGATTTAGCCTAAGCTCTGATACCATTTGATGCGATCTCATCTTAGAATTTACCGAGATGCTTGATTTGCCCGATCGTAAATGAAGTAACTTTGTGTTGTAAGATTTGCAATGATTTTCAGATGGTTTAAAGTATGATGGTGTATAATGATATAAAAAAAAGTGATGAGAATAAAGATTCTAAATTTTTGGATGGTTAATGTGATCGATGGTGGTGGTAGAATTGGATGATGGAAGATGGATGGTAGTTTAGAACTTGAGTTTTGAACCAACACTAAAATGTGTGACCCAAACCCTATAACGGTCTCTAAACAAAATAAGGATCTTGACCCACTAGTTAACTAGAACAATGAACCAAAGATATCAAGGTTTAATTCAACAAGCAGAACTTGAAGGATAGATAAGTTCTCAAAAGAACGAAAGAGATAAAACTCTCAAATTTTCTTGAAATCAAAGTGTGTCTTACAATTGAAGAACCAACCTCTATTTATAGGCTTTACAAAATGATGTCATCAGCCAACATTCCTAGGGAGGTGTAAAGGGATAATAAATAAAAAAAGAAATTTTGAAATGTGTGCCTTTGCTACCCAATGTAATCATAAGCTAGCATGTCAATCTTCATGTGAATGTAAGCAAGCAAGTCAATTCCCATGTGAATGTAAGCAAGCATCTCAAGCAATCACCTCTCTAGAATTGTCGTCCATTATGAATGCAAGCAAGCACCACAAGCAATCACCTCAAGCAAGCATATCAATTTCCATGTGAACGTAAGCAAGCACCTCAAGAAAGCACGTCAATTTCCATGTGAACATAAGCAAACATATCAATTTCCATGTGAACTCGAGCAAGCACCTCCAAAGCTAAGCAAGCTGATACATGCATGAGCGGGGTTAAATTACTCATATTGGACAAGAAGCTGAATTTGTTCGATGCAAACAATAATGGCCAAAACAATGCACACATAGGAGGTCAAAAACGATGCATCTTGGACAAGAAACTGAATCTATTTGTGAACTCTGGAAAGTCAGCTAACTTGTGTCGAATTTTTGGATGGGATCCAGGCATTTATGGGACAACATGTCTTCTTAAAACTTGTCCGGATGTAAATTAGCTTTCCAACGCATCTTGAAACACCTCAATCGGACATCTGGATCTCAAGATACATCTATTTTAGCGAAGACAGGGCATGCAGAAATTCCTATACGGGATTAATACGGGATTTTTGGATAATTACGAATTTTCAAGATTTTATTTGATTATTTGTAATTTAAATCAATATAGGATTCTGCAATATCTATTAGGATCATATTTATTTGACTAGGATTTTATTTTTAGCATTTATTTATTATTAGAAGTTACTTATCTAATTAGGAGATTAGATTTTAGCATTTATTTATTGTATTTAATTCCTAAGTTTAGTAGTATTAAAACTTCTCCATGGCCTATATAAAGGAGGCTTCACCCACATTGTAATTCAGATTTCATTGATTAATAAAAAGTTCTCTTTGGAGATTTTAGTATTCTTTGAGTTTGCAAGTGTTCGGTAAACTTGTCTAGAAACCATCTTCAACATAAGATCATGGAGTTCTTGTGAGGGAGATCATCTTCACACTCTTACTTGCCTAGGTAATTGCATCTAGGAGGGTGAGTTAGAGCCGCTTGAGGTTGCTTGCTTAGATAATTTTGAGTCTAAGAGGGTGCCGAGGACAAAACAACATCAACAATTCACAAGCCATCTTCATCTTCAACCTTCACACCATCTTCCATAATTCCATAAACAAAGCTGGAATTTTCAGATTTGTTTTACCTATCCTTCTTCTTAATCTTTTCTCATCTTTTTATTTATATTCTTATTTCTTATCATCTAATCCTTGATCTCGTCTTTCTTTCTTTAAATTTCCAGTCTGGAATCTGAAAAATTCAAGAAAATCCCTTCTCTTTTCTCTTGAATTTTCATATCTGCCCAAACTTCCTTGATTGAGTCTAGAGCTCCTAGTTCTTGCAACAACTTGATTGAAGGCTTCCAAATCCAAGATTGCGCTACTCTATCATTTTTTATTCTTATTAATCATCATCTTATCTTCCCTCTTATCTTCTTTTCTTGAATTTCCAGCATTAAATCTGAAATTTTCAAGAAACCCCCAACTAGTTTCTCTTAAATTTTCAGATTTGCGCCTAACTTCCTTGTTCGAGTCTAAAGCCCTAGGTTTGCTTCCAAGCCATCAAATTGAAGGTTACCACGTGCCAAAGCATAATCTATCATTTGGTATCAGATTTGGGACGATTCTTGACAAGAATTTTGGCGTTTTTGGGTGAAAAACTCAAAAATTAGGGAAAATTTGTCAAATTCAAACGAGCTAATTTTGAGCTGAAAATTTCTAGATCAGATTTACACCTTTGGAGGAGCCACCACATAAAATTTTATAATTTTTTGACATCGGGAACACCTCAAACGAAGTAGATCAAGTTGCTGCAAAATTCTAGGGTTTCGGGGTTTTTCTAATTTTCTTTCATTCTTAGCCATTAGTTTTCGGTTGTTTTAGCTTTTATTGCTTCTTACACATCTTCTAACACCTTCTTGTTTCCTTGTGTTAGTAGGACTAAAAGTTGCATACTCTTCTTTCTCCTTGCAACTATAATTCTATTGGTGTCTAACCTTTTCTTTGGATTCTTAAAGCAATTAGGATGTTTTATTCTCTTTTCAACACTCGTTATCGTATACCAAATAATATTTTCGGTCACGATGTAAGATACAAGGTAATCTATGTTCTTTAATTATTGATGGTGATAGTCGTGTAAACTTAGTGAGTAGCTTCATTGTTGATGCACTCGATCTACCATGCCAAGAACACCCTAAGCCGTATCATCTTCAAGGGTTTAATAGCGGACTGGATATCTGTTGTTGTGGTTGGGTAATTGAGTAGAAATTGATGAGGTTTGATATAGAATGTTGTTGCTGGGCTATGAATGCATTTTAATGCATTGGATCTTCTATTTTGCTGTGGAAAAAGCAGGGGAGGTTGAACCTCAAGATTGAATAGAAGTTCCAAAAGCATTGGAGGCATAATTACCGCATCGACAAGCAAAGCTTTACGTGTCGATGAGTGAGAACATGTTTTACAGCTTTTCAAAGGTTTGGGAGTTGTGTTGTGAGTTTAGATTAAGCTTGAAACGCTGTTCTAAAGCTTGGAAGTAAGTAAAGGATGATTTTTCTCTTGATATCGATTTGGCAATTGGTTTTAATGCACCTGTTTTGATAAATTGATTACTTACTGTACATGCATGATTTGAGCATGGTTTAATGCTGGAAGATGGTTATCTAATGATGTTGATGCATTTGGAAGTAATGCATGTTTTGATAATGTTTTTGAACATTGGTAATGCATGGTTTAATGCATTGGATAAATGGTTTTGGTTTGATGCATATGAAAATAGTGAGTTAATGATAATGAAATGAATTGTATTGGCAAGTGATGGGTATGAAAAGGATATGGAAATGTTATTGGATATAGTTGACTGGCCATAGGATTTAAAGTGCACTATAATAGTCGCTCATGGTTCATAGAGGTGGTATTTCAATGGCATTTACTCCGGGGGATTTCGTAGAGGTGGTGTATTGAAAGTATTTACTCTGACCATGTGAACCCCAATATTGTTGAGGTAATACTTCAATGGCATTTACTCCGGCTACTACCGTGGAGGTGATGCATTGAAAGTGTCTACTCCAAATTGGAGGATGAGTCTCAGTAGTGTAGAGGTGATGCGTGTGTTGTATTTACTCTATGCCATTGAGTTGTTAAGTGATTGGGATATCACTAGGGAAATTCGTGTATCCAATGTGGTTTGATGAAAGTAATGAGATTTGGAAAAGATCACTTGTAAGCCAATATAATGAATTGATGTATCATGTTGATGGATTGCTTTGTATAATGTGATTTATACATGTAAGTACACTTTAAGCTTTGCGTATGGGTTGTTATGCATGGGAAGGCTTAAATTGAGGGTTGCATATGGGATTATGTTGTTGAATCCATGATACATGTTGTATATGGTTTAATATGCATGGTTAGGAAAAGCATAAGTGGATATTTTGAAAGTAAGGCATGATGGTTTTTAAATAAAGACGTACGTGAAAGGTTTTGGAATAAACCGGTTTTAAAATGCATTAGATGATGTTTTGTGTTTTGAGCTCTCCTCATTAAGCATTGTGTGCTTACGCTCTCTTTTAACATCAATGCATATTAGTGGTTTGAAGGGCAGCAAGCAAGAAAGGATATCCAAGGACTTGGTTGCAAAGTATGGTTTGAAACAATGTATAGTAGTAATAAGGGCAACGTGTCAATTGTTGTTTTGGGAGAGTTGTTGATAAAGTAGCGCAATCTTGGATTTGGAAGCCTTCAATCAAGTTGTTACAAGAACTAGGAGCTCTAGACTCAATCAAGCAAGTTTGGGCAGATCTGAAAATTCAAGAGAAAAGAGAAGGGATTTTCTTGCATTTTTCAGATTCAAGGCTGGAAATTTAAAGAAAAAAAGACGAGATGAAGGATTAGATGATAAGAAATAAGAATATAAATAAAAAGATGATAAAATATTAAGAAGAAGATAGGTAAAACAAATCTGAAAATTCCAGTTTTGTTTATGGAATTATGGAAGATGGTGTGAAGGTTGAAGATGAAGATGGCTTGCGAATTGTTGATGTTGTTTTGTCCTCGGCACCCTCTTAGACTCAATTATCTAAGCAAGCAACCTCAAGCGGCTCTAACCCACCCTCCTAGACACGATTATCTAGGCAAGCAAGAGTGTGAAGATGATCTCCCTCACAAGAACAAGTCGAACTTATGTTGAAGAAGACTTCGAAGGCACAAGTAATCAGCACTTGCAAAAACAAACTCACTAAATATTTCATAAATCAAAGAAAATCTGTCTTACAATGATGGAGGCTTCATCCTTTTATAGGTGAAGGATAGGCAAAGTAATTTAACTTCTACTAAAACAAGGAAAACCTAATCTAAATAAAAATAATAATAAAATAACAGCCTTTAAACTCCTTGTGCTTGTGTGGGAAGGGATAGAGTGATAAGGCAAGTTATAAGCTGATAAGGGCTGGTTACTTGAGCAGCAAGTAAACTTGATGAAGGCTGGTTTGCTTGGGTATCAAGTAATGGGCTGATAAGAGCTGTTTTGATTGGGCAGCAAGTAAAAGTTGATAGGGCCTTTATTTGGACGAATTTAAGGGTATTTGGGCTGGTTTAGATGATAAGAGATTGGTTCATGGGCAAGGAGGCATGTGTGGGTTGTTTAAAAAGCTAACTAGGCCTAAAAACACTTGTAAATCCTAATTTGGGCTAAAAATAAAAATCTGACCCAATATTTTATAGTAACAAGTATTGGGTCTAATTACAATAAAAAGGGCTAATTAATGGACATCTAAAGGCTCATGGATATCCATCTCCAAAGGTGCAGCAAGTTGAGTTTTTGTGACCCAATTATTCTTGAAGGATGTTAAGTGTGGACTTCCTTCAAGAAATTCTTCTTTCTTCATGGCAGCTTGTAATCCTTGGCTCACGAATACTTGGACGGTCGAATTTACCTTGTCCTTGATTAGCTTAGACTTGGCTCGGGTTATTGGGCCAAGTGGAAAAGTAAGTCCATCTTGTCCTTGGAATTGCCTTGTGGTACATGTATCATCCCCTCCCTCCTCAAAAGGATTCGTCCACGAATCTGAAACATCAAAGGGAGAAAGATCATAAACATTAAAAGTAGTACTCACATTATACTCACCTGGTAGATCAATTCGGTATGCATTGTTGTTGATCCTTTCAAGGACTTGGAATGGTCCATCTCCTCGTGGATCCAATTTGGATTTCCTATGGTTCGGAAATCTTTCTTTACGCATGTACAACCAAACCCAATCTCCTGGTTCAAAGACAACTTGGCGTCGGCCTTTGTTGACTTTGGCAGCAATATTTTCATATGTTTTCTCCATTCTTTTCTTTGCCTTAGTGTGAATGGATTTAACTAACTCCGCTTTCGTTTCGCCATCTAAGCTGATAATATTATTAATAGGTAAAGGAACAAGGTCTAATGTAGTTAAGGGGTTAAAACCATAAACTACTTCAAATGGAGAATAACCGGTGGATGAATGAATAGAACGATTGTAGGCAAACTCTACAAAAGGTAGATATTCTTCCCAAGTTTTTGTGTTCTTACCGACAACAGTTCTGAGTAATGCACCTAAGATCCGATTTGTTACCTCGGTTTGTCCATCCGTCTGTGGGTGACAAGTAGTAGAATAAAGAAGTTTGGTACCTATCTTTCCCCACAAAACCTTCCAAAAATGGCTTATTAACTTTACATATCTATCGGAAACGATGGTGCGTGGAATTCCATGAAGTCGTACTACTTCTCTAAAGAAGAGATCGGCTACATGTGTTGCATCATCTTTTTTATGGCATGGTATGAAGTGAGCCATCTTTGAAAACCTGTCGACCACAACAAAAATACTATCTCGACCCTTTTTGGTACGAGGTAATCCAAGAATAAAGTCCATTGATAAATCGACCCAAGGGAAAGAAGGAATAGGAAGGGGTGTATATAAACCGTTAGGACTTACCTTGGATTTTGCTTGTTTACATACGATGCAAGATGCGCATACCTTTTCCATGATTTTCCTCATATGTGGCCAAAAAAATGCTCCATTACCATGTCTAACGTTTTGGAGATGCCAAAGTGCCCCATTAAGCCTCTGGAGTGTGATTCATGAACTAGCAATTCTCTAATGGAGCCTTGTGGTATACACAACCTGTTTATTCGGAAAAGAAACCCATCTACAAGATAAAACTTGTTAAAAGCACCTTTTAAACAATGAGTATAAATTTCCTTGAAATCTGGATCATTAGGATACAATTGCTTTATATGTTCGAATCCCAATATAGTAGCATGCATTTGAGTAATTAGGCTATACCTTCTAGATAGTGCATCTGCTACTACATTATCCTTACCTTTTTTGTACTTGATCACATAAGGGAATGTTTCAATAAACTCCACCCACCGAGCATGTCTCTTGCTCAAATTTCAAGTGCACGAACTAATACAAGGAGCTCTTTATCATAAGTTGAGTAGTTCAAATGTGCTCCTTTTAACTTCTCGCTAAAGTAAGCGATTGGTTGTTTTTCCTGTAAAAGAACTGCACCTATGCCTATACCGGAGGCATCACATTCTAACTCAAAAGTTTTAGAAAATCGGGAAGACGAAGAATTGGGGCAGTACAAAGTTTACCTTTTAGTGTTTGGAAGGCTTGTTCTTGTGCCTCACCCCAATGAAAACCTACCGTTTTTTTGATGATATCTGTCAATGGTGCGGCAATGGTAGAGAAATCCTTGACAAAGCGACGGTAGAAGCTTGCTAGGCCATGGAAGGATCTCACCTCGGTTATGGATGATGGCGTGGGCCATTCTTGAATTGCTTTGACTTTTTCATTGTCAACATAGATACCCTGTGCACTTACTATAAATCCTAGAAAACTAAGACTTTCACTACAAAACACGCACTTTTCCATGTTATCATATAATTGTTCTCTTCGGAGAACTTCGAAGACCGATCTCACATGAAAGATATGTAAATCAAAAGAAGAAGAGTAGATAAGAATATCATCGAAATAAACAACAACAAACTTACCTCTAAACTCCCGAAGGACATGGTTCATCAATCTCATGAATGTGCTAGGGGCATTGGTCAAACCAAATGGCATAACTGTCCATTCATATAAATCGAACTTTGTCTTTAAAGCGGTTTTCCATTCATCTCCTTCTTTCATTCGAATTTGATGATAACCACTCTTCAAATCAATCTTGGTGAAGATGCATGCACCGTAGAGTTCATCAAGCATGTCATCTAATCGTGGAATAGGATGCCTATACTTGATTGTTATTCGGTTGATCGACCGACAATCGACACACATTCTATATGAACCATCTTTCTTTGGCACCAAAAGTACTAGAACGGCACAAGGGCTTAAACTCTCATGAATGTAGCCTTTGTTGAGTAGTTCTTCCACTTGCTTTTCTAACTCCTTGGTTTCGTCGGGATTACATCTATATGCTGGTCTATTTGGAATAGAAGAACCCGAAATTAGGTCAATTTGATGTTCAATTCCTCTTAAGGGTGGCAAACCGTCAGGTGGATCACCTAAAACATCATTGAAGTCCTACAAAAGAGAAACAAACACACTAGGCGAACTTTTGTTATTGTTAGTGATAGAAAAAAAATTGTTCCCTAAAGCGGATGAGGATGCAAGGCTGTTTAAGGAAGGGGGCTTGCCTCACTTCTTTTTCTCTCGCATAAATTTTTGAGACACTATTTTTTTCTCACATTTAGGATCACTCACCACCCTTGGGCCTATACTTATTTGGCTTTTATCACTACTGGCCTCTTTTGTATTTGCCTTTTGTTTTTCATTCTTTTTTTCTTTTTCATCTTTTTTTATTCCCATCTCCTCACAAAACTTCTTCATCCGCATATGATCTTTGTACACCTCTTTTGGATCGAGTGGAGCCAAGGTATACTTTTTGCCATGGTATACAAAGGAATACTTATTTAACTTACCATGGTGAGTCACATCACGGTCATACTGCCACGGTCGTCCTAAAAGTGAGTGAGATGCTTGCATAGGGATAACATCACACCAAACGTCATCACAATATTTACCCATAGTAAAAGTGATTAAGGCACGTTTGTTTACCTTTAATTCTGACCCCTCATGAAGCCATTGGAGATAATATGGCTTTGGATGGCGTTGACAAGGTAGGTCAAGTGCATCAACTAGATAGCTACTCACCACATTCGCACAACTTCCGCTATCAATGATGACAGAATATAGTTTGCCTCTGATCAAACATCTTGTGTGGAAAATATTTGTTCTTTGCATCCCCGTATCGTCAATTGCTTGGATATTAAGTGAACGTTGAATCACCAAGCTTTTAGGATCAGGTTCATCACTGGAGTAACCACCGGCAATGAATTCATTGTCGGAAAATTCCTCCTCCGACTCGGATGAGTAGCTCCCATCTTCTCGAATAAGAAAGAGTCTTGTATTCGGGCAGTCTCTTTTATAGTGTCCATGACCGTTGCACTTGAAGCATACAATCTCCCGAGTTTGTTTGAGTGTTTGTGTGTTTTCCGCCAACATGGGGGTTTTTGTCTTGGTTTTGTCCAGTGACTTAGATGTTTCAATTTTCTGCTTTGGTCTACTTGAGTCGAGCAAAGGTTTAGAAGAATTAGAATGAGATAAAGGTTGAGTGATACCTTTGTCATAGTGATAATTCTTTTGTCGATATCGTTGTCGATCTTTGATGCGTTTTTCAATTGTCATGGCGAATTGGAATGCCTCTTGAAGGGTGTAGTAGGTTTTGAGTTCAAGTACCTCAAGAATGTTGTCATTGAGTCCGACAACAAACCTAGTCATTGTATCCTCTTCATCCTCTTGGATATCGGCTCTTTGCATCAATGATTCCATCTCTTTGAGATACTCATCAATAGTCCTGTAGCCTTGTCGGATTCTTTGTAACTTTTGTTTGATCTCTTGCCGATATAATGGGGGAACAAATCGTTCTCGCATGACTTCTTTACGTTCTCGCATGACTTCTTTAAGTTCTCCCCATGAGGTTATCTTGGCTTCTCCATTAAGACGCCGATTGTGGACCAATTGGGACCACCAAATGGATGCGTATTCAGTGAATTCGAGAGTCAACAGTGGAACTTGATCCTCTTCGGGGCATTGATAATACTCGAATAGAAGATCAACTCGATTTTCCCAGTCACAATAAGCATCAGGGTCATACCTTCCTTGAAAAGGTGGTACAGTGATTTTTGGTTTGGCTAAGGTGTTTGTTGCTCGTCTCGGCTCTATGCGAGGATTGTGCCCATGCAGGGGGTTTTGGTGTCTATTCTGAATGGGAACAAGATTTGGACGCCTAGGCTCTTCAGTATCGCTTGCAATTGCAGTGGTTTCTAATCTCCCGATGGTTTGAGTGATTGCGGTTACAACTGTATCGGTGTGCTCAAGCTTGGCTGCCAAAGAGGTTACAATCCGTTCAAGTTTATTGAGAGTATTCGAAACTTCTTGAAGAGTCAATTCATGTGGTTCTTCGTCGTTACTCGTTTCTGACATCCTGAAACACTCAGATTTAAAAAGGTGAAAAGCAAAAGAAAACTAGAAATCTCACTAAACACTCCAAGCAATAAATATTTAGCGAGGTAAGTAAACCGATCTCGTGCTCTTTAAAGACCTTCCTGCCACAAGTCAACAAGTTACAATCAGAGTTTAATCCTAACAATGAGTCCTAATTGTACTAGGAGTCCAATGAAAGGCTCGACACTAATTGAATATAGTTGCAAGAAAGAAGGATTGGAATGCAACTTTTAGTCCTATTCACACCAGAAAAGAGAAGGTGTTAAATTGCGTAATAGAAGAAAGAAAAAGCAAAACAAAGGAACTTAAGAAACTAAGAGTAGAAAAAAATTAGTAGAGAAAGATGATAACCCCAAAACCCAAAAACAACTTGAAGGAAGAAATCCAATGTTGAATCCACTTCAATGTGATGCTTGTGGTGGTTGATGTGGTGATCTTGATCATTCTTGATGGTGGTTGGTGGCTAGGTATAAGCTTTCTCACTTTTCTTCACTTTTCTTTCTTTTCTTTTCTTTTTTATTTTTTTTATTTTTTTCTCTTTTTTTCTTTTTACAAGGTAAATAAACTGAAAATAACGAAAATTGAAGAAAAAATAATGAAAATAGGGTTAAAGTAGGGGGAAAACCCTAATTTGGCTGAAACTTTATCCACTTCGTTCGAGGTGTTCCCGAACTCCAAAAATTCTGAATTTTTTTGTGGTGACTCCACCAATGGTGTAGATCTGATCTGGAAAGTTTCAGCTCAAATTTCACTCGTTTGGTTTTGACGAATTTTCCCTAATTTTCGAGTTTTTTTCCCCAAAAACGCCAAAATTCTTGCCAAGAATCGTCCCAAATCTGATACCAAATGATAGAGTAGCGCAATCTTGGATTTGGAAGCCTTCAATCAAGTTGTTGCAAGAACTAGGAGCTCTAGACTCAATCAAGCAAGTTTGGGCAGATCTGAAAATTCAAGAGAAAAGAGAAGAGATTTTCTTGAATTTTTCAGATTCAAGGCTGGAAATTTAAAGAAAAAAAGACGAGATGAAGGATTAGATGATAAGAAATAAGAATATAAATAAAAAGATGAGAAAAAATTAAGAAGAAGATATGTAAAACAAATCTGAAAATTCCAGTTTTGTTTATGGAATTATGGAAGATGGTGTGAAGGTTGAAGATGAAGATGGCTTGCAAATTGTTGATGTTGTTTTGTCCTCGGCACCCTCTTAGACTCAATTATCTAAGCAAGCAACCTCAAGCGGCTCTAACCCACCCTCCTAGACACGATTATCTAGGCAAGCAAGAGTGTGAAGATGATCTCCCTCACAAGAACTCGTCGAACTTATGTTGAAAAAGACTTCGAAGGCACAAGTAATCAGCACTTGCAAAAACAAACTCACTAAATATTTCATAAATCAAAGAAAATCTGTCTTACAATGATGGAGGCTTCATCCTTTTATAGGTGAAGGATAGACAAAGTAATTTAACTTCTACTAAAACAAGGAAAACCTAATCTAATTAAAAATAATAATAAAAGAACAGCCTTTAAACTTCTTGTGCTTGTGTGGCAAGGGATAGGGTGATAAGGCAAGTTATAAGCTGATAAGGGCTGGTTACTTGAGCAGCAAGTAAACTTGATGAAGGCTGGTTTGCTTGGGTATCAAGTAATGGGCTGATAAGAGCTGTTTTGATTGGGCAGCAAGTAAAAGTTGATAGGGCCTTTATTTGGACGAATTTAAGGGTATTTGTGCTGATTTAGAAGATAAGAAATTGGTTCTTGGGCAAGGAGGCATGTGTGGGTTGTTTAAAAAGCTAACTAGGCCTAAAAACACTTGTAAATCCTAATTTGGGCTAAAAATAAAAATCTGAACCAATCTTTTATAGTAACAAGTATTGGGTCTAATTACAATAAAAAGGGCTAATTAATGGACATCTAAAGGCTCATGGATATCCATCTCCAAAGGTGCAGCAAGTTGAGTTTTTGTGACCCAATTATTCTTGAAGGATGTTAAGTGTGGACTTCCTTCAAGAAATTCTTCTTTCTTCATGGCAGCTTGTAATCCTTGGCTCATGAATACTTGGACGGTCGAATTTAGCTTGTCCTTGATTAGCTTAGACTTGGCTCGGGTTATTGGGCCAAGTGGAAAAGTAAGTCCATCTTGTCCTTGGAATTGCCTTGTGATACATGTATCAGTTGTTTGCTAGACTCCCAGTTTGTGCAAGTTTTAAATGTTGCTTTGAACTTGTATGTGGCTTTATATGTTTGATATTGCTTTGGATTTATGTTTTGGTTGTTGAGTAAGAAGCATGCTATAGATGTGGTGGATGTCTAAGTTAGGTTGGTTTGAGTTGCTTTAAAATGCTGGTATGATTGAATAAAGTATGCCTTTGTTGATGTATGATGTTTAGGTAATGTTGGATGTGTTTTGAGGGAGCCAAAGTGTCATATGCTGGACCTAGAGGTCATTATAGGCCTTCGCGTACCGGTACGAGTACTCGAGGATCAGTACACAGGGTCTGGAACAGCTCTGTTTTGAGAGTAAAATGCACAGGTGTACCAGTACGGTTAGCCGAGTTTCGGTACATCCCATGAAATTTATACACTAGAATCGGTATACGGGTTTGAAACTAATATGACCCCTTTTATTTTAAAGCGTCGCACCAATACGCAGGGTACTGTATCGGTACACATTGTGGTTACTGGAATTTGAGGTTTTGAAGGAAAAGATGGGAATTAGTACGAGAACTATGTTGTATCGGTACGGGTTGCTTTATGCACCTTGTCAGTACGATGGCTAGTGTATCGGTACGCATGGCGATTAAGTCCATTGAGCTGCATCGATACAACCTTGCCCATATCCGTACACAGTGCTATTTTCCTTGAATTTTTGCCTGTTGAAGTTTGAAAATGTGCAATCTAGTTCCCGTATGTTATTTATGCAGTTTACATGCTTGTTTTTAGCTGTAAATTGGCATATGAGCTTGAAACCTGACTAATTGAGGTTTGGTAAATTAAAAGTTGGTTGAGTCCCTAAAATTGTTGGAAATTACATTTTGGTCCCTAGAGTGCATGCATAAGCAATTGAACCTTGCTTTGTCATCTAATCGCATTGTTATCGAATCTGTTGCCGTATGCTCATCTTATGTTTAAATCTATGCATTTAGAAAAGATAAAACAAAAAATAGACCCAATTTAGGTTGTTAGTTCGGTTTTCCTAGTAAACCTAATGTAGTCCTTTTAGCACAGTTTCAGTTAGACCATGTTAAAGGGGTTACATAGCAGGTAGCAGGACATCACATATTGGGGCAACGACTATAACACCGACTTAATGAAAACCTCACATTAGTTGAAGGAGAGGAGATGTTTATCCCAATTGGACATACGTGAATTTATGATACGAGCATGAGAGGGGTCAAAATCATCATCTTGGAAAAGAAGTTGAAACTGCTTTGCAAGTCAGAAACATCAGTCAACTTGCGAAGCATTTTTGGATGGGATCCAGGCATTTATGGGTCAACATGTCTTCTTAAAACTTGTCCGGCTGCAACTTATCTTTCCAAAGCATCTTGAAACGCCTCAATCGGACATCTGGATCTCAAGATACGTCTATTTTAGCGAAGATAGCGCATGCAGAAATTCCTATACGGGATTAATACGGGATTTTTGGATAATTATGAATTTTATTGATTATTTATAATTTAAATCAATATAGGATTATGCAATATCTATTAGGATCAGATTTATTTAATTAGGATTTTATTTTTAGCATTTATTTATTATTAGAAGTTACTTATCTAATTAGGAGATTAGATTTTAGCATTTATTTATTGTATTTAATTCCTAAGTTTAGTAGGATTAGAACTTCTCCAAGGCCTATATAAAGGAGGCTTCATCCACATTGTAATTCAGATTTCATTGATTAATAAAAAGTTCTCTTTGGAGATTTTAGTATTCTTTGAGTTTGCAAGTGTTCGGTAAACTTGTCTAGAAGCCATCTTCAACATAAGATCATCGAGTTCTTATGAGGGAGATCATCTTCACACTCTTGCTTGCCTAGGTAATTGCATCTAGGAGGGTGGGTTAGAGCCGCTTGAGGTTGCTTGCTTAGATAATTGCGTCTAAGAGGGTGCCGAGGACAAAACAACAACTATCAATTCATCACACCATCTCCACATATTCAAGCTTCCTCCATTGACGCCACCACCATAAGAAAATCTGAATTTTTAGATTTATTCTTTATTTTGGTTTGTTTTGTTTTTCTCTTTATTCGAATTTGCACTACTCTATCAACTTTGTTGAACCATTGCGAGGTGCTCAATTAGATCACTCTACTTATGACAAATATTCCTTTGTACTTCCTGTTATTTCACGTCCTTCTTTTTTCGGCTTGGATTTGAGGACGAACCCCTTTGAGGAGGGATGGGATGATACGTGTCAGGCAAGGCATATGCGAACACTCAAACCCCATGCGAACGCTCGACAACTTGTGGACTTATGAAGACTCTTTGAATGGAATCCCGATTCGAGGACAAATCCTTTTAAAGAGTGGGGGAATGATATGATCATGAGAGGGGTCAAAATAATCATCTTGGAAAAGAAGTTGAAACTGCTTTGCAAGTCAGAAATGTCAGTCAACTTGCGACACATTTTTGGATGGGATCCAGGCATTTATGAGTCGATATGTCTTCTTAAGACTTGTCCAACTGTCAATTATCTTTCCAACGTATCTTGAAACGTCTCAATCGGGCATCGGGAACTCAAGATACGTCTATTTTAGCGAAGACAGTGCATGCAAAAATTCCTATAGGGATTAATACGAGATATTTGGATAATTACGAATTTTCAAGATTTTATTTGATTATTTGTAATTTAAATCAATATAGGATTCTGCAATATCTATTAGGATCAGATTTATTTAATTAGGATTTTATTTTTAGTATTTATTTATTATTCAAAGTTACTTATCTAATTAGGAGATTAGATTTTAGTATTTATTTATTGTATTTAATTCCTAAGTTTAGTAGGATTAGAACTAAGGCCTATATAAAAGGAGGCTTCACCCACATTGTAATTCAGATTTGAATGGTTAAATAAAGTTCTCTTTTGAGTTCCAACTTGAAAGAAGATTATCTTGTGTTTTAGAAGCAAATCTATTTTCAAGTTCTCTGAGATTTGTTGTTGAGGATCTTCACACTCCTGCTTGCCCATACAATCGCATTTGAGAGGGTGGGTTAGAGCCGCTTGAGGTTGCTTGCTTAGATAATTGCGTCTAAGAGGGTGTCGAGGACAACTATCAATTCATCACGCCATCTCCACATATTCAAGCTTTCTCCATTGACTCCACCACCATAAGTAAATCTAAAATTTCAGATTTGTTCTTTATATTTGGTTTGTTTTCTTTTTTTATTTAGATTTGCGCTAGTCTATCAAAAGTTGACTCAATCGTACTCTCTGATTTTGAAGCCTGGCTCGCGTCTAAACCACCCTCTACGGCGGGTTGTCGCCAAGTTTAGTCTAGATCATATTTTTCGTAGTGAAACTCGTTTGAATAAGTTTAGTAATGATAGGGTGAAATCTATTCTTAATATGTCTAGCTGTATCACTGTGGATAACATCAATGAATGTCCAGGTTTGATGCTCTTTTGGAATAATAATATTTTAGTAGATTTACTTTCATACTATGTGCACCATACTGATGTTATTGTACATGATGGTTCAGATAGCTTTCATTTTTTTGGTATCTATGGTTTTGCCGAAACGAATTTGAAATCAAAGACTTGGGATCGTATTGACACTATACACTCCTCCTCGCATCTCGCTTGGCTTATTGGGGGCGACTTGAATGAAATCTTATCCAATAATGAGAAACAAGGCGGACGTCGTCGTGCACGCTCCCATATTGATAGGTTATCCTGCAACAACTTATTTGATTGTAAGCCCGCTAAGGGTTGGTTCAATTGGACCAAATCGAGCCCCCATATCTCGCCTGTAAACAAATGGCTTGACCGTTTTGTTGAGAACCCAAATTGGCTTCATGTGCACGTTGAGTGTCGCACCATATTTGACTTTAACGTGGATTCTAATCATTGCATCATTATCATGGACATGGCACCAGAACCTCTAGCACCTTATGTCGCTAGGGAAGATCATTTCCATTTTGAGCAATGTTGGGCAAATCATGCTGACTGTGTCTCCACAGCTCAAACTACTTGGTCGACCACCCATGGCTCGACCCTCAACAAAATTCGCGCGGTCAGCGAGTACCTTAATGTTTGGAAGCACCAACAGCGTAGAAATTCTAATCACCGTATTGCTGAGCTAAATAAACAAATCAACTCTTGCCTTCAGCGTAGACTCTTACCTACCGACATAGAGGTCTTTCTTCTAGCTAAATCCGAGCTTCGCCACCTTCTTGATGTCCAGGAGACGTATTGGGCCCAGCAATCCCGAATCGCTTGGCTTTCTCAAGGTGATAAAAATACCTCATTCTTCCATGCTCGAGTGAATGGAAGGCGTAAGAAAATTAGGATTAAAGGACTGTTTGACCATGCTAATATTTGGAAGGAAGGTACGGAAGATATCATGGGAATTGTAACTGCCTACTTTCAGGATCTTTTCACATCTTATGTAACACCCTCAACCCGGCTTAGTTGTAAACAGAATTAGGAAGTGTTTGAAAACGTACAAGAGATAGCTTACGAACTTATAAGTAACTAATTCAGACATCAGAATAGTTAAAGCACATTATTTGTCAAATCATAGACATATTTCAAGCAATCATAAAATAATCAGAACAATGATGCAAAAGAGACACGAGCAGACCAATGAGTTTAAAATAATTCATTACAAAGTTCTGGTAAAACTTATTTCTTATTAATTTATATTCCCATAAAAAGACAATAGTCTGACTTTAGCTTAATAGAAAACACTGCCAGGAAATGACTCATGATCAAGGACCACTATTTTACATCAATTTAATCCCTTATTTACTTTATAGATGAAGCAGATATGAAATAGGGAATATCATAGACTATCATTTATAAATAAATATTGAACCATTATTTAATAATTTTACAACTTCTGATTTTAACATATATAATATCAAGACTTATTAACCAAGATTATTATTTCAGCGATGCATTAATTCAACCTAAGCCAGGAAAAGAGTTTGTAGTTTATAGTGATGCATCCTATGTTGGTTTGGGGGTTGTTGATGCAAGGGGTAAAGTTGTGGCTTATGCATCTAGGCAGTTTAAGGTGCATGATATAGAGCTTGTCGCGGTGGTGTTTGCGTTGAAGATTTGGAGGCATTATCTATATGGTGAGAAGTGTACTGTGTATACGGATCACAAGAGTTTGAAATATTTGATGTCACAAAAGAATTTGAATCTCAGGCAACGGAGATGGTTGGAGTTGCTCAAAGATTATGATTTGACTATAGAGTATCATCCGGGTAAAGCTAATGTTGTAGCCAACGCCTTAAGTTGGAAGGTTACATTAGAGTTGAGGGCAATGTTTGCTCAGTTGAGTGTGATCCAAGATGGTGGTTTATTGGCAGAAAGTTGCAAGTGAAGCCATTGTTGTTGCAGGGAATGTGGGAGTACCGTTGGTGGAGTTTGATTAAAACAATAGTTATCAGGCTAGTATTCAAATGGCTCTGTATGAAGCTTTGTATGGTAGGAGGTGTCGCATGTCACTTTGATGGGCGGAGGCAGGTGAGAAGTATATTTCCCTGCCTGATGTGTTGAAGGACACTAATGAGAAGTTGGAGTTTATATTAGTGATCAGTTGAAAGCGACTTCGAATCGACAAAAGTCTTATGCTGACTTGAAGCGTCGGGAGATTGAGTTTGCGGTTGGGGATAGAATGTTTCTTAAGGTTTTGCCTTGGAAGAACGTAATGAGGTTTTGATGTAAGGGAAAGTTGAGTCCAAGGTTCATTAGGCCTTATGAGGTGTTGGAGCGTGTTGGTCTAGTTGCTTATAGGTTGTGGTTACCTGCGAAGTTGGAGAAGATATATGATGTTTTCCATATATCGATGCTACGGAGGTATAGATCGGACCCTTCGCATGTGATACTTGTTGAGGAGATTGAGTTGAGTCTTCGTGGAAAGACCATTAAGTTGGAAAAGGTGTTGTGGCAACATCGTGGTGTAGAGGAAGCCACGTGGGAAAGTAGGGAGGACATGAAAAAGCAGTTTCCTTACATTTTTCCGTTAGGTAAATTTTGAGGACGAAACTTCTTAAGAGGAGGAGAGTTGTAACGCCCCAAATTTGGTCCTAGGTTCTATCTAGATTGATTAGACGGCTCGGGAAAACCGAATTAGGCGATTCAAGCTAGTTTTAGGAATTAATTCTTAATAATTGGTTTTTGCCTAAAATAAAATATGGAAAAATATTAGAAAATGTTTAATTAATATTCTAAGGGCTTTGGGAAACTCAATTTGACGAATTAAAATCGAATTTTGGGACATTTTGGTCTGGTGACTAAAATGTAAAGTTTTCAAAACTGTTTTGGTGACTAAATCGTAAAAGGGTCAAAACTTAGAATCTTTAAGGAGCTAATTTACCAAAGTTTTTAATCATATTTTTTCTTAATGTTTTTAAAGGTTTAATAAATAGAAATAAAAGAGATTTGATTAAAACGATTTTAAAAACCAATTTTATTTTCTCACGTAATTACTTTTGCTCTCAACTTTATCAGTAGAAAAACTATCCAATTTAATCCAAAATCCTCAGGAATCATTCATTTTTTATTTCCTTTTGGTTTCCTAATTGATTCCTTTGATTTCTACGCCAAATCCTATTTGTTTTCTTGGAACTTTTATTCAAATCTTGCCAATTAAGGGAGAGTTCAAAAAATAGAGGTGATTTTCGTTTCTCTCCTCTAATTAAAGATTCTTTATTGAAATTCCCAAGTTCTTGATCCTTTACAACTGATTTTTTCTATTATTTATGATTAAATCATGATTATAATGTTTAATTGGGTTTTGATGAGAAATTTGATGAATCTTAACGTGGATCTATTTTGTATTGATTCTAATTGGTTTAGATCACTTATAAGATATGTTTTAATGTTATGAGAAGAGATTAACAAAAGAAATCCCGAAACTAAGTGAATTGCTAATTTTCTAGGTTGTAAATAGTTAGATTTTGAGGTAATCTTGGTGCTGAAAGGTTGCTGGAGATATGAGGTTGATATATTGTTGTTTTTGGATGTTAATTGATGATGTTAAGATGTTAAAATCAATAGGTTCTGGCTGAGCTTTGTTTAGGTTGAGTTTGATGATGATTTCGGTTGTTTTAAGGGAGCGTTTGATGGTTTTTAGTGAGGCGAAGTTGATCAGAGGTGTTACTGTGTTTAGAGATGCATGGAAATGCATTAATCCTCTATTTTTGTATGGGTAAAGTAGGGGAGACGGATTCTTCAGCATTCAGAGAGGTTGCGAAGGCTTGGGAAGCTTGATTTTTGCAACAGCGAGTGGAGCTTTGTGTCGTTGGTGAGTGGAAACATGGTTTATTTCTTTTAAAAGGTTTGCGATGATTTTTGGGAGTTTAGATTAAGTCTAAAACACTTGTCTAAGCTCATAAGTGTGGGTTGTTCTCGCTCTCGTTTTTTATTTTGCAAAATACAATCTCATGTACATGTTTATGATTTTGATTACCTACTGCTATATGCATGTTTTAGAAATGAAAGATGTTGCAAATGATCATATGTGATGATTATTGAGTATGACAAATGGTTTATGAAAAGAATTTTGAGAATACTAGAATACATGGTTTAATGTATTGGAAATTGGTTTGATTTGATGCATATGTAAAACAGTGAGGTAATGTGGTTTCATTGAGTATATTGGCAAGCGGCTGAGATTAAAAGTTATCGAATATAGTTGGCTAGCCATAGGGTTTAAAGTGCACTATAATAAGTCACCTCATGTGTGTCAAGGGGTCAAGAGTGTGCCATGCTCCACCATGAGAACCACATCGATCGAGGGGTCAAGAGTGTGCCAATTCTCCCACTGGTGGATTTACACATCATAACCTTTGAGGGCTGCTCTGGTTCAAGATGTATGTGAAGTGGTCGAAGGAACCACTTGGGAAATCTGTTTATCCGATGTGTTTTATAAAATAGAATAGAATTGGTTTTGGGTCACTTGAATGCCAATATATGATATAATGTATAGTGAGAAATGGATTATGTTTTTGTATAATATGATTTATACATGAGATGCTCTTTAAGCTTGTTATTATGTGGTTTTAGCATGCGAATGCTTAAATTGAGGTTTATGCTAGAAATCCATGATACATGAGATGCAAATGTTTGAAAGTGCATGATTTAGAAAGGCAATAGAAGCATGAGGTGTTTTGGCATGAGTTACTTTGCATATTTAAAAGCAAAATGGTTTTTAAATGCATTGATAACTGTTTTTGAGATTCCCTCACTAGGCTTTATAACCTTACGCTCTTCTTTCTCATCAATGCAGAGAAGTAAGCACTTTTGGACAACGAGTAAGCAAGAGTCAATCCAAGGGCGAAGCAATCTCAAGTACAGTTTTATAAATATTTAGTAGTAATAAGAGGCAATGTGACCAGATTGTAATTGGGAGGGTTGTTTTGGTTACTTCCTGTTTGCACATGTTTCTTTTGATGATTTGGATTTGTATGTGGTTTTAAATCATGTTTTAAGTGGTTGGGGTATGATTTGCTTGCTTGGGTAGAGATCACGCCTATAGGATCTTTGTTTGGTTTTGCTATGGTTTGAATGATTCTCTACCATGTCTATTTGATTGCGGAAATATGGTTAGAATCTTATATGTTTATTGTAAGATGTTTGGAGTATGTTAGACTGAGCCAAAGTGTCATACGTTCGACCAAGAGGTCATTACAGGCCAGTTGTACCGATACGATGCCTTAGGGATCGGTATGCAGGGTCTGTCTTGGCTCAAATCTGTGCAAAATTGTACCGGCGTATTTGTATGCCTTGTATTCATATCGGTACGCATAGCAAAAAATAAGCTTGGTGTTGTTATACGGGCAACCGTATTGGTACACCCTTTAGCCACTAGAAATCTCTGTTTCAAAATTGAATACATGTATCAGTTTGCTTGAGGACCATACCGATACCCTTTGTAAAATACATCCATTTCGATACGGATAAGGTAATATCCCAAACTTTGGATACCGATTATTTTAAGTATATTAAATGAGTTTATATCCATTTCGATACGGATAAGGTAATATCCCTTTGTAATATCCCAATTTTTGGCTAGTTACCAAAATGTAAATTTTGAAAGTTTTATGGCTAAAGTATAAACTTTGGGAAAGTTTAGGGACCAAAGTGTAATTTTCAAAAGTTATGTATTTATTTAACCCTGTAAATGAATAGTTTACCCCAAAAATGATGTTTTCGTGTTACCTGAATTTTCGTACGGAGTTTGTATTAATGGCTATAAAGCGATAAAGTTCAGAAAAATATTCAGATAATCGGATCGAAACAAATATCTAGGATACTTTGAAGGATGATAAAGCAAGGTTAATTATGTCATTTTACATGTCTAAGATATTTTCTTTGTGTTGGAAGAATATGAACCTTTGGATTTGAGTTGATTTTTCCATGTTAAATATGAGCCGTTGGATGAAAATGGCAAGATTGTAATTTTGGAGAAATATTAGGGCCAAAGCTGGTAACTACTAAATCAAGATTAAATCTAGGCCATTGGATGAAGGATGATGACATGTGGTACATTATGGATTCATTGGATTTGAGGGCAAAATGGTTATTTCACTATTTAGAGGATTTTCGGTAATTATCATAATAATAGACTGAATTAGGAAAATTCAGTCTAAGTCCTTAAGAAAGGAAGTTTTTATGAGATAATAGTATTTATTTTCTGAATATGGAAATATAGAATTTTCAAAATATATCCGATAGCTCGGTAAAGGTAAAATCGTAGCAGAAGTATTTAGTGAATATCGGGAAATCAGATTTAATTGAAATTTCAGAGGATGTTCCATAAGCCATGGAAAATCATAAAATGATATTTATGGAATAGTTTCCAGTTGAGAAGGAACTAATTTAGTGAGATTATAATGGAATGGCAATTTTGAAACAAACTAGTAAATAAAAACTAGTTGGAGGGCAAATTGGTCATTTGGCAAGGATGGCAATTTTTAAATATTTTTTAAATGTAGAGGACGTTTTTGGAAGATGAAATGTACATGGATTTAATCTTGGCCCTTGATTTTAGATGATATTAAATTAGCCGTTAGATTTAAGGCTAAATTGGTAATTTAACAATTTAAATGAATTTAAAAATCATTTAATAGTTACAAATAGTTAAAAGATGAACAAATGTTCATCTTTTCCAGCCTTGAACCATGGAGAAAGAGGGGAAAGAAGAAGAAAATTTTCCAAGCTCAATTTAAGCCCCAAATCTTCCGAACTACAAAGTTGTTCTACTCTTCGAGCTCTATCTTTTTGATGCAAATAATTCATAGAATACTTGCTTGGTTGATGAGATTTGATATGAGGAAGAAATTAGGGTTATGTGAATTTTGGGAATTTTGAAGATTTAAGAAACTATGTTTGATTTTATGTTGTTCCATGCTTAGGACTAAATTGGATAGATGTGTAAAGTTAAGGGACTATTTTGTCCAGCATTTAAAGGTTAGGGGCTGGTGTTTAAATCTGAAAATTTAAGAGTATTTATAGATTTGATGAAGATTGAATCTTGAATTTGATGTTTGGAGGATGAAAATATAGTTATTTCAACTAGTGACTAAATCGGTAATTTGGAAATCTTTATGGACCTAGTCGGTTTAATTGATTAATATTAGGGGATGATGTTGTTTTGTATTAAATAAGTTGTTATTGATTATATAAGGTTTTCGTAAGCATGAAAATGAAGTTAGAATGAAGTTAGAATGCTAAACCGACGATTAATTGTTTTAGTGATTATTTTGACAATTTGTCAAACTTGAATGGTCTATTCAGCAAAGAGGATATGTAGAAGGAGTAAACCTGATTTTTAGTTAAAATGATGGAATTAAGGTAGTAATGTTGATTTGAGGACTAATTTGTAAAGTTAAGAAGCTTGAATCCTTATATTGGAAATTTGGTGACCATTTTGACAAATCAAGAGAAATTAGAGAAGTAAAGGTTTAAGCCTATTTTGATGAAGGATATAAAGAGAACTTATGAATACAAGCTTCATTTAGTCATTTGGAGTAAAGTGATGGGACTAAATTGACAAGTAGAGAAATAAGGAGAAGTTGATGTAAATTAGAAGTTATTTATGGAAAGTTATGTTGGAATTTAAATTATGGCAGTAAGTTTAGAAATTCACCATAAATTCTATAAAAATGGTTAGATGGTGAATTTTATACCGATATAAAGGTATGTCAGTCTAGTTTCGTTTCCAACAAATGGAAACTGATTCCGAGTACTGTGTTAAAAGATATGAATTTTTATTCGAATGAAGGTCAAAAAAATTATTGAGCAGTTTTCTGCTTGGACAGTCTGTGACGTGAATTCGGTGATTTTTATTATTTTTGCAGATCTTAATAACTTATGTGGCTTATATCATTAGAACAGTTATCAAATCTAGTTTCTCCAGTATAAAGGAAATTAAGATCCAATATGTATTCCGCCCTTTATAAGTAAATCTTTGAAGGTAGCGCAAGCTGTCAAAAAATAGAATTTGAAACATTTCGTATTTAAATGTTAGTCGGCAAGCTCAGAATAATTAAGGGAAGTTCAAATTGGTCACTAAAGACCATAATAATTTTTTGAACAGTACAAGGAAGAAAGGAAAAATATTTAGAAGTTTTATATTCAAATGATTATATTAGACAACATGTTTAAAGTATTGTTAGATTTGAATCTAACAAATATTTTATTTTATTCATGTGATTAATGAAGTCAAGTCCGAATCAAAGAAGGTTCGAGGTTCTATGAAAGAAAGGATCGAACTAGGACTTAGTGAGGCATTGTGTTAAATGGCCAAGGTGAGTGCAATGCATACAGAACATGATACATGGATGTTTTATACATCATTAGGAAGACTCGCGATGAGTCTACCTTGTTTATTTTGGCATGATATTTATGTCATAATCATATATTTTGGCATGATATTTATGTCATAAACATGTTCTAAGTTCGTACTTAGCGTGTGTTGATTGTACACACGTAGGTAAATCAAGATGAGAGTGAGAAGAGCATTGCATCAATATTAAAAAAGCTCAACAGGTAATTACAGTAATGACAACCTAATTGAGGTTTGATTATTATAGTGGCATGTATACTTGCTAAACCTATTCGAGTTGTGATTGGCCTTTAAAGTTGTTATGGTTTCATTGTAATTGACTTTATGGAAAGATTCAAAGTTAAGAGTAAACTCAGGTGATGGTTTGCATGCTAAGATAATTGATTTATGATTGGAACTCAAATAAATAATTTATGTCGATTTTAAATAAAGTTAAGCGTGCTTGGGCTAGAGAAATTTTAGGATGGGTGACCATTGAGAAGTTTTCTAAAAATTTTAAATTACCCTAATTTTTAATTAAAGAAGTCGTAACATTTTCGAATCGTACCTAGTGTACGGATATGCTAAGGGGTGTTACATTTAATGGTATTAGAGCTATAGGTTTAGCCAGTTCTGGAGTTAAACGAAGTATGGTAAAAGTCAAAAGTGTATACGTGCCATTAGGATGTCAGAATTACTGATGATTTTACTTGTTTGAATGGATGCAATTGCTCACTTCATTATAATAGTAATGTTAATATTCAATGTGTGAGGGTAAAAGAATCGTGTCAGGTGTTTAGGCGAGTGAATCAATAAGAGATTCACGAGCATGATAAGTGTAATGATAATATTCTACCTTCAGCTTAGCATGGTGCAGAGGCACCAGAGTAACAAGATATGCATCTTCAACCTTCACTCCATCTTCCATAATTCCATAAACACAGCTGGAATTTTCAGATTTGTTTTACTTATCTCTTTCTCAATCTTTTTAATCTTCTTTTTATATTCTTATTTCTTATCATATAATCCTTCATCTTATCTTTCTTTCTTTAAATTTCCAGCCTTGAATCTGAAAATTCAAGAAAATCCCTTCTCTTTTCTGTTGAAATTTCAGATCTGCCCAAACTTCCTTGATTGAGTCTAGAGCTCCTAGTTCTTGCAACAACTTGATTGAAGGCTTCCAAATCCAAGATTGCGCTACTCTATCAACAATGATCGGAGCAAGTTAGGCCAAGTTGTTTATTTCCAATTCATTCAAAAATATTATGGCCCATAGCTTATTAACTGCATCATTTGTTATTCCTATTTCAAACCAAACATGAACTAGTACTTTGAAACCATGAAGATCCATAGATGGATTCCTTAGGTTTAATCTTGACTTCTAACATGCTATACTCATTACTAGGCAAAGCAAATCAAATTTTATCTAAACATCTAGCACCACGAATTAAGAGGCCATTTACACGCTTAAATAATACAACCAAATCGAATGATCGCTAGCAGAAACTCAAAACTTAGCAAACGTCTATATGCAAATTCAATCATGTGCCACCCTACTAGGAGATTTAACAAAGGCTTACAAAGCATGCATCTTGTACTTGTGATCTTGACCGAGCTTCGAGACAAGGGTCATTAAACCTGAAACAATGATAGAAATGGCTAATAAGTAATCACTTAGTGAGGTAGCTTAAATAACCAATATATAAATTAAAAGCTTTAAGATGTAGCACTATTCTTTCTTCAAGTCTATCGGATATAGATAAGTGCCAAGCTTGATCGATTGTAACTTATCTTATTCATAAAATTCGATTGAACCTTGCAAATCATTATAACTACCATAATTCAAGCTTGGACAATGTCATAACCATTTTAAATAAGGCATTTGGTCCAACATTCACATATATACATGGTACCCATACAAAGCATATACTTCTAGATACACATAGCTTTTGAACAAAGAACACACATGGCATTCGATCAAGCATTTACTT
This sequence comes from Hibiscus mutabilis, assembly GCA_019671005.1. Taxonomy (NCBI): domain Eukaryota; kingdom Viridiplantae; phylum Streptophyta; class Magnoliopsida; order Malvales; family Malvaceae; genus Hibiscus; species Hibiscus mutabilis. The sequence goes on from CM033754.1 coordinate 12,370,003, forward strand.
GTGTACACTTGGTATTCGATCAAAGTATATGCACTTAAGCATACAAGTAATCTTAGTTATATAAAACATCCCAACAGAGCATATTTATTCACCTAAAAAGATATTCATTAATCAAAAGATACATCTTACTTGTTATATAAATCATTGCATTAATTCAATCATTTAACCTATAAACTTTCATGATTTCTCTTTAATATAGCCTATCAATATGTAGGTTATTTGTCTATTACTTATCAAACAAGTTATCAATTTAACAAGTCATGATCAAGTTAAATTATCTATCAAACATAGCATATCATAGACTTATGTTATTTTCACATAAGAAAGCAAACATAGCACCACATAGTTATGAATTACTTATCATCAAAGATGTATTACATAGTAGATCACAGACTCAAATTTCTTATCACCAAAAGTTTAAAGCATATCATATCATAACCTGTGATATTTGTCATATAAGATTTTGAACGTAGCATATTAAAGGCATAATTTATTTTCACAATATGTATTAATACTAATCATTAACTTAGTTCGCAAATTGCATTATTTGTCTTTAACATAGCCTTGAGAATCAAGTAACAGTGTCGGTACACGAATCCCTAACCAACTGTCGCCAAATATAATGGTACTCGCAGTACCGGTCGATCCCTCCTACTATCGCCAAGTGACCACAAAACTCTCCTCCTATTGTCGCCAAATAAGGACCGTAGTCGACCCAAACACGAGCTCTATAGACTCTATGGCATGCCAACTATACCTAAAACCGACTCGAGACCAAGGCTTTCACATTTATCTTATCTTATTAGAGACAGTTGAGCACAAATCCTTATCAAAATATCATACCAACAAAGCTTATTGCCTTTCATATATGGCATGTATTCATCTCATGTGAATTTCTCAATACCATTTTCTCATCTTATTCGAATAGCATGTCTCATTTATATCAGAATATCAATTGGCAATGCTTATTGTTTGTCATGTTATTCATATACATAATTCATGTATAATTCTTAGTTTGATCCTTTATTTAGGTCAAGGTTTGCTTAGCAAAAACCACATCTCAAGCATGTATTAATCTGAATAAGATCACAACCAATTCTAGCAATTTGCATTTCATGGAACTCTTAGGATTTAGGTACTTACCTCAATCCAAGCATACTCAGCCATATCTTAATCTCAAAAGAAAAAAACGTAACTTAGAATTAACAAAAGATGCTCAGGAAGGTTTTAAGCCTATCCCAAGACTTTAAACTACACTCACAATTTGATCCAAGCTAGTTTTGCTCCCGAATTACAATCCCCTTTTGCTTATCTACATTTGATCTACTTTAGTCCTTATTCCTTCAACTCTTTCTTGATCTAAATATAACAAGAGTACAATCATATATTAAATCAATCCCTAACAACTTTTCACTTGCAAAATAACTCAATTAGTCATTAAATTCACACAAAACAGTTTCAGACATTCATATATACTTCTAAGTTAATCCCTAATACATAAGTGTATAATTACATAAGCATAAAACAGTCCATGAAATTCATATACATACATGTACATACTCAAAACAGTCCACTAAATACATATACATGCCAAATCATTCTATTATACTTGCATACATATTTTATACATCAAAACAGTCCTCAACACATTTATATAAGTGCAGAACGGTCCCTAAACCTATAGAACATTCTTTATAAACTTCACAAAACAGTCCCCTATTTTAAATAATCAAAACAACCCCCATACTTTCATGTACACTCAAACAGTCCTTTAAAGCCACAAAAATGTCCAGATTTTTAATGTATTGAAGCAGTCCAATTTATTCATAAAACAGTCCCCAATTCAGCTTGTAAAATTGTCCAATTTCCATTACAAAATAGTCCCTATTTTATTGTATCAAACAGTCTTTAAACAACTCATTTCTTCACATCAGCCCCTAATTGGTTGATAGAAAACTATACAGCTAAATTCAGGATCAAACAACTTACATAATCATGTAATGATTCATTCTAATTTTTCACTCTTCATAATTACCATTGGACTCCTTATTAAGAAATTTAACATCTTATGCTATCATATAATTTCACAAACAATAGAGTAACTTAGCAGATGCACCATTCGAACAACCAAGAGATTTCTAACACGAGTTTGCTTTCTTAAAAAACTTAGTAGCAACAAATAAGCATATAAATGAACAAGCTCAAAACCTTAATTCAAATCATAAATCCTCAAAGGATTTCGAAACAGCCCCTAACTAGTTTACTAAGCAAATCACAACACATACATAATTACTCAAACATGTGCTCCATTCGAATGATTTAAGGGAATCATAGTATGGACATGTTCTCCAACAAACTTTCGATAACATGGTTATAAGCAATTTATAGAAGAATCCAAGATCTCCTAACAATCCTATAGAAGAATTTGTCATACATGTCCTAGATCAAAATAATTGTGAACGAGCTTTACCTTATACATCAATCATTCGAAGGAATTCAGCCGAATTGATACATGTACCACAAGGCAATTCCAAGGACAAGATGGACTTACTTTTCCACTTGGCCCAACAACCCGAGCCATGTCTAAGATAATCAAGGACAAGCTGAATTCCACCGTCCAAGTATTCGTGAGCCAAGGATTACAAGCTGCCATGAAGAAAGAAGAATTTCGTGAAGGAAGTCCACACTTAACATCCTTCAAGAATAATTGGGTCACAAAAACTCAACTTGCTACACCTTTGGAGATGGATATCCATGACCTTTAGATGTCCATTAATTAGCCCTTTTTATTGTAATTAGACCCAATACTTGTTACTATAAAAGAATGGGTCAGATTTTTATTTTTAGCCCAAATTAGGATTTACAAGTGTTTTTAGGCCTAGTTAGCTTTTTAAACAGCCCACACAAGCCTCCTTGCCCAAGAACCAATTTCTTATCATCTAAACCAGCCCAAATACCCTTAAATTCATCCAAATAAAGGCCCTATCAACTTTTACTTGCTGCCCAATCAAAACAGCTCTTATCAGCCCATTACTTGATACTCAAGCAAACCAGCCTTCATCAAGTTTACTTGCTGCCCAAGCAACCAGCCCTTATCAACTTATAACTTGCCTTATCACCCTATCCCTTGCCACACAAGCACAAAGAGTTTAAAGGCTGTTATTTTATTATTAGTTTTAATTAGATTAGGTTTTCCTTGTTTTAGTAGAAGTTAAATTACTTTGTCTATCCTTCACCTATAAAAGGATGAAGCCTCCATCATTGTAAGACAGATTTTCTTTGATTTATGAAATATTTAGTGAGTTTGTTTTTGCAAGTGCTGATTACTTGTGCCTTCGAAGTCTTCTTCAACATAAGTTCGACGAGTTCTTGTGAGGGAGATCATCTTCACACTCTTACTTGCCTAGATAATCGCGTCTAGGAGGGTGGGTTAGAGCTGCTTGAGGTTGCTTGCTTAGATAATTGAGTCTATCTAAGAGGGTGCTGAGGACAAAACAACATCAACAATTCGCAAGTCATCTTCATCTTCAACCTTCACACCATCTTCCATAATTCCATAAACAAAACTGGAATTTTCAGATTTGTTTTACCTATCTTCTTCTTAATCTTTTCTCATCTTTTTATTTATATTCTTATTTCTTATCATCTAATCCTTCATCTCGTCTTTCTTTCTTTAAATTTTCAGCCTTGAATCTGAAAAATTCAAGAAAATCCCTTATCTTTTCTCTTGAATTTTCAGATCTGCCCAAACTTCCTTGATTGAGTCTAGAGCTCCTAGTTCTTGCAACAACTTGATTGAAGGCTTCCAAATCCAAGATTGCACTACTCTATCATTTGGTATCAGATTTGGGACGATTCTTGGCAAGAATTTTGGCGTTTTGGGGGAAAAAAACTCGAAAATTAGGGAAAATTCGTCAAAACCAAACGAGTGAATTTTAAGCTGAAACTTTCCAGATCAGATCTACACCATTGGTGGAGTTACAACAAAAAATTTCAGAATTTTTGGAGTTCGGGAACACCTCGAACGAAGTGGATAAAGTTTCAGCCAAATTAGGGTTTCCCCCTTCTTTAACCCTATTTTCATTATTTTTTCTTCAATTTTCGTTATTTTCAGTTTATTTACCTTGTAAAAAGAAAAAAAGAGAAAAATTAAAAAAAGAAAAAAGAAAAGAAAAGAAAGAAAAGTGAGAAAGCTTATACCTAACCTCCAACCACCATCAAGAATCATCAACCACCACAAGCATCGCATTGAAGTGGATTCAACATTGGATTTCTTCCTTCAAGTTGTTTCTGGGTTTTGGGGTTATCATCTTTCTCTACTAATTTTTTTCTACTCTTAGTTTCTTAAGTTCCTTTGTTTTGCTTTTTCTTTCTTCTATTACGCAATTTAACACCTTCTCTTTTCTGGTGTGAGTAGGACTAAAAGTTGCATTACAATCCTTCTTTCTTGCAACTATATTCAATTGGTGTCAAGCCTTTCATTTGGACTCCTAGTACAATTAGGACTCATTGTTAGGATTAAACTCTGATTGTAACTTGTTGACTTGTGGCAGGAAGGTCTTTAAAGAGCACGAGATCGGTTTACTTGCCTCACTAAATATTTATTCCTTGGAGTGTTTAGTGAGATTTCTAGTTTTCTTTTGCTTTTCACCTTTTTAAATCTGAGTGTTTCAGGATGTCAGAAACGAGTAACGACGAAGAACCACATGAAGTGATTCTTCAAGAAGTTTCGAATACTCTCAATAAACTTGAACGGATTGTAACCTCTTTGGCAGCCAAGCTTGAGCACACCGATATAGTCATAATCGCAATCACTCAAACCATTGGGATATTAGAAACCACTGCAATTGCAGGCGGTACTGAAGAGCCTAGGCGTCCAAATCTTGTTCCCATTCAGAATAGACGCCAAAACCCCATGCATGGGCACAATCCTCGCATAGAGCCGAGACGAGCAACAAACACCTTAGCCAAACCAAAAATCACTGTACCACGTTTTCAAGGAAGGTATGACCCTTATGCTTATTGTGACTGGGAAAATCGAGTTGATCTTCTATTCGAGTATTATCAATGCCCCGAAGAGGATCAAGTTCCACTGTTGACTCTCGAATTCACTGAATACGCATCCATTTGGTGGTCCCAATTGGTTCGCAATCGGCGTCTCAATGGAGAAGCCAAGATAACCTCATGGGGAGAACTTAAAGAAGTCATGCGAGAACGATTTGTTCCCCCATTATACCGGTGAGAGATCAAACAAAAGTTACAAAGAATCCGACAAGGCTACAAGACTGTTGATGAGTATCTCAAAGAGATGGAATCATTGATGCAAAGAGCCGATATCCAAGAGGATGAAGAGGATACAATGACTAGGTTTGTTGTCGAACTCAATGACAACATTCTTGAGGTACTTGAACTCAAAACCTACTACACCCTTCAAGAGGCATTCCAATTCGCCATGACAATTGAAAAGCGTATCAAAGATCGACAATGATATCGACAAAAGAATTATCACTATGAAAAAGGTATCACTCAACCTTTATCTCATTCTAATTCTTCTAAACCTTTGCTCGACTCAAGTAGACCAGCAGAAAATTGAAACATCCAAGTCACTGGACAAAACCAAGACAAAAACTCCCATGTTGGCGGAAAACACACAAACACTCAAACAAACTCGGGAGATTGTATGCTTCAAGTGCAACGGTCATGGACACTATAAAAGAGACTGCCCGAATACAAGACTCTTTCTTATTCGATAAGATGGGAGCTACTCATCCGAGTCGGAGGAGGAATTGTTCGACAATGAATTCATCGCCGGTGGTTACTCCAGTGATGAACCTGATCCTAAAAGCTTGGGGATTCAACGTTCACTTAATATCCAAGCAATCGACGATACGGAGATGCAAAGAACAAATATTTTCCACACAAGATGTTTGATCAGAGGCAAACTATATTATGTCATCATTGATAGCGGAAGTTGTGCGAATGTGGTGAGCAGCTATCTAGTTGATGCACTTGACCTACCTTGTCAACGCCATCCAAAGCCATATTATCTCTAATGGCTTCATGAAGGGTCAGAATTAAAGGTAAACAAACGTGCCTTAATCACTTTTACTATGGGTAAATATTGTGATGACGTTTGGTGTGATGTTATCCCTATGCAAGCATCTCACTTACTTTCAGGACGACCGTGGCAGTATGACCGTGATGTGACTCACCATGGTAAGTTAAATAAGTATTCCTTTGTATACCATGGCAAAAAGTATACCTTGGCTCCACTCGATCCAAAGGAGGTGTACAAAGATCAGATGCGAATGAGGATGTTTTGTGAGGAGGTGGGAATAAAAAAAGATGAAAAAGAAAAAAAAAATGAAAAACAAAAGGCAAATACAAAAGAGGCCAGTAGTGATAAAAGCCAAATAAGTATAGGCCCAGGGGTGGTGAGTGATCCTAAATGTGAGAAAAAAAAAGTGTGTCTCAAAATATTTATGCAAGAGAAAAAAAGTGAGGCAAGCCCCCTTCCTTAAACAGCCTTGCATCCTCATCCGCTTTAGGGAACAATTTTTTTTCTATCACTAACAATAACAAAAGTTTGCCTAGTGTGTTTGTTTCTCTTTTGCAGGACTTCAATGATGTTTTATGTGATCCACCTTACGGTTTGCCACCCTTAAGAGGAATTGAACATCAAATTGACCTAATTCCGGGTTCTTCTATTCCAAATAGACCAGCATATAGATGTAATCCCGACGAAACCAAGGAGTTAGAAAAGCAAGTGGAAGAACTACTCAAGAAAGGCTACATTCTTGAGAGTTTAAGCCCTTGTGCCGTTCTAGTACTTTTGGTGCCAAAGAAAGATGGTTCATATAGAATGTGTGTCGATTAGATGACATGCTTGATGAACTCTACGGTGCATGCATCTTCACCAAGATTGATTTGAAGAGTGGTTATCATCAAATTCGAATGAAAGAAGGAGATGAATGGAAAACTACTTTCAAGACAAAGTTCGGTTTATATGAATGGAAAGTTATGCCATTTGGTTTGACCAATGCCCCTAGCACATTCATGAGATTGATGAAGCATGTCCTTCGGGAGTTTAGAGGTAAGTTTGTTGTTGTTTATTTCGATGATATTCTTATCTACTCTTCTTCTTTTGATTTACATATCTTTCATGTGAGATCGGTCTTCGAAGTTCTCCGAAGAGAACAATTATATGCTAACATGGAAAAGTGCGTGGTTTGTAGTGAAAGTCTTAGTTTTCTAGGCTTTATAGTAAGTGCACAGGGTATCCATGTTAACAATGAAAAAGTCAAAGCAATTCAAGAATGGCCCACGCCATCATCCATAACCGAGGTGAGATTCTTCCATGGCCTAGTAAGCTTCTACCGTCGCTTTGTCAAGGATTTCTCTACCATTGCTGCACCATTGACAGATATCATCAAAAAAACGGTAGGTTTTCATTGGGGTGAGGCACAAGAACAAGCCTTCCAAACACTAAAAGGTAAACTTTGTACTGCACCAATTCTTCATCTTCCCGATTTTTCTAAAACTTTTGAGTTAGAATGTGATGCCTCCGGTATAAGCATAGGCGCAGTTCTTTTACATGAAAAACAACCAATCGCTTACTTTAGCGAGAAGTTAAAAGGAGCACATTTGAACTACTCAACTTATGATAAAGAGCTCCTTGTATTAGCTCGTGCACTTGAAGTTTGGTAACACTACCTTCTTCCAAAGGAGTTCATCATACACACCGACCATGAATCATTGAAGTGGCTAAACGGCCAAGGTAATTTGAGCAAGAGACATGCTCGGTGGGTGGAGTTTATTGAAACATTCCCTTATGTGATCAAGTACAAAAAAGGTAAGGATAATGTAGTAGCGGATGCACTATCTAGAAGGTATACCCTAATTACTCAAATGCATGCTACTATATTGGGATTCGAAAATATAAAGCAATTGTACCCTAATGATCCAGATTTCAAGGAAATTTATACTCATTGTTTAAAAGGTGCTTTTAACAAGTTTTATCTTGTAGATGGGTTTCTTTTCCGCATAAACAGGTTGTGTATACCACAAGGCTCCATTAGAGAATTGCTAGTCCATGAATCACACTCCGGAGGCTTAATGGGGCACTTTGGCATCTCCAAAATGTTAGACATGGTAATGGAGCATTTTTTTGGCCACATATGAGGAAAACCGTGGAAAAGGTATGCGCATCTTGCATCGTATGTAAACAAGCAAAATCCAAGGTAAGTCCTAACGGTTTATATACACCCCTTCTTATCCCTTCTTTCCCTTGGGTCGATTTATCTATGGATTTTATTCTTGGATTACCTCGTACCAAAAAGGGTCGAGATAGTAATTTTGTTGTGGTCGACAGGTTTTCAAAGATGGCTCACTTCATACCATGCCATAAAACGGATGATGCAACACATGTAGCCGATCTCTTCTTTAGAGAAGTAGTATGACTTCATGGAATTCCACGCACCATTGTTTCCGATAGAGATGTAAAGTTCATAAGCCATTTTTGGAAGGTTTTGTGGGGAAAGATAGGTACCAAACTTCTTTATTCTACTACTTGTCACCCACAGACGAATGGACAAACCGAGGTAACAAATCGGATCTTAGGTGCATTACTCAAAACTGTTGTCGGTAAGAACACAAAAACTTGGGAAGAATATCTACCTTTTGTAGAGTTTACCTACAACCGTTCTATTCATTCATCCACCGGTTATTCTCCATTTGAAGTAGTTTATGGTTTTAACCCTTTAACTACATTAGACCTTGTTCCTTTACCTATTAATAATATTAGCAGCTTAGATGGCGAAAAGAAAGCGGAGTTAGTTAAATCCATTCACACTAAGGCAAAGCAAAGAATGGAGAAAATATATGAAAATGTTGCTGCCAAAGTCAACAAAGGCCGACGCCAAGTTGTCTTTGAACCAGGAGATTGGGTTTGGTTGCACATGCGTAAAGAAAGATTTCTGAACCATAGGATATCCAAATTGGATCCACGAGGATATGGACCATTCCAAGTCCTTGAAAGGATCAACAAAATGCATACCGAATTGATCTACCAGGTGAGTATAATGTGAGTACAACTTTTAGGCCTAGTTAGCATTTTAAACAGCCCACACATGCCTCCTTGCCCAAGAACCAATTTCTTATCATCTAAACCAGCCCAAATACCCTTAAATTCATCCAAATAAAGGCCCTGTCAACTTTTACTTGCTGCCGAATCAAAACAGCTCTTATCAGCCCATTACTTGATACCCAAGCAAACCAGCCTTCATCAAGTTTACTTGCTGCCCAAGCAACCAGCCCTTATCAGCTTATAACTTACCTTATCACCATATCCCTTGCCACACAAGCACAAAGAGTTTAAAGGCTGTTATTTTATTATTAGTTTTAATTAGATTAGGTTTTCCTTGTTTTAGTAGAAGTTAAATTACTTTGTCTATCCTTCACCTATAAAAGGATGAAGCCTCCATCATTGTAAGACAGATTTTCTTTAATTTATGAAATATTTAGTGAGTTTGTTTTTGCAAGTGCTGATTACTTGTGCCTTCGAAGTCTTCTTCAACATAAGTTCGACGAGTTCTTGTGAGGGAGATCATCTTCACACTCTTGTTTGCCTAGATAATCGCGTCTAGGAGGGTGGGTTAGAGCCGCTTGAGGTTGCTTGCTTAGATAATTGAGTCTAAGAGGGTGTCGAGGACAAAACAACATCAACAATTCGCAAGACATCTTCATCTTCAACCTTCACACCATCTTCCATAATTCCATAAACAAAACTGGAATTTTCAGATTTGTTTTACCTATCTTCTTCTTAATCTTTTCTCATCTTTTTATTTATATTCTTATTTCTTATCATCTAATCCTTCATCTTGTCTTTCTTTCTTTAAATTTCCAGCCTTGAATCTGAAAAATTCAAGAAAATCCCTTCTCTTTTCTCTTGAATTTTCAGATCTGCCCAAACTTCCTTGATTGAGTCTAGAGCTCCTAGTTCTTGCAACAACTTGATTGAAGGCTTACAAATCCAAGATTGCGCTACTCTATCACGAATAATCACAAATTAAGCTCCAATGCAACTTTCTCTCTAGCATTTTCATCGGGTTTCGGTGACTTGAAGAAGATGGGGATAATGGGTGAATTATCCTCCCAAAGCCGAATACACATGCCTAACTCCCTTGAAAGACATGTGTATAAGCTTCCCCAAATATTACTAGTTTAGCATGCAACCACGTAGTGTTATCTAGAGTTTGGTTTGGCCGTTGGTTATTCACTTTCTCTTTTCTTAAATTTCGTTCCCATGATAGACTAATTGTTATCTCAAACAAATCGAGATAAAAACAATTCAATTATCATTTAAATTAGTAACATTCTTCTAAGCCCAACTTTGGGATATTACAGATCTTATGTTGAATAAGACTTCTAAGACACAAGTTATCGACACTTGCAAAAATGAACTCACTAAATATTTCATATATCAAAGAATATTTGTCTTAAAATAGTGGAGGCTTCATCCTTTTATAGGTGAAGGATAGCCAAAGTAATTTAACTTCTACTAGAACAAGGAAAACCTAATTTAATTAGAATAAGAAAGAAAAACAGCCTTTAAACTCCTTGTGTGCTTGGGAGAAGGGTGTCTGGTTCCTAAGTATATGAAACCCTAAAGACGTTAATTTAAATGATAATAAACACATTGGGCTAAGTGTAATTCATCCAAAGCCTTATATGTTAGCTTTTGGGCTGAATTTTACAAAATCCCGTATCTAGTTTTCTGCATACGCAGTCTTCAGTAAATTGGATGTATCTTGAGTTCCCGATGTTTGCATGACATATTTCAAGATGCATTGGAAATGTAACTGAATGACGGTCAATCTGTTAGAAGACAACTCGACCCAGAAATGTACGGATCCGAAAAGTCATCGTAAGTTGGCTAACTTTCCAAACTTCACAAATAGATTCAGTTTCTTGTCCAATATGCATTGCTTTAGCCCTCCCATGTACGTATCATTCCCCTCTCCTCAAAAGGATTCGTCCTCGAATCAGAACCAGCAAAAGAAATACATTGAACAAAGATAATCGAAAAAGAATTTTTGTCATAAGTGGTGTGATCCAATTGAGCTCCTCTCAATGGCTCAACAAAATCCTGAGAAAATAACTCCAAACCACTCGAAACAATGATGTTATTGTTAGGTCGATAAAAGTTTTCTTTATATTTTCTCGTCTTTTTCATTTGGACATTGTTTGACTTTTACATCTTGCTTCTTTTCACTCACCATAATTGGCCCATTAAGATGACTTTTATTGCTCTTAGCCCCTTGACTATCAGTCTTTTCCAAATGAGATAATCCACTTCCCATATCCCTCTCACAAATTTATCGTCAAAGTACATTTGCTTTATAGGAGATGATGTTTGACTAGAATCAAAAAAGGGTTAAAAACACACTTACTTTCTTTGTGGGGAGGTGATGAGAATGTAACAAGGGAACTTACTACTTCGCATGAAGGATCATAAGCATTATCCTCTTAACTGATATGTTCATGATCAATGTCCTCTTTTTGTTCTAGTGTGTCTTCATGGATGTTCGCCATTGTGTGTTCATTTGATTCAGCCTTTTGTGATTCCAGTTTTCTTTGTTTTATCCTCTCAAAAAACTTTGCACTCTCACCTACTCTTCATATGCTTCTTCTGGCCCTATTGAACCCAACGTGAACTTCTGGCCATGGTGCACAAAGGAGTATCTATTTGTCATGATTCGATGGATAGCGTCTCGATCCTTTTGCCACGGTCTTCCCAATAGTAAGGCGGTGACTTCCATAGGAACCCAATCACACCAAACATCATCACAATAGCCTCCAAGAGTAAAAGTGATTAAACAATGTTTGGATCCCATCTGACCCAAAAATGAACAGATCTCATCCAAAAAATTGGCTAACTTTCCAGACTTCACAAATAGATCCAGTTTCTTGTCCAATATGCATTGCTTTAGCCCTCCCATACACGTATCACAAGGAATGCTGAGTTGGATGTTTGCATAGATTGATACAAGAAACATAGAGATAGGAGGTATCATCCGGATCAGAGAAGCGAAGGGAGTAGTGCTGGGCGTAAACAATATGGTCAGAGTACCATTGTTTAAGAACCTGAGTGTGGACGATATGGTAGGCGGCATTCGGGAGAGTGTTGGGTGCCTTTGGTACATGCTAGAGCTGTTGGTCGCAAGATCACATTAGGTGTGATTGTCCGTAGTTGGCTAGGGAAAGACAAACTATTGCACCTATTATTGTACCATAGAGAGACCGTGGGCGCGGTCGAGGATATTTTTAGCTTAGAGAAAATGGTCAAAGGATAACTGCTCAAATTGTAACGGTTCAACTTGAGGGTGATGGACCGATGAGGGTATTCGCTCATCGTGTGAGAAGGAATGACACAGACGTGATTCTAGGTATATTTACTTTGCAGTCCATACCATTGCTTTCTTTGATAGATTATGGTTCTACACATTCATACATCTTGCGCGAACATGCATGTTTGCTTGATATACTTGTAGAGGTGTTAGATGTTGGTATACGGGTAACTAGTTCTTTTCGTGAGATAACAGTTGCTAGGAGGTTGTATAGGAGATGTTCTTTGATGGTTCACGGTCATGTCTTTGAGGCTGATTTGATGGAGTTGCCATTTTATGGTTTTGATGTAATCTTGGGGATGGATTAGTTATCTGAACATAGGGTTGTGGTTGATTTTGAGACCAAGAGAGTTTCGTTGAAACTTGCTAAAGATTACGAAGTGGTGGTTGTGGGCGAGAATGTTAAATTCTTGTTCAATGTCATTTTGGCTCTAGAAGAGCGAAAGTTGTTAGAGTTAGGGGGTCAGACATGCCTAGCTTATGCCATGAATCTGATACGAAGGAGGCACGAGTCCAGGATATCCACAACGTTTGTGATTTTCCAGTAGTGTTTCTGAAAGAGTTGCTAGGATTATCGCCGGATAGGAAGGTAGAGTTATGTATTGAGGCGTATGTAGATACGGCTCCGGTGTTGATTGCACTAGCACCAAAGGAATTAAAGGAGTTGAAGACGTAGCTTCAGGAGTTGTTGGATCGTGGTTTCATTCAGCCTAGTGTGTCACTGTGGGGAGTATCGGTGTTGTTTCTGAAAAAGAAAAATAGAACAATGAAAATGTGTATTGATTATCGGCAACTGAACAAGTTGATGATTAAGAACAAGTATTCTTTGCCGAGGATCAATGATTTGTTTGATTAGTTTTGGGGTGCTACGGTGTTTTCTAAGATTGATCTGAGGTCTGTATATTATTAGTTGAAGGTGAAGGATAAAGATGTGCTGAAAACAAATTTTTACACATGTTACGGGCATTATGAGTTTTTAGTGATGCCGTTTGGATTGACAAATGTGCCAGCAACTTTCATAGGTGTTCCGTGAACTATTGGATCAATTCATGGTAGTGTTCATTAATGACATTCTCGTGTACTCTCGTACCGAGGAAGATCACGATCGACATCTACGGATTGTGTTGCAAGTTTTCTTAGACAATAAGCTTTATAACAAGTTGACCAAATGTGAGTTTTGGATTAAGTAAGTAGTTTTTCTTGGTCATGTTTCGGCCGAGGGTATCTGTATGGATCCGCAGAAGATTAAAGCTATTGTAAATTGGAAGCAACCTAAGTCAGTGTCGGAGGTTCGTAGTTTCTTCGGGTTAACAGAGTATTATCGTTGCTTTGTGGATGGTTTCTCGAGTTTTCTACTCCTTTGATGAAGTTGTTGTAAAAGGATGTAAGTTTTGAGTTGACGGAGGGTAGACAACAAGCTTTCGATAAGTTGAAGGAAGCTTTGACGCAAGCTCCGATCTTGATTCAACCTGAGTTAGGGAAGGAGTTTATAGTTTATAGCAAAGCATCCTACATTGGTTTAGGGTGTGTGCTGATGCAAGAAGGGAAGGTTGTGGCTTATGCATCAAGACAGTTGAAGGTGCATGAGCGCAACTATCCTACGTACGATATCGAGCTTGTTGCGGTGGTGTTTGTGCTAAAGATTTGGCGGTATTATCTATATGGGGAGAAGTGTATTGTGTACATGGACCACAAGAGTTTGAAATATTTAATGTCGCAAAACGAGTTGAATCTTAGGAAACATATGTGGTTAGAGTTGCTCAATGAGTATGATTTGACGATAGAGTATCATCTGAGTAAGGTTAATGTTGTAGCCGATGCCTTGATTAGGAAGGTGGCAGTAGAGCTGAGGGCGATGTTTGCTCGGTTGAGTGCGATGCAAGATGGAGGTTTATTGGCCGAGTTGCAAGTGAAGCCATCGTTGCTGTAGTTGATCAAGGATAAGAAACCGTATGATGATTCTTTGGTATTGCATGTTAAGGATATCATGGATGGTAATCAGACAACCTTTTGTTTTAGTGATAGAGGTGTCTTGTGTTTTAAGAGTCGAGTGGTTGTGCTGAAAGATGAGGGGATCTAAGGCACACTATCTTGGCTGGGGCTCATTTGTGTCCTTTATGCTATGCATTCGAGAAGCACAAAGATGTATCAGGATTTGAAAAAAAAGTATTTCTGGATTGATTTGAAGAAGGATGTGGTTGATTTTGTTGGTCGTTGTATAGTATGTTAGCGTGTTAAGGCTGAGCATCAGTTTCCTTCTAGGTTGTTGTAACCGCTAAGGATTTCAAAATGGAAGTGGGAGAGAATTACCATTGATTTTGTGACCGGTTTGCCTTTGACGCCATCAAAGAGGAATTTTGTGTGGGTGATTGTGGATAGGTTTATAAAGTGTACACATTTCTTGACTGTGCATATGACGTATACTTTGGATAAGTTGGCAGAGTTGTATATTACTAAGATTGTGAGGTTGCATGGGGTGCCTAAGTCTATAGTATCATATAGGGATCCGTGTTTATAGCAAGGTTTTGGAGGTGTTTTGCATAATGCTTTGGGTACGCGGTTGAACTTCAATACTTCGTATCATCCTCAAACAAATGGTCAGTCTGAACACGTTATCCAAGTGTTGGAGGATATGTTTCTGTGTTGTATCATTGATTTCTAAGGATCATGGGAGAAGTAGTTACCTTCGGTGGAGTTTGCCTATAACAATAGTTATCAGGCTAGTATTTAGATGACACCGTATGAAGCTTTGTATGGTAGAAGGTGTCACACGCCTCTTTGTTGGGTGGAGGTAGGAGGAAAGTATGTTTCTTTGCCTAATGTGTTGAAGGATACAAATGAGAAGGTGAAGATTATTAGTTATCAGTTGAAAGCTGCTTCGGATTGGCAAAAGTCATATGCTGACTTGAAGCAAATGGAGAGTGAGTTTGCTGTTGGTGATCGAGTGTTTCTTAAGGTTTCGCCTTGGAAGAAGGTGATGAGGTTTGGATGGACGGAAGGGCAAGTTGAGTCCAAGGTTCATTGGGCCTTATTAAGTATTGGAGCGGGTTGGTCCAGTTGCTTATAGGTTGAGGTTGCCTGCGGAGTTGGAAGAAGATACATGATGTTTTCCATGTATCAATGCTTCGGAGGTATAGATCGGGTCCTTCACATGTGATGCTTGTTGAGGAGATTGAGTGGAATTCGAATTTGACCTATGAGGAAGAGCCAGTGAGAATTCTAGATTCAAGAAGCAAGGTTCTTCGTGGAAAGACCGTAGGGTTGGTAAAAGTGCTGTGGCGACATCGTGGATTTGAGGAAGCCACATGGCAAAGTAAGAATGACATGAAGAAGCAGTTTCCTTACCTTTTTCCACCAGGTAAATTTGAGGACGAAATTTCTTAAGAGAGGGAGATTTGTAACGCCCTAAATTTGGGCCTAGATGTTAAGTAGATTGATTAGAAGGTTCAAGGGAACCGGTTTAGGTGATTCGAACTAGTTTTGGGAATAAAATTATAATAAATGGTTTTTGGCTAAAATAAAATGTGGGAAAATGCTAGAAAATACTTAATTAATATTTTAAGGATTTTGGTAAACTCAATTTGAAAGAATAAAATCGGATTTTGGGACATTTTGATCCAGTGACTAAAATGTAAACTTTTCAAAACTATTTTGGTGACTAATTCGTAAAAGGGTCAAAACTTAGACTCTTTAAGGAGCTAATTTACCAAAGTTTTCCATCAGATTTTCCCTTAATTTATGCTATTTTTGGTTTTTAAAAGGTTTAATCAATAAAATAAAGAAGATCTTATTAAAAGGATTTAATTAACCAAATTCACTTTCTTACGTAACTACTTTTGTTCTCAACTTTTCTCTCAACTTTCTCAGCAGCCAAACTATCAATTCCATTCCAAAATTCATAGGAATTAACCTCTTTTTATTTCCTATTTGATACCTTTGATTTCTACATCAAAATCTACTTGGTTTCTTGAAGTTTTCATCCAATCTTTGCCAATTAAGGGACAAATCAGAAATTAGAGGTGATTTTCATTTCCCTCCTATAATTAAAGGTTCTTTATTGAAATTCCCAAGTTCTTGATCCTTTACAACTGATTTTTGTTATGTGTATATGAGTTAATCAAGATTTTATGGTTTTAATTGAGTTTTGATGAATCTTGATGTGTATCTGTTTGTACTGATTCTAATTGATTTAGATCACTTATAAGATGTGTTTTATTTTTTTTGTAAGAAGAGATTAATTAAAGGAATCCCAAAACTATGTGAATTGCTAATTTTCTAGGTTGTAAATAGTTAGATTTTGAGGTGATCTTGGTGTTGTAAGGTTGCTGGAGGTATAAGGATGTTATTGAGATGTTTTTGGATGTTAATTGATGTTGTTAAGATGTTAGATTGGTTAGGTTTTGGCTGGGCTTTGTTTAGATTGAGTTTGTGATGGTTTCAGATGTTTTAATGAAGCGTTTGATGGTTTTTAGTGAGGCGATGTTGTGTTTGATGGTTTCTGGAAATTAGAGATGCATGGAACTGCATTAATCCTCTGTTTTTTACTGGGTAAAGCAGGGGAGTTGGATCCTTTAGCTTTTGGACAGGTTGCAAAAGCTTCAGAGGCTTGATTCTCGCAACGGCAAAAGTGTGTTGTGTTGTTGGTGAGTGAAAATGCGTTTTACTACTTTAAAAGTTTTGAAAGAAGTTTTGGGTGGGAGTTTAGATTAACTTTGAAACTGATACATGCATGAGCAGGGTTAAATTACTCGTATTGGACAAGAAGCTGAATTTGTTCGATGCAAACAATAATGGCCAAAACAATGCAAGCATAGGAGGTCAAAAACGATGCATCTTGGACAAGAAACTGAATATGTTTGTGAAGTCTGGAAAGTCAGCTAAATTGCGACGAGTTTTCGGATAAGATCTAGGCATTCCTGGGTTGAGTTGTCTCCTAACAAATTTTCCGTCATTCAGTTACCTTTCCAACGAATCTTGAAACGTGTCAATCGGACATCGGAAACTCAAGATACGTCCAATTTACCGAAGATTGCGCATGCAGAAAACTGGATACGGGATTATTACGGTATTTTGTAAAATTCAGCCCAAAAGCTAACATATAAGGCTTTGGACGAATTAAACTTAGCCCAATATATTTATTATCATTTAAATTGACGTTTTTAGGGTTTTATATACTTTAGGAACCAGCCACCCAGCCCTTATCAGCTTATCACTTGCCTTATCACCCTATTCCTTGCCACACAAGCACAAGGAGTTTAAAGGCTGTTATTTTATTATTATTTTTAATTAGACTAGGTTTTCCTTGTTTTAGTAGAAGTTAAATTACTTTTTCTATCCTTCACCTATAAAAGGATGAAGCCTCCACCATTGTAAGACAGATTTTCTTTGATTTATGAAATATTTAGTTTGTTTTTGCAAGTGCTGATTACTTGTGCCTTCGAAGTCTTCTTCAACATAAGTTCGACGAGTTCTTGTGAGGGAGATCATCTTCACACTATTGCTTGCCTAGATAATCGCGTCTAGGAGGGTGGGTTAGAGTCGCTTGAGGTTGCTTGTTTAGATAATTGAGTCTAAGAGGGTGCCGAGGACAAAACAACATCAACAATTCACAAGCCATCTTCATTTCAACCTTCACACCATCTTCCATAATTCCATAAACAAAGCTGGAATTTTCAGATTTGTTTTACCTATCTTCTTCTTAATCTTTTCTCATCTTTTTTATTTATATTCTTATTTCTTATCATCTAATCCTTCATCTCGTGTTTCTTTCTTTAAATTTCCAGCCTTGAATCTGAAAAATTCAAGAAAATCCCTTCTCTTTTCTCTTGAATTTTCAGATCTGCCCAAACTTCCTTGATTGAGTCTAGAGGTCCTAGTTCTTGCAACAACTTGATTGAAGGCTTCCAAATCCAAGATTGCGCTACTCTATCATTAGGTATCAGATTTGGGACGATTTTTGACAAGAATTTTGGCGTTTTTGGGTGAAAAACTCAAAAATTAGGGAAAATTCGTCAAATTCAAACGAGCGAATTTTGAGCTGGAAATTTCCAGATCAGATCTACACCTTTGGAGGAGTCACCACAAAAAATTTCAGAATTTTTTGACATCGGGAACACCTCGAACGAAGTAGATCAAGTTGCTGCAAAATTCTAGGGTTTTCAGGGTTTTCTAATTTTCTTTCATTTTTAGCCATTAGTTTTCGTTTGTTTTAGCTTTTATTGCTTCTTACACATCTTCTAACACCTTCTTGTTTCCTTGTGTTGGTAGGACTAAAAGTTGCATGCTCTTCTTTCTCCTTGCAACTATAATTCTATTGGTGTCTAACCTTTTCTTTGGATTCTTAAAGCAATTAGGATGTTTTATTCTCTTTTCAACACTCGTATCGTATACCAATAAATATTTTTCGGTCACGATGTAAGATACAAGGCAATCTATGTTCTTTAATTATTGATGGCGATAGTCGTGTAAACTTAGTGAGTAGCTTCATTGTTGATGCACTCGATCTACCATGCCAAGAACACCCTAAGCTGTATCATCTTCAAGGGTTTAATAGCGGACCGGATATGAAGGTAACCGAACGTTGTTTAATCTCTTTTACTCTTGGAAGCTATTGTGATGATGTGTGGTGTGACGTGGTTCCTATGGAAGTCACCCACTTGCTATTAGGAAGACCTTGAAAAAATGATCGTGGCGCTGTCCATCGAATCAATACAAATGGATACTCGGTTGTGCACCATGGCCAGAAGCTCTCGTTTGCTACAATAGAGCCGGAAAAAGTAGATGAAGAAATAACGAAAGCAAAAAACAGTGTAAGAGGATAAAACGTAAAAGATTGGAAGCACAAAAGGCTGAATCAATTGACAAAACGAATACAACCGACCACGAAGACATCCCAAAACCAGAAGGTACACATGATTCTCTTCCTACTTCTACTTCTAACATTTGTGCAAATGTTGATATTGGAGAAGAACCATCTCCCAAACAAAAGGATAGTGATAGTGATAGTGAACACATTAGACAAGATGACAATGCTTCTAATCCCTCATGTGAAGTAGTAGGTCCACTTGCTATTCTCTCATCACCTCCCCACGAAGAAAGTAAGTGTAATTCTAACCCTTCATTTGATTATTGTCCTATCATTCCGTTAGAAATACTTTCTCCTCTACAGAAATTGTACATTGATGATAAATTTTGTGAGAGGGATATGAGATGTGAGATACAAAAGACAGAGTAAAGAGGCCGAAAGTGAAAAAAGTCAAATTAATGGCCCAAATTTGGTGAGTGAAAATACATATGAGGTAAAAGTCACACAAAACCCAAAAGAAAAAGACAAGAAAAAGAACGTGACGAGTGATTTTGTTTTGACTAATCATTACAAATGTTCGAGTAGTGTTATCTTATCTTTTAAGGATTTTGTTGAACCATTGAGAGGAGCTCAATTAAATCACTCCACATACAACAAAGAAGCCTTTTCAATTGAAGTTGATGATGTTCTCTCATTGCCGATTTAGATTCGAAGACGAATCCTTTTGAGGAGTGGGGGAATGATACATGCATGAGCAGGATTAAATTACTCATATTGGACAATAAGCTGAATTTGTTCGATGCAAACAATAATGGCCAAAACAATGCACGCATAGGAGGTCAAAAACGATGCATCTTGGACAAGAAACTAAATCTGTTTGTGAAGTCTGGAAAGTCAGCTAAATTGCGACGAGTTTTCGGATGTGATCCAGGCATTTCTGGGTTGAGTTGTCTCCTAACAAATTGTCCGCAATTCAGTTACCTTTCCAACGCATCTTGAAACGCGCCCAATATATTTATTATCATTTAAATTGATGTTTTTAGGGTTTTATATACTTTAGGAACCAGCCACCCAGCCCTTATCAGCTTATCACTTGCCTTATCGCCCTATTCCTTGCCACACAAGCACAAGGAGTTTAAAGGCTGTTATTTTATTATTATTTTTAATTAGACTAGGTTTTCCTTGTTTTAGTAGAAGTTAAATTACTTTGTCTATCCTTCACCTATAAAAGGATGAAGCCTCCATCATTGTAAGACAGATTTTCTTTGATTTATGAAATATTTAGTGAGTTTGTTTTTGCAAGTGCTGGTTACTTGTGCCTTCGAAGTCTTCTTCAACATAAGTTCGACGAGTTCTTGTGAGGGAGATCATCTTCACACTCTTGCTTTCCTAGATAATCGCGTCTAGGAGGGTGGGTTAGAGCCGCTTGAGGTTGCTTGTTTAGATAATTGAGTCTAAGAGGGTGCCGAGGACAAAACAACATCAACAATTCACAAGCCATCTTCATCTTCAACCTTCACACCATCTTCCATAAACAAAGCTGGAATTTTCAGATTTGTTTTACCTATCTTCTTCTTAATCTTTTCTCATCTTTTTATTTATATTCTTATTTCTTATCATCTAATCCTTCATCTCGTGTTTCTTTGTTTAAATTTCCAGCCTTGAATCTGAAAAATTCAAGAAAATCCCTTCTCTTTTCTCTTGAATTTTCAGATCTGCCCAAACTTCCTTGATCAAGTCTAGAGGTCCTAGTTCTTGCAACAACTTGATTGAAGGCTTCCAAATCCAAGATTATGCTACTCTATCAGAAACACTTGTCTAAGCTCAGAAGTAAGAATCAGATGCTCTCATTCTCATTTTCGGTTTTGCAAAATATAATATCATGCACATATTTATGGATTTGATTACTTACTATTATATGCATGTTTTAGAAATGAAAGATGTTGCAAATGGTTATACATGCTAATATTTGAGTTTGGCAAATGATTTATGAAAGAATTTTGAGAATGCTAGAATACATGGTTTAATGTATTGGAAAATGGTTTGAATTGATGCATATGTAAAACAGTAAAGTAATGTGGTTTTTATTGAGTATATTGGTAAGTGGATGAGATTAAAAGTTATTATATATAGTTGGCTATGCATAGGGTTTAAAGTTCACAATAATAAGTCGCCTCATGTGTGTCGATGGGTTAATTGTGCCATTTTCTCCATCATGAGAACCTCGGCAGTGGGGTTAATTGTACTATATTCTCCTGCTGGTGGATTTATACATTATAACCGTTGAGGGCTACTCTGGTTCGAGGACGTATGTGAAGTGGTCAAAGGAACCACTTGGGAAATTCGTGTATCCGATGTGCTTTTGTAAAATAAAGAGGAACTTGGTTTTGAGTCACTTGAATGCCAATATATGATATAATGTATCATAAAAATGAATTATGATTTGTATAATATGGTTTATACATGAGATGCTTTTTAAGCTTGCTATTTAGAGATTTTGGCATGTGAAGCTTAAATTGAGGTTTACGATGGAAATCCATGATACATGTGTTGCAAATGATTTAAATATGCATATTTGAAGAGATTATAGAAGCATGAGATGATTTTGGCATGAGTATTATAAGCTTGATTTGAATTAAAATGATTTTAAATGCATTGATGAGTGTTTTTGAGAATCCTTCACTAAGCTTATAGCTTACACTCTCCTTTCTCATCAATGTAGAGAAATATGTTCTTTGGGACTGCAAGCAAGCAAATCTAAGAGTGAAGTGATTTTCAAGTATGGTTTTATAAATACTAAGTAGTAATAAGAGGCAATGTGACCAAGTTGTAATTGGGAGGGTTATTTTGTTACTCCCTAGTTTGTACAAGTTGTATTTGATGTTTTAGACTTGGATGGTCTTTATAACCTGATTTGAGGGGTTGGGAATCAATTTGCATGCTTGGGTAAAGATCAGGCCTATAGGAATTTGGTTTGAATATGATATGTTGTGAATGATCTTCTACCATGCTTTTATGATTGTCGAATTAGTGCTTGAAGTGTTATATGATGATTAGATAATGTTTAAAGTATGCTAGATTGAGCCAAAGTGTCATATGTTCGACCAAGAGGTTATTACAGGTTTGTCCGTACCGATACGGGTCCTCAGGGATCAATACGCAGGGACTTGTCTTAGCTCAATCTGAGCAAAAAAGCCAAGGCATACCGATACGCCTGGTAAAGGTATCGGTTCGCATAGTTGAAAATTTGGCTTGGTGTACACTGGCAACCATACTAGTATACCCTTTGGCTACTGGAATCCCCTATTTTGAATATTGAGAATTCATATCGGTAAGCTTGAGGATCGTATCAATGCGCCTTTAAAATTTATACTCGTATCAATACGGGGTGTTTGTGTACCGATACGCAGTTAGTTAATTTATGTTAAGATGCTTCTTGAAGTTTGATTCTTTGTAGTTTAGTCACTGTTTCTTGATTATGCAATTAAATGAGTTTGGATGATTATTTTAAGTTGAATTTAACCAGTATGCAAGAAACTTGACTAATTAAGGTTTAGTAACTCAAATTTTAAAGATAAGATAAAATGCAATCTCGTGCAATTGTCTGCCAATTCGACAACGCTTGAGTTGTAAATTTCACCTTGCCATCATGATCACCTTAGGACTTAATTATGCATTTAGATAAGATAAAATGAAAAAAAATGGACCATTTTCTAAGTAATTCTTCTGGGTTTGTCTCGGCAAACCCAATGTAGCTTGCTCGATTCGGTCTGCCAACTAGACCAAGTCAAGAGGGTTACAAACCCTAACAAACCTATTATTTGTTTCAAAACTCCCTTCTAGTCGTTGAAATCCTAAACTTATGTCTAAGCCGGATTAAGACTAAGTTAACAGTTTAGCCCCACTGTTCACGTTTGTATAACCTAACTCTCTCGATATTAAGCCACATATTAATAGTTAACAGACCTCTCTCGATAGCTCTTACAATTAACTATGCATGAAGAGTGACGAACGGAAAAGATAAAGAGGAAATGACTAAAGCATGGAAATAAAGTAATCAAAACATAAAATCCTGGGATGCAATAATCCCAGCTAAAATATTTATATCATGTTTGAGCCTAAAACATCCATAATTAAAAGTATATAGTATGGCAGTTTATCAAGCAAGGAAAATAAAAGAGCCGAGCATCCTCGACAAAACTCCCTCTATGTCGTCCAACTGTGTTGCAGGTCTTCTCTCTGTCAGCCTCTCTTGATGGCGACGTTCATTAAGGAGAATCTTCTAGCTTTGCCCTGTTGCTACTCGTAAGCTTTGGAGTAGGAGTCTCATCTATAATCGCACTCTCCCTTAAAGTAGCGTCCAAGTCTTCATTATATAGGCGATGAAACTAGGGTTTCAGTACCCTAAAGTATGTGCAGATTTATTAAAAAAAGCCAATTGTTTCTCGCTTCATTAAATGTTGCGTATCTGGGAGAAAGTACATGTGGGCAGAAGCAGATTCTTCTCTAACTCTTCATGCCTCATCAGCTCCAGCCATGAGATATGCTCCTCTTTCGCTCCAGCAATCCTCCAGCATCTACCAGCATGCTGTACATGCACCACAAAGCACCACTTTTCCTGTAAAAAGCACCAATATATATATATCAATTGAAGCATAGGCAGTGTAACTCTCTATCTACATGCAAATATGTACAGTCTAACCTAAATGCAAACTATATGAGCTTGGAAAAACATACAAAAGACAAGTAATAAGGGAGTATAAAATAGATCAATTAAGCACTCATCAAATACCCCCAAACTTGAATTGTTATTTTTCCTTAAGTGATGCAAAATGGAAGCAAGAAAAATAAAAAAACAGAAAATAAGCAGTAAATGACCCATAAGTCCTAAGGTTCCACAAAGCTATGATTACAGTGATTCCAAGTTATGTTGTAGCAGTAATTCATTCCTCGCTATGTTGATGATAAGCAAATGTATTGGATCTTACAGTTTTGTTCAAAAGATCAAATCTACTATAGGTGTAGTGTGTGCTTAGTTACATGCATTCATCACTTAATAGGCTTAGAGAAGCTTAAGGGTTGCTTTCTTTTTTTGCCTTGGCATATTGTTTTCCATTTCAGCACATTTTTACTCCCTGTTCTTTTAGGTTTGAAAATTGTATCCTTCGAGCTTCAGCTTATAACACTAACTCTTCAGTACTTGAAGATGGAGTGGAGCAAACAGCCAATCCCCAAGCCCTACGAGTAGTGACATATTAGTCTAATTATAGTTCTAAAAAACTTTTTAATTTTTTTAAATTTTACCTAAATTTAAACTAATATATATATGGGTATGTACTCCCCAAACTTGAGAAGAGCATTGTCCCCAATGCAAAAAGAAAATAAAAAACAAAACAAATTAAGGAAAAACAAAATATGCACAATATGAAAAACTAAACTAAACTAAAAAAATAAAAAGAAAAATAAAAACTAACCCATGGAGTTACTGGGTGGTGGTTCCAAGATGACAATGCCCTTGCCTTTATCCCAAGCGGACGCTTGTTTCTTAGCAGGGCGGGAGGAGGCAACAACATCAATATCTGGATACTGTCTTCGGCGGGTGGCGGTGGCAGTGCTTGCACTGGCACATTTTCTTAGGCTTTTGGAAGGAGCTTGTTAACCAAGGATTCCTCCACCGCTACAGTCTGTTGGACATATTGTAAATATGGCTCCACGGGACTGGTCACTACGCCTGTACAATCTAGTAGAGGTCATAAGTTGAGGAGGTGACAAGTTCAGCCGACATGCCGTATCCTTTTATTTGCTGAACTTGAGGGGATAACCAATCAATATGTCGTTCAATGATGTCATCCTTCCCCCATTCTTCAACCCCTACTTTCTGGCATAAGGTTGTGATGAGATTAGGGAAGGGTAAATCTTTGGGATTTCTTGTGGACCCTGCCCTATTTACTATGGCTTCATAAATATATTCATCCGGGTTGATGTCCTGATTATTAAGTATAGAATGCAAGAGCATCAGCCGACAACAAGAAACCATAGATCAATTTTAGGTTGGAAGAATATGATTGTTAATGAAGTGCATCCTAAACTTTGACACCAGATTAAGTTGTGCCCAGTGTACCTTCCAGACATAATAGTTGTCTTGGTCCCATGTAGTCCCAGAAATGTAGAGGTTTGTCAACAACTAGGCATATGTATCGGCTGTTGGTGCAGCGAAAAAGTTCTGATGTTCGCCGTCAATTGTTAAAAGGTTGTAATGGTTGGTAATTGCTTTAGCCGAGAATACAATTGTCGTTCCTCATACATAAGACCTTCCAATTGGTTTGTGCCCCATATGAGTGTTAAAACTAATGTACCCAGTTAGCGTTAACCTGTCCTGGTTGTCAAACAAAGTCTCCCCACCTTTGTGAGGTTATGACTGCATGTATATTCATTTCAAACTTGAAGCGAATGTTTGGAGTAAACTCTAAACCTTCCTCTAAGATCAGGTCCTGTTGGGTTATGTGTTTATACTTGGGCGTCAAGACATTTTCTACTTTGTATAGGAAGGGTCCAAGTTTGTTTATTTCCTTATTAGTCATATCTTCTAAGTAACCTTGACTCTATTTCGAGGATGTAGGAGGAGACAGAGAGTACGAAGGACTATTATTTCTCTCCATTCGAGGCAGCTGTTAGGATCGACGGGGGACTATGAGTTGTCAGACCATGATTCAGAGAGATAAGTGAACTGGTTGGGATTTTAGGGTTTTAGGATGGTTGATTATAAGAGACGAGAAGTCTGAAAGAGGTCAAAGTGTTGTCCTTCAAGGGAAATACAGAAAGTTAAAGACGGAAAGGATAGGTATAATCATGAAAGGTCACACTTATTATCAATGAAGAGTCATGACGTTGTGTAGAAGTTGAGTGGTATACAGTGTGATCAATAGGGAAACAACGTGTGGCAAGATATTGGTAAAGTGAGAAGTGATAGAAACAATCCGTTGAAGTGTATGTTATATCGGAGAAACGTGATATATCAGCCCCTTATTATTAGGGAGTCTGTGATTAGCGCGGCCTACTCTTTGATTTGAACTTGATATCTGCCATTGAAAACAATGAAATTGTAATACCCCAATTTTTGGATAGTGACTATTCTGCAAAGAATTAAAAGTTGGTGGTTTTAGTTCAGTGACTAAAATGTAAAATGTTAAAGTTTGGTGACCAAAGTGAAAAGTTGAGAAAAGTTTAAGGACCAACATGGTAATTTTCCCAACAATTATTTTTATTCTATAATTAAATAGTTCACATAAGGGTGTGAATAGAATATAAAATTGTTGGTTTGATTCGATGTTTCTATTATTGGGAAATTACAGTTAAAGTTTAAATGTGATTCATGTAATTGTATGAGCTCGAAATGTGATGAAATTTTGATGGGAGTTGTAAGAAGACTTGAAGAGTGACATTTCATTTTGGAATCATTTTTAATCGATTTAGATTCGATTGAAGACAGTATTTTAAAATAGTGCACAAATGACATTTTTGTGAATACATGGATTCATTAATGGCATTTTAGTCATTTTGCCCGTACTTTTTAATTAAAGATGATTATGGAAAAGTGATAAGGTTAGGTGTCAACACCTAATTGGTAATAATGGAGGAGTAAAATGGTAATTTCACTATTGGTGGAGATTTTTAAATTGGATTTAAAGGATTAATATGCCATTTGTCACGTTAATTAATTATAGAAAAAGCTAAAATTTTTCTCTCATCTTCTTCCTCAATTCGAAACAACCATAGCCAAGGTAAGGGAATTTTGATTCAATTTTTAGCATGATTCGATTGGTTTTTGGTTCAAGACATGAAATAGAAAATTAATCCCCATTGAATTCTCTTTCATTTGGTATAATTTTTGAATTGTTTCCATGTTTTTATGTTGAGATTAGAGATTAGAGTTTGTGAAGAGCATGTTGGGATTTTAGGTTTTATGGATTAAATTGTTTGAATATGAGGTTGTGATGTTGTTTAATGCTTGTTAGAGTGAAAATTTCTATGATTTATGTTGTAGGTTAATTTTAGGAAAATTTGAAAATTAGGGGAAACTCTTGCAAAATTTTTATTTGAATGGGAAATGATGTTTGAAGCTTGAATATAATGTTTGGAGGTTGAATTCATGCTTGAATCAAGTTTGGGAATTTTGGTCAAAGTGACCTTTGGTATTCGGCCTACTAGGGGAAATTAAGGGAAAATTATGAAAAAAAATTCTAAGATTAGAAATGGTGTAAGGATGATTTTTAAGCTTTGGAATGTTAATTGGACTAATGTAGAAGTTTGAAAAGTGTTGAGGACTAAATTGTAAAGTTGGGGAAATATGTGATTAAAGTGGAAAGTTGAATTGAAATTTTGAAGTTGTGTGAAAAATGACTATTTTGAAAGATTTGGAAGTATAAGGGTTAATTTTTATGTTGGAAGATAGGATTAGTAATGAAAATATTTGTAGGAATATTATTATTCCTAATGTGATTTTATGTTAGAATAATACTAACATATACTTTGAAATTGTATATGTTGGTGAAATAATTGTAGATCTTAATCGTGATCCAAACCGGGAATCAAACAACCCTAAAAGGCAAGGAAAAAGTACAAAAGTGAAGCAGTGAGTAATAGTAAAGTTTCTAGTGAGGCAATAGGTGAGTGCATTTCTACTATTTTATTTTATATGAGAAAGACTTACGATGAGTCTATCTCGAATGTCAATTCACAAATGATATATTTTCAATGACTTTGAGAAGAACTATGAATGATTTTCGGGTATGAACTGCCAAATGCACTTTTATATGATAATGTGAAATGTTAATATCTCTTGATATTTTAAATAAGTGAATGATATATGTTAGTGAATGTCTAAAGCCCATTGTATGCATTATGAGATTTCTTGGTATAATTGGCATGCCAATGAGGTGGGAGTATAATGAAACGGTGATGTTGTACAAATGTACAACAGTTATAAAGTTAAATAGTGATGTTGTGTTCTACAGCTATGATCTAGTGATACAGTGACATTGTATAAGTTTATAGCGGTTATTCAGTGATAAAGTGATACAATGTTTATTTTGGCACAACAAATTAGTTGTTGCCGCACATGTGCATACTCAATAGTGACTCGCATACCATACATTCTCATCTATCTTACATTGGGCTATGATTTTAAATGATAGTGAAAAGTGCAAATTGAAAGTGATATTACGGTTGAATAGTGGTTTATAATATGAATTGTTTTTTGAATTATTTTCAATGTCGTCTTTTGAATTATTTATTACAATGTTTAAATGAATATTAGTTGCCTCACTAAGTTTATACTTAGCGTGTGAGTGTTTCACGCGTAGGTAAAGAACGTAAATAGTAAGGAGCAGCAAGAAGACACCATCTAATTTGGGAACGGTATATCAATATCAGTAAGACATCCCTAATGTCCCTTTTGATATTATTAGTTGGCATGTATCTTATAAATGTTTTAGATTACCATGATATGAAAATGTTTTGAAGTGGCTGTAATATTATAAACATGAATATGGATATTTTTAGAGTGGAAATTATTAGTTAAATATGTTTGAAATCGTATTTATTAGCTATTTAAATGATTTTTATTTCAGGAGTTTTTAGGTAGTTTGATTATTAATATAAATTAGAATTAAACTGCCATGTTGCTTCCTAAAACTAGGTTCATATTGAACATAGAAAAATTAGTTTTAAAATTTTACGCGATTAAGTATTCTTTTAGAAAAAAGGTAAATTAATGATATTTTAAAGAAACAAAATTTTATCGATTTTGAAATAAAAACAATTGTACAAGTGTCAGGTGACATCTCTAACTCGTATTCAACAATGGATTCAAGTAAGGGGTGTTACAGAAATTAAGTAACATACAATCCTAAAAAAATAAAATGGAAAATAATGCAAGAAATTAAAGTGCAATAGTAAAAGGCTAGAATTCAGATATGCTAATTGTTTGATGGTGGTATAGAAGATTTATCCCATAAAACAGGGGCTCCTGTGAACATCTCTATTTGTTGCAATGTCTATGTGAATTTTCTCAGATGCTGGTCCAAGAATTGCAACAGTTGTTGTTCTACTGATGATACATGCATGAGCGGGGTTAAATTACTCATATTGGACAATAAGTTGAATTTGTTCGATGCAAGCAATAATGGCCAAAACAATGCACGCATAGGAGGTCAAAAACGATGCATCTTGGACAAGAAACTGAATCTGTTTGTCAAGTCTGGAAAGTCAGCTAACTTGCGACAAATTTTTGGATGGGATCCAGGCATTTATGGGTCAACATGTCTTCTTAAAACTTGTTTGTCTACAAATTAGCTTTCCAACGCATCTTGAAACGCCTCAATCGGACATTTGGATCTCAAGATACGTCTATTTTAGCAAAGACAGCGCATGCAGAAATTCCTATACGGGATTAATACGGGATTTTTGGATAATTATGAATTTTCAAGATTTTATTTGATTATTTGTAATTTAAATCAATATAGGATTCTGCAATATCTATTAGGATCAGATTTATTTGACTAGGATTTTATTTTTAACATTTATTTATTATTAGAAGTTACTTATCTAATTAGGAGGTTAGATTTTAGCATTTATTTATTGTATTTAATTCCTAATTTTAGTAGGATTAAAACTTCTCCATGGCCTATATAAAGGAGGCTTCACCCACATTGTAATTCAGATTTCATTGATTAATAAAAAGTTATCTTTGGAGATTTTAGTATTCTTTGAGTTTGCAAGTGTTCGGTAAACTTGTCTAGAATTCATCTTCAACATAAGATCATCGAGTTCTTGTGAGGGAGATCATCTTCACACTCTTGCTTGCCTAGGTAATTGCATCTAGGAGGGTGGTTAGAGCCGCTTGAGGTTGCTTGCTTAGATAATTGAGTCTAAAAGGGTGCCGAGGACAAAACAAAATCAACAATTCGCAAGCCATCTTCATCTTCAACCTTCACACCATCTTCCATAATTCCATAAACAAAGCTGGAATTTCCATATTTGTTTTACCTATCTTCTTCTTAATCTTTTTTCATCTTTTTATTTATATTCCTATTTCTTATAATCTAATCCTTCATCTTGTCTTTCTTTCTTTAATTTTCCAGCCTCGAATCTGAAATTTTCAAGAAAAGCCCTTCTATTTTCTCTTGAATTTTCAGATCTGCCAACACTTTCTTGATTGAATCTAGAGCTCCTAGTTCTTGCTACAACTTGATTGAAGGCTTCCAAATCCAAGATTGCGCTACTCTATCATTTGGTATCAGATTTGGGACGATTCTTGACAAGAATTTTGGCGTTTTTGGGTGAAAAACTCAAAAATTAGGGAAAATTCGTCAAATTCAAACGAGCGAATTTTGAGCTGGAGATTTCTAGATCAGTTCTACACCTTTGGAGGAGGCACCACATAAAATTTCAGAATTTTTTGACATCTGGAACACCTCGAACGAAGTAGATCAAGTTGCTGCAAAATTCTAGGGTTTTCGGGGTTTTTCTAATTTCCTTTCATTCTTAGCCATTAGTTTCCGTTTGTTTTAGCTTTTATTGCTTCTTACACATCTTCTAACACCTTCTTGTTTCCTTGTGTAAGTAGGACTAAAAGTTGCATACTCTTTTTTCTCCTTGCAACTATAATTCTATTGGTGTCTAACCTTTTCTTTGGATTCTTAAAGCAATTATGATGTTTTATTTTCTTTTCAACACTCGTTATCGTATACCAATAAATATTTTCGGTCATGATGTAAGATACAAGGTAATCTATGTTCTTTAATTATTGATGGTGATAGTCGTGTAAACTTAGTGAGTTTCTTCATTGTTGATGCACTCGATCTATCATGCCAAGAACACCCTAAGCCGTATCATCTTCAAGGGTTTAATAGCGGACCGGATATGAAGGTAACCAAACATTGTTTAATCTCTTTTACTATTGGAAGCTATTGTGATTATGTATGGTGTGACGTGGTTCCTATGGATGTCACACACTTGATATTAGGAAGACCTTGGAGAAATGATCGGGGCGCTGTCCATCGAATCAATACAAATGGATACTCGGTTGTGCACCAAGGCCAGAAGCTCTCGTTTGCTATAATAGAGCCGGAAAAAGTAGATGAAGAAATAGCAAAAGCAAAAAAACAATGTGAGAGGATAAAACGAAAAAGATTGGAAGCGCAAAAGGCTGAATCAATTGACCACACAAAGGCAACCAACCATGAAGACATCCCAAAACCAGAAGGTACACATGATTCTCATCGTACTTCTACTTCTAGCATTTGTGCAAATGTTGATATCGGAGAAGAACCATCTCCCAAACAAAAGGATAGTGATAGTGAACACATTAGACAAGATGGCAATGCTTATAATCTCTCGTGTGAAGTAGTAGGTTCACTTGCTATACTCTCATCACCTCCCCACGAAGAAAGTAAGTGTAATTCTTACCCTTCATTTGATTCTTGCCCTATCTGATACATGCATGGGGGGGCTAAAATGATGCATTGTAGCCAAAGAGTTGAAGCTGTTTTATAAGTCTGGAATTTCAGCCGACTTGCATCGAATTTTCGGATGGGATCCGGGCACTTCTGAGTCTACATGTCTCCTTCAAACATATTCCTCTATCTCTTAGCTTTCCAACGCATCTTGAAAAGCATCAATCCGACATCGGGATCTCAAGTTATGTCCATTTTAGTGAAGACTGTGCGAGCAGAAATCTCTATACGATTTTATCACGGGAAATATTATTTATTACGAATTTTCAATAATTTTATTGATTATTTGTACTTAAATTTAATCTAGGATTCTTTATGAAGATATTTAGATGATTTAGGATTAGATTTGTTATTTATTTATTAGTTTTTTAGGTTAGATAAAATATGTTTATTTATTTTATTATTATCTTTACTTTTCCTAATTTAAGTTGAACTCTTCATTTGTAGCCTATTTAAAGGCATATTTGCTTCACTAATAAGAACGACATCACGAGTTTATGAGTTACAAAAACCTTTGGCCATGGGCCATTTTATTTTCAAGGTAGATAGAGAAGTCTTCTTCAACGTAAGTTCGTCAAGTTCTTGTAATGGAGATCATCTTCACACTCTTGCTTGCCTAGGTAATTGCATCTAAGAGGGTGGGTTAGAGCCGCTTGAGGTTGCTTGCTTAGATAATCGCGTCTAAGAGGGTGCCGAGGACAAAATATCCTACAACATCTATCTCGTCATCATCCATTCATCGGAGAGATTCGTGCCGTTTGCAGGTGTTTGCCTATTCAATTGCGATTAGGAGGGTGCCAAGGACAAATCTATCCAACACCGCCACCGTCAAATTCATCCTATCTCGTTTTTTACATCAAGATCATGCTTTATTATCGGTTTGCTGAACGTGGAGTTTGGGGTTTTCTCAGATCATATTAGTGAGTTTGCTAGATTAGTTGTGATCTAGAGGATTCCTAGATTTTGAGGTAATTCTTGGATCCTAGCTTCTGTATCAATTGGTAATCAGAGCCTTGGTTTAGGTGTTTGAAACAATTATCTTTTACTGTTGTTTTAGTAGTTGAGAAAAAAGAAAAATATATAATTCTCTATATAGATCCTAGTTTTAATATTTCATTCCTGGAGACATCTCAAGAGACTTGAAGGTTGTGATCAACAACTCTTAAGATTCGGGACGAATCGTTTTCAACAGGGGAGAATGATACATGTATGGGGGGCTAAAATGATGCATTGTAGCCAAAGAGTTGAAGCTGTTTTATAAGTCTGGAATTTCAGCCGACTTGCATCGAATTTTCGGATGGGATCCGGGCACTTCTGAGTCTACATGTCTTCTTCAAACATATTCCTCTGTCTCTTAGCTTTCCAACGCATCAATCCGACATCGGGATCTCAAGTTATGTCCATTTTAGTGAAGACTGTGCGAGCAGAAATCTCTATACGATTTTATCACGGGAAATATTATTTATTACGAATTTTCAATAATTTTATTGATTATTTGTACTTAAATTTAATCTAGGATTCTTTATGAAGATATTTAGATGATTTAGGATTAGATTTGTTATTTATTTATTAGTTTTTTAGGTTAGATAAAATATGTTTATTTATTTTATTATTATCTTTACTTTTCCTAATTTAAGTTGAACTCTTCATTTGTAGCCTATTTAAAGGCATATTTGCTTCACTAATAAGAACGACATCATGAGTTTATGAGTTACAAAAACCTTTGGCCATGGGCCATTTTATTTTCAAGGTAGATAGATTTGCCTTGTTATTTTTTCGTAACGTAAGTCTTCTTCAACGTTCTTGTATAATGGAGATCATCTTCACACTCTTGCTTGCCTAGGTAATTGCATCTAGGAGGGTGGGTTAGAGCCGCTTGAGGTTTTTGGCTTAGATAATCGCGTCTAAGAGGGTGCCGAGGACAAAATATCCTACAACATCTATCTCGTCATCATCCATTCATCGGAGAGATTCGTGTACCGTTTGCAGGTGTTTGCCTATTCAATTGCGATTAGGAGGGTGCCAAGGACAAATCTATCCAACACCGCCACCGTCAAATTCATCCTATCTCGTTTTTTACATCAAGATCATGCTTTATTATCGGTTTGCTGAACGTGGAGTTTGGGGTTTTCTCAGATCATATTAGTGAGTTTGCTAGATTAGTTGTGATCTAGAGGATTCCTAGATTTTGAGGTAATTCTTGGATCCTAGCTTCTGTATCAATTGGTAATCAGAGCCTTGGTTTAGGTGTTTGAAACAATTATCTTTTACTGTTGTTTTAGTAGTTGAGAAAAAAGAAAAATATATAATTCTCTATATAGATCCTAGTTTTAATATTTCATTCCTGGAGACATCTCAAGAGACTTGAAGGTTGTGATCAACAACTCTTAAGATTCGGGACGAATCGTTTTCAACAGGGGAGAATGATACATGTATGGGGGGCTAAAATGATGCATTGTAGCCAAAGAGTTGAAGCTGTTTTATAAGTCTGGAATTTCAGCCGACTTGCATCGAATTTTCGGATGCGATCCGGACACTTCTGAGTCTACATGTCTCCTTCAAACATATTCCTCTGTCTCTTAGCTTTCCAACGCATCAATCTGACATCGGGATCTCAAGTTATGTCCATTTTAGTGAAGACTGTGCGAGCAGAAATCTCTATACGATTTTATCACGGGAAATATTATTTATTACGAATTTTCAATAATTTTATTGATTATTTGTACTTAAATTTAATCTAGGATTCTTTATGAAGATATTTAGATGATTTAAGATTAGATTTGTTATTTATTTATTAGTTTTTTAGGTTAGATAAAATATGTTTATTTATTTTATTATTATCTTTACTTTTCCTAATTTAAGTTGAACTCTTCATTTGTAGCCTATTTAAAGGCATATTTGCTTCACTAATAAGAACGACATCATGAGTTTATGAGTTGCAAAAACATTTGGCCATGGGCCATTTTATTTTCAAGGTAGATAGATTTGCCTTGTTATTTTTCGTATCAGAAGTCTTCTTCAACGTAAGTTCGTCAAGTTCTTATAATGGAGATCATCTTCACACTCTTGCTTGCCTAGGTAATTGCATCTAGGAGGGTGGGTTAGAGCCGCTTGATGTTTTTGGCTTAGATAATCGCGTCTAAGAGGGTGCCGAGGACAAAATATCCTACAACATCTAACTCGTCATCATCCATTCATCGGAGAGATTCGTACCGTTTGCAGGTGTTTGCCTATTCAATTGCGATTAGGAGGGTGCCAAGGACAAATCTATCCAACACCGCCACCGTCAAATTCATCCTATCTCGTTTTTTACATCAAGATCATGCTTTATTATCGGTTTGCTGAACGTGGACTTTGAGGTTTTCTCAGATCATATTAGTGAGTTTGCTAGATTAGTTGTGATCTAGAGGATTCCTAGATTTTGAGGTAATTCTTGGATCCTAGCTTCCGTATCACTATTATTCCGTTAGAAACACTTTCTCCGCTACAGAAATTGTACATTGATGATAAATTTTATGAGAGGGATATGGGATGTGAGATACAAAAGACTGAGAGTAAAGAGGCCGATAGTGAAAAAAGTCTAATTAATGGCTCAAATTTGGTGAGTGAAAATACATATCAGGTAAAAGTCACACAAAGCCCAAAAGAAAAAGACAAGAAAATGAACGTGACGAGTGATTTTGTTTTGACTAGTCATTACAAATGTTCGAGTAGTGTTGTCTTATTTTTTCAGGATTTTGTTGAACCATTGAGAGGAGCTCAATTAGATCACTCCACATACAACAAAGAAGCCTTTTCAATTGAAGTTGATGATTGTTCTCTAATTGCCGATTTAGATTCAATGACGAATCCTTTTGAGGAGTGGGGGGATGATACATGCTTGAGCGGGGTTAAATTGCTCATATTGGACAAGAAGCTGAATTTGTTCGATGCAAACAATAATGGCCAAAAAATGCACGCATAGGAGGTCAAAAACGATGCGTCTTGGACAAGAAACTGAATCTGTTTGTGAAGTCTGGAAGTCAGCTAACTTGCGACGAAATTTTGGATGGGATCCAGACATTTATGGGTCAACACATCTTCTTAAAACTTGTCGGGCTGCAAATTAGCTTTCCAGCGCATCTTGAGACGCCTCAATCGGACATCTGGATCTCAAGATACGACTATTTTAGCGAAGACAGCGCATGCAGAAATTCCTTTACGGGATTTTTGGATAATTACGAATTTTCAAGATTTTATTTGATTATTTGTAATTTAAATCAATATAGGATTCTGCAATATCTATTAGGATCATATTTATTTGACTAGGATTTTATTTTTAGCATTTATTTATTATTAGAAGTTACTTATCTAATTAGGTGATTAGATTTTAACATTTATTTATTGTATTTAATTCCTAAGTTTAGTAGGATTAAAACTTCTCCATGGCCTATATAAAGGAAGCTTCACCCACATTGTAATTCTGATTTCATTGATTAATAAAAAGTTATCTTTGGAGATTTTAGTATCCTTTGAGTTTGCAAGTGTTCGGTAAACTTGTCTAGAAGCCATCTTCAACATAAGATCATCGAGTTCTTGTGAGGGAGATCATCTTCACACTCTTGCTTGCCTAGGTAATTGCATCTAGGAGGGTGGGTTAGAGCCGCTTGAGGTTGCTTGCTTAGATAATTGAGTATAAGAGGGTGCCGAGGACAAAACAAAATCAACAATTCGCAAGCCATCTTCATCTTCAACCTTCACACCATCTTCCATAATTCTATAAACAAAGCTGGAATTTCCAGATTTGTTTTACCTATCTTCTTCTTAATCTTTTTTCATCTTTTTATTTATATTCTTATTTCTTATCATCCTCTCCATTTCATCCATAGTTCGCATAATTGGTGTGAGTCTCCATTGTGGTTTGGTCAAACTATTCTAATATCCTACAAGCAAAACCTCATACAAGCATAAATTAGGACTTATGTCCTTCATGCCAGTAACATTCCATCCAAGAGTCTCATTATATCTTGAAAACACATGTAGTAGTTGAGCCTCTTGGTTAGGTTTTAAGCTAGTAGATATAACAACCGGTAATGCTTTACTCTCCCCTAAGCATACATACTTTAACAGAGGGGGAAGATGTTTAAGTTCAAGTATCGGAGGATGCTCAAGCGAAGGTTTGGGAGATTTGAACTCAGCATGATCCAAAGGCTCAAAAGTCATACCTTGTCGAGTGAGCACAACGTTGGATTGTTCAATCTCTACATTACCTTTTTCCTCAGCTTCATACATGGCCTCATCAAAATCAGCTTGTTCCTCAGCAGTATGTTACTGCAACATATCTTAGGCAAACTTTCTTTAATTAGGGCTTTTTCACTTACCACAAGCTGACATTTTTCATAGTCATCCATGTACTTGAGTGTGCTGAAGACATTGAATGTGATCTTTTGGTCATTCATCTTCATGGTGAATTCACCTTTTTCACAATCGGTCACAATGCACCCAGTGGTTAGGAATTGTCTCCCTATGATGATGGGAGCATTCTCATTAGCTTCGCAATAAAGAATGATAAAGTCCGCCAGGAAGACAAACGTATCTACCCTTACTAGCACATCTTCAATTCTACCATCAGGTCAGATTTAAGATTGATCAGGCAATTGAAGGATCACCGTACGCCTTGCTTTACCCATCCCTAAAATTTTAAACAATGATTTCAGCATCAAATTTACACTTGGAATAAGATCGCATAAGGCACAACCATAGTAGTTGTGGCCTATTGAGCATGGAATGGTGAAGCTGTTAAGGTTCTTCATCTTCGGTGGCAAATAACTTAGCACAGCCACAAACTCGCCCATAGTAGTAACAGTTTCAAGCTCACTCACCTTCCTCTTCTTTGTCACGATTTACTTCAGAAACTTTGCATAGATAGGTATCTGATCAATGGCTTCCAGAAGTAGGACATTGATGTGCAACTGTTTAAGCATCTCTAAAATCTTCTGGTACTGGACATCTTGTTTCTGAGTTTTCAATCGCTATGGGAATGGAGGTGGTGGTCTTGCCTCGCCTTGTGGCTTACTAGATGCAGGTGCATCCTTAGCTTGGTCTTCCTTGCCTTCAATAGCAAGGTTACTCACTATATCAGACACATGAGTTAGTTTCTTTGGTGCAGGAGCATCAACGGATGGCTTGCTAGGAATAGGATCTACTGGAGAGCTTTCCCCAAACTTGGCTTTTGTCCTCAATTGCCTGCCACTACGTAGAGTCATGGCATTGCATTGCTCTACATTAAAGGCCTTAGTAACTCTAGTATCACTAGGTAATCTACCAGGTGGTCTCATTTTTAATATCTGGGCAATTTGTCCAACTTGAGTCTCTAGGGACCTTATCAAGGCAGTGTTGTTTTGCATGATCGATTGCTGGTTTTGCAACATGTCACTATGGTTCTTCAAGTGGGCTGCTTGATCCTGCATAAAGACACGGGCAGTTTCCATGAAAGATTGATAAGAATTATCAAAAAACTAGAATTAGAGTTAGAAACTCCCTGGTTCTGCCTCTAAGTCAGAAACTTCATGGTTCTGCCTCTGAGTCTTTTGTTGAAATCCAAGAGGTTCGATTGATGCAGTTGGCTGTGCTCTTAAATTTCCTTTGTTACCCCCAACCAAAATTTGGATGTAGTCGCCACCCTGGGTTGTAGGTGTTGGAGTAGGGATTTTTGTTGCAGTTAGTGTTCCCTACGTAACATTCAGATTCTTGTTGTTGAGGACATGCACTCAACTGATGTTCCCCATCACAGTGCTCACAAGTATATTGCATCACCTTAGCCTCTCGGACATTGGACGTCCCTTGCATGTCATTGAGCATATTAGTGATGGTAGAGAGCTAAGCTGCTACAGTCTAAGAATCATCCAATTGGAGTTGATATGAACGTCAATGGCAAAGACCCAGAGAAGTACCCAGGTGGCCCCATTACTCGAGCAAGGGTCAAGGAGTTCCAAGCAGCCATGGAAAATATGTTTACATCAAGCTTGGGACGTGAGAAAGAAGAAATAATAAGGGAGGAACACTTTACTTTGCTTATGCATGAATTTGCATGAGTATTTAAAGTTTGCATAACATTCATTGCATTCAATAAACATGTTGTTCATTAAAGCATGTGTTGCATTTAAACATGTAGTTCATTTAGTTATACACTTCATTTAACTAAGTAGTTCATTGATTAAACTAGTTCATTCAAGATTATTAGTTCATTGAATAAAGTTAGTTCATTAATTAAACTAGTTCATTCATCAAACTAGCTCATTTATTAAACTAACTCTTAATTGTTTACATGCATGTTTTCAATTAAAGATTGAATAAAGTTTACCTTTGTGTCTAGGTACATGAGGGAAGATGAACGGTTTTACCAGATGCAAGAATATCAGCAGAATGTCTTCCAATTCTGGATGCGATACAGACGTGTTTGGATCCAGAAATCAATTGGACGTTATTCCTCCATCTCTTAGCTTTCCAATGCCTTTTGAATCACCTCAATCCGATATCGGGAGCTTGAGATACGAATGATTTACTGAAGACAGTGCAGGCTGAAATTTTTATTACGGGAATTTTATGCATGGATGATTTGAATGAATTTGAGCCAAGGAAGAGTTCTTTCATCTTCTACCAAGAGACAAGCAATTGATGGCCATCTTAATTCAGCAAATTCAAGGCATTCAAGGTTGATGTTATCACCATTCAAGTGGGGTTTCAAAATTCATTGAGGAGACATGAAATGAAGGCTGGATGAAACTCACCTTTTATGACATTCAAGTCATATTAATCAGCTTGGAAGATGAAGAGTTGCACTTAAACTGGACAGCAAGGATGTCTACATTCATCCTTGTCCACATTCATCCCCTTTCTCTTCATATGATAGCAAAACAAGGCAGCCCAAGAGTCCTTCTTAATTTGGACGAAAATATGACTAAATTCAACCTCAATTTGTCTAAACTAATCAGCTTTGAAGATGAGAAGAAAGGACAAAGCATTCATGTGTATTCAAGTGCATTAAGATGAGCATTCATCTTTCTTGTAACACCTTTTCATATTCTGCCTACTTCTACTATAAATAGGCATCTTTAGGATCATTGTAAGACACACTTTGAATATATAAAACATCTTTGAAAGATTGCTTTCATTCTTGTTCTCTTGTGGAACTTTATCGGCTTCAAGTTAGTCTTGTAGTCTTCATCCATTTCCCTTTTGTTATAGCGTTGGTTCCTAGCTCATCTATAGCTAGTGGGTCACGTTCCATATCCTACCACTTCATTTCCACTTTATTATATTGCTGGTTCCTAACTCTTTATAGTTAGGGGGTCACAATCCATCCTTTGAATTTCTTCATCTTAACGCCAACACCCCATCATCTTCACCTACATTTTCATCTTTTATTTTTTTTCCATAATCACAACTATCACTCTTCCTACACCCCTTCTACATATCTTTCATCCCATTATTTCTATTTCTTATTTATCTATTTCTACTTACATTGTTGTTTGAGTAATTTCAGAATACATTCAAAGCACTGCAGAGTTCTTACTAGAATCACGATCGGGCATTCACATATATGATTCAAAACTCATAGTCGAGATCATATCATTTGGTATCAGAGCCTAGACGATTCAGTAAGCGTATTATTTTTCTCTCTCCGGGTTAGTAAAAAAAAAAAAAAAAAAAAAAAATCTTAAAGAGGGAGGGAGCAGTCTATTCTTGTTTAAAAAAATTACAATACATCATTTCTTATTGCTGAATTACAAATTCCTTTACCTATTCTTAGTAATTCTTTCTTTTTGAAGCCATTATCCTTTTATTATTCATCATTCTCCTACCAAGCTAGAATTGTTTCAGCCAAGTCCACGAGACACTTGTAAGCCTTGAGGAAGTTCCCAAAAGGACTTGAAAATAAAGCACAGTGGTAAAAGGCATGAGTGTGCATTAAGGGGAAAAGCCTAACCCGAGTGAAACACGAGTGTGAGTGCATTTTCTTTGGAGTGGAAAGGTGAGATTTTGTGTTAGTAAGGTTTAATTTCTTTTGTTTCTTTATCTAACATGTCACAAAGATCTGGTCATAGTGGTGAAGGAGTTCCCAATTTGCAAAATCAGGCTATGCTTCAAGCAATGGCCAAAATGATCCAAGAGCAATTGGAGCCCCTAATTGAACGAATAGACCAGCTTGAAATTTCACAAGCTAATCAGGGTAATGAGGAGTATCCTGAAGAAGTTGAAGTAGATGATGTGCAAGATCAAGTATCCCAACATAGCATGGTACAACAAGGCCAGAGAGCTCGACCACGAGTAGACGATAATCTCAGCAACATCAAGATTACCATTCCTCCTTTTCAAGGAAGAACGGATCCTGAAACCTATCTTGCATGGGAAAAGAAGGTTGAGCACATTTTTGAGTGCCATAACTATTCAGAGCTTAAAAGGTAAAACTCGCTGCCATTGAGTTTACGGATTATGCACTAATATGGTGGGATCAATTGACATCAAGTAGGAGACGCAATGGAGAACATCCTATCACTACATGGGATGAAATGAAAGTGGTGATGATGAAGGCGATTCATTCCAACCCACTACCATCGAGAGTTATTCAACCGTCTTCAAAATCTTTCACAAGGTAACCGAAGTGTTGAAGATTACTACAAAGAGATGGAGGTGTCCATGATTCGAGCCAACATCGACGAGGATCGAGAAGCCACAATGGCAAGATTCCTAGCGGGACTAAATCCGGACATTGCGAACGTGGTCGAGTTGCAACATTATGTGGAGATGGAAGACATGGTGCATATGGCCATGAAAGTGGAAAAACAGCTCAAAAGAAAGGGTGCCACACGATCTTATGGGAGTTCAACATCAAAATGGGGGCAAAGTTCATACAAGAAGACTCCGCCAATACCGTCCCCACGAAAAAGGAGGACCACCGAAAGGAAGTAAGCCCATTGCGAAACCAGCAAGGGTAAGACTACCGCTTCTTCCAAATCATTCCCGTGACATACAATGTTTTAAGTGTTTGGGGCGTGGACACATTGCAAGCCAATGTCCGAACCGCAACACCATGCTTCTTCGAGATGATGGAGAAGTTGAATCGGAACAAGAAGAGGATGAGAATGAAGATGTTGCCATCGAAGAAGAAGAATTAGAGTATGGCGTGGAAGGAGAGGTTCTTGTTGTCAAAAGAAGCCTAAACGCATAAATCCGTTGGAGGAAATGAACAACGAGAAAATATCTTCCATACTCGTTGCCATGTTGGAGGAAAGGTATGCTTTGTTATTATTGATGGTGGTAGTTGCACTAATGTTGCTAGTACCTTAATGGTAGATACACTTGGCTTGGCAACAACAAAGCATCCACAACCTTATAAGCTACAATGGCTCAACGATGGAGGAGAACTCAAGGTGACCAAACAAGTTCGAATTGTTTTCTCTATTGGGAAGTACAAAGACGAGGTATTATGCGATGTCGTTCCAATGCACGCAAGCCATTTATTACTTGGAAGGCCTTGGCAATTTGATAGGCGAGTGATCCATGACGGGTATACCAACCGGTATACGTTCACCCATGAAGCAAAGAAGATCACTTTAGCCCCACTTTCTCCAAAACAAATACATGAAGACCAAATTTTATTGAGAGGAAAAATTGAAAAAGCCAAAGAGAGAGAGACCAAAATGGAGGTAAAAGCAAAGGAGTGTGATCAAAATGAGGGAAGGAAAATCAGCATTCTTTTTAAAGAGAGAGTTGAAAAAGAGTTTAATGACAGCAAAGGAAGCACTTGTGCTCATGTACAAGGAAAATTTCTTGAATACTAACTACCTTGATCAAAATTTGCCTGCTTTTGTTGTGTCTTTATTGCAGGAGTTTGATGACCTATTTCCAGAGGAAATACCAAGTGGGCTGCCACCTATTCGTGGCATAGAACATCAAATAGACTTTGTTCCCGAGCCGTCATTCCAAACCGACCAGCGTGCGAAAGCAACCCCAAGAAACTAAGGAGTTGCAAAGGCAAGTATCTGAGTTGATGTCAAAAGGCTACGTGAGGGAAAGCCTTAGCCCATGTGCCGTGCGGTTCTACTTGTGCCAAAGAAGGATGGAACTTGGCGCATGTGTGTGGACTGCCGAGCGGTAAACAAAATTACGGTAAAAATATCGTCACCCTATTCCTCGCTTAGATGACATGTTAGATGAGCTTAGTGGTTCTAACCTCTTTTCCAAGATTGATCTTAAAAGTGGTTACCACCAAATACGAATGCGGGAAGGTGATGAGTGGAAAACAGCATTCAAAACTAAGCAAGGCCTTTATGAGTGGTTGGTTATGCCTTTTGGCTTAACTAATGCTCCAAGCACGTTTATGAGGTTAATGAATCATGTTCTTAGGCCATTCTTGGGTAAGTTTTGTGTGGTTTACTTTGATGACATTCTAATCTATAGTAAAACCATGGAAGAACATGTTCAACATTTAAGGTCAGTTTTGCTAGTTTTGAGGAAGGAAAAACTGTTTGCTAACTTACAAAAATGTACATTTTGTACTGACAGGGTTGTTTTCCTAGGTTTCGTTGTGAGTTCTGAAGGCTTGGAGGTGGACAAAGAGAAGGTTAAAGCCATTGAAGAGTGGCCACGACCAGCAAGCATTTCTCAAGTTAGGAGCTTCCATGGACTTGCAAGTTTTTATCAAGATTCGTCCCCAACTTCAGCACCATAGCCGCCCCACTAACAAGTGTTATTAAGAAGAATTCTAAATTCTTTTGGGGGGAAGATCAAGAGAAGTCCTTTAATAGCATTAAAGATTGTTTAATACATGCCCCTTTACTTGCTCTACCTGATTTTAATCTAACTTTTGAAATTGAATGTGATGCATCAGGTGTAGGAATTGGAGCAGTTTTGTCTCAAGGTGGACGTCCTATAGCCTATTTCAGTGAAAAATTAAGTGGAGCTACGCTTAATTACCCTACCTATGACAAGGAGATGTATGCTCTTGTGAGGGCAATGGAAACATGGCAACATTACCTTTGGCCTAAGGAGTTCATCATTCACACTGATCATGAGGCATTGAAACATATCCGGGGCAGCATAAACTCAACAAAAGGCATGCCAAATGGGTGGAGTTTCTTGAAACTTTCCCATATGTTATCAAGTACAAGAAAGGTAAGGAGAATATAGTTGCCGATGCATTGTCACGGAGGTATATTCTTTTAAACACTTTGGAATCTAAGTTATTGGGTTTTGTTTTTATTAAAGACTTATATGTCTCTGACTCTGATTTTGGAGAGATTTACAAAGCTTGTGAGAAAAGGTCAATTGAAAAATACTATAAGCATGATGGTTTCCTATTTAAGGAAGGAAGACTATGCATCCCTCAAGGTTCCATGCGTGAATTGCTAACTAAGGAAGCTCATGGAGGAGGATTAATGGGACATTTTGGGATAGCAAAGACTTTGGCTATACTTCAAGAGCACCTATATTGGCCTAAAATGAAACGAGATGTGGAGAGGTTGTGTGAGCGATGCATCACTTGCAGGAAGGCCAAATCTAAAGTCATGCCACATGGACTTTACACACCACTACCCATACCGGAAGCACCATGGATGGATATTTCAATGGATTTTGTGCT
The DNA here is from genome assembly GCA_019671005.1 of Hibiscus mutabilis. Lineage (NCBI taxonomy): Eukaryota > Viridiplantae > Streptophyta > Magnoliopsida > Malvales > Malvaceae > Hibiscus > Hibiscus mutabilis. The sequence goes on from CM033754.1 coordinate 12,414,352, forward strand.
AGGGCTTCCACGTACCAAGAATAACAAAGATTCCATCTTTGTAGTTGTGAATAGATTCTCCAAAATGGCTCATTTCATTCCCTGTAACAAAACTAATGATGCCTCACATATTGCTACTTTGTTTTTCAGGGAAATCTTAAGGTTACATGGCATACCAAGAACTATTGTGTCTGATCGGGATGTGAAGTTCTTAAGTCACTTTTGGAGAGCCCTATGGAGTAAGATTGGTACTAAGTTACTATTCTCCACCACTTGCCACCCTCAAACAGATGGCCAAACTGAAGTGGTGAACCGAGTACTTTCTATGTTACTTGATCCATCATTAGGAAGAATTTGAAAACATGGGAGGAGAGTTTACCACATGTGGAGTTTTGCATACAACCGTTCGATCCATAGTACTACAGGGCGCACGCGCGCTTTTTTGAAGTGGTGTATGGATTCAATCCATTAACACCGATAGACTTGTTACCATTACCCGCTGATCAAATTGTGAATAAAGATGGACTTAATAAAGCTGAATTTGTTAAGAAGCTTCATCAACAAGTGCGGAGAACATTGAAAAACGAACCAAGCAATATGAGCAGCAAGCAAATAAGGGTCGTAGCGAATTTCCTTTGAGCCAGGGATTGGGTGTGGCTGCACATGAGGAAAGAAAGGTTCCCGGCTCAACGAAAGTCCAAATTAATGCCTCGGGAGATGGACCATTCCAAATAGTCAAGAAGATCAATGACAATGCCTATCAATTAGATCTTCCAGGTGAGTTTAATGTTAGTGCAACCTTCAATGTTGCTGACCTATCTCCTTATGATGTAGATGACGATTTGGGGACAAATCGCCTTAAAGAGGGAGGGACTGATATGAACGTCAATGGCAAAGACCCAGAGAAGTACCCAGGTGGCCCCATTACTCGAGCAAGGGTCAAGGAGTTCCAAGCAGCCATGGAAAATATGTTTACATCAAGCTTGGGACGTGAGAAAGAAGAAATAATAAGGGAGGAACACTTTACTTTGCTTATGCATGAATTTGCATGAGTATTTAAAGTTTGCATAACATTCATTGCATTCAATAAACATGTTGTTCATTAAAGCATGTGTTGCATTTAAACATGTAGTTCATTTAGTTATACACTTCATTTAACTAAGTAGTTCATTGATTAAACTAGTTCATTCAAGATTATTAGTTCATTGAATAAAGTTAGTTCATTAATTAAACTAGTTCATTCATCAAACTAGCTCATTTATTAAACTAACTCTTAATTGTTTACATGCATGTTTTCAATTAAAGATTGAATAAAGTTTACCTTTGTGTCTAGGTGCATGAGGGAAGATGAACGGTTTTACCAGATGCAAGAATATCAACAGAATGTCTTCCAATTCTGGATGCAATACAGACGTGTTTGGATCCAGAAATCAATTGGACGTTATTCCTCCATCTCTTAGCTTTCCAATGCCTTTTGAATCACCTCAATCCGATATCGGGAGCTTGAGATACGAATGATTTACTGAAGACAGTGCAGGCTGAAATTTTTATTACGGGAATTTTATGCATGGATGATTTGAATGAATTTGAGCCAAGGAAGAGTTCTTTCATCTTCTACCAAGAGACAAGCAATTGATGGCCATCTTAATTCAGCAAATTCAAGGCATTCAAGGTTGATGTTATCACCATTCAAGTGGGGGTTTCAAAATTCATTGAGGAGACATGAAATGAAGGCTGGATGAAACTCACCTTTTTATGACATTCAAGTCATATTAATCAGCTTGGAAGATGAAGAGTTGCACTTAAACTGGACAGCAAGGATGTCTACATTCATCCTTGTCCACATTCATCCCCTTTCTCTTCATATGATAGCAAAACAAGGCAGCCCAAGAGTCCTTCTTAATTTGGACGAAAATATGACTAAATTCAACCTCAATTTGTCTAAACTAATCAGCTTTGAAGATGAGAAGAAAGGACAAAGCATTCATGTGTATTCAAGTGCATTAAGATGAGCATTCATCTTTCTTGTAACACCTTTTCATATTCTGCCTACTTCTACTATAAATAGGCATCTTTAGGATCATTGTAAGACACACTTTGAATATATAAAACATCTTTGAAAGATTGCTTTCATTCTTGTTCTCTTGTGGAACTTTATCGGCTTCAAGTTAGTCTTGTAGTCTTCATCCATTTCCCTTTTGTTATAGCGTTGGTTCCTAGCTCATCTATAGCTAGTGGGTCACGTTCCATATCCTACCACTTCATTTCCACTTTATTATATTGCTGGTTCCTAACTCTTTATAGTTAGGGGGTCACAATCCATCCTTTGAATTTCTTCATCTTAACGCCAACACCCCATCATCTTCACCTACATTTTCATCTTTTATTTTTTTTTTCATAATCACAACTATCACTCTTCCTACACCCCTTCTACATATCTTTCATCCCATTATTTCTATTTCTTATTTATCTATTTCTACTTACATTGTTGTTTGAGTAATTTCAGAATACATTCAAAGCACTGCAGAGTTCTTACTAGAATCACGATCGGGCATTCACATATATGATTCAAAACTCATAGTCGAGATCATATCAGGAGTGTTCCAGCTGCTTTAGGTCCAAGTTTCGTCTCTCTAGTGGGAACTTGTAGTCAGTGTTGGCTATCTAGTCAAGTACTTTGAAAGCCTTGTCAGGTTCTCTATCGAGCAAAGTACCATTAGCTGACGAGTCAATCATCAATCTTTGATGGTGCATTGACGCCATTATAGAATGTCACAACCTGTAGCCAGTCTGTAAATCCAAGGATCAAGACCTTACGAAGTAGGTCTTTGTACATATCCCATTCTTCATACATGGATTCATCATCGTATTGTTGGGAAAAAGATGATGTCGCTTCTCTTCTGGTTGTGCACGTTCGGTGGATCATATCTATGTAGAAACTTGCTGTACAAGTCATCCCATGATGTATTAGATCCTGCAGAACAAGTCTTTAACCATGCCCTGACTCTATCTTGCGGAGAGAAGGGGAATAGCTTGAGTCGCAAGGCATTAGTAGGAATGTCTGGTTGTCTGAAGCAATCACAGACTTCCAAGAAAGCTTGAATGTGGTCTTGAGCATCCTCCTCTTGATGATCCTCCAAATTGTCCAATGTTGTTAAACATGTTGAACATAACAGGCTTTAGCTCAAAGTAGTCCATCCCTAGGTCAGGCACAACGATCGGTGGGTTGAGGTTGTTGATAATGGGCTCAATGTCTCGTATATGCCTTCTGGGCCTCGCAGGTGGTGGATCCTCGTAGCCATTATTTATCAGACCAACTCTCTGTCTATCGATTATGCCTGGATCACATACGTTCTCACGATTGTTCTCAGGTGGGTCCATATTCTTTTTCTCTCATAGTAGTCTTGAAAAGTTCTTTTGATCTCTGGATTATATGGAAGAATATGCTTTGTGGTGGACCTTCTGGTCATGCACTGGAACGTACATGACAATAAAAACAAAAAGAAAAACAAAAATTAAATGCAATAAAAATAAAGTCCTAAGCACAATTACAACGTAATTATTAATTATCAATCCCCGACAACGGCGTCACAAACTTGATGCTTTTCGAATAGTGATGCACTTTAGAGCAAGTATACTTATCGTAACAAGTAATAAATTGATGAGTAGAGTGTCGAACCCACGAGGATTGGATTAATAACTACGAAGCTATTATGCATAAGAATGTGTTTGCAAGTAATGGTGATTGTCAGTTTAATTAAAACTAAATTAACTAATCTAAAGATAGTTATGATTAAGACAAACATCAGCAGTGACTAACAGATAATTATGGAGGTTGGGATTATTGCTAAGGATATATGCTTGATTACTTATATCAATGCTATAGCAATTGACAATACATGTCTGATTAAACCATTAGATTCTTTATCTACTTGACAGGATTTTCTAGTGAACTTCTGACTCTCTTGGTGCATAGAAGTTAATAATATTGTGGTTAAGGTGATACATGTCCACGTTAACCCTAGCATTCCTATTATTTGTTTAAGAACTCCCTTTTATTCGTTGAAACCCTAAACTTATGTCTAAGCCAGATTAAGACTAAGTTAACAGCTTAGCCCTACTATTCACATTTGTATAACCTAACTCTCTCAATATTAAGCCACATATCAATATTTAATAAGCCTCTCTCGATAGCTCTTACAATTAACTACACACGAAGAACGATGAACAGAATAGAGAAAGAGGAAACAACTAGAGCATCGAAATGAAGTAATCAAAACATAAAATCACGGGACACAATACTCCCAACTGAAATATTTATCTCATGTCTGAGCCTAAAACATCCATAATTAAAAGTATATAGTATGGTAGTTTATCAAGCAAGGGAAATAAAAGAGCCAAGCGTCCTTGACAAAACTCCCTTCGTGCAATCCAACTATGCTGATGGTCTCCTCTCCGTCGGCCTCTCACGATGATAATGTTTATTGAGGAGAATCTTCTAGCTTTGCCCCGGTGGTTCACCGCAAGCTTCGAACTAGGACTGTCGTCTATAATCGCACTCTCTCTTGGAGCAAAGCCCAAGTCTTACTTATATAGGCGGTGAAACTAGGGTTTTAGTATCCTAAAGTGCGCGCGGCTTTATTAAAGAAAGCCAATTGTTTCCCGCTTCATTAAATGTTGTGTATCTGGGAGAAAGTCCACGTGGGCAGAAACATATTCTTCTCCAACTCTTTATGCCTCGTCAACTCCAGCCATGAGATATGCTCCTCTTCCACTCCAGCAATCCCCCAGCATCAACCAGAATCCTGCACATGTACCACAAAGCACCACCTTTCCTGTAAAAAGAACCAATATCTATAATAATTGAAGCATAGGCGGAGTAACTCCCTATCTACCTGCAAATATGTACAATCTAACCTAAATGCAAACTATATGAGCTTGAAAACATGTAAAAGACAACAAATAAGGGCATATAAAATAGATCAATTAAGCACCCATCAGAAAGTGTATATCAATCTCGCAGAGCATCGGCCAATCACCCTATAGGGGTATCTGCTAGCCACTATGTGGGAGCTTCTACGAATTAGCCCATTGATTTTGGGCAAGCTACGAGAATGAAGTATCAGACCTAAGCATGATGGATGAAGGGGAAAAGAGAATTAGATCAGATGTGGAGAAAAAAGTATGATGAGCAATTTTGCCTTTTTGAAGAGAGGCTCAAAGCTATACCAGGGATAGATGAACAAGGAAATTATGCCAGTGACTTGAGCCTTGTGGCGGATCTAGTCCTCCCGGCAAAATTCAAAGTGATTGATTTTGACAAATACGATGAAACCACCTGCCCATATGCTCAGGTCACTATGTATTACCGAAAATGGCAGCCTTTCTAAAGGATGAGAAGCTACTTATTCACTTTTTTCAAGATAGTTTAACTGGTTGTGCAACCCAGTGGTATACTCAGCTCAATCGAGTTAATATCAAGTCGTGGAAGGGTCTTTCGAGAGCCTTCATGGAACAGTACAAGCACATGACTAACATGACCTCGAATCGGATCATATTAGAGGGAATGGAACAAAGGTCGAATGAAAGTTTGCGCCAATATGATCTAAGATGGTGCGATGTGGTCGCTCAGATTTAGCCTTCAATTCTCGAGCATAAGATCACACCTATGTTCGTGAATACTTTAAGGGGCAATTTGTTTGTTCGATTGATAAACAACACCACTCAAAATTTTGCTGACGTGGTAAGAACCGAAGAATTAATCGAGTTAGCTATAGAGAGTGGAAGAATTGATAGTGGAGAGAATTCTCGAAAGAACTACAAAAGGAAAGATAATGAGGTCAAGTCAACACTACAAGCACCTATAATGCCCTGGAGAATTTTACTACCTCGCCTCCACAATGCGCAACCAGAAGTGGGCAAGGCTTGGCCAAGCAAGAGACTATAGCCCCAAAGAAAGAAAATGAGAAGATGACATTTACTCATCTACCAGTATCGTATGTCGAGTTGTATTCACAATTGCACAAGGCTGATTTGGTTCGGCCATATTATGTCGCTCCTTTTAAGCCACCTTACCCTGCGTGGTATGATGGCAAGGCACATTGTGACTGCCATGCTGGTGTCCTGGGGCACTCAATCGAAAATTATGTTGCATTCAAAAAGTTTGTGCAAAACATGATCAAGACTGGGGTGCTGCAGTTGGATGAACCAAATGTGGCCGCCAATCTGCTAACAAACCACGGAGGTCGTGGCGTGAATGCTATTGAGGAAGGATGCTCTAGACAGGCCAAGGGGATGTGTCGGAAGTCAAGTAACCTTTGAGATGGGTATTTGAACAATTGTGCATGGCGCACCTAATTGTCTGAGGCATGATAATTGATACATGTATGGGGGGTTAAAATGATGCATTGTAGCCAAAGATTTGAAGCTGTTTTATAAGTCTGGAATTTCAGCCGACTTGCATCGAATTTTCGGATGGGATCCGGGCACTTCTGAGTCTACATGTCTTCTTCAAACATATTCGTCTGTATCTCAGCTTTCCAACGAATCTTGGAACGCATCAATCCGACATCGGGAGCTCAAGTTATGTCTATTTTAGTGAAGACTGTGCGAGCAGAAATCTCTATACGATTTTATCACGGGAAATATTATTTATTACGAATTTTCAATAATTTTATTGATTATTTGTACTTAAATTTAATCTAGGATTTTTTATGAAGATATTTAGATGATTTAGGATTAGATTTTTTTATTTATTTATTAGTTTTTTAGGTTAGATAAAATATGTTTATTTATTTTATTATTATCTTTACTTTTCCTAATTTAAGTTGAACTTTTCATTTGTAGCCTATTTAAAGGCATGTTTGCTTCACTAATAAGAACAACATCATGAAGTTTTGAGTTACAAAAAACCTTTGGCCATGGGCCATTTTATTTTCAAGGTAGATGGATTTGCCTTGTTATTTTTCGTATTAGAAGTCTTCTTCAACATAAGTTCGTCAAGTTCTTGTAATGGAGATCATCTTCACACTCTTGCTTGCCTAGGTAATTGCATCTAGGAGGGTGGGTTAGAGCCGCTTGAGGTTTCTTGCTTTGATAATCACGTTTAAGAGGGTGCCGAGGACAAAATATCCTACAACATCTATCTCGTCATCATCCATTCATCGGAGAGATTAGTGCCGTTTGCAGGTGTTTGCCTATTCAATTGCGATTAGGAGGGTGCCAAGGACAAATCTATCCGACACCGCCACCATCAAATTCATCCTATCTCGTTTTCTACATCAAGATCATGCTTTATTATCGGTTTGCTGAACGTGGAGTTTGGGGTTTTCTCAGATCATATTAGTGAGTTTGCTAGATTAATTTGTGATCTAGAGGGTTCCTAGATTTTGAGGTAATTCTTGGATCCTAGCTTCCGTATCAATAATTGTGCAAGAAGGATGTGGACCTGATTGTGAGTACCACCAAGAGGAGGGACATGAAATTCAGCATTGCAAGGAGTTTAATCACTTGATCCAAAAAATGATGGACAATAAAGAGATCGAGTTCTTTAAAAAGATAAAAGGAAAGAATGAGTTAGATATGTGCACGTCGGACAACCCTAAGATCAAGTACGATGTGTATAAGTTGTTTGTTATTTCACTCAAGCCACGGGAGAAGAGCCCACCTCAAGGTGAGAGTTCTAAGATGGCCCCTAAGCTTGTAATCTTGGCCCAAGCTTTATTTCCTTTTAAGGACACCCAGAAGGTCCCATAAAGCTACACCGCCCATATCTCAGTACTGAAAAGTTCTTAACCCCAAGAAGACAAGAAGATGCCCGATGAAGTAAAGCCCGCACAAGAAAAGGAATCAATGGAACCAAAAGGCAAAATGGTGAATGAGGTGGGGAACATCACAAGAAGTGGTAGGTGCTACTTAACGGAAACATCAAACGCGGCAGAAGAGCCAAAGGACAATGGGAAGGTGGTAATGACTGAGCCTGAAAAGGTTTTCGGGTAAGAGCCTCCTCCAAGGATTAATGAGCCAGTAGCAGAGACACAAGCGCAAGAGTTCTTGAGATTCCTAAAGCACAGCAAGTATAGCATTTTGAGAAACTTTGAAAGCAACAAGTACGGATTTTGGTCCTTGAGTTATTGCTAACCTCAAAAAAGCATCGGAGTGCACTATTAAAGGTTTCGAACCAGACTTTCATCGCTTATGATATTTTAGTGGGTAAGTTGGACCAGATAGTAAGCCACATTGCCACAGATAACTACATCACCTTCAGTGATGATGAGATTCTGAATGGGGACATGGGATCGACCAAAGAATTGAACATTACCACCCATTGCAAGGGACATGTTTTGTTGGGGGTACTTATTGATAACGAATCCGCTTTGAATATGTTGTTGATGGAAACTTTGCAAAGGTTGCCAATAGATAACTCACATATAAAGTCGTGCTAGAATTTTGTTAGGGCATTTGATAGGACCCAAAGGGATATGATCGAGAAGATTAAAATACCTTTGGTAATTGGGCCTACTGACACCATTGAGTTCATGGTGATAGATATTTGGCCAACCTATAATTGTCTTTTAAGGAGGCCTTGGATTAATTCTGTTGGTGTTGTACCCTCATCGTTACATCAAAAATTTTAGTTTTTCATAAAGGTGAAGTTGATAAGCGTGGGGGCCGAGCAAGACATCATTGCTTCATTGACGACCGGTGCCCCTTATGTCCAAACCGATGAAGAGGTCATCGAGTGTTCCTTTAGAGCTTTGGAATTTGTGAATGCTACCTTTGTGGAAGAAGAAAATAAGATCCCATGCCTTAGACTATCAAATAGCACTAAGCTGATAGTTTGGGAGACTTTTGGGCGAGGAGCCAAGAAAGGAAAGGGCTTTGGAAAGAACCTACAAGGGTGTTTGCGCGCCAAAAGTTTCATCAACAAGAAGGATCGGTTTGGGCTCAGCTTCAAGCCTAATTTTCAGAATGGAAGCTGTAATGGAAAAACAGGGAGGAGCAAAGGAAGGCTAGGTTTAGGGGAGATATTCTGTGGGAACCAATGTGATACATGCATGAGCGGGGTTAAATTACTCATATTGGACAAAAATCTGAATTTGTTCGATGCAAACAATAATGGCCAAAACAATGCACGCACAGGATGTCAAAAACGATGCATCTTGGACAAGAAACTGAATCTGTTTGTGAAGTCTGGAAAGTCAGCTAACTTGCAACGAATTTTTGGATGGGATCCAGGCATTTATGGGTCAACATATCTTCTTAAAACTTGTCCGGCTGCAAATTAGCTTTTCAACGCATCTTGAAACGCCTCAATCGGACATCTGGATCTCAAGATACGTCTATTTTAGCGAAGACAGCGCATGCAGAAATTCCTATACGGGATTAATACGGGATTTTTGGATAATTACGAATTTTCAAGATTTTATTTGATTATTTGTAATTTAAATCAATATAGGATTCTGCAATATCTATTAGGATCAGATTTATTTGACTAGGATTTTATTTTTAGCTTTTATTTATTATTAGAAGTTACTTATCTAATTAGGAGATTAGATTTTTAGCATTTATTTATTGTATTTAATTCCTAAGTTTAGTAGGATTAAAACTTCTCCATGGCCTATATAAAGGAGGCTTCACCCACATTGTAATTCAGATTTCATTGATTAATAAAAGTTCTCTTTGGAGATTTTAGTATTCTTTGAGTTTGCAAGTGTTCGGTAAACTTGTCTAGAAGCCATCTTCAACATAAGATCATCGAGTTCTGTGAGGGAGATCATCTTCACACTCTTGCTTGCCTAGGTAATTGCATCTAGGAGGGTGGGTTAGAGCCGCTTGAGGTTGCTTGCTTAGATAATTACGTCTAAGAGGGTGCCGAGGAAAAAACAACATCAATAATTCACAAGCCATCTTCATCTTCAACCTTCACACCATCTTCCATAATTCCATAAACAAAGCTGGAATTTTCAGATTTGTTTTACCTATCTTCTTCTTAATCTTTTCTCATCTTTTTATTTATATTCTTATTTCTTATCATCTAATCCTTCATCTCGTCTTTCTTTCTTTAAATTTCCAGCATTGAATCTGAAAAATTCAAGAAAATCCCTTCTCTTTTCTCTTGAATTTTCAGATCTGCCCAAACTTCCTTGATTGAGTCTAGAGCTCCTAGTTCTTGCAACAACTTGATTGAAGGCTTCCAAATCCAAGATTGCGCTACTCTATCACAATGACTTTTTTTTGGCATGAAGGACATCTTTGTGTTTGGTGGGATAGTCAATGCCAGTTCTCCCTTGGGCAAAACATTCAACCAAAAGAATCCTCGTTCGAGTTGCGCCTTCATAACTAAATCTCTAACTCTCTCAATTTGGTCGGTGTCCTCTAATAAGGGCGATAGGCACCAACATCTCACTCGCCTTACCTCAACATCCACTCACGTCCTTGACAAGGAAAGAGTTTTGACTCCTCCTCTAAGAAGCATAAAAACACTCTGACAGTCTGAAAGCTTTCGAGCGTTGAACTGTACACATTAACATCTATCGAACGGTCAAACATGTCTCACAACCCCATTGTGCTATTCTCAAAATGACCACTATGAAAATCAAGGTAGAAGGGAAATGGTCCAACATTCTCATTACCAAAGGTTGGGTTCTCCTAAGGTCTCAAAGCCTCGAGCACAACTCTTAACATTATAGGCTAGCATTGTGCTTGATTAGCCCAACCAATTCCCAAGGTACAACTCCCAAGAAGATAAATCTATCCAACCTGTAGAACGTCTAATTTTGGTCACTCTCTAACGAACTAGTCGATCCCGAATCCACTATCTCCGGAAATGCCTTTGAAAAGGGTGATGATACTTCCCAAGTATTAACAAGACTCTTTTTAAGCGAACAAAGGGCCCTCTAACCAACGTGCACCCACTGATCTATTTCAAGAGTGAGTTTTCTGTACTGACATCACAAACATTATTCACATATAATGATGAAGATTCTTTGCCACTACCTCTCCTAACGTATTCGAAGGCTTCATATCGACTACAACGCTCAACGAAAGCACCATTCAGGTGACAGGACGAGGACACATCCTTGACTTTGGCATCATTCAACTAACTCGCGTCTACACAATTTGGGGTGATTGCACCCCCAAAATTACTCCCATCTCGTCCACGATCGTAACCATCCTAGCATCAAAATATTAGACGCACCATCATAATTCCAGTTTTAAGGAGTACGTACTTAATTTAAGGGCTTGTATTCAATAGACACCTTACTAAAACACCTATACCACCCTAGGTGTAACACCCCAAAATATATCTTAAAAGTATATTGCTAAATTGAACAAAGTTCAGTTTGATTAAAGACACCTTTAGAATAAATAATTAAGAAGCTTTGGACGAAAAAGAAAGAAATAAAAGAAAGGTTGCCCACAGTACTAATGACTAAACCGATTAAAATAGTAAAGTTGGTGTTTGCATGCTAAAGGCTATGAAACAAAGGGACTAGGACACTTGTCCATGAGAAAGGAAGATGAATTGTGTGGGAAAGGGGTTCGGCTATTGTAGCTTAGCCTCTCATTCACCCTTTCTCCCTAGTGACCAAAATACAAGAACTTAGTGAGAGTGAGGGAGCTTGAGTTGCCATGGAAGTTTAGGAACTAGCTAATCCATCTTTAATCTTAAATTGTTGGTTGTTTAGCTTGAAGAAGAAAGGTATTTTCATTAGTTCTTTCTTCATAATCAAGCTCGATTTTGAATTATTGTTTGAGGTCTCTTATGTTTGGTAGTTAGAAATATTTTTGGTGAATCTAATATCATGTTTTGAATTCTTGGATGAGTTTGAATGAATTATCAATTCACTATATTATCATGTGTTCATAGTGGTTGTGGTAACATGGATTTGTTTAGGCTATAATCGGTGGAAAAATGTATGATAGGCTTGTGTATGAAATTGAATTGCTTTGAGTAAACATTGTATATAAGTGTGAGCTGCCCTAATTTTCATATATGGGCATGTTCTTGACTGTTCGAATAGGTTGAAAATACTCGGGACTTTTTCTATAATTCAAGGCTGTTTTGAAGCTTGAAAAGGCAGAAATTTGGAAAGTTTAGGGGGGGGGGGGCTGTTTTGTATATAAATAGAAGCTTGAGGGATGTTAAAATATAATTAATCAAGTAGGTCATTGTGTAAACTGTTTTGAGGAATTATGAATGTTGGGGGACTAATTTACATTGAAATAAATGATTAGGGGGCTGCTTGATGAGCATATAAATGAATACCTATAAAAATAAAACATTTTGAATGTGTAAATGTATGTTGAGGGCTGTTAGAATACATTGAAAGTATGCTGGACTAGTTGAGTAGTATATGTATTTATACAGTGGAATTCGAGACTATTTTGTATGAAAAATGAAATGTGTGGGCTGCCTTAAATAGATTAAAAATAGGGAAAACTGTTTTATCATTAGTTGGGACCGTTTTACCACAATAAAACTATATAAGGGACTGTTTTTGAAGGCTCGTGGATGTCTTGAATTGTTTTGTACGTGTATACGTATGAATATGAATTTTGAACTTGATGGTGCCTACATGAGTATATAATGGACTGCTTTGCACACTACATGTATATAAGCAAGATTTTAATGTATATGCATTGTTTCATGATTAGACCAAGAAATAATAGCGGAAGCAAAGTCTAAAGCGGGTAAAGCTGTGGGAGGGCAATCTAGAATAGTAATTTGGGAACAAACCTAGCTTGGAAAGACTGTGAGTGTAGTTTAAAGCCTCATGATAGGTTTGTAGCCTTCCCGAGCATCCTTCCTTGATTTAATTTTTTATCTTTAATTTTGGGCTAAGTTATGCTTTAAATCTAGCTTGGATTCGAGGTAAGTGTTTAAAAATAAGATATTTATGATACACATTATTTGGTTAAGTACTTGGTCACATGGAAAGTTATGTATGTGTTGCTATATGTGATCGATATGATAAATCTTAAGTCTTGACTATTAAACAAATATATGTCGTGGACATGTTTTAAAATACAAAGTATATTCGAAAGCTTAACTTGATTGAAAATGGTTGTTATTCTATGAAATGAGCTATGATCATTGGTTATAAGTATGTAAAATAACGTTCTATTCAGATTCTGATATGATGCGATAACATATGAACTTAGTTTATATGTTGATATGATTATGGACTTATGCTCATAACTAAATTTGTGTATTTGATGAGTGATCTTTCTATATTACCATATGACTAAGAAAGAGATTATAACATTTAGAACTTCTTATGCAAACTACATATATATATAAGCATTTAAAGTGAACAATTAAAAGATATGTTCATTTGATGTTTTGATTGTAACAAGATATATTTGAAGTACAAATTATGTCCGAATGATATATATACATATATGGTTGAACTTGTGAATATTATGAAGTAAGCTTTGATGGCATGATAGTAAGAATATGGAGAAATGCTAATCTTTGTTGAGAATATGACAAGTTCATAACTATATGAATAAGGAGCTAAGCTCAACCCTGATTTTGATAAGATAAGATTATGTGTAAAGCCTTGGTTTCGAGTCATTCATAGGTATAGTTGGCATGCCATAGAGTCCATAGAGCTCGTGTTTTGGGTGGACTACGGTCCTTATTTGGCTATAGTAGGAGGGATGTGTAGTGGCCACTTGGCGACAGTAGGAGGGATTGACCGGTACCGTGAGTACCATTTTGTTTGGCGACAGTTGGTTGGGGATTCGTGTACCTAGGCTGTAATTCGACTCTCAAGGCTATGTTAATACAAATAATGAAGTTTGTTAACCAAGTTCAAGAATTAATTAAATATTACTAGTCAAATAGACTATGTTTTTATTGTGATATGCTTGATAATTTTTATATTAAGAAACAAGAAATTATGAAATGATATATTATGTATCTTTGGCAATAAGTAACTTTTGCCTATGTGTAGCACATTATGTGACAAATAATGCTTATCTATGTTATGTTAGATTAAACATTAATTATTATAAATAACTTTAAGTTTAATATATGCCTTGATTGATAACTTATATGTTAAGTATCATCTATTATTCATATACCAATTTTCTATGTTCAAATGGACTAAGGATTATTTTTGAATAAATTTAACTATACCATGGACTGTTTTGATTGTTTAATTGTGTATATACATGAACAATTGACTATATGATAATTGACTAGAGAGTTGATATGCTAAGTTTATTTACTTATGAAATAAGTAACAACTTTCGAGAAATACTAAGTTTAAATAACTTGTATGAAAAGTAATTATGTCTATGATATGCTATGTCAAGATCGCTTGTGTGACAAGTATCCCTTACTTATAAAATGTTATGGCTTATATGATAAGTATCACATGTCTTGGATACATTAAATTAGATAATTTGCGTGATAAGAACTATGATTTTGACATGCTAAATGTTATGTTTTGAATACCAAATGTTTCATAAATATTACTTGTTATGTTTAAATGCCTTGTATGCCAAGAAATTTATGGCATAGTAAACTATGATTGGCGACTTGAACAACAATAAATTATGTGTTAAAAAGGACTATATTAAAAAGAAAATCTTGAAGATTTATAAGGCAATCCCTGGATTAAAGTGATAATTTGCATGCCATGAAATGTATATGCTTAATCGTTAAGTATGAAGATATGAACATGTATATAATTCCATGTGAACATTTGTTTTGATGCATTTTAAAAGTAAAATAATGGAAATTCATAATCCTAACAAATAAACTATCTAATCACTTATGAGACAAATACACATGATCTTGATAAGATAAGTTTGATGTCTTGTATGCTAAGAAATCTTTGATTTTGATGTGTTAGGCTTGATATCATGTATGCCAAGTATAATTAAAGAATTATTTGATTGCATTTATGTATATACTTGAGTACAAGGCTATGTTAAAAAGAAGTCATGAGGATTCGTAAGATAAACTTTGATATAATGAAATAACTTGCGTAATAGGAAATGTATATATAATTGGTTCACGAATAAAGTTGGTTGCTAAACTCTTGTATGTTATGTTTTGCAAGTATGTATTGGAGTATTCTTGGATATTTATATAAGTACCTGCTAAATATATTTGATAAGCTACTATTGATGTTTTTCAAGACAAGTAACTTATGACTTTGACATGCTATGTTTAATATCTTATAAGATAAGCAACCATGTTCATGATATGATATGTTGGATAACTATACGATAAGTAACATCTTCCATGACTTGCTATGTGGGATAGCTCGTGTGATAGGAAACTATTACTTGATATTCTATGTATGGGTAAACAAGGATATATATATATATATATATGATTGAACAATACGTGTGTGTATACGTACATTTCTGATAGGAATACCTGGCATATACATATATATATATATATATATTTATAAGTTCTTGTTTGTGTATCCTATCTTAAAGTGGCTAACTCCTTGTCCAAGTCTTGTACTTCTTTTAAATAAAAGAAGGTGGTCGTATAGAATTCGACGAAGGATAATTCATTGTTTCATGCTATTAATTATTTTTAAGCTACCTCGCTAAGCCTATGCTTACTCTATCCTTTAATATGCTTTAGGATATGTGGTGTTGGCTTCTCCTGAGTTTGGACTGATCACAATGACCTAATTATGGTTGAAATTAATACCTTAGGAACTCCTATATAGTGGCACATAATTGTTAAGTTGCATAACGCATTTAGACTTCACTTTGGTTATTTGTGTGTAAGCTTGTTAAGTATCCAAGTTGTGTAATCGGCCGTTAATTAATTTTCATGGTTGTTGTTTGCTTATTTGATTTAGTGGTTATATCGAATATCTTTATATGGACCATAAGTTATAAATCCTTTTGATAGAACGCGTGTTGCGAGCTTATACACGAACCTTATTAGGTAATAAACCCTAAATAAAATGGTACAATTATAATAATTAGTTTAAAATTTAAATGAACAAGTGGTTGAGTGTTAAGGAACCTTGTATTTGATTTTTATATGTGATAGATATGAGTAACTGGCTAGAATTGGTTTACGCCTTGGAATAACTTAATCGTAAAAATTATAAAGGCTTATTAACTTTCTTAGTTGATCTATCAGGTTTCATAATAGCTTGAGCTAACTTTAAGAATGATGTTCAATTGTTTGTTTGAAGGTGAAGCTGTGTTATATATAATCTTGAATGCTTGTTTCTGAAAATATATGTTTGGTCGTGTTATGTGTTGCTGAAACAGTATTCTTGGATAATATGACTTGATACTTTTTAGTACAGTCTAAGGTCGAAAAATTATATATATTAAAGATTCATAGTTAACTTTTAAATAACAGTATATGATATACCCTATTTCGTATTTTGCTCCTAAGACAAAATAAAAGAGGGACTAAGTTCTTAATCTTAGTTGAAAAACTTGGGACTAAAATCTGATAGTTGTTAATTTGATGTTATGTGTACTAGTGGTCACTTGAGTATGATTTGTTGACCTAGATAATGTTATAATAGGTTATAATTATCTGTTGTTTATTATTGGAATAACCGAAAATAATTTTTTTTACCCTGAATATTGTATTAAGTGATCATGAACTCTTGAGCCTACGTGTGTTTCCTTTTATATCGTTGTTCTAATTGTTCATGATCGACTGAAAAATCTCTATGAGTTGACTAATTGTATGTTCTTAATTATTTTGTTATCTGATCTAGTTGTTTTCAATTACATAAGCTATCTCTTGTTTGTTTTAGTACACTTCCTAATTTGGTTTGCTTTTAAGCCGGGTTAGGGGTGTTACACTAGGGCTTTCTAGAACCAACTAAACCTAAGCACTGATATCACTAAACCCTCAACCCAAATATCACATTTGGGCCTTAAGCCCAACCTATTACCATAAAATTTCTCAACTTGGTTTAGCCCAAATAAAATACTTTCCAAAAACATTTAAAGCAATGATTATATATATATGATTAAAACGTTACAAAGGAGCTCCAATTTACTTTAAAACATTTTGATACATGTATGGGGGGCTAAAATGATACATTGTAGCCAAAGAGTTGAAGCTGTTTTATAAGTCTGGAATTTCAGCCGACTTGTATCAAATTTTCGTATGGGATCCGGGCACTTCTGAGTCTACATGTCTTCTTCAAACATATTCGTCTATCTCTTAGCTTTACAACGCATCTTGAAACGCATCAATCCGATATCGGGAGCTCAAGTTATGTCCATTTTAGTGAAGACTGTGCGAGCAGAAATCTCTATACGGTTTTATCACGGGAAATATTATTTATTACGAATTTTCAAAAATTTTATTGACTATTTGTACTTAAATTTAATCAAGGATTCTTTATGAAGATATTTAGATTATTTAGGATTAGATTTGTTATTTATTTATTAGTTTTTTAGGTTAGATAAAATATGTTTATTTATTTTATTATTATCTTTATTTTTCCTAATTTCAGTTGAACTCTTCATTTGTAGCCTGTTTAAAGGCATATTTGCTTCACTAATAAGAACAACATCATGAATTTATGAGTTGCAAAAACCTTTGGCCATGGGCCATTTTATTTTCAAGGTAGATAGATTTGCCTTGTTATTTTTCGTATCAGAAGTCTTCTTCAACGTAAGTTCGTCAAGTTCTTGTGATGGAGATCGTCTTCACACTCTTGCTTGCCTAGGTAATTGCGTCTAGGAGGGTGGGTTAGAGGCGCTTGAGGTTGCTTGCTTAGATAATCACGTCTAAGAGGGTGCCGAGGACAAAATATCCTACAACATCTATCTCGTCATCATCCATTCATCGGAGAGATTCGTGCCGTTTGCAGGTGTTTGCCTATTCAATTGCGATTAGGAGGGTGCCAAGGACAAATCTATCCAACACCGCTACCATCAAATTCATCCTATCTCGTTTTCTACATCAATATTATGCTTTATTATTGGTTTGCTGAACTTGGAGTTTAGGGTTTTCTCGGATCATATTAGTGAGTTTGCTAGACTAATTGTGATCTAGAGGGTTCCTAGATTTTGAGGTAATTCTTGGGTTCCTAGATTTTGAGAGTTCCTAGAGTTTGCTAGATTTTGAGGTAATTCTTGTTATCTAGAGGGTTTTCTCTGATACCACTTGTCACGGGGCCATTACCCTCTTCCCAAAAGACATGTCTGATAGAATGTGCAGCGCCACCGTATTTATATCCCAAGACCTCCCTTTTCCTTTCTGATATGGGATTAATGACCCCGCCTTTTCTCAGGCGTGACATTCTCCCCCACTCAACCTCGTGACGCCCTCGTCACGAGCTTCCGCTCTCGTGATGGGCCACCTTGTCACAGTTGTCCACCCTGCCTACCCAACTCATGGGCGCTCGGCGTGAAATCGGGCAGTCAAAGGGTCACTCTGATACCAATTGATACAGAAGCTAGGATCCAAGAATTACCTCAAAATCTAGGAACCCTCTAGATCACAATTAATCTAGCAAACTCACTAATATGATCCGAGAAAACCCCAAACTCCAAGTTCAGCAAACCGACAATAAAGCATGATCTTGATGTAGAAAATGAGATAGGATGAATTTGATGGTGGGGGTGTTGGATAGATTTGTCCTTGGCACCCTCCTAATCTCAATTGAATAGGCAAACACCTGCAAACGGCACGAATCTCTCCGATGAATGGATGATGACGAGATAGATGTTGTAGGATATTTTGTCCTCGGAACCCTCTTAGACGCGATTATCTAAGCAAGCAACCTCAAGCGGCTCTAACACACCCTCCTAGATGCAATTACCTAGGCAAGCAAGAGTGTGAAGACGATCTCCATCACAAGAACTTGACGAACTTACGTTGAAGAAGACTTCTGATACGAAAAATAACAAGGCAAATCTATCTACCTTGAAAATAAAATGGCCCATGGCCAAAGGTTTTTGCAACTCATAAATTCATGATGTTGTTCTTATTAATGAAGCAAATATGCTACAAATGAAGAGTTCAACTTAAATTAGGAAAAGTAAAGAAAATAATAAAATAAATAAACATATTTTATCTAACCTAAAAAACTAATAAATAAATAACAAATCTAATCCTAAATCATCTAAATATCTTAATAAAGAATCCTAGATTAAATTTAAGTACAAATAATCAATAAATTTTTTGAAAATTCGTAATAAATAATATTTCTCGTGATAAAACCGTATAGAGATTTCTGCTCGCACAGTCTTCACTAAAATGGACATAACTTGAGCTCCCGATGTCGGATTGATGAGTTTCAAGATGCGTTGGAAAGCTAAGAGACAGACGAATAGGTTTGAAGAAGACATGTAGACTCAGAAGTGCCCGGATCCCATCCGAAAATTTGATGCAAGTCGGCTGAAATTCCAGGCTTATAAAATAGCTTCAACTCTTTGGCTACAATGTATCATTTTAGCCCCCCCATACATGTATCACATTTAAACATTCAACTTGATTAAATTTCAAAAATAAGAATTACAGACTCCACCACGTAAGGTCCTATGAATACACAACCCACTAAATACAAGTGTCGTACTATAGAAATCTCCACATACTAGAATCTCATTCTAATAGTGCTCTACGATCCCATGAACTGATGATCAGCCTACATACAAAAACAATGATTCTGAAGGTTAAGCATACAAAGCTCAATGGTACACATCTACTCTACTATACTTTTGCTAATCATAAACATAAGTATGCAAGCTAGTACGAGCAATAATGAGAGATAAATAAACATAAGACGCTAACACAAATCGTCTAAACATATGCTCTCATCATAGAAAAACATCATACATGGAACAAAAGGCCCAACCATACTCAGGATCTCACTAGATCATCCAAGCTAAAACACACAAAGTCATAACCACAAACCTAGAGTGAGACTAGGTGTCACACAGCTTCAGTAACGTACACTCTGAGTGAGGCCTAGTGTCATACAGCTTCGGGAATGCACACTCTTTCTCTCTGGGTAAGGCCCGGTGCTACGTAACTTTAGGAACGTACACTCATGCTCAGAATCTCTCATCGAGCATCTTCGAATAAGACGTGGTGCCACACAGTTTCGAGAACGTACATTTGACATCTCTAACCATGGTGTTGCAACACTCTTTTTCTGGGTATCCTGATCCCCAAGTTAACTCAACCAACCAAGTGTCTAGACATAGCATAAACACGATTACCACACAACACACAACATTATCATGATTACCAACCTCTATGGTTTCTTTTAATTATCAAGCCATCACTTAAGTTTACTGTTAACTCCTCAAAAGTACTATTTTTTTATACATATATTACAATGCTTTTGTTTTCCTTTAAGTATATATTTGTGCATTTAGTTAGTAAAATCATTCATTTGCGTTGAGGAGTTAGGGAATGATTCTTTTGCCGAAGTGAAGGGGTGTTTTACTGGTTTTGATGACAAGTTAGGAGTAGGGCAGGCTTGGCAGAGTAGAGCAAGACAGGAGTAAAAAGCCAGAGAAACAGAAGAGAAATATCGAGTTGCGGTTGGAAAAGTTGGACGAGAATTACCAAGCTCAGTTGGCAAAAGATAGAAGTTTGATGACTAGTCAAACAACTATGAATCAAAGATCCAGCCAGCCCTAAAATTCAAATTTAAAAAGAGGATAAGAGGATAACCTGCCTATCTTGGTGCGTAACAAACTTTCAAGATTTAAACCCAACCTAGGGTTTCCATAAGCGCCTATATAAAGGAATCCAGTAAATGAGCAAAAGGTGCTTGGGCTACACTGGAGGCTGAAGCTGCAAGGATAAAGAGAGAGAGGGTAGAGGCAAACTTGTGGTTTGAACTAGGCTGATCACCGAGAGCTCTAGATCCATTAATGGGCTACATCGAAATAACTCCTTCTTTGTTTCTTATCTCTTGAATTTATTTCTAGTTTTTGTGATGATGAATCAAAATGATGATTTGTTGTTGGTTTCCCCATCCATGAACTAATCTTTTACATTGGCTAGGGGTGTTTGCAATGAACGCTTAGTATTTCAGTTTTTAATAATTGAATGCCTTGACATTTTTGTCTATTCTGCTAGTGCTTAATTTTCTTAGATTCTTTGCCAAACGACAATTGGCATTGCATGCCTATTACCCCTTAATATCTTAACAGACTTAGGAGATAATAATTAATTGCCAAGTACTAAGGAGAGAAACTTAGACATAAGGTGTTCATGTAGATGAGCTTACTTTGGAAGTGAATCTACCCGTTAAGAGTAAAGATTAAAATCTTGCCAAGTTAATTATTGAAAAACATCACTATAGACATATAGCGGTTAATCATAATTAACTTAGAGTATTTCCATAGATAGAGGCAATAAAACCAAGGTTGTAAGTTATTAATTGTTGCCTGTACTAGCATGAAATCCAAACATCCTTTGTCAAGCCTTTCAATCATCATTACACTAGTTGTTTGCAAATCAACCTGGATCTTTACTTCAGTTTCCTTTATCATTTTTATTTCTTTAATTCTTTTATTTTTACTCATTCCCTCAATCAATTGCCATCACTTTTATTTTCCAATTCACAAGTATTAATCGTGGCAATTAATTCCTGGACAATCCTTGTGGAGATGATACTCAACTCACTACTATATTACTTACTGACCATGTATAATTGCACGTAAAAGACATATCCTTGGCATTATTTCTTGAATTGACAAAATAATACTTAATCTTTTGCCATGCGATATTTGGTCGAGAAGTTTTTAGCACCATTGTTGGGGATTGCAACTAGATTAATTGTTTGTTTTTACTTGTTTTTGTTTATTTTATTTCGTTTGGTATATGTACAGGAGCATCACTACGAAGGAAGATTTACAATACGACCCATAAATTAACAGAACCCTATGTAGGTTAAGAAGAGAACAACGAGAAAATGCTCGTAACAGGAATGGTGAGCTAGGAAGTGTCCTAAATAATGCCAATAACAAGGAGAAACTGGCAATACCTGTAGTTATACCACCCACTCCTACTATTGCTACTCAGATACCTGAAGAACAACCTAACAGAGAATACCTAGCACCCAACGTAGATGATTTGATGTTGGATTGATTGGTCTAGAAGTAATTATTGCTTACTTTAAGCTTAAAATAATAATGATTTAAATTCTAATGAATGTAGGCCAATTTGATGGATCACCTACTGGAGACCCAAGGCAGCATTTGAATTAATTCATGGAGGTTTGCCAACTATTCCACCAGCCTGATGTGACTGAAGAGACAGTAAAGCTAAAGCTCTTTTCATTTTCCTTGCGAGATAAGGCGAAATTATGGCTTAATTCCTTGCCACCAAGTTCAGTCACTACGTGGTTAAATTTATGCCAGAAATTCCCGCTGATATTCTAGACTTCTCCATTAAATGCCAAGCTATGGATTGAAATCGCTACTTTCAAGCAAGCTGATGATGAAACTTTATGCTATACTTGGGAGCAATTTAAGGATCTGTTGACAAGATGTCCCATGCATGGATTCCCTACTTGGACCTAGATGGAGGTTGTTTACACCGAACTCAATGCTCATGTCAGGTGTAACACCCCAAATTTGCCCTATTTTAGAAAACCCAAATTTCAAAAAAAACCAAATTAGAAACCCTAATTTTTAAGAATTAGGGTTCAAAATCCCTAATTCAGTTAAGGGATTAAATTGATTAAATAGAGAGATGAAGGGCTTAAATCGGAATTTTGTGGCTAATATGTGATGAGGGTAAAGTTTAATACACATTCTTGTGAACCTTAAAGATTCCAAGGGCATGCTTTGCGTTTTAACCATTAAGTTGGGTATTTTGACATGTTTATCAGCTAAAAGAAACTCTAGGACTTAGATTGCTTTTGCCCAGCCGCATATCTCTCTCTCTCAATAACTCTCCCCTCTCCCTCTCATGTTTCGGCGAGCCACCAACGGAAGGTTGGTTGTCGTTTGTGAGCCTCACGTACCCCTCACCGTTCTTCCCTTATCCATGCAAACCAAACTCGGGCCACCCTTCTCTTTTCTTTTTTGTTGTTCGATTTTGACATAAATCACAAGGAAACTGTTCGATTTCCATGCGCCACAGTGAGCTCTACCGTTGAGTTTCGTCTCTGTTCGAGCAAGTGTGTTTTGTGTAAACCTTAAATCCTTATTTTTGGTTTTAAATCAGTGTTTGTTTTGGTGATACGAGCATGAGAGGGGTCAAAATAATCATCTTGGAAAAGAAGTTGAAACTGGTTTGCAAGTCAGAAACATCAGTCAACTTGCGAAGCATTTTTGGATGGGATCCAGGCATTTATGGGTCAACATGTCTTCTTAAAACTTGTCCGGCTGCAAATTAGCTTTTCAACGCATCTTGAAACACCTCAATCGGACATCTGGATCTCAAGATACGTCTATTTTAGCGAAGACAGCGCATTTAATTAATTCATCACGGATTTTTTGGATAATTACGAATTTTCAAGATTTTATTTGATTATTTGTAATTTAAATCAACATAGGATTCTGCAATATCTATTAGGATCAGATTTATTTAATTAAGATTTTATTTTTAGCATTTATTTATTATTAGAAGTTACTTATCTAATTAGGAGATTAGATTTTAACATTTATTTATTGTATTTAATTCCTAAGTTTAGCAGGATTAAAACTTATCCATGGCCTATATAAAGAAGGCTTCACCCACATTGTAATTCAGATTTCATTGATTAGTAAAAAGTTCTCTTTGGAGATTTTAGTATTCTTTGAGTTTGCAAGTGTTCGGTAAACTTGTCTAGAAGCCATCTTCAACATAAGATCATCAAGTTCTTGTAAGGGAGATCATCTTCACACTCTTGCTTGCCCAGGTAATTGCATCTAGGAGGGTGGGTTAGAGCCGCTTGAGGTTGCTTGCTTAGATAAGTGCGTCTAAGAGGGTGCCGAGGACAAAACAACAACTATCAATTCATCACGCCATCTCCACATATTCAAGCTTCCTCCATTGACGCCGCCACCATGAGCAAATCTGAATTTTTAGATTTGTTCTTTATTTTGGTTTGTTTTGTTTTTCTCTTTATTCGAATTTGCGCTACTCTATCACCCACTAGATTCGAAGGAATTTAACCCAAGAGAGTACCGATACGTTACATATCATACCGATACACGAGGAAGCGTACTGGTACTCCCCTCACAACTCTTCCCCCATTTACACTAAGGCGTATCGATACTTTAACCCCAATACCGGTACGCAAGCCCGATTTTTAACTCTAGGTGCGGGTTTCATCTAGAAACCCTGTTTAACCCCTATAGTTAAACCCCAAATCAATTCTACAAGTTATTGTAAAGGTATTAAGTGGGTTTCTACTAATTTTAAGCCTTAGCAACATCAAATCCTCATTTTACCATTAAAGGGGTCAACCCAAAGCTTATCAAACCATAAACATCAAAAAATGCACAAAACTTATTTTTATGAGTTGCAGGAAACAATAGGAGTTAGTAGTGTACTAACCTCGAATTAAAGCTGATGAAGAAGCCCTCAAAGATCCATTCCCGTTCTTCTTCTTCAAGCCCTCACCAAACACCTTCTTCTACCACAACCAACCATTTTTACCTTGGTTGGTAGATCTCTCAAAGCTGAACAAGCTTCCCTTCTTGCCCCAAACGAGATTCTTAGTCAAACTCTCAAAGATTACACCTTTTACTTCAACTTGGGTAGGAAGATGGATATGAGAAAGAGGGAGAAGACAAGGGGAAAAAGGTGACTTCACCCTCCAACTTTTCTGCGGAAAATTAAAGCCCCCATCAACTCTCATTGTCTTTAATTATGCTTTTACCCATTTGCCCTTCTCACTTTCACCTTAGCCCAACAACAAACCCACTACACAAGCCCAAAAGCATTTCTTCAAGCCCAACAAGGCTCTCAAGGCCAAATATATCGACCCAAACGCGAAGCCCATGCCTCAGTTTAACCCAACCCTCGAGTTCTAAAACCTGGGTCGTTACAACGATAATCGATACACAATCTCATTGATCCATCTTTCTTCTTTACAAACAATACGGGTGCTCCCTATAGTGATATACTTGGCCATATAAAACCTCGATTCTGTAATTCTTGTAGTTGTGACTTGAGTTCCCTAAGTTCAACAGGTGCCATACGATATGGTGCCATCGATATGGGTGTTGTACCAGGTAATACGTAAATTCCAAATTCTACCTCTCTATCTAGAGGTAATCCCGATAATTCTTCTGGGAATACATCTGGAAATTCCCGCACCGTAGGTATATCTTCTATTTCTACTTCCTGCTTCACGGTATCAATTTTAGAATTGGAATTTGTTTCACCGCCATCCATCAATATTTCATTTGCATCAGCATCTGAAATAACATTACTACGATGCTTCGACTTCTCACCATGAATAATATTCGTGATCCATCTGGTGCCTTTAAAATTAATCTTTTAAATCGGCACTCCACCACAGCATCATATGCAAATAACCAATCCATTCCCAATATTATTTCGAATTCACAAAACGGTAATTCCATAAGGTCGGCGGGGAGATCCACATTCTGAATTCTAATAGGACACTGACGGCAAATTCTTTTAACCTTAGCACTCTAGCCTATCGGGTTGGTTGCTACCACCTCACTCATAATTAGTTCTACTGGAATGTTTCTTTCTAGCATGATTCTAGAACTAATATATGAATGAGTGGAACCAAGATCAATTAATGCAAAAGCAAGTCTATCAAAGAGTTCAAGCATGCCTGATATCACATCGGGATCATCTTTACTCTCTGTGGTCTTGATATTATATACACGAGCAGGAGCTTCGCCTTTCAGGTTTGATGCAACTTCCGATGCACCTTGGTGAGAATTCCAACCTCGATTCCCTTTATTTCTCTGAGAAGCAGACACCGATTGGTTTTCTTGCAATTCTGGACATGCGCGTTTGAAATGACCCGGCTTCCCACATTGATAACATACTGTCTCCGGTGCATACCAACATTGACCAGCAAGCATGTCTTCTTCCACAAGTTTTGCATTCCGATTGGATCCGAAATTCAACACCTTTAGCTCCACTCGTTCGATTGGGACTTGTTTGGATTTACCAGCAAAAAAATTCTTTACGGACGACATTGATCCAGCTGATCCTTGCTGATGAGATCTTTTACCCCGTTTAGGCCAGGGTAAAACACTAGGACCTCCAGGTCGTTTGGTTGACTGTGCTTTCTTATCAGAAGCTTCTTCCTGCTCCACTCTTTCCATTCCTTTAGCTCGGTTGACTACCTCTTGAAATACAGACAAATCAAGAGCAACCAAGAATTTCTTATACTTCAAATCTAGACCTCCCACAAATCAGGTAACTCTGTGCTTCGTTGTCGGAAGGAACTCCTGTAGCAAACCGGCTAAGCTTATTAAACTCACATTCATACTCATATATAGATCTGCCTGCTTGCTTCAAATTTAGAAATTGATTCTTCATATCCTCGATGAAAACATTACCAATGTACTTGTTCTGGAACTCTTTTAAAAAGAATTCCCAAGTAACTCGTTCTCGAGGAATTTGAGCAGTAATAGTGGTCCACCAAATTCGAGCAGGTCCCATCAAAAGTGATGTTACTCCTTTAAGTTTCCCTTGATCATCACACCGGAAAGTATCCAACATAATTTTAATATCATTTAACCAAAAGTCCGCAGACATCGGGTCTACATCAGAAACACCTTGAAATTCTGATGCCTTCAGCTTCCTTAACTCCCTCGGTACTGATACTGGCTTTTGTCTATTTATAATCTCATCTAATTCCTGTAGGAAAAGTCCACGATCCTGAACCGGCATGTCTTGCTGTCCTTGTGCAGGTGCCTGACCTTGATATTGCTCCTGAGGTACATTCTGATTTACCTCGTTACTCCCACTCTATATAGTGACTTCCCGTTCAAACACATGTCTAGAACCCTGATGGTCCGACATCTGAACATAACACATTTTCAACAGACTTCTTAATATAGAGTAGCATTATTAATTATAGAGTATCGGAGTATCTGCACATAATCATCAGTAATTATGACATCCTAGTGGCATGTATACAATTCTCGCTCATTTTAAACTCAATTTCTATACAGAATCAACTAAACATGTAGATCTAATACCAATAAATGTAACATTCCTTCCCCGTATTCATTACCAAATACGAGTCAGTGATGTTACTAACTAAGGTTAAACCCTTATATTACTTTAGCTTCGAAAACTGGCAGCCTGCACTGCCTTCACTTAAAAATTTATAACAATTTTTATAGACATCGAAAATTTATTCCGAAATTTTCTAATTAAACTAGATTCATTAATATTTCTAATAATATAAATTATTATTCCAAAATCATTACACAAAAATTCAAATAAATTCATACATTCTCGTCACAGCCCAGAATTTTCTGAAATTCTGCTGCCCTGTTTTCTGACCTTCCTTCGAATAAAAATTCATAACGTTTTACATACAACTCGAAATCAGTCACTGTTTGTTTTGTAAGAAACTAGACAAAATTTCCAGTTCATACATATAAGATTCAGCATCTAATTCTAATTGTGGAATTTATGCTGATTTTTCAAACATAATGCTTTTGCGTACATTTCTGGACAGATTTTTAAACTTTCTATCTTAGGACCCATCTTTAGTATAAACTTAGTCCATTATCATTTATAACCATAATATAACTTACTAGGTTCATCATCCATATTATATCAACTATTAACCTACCACATTTGGTAATAAGCTATTACAAACCCCACTAAAATATACATGCCATCTACTACATTTCCAAAAGAAAGGATGGATGCCATTACATTACTATGAGTATGGAGATATACCTCCCAAAATATGAAAGTGATGCTCGGATACTCTTCCTTCGAAACTCCTTTAAAACCTACGCGTGAAATTCATCATACGCTAAGCATATACTTAGTGAGGCAACAACATTTAATTCAAATGTAAATTAACATAGGTATCAATATAAATAAACAACAATGCACATGATCACTTACCATATTATGCTTGCTAGCATATATGACATGATACATATATAATAACATAATACATGATAATAACTTTATTCTTACCATTACCTTTGCCATGTTTATCATCGAGCTTTTAAGCTTTTCATCTTGTTTTTCAATTCATTTAGCCCAAGTATTGATTTAAGGAAATTATGTACACGAGTCATCCCCCTATACTTACTTGAGTATAGTGTATTATTTGCACTTTACTGGAAGTGCTTAGCACCGAAGTGCTTCTGTATACTTACCGGAGTATACAATTAGTAAATAGTTTGCACTTTACTTGAAGTGCTTATAATAAGTTGCACTCTACCAGGAGTGCTAAAATGTTTATACAGTTGTTTATGACTATGGATATCCAACTATACTTTTAATTTCCTATCTCATACATTGGGCTTTATATCAATCATAGTCTCATACATGGCAACATATATACATATTGAGCAATTCATACCCAAGATAATATTCCCTGGTTAATTAGCGATCCATGCATATGTTTCAACCTTTGACATATTTCTAATATATCAAATATATGATAAATGACATAAAGATCATGCATTGCACTCACCTTGACACTTTCAAAAGTATAATTTATACTAGCCTCACTAAGCTCGGTTGCACTTTTTATCTTCTTTCCTCACTTGTTCGATCTCGAACTTGCTTGTTATCTGTATGTACATTGAATACATAACACTAGCAACTTTAAGTACATGTCCAACCTTACTAATACATGTACATACCAAGTTGGAAAATTTAACATTTTCAACCAAGTGCTTATTTACAACAACAATGCTTCCTACACTTAAATTTTACTTCAAATTGCACATTGTAAACAATAATTTGATAATTTCACTTTAAACCCTAAATTTTCTTTCTTAGGGTTTATAAACTAAAATTTGGAAACTTCCACATTTCATCTCCATTTTCAAAAATTTTAATACCAAAATGATCCTTGTATCATAGTAAACAACGTAACCATACTTCTTGAAGATTTTCAAATTTCTCACTTATTTCACCCAATTTGCAAAATTCACAAAATAGTCCTAAAATGATATTTTCTTCAATCCAATCACATCATTCTAATCATTTCCATCATCAAATAAATTTTCACAAAATTTCCCCTAATTTTCTTCTTATAACCGAATTGGTCCCTAAAAGTTTTCCAAGAGATTTTCATCATTTCAAGCATGGAAACAACACTACAATACCATTTGATTGATTTGAGGTCTACTCATTCATATATTTTAAGTGAGCATGCATCATTATTGAATGTTCTTGTTGAGATTTTGGATGTTGGCATGTTGGTAACTAGTTCTTTTGGGGAGACGGTTACAACTAGAAGGTTGTATATGCGTTTTCCTTTGATAGTGCAAGGTCATGAATTTGCTGCGGATTTGATGGAGTTGCTGTTTTATGGTTTTGACGTTATCTTGGGTATGGATTGGTTTTAAGTGAGCACAAGGCGGTGGTGGATTGTGAGTCTAAAAGGATTTCTCTGAAGTTGGCTGATGATTATGAAGTTGTGGTGGTTGGTGAGAATGTGAAATTCTTGTCCAATGTCGTGTCAGCTTCTCGAGCGGAGAGAATGATGTTTGATGGTTGCCAAGCCTATTTGGCTGTTGTTATGAATCCGGAAGCCAAGGGTGTTCGGGTGCAGGACATTCGGGTTGAATGTGATTATCCAAAAGTTTTCCCTGAAGAGTTACCGGGTTTACCTCCGGATAAGGAGGTGGAATTTTGTATTGAGACATACAAAGGTACAACTCCAGTGTCTATTGCTCCTTATCAGATGGCACCGAAGGAGTTGAAAGAGTTAAAGTCTCATATCCAGGAGTTGTTAGATGATGGGTTCATTCGGCAAAGTGTTTCTCCTTGGGATGCTCTGATTCTTTTTATGAAGAAGAAGGATAGATCGATGTGTATGTGCATTGATTATCATCAGTTGAATAAGTTGACGGTGAAGAACAAATATCCGTTGTCGCGGATTGATGACTAGTTTGACCAGTTTCGCGAGGCAGCAGTGTTTCTGAAGATTGATTTAAGGTCGGGGTATTACCAGTTAAAGGTAAAGGATGTGGATGTGCATAAGACGGTGTTTCATACGAGGTACGGGCATTACAAGTTTTTGGTGATGTCATTTGGTTTGACGAATGCCCGTCGGCTTTCATGGACACGATGAATAGAGTGTTGCATGAGTACCTTGATCGATTTGTGGTGGTTTTTATCAATGATATACTCGGGTACTCTTGTACTGAGGAGGAGCATGATCAACATTTGTGGATGGTGCTGCAAGTATTGAAGGATAATCAGTTGTATGCTAAGTTGAGCAAGTGCGAGTTTTGGCTCAAGGAGGTGATGTTTCTTGGACATGTGGTTTCTGCGGAGGGTATTCATGTTGATCCACAGAAAATTGAGGCTATTCTCAATTGGAAACAACCTAAGACCGTATCGGAGATGCGTAGTTTTCTTGGGTTGGATAGTTATTATCGTCGTTTTGTGGAGGGGTTTTCTAGTATCGCAACTCCGTTGACAAAGTTGCTACAGAAGAGTGTTCCTTTTATGTGGAACGAGAAGCAACAACAGAGTTTTGAAAAGTTGAAGGAGGTTTTGACACATACTCCTATGTTGATTCAACCAGAATTTGGGAAGGAGTATGTGGTTTATAGTGATGTGTCGTATGTTGGCTTGGGTTGTGTGCTGATGTAGGATGGAAAGGTTGTGTCCTATGCATCGAGGCAGTTCAAGGTTCATGAGCGCAACTATCCAACTCACGATTTGGAGCTTGTAGATGTGGTGTTTTCCTTGAAGATTTGGCGACACTACCTTTATGGTGAGAAATGTGTGGTTTTCACGGATCATAAGAGTTTGAAATATTTGATGTCTCAAAAGGATTTGAACCATAGGCAATGAAGGTGGTTGGAGTTGCTTAAGGATTCCGACTTGACAATTGAGTATCATCCTGGAAAGGCCAATGTTGTTGCGGATGCGTTGAGTCGTAAGGTAGCGGTTGAGCTTAGGGCGATGTTTGCGAAGTTGAGTGTGACACGGTGATACATGTACGGGGGGCTAAAATGATGCATTGTAGCCAAAGAGTTGAAGCAGTTTTATAAGTCTAGAATTACAGCCGACTTGCATCGAATTTTCGGATGGAATCTGGGCACTTCTGAGTCTACATGTCTTCTTCAAACATATTCCTCTGTCTCTTAGCTTTCTAACGCATCTTGAAACGCATCAATCCGACATCGGGATCTCAAGTTATGTCCATTTTAGTGAAGACTATGCGAGCAGAAATCTCTATACGATTTTATCACGGGAAATATTATTTATTACGAATTTTCAATAATTGTATTGATTATTTGTACTTAAATTTAATCTAGGATTCTTTATGAAGATATTTAGATGATTTAGGATTAGATTTGTTATTTATTTATTAGTTTTTTAGGTTAGATAAAATATGTTTATTTAATTTATTATTATCTTTACTTTTCCTAATTTAAGTTGAACTCTTCATTTGTAGCCTATTTAAAGGCATATTTGCTTCACTAATAAGAACAACATCATGAATTTATGAGTTGCAAAAACCTTTGGTCATGGGCCATTTTATTTTCAAGGTAAATAGATTTGCCTTGTTATTTTTAAATATCAGTCTTCTTCAACGTAAGTTCGTCAAGTTCTTGTAATGGAGATCATCTTCACACTCTTGCTTGCCTAGGTAATTGCATCTAGGAGGGTGGGTTAGAGCCGCTTGAGGTTGCTTGCTTAGATAATCGCGTCTAAGAGGGTGCCGAGGACAAAATATCCTACAACATCTATCTCGTCATCATCCATTCATCGGAGAGATTCGTGCCGTTTGCAGGTGTTTGCCTATTCAATTGCGATTAGGAGGGTGCCAAGGACAAATCTATCCAACACCGCCACCATCAAATTCATCCTATCTCGTTTTCTACATCAAGATCATGCTTTATTATTGGTTTGCTGAACGTGGAGTTTGGGGTTTTCTCGGATCATATAAGTGAGTTTGCTAGATTAATTGTGATCTGAGGATTCCTAGATTTTGAGGTAATTCTTGGATCCTAGCTTCCGTATCACACGGGAAGGTGGGTTGTTGGCTGAATTGCAAGTTAAGCCTACGTTGTCACAGATGATTAAGGCTAAGCAACCGTTTGATGATTATTTGGTTCTCATGTTAAGGACATAGCATATGGTAATCCGACAGATTTCCATTTTGATGATGATGGTGTTTTGTGCTTTAAGGGTAGAATAGTGGTGCCGAATGTTTCGGAGCTTAGGCACACTATTTTGGAAGAAACACGTTCTAGTCTTTTTGCTATGCATCCTGGTAGTACCAAGATGTATCATGATTTGAAGGAAAGGTACTACTGGTTTGGGTTGAAAAAGGATGTGGCTGAGTTGGTTTCCAGGTGTGGTGTGTCAGCGGGTCAAGGCTGAACATCAGTTTCCATTTGGGTTGTTGCAACTGCTAAAAATTCCGGAATGGAAATGGGAGAGAATCACCATAGACTTCGTGATAGGGTTGTCGTTGACACCGACTAAAAAGGATTCCATTTGGGTGATTATTTATCGGTCAACAAAGTGTGCGTATTTTCTGCCAGTGCATACGACGTACACCTTGGACAAGCTAGCGGGTTTGTATATAGCTGAGATTGTGCATTTGCACGGGGTACCAAAGTCTATTGTTTTGAATAGAGATCCGAGGTTCACAACAAGGTTTTGGAGATGTTTACATTAGGCTTTGGGTTCGAGGTTAGGTTTTAGTACCGCGTATCATCCTCAAACGGATGGACAGTCTGAGCATGTTATCTAGGTCTTAGAGGATATGCTGAGGTGTTGTATTATTGAGTTCCAAGGAACCTGGGAGAAGCATTTACCATTGGTTGAATTTGCTTATAATAACAGCTATCAAGCGAGTATTCAGATGGCACCACATGAGGCGTTATATGGTCGGAGGTGTCGTACGCCCTTGTGTTGGGCTGGGATAGGGGAAAAGCATGTTTTCTTGCCACATGTGTTGAAAGACACGGATGAGAAAGTTAAGCTTGTGTGTGAGCGCTTGAAGGCAGCTGCGGATCGGCAGAAATCTTACGCGGATTTGAAGCGTAGGGAAATTGAATACGTAGTGGGCGATCGTGTGTACTTGAAAGTATCACCGTGGAAGAAAGTGATGCGATTTGGACGTATGGGTAAGCTTAGTCCAAGGTTTATTAGATCGTATAAGATCATGGAGCGTGTTGGCCCTATGGCTTATCGGTTGAGATTGCCTCCCAAGCTTGAGAAAGTACATGATGCTTTCCATGTATCTATGCTTCAGAGGTATCGGTCGGATCCTTCGCATGTTATGCCGGTGGAGCATATTGAGTTGAGACCGAATTTATCCTTTGATGAGGAGCCGGTGGAAATCTTTGATTCCAACAACAAGGTTTTACGTGGTAAGACGATAGAACTGGTCAAAGTCTTGTGGCGACATCGAGGTGTCGAGGAAGCAACTTGGGAAAATAAGGCGAATATGTTGGAGCAATTTCCGCATCTTTTTCCTCCAGGTAAATTTTGTGGACGAAATTTATTATGAAGGGGAGATTTGTAACGCCCCAATTTTGGGCCTAGCGGTTTTAAGGCTAGCTAGACGGTCCGATGAATTGGGTTAGAGATTCGAGTGGAATTCGGGAGCAGATATTTTTCTGAAAGATAAAAATATGGAAAAATGTTTTAAAATCCTATTTTAATATATTAAAAATATTGGTGAAAGCAATTTTGGAAAATAAGCTTTGGAAGGGTGACATTTTGACTAGTGACCAAAATGCAATTTTTGAAAACTGTTTTTAAAAGGTGGCTGTTTTGCAAAGAGTCAAAACTTTGAATCTTTAAGGAGATATTTTACCATTTGGTCTAATCTGAGTTTTCTCTTAATTAGGATTATTTTTCAAAGAGTTTTAATTAAAGGAATTAATAAGGATTTAGTTAAATGGTAGTTATTTTTCTAAATCACAATTTGACGTAACTTTCTTTCTCTCATATTTTCTCTCAAAATACTATCGGCCAAACACTCCTTTTCGTATCATAAATTCAAGGTAATGATATTGTTTCTTTATCTTTTGATTTTCTAAATGATTCTTTAACTTGTTTTCTCAAAAATCTTATTGAATCTCATTGTTTTTCAAGAGGAAAACATCCAATTAAGGGGAAACTCACTCATTAGAGGTAAGTTTCCTTCCTCTCCTCTAATGAAAGGTTCTTTACTGAAATTCCCAAGTTCTTGACTCTGTATATATGTTTTCTAATAGATTTTAATTGATTAATTGTGGAATTTTTCTTAATTGAGGGTTAATTGATGGAATCTTGTGATTTTCGAAGTGGATCTGTTTTTCCAGTGTTAAGGATTGATTTCAATCTTATTTTATATGTGTTATATTGTGGATAAGTTGTTTTTAACAATGGAATCCCGAAATTGGTTGAATCTCTAATTGTTAGGTTGTTAGTTAATAATTTTTGGGGTTGTGGTTGGAGTTTAATCATTGCTGGAAGTAAAAGGATGTTGTAAAAGGGTTTTTAGATGTTATTTGATGTAGCTTGATGTATTGAATCGTTATATTATGTTTGGGTTAAGATTGAGAGGTGTTTGAGGTTGATTTCGGTAAATTTTGGATGAGTTTTGAGTGGGCATCTTGAGAGCTGCGGGATTTTGGTTTGAAACAGAGAGTTGGATGCATTTTAATACATGTTTTCTCTAGTTTTGTATGAGCAAAACAGGGGATAATCAAGACGTAGCATCTTGTTGGGAGCTTGTTTCGCGGTAGCATGCAAGGCGAAGTGAAATCGGTGAGTGGAAACGGTCTTAAAAGTCTTTCAAAGGTTTGAAAGTGGTTTTGGAAGTTTAGGTTAAGTTTGAAGCACTTACCTAAGCTTGGAAGCATGTTTCACTCCTTTGCTCTTTAATATCAGTTTAGATATGAGCATGTGTGATTCATGTTTTGATCGTAAACATGGTTTGATTTACTTACTGTAAATGCATGATTTTGAGTACATATGCAGTGGTTTAAAAGTATATGAAATACTAGTGAGCATTGAATTTGATTCCTGTCGGGAATGTAATATTGCTATGGCAATGTGATTTGCATATGTGGGATTTTGTGTAATGCATTGTAAAACAATGAGTAAATGGTTTTGTAAATGATATATTGGCTATGTGACAAGGTGAGAAAACATTCGGATATAGTTGGCATGCCATAGGATAAAGTGCACTATAATATGTTTAAAAATTGATCGTGGTTAAGGGTCCTTGAGGTATAGCGGTCGGCTACTTGGACTATCTTGTTATCACTTGGGTTGAGCAGTCGGTTCCCCTTATTGATGTGAAGCTTGCGGTTGGCAAGGTTGTAAAGTCATGCGGTCGGCATGGGGTAGTCTTGATGATGGTCGGTCATTAAGGGAGATCTGTGTATCCGATGTGTGAAGTTATCGGTCGGTTAACTAAAGATTAGCGGTCGGCTAATCAAGAATAGTGGTCGGCTATCCGAGGTCACTATAATTGCCAATATATGAGAATTCTATTGTTGTATCTATTTTTAATGCTTTGGGATTTAAGCATGATTTTATGTTAAATGTTTTGGAATTCAAGCATGGTTTTGTATAAAATGCTTTGGGGGGTTTAAGCATGTGGTATATACATTGTTTTGCATAGGGTCGATATGCATTGTTTGAGTTGGAATCATTTGAAGTTGCTTGGGCCGTCAGCATGGTTTGAAAACAAGTGTTGGTTTTCAAGGGTTTTAATGCATCATTTTTTAAGAGCATCCTCACTAAGCAAGTGTGCTTACGCTCTCTTTTTCCTAATGATGCAGAGCATTAAGGCTTGGGGCAGCAAAGGCAAAGTCGTAGTGATCCAAGAGGCAAAGAAATTTTGAGTATGAACTCGGTTTATGTTTTCGGTTAATAAGGCAATGTGTTCACCATGGGTTTTGGGATTTATAATTATGTTTTTCCCTAGTTTTGAGCATGTGTAATGCTATGATTTCGGAGTTTGATTGATGTTATTAAGTTTGTTGTGCATCGTTACCCATGGTTGATGTTATGAGGTTGCCTAGGTATGCATCTAGATGGTCTTGCTTGGATGGCATGCTTTGTTAATCATAACATGTTGAATTGGGTGTTGAAGTGATATTGGCTTGATGCTTGTGCTGGTAAATGTCTATTTAAGCACTTTGGAAAGTTTGGTGGAATGTTTTAGGGAGTATGCCTCTAGAGTAACCTTTATGATAGCATAATCATGTTTTGTTGCTAAACCATGGTACAAGTGCTGGTATATGTAATGCTGAATGTTTATATCCATGTATGCAAGTTTCTAGGATCCAAATGCATCTAGATTTGAGTGAAAAATCAGAGAAAAATGACATTACAGGCCTATGTGTACCGATACGCAAGGCACCGTATCGGTACAGCTAGGCAAATTAGGGCGTTCAGGATCGGTACGGGTATTTGAGTATCAGTATGGATAAGCAATTTAAGTTTTGCGTACCGGTACAGGATAAGGTGTATCTGTACGGGAACTCGTTACTGGAAAGTTACTTTTTGGGGAAAAACCCGTGTACCGGAACACCAAGGGCTCGTACTGGTACGACTTTAATATTGTGCCAGCTGACGTGGCATACCGATACGGTACATCGTGTACCGGTATGATTGGTTGCTCCGTATCGGTACGGCTGTGATCGTATCGGTACGGGAGGCAGTTTTTACAGGTAATGTCATGGAAACCAGTTTCTAGTCTCTTGCGTTTTAGTCCCTAAGCATTGTAAATGTAATTGAATGCATATGGATGATCATTTTGACCCGTACGGTATATGAACGACCCCGTACAGATCCTCAACGTACCGATACTCTTTTTTTGCGTATTGGTACAAAAAAGCCTTCCTCAAGCAATAGAACAGTAGTACCGATATACCTCCTAGCGTACCGGTACAGAAAAATGCTACTAGAATTCTCATTAAGCAAGGAGTATCGATACACGCCTAGCAGTACCGGTATGCCACTAACAAACTGTCCCCTTTATTACATATACATACCGATACTGGACACCCAATACCGATACGCGAGCCCAAAATTTCAAAGTCTGGGTTTGGATTTCACCCAGAAATCCTACTTAACCTATATGGTTAAGCCCCAATTTGTTTCTACAAGTTATGGTGAAGTTATTAAGTGAGTTACTACCAATTTTAAGCCTTAACAACATCAAATCCACATTTTATCATTGAAGATCACCCAAAGCATACCCAAACCACAAATACCAAAATCATGCACCAAAGCCTATTTTTATGATTTGCAGGAATTTCGAGGAGTTAGTGGTGTACTAACCTTGGATTAAAACTGATGAAGAAGCCTCCAACTACTCAAACCCATTCTTCCTTTTGAAACCCCTCTAAACATCTTCTTCCACCATTTCGAATAATATCTACCTTGAACTAAAGATCCTTTATGGCTGATCAAACTTCCCTCATCAAACAAAACGAGGTTCCCCTCACAGATCTCTAAGATTCAACCTTTTTGTTTTGATTTTGGGATGGGGATGGGTTTTTGATGAAAGAAGAAGACAAGGGAACATAATGAGGTCATTCCCCCACCCCTTTTGAAAAAAATCATAAAACCTCTCTCTTTTCCATCATCCACTTATTGATACGAGCATGAAAGGGGTCAAAATAATCATCTTGGAAAAGAAGTTGAAACTGCTTTGCAAGTCAGAAACATCAGTCAACTTGCGAAGCATTTTTGGATGGGATCCAGGCATTTATGGGTCAACATGTCATCTTAAAACTTGCCCGGCTGCAAATTAGCTTTCCAACGCATCTTGAAATGCCTCAATCGGACACTGGGTCTCAAGATACATCTATTTTAGCGAAGACAACACATGCAGAAATTCCTATACGGGATTTTTCGATAATTACGAATCTTCAAGATTTTATTTGATTATTTGTAATTTAAATCAACATAGGATTCTGCAATATCTATTAGGATCAGATTTATTTAATTAAGATTTTATTTTTAGCATTTATTTATTATTAGAAGTTACTTATCTAATTAGGAGATTAGATTTTAACATTTATTTATTGTATTTAATTCCTAAGTTTAGTAGGATTAAAACTTCTCCATGACCTATATAAAGGAGGCTTCACCCACATTGTAATTCAGATTTCATTGATTAATAAAAAGTTTTTTTGGAGATTTTAGTATTCATTGAGTTTGCAAGTGTTCGGTAAACTTGTCTAGAAGCCATCTTCAACATAAGATCATCGAGTTCTTGTGAGGGAGATCATCTTCACACTCTTGCTTGCCTAGGTAATTGCATCTAGGAGGGTGGGTTAGAGGCGCTTGAGGTTGCTTGCTTAGATAATTGCGTCTAAGAGGGTGCTGAGGACAAAACAACTATCAATTCATCACGTCATCTCCCCATATTCAAGCTTCCTCCATTGACGCCATCTCCACATAAGTAATTCATTTGGTATCGGATTCAGGTCGTTCTTGAGGATGTCACTGAGCAACGTATTGGATTTTACCCTTTTGGGGAGTCGATGTCATTATTGTTGTCGACTAGATCATTCAGGGTAT
Organism: Hibiscus mutabilis; assembly: GCA_019671005.1. Taxonomy (NCBI): domain Eukaryota; kingdom Viridiplantae; phylum Streptophyta; class Magnoliopsida; order Malvales; family Malvaceae; genus Hibiscus; species Hibiscus mutabilis. Next base: position 12,452,966 of record CM033754.1, read on the forward strand.
GATTGTCCAGATAAGTTTTATTTTCAAGAAAAAATTTTGAGAGATATGTTGTCTGAATTCATGTCTTCTAATGATATTGAAATTCGTGATCCGGAGCATGATCAAGAAATTTGTTCTTCTAAAGAACATGAGGAAGACGATACCATCGAGAGTTTAACCTTGCCTATTGATGAGGAAGAAATTATAAGTAGTGTGTTTGTTTCCAGTGACGAACCTACTAGTACGACCGGCGAAGGTACCTTACAATCAAAAGGTATCATTGAATGTTTTCAGAATTCTATTTATGCTTATTCCTCTTTTAGCATTAATAACAATTTTGAAGATGAGAATGAATTACTTTGCGACCAAAAGAGCAATCGTGATGATCCCAATGAGAATGAACTTGTAAATTACATTGCAAAAAGAGACTCTGCAAAAGGATCCTTCAAGACGTCTTCTCTTCTATGGTACTTTGATGAACTTCCTCGATTTACCGATATAGATTCGAGGGCTAATCTTTTTGATGAGTGGGGGAATGATACGAGCAAGAGAGGGGTCAAAATAATCATCTTGGAAAAGAAGTTGAAACTGCTTTGCAAGTGAGAAACATCAGTCAACTTGCGAAGCATTTTTGGATGGGATCCAGGCATTTATGGGTCAACATGTCTTCTTAAAACTTGTCCGGCTGCAAATTAGCTTAACAACGCATCTTGAAACGCCTCAATCGGACATCTGGATCTCAAGATACGTCTATTTTAGCGAAGACAGCGCATGCAGAAATTCCTATACCGGATTAATACGGGATTTTTGGATAATTACGAATCTTCAAGATTTTATTTGATTACTTGTAATTTAAATCAACATAGGATTCTGCAATATCTATTAGGATCAGATTTATTTAATTAAGATTTTATTTTTAGCATTTATTTATTATTAGAAGTTACTTATCTAATTAGGAGATTAGATTTTAACATTTATTTATCGTATTTAATTCTTAAGTTTAGTAGGATTAAAACTTCTCCATGGCCTATATAAAGGAGGCTTCACCCACATTGTAATTCAGATTTCATTGATTAATAAAAAGTTATCTTTGGAGATTTTAGTATTCATTGAGTTTGCAAGTGTTCGGTAAACTTGTCTAGAAGCCATCTTCAACATAAGATCATCGAGTTCTTGTGAGGGAGATCATCTTCACACTCTTGCTTGCCTAGGTAATTGCATCTAGGAGGGTGGGTTAGAGGCGCTTGAGGTTGCTTGCTTAGATAATTGCGTCTAAGAGGGTGCTGAGGACAAAACAACTATCAATTCATCACGCCATCTCCCCATATTCAAGCTTTCTCCATTGACGCCATCTCCACATAAGTAATTCATTTGGTATCGGATTCAGGTCGTTCTTGAGGATGTCACTGAGCAACGTATTGAATTTTACCCTTTTGGGGACTCGATGTCATTGTTGTTGTCGACTAGATCATTCAGGGTATGATTGTCCAGATAAGTTTTATTTTCAAGAAAATTTTTTGAGAGATATGTTGTCTGAATTCATGTCTTCTAATGATATTGAAATTCGTGATCCGGAGCATGATCAAGAAATTTGTTCTTCTAAAGAACATGAGGAAGACGATACCATCGAGAGTTTAACCTTGCCTATTGATGAGGAAGAAATTATAAGTAGTGTGTTTGTTTCCAGTGACGAACCTACTAGTACGGCCGACGAAGGTACCTTACAATCAAAAGGTATCATTGAATGTTTTCAGAATTCTATTTATGCTTATTCCTCTTTTAGCATTAATAACAATTTTGAAGATGAGAATGAATTACTTTGCGACCAAAAGAGCAATCTTGATGATCCCAATGAGAAGGAACTTGTAAATTACATTGCAAAAAGAGACTCTGCAAAAGGATCCTTCAAGACGTCTTCTCTTCTATGGTACTTTGATGAACTTCCTCGATTTACCGATATAGATTCGAGGGTGAATCTTTTTGATGAGTGGGGGAATGATACGAGCATGAGAGGGGTCAAAATAATCATCTTGGAAAAGAAGTTGAAACTGCTTTGCAAGTCAGAAACATCAGTCAACTTGTGAAGCATTTTTGGATGGGATCCAGGCATTTATGGGTCAACATGTCTTCTTAAAACTTGTCCGGCTGGAAATTAGCTTAACAACGCATCTTGAAACGCCTCAATCGGACATCTGGATCTCAAGATACGTCTATTTTAGCGAAGACAGCGGATGCAGAAATTCCTATACGGGATTAATACGGGATTTTTGGATAATTACGAATCTTCAAGATTTTATTTGATTACTTGTAATTTAAATCAACATAGGATTCTGCAATATCTATTAGGATCAGATTTATTTAATTAAGATTTTATTTTTAGCATTTATTTATTATTAGAAGTTACTTATCTAATTAGGAGATTAGATTTTAACATTTATTTATCGTATTTAATTCCTAAGTTTAGTAGGATTAAAACTTCTCCATGGCCTATATAAAGGAGGCTTCACCCACATTGTAATTCAGATTTCATTGATTAATAAAAAGTTTTCTTTGGAGATTTTAGTATTCATTGAGTTTGCAAGTGTTCGGTAAACTTGTCTAGAAGCCATCTTCAACATAAGATCATCGAGTTCTTGTGAGGGAGATCATCTTCACACTCTTGCTTGCCTAGGTAATTGCATCTAGGAGGGTGGGTTAGAGGCGCTTGAGGTTGCTTGCTTAGATAATTGCGTCTAAGACGGTGCTGAGGACAAAACAACTATCAATTCATCATGCCATCTCCCCATATTCAAGCTTCCTCCATTGACGCCATCTCCATATAAGTAATTCATTTGGTATCGGATTCAGGTCGTTCTTGAGGATGTCACTGAGCAACGTATTGGATTTTACCCTTTTGGGGACTCGATGTCATTATTGTTGTCGACTAGATCATTCAGGGTATGATTGTCCATATAAGTTTTATTTTCAAGAAAATTTTTTGAGAGATATGTTGTCTAAATTCATGTCTTCTAATTATATTGAAATTCGTGATCCGGAGCATGATCAATAAATTTGTTCTTCTAAAGAACATGAGGAAGACGATACCATCGAGAGTTTAACCTTGCCTATTGATGAGGAAGAAATTATAAGTAGTGTGTTTGTTTCCAGTGACGAACCTACTAGTACGATTCAAGATGATCATCAAGTGACAAACACCGACGAAGGTACCTTACAATCAAAAGGTATCATTGAATGTTTTCAGAATTCTATTTATGCTTATTCCTCTTTTAGCATTAATAACAATTTTGAAGATGAGAATGAATTACTTTGCGACCAAAAGAGCAATCGTGATGATCCCAATGAGAAGGAACTTGTAAATTACATTGCAAAAAGAGACTCTGCAAAAGGATCCTTCAAGAAGTCTTCTCTTCTATGGTACTTTGATGAACTTCCTCCATTTACCGATCTAGATTCGAGGGCGGATCTTTTTGATGAGTGGGGGAATGATACGAGCATGAGAGGGGTCAAAATAATCATCTTGGAAAAGAAGTTGAAACTGCTTTGCAAGTCAGAAACATCAGTCAACTTGCGAAGCATTTTTGGATGGGATCCAGGCATTTATGGGTCAATATGTCTTCTTAAAACTTGTCCGGCTGCAAATTAGCTTTCCAACGCATCTTGAAACGCCTCAATCAGACATCTGGATCTCAAGATACGTCTATTTTAGTGAAGACAGCGCATGCAGAAATTCCTATACGGGATTAATACGGGATTTTTGGATAATTACGAATCTTCAAGATTTTATTTGATTACTTGTAATTTAAATCAACATAGGATTCTGCAATATCTATTAGGATCGGATTTATTTAATTAAGATTTTATTTTTAGCATTTATTTATTATTAGAAGTTACTTATCTAATTAGGAGATTAGATTTTAACATTTATTTATCGTATTTAATTCCTAGGTTTAGTAGGATTAAAACTTCTCCATGGCCTATATAAAGGAGGCTTCACCCACATTGTAATTCAGATTTCATTGATTAATAAAAAGTTTTCTTTGGAGATTTTAGTATTCATTTAGTTTGCAAGTGTTCGGTAAACTTGTCTAGAAGCCATCTTCAACATAAGATCATCGAGTTCTTGTGAGGGAGATCATCTTCACACTCTTGCTTGCCTAGGTAATTGCATCTAGGAGGGTGGGCTAGAGCCGCTTGAGGTTGATTGCTTAGATAATTGCGTCTAAGAGGGTGCCGAGGACAAAACAACAACTATCAATTCATCATGCCATCTCCACATATTCAAGCTTCCTCCATTGACGCCACCACCATAAGCAAATCTGAATTTTAAGATTTGTTCTTTATTTTGGTTTGTTTTGATTTTCTCTTTATTCGAATTTGCACTACTCTATCATTTGGTATCGGATTCAGGTCGTTCTTGAGGATGTCATTGAGCAACGTATTGGATTTTACCCTTTTGGGGACTCGATGTCATTATTGTTGTCGACTAGATCATTCAGGATATGATTGTCCAGATAAGTTTTATTTTCAAGAAAAAATTTTGAGAGATATGTTGTATGAATTCATGTCTTCTAATGATAATGAAATCCGTGATCCGGAGCATGATCAAGAAACTTGTTCTTCTAAAGAACATGAGGGAAGACAATACCATCGAGCGTTTAACCTTGCCTATTAATGAGCATGAAATTATAAGTAGTGTGTTTGTTTCCAGTGACGAACCTACTATTACGATTCAAGATGATCATCAAACGACAAACACCGGCGAAAGTACCTTACAATCAAAAGATATCATTGAATGTTTTCAGAATTATATTTATGCTTATTCCTCTTTTAGTATTAATAACAATTTTGAAGATGAGAATGAGTTACTTGGCGACCAAAAGAACAATTGTGATGATCCCAATGAAAAGGAACTTGTAAATTACATTGCAAAAAGAGACTCTGCAAAAGGATCCTTCAAGACGTCTTCTCTTCTATGGTACTTTGATGAACTTCCTCCATTTACCGATCCAGATTCGAGGGCAAATCTTTTTGATGAGTGGGGGAATGATACGAGAATGAGAGGGGTCAAAATAATCACCTTGAAAAAGAAGTTGAAACTGCTTTGCAAGTCAGAAACATCAGTTAACTTGCGAAGCATTTTTGGATGGGATCCAGGCATTTATGGGTCAACATGTCTCTTAAAACTTGTCCGGCTGCAAATTAGCTTTCCAACGCATCTTGAAACACCTCAATCGGACATCTGGATCTCAAGATACGTCTATTTTAGCGAAGACAACGCATGCAGAAATTCCTATACGGGATTAATCGGGATTTTTGGATAATTACGAATTTTCAAGATTTTATTTGATTATTTGTAATTTAAATCAACATAGGATTCTGCAATATCTATTAGGATCAGATTTATTTAATTATGATTTTATTTTTAGCATTTATTTATTATTTGAAGTTATTTATCTAATTAGGAGATTAGATTTTGGCATTTATTTATTGTATTTAATTCCTAAGTTTAATAGGATTAAAACTTCTCCATGGCCTATATAAAGGAGGCTTCACCCACATTTTAATTCAGATTTCATCGATTAGTAAAAAGTTCTCTTTGGAGATTTTACTATTCTTTGAGTTTGCAAGTGTTCGGTAAACTTTTCTAGAAGCCATCTTCAACATAAGATCATCGAGTTCTTGTGAGAGAGATCATCTTCACACTCTTGCTTGTCTAGGTAATTGCATCTAGGAGGGCGGGTTAGAGCCGCTTGAGGTTGCTTGCTTAGATAATTGCGTCTAAGAGGGTGCCGAGGACAAAACAACAACTATCAATTCATCACGCCATCTCCACATATTCAAGCTTCCTCCATTGACGCCACCACCGTAAGCAAATCTGAATTTTTAGATTTGTCCTTTATTTTGGTTTTTTTGTTTTTCTCTTTATTCGAATTTGCGCTACTCTATCACAAGTCATTTCATACCCCAACTTTGGCACTCTAGCTCGAACACCAAGGAACACATTGTATTTACACGACCAACCCATACCAAGGATAAGTCTAACAAGTCCATAGGGACTATTACTCTCAATTCATATTCACCACCTACGTTGAAACCCTTACCTGCTAGCACTTACAAATCCAATAATTTTAACCAAGCCAACATAATTTCTTGAGGAACTTAACACAAATCTCACACAACAAAATCATTGTCATGGTAGGAACAAGAAATCAAATTGTTATCAAGGGAGCGACTGAAAATCAAATATTCTTGGCAGCAAGGTTATCATCCTTGGCCTGAACAACAGGCCATCTAGCAAAAGCTTGCACGTCAACTATGGCGGTGAATCCCTCGTAACCACTACCTTGATACCTCAACAATGCCCTAGCACCACCTCATAAGGAACTCTGACTATGCCAAGAAGGAATCAACCTAAGAGGCCGAACTGATAAACACTCATCCAAAATTGGACAATCCTTTGCCATGAGACCCGAGGTGATACGAGCATGAGAGAGGTCAAAATAATCATCTTTGAAAAGAAGTTGAAACTGCTTTGCAAGTCAGAAACATCAGTCAACTTGTGAAGCATTTTTGGATGGGATCCAGGTATTTATGGGTCAGGTCAACATGTCTTCTTAAAACTTTTTCGCCTGCAAATTAGCTTTCCAACGCATATTGGAACGCCTCAATCGGAAATCTGGATCTCAAGATACGTCTATTTTAGCGAAGACAACGCATGCAGAAATTCCTATACGAGATTAATACGGGATTTTTTGGATAATTACGAATTTTCAAGATTTTATTTGATTATTTGTAATTTAAATCAACATAGGATTCTGCAATATCTATTAGGATCAGATTTATTTAATTAGGATTTTATTTTTAGCATTTATTTATTATTAGAAGTTACTTATCTAATTAGGAGATTAGATTTTAGGATTTATTTATTGTATTTAATTCCTAAGTTTAGTAGGATTAAAACTTCTCCATGGCCTATATAAAGGAGGCTTCACCCACATTTTAATTCAGATTTCATTGATTAATAAAAAGTTCTCATTGGAGATTTTAGTATTCTTTGAGTTTGCAAGTGTTCGGTAAACTTGTCTAGAAGCCATCTTCAACATAAGATCATCGAGTTCTTGTGAGGGAGATCATCTTCACACTCTTGCTTGCCTGGGTAATTGCATCTAGGAGGGTGGGTTAGAGCCGCTTGAGGTTGCTTGCTTAGATAATTGCGTCTAAGAGGGTGTCGAGGACAAAACAACTATCAATTCATCACGCCATCTCCACATATTCAAGCTTCGTCCATTGACGCCACCACCATAAGCAAATCTGAATTTTTAGATTTGTTCGCTATTTTGATTTGTTTGGTTTTTCTCTTTATTCGAATTTGCGCTACTCTATCATTTGTAAAAATAAAATCCTAATTAAATAAATCTGATCCTAATAGATATTGCAGAATCCTATGTTGATTTAAATTACAAATAATCAAATAAAATCTTGAAAATTCGTAATTATCCAAAAATCCCGTATTAATCTCGTATAGGAATTTCTGCATGCGTTGTCTTCGCTAAAATAGACGTATCTTGAGATCCAGATTTCCGATTGAGGTGTTCCAATATGCGTTGGAAAGCTAATTTGCAGGCGAACAAGTTTTAAGAAGACATGTTGACCTGACCCATAAATGCCTGGATCCCATCCAAAAATGCTTCGCAAGTTGACTGATGTTTCTAACTTGCAAAGCAGTTTCAACTTCTTCTCAAAGATGATTATTTTGACCTCTCTCATGCTCGTATCACGAGGTCCGACACTCATAACAAATCCCCCAAGTAAGGAGCATACCCCAAGGTGATTTCAACCACAACGCTCACAAACAGGTGGAAAAGACACTAGGACTGAATCATCAACACTCCCCGTTATAATAGAAACCGAGAAGCCCCTACGAACCCTTAATCTAGATTTTTGACCAACCTTCAGTAGCTAATCTGTAACAACTCTCTTTGATCCCCTCAAAGCACAAAGCCTCTCAACAGAGCCTGAGAAGAATCTTATGATGTCTTGGGTCCCCACAACACGGTCTATAGAATCCTCAAACTGACTCAATATTGGCTCTAAAGTCGTTCGAGTGTCTTCACACTAATGACTAACTGAGAAAATGTCTCAAGAGAACCCGTTGTCCCATGCATCAATATGTCAACCTTGAATCCAAGTCTAAACCTCAACAACTTTACCCTTCGATAGCAACAAACTCTAGGCATAACGGCATAACCGTAGAAAATCTTACTCATACTCAACATCGTTCTGACACTTTGAACTGACTACAAGAATTGATCTCTCATCTCCTTCATAAGAGCTTCACTAATGTACTTTTTCCTGACTCATCCAAGGAAACATCCCAGGTTGAGAATACTGGTTGTGGTCCTAACTCAACGGTCTCTCTCCATTCGTATGCATTGCCTTTTAGAAGAAAAAAAAAACAATACAATCAAGATCCCTTTAAGACTACTTGATACATGCAAGAGCGGGGTTAAATTACTCATTTTGGACAAGAAGCTGAATTTGTTCGGTGCAAAAAATAAAGGCCAAAACAATGCATGCATAGGAGGTCAAAAACAATTCATCTTGGACAAGAAACTGAATCTGTTTGTGAAGTATGGAAAGTCAGCCAACTTGTGACGAGTTTTCGGATGGGATCTAGGCATTTTTGGGTCGAGTTTTCTTCTAACAAATTGTCCATTATTCAGTTATCTTTCCAGCACATCTTGAAACACATCAATCGGACATCGGAAACTCATGATACATCAAATTTACTGAAGACTGCGCATGCAGAAAACTGGATACGGGATTATTACGGGATTTTATAAAATTCAGCCCAAAAGCTAACATATAAGGCTTTGGACGAAATAAACTTAGCCCAATGTATTTACTATCATTTAAATTGATGTTTTTAGGGTTTTATATACTTTAGGAACCAGCCACCCTTCTCTTAAGCCGTTAGATCAAGTCCAATTTAATGGACCAGATTTGTTTGTTGATTTTATTCATTCTTAGCTTTAGGTTAAAGCCATCCTTCATCTATAAAAGGATGATGCTCTCTTCTTCTTCTTTTTTCAGATTTTCTTTGATTTATGAAATATTTAGTGAGTTTGTTTTTGCAAGTGCTGATTACTTGTGCCTTCGAAGTCTTCTTCAACATAAGTTCGACGAGTTCTTGTGAGGGAGATCATCTTCACACTCTTGCTTGCCTAGATAATCTCTTCTAGGAGTGTGGGTTAGAGCCGCTTGAGGTTGCTTACTTAGATAATTGAGTCTAAGAGGGTGCCGAGGACAAAACAACATCAACAATTCGCAAGCCATCTTCATCTTCGACCTTTACACCATCTTCCATAATTCCACAAACAAAGCTGGAATTTTCAGATTTGTTTTACTTATCTCTTTCTCAATCTTTTTTAATTTTTTTATATTCTTATTTCTTATCATATAATCCATCATCTTGTCTTTCTTTCTTTAAATTTCCAGCTTTGAATCTAAAAACTTCAAGAAAATCCCTTCTCTTTTCTCTTGAATTTTCAGATCTGCCCAAACTTCCTTGATTGAGTCTAGAGCTCCTAGCTCTTGCAACAACTTGATTGAAGGCTTCCGAATCCAAGATTGCGCTACTTTATCACTACTTCACATCTACCTTAGATCTCTCTGAGTGTCTCATAACCATCGATCTGATTGATCGGGTTATCCCTTCCTAAACCTTCACTATCCTTGGAATCATAACACTAATGCCCCTCTCATTTAAGGAACATGGCTCTCTTCATGACTTTCCTGGTCGTTCCCCGTGCCACCTAACCCAAACTAGTCTGAACCGCATTAAGAAAGTGGTAGTTCATCATTACCTTTACCATTGGTTTGGTTCCCCCAGAACCTCGAAGCTTCCAACACTATGCTTGACATCTCAAGCTAGCTATAACCCCCTCGACCCGGCCTAGACGCTCGACCAAACCGAGCAAGCTACATTAGGTTTGCCGAAGCAAACCGAAGAAAGATTATAAAAACCAGTCCATTTTTTTCTTTTATCTTGTCTAGATGCATATTATTAATTCTAAGTGATCATGCTTGTAGCGGGTGAAGTTACAAAGGAAACGGACCTCAGAAAGGCAACCAATTGCATACATTACATTTTAGGGACCAAAATATAAAACTTGTAAATTAAAGGACCGTTATTGAAATTAGGGTTACCAATCCTCAATTAGTCAGATTACATGCATGCATGTCAATTCTCAGCTCAAACCGACCATTCAAACCCATTTAATTGCATGTACAATATTCAGGGACTAAAACATAAGAAAATAGAACCTTTAAAACACACTTTAATTGAATTAACAGCTACCCATATCGATACACGGGCAACTGTATTGGTACACCTGTGCATTTTCAAAATTCCAGATTCCAGTAGTTAAAACCCGTATCGATACACTTATTTGAGTTTCAATATGCTATGCCTTAGAAACACAAACCCGTATCGATACGGTCACACGCGTATTGATACGCTTTGCCTAAAAACACTGACCCGTATCGATATGGTCTTACGCGTATCAATACACTATGCCTGAAATCATTGACCTGTATTGATACGGTCTCACGCGTATCAATACGCCCTAGCTTGTAAAGTTCAAATTTGCTGGTTTAACATACATTTATGGATACCAAAACACTTAAACATGCTTCTAACATTCATAAAACATTACCAAGGATCGATCCTAACCATAATATCACAGAACCATCCTCAACTCATGGCAATCATGCTTTAAAGGTAAACTATAGGCATTCTTCCTAAAACCACATTTCCAATTATACCAAAAACACTCAATTGAACACTTTCCAGCATATGATACATGCTAACACCTCAATAGCATCAAATCCAACAAACTAGAGTCTTCAAAACATGACAATCAATCAAGACTAACTAGATGCATACCTAAGTGATTGCTTAGCCTCAATCATAAGAAAAAATCAACATGTTTGTCAACATCAATCAAGCTCCAAAACACATCAATAATCATGCTAAAAAACTAGGGGAAAATAGAATTACAAATCCCACAAAATATGGCAAACACATTACCTTATTAACCGAAAGTAAAACCGAGTTTCATACTCAAAGATAGTATAGATCTTGGATCGCCTTTTTGCCTTGCCAATGCTGCCCCCAAACTCTAGTGCTCTGCATCATTTAGGAAAGGAGAGCGTAAGCACACTTGCTTAGTGAGGATGCTCATAAAAACAATGATGCATTTAAAACCATTTGAAATCCAAAACCACTTGTTTTCGAAACATGCTTAACGACCAAAGCATTTTCCTTATTTTTGACCGAAACATGCATAACGATCCTTATGCAACATCATATATAAATCCCATGCTTAACGAGTGAAGCATTCTCATTGATTCCAAATCCAAACATGCATATCGACCATATGCAAAAATCATTTATAAATCAAGTGCTTAAATCATTAAATCATACTACCATGCTTAAATAATACTACCAAGCTTAAATCTCAAAGCATTAAATCATATTACCATGCTTAAATCCCAAATCATTATAAAATAGGTTCAACACATGAATTATCATATATTGGCAATTATAGTGACCTCGGGTAGACAATCCTCTACCCTTGGATAGACAATCCTCTATCATTGGATGAACAATCCTCCATCCATACATCAGATACACGGATAACTCATGATGGACAATCCTCCACCATACTCATACCATGCCAATCCGCATGATTTACCCTCACGTAGATTAGCCAATCCGCATAACCTCTAGTGAGAACCAAATAGTCCGAGTAGCAAATTCGTTATACCTGAAGGACCCATGGACACTATCGATTTTAAATATATATTATAGTGCACTTCAATCCTACGGCATGCCAACTATATTTGAATGTTTTCTCATCATGTCACATAGCTAATATATCATTTACAAAACCATTTATTCATTGTTTTATAATGCATTATACAAAATCACCACATTATGAAAGCCACATTACCAAAGCAATACCACATTCCCGACCGGAATGAAAACTAATGCTCACTAGTATTTCATATACTTTTAAACCAATGTATATGTACTGAAAATCATGCATTTACAGTAAGTAAATCAAACCATGTTTAAAACCAAAACATGTAATCAACCATGCTCATATCCAATCCGATATTAAAAAGCAAAATGAGGGAAACTTACTTCTGAGCTTAGGTAAGTGTTTCAAGATTATCCTAAATTCCCAACATCATTTGCAAACCCTTTAAAGGCATTTAAAACCAGCTTCCACTCACTGATACACCTCGCCTTGCTCGCCAACGCAAATCGAGCTCCCAGCAAGCAACGTAAAACGTTATGCAACTTTGTCTCGATCGTCCCCTATTTTAACCACATAAAACTAGAGGAAAAATGTATCATTATGCATCCAAACCATTGCCTACAAGCAATTACCTAAACTCACAAGTTGCCCACTCAAAACCCATCCGAAACTTATCGAAATCAACCTCAAACACCTTCCAATCTTAACCCAGGCACAATACAACGATTTGATACATCAAACCTCATAAATTATCATCTAATACCTTTACAACATCATTTCACCTCCAGCAATGAATAAACTCCATTAACATCACAAAAACCCTTAACTAACAACCTTAAACATTAGAGATTCAACTAGTTTCGGGATTACAATGTTTAGAACCTTCCATTAACATTATTACACACCAAAATCATGACCTAATCTGATCAAGAAATCAGCAAAACAGATCCAATTCAAAAATCTATCAATTTCCCCATTAAATCACAATTAAATCAATTTTCCATAATCAAACTATCAAAACACATTAGAAAACAATTGTAAAGGATCAAAACTTGGGAATTTCAGTAAAGAACCTTTCGTTAAAGGAGAAGAACGAACATTACCTCTAATGGATGCATTCTCCCTTAATTGGATGATTTTACATGAGAAAACAAATTAAAACAATAAGGTTTCGATGAACAATCAACAAGAAATCATTTGAAATCAAATTATTAAAGAAAACATGATTTTACCTTAAGATTTAGAAGAAGAGAATGGTGTTTGGCTGGAGAGATTTTGAGAGAAAAGACTTTGAAAGAAAGTTAGTTACGTGATTTTTGTTTAAAGAATTAATTATCAAATTAATTCTCTCCAACCTATTTATATTTTCCAAAACCACTTTAAAAATAGCCAATTAAGGGATAAAGTCTAAGATTAGACTTTGGGGAAATAGCTCCTTAAAGATTCAAAATTTTGACCCTTTTACAAAACAATCACTAAAAATAGTTTTTAAAGTTTACATTTTAGTCACTAGTCCAAACTGTATGATTTCCAAAACTCGTTTTCCAAAATTGATTTCACCAAAATCGTTAATATATAAAATAATGATTTTAGAACATTTTCCATATTTTTATCACCTTCAAAAATATTTAATCTGATTTAATCCCGAAACTGACTCGAATCTCTAATACCGGTCCACTGGACCCACAAAACAAACCCCAAAACATCTAGACCTAAAACCAGGGCGTTACAACTCTCCCCCACTTAATAAATTTCATCCTCGAAATTTACCTGGAGGAAATAAATGCGGAAATTACTCCGACATGTCCACCTTGCTTCACTAGTGGCTTCCTCGACACAACGATGTCGCCACAAAATCTTAACAAGCTCAATCGTCTTGCCACAAAGAACTTTACTAATGGATTCAAGGATTTCCATTGGTTCCTCAACATAAGATAGGTCCAACTCAACTCAATATGCTCCACTGGCATAACATGCGAGGGATCCGACCGATACCTACGCAACATCGATACATGGAACACATCATGCACGGTGACACTTTCAAGAACACACGATCACCAACCGCATATTCAATCTTCTTACGCTTCAAATCCGCGTAAATTTTTGCCGATCCGCAGCCGCTTTCAAGCGATCACACACAAGCTTTATCTTTTCATCTGTGTCTTTCAACACATCCGACAAGGAAACATGCTTTTTCCCAACCTCTGCCCAAACACAAGGGCGTACGACATCTCCAGCCATACAAAGCCTCATAGGTGCCATATGTATACTCTCCTGATAGCTATTGTTATAAGCACACCCAACCAAAATAAATGCTTCTCCCAGGTTCCTTGGAACCCAATGAATACAACACCTCGACATATCCTCCAAAACCTGGATAACATGCTCAGACTGTCCATCCATCTAAGGATGATATGCGATACTGAATCTCAACCTCGTACCCCAAAACCTAATGCAAGCACTCCCAAAAACTTGCTGTAAACCTCAGATCTCCATCCGAAACAATGGACTTAGATACCTCGTGGAAACGCACAAACTCAGCGACATATAAGCCCGCCAAGTTATCCAAGGTATACGTCATATGCACTGGCAGAAAATGCACACATCTCGTAAACTGATCAACAATCACACAAATGGAATCCTTTTTAGCCGGTGTAAACGGTAACCCTGACACAAAATCCATGGTGATTATCTCCTATTTCTATTCCAAAATTTTCAACAGTTGCAACAACCTAGATGGAAACAGATGTTCAGTCTTAACCCGCTGACACACCATACACTTAGAAACAAATTCTGCCATATCCTTTTTCAAACCAACCCAATAGTACACTTATTTCAACCCACGATACATTTTGGTACTACCGAGATGCATAGCAAAAGGAGTAGAATGTGCCTCTATCAAAATAGTGTACCTCAACACCAAATTATTTGGCACCACTATTCCATCCCTTGAAACGCAAAACTCCATCATCATCAAAATGAAATTCCATCGAATTACCATCTGATATGTCCTTAACATGCGAAACCAGAGAATCATCATACAGTTGTTTAGCTTTAATCATTTGTGACATCGTCGGCTTAACTTGCAACTCAGCCGATAACCCACCTTCTTGTGTCACACTCAACCTCGCAAACATAGCCCTAAGCTCAACCGCAACCTTATGACTTAACGCATTCGCACCACATTAGCCTTTCCAGGATGATACTCGATCGTCATAATCCTTAAGCAACTCCAACCATCTACATTGCCTAAGATTCAAATCCTTTTGAGACATCTAATACTTCAAACTCTTGTGACCCGTAAAAACAACACACTTTTCTCCATAAAGATAGTGTCTCCAAATCTTCAAGACAAACACCACAGCCGCAAGTTCCAAATCATGAGTCAAATAGTTTCGCTTATGAACTTTCAGCTGTCTCGATGCATAGGTCACAACCTTACCATCTTGAATCAGCACACAACCCAAACCAACGTAAGACGTATAACTATAAACCACAAACACTTTCCCTGACTCAGGTTGGGTCAACACAAGAGCATGTGTCAAGACTTCCTTCAACTTCTCAAAACTATGTTGTTACTTCTCTGTCCATACATAAGGAACATTCTTTTGCAACAACTTCGTTAACAGTGTCGCAACACTAGAAAACCCATCTACAAAGCGACGATAATAACCAGCCAACCCAAGGAAACTATGAACCTTTGATACAGACTTAGGTTGCTTCCAATTGAGAATAACCTTAATTTTCTATGGATCAACATGAATACCCTCTGCGAAAACCACTTGACCAAGGAACATCACTTTCTTTAGCCAAAACTCACACTTACTCAGCTTGACATACAATTGATTATCCTACAAAACCTGCAACACAATCCGCAGATGTCGATCATGTTTTTCTCGATACGAGAGTACACGAGAATACCATCTATCAACACCACCACGAAATGATCAAGATATTCATGGAACACCCTATTCATCATATCCATGAACATCGCCGAGGCCTTCGTCAAACCAAACGGCATCACCAAGAACTCATAATGCCCGTACCTTGTACGAAATGCAGTCTTATGCACATCCACATCCTTATCCTTTAACTGATAATACCCTAATCTCAAATCAATCTTAAAAATCACCCTCGCTCCACAAAACTGATCAAACAAATCATCAATCCTCGGTAAAGGATACTTATTCTTCACCGTCAACTTATTCAGTTGTCGGTAATGAATGCACATACGCATCGAACCATCCTTTTTTTTCACAAAAAGAACTGGAGCACCCCAATGAGAAACTCTCGATCGAATAAAACCATGATCCAACAACTCTTGAAGCTGCGTCTTCAACTCTTTCAGTTCCTTCGGTGCCTTGCGATAATAAGCAATGGAAACAAGATTCGTACCCGAGTAGGTCTCAATACCAAACTCCACCTCTCTGTCCAGTGGTAAACCCGATAACTCTTTAGGAACCACCTCCGAAAAATCACAAATAGATCGAATGTCCTACAGCCGAACACCCTTAACTTCCAGTTTCTTCACGATAGCTAAATAAGCTTGATAACCCTCCTTGCATTATCTTTTCCGCTTGAGTATCCAAACAATATTGGACAATAATTTCACATTCTCGCCAACCACCACAACTTCGTAATCATCAGCTAACCTCAAGAAATCCTTTTGGATACACAATCCATAACCGCCTTGTGCTCACTTAACCAATCCATGACCAAAATAACGTCAAAACCATGGAATGGCAATTTCATCAAATCTGCGGCAAACTCATGACCTTGCACTACCAAAGGACCACGCTTATACAACCTTCTAGTCCTAACCGTCTCCCCAAAAGAACTAGTTACTAACACTTCGTCGGCCTCCAAGAAATTATCCATAAGTGTGGACATATGTATGCATGATTCCTTATATGTCATCCTAGATGTCTATACATATGGATGCAAAACTTCTAATGTCATGCCCAAAGATGTGTGCATGTACTAACATATTTAAATATATACATATAAGTGTTTTTGCACGTGCATGTTCAACATCCACACTTATAATATTCTCGGTACCAATATTCCCTCCAACACGTCGAAAATAGTCTAGCAACCCTTAGTTGTTGATCAGAACTCTTTCTCGGTACCACAGTACACGAGAAAACCACCACTCCGGCCACTACCCAAAACCAGGCATTTAGAGAATACCCAACACATCATCATCTTGAATGTCACTAGCACATTCGACGCTTCCACAAATAGCCATATAGGGCAACGGTCTAAAACCCAACTAGTTATAACCACGCTAGAGCCTCAGAAAAAGACTCTCAGGTGAACTAACTTCACCTCATGCTCGACCACTGACATGCCACCCTGCGATAATGACATAAACTCTCGCTTCCTCACATCCAGGTATTGAGGACCAAGATACTTCCTCTTGAAAGCTCTCTAAAAGAACTCCCAAGTCACATCCACCTCTGGGACATCCGCAATCGTGGTCACCCACCAGTGATAAGCAATCACCTTGCAACAAGGACACAGTGCAACCCAACTTGCACACATTGTTGCAATCCATCCGATTCAAGATACGGATTATCTTTTCCAACCATCCCTCGACTGTTTCAGGGCTCAGACCCCTAAATTCCTTGCCTCCCAAACTATAAAGACGCTCCAAGTTAAATTTTGATCAACCACTACAGCAGGTGTCGGTGCTTGCACTTGCACTCCAGCCATCGCTGCCCGAAAAGCTCCCCCAATCGCTTGGATCAACAGAGTCAAATCCCTAAAAACCGGCCCTTGTAGAGCCTGGGGTACACCACCTACCCTAGAATCAATAGGAGGAACCAATGGAGGAGTAAGAGGTAAGGTACTACGAGGATTTCCTCCATCATTATTATTCTACCCAGACCCGACATTACCAGCTGTCGAACGAGTCTCACATCAAGCCATGCAAACAAAAGCATTAAAAAATTTAAGTTAGGCTAGCATTAGGCAAAAGATCCAAGACAACCTTATAAAACATTTTAAAACCTCGGTATTAGGCAATGTGCTCCCAATTCATACCCCAACATGATATAAAATAATTACCGTACATATACACAATCACCGTGCTTACAAACAATAACAATAAATCTAACAACAACATCCTAACCTGTTCTAACCTTGCTCTAGTACCACCAAATGTAACCCCCTCGACCCAGCCTAGACACCCGACCGAACCGAGCAAGCTACATAAGGTTTGTCGAAGCAAACTGAAGAAAGATTACAAAAATCAGTCCATTTTTTTCCTTTTATCTTGTCTAGATGCATATTATTAATCCTAAGTGATCATGCCTGTAGTGGGTGAAGTTACAAAGGAAACAAACCTCAGAAAGGAAACCAATTGCATACATTACATTTTAGGGACCAAAACATAAAACTGGTAATTTAAAGGACTATTACTTAATTAGGGTTACCAATCCTCAATTAGTCAAATTACATGCTTGCATGTCAATTCTCAGCTTAAACCGACCATTTAAACCCATTTAATTGAATAAACAACATTCAGGGATTAAACGTAAGAAAACAAAACCTTTAAAACACACTTTAACTGAATTAACAGCTACCCATATCGATACACAGGAAAGTGTATCGGGACACCTATGTATTTTCAAACTTCCAGATTCCAGTAGTTTAAACATGTATCGACACACTTCTTCGAGTATCAATACGCTATGCCTAGAAACATGATAAAGTAGCGCAATCTTGGATTTAGAAGCCTTCAATCAAGTTGTAGCAAGAACTAGGAGCTCTAGACTCAATCAAGAAAGTATGGGCAGATCTGAAAATTCAAGAGAAAATAGAAGGGCTTTTCTTGAAAATTTCAGATTCGAGGCTGGAAAATTAAAGAAAGAAAGACAAGATGAAGGATTAGATGATAAGAAATAAGAATATAAATAAAAAGATGAAAAAAGATTAAGAAGAAGATAGGTAAAACAAATATGGAAATTCCAGCTTTGTTTATGGAATTATGAAAGATGGTGTGAAGGTTGAAGATGAAGATGGCTTGCGAATTGTTGATTTTGTTTTGTACTAGGCACCCTCTTAGACTCAATTATCTAAGCAAGCAACTTCAAGCGACTCTAACCCACCCTCCACGTCACACCATACATCATCACAATAGCTTCCAAGAGTAAAAGAGATTAAACAACGTTCGGTTACCTTCATATCTGGTCCGCTATTAAACCCTTGAAAATGATAGGCTTAGGGTGTTCTTGTCATGGTAGATCGAGTGCATCAACAATGAAGCTACTCACTAAGTTTACACGACTATCACCATCAATAATTAAAGAACATAGATTACCTTGTATCTTACATCGTGACCGAAAAATATTTATTGGTATACGATAACGAGTGTTGAAAAGAGAATAAAACATCCTAATTGCTTTGAGAATCCAAAGAAAAGGTTAGACACCAATAGAATTATAGTTGCAAGGAAAAAGAAGAGTATGCAACTTTTATCCTACTAACACAAGGAAACAAGGTGTTAGAAGATGTGTAAGAAGCAATAAAAGCTAAAACAAACGAAAACTAATGGCTAAGAATGAAAGAAAATTCGAAAAACCCCGAAAACCCTAGAATTTTGCAACAACTTGATCTACTTCGTTCGAGGTGTTCCCGATGTCAAAAAATTCTGAAATTTTATGTGGTGACTCCTCCAAAGGTGTAGATCTGATTTGGAAATTTTCAGCTCAAAATTTGCTCGTTTGAATTTGACGAATTTTCCCTAATTTTTGAGTTTTTCACCCAAAACGCCAAAATTCTTGTCAAGAATCGTCCCAAATCTGATACCAAATGATAGAGTAGCGCAATCTTGGATTTGGAAGCCTTCAATCAAGTTGTAGCAAGAACTAGGAGCTCTAGACTCAATCAAGAAAGAATGGGTAGATCTGAAAATTCAAGAGAAAATAGAAGGGCTTTTCTTGAAAATTTCAGATTCGAGGCTGGAAAATTAAAGAAAGAAAGGCAAGATGAAGGATTAGATGATAAGAAATAAGAATATAAATAAAAAAGATGAAAAAAGATTAAGAAGAAGATAGGTAAAACAAATCTGGAAATTCTAGCTTTGTTTATGGAATTATGGAAGATGGTGTGAAGGTTGAAGATGAAGATGGCTTGCGAATTGTTGATTTTGTTTTGTACTCGGCACCCTCTTAGACTCAATTATCTAAGCAAGCAACCTCAAGGGGCTCTAACCCACCCTCCTAGATGCAATTACCTAGACAAGAAAGAGTGTGAAGATGATCTCCCTCACAAGAACTCGATGATCTTATGTTGAAGATGGCTTCTAGACAAGTTTACCGAACACTTGCAAACTCAAAGAATACTAAAATCTCCAAAGATAACTTTTTATTAATCAATGAAATCTGAATTACAATGTGGGTGAAGCCTCCTTTATATAGGCCATGGAGAAGTTTTAATCCTACTAAACTTAGGAATTAAATACAATAAATAAATGCTAAAATCTAATCTCCTAATTAGATAAGTAACTTCTAATAATAAATAAATGCTAAAAATAAAATCCTAGTCAAATAAATCTGATCCTAATAGATATTGCAGAATCCTATATTGATTTAAATTACAAATAATCAAATAAAATCTTGAAAATTCGTAATTATCCAAAAATCCCGTATTAATCCCGTATAGGAATTTCTGCATGCGCTGTCTTCGCTAAAATAGACGTATCTTGAGATCCAGATGTCTGATTGAGGCGTTTAAAGATGTGTTGGAAAGATAATTTGTATCCGGACAAGTTTTAAGAAGACATGTTGACCCATAAATGCTTGGATCCTATCCAAAAATTCGTCGCAAGTTAGCTGACTTTTCACAAACAGATTCAGTTTCTTGTCCAAGATGCATCGTTTTTGACCTCCTATGCGTGCATTGTTTTGGCCATTATTGTTTGCATCGAACAAATTCAGCTTCTTGTCCAATATGAGTAATTTAACCCCGCTCATGCATGTATCAAAACACCAACCCGTATCAATACGGTCTCATGTGTATCGATATGCTTTGCCTAAAAACACTGACCCGTATCGATACGGTCTTACGGGTATCAATACACTATGACTGAAATCATTGACCCGTATTGATACGGTCTCACGCGTATCAATACACCTTGGCCTGTCAAGTTCAAATTTGTTGGTTTAACATACATTTATGGATTCCAAAACACTTAAATATGCTTCTAACATTCACACAACATTACCAAGGATCGATCCTAACCATAATATCACAGAACCATCCTCAAGTCATGGCAACCATGCTTTAAAGCTAAACTATATGCATGCTTCCTAAAACCACATTTCCATTTATACCAAAACACTCATTTGAACACTTTCCAGCATATGATACATGCTAACACCTCAATAGCATCAAATCCAACAGACTAGAGTCTTTAGAACATGACAATCAATCAAGGCTAACTAGATGCGTACCTAAGCGATTACTTAGCTTCAATCATAAGCAAAGATCATCAACATGTTTGTCAACATCAATCAAGCTCCAAAACACATGAATAATCATGCTAAAAAACCAGGGGAAAAACAGAATTACAAATCCCCCAAAATATGGCGAACACATTGCCTTATTAACCAAAAGTAAAACCAAGTTTCATACTTAAAGATAGTATAGATCATGGATCGCCTTTTTACCTTGCCAATGCTGCCCCCAAACTCTCGTGCTCTGCATCATTTAGGAAAAGGAGAGCGTAAGCACACTTTATTAGTAAGAATGCTCATAAAAATAGAGATGCATTTAAAACCATTTGAAAACCAAAACCAGTTTGTTTTCAAAACATGCTTAACGGCCAAAGCATTTTCTTTGTTTCCGACCGAAACATGCATAACGATCCTTATGCAACATCATATATAAACCCCATGCTTAACGACTGAAGCATTTTCATTGATTCCAAATACAAACATGCATATCGATCATATGAAAGAAACCATTTACAAATCACATGCTTAAATCCCAAAGCATAATCATACTACCATGCTTAAATCCCAAAGCATTATAAAAAAGGTTCAACACATGAACTTTCATATATTGGCAATTATAGTGACCTCGGGTAGACAATCCTCTACCCTTGGATGGGCAATCATCT
Source organism: Hibiscus mutabilis (assembly GCA_019671005.1). Classification (NCBI taxonomy): domain Eukaryota; kingdom Viridiplantae; phylum Streptophyta; class Magnoliopsida; order Malvales; family Malvaceae; genus Hibiscus; species Hibiscus mutabilis. The sequence goes on from CM033754.1 coordinate 12,474,899, forward strand.
ATCCTTGGATGAACAATCCTCCATCCATACATCGGATACACGGATAACTCATGATGGACAATCCTCCACCATACTCATACCATGCAAATCCTCAAACCTTGCCAATCCGCAAGATTTACCCTCATGTAGGTTAGCCAATCCGCATAACCTCTAGTAAGAACCCATAACCTCTAGTAAGAACCCAATAGTCTGAGTAGCCAATCGGCTATACCTGAAGGACCCATGGACACTATCGATTTTAAACATATATTATAGTGCTCTTGAATCATATGGCATGCCAACTATATCCGAATGTTTTCTCATCATGTCACATAGCCAATATATCATTTACAAAACCATTTACTCATTGTTTTACAATACATTATACAAAATCACCACATATGCAAGCCATATTGCCAAAGCAATACCTCATTCCCGACCGGAATAAAAACTAATGCTCACCAGCATTTCATATACTTTTAAAACACTTCATATGTACTCAAAATATGCATTTATAATAAGTAAATTAAACCATGTTTAAAACCAAAACATGTAATCAGCCATGCTCATTCCAATCCGATATTTAAAAGCAAAATGAGGGAAACTTACTTCCGAGCTTAGGTAAGTGTTTTAAAGGAATTTAAAACCAGTTTCCACTCACCGATACACCTCGCCTTGCTCGCCAACTCGAATCGAGCTCCGGCAAACAACGTACAACGTTATGCAACTTTGTCTCGATCGTCCCTTGTTTTAACCACATAAAACCGGAGGAAAATGCTTCATTATGAATCCAAACCATTGCCTACAAGCAATTACCCACAACTCACAAGTTGCCCACTCAAAAACCATCCGAAACTTATCGAAATCAACCTCAAACACCTTCCAATCTTAACCCAGGCACAATACAATGATTTGATACATCAAACCTCATCAATTATCATCTAAAAACACCTTTACAACATCCTTTTAATTCCATAAATGAATAAACTCCATTAACATCACAAAAACCCTTAACTAACAACCTTAAACATTAGAGATTCAACTAGTTTCGGGATTACAATGTTAAAACCCTTCCATTAAATTATTACACACCAAAATCTTGACCTAATCTGATCAAGAACTCAGCAAAATAGATCCAATTCGAAAATCTATCTATTTCACTATTAAATCACAATTAAATTAATTTTCCATAATCAAACTATCAAAACACATTAGAAAACAATTGTAAAGGATCAAAACTTGGGAATTTCAGTAAAGAACCTTTCATTAGAGGAGAAGAACGAACATTACTTCTAATGGATGCTTTCTTTCCTTAATTGGATGATTTTACATGAGAAAACAAAATTAAAACAATAAGGTTTCGATAAACAATCAACAAGAAATCATTTGAAATCAAAGGATTAAAGAAAACATGATTTTACCTTAAGATTTAGAAGAAGAGAATGGTGTTTGGCTGGAGAGATTTTGAGAGAGAAGACTTTGAAAGAAAGTTAGTTACGTGATTTTTGTTTAGAGAACTAATTATCAAATTAATTCTCTCCAACCTATTTATATTTTCCAAAACCACTTTAAAAATAACCAATTAAGGGATAAAGTCTAGATTAGACTTTGGGCAAATATCTCCTTAAAGATTCAAAGTTTTGACCCTTTTACAAAGCAGTCACTAAAAACAGCTTTCAAAGTTTATATTAATGTCACTAGTCCAAAATGTCCAATTTTCAAAACTCGTTCTCCAAAATTGATTTCACCAAAATCATTAATATAAAAAAATTATTTTAGAATATTTTCCATATTTTTATCACCTTCAAAAATATTTAATCTGATTTAATCCCAAAATCGGCTCGAATCTCTAATACCGGTCCACCGAACCCTCAAAACGAACCCCAAAACATCTAGAACCAAAACCAGGGAGTTACACTAGCTCAAGACTAGACAACAGCCAATGGACAAGACCCTATCAACTCCTTAAAAAGAAAAAGTCCACCAAATCTGTTAAACCCACATCTACGAGCTTTACTCAAATACTGCCTTGCACAATACCCACGATGTCTTTCAGGCCACTACTATAAACAATTGCAAGCAAGCATACCTTGTTCGAGATCTCAGAGCATTCAGCTTACTAAGAGCGCACTTGGGACCTCATAGCCATCAAGTACCTCTCAACATCAGACGGAAATGCAAACCTGCCAAGTGTGCTACATCCCCATAACATGGTGCCCCACCATTAGGGTTCATTTACTACGGATGAAGGACCTCCAGTCGAAACTCTACCACTGGTCAATCAAAACCAAGTTCTCTTATCCTTTCCATAAGGATCATCCACCAATACGTGGAATCTCACCACTGGAGGTTCTCACTATGAACTCAAGCTTTCAAGGTAGCTTACGGCACATAACCGTGATTACTACTAGAGTGATGGGGGGAGGGCACTCTCACAACTCTTCCATTCTTTCATGAACCCAAGCTTAACCTCTGAGATAACTCCGATCTCAGAATCATCCTTAAAGAAATCAGCCAACATCATGGCCTTCACGATCGTGATCGAATCTATCTTAATGTCGCAACCGGCAACACAAGCGAACACAGGGCACACCATCCAGATTCTAGTCTTGAAAGAGTACAACTTAGACACAAGAGTTCGTATTCACTAGACACCTATCCACGACTCTTAACCACCCTGGGGTTTTCCTAGAACTGGCTAAACCTAGGCTCTGATACCACTAAATATAACACCCTCGACCCGCATGTCACATTTGGGCCTCAAGCCTAAAATCCAACCATAAAATTTCCAACTTAGTTTAACCCAATCCAAAATAAATTTCCAAAACCCGTTTTATTTCAGTCCAATAAAGTATAAATAATGTTTGAACATATACAATGGAGCTCATTTTAAAATTACAATATAAAACATTTGACTCTATCGTTTGAAATTCAAATACAATTTACAATGTACAATAGGTTCCTATGAATACATAGCCTAATGACCTAAGTACTATACTCTAAAGAGACGAGGCGCTGGAATCCTTCACTGATGGTGCTCCTCCAAGAATGTGGCAAACCTACTAACCTGCAAATGGAAACAACGATTCTAAACGCTGAGCTAACAAAGCTCAGTGGATACACCGCCACTCAACCATGCTTCATGCAAATCATAAATAACAATGGGGCTACCATAACCGCCTAAACACATAGCATTATGAATGTATGATCTCGCACATAGCATATACGTATACATCATAAGTCTACACAACATCACATAGATAAAACTAGCAATATTAAGTGAGGCCTGAGTCCACAAAGCATCGGGATCCTACACTACGCGTAAGGCCCACGTCCACAAAGCATTGGGATCCTATACTCATGGGGATGAGGCCCGCATCCACAAAGCATCGGGATCCTCCATCCATGCTTGAAATTTCTCATCAAGCATCTTTGAATGAGGCCTGAATCCACATAACATCGGGATCCTATATTCGGGAGTCTTCAAGGTGTTGTAACAAACTTCTATGGGTATCCAGATCCCAACAAAAAAAGGATTCACTAAGTAGGTGTCCCATCAGCACACAGCAAGGACCCTACTTCCACACAGCACACAATATCTACACAAATGCCATACCGTACACAGCTCTAACACATTTACCCTCACCTTATGATTTCTATCTATTATATACTACCTATTAAGCTTATCAATTTATTAACATGTTATGAAAGTACACATTAGTCGTTCTTATTAATATATCTTATTATTCAAGGATATTTAACTATATAGGCGTCCCCTTAGCTTGCAGTAAGGACCCTATTTACCACACAACGTCAAATGATCCACCTAGGATCCATATAAGTTACTATCACAAGCAATTCACCCAATAATTACAAAGTTATTAGTCCATTAATTCCCATACGGGGTTTAAACATAAGTTTCTCAGCTTTTATATTTGTTTTATACCTTAGGAGACCTCTTGGCCCCTTTGCCTCGAATTCTAGAACTCCCGAATGCAACTTAAATTCCTTGGGCAAATCGCCCAACGAGTACCGATACTCCTATATAGGTATCAGTACGCCCCTCTAGGTACCGGTACTCCTCCACGAGTACTGATACTCAAATTAGGTTCAAAAGAAATGGGTCCTCAAGCCGTACCGATACGCTTACCCCCGTATCGGTACGTGAACCACCCCGTATTGATCCTCACCTGTATCGGTACTCTCTCCTTTGTGTACTGGTACAAGAAAGCCTTCCTAATGCAATGGAACAGTAGTATCGATATGCCTCCTAGCCTACCGGTATGCAGAAATGCTACTAGAATTCTCATTAAGCAAGGAGTACAGATAGCGCCTAGCAGTACCGGTACGCCACTCACAAACCGTCCCTTTTATTACATATGCGTATCGATATTGGACACCCAGTACCGGTACGCGAGCTCAAAATTTCAAAGTTTAGGTTCTGATTTCACCCAAAAATCCCACTTAACCGATATGGTTAAGCCCCAATTCATTCCTACAAGTTATGGTGAAGTTATTAAGTGAGTTACTACCAATTTTAAGCCTTAACAACATAAAATCCATATTTTACCATTGAAGATCATCCAAAGCATACCTAAATCGCAAATACCAAAATCATGCACCAAAGCCTATTTTTATGAGTTGCAGGAATTCATAGGAGTTAGTGGTGTACTAACTTTGGATTAAAACTGATGAAGAAGCCTCCAACTACTCAATCTTGTTCTTCCTCTTGAAACCCCTCTAAACATCTTCTTCCACCATTTTGAACAATATCTACCTTGAATTAAAGATCCTTTGATTCTGATCAAACTTCCCTCATCAAGCAAAACGAGATTCACCTCACAAATCTCAAAGATTCAACTTTTTGTTTTGATTTTGGGGTGGGAGATGGGTTTTTGATGAAATAAGAAGACAAGGGAACATAATGAGGTCATTCCTCTACCCTTTTTGCAGAGAAATCATAAAACCTCCCCTTTACATCATCCATTTATGCTTTTACCTAACTACCCTTCTTAAATTCTTCTTAACCCATATTCAAACCAACAACTCAAGCTCGACAACAAGGATCGAGCCCAATAAGGCTTTCAAGGCCCCAACATCTTGGCCCAAATGCAAGGCCCACGCTTTGGATTAACCCGACCCTTAGATTCTGAAATTCGAGTCATTACACCACCATTATCACATACACCGCCAACATGTGACTCAGACAACATCTCAATACCTTCTCTTACTTGGTCTTCATCTATATATTATTATGGGATATCCACTTGATGTTCAACATACACATGCAGTAACCCTTTCTTACTATGTGAAATCATAGTCCTAAAAGATGCATCATCATAACAAACTATAGGTCAATCCTTTAAACTATCTCCTGGTACCAAATAGCTAAACCGCATTACTTCTCTATAACCAACCTTATTACTAAGTCAATCAACTGAAATTAACTTAATAAATCTTTGTCAATTGCCCACTCAACCTCATCTCCACCAACATATTCTAAATCCGAGTTCTTAACAAAGTTTCCACCCATGTGCATAACAATTATTGTTTTGTCTACAAGAAACATACATAATAAGAGACAAATTTACCTCAATATTTTATACAAGAATAAAATAATAATTACACTTTCAAAATATTCTCTGCTTTTCAGTCACTTTCCCCAAATCTCCACCAAAATTGAATCTCTAAAAGTAAGACAAGTCACTCTCTGATATCTATCAAAAAGACAAAGGAATATTACAAAAATATTAACAAAACTATAACATAATCACAATTTACAACAGCTAAAAAACCCCTAAATAATAATACCCATTCGAAATAACAAATGAACAAATACTCAAAAAATTGAATGCATTATCAAAATTTAGATAATGGGTATTTACCTGAAACTAGATGCAAAGGGGAAGAACCTCTCTTAGATTAATTTTTTTTTCAGATTTCAAAAATTCCCCCACCAACAAAGAAGCCTCGCTATCGCGTAAAAACCCTAATTTTTTAAAAACTGAGTTTGAAAGAAATAAAAGTGGGTAATCTGAACTTCTCTCTAAATCAACTCAAATCAAGAAACTTCTTGTGTAGAAACCTCTGAAATTTGATTTTGTAAACATGTTTACTCCATCATAAACCCAAAGTAAAAAATCGAAAGTGGGTAATTTGAATTGAGTAAGAAGAAAACATCATACCGTTTAAAATTCACGTGGAAAATAGGGGAAATGGGTTTTATTTTTTAAAAGAAAATAAAAAATTTTAAAAAATAAAAAATATTATTTTAAAGTGCCACGTGTCAATTTCATAGTGGTCACAGGGTTCCACGTATTCCTTCTGTGATGGAGTGGGTGAACCTATTAACGACAGAAAACACCATGTATGAACTGAGAATTTTAAAACATTATGTATGCAACTGAGAATTTGGTATACTTCATGTATGAATGGGAATTTTAACCCAAAACTCAATGCATATTTAATTTATCGAGCATATTCAGTAGGGAATTAATATTAGAGGAAAGAAATTAGTCTTACCGAGACCAGCGTGTTCCCTGCTTGAAAGTTGAATATTCTTCTTCCTGTCTTAGTTCATGTAACGACTTGAATTTTGGATTAGCAAATTGAGTCTCGGGCAAATGGATACTCGGTTGTGCACCAAGGCCAGAAGCTCTCGTTTGCTACAATAGAGCCGGAAAAAGTAGATGAAGAAATAGCAAAAGCAAAAAAAAAACAGTGTGAGAGGATAAAACGAAAAAGATTGGAAGCGCAAAAGGCTGAATCAATTGACCACACAAAGGCAACCAACCATGAAGACATCCCAAAACCAGAAGGTACACATGATTCTCTTCGTACTTCTACTTCTAGCATTTGTGCAAATGTTGATATTGGAGAAGAACCATCTCCCAAACAAAAGGATATTGATAGTGAACACATTAGACAAGATGACAATGCTTATAATCCCTTGTGTGAAGTAGTAGGTCCACTTGCTATACTCTCATCACCTCCCCACGAAGAAAGTAAGTGTAATTCTAACCCTTCATTTGATTCTTGTCCTATCATTCCGTTAGAAACACTTTCTCCTCTACAGAAATTGTACATTGATGATAAATTTTATGAGAGGAATATGTGATGTGAGATACAAAAGACTGAGAGTAAAGAGGCCGGGAGTGAGAAAAGTCAAATTAATGGCCCAAATTTGGTGAGTGGCAATACATATGAGGTAAAAGTCACACAAAGCCCAAAAGAAAAAGACAAGAAAAAGAACGTGACGAGTGATTTTGTTTTGACTAGTCATTACAAATGTTCGAGTAGTGTTGTCTTATTTTTTCAGGATTTTGTTGAACCATTGAGAGGAGCTCAATTAGACCACTCCACATACAACAAAGAAGCCTTTTCAATTGAAGTTGATGATTGTTCTCTCATTGCCGATTTAGATTCGAGGACGAATCCTTTTGAGGAGTGGGGGAATGATGCATGAGCGGGGTTAAATTACTCATATTGGACAAGAAGATGAATTTGTTCGATGCAAACAATAATGGCCAAAACAATGCACGCATAGGAGGTCAAAAACAATGCATCTTGGACAAGAAACTGAATCTGTTTTGTGAAGTCTGGAAAGTCAGCTAACTTACGACGAATTTTTGGATGGGATCCAGGCATTTATGGGTCAACATGTCTTCTTAAAACTTGTCCGGCTGCAAATTAGCTTTCCAACGCATCTTGAAACGCCTCAATCGGACATCTGGATCTCAAGATACATATATTTTAGCGAAGACAGCGCATGCAGAAATTCCTATACGGGATTAATACGGGATTTTTGGATAATTACGAATTTTCAAGATTTTATTTGATTATTTGTAATTTAAATCAATATAGAATTCTGCAATATCAATTAGGATCATATTTATTTGACTAGGATTTTATTTTTAGCATTTATTTATTATTAGAAGTTACTTATCTAATTAGGAGATTAGATTTTAGCATTTATTTATTGTATTTAATTCCCAAGTTTAGTAGGATTAAAACTTCTCCATGGCCTATATAAAGGAGGCTTCACCCACATTATAATTCAGAATTAATTGATTAGTAAAAAGTTCTCTTTGGAGATTTTAGTATTCTTTGAATTTGCAAGTGTTCGGTAAACTTGTCTAGAAGCCATCTTCAACATAAGATCATCGAGTTCTTGTTATTATTCCATAATTCCATAAACAAAGCTAGAATTTTCAGATTTGTTTTACGTATCTCCTTATCTTAGTTTTTTTCAATCTTTTGTTATTATTCTTATTAATCATCATCTTATCTTCCCTCTTATCTTCGTTTCTTGAATTTGCAGCATTAAATCTGAAATTTTCAAGAAACCCCCAACTAGTTTCTCTTAAATTTTCAGATTTGCGCCTAACTTCCTTGTTCGAGTCTAAAGCCCTAGGTTTGCTTCCAAGCCATCAAATTGAAGGTTACCACGTGCCAAAGCATACTCTATCAGTTGACTTAATACATGTATGCGGGGCTAAAATGATGCATTGTAGCCAAAGAGTTGAAGCTGTTTTATAAGTCTGGAATTTCAGCCGATTTGCATCGAATTTTCGGATGGGATCTGGGCACTTCTGAGTCTACATGTCTTCTTCAAACATATTCGCCTGTCTCTTAGCTTTCCAACGCATCTTGAAACGCATCAATCCGATATCGGGAGCTCAAGATACGTCCAATTTACTGAAGATTGCGTATGCAGAAAACTAGATACGGGATTATTACGGGATTTTGTAAAATTCAGCCCAAAAGCTAACATATAAGGCTTTGGACGAATTAAACTTAGCCCAATATATTTATTATCATTTAAATTGATGTTTTTAGGGTTTTATATACTTTAGGAACCAGCCACCCAGCCCTTATCAGCTTATCACTTACCTTATCACCCTATTCCTTGCCACACAAGCACAAAGAGTTGAAGTTGTTTTATAAGTATGGAATTTCAGCCGATTTGCATCGAAATTTCGGATGGGATCTGGGCACTTATGAGTCTACATGTCTTCCTCAAACATATTCGCATGTCTCTTAGCTTTCCAACGCATCTTGAAACGCATCAATCCGACATCGGGAGCTCAAGTTATGTCCATTTTAGTGAAGACTGTGCGAGCAGAAATCTATATACGATTTTATCACGGGAAATGTTATTTATTACGAATTTTCAATAATTTTATTGATTATTTGTATTTAAATTTAATCTAGGATTCTTTATGAAGATATTTATATGATTTAGGATTAGATTTATTATTTATTTATTAGTTTTTTAGGTTAGATAAAATATGTTTATTTATTTTATTATTATCTTTACTTTTCCTAATTTAAGTTGAACTCTTCATTTGTAGCCTATTTAAAGGCATATTTGCTTCACTAATAAGAAGAACATCATGAAGTTTTGAGTTACAAAAAACCTTTGGCTATGGGCCATTTTATTTTCAAGGTAGATAGATTTGCCTTGTTATTTTTCGTATCAGAAGTCTTCTTCAACGTAAGTTCGTCAAGTTCTTGTAATGGAGATCATCTTCACACTCTTGCTTGCCTAGGTAATTGCATCTAGGAGAGTGGGTTAGAGCCGCTTGAGATTTCTTGCTTAGATAATCGCGTCTAAGAGGGTGCCGAGGACAAAATATCCTACAACATCTATCTCGTCATCATCCATTCATCGGAGAGATTCGTGCCGTAACAAACTTTCAAGATTAAAACCCAACCTAGGGTTTCTATGAGCGTCTCTAGCCCTAGGTGCATCCCAAGCACCTTTTGCTCATTCATTGGATTCCTTTATATAGGCGCTCATAGAAACCCTAGGTTGGGTTTTAATCTTGAAAGTTTGTTACGCACCAAGATAGGCATGTTATCCTCTTATCCTCTTTTTTAAATTTGAATTTTAGGACTGACTAGATCTTTAACTAATAGTTGTTTGACCGATTATCAGACTTCTACCTTTTTCTAACCGAGCTTGGCAATTCTCATCCAACTTTTCCAACCGCAACTTGACATTTCTCTTCTGCTTCTCTGGCTTCATGCTCTTGTCCTGCTCTGCTATGCCAAGCTTGCCCTACTCCTAACCTGTCATCAAAACTCGCAAAACACCCATTCACTCCGGCAAAAGAATCATTCCCTAACTCCTTAATGCAAATGCATGATTTTACTAGCTAAATGCACAAATATATACTCAAAGGCAAACAAAAGCATTGTAATATATGCATACAAAATAGTACTTTTGAGCAGTTATGATACGGAAGCCAGGATCCAAGAATTACCTCAAAATCTAGGAACCCTCTAGATCACAATTAATCTAGCAAACTCACTAATATGATCCGAGAAAACCCCAAACTCCATGTTCAGCAAACCGATAATAAAGCATGATCTTGATGTAGAAAACAAGATAGGATGAATTTTACGGTAGCGGTGTTGGATAGATTTGTCCTTGGCACCCTCCTAATCGAAATTGAATAGGCAAACACCTTCAAACGGCACGAATCTCTCTGATGAATGGATGATGACGAGATAGATGTTGTAGGATATTTTGTCCTCGGCACCCTCTTAGACGCGATTATCTAAGCAAGCAACCTCAAGCGGCTCTAACCCACTCTCGTAGATGTAATTACCTAGGGAAGCAAGAGTGTGAAGATGATCTCCATTACAAGAACTTGACGAACTTACGTTGAAGAAGACTTCTGATACGAAAAATAACAAGGCAAATCTATCTACCTTGAAAATAAAATGGCCCATAGCCAAAGGTTTTTTGTAACTCAAAACTTCATGATGTTCTTCTTATTAGTGAAGCAAATATGCCTTTAAATAAGCTACAAATGAAGAGTTCAACTTAAATTAGGAAAAGTAAAGATAATAATAAAATAAATAAACATATTTTATCTAACCTAAAAAACTGATAAATAAATAACAAATCTAATCCTAAATCATATAAATATCTTCATAAAGAATCCTAGATTAAATTTAAATACAAATAATCAATAAAACTATTGAAAATTCGTAATAAATAACATTTCCCGTGATAAAATCGTATATAGATTTCTGCTCGCACAGTCTTCACTAAAATGGACATAACTTTTGAGCTCCCGATGTCGGATTGATGCGTTTCAAGATGCGTTGGAAAGCTAAGAGACATGCGAATATGTTTGAGGAAGACATGTAGACTCAGAAGTGCCCAGATCCCATCCGAAATTTCGATGCAAGTCGGCTGAAATTCCATACTTATAAAACAACTTCAACTCTTTGTGCTTGTGTGGCAAGGAATAGGGTGATAAGGTAAGTGATAAGCTGATAAGGGCTGGGTGGCTGGTTCTTAAAGTATATAAAACCCTAAAAACATCAATTTAAATGATAATAAATATATTGGGCTAAGTTTAATTCGTCCAAAGCCTTATATGTTAGCTTTTGGGCTGAATTTTACAAAATCTCGTAATAATCCCGTATCTAGTTTTCTGCATACGCAATCTTCAGTAAATTGAACGTATCTTGAGTTCCTGATGTCGGATTGATGCGTTTCAAGATGCGTTGGAAAGCTAAGAGACAGGCGAATATGTTTGAAGAAGACATGTAGACTCAGAAGTGCCCAGATCACATCCGAATCAACTGATAGAGTATGCTTTGGCACGTGGTAACCTTCAATTTGATGGCTTGGAAGCAAACCTAGGGCTTTAGACTCGAACAAGGAAGTTAGGCGCAAATTTTAAAATTTAAGAGAAACTAGTTGGGGGTTTCTTGAAAATTTCAGATTTAATGCTGCAAATTCAAGAAACGAAGATAAGAGGGAAGATAAGATGATGATTAATAAGAATAATAACAAAAGATTGAAAAAAACTAAGATAAGGAGATACGTAAAACAAATCTGAAAATTCTAGCTTTGTTTATGGAATTATGGAATAATAACAAGAACTCGATGATCTTATGTTGAAGATGGCTTCTAGACAAGTTTACCGAACACTTGCAAATTCAAAGAAAACTAAAAACTCCAAAGAGAACTTTTTACTAATCAATGAATTCTGAATTATAATGTGGGTGAAGCCTCCTTTATATAGGCCATGGAGAAGTTTTAATCCTACTAAACTTGGGAATTAAATACAATAAATAAATGCTAAAATCTAATCTCCTAATTAGATAAGTAACTTCTAATAATAAATAAATGCTAAAAATAAAATCCTAGTCAAATAAATATGATCCTAATAGATATTGCAGAAATCTATATTGATTTAAATTACAAATAATCAAATAAAATCTTGAAAATTCGTAATTATCCAAAAATCCCGTATTAATCCCGTATAGGAATTTCTGCATGTGCTGTCTTCGCTAAAATATATGTATCTTGAGATCCAGATGTCCGATTGAGGTGTTTCAAGATGCGTTGGAAAGCTAATTTGCAGCCGGACAAGTTTTAAGAGACATGTTGACCCATAAATGCCTGGATCCCATCCAAAAATTCGTCGCAAGTTAGCTGACTTTCCAGACTTCACAAACAGATTCAGTTTCTTGTCCAAGATGCATTGTTTTTGACCTCCTATGCGTGCATTGTTTTGGCCATTATTGTTTGCATCGAACAAATTCAGCTTCTTGTCCAATATGAGTAATTTAACCCCGCTCATGCATCATTCCCCCACTCCTCAAAAGGATTCGTCCTCGAATCTAAATCGGCAATGAGAGAACAATCATCAACTTCAATTGAAAAGGCTTCTTTGTTGTATGTGGAGTGGTCTAATTGAGCTCCTCTCAATGGTTCAACAAAATCCTGAAAAAATAAGACAACACTACTCGAACATTTGTAATGACTAGTCAAAACAAAATCACTCGTCACGTTCTTTTTCTTGTCTTTTTCTTTTGGGCTTTGTGTGACTTTTACCTCATATGTATTGTCACTCACCAAATTTGGGCCATTAATTTGACTTTTCTCACTCCCGGCCTCTTTACTCTCAGTCTTTTGTATCTCACATCACATATTCCTCTCATAAAATTTATCATCAATGTACAATTTCTGTAGAGGAGAAAGTGTTTCTAACGGAATGATAGGACAAGAATCAAATGAAGGGTTAGAATTACACTTACTTTCTTCGTGGGGAGGTGATGAGAGTATAGCAAGTGGACCTACTACTTCACACAAGGGATTATAAGCATTGTCATCTTGTCTAATGTGTTCACTATCAATATCCTTTTGTTTGGGAGATGGTTCTTCTCCAATATCAACATTTTCACAAATGCTAGAAGTAGAAGTACGAAGAGAATCATGTGTACCTTCTGGTTTTGGGATGTCTTCATGGTTGGTTGCCTTTGTGTGGTCAATTGATTCAGCCTTTTGCGCTTCCAATCTTTTTCGTTTTATCCTCTCACACTGTTTTTTTTGCTTTTGCTATTTCTTCATCTACTTTTTCCGGCTCTATTGTAGCAAACGAGAGCTTCTGGCCTTGGTGCACAACCGAGTATCCATTTGTATTGATTCGATGGACAACGCCCCGATTATTTTTCCAAGGTCTTCCTAATAGCAAGTGGGTGACTTCCATAGGAACCACGTCACACCATACATCATCACAATAGCTTCCAAGAGTAAAAGAGATTAAACAATGTTCGGTTACCTTCATATATGATACGGCTTAGGGTGTTCTTGGCATGGTAGATCGAGTGCATCAACAATGAAGCTACTCACTAAGTTTACACGACTATCACCATCAATAATTAAAGAACATAGATTACCTTGTATCTTACATCGTGACCGAAAAATATTTATTGGTATACGATAACGAGTGTTGAAAAGAGAATAAAACATCCTAATTGCTTTAAGAATCCAAAGAAAATGTTAGATACCAATAGAATTATAGTTGCAAGGAGAAAGAAGAGTATGCAACTTTTAGTCCTACTAACACAAGGAAACAAGAAGGTGTTAGAAGATGTGTAAGAAGCAATAAAAGCTAAAAAAAACGAAAACTAATGGCTAAGAATGAAAGAAAATTAGAAAAACCCCGAAACCCCTAGAATTTTGCAGCAACTTGATCTACTTCGTTCGAGGTGTTCCCGATGTCAAAAAATTCTGAAATTTTATGTGGTGACTCCTCCAAAGGTGTAGATCTGATCTGGAAATTTTCAGCTCAAAATTCGCTCGTTTGAATTTGACGAATTTTCCCTAATTTTTGAGTTTTTCACCCAAAAACGCCAAAATTCTTGTCAAGATCGTCCTAAATCTGATACCAAATGATAGAGTATGCTTTGGCACGTGGTAACCTTCAATTTGATGGCTTGGAAGCAAACCTAGGGCTTTAGACTCGAACTAGTTGGGGGTTTCTTGAAAATTTCAGATTTAATGCTGGAAATTCAAGAAACGAAGATAAGAGGGAAGATAAGATGATGATTAATAAGAATAAAAACAAAAGATTGAAAAAGACTAAGATAAGGAGATACGTAAAACAAATCTGAAAATTCCAGCTTTGTTTATGGAATTATGGAAGATGGTGTGAAGGTTGAAGATGAAGATGGCTTGCGAATTGTTGATGTTGTTTTGTCCTCGGCACCCTCTTAGACGCAATTATCTAAGCAAGCAACCTCAAGCGGCTCTAACTCACCCTCCTAGACGCAATTACCTAGGCAAGCAAGAGTGTGAAGATGATCTCCCTCACAAGAACTCGATGATCTTATGTTGAAGATGGCTTCTAGACAAGTTTAGCGAACACTTGCAAATTCAAAGAATACTAAAATCTCCAACGAGAACTTTTACTAATCAATGAAATCTGAATTACAATGTGGCTGAAGCCTCCTTTATATAAGCCATGGAGAAGTTTTAATCCTACTAAACTTAGGAATTAAATACAATAAATAAATGCTAAAATCTAATCTCCTAATTAGATAAGTAACTTCTAATAATAAATAAATGTTAAAAATAAAATCCTAGTCAAATAATCTGATCCTAATAGATATTGCAGAATCTTATATTGATTTAAATTACAAATAATCAAATAAAATCTTGAAAATTCGTAATTATCCAAAAATCCCGTATAGGAATTTCTGCATGCGCTGTCTTCGCTAAAATAGACGTATCTTAAGATCCAGATGTCCGATTGAGGCATTTCAAGATGCGTTGGAAAGCTAATTTGCAGCCGGACAAGTTTTAAGAAGACATGTTGACCCAAAAATTCCTGGATTCCATCCAAAAATTCGTCGCAAGTTAGCTGACTTTCCAGACTTCACAAACATATTAAGTTTCTTGTCCAAGATGCATCGTTTTTGACCTCCTATGCGTGCATTGTTTTGGCCATTATTGTTTGCATCGAACAAATTCAGCTTCTTGTCCAATATGAGTAATTTAACCCCGCTCATGCATGTATCATTAACACTCCCCCAAACCTAGCTTATTGCTTGTCCTCAAGTAATGCAAAACAAAAAACTATAAAATAGAGTAAAATTCCTCGACAAAATTTTTCTGATTAACAACACAAGCTAGCAAGCAAAATCTTGCCCTAGTTCTCTTCTCAACATCTCACAATAGTAATTCCTACAGAGCTCAAAGCAATTTCAAGTGCAGAAATATAACTCTAACCTTAGGTCATGAAGTGCAGGTGGTTTGCATCAAGTATCCCTCAACTCTCTTAGTCAATTTTTACTTCCCAAACTCAGAACATTATTTTTTATTTACCAAGGTTTTTCTTTCCTTTTTCTTTTCTTTTCTTTCTTTTGGCATTATTTTTAGGTTCGCGTCATAATGCTATTTGGCGTGAGAAGAGGGAGCATACCACGAACCTCCCCATGTTAATCTAGCCTATATCACTAAGCTAACATATTACACTCATACCCTAAAGTTTTTGTTGGCCTGAGAACTAAGAGGGAGCAAACCACGAAGCCCTAGGTTACGTCTTGTCTCTAAGGCAGAGGAGTATTTTAATTTTTTAGCCTTTGACAAAATATTGTTGCCCTATTCTTAACTTTTACCCTAGCATTCTTTCTTTTTCTGAGTTCAGTTTCAAAAATCCTAAGTTTGTCTTAGGAACTAGATGCATACAATGTGTTTAAGTGAGAGTAAAGTTCCCTAAGCTAGAGATCAATTTCCAAGCAACTTGTCCTTTCTAAGTTTATTGGCTCTTACCAATTCTAGAGATTTCTAAATTCATCATTGAACAGGGACATACTAGAACAAAATCTCACTATGCTAGCAATATGATTGGCAAAATTATCAGTTGAAAATTAGACCGTGGCAAAAAATTAATGGTCTGATATACATGATTTTATCTAATCTATATGGCAATAACAGAATGCAAACAGGTACATAAAAATGAAAGAATGTCATGGGAATAAATACGAGGCTCTTGCCAAGTGGTGGAGAAGTGGAACTTGGGTGATTGGTGGTGGAAGCAATAAAAGAAATTTGACACAAAGATTTTAGTGGTTCAAGCTTTTAACCAAGCTCTGCATCCACCACCTTAGCTTCCCCACTAAGGATTTCCAAATTCAGTAAGAATTTCTTCCTTTTTATCGGTTCAAGGGATAACTGTTACAACCACTTGATCTATGCCCAAGGCCAAGCAAAAAACCTTCTCACAAATGAGAAAAAGAAAGCAAATAAAGAAATCCTCACTAGGCAGATTGTTTGAACAATTAAGCTCACTCATCCAATCCTAAAACACTTGAGCATATAATGACAATGAAGCTCACAAGTGTTGTCTATACAAAAATTACAAAATTAAGCTCTAAGACTTTTTTCAATCATAGACATGTTGCCATGAAGATCATTAGTTGTTCCAAGTGCTTGAAGGGTCTTTTTATCCTCCCAAATGAGTTCCTAGCCATTGGTGACTATTAGGGATGAATTGGAGCCGTTGGGGATCAAATTCTAGCAAAATCTGCCATTCTGTAGCTAAGGGTATCGATACTCAGGTTGAGGTATCGGTACTGGCCAAATTTGGAAATAGTTGTTGGAGCCAAAACAGACTAGGGGTATCGATGGCCTGTACAGAGGGTATCTATACTCCCTTCTTGGTATCGATACTAGAAAGCCAATATCGGTACCCAAAAATAGTTCTAAAAACTATTTACAAATACGCGTATCGGTACAAAGGGTTCTGTACTAGTATGGGCCTCTCAGTATCGATACCAGGGGTTCAGTATCGGTAACAGGCTTCCGTTTTTGACTGTTTGAGCTTGGAAATCATAAGTTCGAGTCAAACACATTTCAAAACCATTTTAAAGATATTTTTCAAGTTATTTGGACTTAGAATAATTTTGGCAATAGTTGAAACAAGTCCAAAAATATTTTTCAATTATTATATCAAAACAAAAATCCTAACAATCTCCACCTTTTGATATAATAAAACCAACTTGAAAAATTGATTTTGTGATTCTCCCCTTTGTAAAATAAATTTTGAATAAGAGAATATAATTCAAAAATAATTAAAGCTTCTCCTTATTCATTTGAAAACTCAAATTTTCAAAACATTCTCCCCCATTTTGTTATATCAAAAAATGATTCAAACTTAGTTTGAAAACTTTTAAGTCCCATAACAATGGAGATTTTAAAACAAATTTTGACAAAAATAGGTTTTTTAAAATAGGCTCCCCCTTACTCAAGCATCAAATTAAAGGTTAGTCCAACAAATATATGATAATCTAGTTGAATTAAAATAAATCAAATTAAAACAAACAAAATTAAACTAATTGTACCACTTGAACTAAAGTAGGATGTGAAGCCTTCATTCTTCAAGTGATATTCCTTGTGTGTATAGAGCTCCTCCTTAATTTCAGCACTTGTTGATCATGCTCTATCACACCTAAAATAAGACAATAATTTGATTTTTGGTATCCAAATTGGTTTGGATCCATAGGCATTAGTAGCACAAACTTTAGTCCCTTTAGGAATCCATTTTTCAATTTCATCCTTTTTATTTGAAGTAATTAGTCCTTTTGGGACCCAAATACTTCTAAAGCATTTTCCATTCAAAAATCTAGGGGCACTAGATTGTCTTTGATAAAAGTTTGATTTTCCAAACTTATTTTTCTTTTCTAATTCCTTGGAAATCAATTTTTTTCCTTAAGATCATCCACTTCTTTTTTATGATCTTTTTCAAAACTTTGAAGCAAATTTTGTAAATTTAAAACTTTAAGCTGAAAATCTTTAATTTTTGCTTCAAACTCCAAATTGTTTTTTAAAAGCAAATCATTTTCGGTTCTCAATTTTGAAATCATATTTTTATTTTTTGAAAATGAAGCTTTGAACTCAAAAACCAATTTTTCATAGGCTCCTTGTAACTCATTAAATGTATAAGAATTAGAATTAGATGAGTTAGAAGTTACCTCACCCTCTTGGAGGGCCATAAAGCATAAGTGGGCTACTTTATCTTCATCGGTGAATTCTTCATCACTCCATGTTGCCACATATGCTTTCTTTGAAGATGATCCCTTTTTGTTGAAGTGAGTGAAATCGTATTTATGTGCCTAATCTTCTTACATTTGGAGCACTTGGGGGGGGGTCCTTCATGATACATGTATGGGGGGCTAAAATGATGCATTGTAGCCAAAGAGTTGAAGTTGTTTTATAAGTCTGGAATTTCAGCCGACTTGCATCGAACTTTCGGATGGGATCCGGGCACTTCTGAGTCTACATGTCTTCTTCAAACATATTCGTCTGTCTCTTATCTTTGCAACGCATCTTGAAACGCATCAATCTGAAATCGGGAGCTCAAGTTATGTCCTTTTTAGTGAAGACTGTGCGAGCAGAAATCTCTATACGGTTTTATCACGGGAAATATTATTTATTACGAATTTTCAATAATTTTATTGATTATTTATACTTAAATTTAATCTAGGATTCTTTATGAAGATATTTAGATGATTTAGGATTATATTTGTTATTTATTTATTAGTTTTTTAGGTTAGATAAAATATGTTTATTTATTTATTATTATCTTTACTTTTCCTAATTTAAGTTGAACTCTTCATTTGTAACCTATTTAAAGGCATATTTGCTTCACTAATAAGAACAACATCATGAATTTATGAGTTGCAAAAACCTTTGGCCATGGGCCATTTTATTTTCAAGGTAGATAGATTTGCCTTGTTATTTTTCGTATCATAAGTCTTTTTCAACGTAAGTTCATCAAGTTCTTGTAAAGGAGATCATCTTCACACTCTTGCTTGCCTAGGTAATTGCATCTAGAAGGGTGGGTTAGAGCCGCTTGAGGTTGATTGCTTAGATAATTGCGTCTAAGAGGGTGCCGAGGACAAAATATCCTACAACATCTATCTCGTCATCATCCATTCATCGGAGAGATTCGTGCCATTTGCAGGTTTTTGCCTATTCAATTGCGATTAGGAGGGTGCCAAGGACAAATCTATCCGACACCGCCATCGTCAAATTCATCCTATCTCGTTTTTACATCAAGATCATACTTTATTATCGGTTTGCTGAACGTGGAGTTTGGGGTTTTCTCAGATCATATTAGTGAGTTTGCTAGATTAATTGTGATTTAGAGGGTTCCTAGATTTTGAGGTAATTCTTGGATCATGGCTTCCGTATCAATTGGAATCAGAGCCTTGGTTTAGGTGTTTGAAACAATTATCTTTTACTGTTGTTTTAGTAGTTGAGAAAAAAAGAAAAAATATATAATTCTCTATATAGATCCTAGTTTTAATATTTCATTCCTAGAGACATCTCAAGAGACTTGAAGGTTGTGATCAACAACTCTTAAGATTCGGGACGAATCGTTTTCAACAGGGGGAGAATGATACATGTATGGGGGCTAAAATGATGCATTGTAGCCAAAGAGTTGAAGTTGTTTTATAAGTCTGGAATTTCAGCCAACTTGCATCGAACTTTCGGATGGGGTCCGGGCACTTCTGAGTCTACATGTCTTCTTCAAACATATTCGTCTGTCTCTTAGCTTTCCACCGCATCTTGAAATGTATCAATCTGACATCGGGAGCTCAAGTTAAGTCCTTTTTAGTGAAGACTGTGCGAGCAGAAATCTCTATACGGTTTTATCATGGGAAATATTATTTATTACGAATTTTCAATAATTTTATTGATTATTTATACTTAAATTTAATCTACGATTCTTTATGAAGATATTTAGATGATTTAGGATTAGATTTGTTATTTATTTATTAGTTTTTTAGGTTAGATAAAATATGTTTATTTATTTATTATTACCTTTACTTTTCCTAATTTAAGTTGAACTCTTCATTTGTAGCCTATTTAAAGGCATATTTGCTTCACTAATAAGAACAACATCATGAATTTATGAGTTGCAAAAACCTTTGGCCATGGGCCATTTTATTTTTAAGGTAGATAGATTTGCCTTGTTATTTTTCGTATCATATAAGTCTTCTTCAACGTAAGTTCGTCAAGTTCTTGTAATGGAGATCATCTTCACACTCTTGCTTGCCTAGGTAATTGCATCTAGGAGGGTGGGTTAGAGCCGCTTGAGGTTGCTTGCTTAGATAATCGCATCTAAGAGGGTGCCGAGGACAAAATATCCTACAACATCTATCTCGTCATCATCCATTCATTGGAGAGATTCGTGCCGTTTGTAGGTGTTTGCCTATTCAATTGCGATTAGGAGGGTGCCAAGGACAAATCTATCTGACACCGCCATCGTCAAATTCATCCTATCTCGTTTTTACATCAAGATCATACTTTATTATCGGTTTGTTGAACGTGGAGTTTGGGGTTTTCTCAGATCATATTAGTGAGTTTGCTAGATTAATTGTGATTTAGAGGGTTCCTAGATTTTGAGGTAATTCTTGGATCCTGGATTTCATATTACTTCATCTTCTTCTTCTTCGATTCATGCTTGGATTCTTCCATTTCGC
This sequence comes from Hibiscus mutabilis, assembly GCA_019671005.1. NCBI lineage: Eukaryota > Viridiplantae > Streptophyta > Magnoliopsida > Malvales > Malvaceae > Hibiscus > Hibiscus mutabilis. The sequence continues at coordinate 12,495,683 of CM033754.1, forward strand.
TCTTCATGAATCGAGCAAATTTCTTGAAGAGATGGGCCATCTCTTTATTCTCACTTTCCTCCTCACTTGAATCTTCTTGATGACTAGTGGAGGATTGAAGAGCAATGATGTTAACATCGAATCCTTGCTCTTTGATTTTCTTTTCCTTCTCCCTTCCCAAGGGTTGAGATATCAATTCATGGGAAAGAAGAGACCCAATTAGCTCATCAAGCTTAAGCTCTTTAAGTTCTTGGCTTCAATGATATAGCCGTCTTCTTTCTCTCCCATGATTCGGGAAGTGAGTAAATTAACTTCTGAACGAGTTTGTCTTCTAAAATGTCCTCTCCAAGACCTTTGAGTTCATTAACAATCGTGAAGAAACGATCAAACATACTCTTGATGTCTTCTTCCGGGTTCATCTTGAAGTTTTTGTAGTTGATGTTGAGTAGACCAATCTTTGTCTCCTTTACTTCATTTGTACTTTCATGCATCACTTCAAGCTATTCACAAACCTCTTTTGTAACACTCCCTACCCGGGTTGGAAGCAAACCGGTTCGGGAGCGTTACCAAGGAACAATACAAGCAAGAACAAGCAAGAATAGGCTACCTCATCCCTATTAGATGAGTTACATAACTAGCAAGTAACCAAACATACATTATAGGTTACCAAAAATTTCACTTTACATTGTCATTCAAGCATCACATTTCATGACCTATAAGCAAACAAGTTTCCATTTTCATCATTGTTCATTAACTTGATTACACATATAATATTTCATGCATACTTACTAAACATCATCCATTGTACATACCTTGATTCCAAGCAAGCATATGCCAACTTACCATTCGGCATTTACCATTCAAGCTTATAAAAGTACATATATATACATGTCATGATCATACGAGACTATCATATTTCACAAGATATTCGAAATGGAACATGGCTAGATGATCACTTTGATAAAATCCATATATACATAACCATATGCGCAGCAAATACTTCAATACATAGAATTTAAGTTCTTTACTTGATTTATATAAATAACCAAGTTAACACGACAGTAGGCCCATTCAAGATCATATACATATATACAAGATCAAGTATTCAAAATGCATGCACTAGACATTATATACAACTAAGTGCCACCAACTAGGGGAGTACAAAATAAGTATGAACCATACTTTAGCAAAAACTTGTGTCTTGCTTCGAGCTCAAGGAAACCAGACTTCAGGATCAAGCAACGATCGAAATCCTTAATCCGTGGTTGGGAAAAATGAAAACAAGAGTGATGAGTACAAGATATGTAGTTAGTGAGGTAGCAACTAGTTCTAACCATTTTATTAACATGTATCAATTAGCTAAGTTGAAGCCTAGTCCAAGTTGGAAGCAATTCAATTGAAGATTTGCTCAATCTTTGTTTCAAGCCAATTAACATACTCAAGCAATATACACATTTCCATTCAAGTCAAGTACATATTAGTTCAAGTTTACATGTTTGTCTTTTCAGGAATACATATCAAGTAATCCATGTAGCAAGTTATTCAATACAAGGTTCAAGCATAAGCAATTATCATTTCAAGAGTTCCATGTCAAGAATCAAGCATTACATGTCAAGAAATTTGAGTAATTCAAGCTTACATATCAAGTAATTCAAGTATCAAGTAGTTCAAGAATCAAGTAATCTCAAGTATCATGTAATTCAAGTATCACGTAATTCAAGTATCATGTAATTCGAGTATCATGTAATTCAAGTTTCATGTAAGCTTTACTCTTTAATTATTTCTCATTTGCTTTCTTTAGTTTATGCCCTTGGTATTTAGTTGTCCAAGTAATCGAGTCTCCAACCAACTGTCGCCACAAGATGTGCCGTAGCACTGGTCTACCCTCCTACTATCACCAAAGACCACACATACGTACTCTCAGTCTGTCGCCAATTAGGGGCCTTAGCCCTGGACCGTAGTCCACTCTGACACAATGAGCTCTAGACTCTAAGGCATGCCCTTCTACCTATGACCACTAACAACCAAGGCTTTGTTCAATTATTAATCACTTATTCAAGTATTACGTGTTTATGTCAAGCAATAACTTATTCAAGGATCAATTCAAGTGATACATTGCAAGATCATGTTCATATACACAGCCCTTAGGCCAATTGAGTCTTAGCTCTACACTTTACAATTTAATCTTGTCATTCAAGCAAGCAATTAACATATGCCATCTCTTAGGCATCAAGCAAGATCTTTAATTCATGATTTATATCATGTTAACAAGTAATTAGATCATACAAGTACATTTAGGCACTCATTCTAAATGATCACAATCAAGGCATCAAGTTTCAAGCATTTGTATCAAGGAGCAATATCAAGCAAACATTATAACAAGTCATATCCAAGGCATGGAAGCATACATTTGTTTTCACTTTTCTTTCTAATTAATTTCTCAATTTTGCATGCTATTACTTTTTCATAATTTTAGCTTAGTCCATTCTTCCCTTTTATTCATATTCAAGTTATAATTGAGATCATTAACATGGCATATCAATGGCAAGAAGATAATCATGCACATTTGGTTAGGACTTAGGTCCTAACCCTATTTAAACTACACTCACAATACTCCAAGCTTAGCTAATCTTGGATCCAAATCCCCTTGTTTCTAGCTTTCAAATTCTCCTCCTTAAACCCTTCTCCAATGTTCTCTTCTCGCTCTAACATTTCATACAAGTAAATAAAGATTAATACAAAGTTCATTCATTTATTCAAAACAAGGCAACAATACAATTAATTCATTTATCATTAATTCCAAGATATCAATGTTATTGTTGCCTGGTAGCATGTGCACTGTTTACTCATTTCGTACATTGGAATTTCAATTGGTTTACACCGTTGGAAAGCTAACTTAATTTTCTTTCTAACCATATTTGCCTTACATTTTAATTATTTACCAATTAATACAGTTTTGTACTTAAAGACATGGTAATTACAACACTGGACAGTTTGCACTATCTCTAGTGTTTCATTTCTACAATCCCGAATTCAATTCTGTTTTCTCCTAATGAATTTAGACATGTTAATGTACTGTCCATTAAATTTTCAGCATTAAATTCCATTTACACAATTATAGTGATTTTTCAAAGTTACTGCCCAGAACAAAGCATTATGGGCAGATTACACTAGGCTAGATTTTTAGCTTCATGTTTCCCCTAAACAAGATTTAACATTGTAATTCAACTTATTTTCATGTTCTTACATGTCTAGGTCAGTTTTAATTCACTTATCTATGTGATCATAGCATGGCATTATGTCCAACCAAGCAAGTTTACACATTTCAACTAGCAATGAGATCAAAACAGTCTCATTCATTGTTACATTCAAATCATACAAATTTAGTACCTAAATTTTCCAGCAAGCTATTTACTCTATTCAAGTCTTAATTCACTTAGCAATGATATTCCATATACTTTTGTACACAAAAACAATTTATATCTAGCAAGAACAGTACTAAACATTATAGAACATCTTTACACATTTTACTACAGCAACTCCATTGTTTTAACTACCCTAAATATACTCTAATTTCATTCAATGACATAGGGCAGTTCAGCACACCATTCCAAACAAGGCATATTCCAAACATACACTTTTATCTCAACAGAACAGTCCATTATCGAATCTACGTTCACAATTTCTGGGCAAATTTCACATATATATATATATATTGATTCATTCAATTCAGTCCAAAAACAAACATGTATACACATATTCAGGTATAACATTTTCAAACAGTATTTTGTTTAGTTTCCAGCAATCTCATGACATTCACGTCGGTTAGCAAAATTCTTCTACAAACTTAAGCATAGAATTTCTAGAATCAAGAAGGGAAAACAAAAGAGTTACCTTCCTAGCTTGGCTCCTTTCGAACAATTTAAATTGAACTAGGATGAATACCGATTCCAATCATTCTCTCACATCTTTCACTCATTCTGTTTTCTTTAAGGAGAAAAAGAAGGGAGGAAGATGGTGAATCTCAAATTCTTTCAATTGCCGTGCGAATTTACCCCCCTTTTGACACTTAGTTTGGTCATAAGTGGACAAGTGTCCATGCCCTCCCACAAACAAATTTTTACCATGCATCCTTTTAATTACACTATAGGATCGATTTAGTCACTTAATAATTAGCTATTGAGTTTCCTTTTTTTTAATTTGGTCCAAAATCATTTAATTAATCTAATAGGTGACCAAAATACTACAATTAGCTTGTGATTAAATTGTTACGTACTTCAAAACCCATACTTGGGGTATTACAATTATCCCCCTTAAAATAAATTCACCCACGAATTTACCTGAGTTGAACAAGTGAGGATATTGATCTCTCATCGTAGCCTCAGGTTCCCAAGTTGCCTATTCCACTTTATGATTCCTCCATAACACTTTCACCAAGGGAACATTCTTGTTTCGGAGTCTTCTAACTTCTTTGTCAAGTATTCATATTGGCTCTTCTTCATATGATAAGTCGGGGTTCAATTCAACTTCTTTAGGTTCAAGGACATGGGATGGGTCAGATCGATATTTTCTAAGCATGGAGACATGGAAGACATTGTGGATCTTATCAAAATCACTAGGAAGAGCTAATCGATAGGCCACTGGCCCTATCTTTTCAATGATTTCGAATGGTCCAATGAATCGGGGACTGAGTTTCTCTTTTCTTCCAAATCGAAAGACTTTCTTCCAATGGGACACTTTGAGGAAGACTTTGTCTCCAACATTGTATTGGATGTCTCTCCTTTTCAAGTCTGCATAGGCTTTTTGTCTATCAAAAGCTTGTTTCAATCGATCATGTATGATTTAAACTTGTTCATCGGTTTCTCTAAGTAATTGAGGTCCCAAAACCTTGTTTTCTCCAATCCAGACTAACATAAGGGAGTTCTACATCTCCGTCCATATAGAGCTTCGAAGGGAGCCATCTGGATAGATGTCTGGTAGCTATTGTTGTAAGCAAACTCTACTAGGGGTAGAGATTTCTCCCAGTTCTTTTCGAAGTCTATAACACAAGCATGTAGCATGTCTTCAAGTACTTGGATGATTCTTTTAGATTGGCCATCTGATTGAGGATGAAAGGTTGTGCTCAAATGCACTTTGGTTCCAAGTGCTTTTTGCAAGGAATTCTAGAATCGTGAAGCAAATCTAGGGTCTCGATCGGAGATTATAGTTGTAGGTACACCGTGTAATCAAATCACTTCAAGGATGTATAGCCCGGCTAAGATTTCCAAGCTCACGTTCATTCGAACGGGGATGAAATGAGTAGACTTTGTGAATCTATCTACAATCACCCACATAACATCGTTCTTTCTTGGAGTGGAAGGAAGACCAGTAACGAAGTCTATTGTAATCCAATCCCATTTCCGCTGAGGGAATTTGATTAGTTGGAGCAATCCGGTAGGGACTTGATGCTTGGCTTTGACCCTCTGACAAGTTAAGCACTTTGAAACAAAGTCTGTGATAGTCGATTTCATGCCTGGCCACCACTATAGTGGGTTTAGGTCTTTGTACATCTTAACCGATCTAGGGTGAATCGAGAAAGAGCTTTGGTGAGCTTCTTGTAACATCTCGTGTCTTAGTTCTTTGTTGTTAGGAACACATACTCTATCTTTGAAATAGAAGAGTCTATTCGTCTTGAGGGAGAAGTCAGAATTAGACTCAGAGTCTAGCTTGGACATGATCTTCTGAAGATCTGGATCAATTTGTTGGAGTTCTTTGATTCTCGAGATTAGACTAGATTAAACTTGAAGTTCAGACAAGAATTTTCTTCTTTTGGATAAACGGAAATGAGCATTGATAGCCAAGGAAGCCGAGTATGGTCTGGGACTAAGGGCATCAGCAACCACGTTTGCTTTCCCTGGATGGTAGTCGACAACCAAATTGTAATCTTTAAGTAACTCTAGCCATCTCCTTTGTCTCAAGTTCAAGTCTTTCTGAGTTAGGAGGTATTTAAGACTCTTGTGGTCTGTGAACAATTTGCATGTCTCCCCGTACAAGTAATGTCTCCAAACTTTGAGTGCAAACACGATAGCTGCCAATTCTAGATCATGAGTAGGGTAGTTGACTCGTGTAGTTTTAGTTGCCTTGAAGCGTAAGCTACCACGTTTCTATCTTGCATTAGGACGTATCCTAGTCCCAAATAAGATGCATCACTATAAATAGTGTACTCTTTGCTCGATTCTGGTTGGGTGAGAACCGGAGCATGAGTCAAGGCTTGTTTAAGCTGATCAAAGCTTCGTTGTTGGTTCTCCGACCAAACAAAGGGTGTATCTTTGCAAGTTAACTTAGTCAAACTTGTGGCAATGGATGAGAATCCATTGACAAAACGTTGATAATACCCGGCTAAACCGAGAAAGCTTCTGACCTCACCAACATTCCTCGGAGGTCTCCAATCCAAGATGGATTGAATTTTGCTCGGGTCTACTTTAATCTCTTCTGCCGAGATGACATGGCCAAGGAACGACACTTCCGATAGCCAAAATTGGCATTTAGAGAACTTTGCAAACAATTGACGTTCTCGGAGAGTTTGCAATACAATTCGAAGGTGCTCGGAATGTTCTTCCTTATTTCGAGAATACACTAGAATGTCATCAATGAAGACGACCACGAACTTGTCAAGATAGGGCTTGAATACACGGTTCATGAGATCCATGAAAGCAGCCAAAGCATTCGTTAACCCGAATGGCATTACAAGGAATTCAAAATGGCCATATCGAGTACGAAAGGCTGTCTTAGTTACATCTTCTTCTTTTACCCTCATTTGGTAGTATCCCGATCGTAGATCGATCTTTGAGAATACTGCAACATCCTTGAGTTGATCGAAAAGATCTTCAATCCTTGGGAGAGGACATCGATTCTTAATAGTAAGCTTGTTCAATTATCTGTAGTCAATATAGAGTCTCATAGTCTCGTCTTTCTTGTTCACGAACAAGAATGGAGCACCCTAGGGAGACGAGCCAGGCCTAATGAAACCCTTGTCTTATAGCTCTTGGAGTTGCTTCTTGAGTTCTTTCAACTCAACACGTGTCATTCGATAAGGTGTGATGGACACTAGAGTTGTTCTAGGTTGGACATCGATCCCGTACTCTACTTCTCTGGTTGGAGGGAGACCAGTGAGTTCCTCGGAAAAAACATCAAGATATTTAGATACAATAGGCACACTAGGTAAGCTGAATTCAAGTTCATCTTGTAAGAACATAGTAGCAAATATTGAGGTCGATTTCTTATTAATTAGAAGAATTGATTCCTTTCCTAAACCATGTAGGTAAAGTCTCCTATTTAGGCAATCTACCCAGGCTTCATGCTTGCTTAACCAATCTAGTCCCAGTACTAGATTGAACTCACAAGTTGGTACTACATATAGATTAACAAGAAATGGTACACTTCGAATGGATAGGGAACAATTTCCATAGATAAGGCTTATGTTTGTAATTCCCCCTATTGGGTTCGAAACTACAAGGCTTTGTTTTACAATTTCAGGCTTTAAGTTCAATTTTTCAATCAAGGTTGAGCTTGCGCTCTAGGTTCAGTTTGTTGCTGTGGAGGATTCTGTTCCATCCTCACACTATCTCCTTCATTTGAGGAGCCTATGAGACTTTCATCATCCCGACCAAGCCGTATTTCAAACATTCTACGTTCAAATAGAACAACTAGGGGTTCGGTTTAGTTAAGCAAAGACGCAAGCTATACAATACAAGTCTCCTTGGTGGCACAAGTATCCTATATGATGCAAGAGAGCCCAGTTTAGTCCTAGAACCGACTAAAAAGCTCTGATACCAATAAAATGTAACACCCCTACCCGGGTTGGCAGCAAACCAGTTCGGGAGCATTACCAAGGAACAATACAAGCAAGAACAAACAAGAATAAGATAACTCATCCATATTAGATGAGTTACTTAACTAGCAAGAAACCAAACATACATTATAGGTTACCAAAAATTTCACTTTACATTGTCATTCAAGCATCTCATTTCAAGACCAATAAGTAAACAAGTTTCCATTTTCATTTCATTGTTCATTTACTTGATTACACATATAATATTTCATGCATACTTACTAAACATCATCCATTGTACATACCTTGATTCCAAGCAAGCATATGCCAACTTACCATTCGGCATTTACCATTCAAGCTTATAAAAGTACATATATATACATGTCATGATTATACAAGACTATCATATTTCACAAGATATACGAAATGGAACAAGGCTAGATGATCACTTTGATAAAATCCATATATACATAAATAACCATATGCGCAGCAAATACTTCAATACATAGAATTTAATTTCTTTACTTGATTTATATTAATAACCAAGTTAACAAGATAGTAGGCCCATTCAAGATCATATACATATATACAAGATCAAGTATTCAAAATGCATGCACTAGACATTATATACAACTAAGTGCCACCAACTAGGGGAGTACAAAACAAGTATGAACCATACTTTATCATAATCTTGTGTCTTGCTTCGAGCTCAAGGAAACCAGACTTCAGGATCAAGCAACGATCGAAATCCTTAATCTGTGGTTGGGAAGAATGAAAACAAGAGTGATTAAGTACAAGATATGTACTTAGTGAGGTAGCAACTAGTTCTAACCATTTTATTAACATGTATCAATTAGCTAAGTTGAAGCCTAGTCCAAGTTGGAAGCAATTCAATTCAAGCTTTGCTCAATCTTTGTTTCAAGCCAATTAACATACTCAAGCAATATACACATTTCCATTCAAGTCAAGTACATATTAGTTCAAGTTTACATGTTTGTCTTTTCAGGAATACATTTCAAGTAATCCATGTAGCAAGTTATTCAATACAAGGTTCAAGCATAAGCAATTATCATTTCAAGAGTTCCATGTCAAGAATCAAGCATTACATGTCAAGAAATTTGACTAATTCAAGCTTACAAATCAAGTAATTCAAGTATCAAGTAGTTCAAGAATCAAGTAATCTCAAGTATCATGTAATTCAAGTATCATGTAATTCAAGTATCATGTAATTCGAGTATCATGTAATTCAAGTATCATGTAAGCTTTATTCTTTAATTATTTCTCATTTGCTTTCTTTAGTTTATGCCCTTAGTATTTAGTTGTCCAGGTAAGCGAGTCTCCAACCAACTATCGCCACAAGATGTGCCGTAGCACTGGTCAACCGTCCTACTATCGCCAAAGACCACACATACGTACCCTCCGTCTGTCGCCAATTAGGGGCCTTAGCCCTGGACCGTAGTCCACCCTGACACAATGAGCTCTAGACTCTAAGGCATGCCCTTATACCTATGACCACTAACAACTAAGGCTTTGTTCAATTATGAATCACTTATTCAAGTATTACATGTTTATGTCAAGCAATAACTTATTCAAGGATCAATTCAAGTGATACATTGCAAGATCATGTTCATATACACAACCCTTAGGCCAATTGAGCCTTAGCTCTACACTTTACAATTTAATCTTGTCATTCAAGCAAGCAATTAACATATGTCATCTCTTAGGCATCAAGCAAGATCTTTAATTCAAGATTTATATCATGTTAACAAGTAATTAGATCACACAAGTACATATAGGCACTAATTCTAAATGATCACAATCAAGGCATCAAGGTTCAAGCATTTGTATCAAGGAGCAATATCAAGCAAACATTATAACAAGTCATATCCAAGGCATGGAAGCATACATTTGTTTTCACTTTTCTTTCTAATTAATTTCTCACTTTTGCATGCTATTACTTATTCCCAATTTTAGCTTAGCCCATTCTTCCCTTTTATTCATATTCAAGTTAAAATTGAGAGCATTAACATGGCTTATCAATGACAAGAAGATAATCATGCACATTTCGCTAGGACCTATGTCCTAACCCTATTGTAAACTACACTCACAATACTCCAAGCTTAGCTAATCTTGGATCCAAATCCCCTTGTTTCTAGCTTTCAAATGCTCCTCCTTAGACCCTTCTCCAATATTCTCTTCTCGCTCTAACATTTCATAAAAGTAAATCAAGATTAATACAAAGTTCATTCATTTATTCAAAACAAGGCAACAATACAATTAATTCATTTATCATTCATTCCAAGACATCAAGGCTGCTGCTGCCTGACAGCATGTGCATAGTTTACTTAAACATGCATATCTTTCATTCCATACGTTAGAAATTCAATTGGTTTATACTGTTGGAAATCTAACTTAATTGTCTTTCTAACCATATTGGCCTTGCATTTTAATTATTTACCAATTAATAAAGTTTTTTACTTAAAGACATGTAATTACAACACTGGACAATTTGCACTGTCCCTAGTGTTTCATTTCTACAATCCCGAATTCAATTCCGTTTTCTCCTAATGAATTAAGACATGTTAAGGTACTGTCTATTAAATTTTCAGCCTTAAATTCCATTTACACAATTTATAGTGAGTTTCTAAAGTTACTGCCCAGAACAAAGCATTATGGGCAGATTACACTAGGCTAGATTTTTAGCTTCATGTTTCCCCTAAACAAGATTCTAACATTGTAATTCAACTTATTTTCATGTTCTTACATGTCTAGGTCAGTTTTAATTCACTTATCTATGTGATCATAACAGGGCATTATGTCCAACCAAGCAAGTTTACACATTTCAACTAGCAATGAGATCAAAATAGTTTCATTCATTGTTACATTCAAATAATACAAATTTAGTACCTAAATTTTCCAGCAATTTCCAGCAAGCTATTTACTCTATTCAAGTCTTAATTCACTTAGCAATGATATTCCATATACTTTTGTACACAAAAACAGTTTATATCTAGCAAGAACAGTACTAAACATTATAGAACATCTTTACACATTTTACTACAGCAACTCCATTGTTTTAACTACCCTAAATATACTCTAATTTCATTCAATGACATAGGGCAATTCAGCACACCATTCCAAACAAGGCATATTCCAAACATACACTTTTATCTCAACAGAACAGTCTATTATCGAATCTACGTTCACAATTTCTGGGCAAATTTCACATGTATATATATTGATTCATTCAATTCAGTCCAAAAACAAACATGTATACACATATTCAAATATAACATTTTCAAACAATATTTTGTTTAGTTTCCAGCAATCTCATGACATTCACGTTGGTTAGCAAAATTCTTCTACAAACTTAAGCATATAATTACTAGAATCAAGAAGGGAAAACAAAAGAGTTACCTTCCTAGCTAGGCTCCTTTCGAACAATTTAAATTGAGCTAGGATGAATACCGATTCCAATCATTCTCTCACATCTTTCACTCATTCTGTTTTCTTTAAGGAGAAAAAGAAGGGAGAAAGATGGTGAATCTCAAATTCCTTCATTTGCTGTGAGAATTTACCTCCCCTCTTGACACTTAGTTTGGTCATAAGTGGACAAGTGTCCATGCCCTCCCACAAACAAATTTTTACCATGCATCTTTTTAATTACACTATAGGATCGATTTAGTCACTTAATAATTAGCTATTGAGTTTCCTTTTTTTATTTTGGTCCAAAATCATTTAATTAATCTAATAGGTGACCAAAATACTACAATTAGCTTGTGATTAAATTGTTACGTACTTCTAAGCCCATACTTGGGGTATTACATCTTTGGCGCTTTCACAAGAAGAAACCTTTGCATACACTTCCGGGCCTAATGCAAAAACTAGAATGTGCAAGGCCTTGAATTTAGCTCCATCTTCTTGCGATCATCCGCACTTCATTCTTCCTTGCTTCGTTGTGGCACGAACGGTCCATCGAGAATAATATCCCAAAGATGGTAGTCGTTGCCTCTCATGAAAAAATCATCATATTCTTCCAATAGGCATAATGTTCACCATTGAAGAAAGGTGGCTTGTCAATGGATTGCGCCATGGAAACCGGTTGATTGATTGTTGATCGAGCTAGCTGGGATCGCCTCAATAGGATGTTAATCCTTCATGATCGAGACTTCTCTGATACAAATTGTTGGGTTCAAATTCTTCAATCGTTCTTGCTTGCCAAGTGGTGGAGAAGTGGAATTTGGGTGATTGGTGGTGGAAGCAATATAAGAAATTTGACACAAAGATTTTAGAGTGGTTTGAGCTTCTAACCAAGCTCTACCACTAAGGATTTCCAAATTCACTAAGAATTTCTTTCTTTTTACCAGTTCAAGGGATAACCATTACAACCACTTGACCTATGCCCGAGGCCAAGCAAAAAACCATCTCACAAATGAAAAAAAGAAAGCAAACAAAGAAATCCTCATTAGGTAGATTGTTTGCACAATTAAGCTCACTCACCCAATCCTAAAACACTTGAGCATATAATAACAATAAAGCTCACAAGTGTTGTCTATACAAAAATTACAACAATTAAGCTCTAAGACTTTTTTCAATCATAGACATGTTGGCATGAAGATCATTGGTTGTTCCAGGTGCTTGAAGGGTCCTTTTATCCTCCCAAATGATTTCCTAGCCATTGATGACCGTTGGGCTTGAATTAGAGCCGTTGGGGATCAAATTCCAACCAAATCTACCATTTTTCAGCTAAGGGTATCGATACTCGGTTGAGATATTAATACCAGCCTAATTTGGAAATAGCCGTTGGAGCCAGAACTGACTGGGGGTATCGATACCTGTACATAGGGTATCAATACTCCCTTTTTGGTATCAATACTGGAAAGACAATATCAGTACCCAAAAATGGTTCTAGAAACTATTTACAAACATGTGTATCGGTATTGAGGGTTCTGTACCAGTACGAGCCTCTCGGTATCAATACCAGGCTTCAATTTTTTACTATTTTGAGCTTGGAAATCATAAGTTCGAGTCAAAGATGTTTCAAAACCATTTTAAACATATTTTTCAAGTTATGTGGACTTTGAATAATTTTGGCAATATTTGAAACAAGACCAAAAACATTTTTCAATTATTATATCAAAACAAAACCTAAGGTGTGCATTGTCCTAAATGCATGAAAACACATATATACAAATGCAATGCATGCTTGAAATGAAAAACATGAATGTAAGGAGTTAAGGAGATGAGGACTCCCATGAGGAATGATTTTGGCGAGTGGAGTGAGTCGTTCTTTTGATGAAAGATCCTTGTTTTGGTGCCATCAACTTCTTCCTCTTTAGTTGTGGATTCAGAACATCAGTCATGGCATCATCTATAGGTACTTCATATTTATACTCAATGATACGAGCATGAGAGGGGTCAAAATAATCATCTTGGAAAAGAAGTTGAAACTGCTTTGCAAGTCAGAAACATCAGTCAACTTGCGAAGCATTTTTGGATGGGATCCAGGCATTTATGGGTCAACATGTCACTTAAAACTTGTCCGTCTACAAATTAGCTTTCCAACGCATCTTGAAACGCCTCAATCGGACATCTGGATCTCAAGATACGTCTATTTTAGCGAAGACAGGGCATGCAGAAATTCCTATACGGGATTAATACGGGATTTTTGGATAATTACGAATTTTCAAGATTTTATTTGATTATTTGTAATTTAAATCAACATAGGATTCTGCAATATCTATTAGGATCAGATTTATTTAATTAAGATTTTATTTTTAGAATTTATTTATTATTAGAAGTTACTTATCTAATTAAGAGATTAGATTTTAACATTTATTTATTGTATTTAATTTCTAAGTTTAGTAGGATTAAAACTTCTCCATGGCCTATATAAAGGAGGCTTCATCCACATTGTAATGCAGATTTCATTGATTAATAAAAAGTTCTCTTTGGAGATTTTAGTATTCTTTGAGTTTGCAAGTGTTCGGTAAACTTGTCTAGAAGCCATCTTCAACATAAGATCATCGAGTTCTTGTGAGGGAGATCATCTTCACACTCTTTGCTTGCCTAGGTAATTGTATCTAGGATGGTGGGTTAGAGCCGCTTGAGGTTGCTTGCTTAGATAATTGCGTCTAAGAGGGTGCCGAGGACAAAACAACAACAATAAATCGCAAGCCATCTCCACCTTCAACCTTCCCACCATCTTCCATAATTCCATAAACAAAGCTGGAATTTTCAGATTTGTTTTACCTTTCTCTTTCACAATCTTTTTTAATCTTTTTATTTATATTCTTATTTCTTATCATCTAATCCTTCATATTGTCTTTCTTTAATTTTCCAGCCCCGAATCTGAAATTTTTAAGAAACCCCCAACTAGTTTCTCTTGAATTTTCAGATCTGCCCATACTTTTCTTGATTGAGTCTAGAGCTCCTAGTTCTTGCAACAACTTGATTGAAGGCTTCTAAATCCAAGATTGTGCTACTCTATCATTTGGTATCGGATTCAGGTCGTTCTTGAGGATGTCATTAAGAAACGTATTGGATTTTACCCTCTTGAGGACTCGATGTCATTATTGTTGTCGACTAGATCATTCAGGGTATGATTGTCCAGATAAGTTTTATTTTCAAGAAAAAAATTTGAGAGATATGTTGTCTGAATTCATGTCTTCTAATGATATTGAAATTCGTGATCCGGAGCATGATCAAGAAATTTGTTCTTCTAAAGAACATGAGGAAGACGATACCATCGAGAGTTTAACCTTGCCTATTGATGAGGAAGAAATTATAAGTAGTGTGTTTGTTTCCAGTGACGAACCTACTATTACGATTCAAGATGATCATCAAACGACAAACACCGACGAAGGTACCTTACAATCAAAAGGTATCATTGAATGTTTTCAGAATTCTATTTATGCTTATTCCTCTTTTAGCATTAATAACAATTTTGAAGATGAGAATGAATTACTTTGCGACCAAAAGAATAATCGTGATGATCCCAATGAGAAGGAACTTGTAAATTACATTGCAAAAAGAGACTCTGCAAAAGGATCCTTCAAGACGTCTTCTCTTCTATGGTACTTTGATGAACTTCCTCCATTTACCGATCTAGATTCGAGGGCGAATCTTTTTGATGAGTGGGAGAATGATACGAGCATGAGAGGGGTCAAAATAATCATCTTGTAAAAGAAGTTGAAACTGCTTTGCAAGTCAGAAACATCAGTCAACTTGCGAAGCATTTTTGGATGGGATCCAGGCATTTATGGGTCAACATGTCTTCTTAGAACTCGTCCGGCTGCAAATTAGCTTTCTAACGCATCTTGAAACGCCTCAATCGGACATCTGGATCTCAAGATACGTCTATTTTAGCGAAGACAGCGCATGCAGAAATTCCTATACGGGATTAATACGAGATTTTTGGATAATTACGAATTTTCAAGATTTTATTTGATTATTTGTAATTTAAATCAACATAGGATTCTGCAATATCTATTAGGATCAGATTTATTTAATTAAGATTTTATTTTTAGCATTTATTTATTATTAGAAGTTACTTATCTAATTAGGAGATTAGATTTTAACATTTATTTATTGTATTTAATTCCTAAGTTTAGTAGGATTAAAACTTCTCCATGGCCTATATAAAGAAGGCTTCACCCACATTGTAATTCAGATTTCATTGATTAGTAAAAAGTTCTCTTTGTAGATTTTAGTATTCTTTGAGTTTGCAAGTGTTCGGTAAACTTGTCTAGAAGTCATCTTCAACATAAGATCATCGAGTTCTTGTGAGGGAGATCATCTTCACACTCTTGCTTGCCTAGGTAATTGCATCTAGGAGGGTGGGTTATAGCCGCTTGAGGTTGCTTGCTTAGATAATTGCGTCTAAGAGGGTGCCGATGACAAAACAACAACTATCAATTCATCACGCCATCTCCACATATTCAAGCTTTGATACATGCATGAGCGGGGTCAAATTACTAATATTGGACAAGAAGCTGAATTTGTTCGATGCAAACAATAAAAGCCAAAACAGTGCATGCATAGGAGGTCAAAAACGATGCATCTTGGACAAGAAATTGAATCTGTTTGTAAAGTCTGGAAAGCCAGCCAACTTGCGACGAGTTTTTGGATGGGATTCAGGCATTTCTGAGTCAAGTTATCTTCTAACAAATTGTCCTTCATTCAGTTACCTTTCCAACGCATCTTGAAACGCATCAATCGGACATCAGGAACTCAAGATACGTCCAATTTACTGAAGACTGCGCATGCAGAAAACTGGATACGGGATTATTACGGGATTTTGTAAAATTCAGCCCAAAAGCTAACATATAAGGCTTTGGACGAATTAAACTTAGCCCAATATATTTATTATCATTTAAATTGATGTTTTTAGGGTTTTATATACTTTAGGAACCAGCCACCCAGCCCTTATCAGCTTATAACTTGCCTTACACCCTATTCCTTGCCACACAAGCACAAGGAGTTTAAAGGTATTTTATTTTTTTATTATTTTTAATTAGATTAGGTTTTCCTTGTTTTAGTAGAAATTAAATTACTTTGTCTATCTTTCACCTATAAAAGGATGAAGCCTCCATCATTGTAAGGGAGATTTTCTTTGATTTATGAAATATTTAGTGAGTTTGCTTTTGCAAGTGCTGATTACTTGTGCCTTCGAAGTCTTCTTCAACATAAGTTCGACGAGTTCTTGTGAGGGAGATCATCTTCACACTCTTGCTTGCCTAGATAATCGCGTCTAGGAGGGTGGGTTATAGCCGCTTGAGGTTGCTTGCTTAGATAATTGAGTCTAAAGAGGGTGCCGAGGACAAAACAACATCAACAATTCACAAGCCATCTTCATCTTCAACATTCACACCATCTTCCATAATTCCATAAACAAAGCTGGAATTTTTATATTTGTTTTACCTATCTTCTTCTTAATCTTTTCTCATCTTTTTATTTATATTCTTATTTCTTATCATCTAATCCTTCATCTCGTCTTTCTTTCTTTAAATTTCCAGCCTTGAATCTGAAAAATTCAAGAAAATCCCTTCTCTTTTCTCTTGAATTTTCAGATCTGCCCAAACTTCCTTGATTGAGTCTAGAGCTCCTAGTTCTTGCAACAACTTGATTGAAGGCTTCCAAATCCAAGATTGCGCTACTCTATCATTTGGTATCAGATTTGGGACGATTCTTGCAAGAATTTTGGCATTTTTGTTGAAAAAAAACTCAAAAATTAGGGAAAATTCGTCAAAGCCAAACGAGAGAATTTTGAGCTGAAACTTTCCAGACCAGATCTAAACCATTGGTGGAGTCACCACACAAAATTTCAGAATATTTGGACTTCGGAAACACCTCGAACGAAGTGGATAAAGTTTCAACCAAATTAGGGTTTTCTCCCTACTTTAACCCTATTTTCATTATTTTTTTCTTTAATTTTCGTTATTTTCAGTTTATTTACCTTGTAAAAAGAAAAAAAGAGAAAAAAATTTAAAAAATAAAAAAAAGAAAAGAAAGAAAAGTGAGAAAGCTCATTCCTAGCCACCAACCACCATCAAGAATCATCAAGATCACCATCATCAACCACCCACAAGCATCACATTGAAGTGGATTCAACATTGGATTTCTTCCTTCATGTTGTTTCTGGGTTTTGGGGTTATCATCTTTCTCTACTAATTTTTTTCTACTCTTAGTTTCTTAAGTTCCTTTGTTTTGCTTTTTCTTTCTTCTATTACGCAATTTAACACCTTCTCTTTTCTGGTGTGAATAGGACTAAAAGTTGCATTTCAATCCTTCTTTCTTGCAACTATATTCAATTGGTGTCAAGCCTTTCATTGGACTCCTAGTACAATTAGGACTCATTGTTAGGATTAAACTCCGATTGTAACTTGTTGACTTGTGGCAGGAAGGTCTTTAAAGAGCACGAGATCGGTTTACCTGCCTCGCTAAATATTTATTCCTTGGAGTGTTTAGTGAGAATTCTAGTTTTCTTTTGCTTTTCACCTTTTTAAATCTGAGTGTTTCAGGATGTCAGAAATGAGTAACGACGAAGAACCACATGAAGTGACTCTTCAAGAAGTTTCGGATACTCTCAATAAACTTGAACAGACTGTAACCTCATTGGCAACCAAGCTTGAGCACACTGATACAGTCGTGACCGCAATCACTCAAACAATTGGGAGATTAGAAACCACTGCTATCGCAAGCGATACTAAGGAGCCTAAGCGTCCAAATCTTGTTCCCATTCAGAATAGATGCCAAAACCCCTTACATAGGCACGATCATCTCATAGAACCGAGACGAGCAACAAACACCTTAGGCCAAGCCAAAGATCATTGTACCACCTTTTCAAGGAAGGTATGACCCTGATGCTTATTGTGACTGGGAAAATCGAGTTGATCTTCTATTCGAGCATTATCAATGTCCCGAAGAGGATCAAGTTCCACAACAGACTCTCGAATTCACTGAATATGCATCCATTTGGTGGTCCCAATTGGTCTGCAATCGGCGTCTCAATAGAGAAGCCAAGATAACCTCATGGGGAGAACTTAAAAAGTCATGCGAGAACTATTTGTTCCCCCATTATATCAACGAGAGATCAAACAAAAGTTACAAAGGATCCGACAATGCTGCAGAACTGTTAATGAGTATCTCAAAGAAATGGAATCATTGATGCAAAAAGCCGACATACAAGAGCAAGAAGAGGATACAATGACTAGGTTTGTTATCGGACTCAATTACAACATTCTTGAGATACTTGAACTCAAAACCTACTACACCCTTCAAGAGGAATTTCAATTTGCCATGACAATCGAAAAGAGCATCAAAGATCGACAACGATATCGACAGAAGAATTATCACTATGACAGGGGTACCACTCAACCTTTATCTCATTCTAATTCTTCTAAACCTTTGTTCGACTCAAGTAGACCAAAGCAGAAAATTGAAACATCCAAGTCGCGGGACAAAACCAAGACAAAAATCCCCATGTTGACGGAAAACACACAAACACTCAAACAAGAGGATAGTGATAATGAACACATTAGACAAGATGACAATGCTTCTAATCCCTCATGTGAAGTAGTAGGTCCACTTGCTATACTATCATCACCTCCCCACAAAGAAAGTAAGTGTAATTCTAACCCTTCATTTGATTCTTGTCCTATCATTCAGTTAGAAACACTTTCTCCTCTACAGAGATTATACATTGATGATAATTTTTGTGAGACGGATAAGGGATGTGAGATACAAAAGACTAAGAGTAAAGAGGCTGAGAGTCAAAAAAGTCAAATTAATGGCCGAAATTTGGTGAGTGAAAATACATATGAGGTAAAAGTCACACAAAGCCCAAAAGAAAAACAAAGACAAAAAAAGAATGCGACGAGTGATTTCGTTTTGACTAATCCTTACAAATGTTCGAGTAGTGTTGTCTTATTTTTTCAGGATTTTGTTGAACCATTGAGAGGAGCTCAATTAGATCATTTCACATACAACAAAGAAGCCTTTTCAATTGAAGTTGATGATTGTTCTCTCATTGCCGATTTAGATTCGAGGACGAATCCTTTTGAGGAGTGGGGGGAAAGATACATGCATGAGCGGGGTCAAATTACTAATATTGGACAAGAAGCTGAATTTGTTCAATGCAAACAATAAAAGCCAAAACAGTGCACACATAGGAGGTAAAAAACGATGCATCTTGGACAAGAAATTGAATTGTTTGTAAAGTCTGGAAAGTCAGCCAACTTGCGACGAGTTTTTGGATGGGATCCAGGCATTTCTGAGTCAAGTTGTCTCTAACATATTGTCCGTTATTCAGTTACCTTTCCAACGCATCTTGAAACGCATCAATCGGACATCAGGAACTCAAGATACGTCCAATTTACTGAAGATTGCGCATGCAGAAAACTGGATACGGGATTATTACGGGATTTTGTAAAATTCAGCCCAAAAGCTAAAATATAAGGCTTTGGACGAATTAAACTTAGTCCAATATATTTATTATCATTTAAATTGATGTTTTTAGGGTTTTATATACTTTAGGAACCAGCCACCCAGCCCTTATCAGCTTATAACTTGCCTTATCACCCTATTCCTTGCCACACAAGCACAAGGAGTTTAAAGGCTTTTATTTTTTTATTATTTTTAATTAGATTAGGTTTTCCTTGTTTTAGTAGAAATTAAATTACTTTGTCTATCCTTCACCTATAAAAGGATGAAGCCTCCATCATTGTAAGGGAGATTTTCTTTGATTTATGAAATATTTAGTGAGTTTGCTTTTGCAAGTGCTAATTACTTGTGCCTTTGAAGTCTTCTTCAACATAAGTTCGACGAGTTCTTGTGAGGGAGATCATCTTCACACTCTTGCTTGCCTAGATAATCGCGTCTAGGAGGGTGGGTTAGAGCCGCTTGAGGTTGCTTGCTTAGATAATTGAGTCTAAGAGGGTGCCGAGGACAAAACAACATCAACAATTCACAAGCCATCTTCATCTTCAACCTTCACACCATCTTCCATAATTCCATAAACAAAGCTGGAATTTTCAGATTTGTTTTACCTATCTTCTTCTTAATCTTTTCTTATCTTTTTATTTATATTCTTATTTCTTATCATCTAATCCTTCATCTCGTCTTTCTTTCTTTAAATTTCCAGCCTTGAATCTGAAAAATTCAAGAAAATCCCTTCTTTTTTCTCTTGAATTTTCATATCTGCCCAAACTTCCTTGATTGAGTCTAGAGCTCCTAGTTCTTGCAACAACTTGATTGAAGTCTTCCAAATCCAAGATTGCGCTACTCTATCATTTGGTATTAGATTTGGGACGATTCTTGCAAGAATTTTGGCATTTTTGTTGAAAAAAAACTCAAAAATTAGGGAAAATTTGTCAAAGCCAAACGAGTGAATTTTGAGCTGAAACTTTCCAGATTAGATCTAAACCATTGGTGGAGTCACCACACAAAATTTCAGAATTTTGGACTTGAAAACACCTCGAACGAAGTGGATAAAGTTTCAGCCAAATTAGGGTTTTCTCCCTACTTTAACCCTATTTTCATTATTTTTTTCTTTAATTTTCGTTATTTTCAGTTTATTTACCTTGTAAAAAGAAAAAAAAGAGAAAAAATTTAAAAAAAAAAAAGAAAAGAAAGAAAAGTGAGAAAGCTTATACCTAGCCACCAACCACCATCAAGAATCATCAAGATCACCATCATCAACCACCACAAGCATCACATTGAAGTGGATTCAACATTGGATTTCTTCCTTCAAGTTGTTTCTGGGTTTTGGGGTTATCATCTTTCTCTACTAATTTTTTTCTACTCTTAGTTTCTTAAGTTCCTTTGTTTTGCTTTTTCTTTCTTCTATTACGCAATTTAACACCTTCTTTTCTCTAGTGTGAGTAGGACTAAAAGTTGCATTTCAATCCTTCTTTCTTGCAACTATATTCAATTGGTGTCAAGCCTTTCATTGGACTCCTATTACAATTAGGACTCATTGTTAGGATTAAACTCCGATTGTAACTTGTTGACTTGTGGCAGGAAGGTCTTTAAAGAGCACTAGATCGGTTTACTTGCCTCGCTAAATATTTATTCCTTGGAGTGTTTAGTGAGAATTCTAGTTTTCTTTTGCTTTTCACCTTTTAAATCTGAGTGTTTCAGGATGTCAGAAATGAGTAACGACGAAGAACCACATGAAGTGACTCTTCAAGAAGTTTCGGATACTCTCAATAAACTTGAACAGACTGTAACCTCATTGGCAACCAAGCTTGAGCACACCGATACAAATCGTGACCGCAATCACTCAAACAATTGGGAGATTAGAAACCACTGCTATCGCAAGCGATACTAAGGAGCCTAAGCGTCCAAATCTTGTTCCCATTCAGAATAGATGCCAAAACCCCTTACATAGGCACGATCATCTCATAGAACCGAGACGAGCAACAAACACCTTAGGCCAAGCCAAAGATCATTGTACCACCTTTTCAAGGAAGGTATGACCCTGATGCTTATTGTGACTGGGAAAATCGAGTTGATCTTCTATTCGAGCATTATCAATGTCCCGAAGAGGATCAAGTTCCACAACAGACTCTCGACCACTGAATATGCATCCATTTGGTGGTCCCAATTGGTCTGCAATCGGCGCCTCAATAGAGAAGCCAAGATAACCTCATGGGGAGAACTTAAAAAGTCATGCGAGAACTATTTGTTCCCCATTATATCAACGAGAGATCAAACAAAAGTTACAAAGGATCCGACAATGCTGCAGAACTGTTAATGAGTATCTCAAAGAAATGGAATCATTGATGCAAAAAGCCGACATACAAGAGCAAGAAGAGGATACAATGACTAGGTTTGTTATCGGACTCAATTACAACATTCTTGAGATACTTGAACTCAAAACCTACTACACCCTTCAAGAGGAATTTCAATTTGCCATGACAATCGAAAAGAGCATCAAAGATCGACAACGATATCGACAGAAGAATTATCACTATGACAGGGGTACCACTCAACCTTTATCTCATTCTAATTCTTCTAAACCTTTGTTCACTCAAGTAGACCAAAGCAGAAAATTGAAACATCCAAGTCGCGGGACAAAACCAAGACAAAAATCCCCATGTTGACGGAAAACACACAAACACTCAAACAAGAGGATAGTGATAATGAACACATTAGACAAGATGACAATGCTTCTAATCCCTCATGTGAAGTAGTAGGTCCACTTGCTATACTATCATCACCTCCCCACAAAGAAAGTAAGTGTAATTCTAACCCTTCATTTGATTCTTGTCCTATCATTCAGTTAGAAACACTTTCTCCTCTACAGAGATTATACATTGATGATAATTTTTGTGAGACGGATAAGGGATGTGAGATACAAAAGACTAAGAGTAAAGAGGCCGAGAGTCAAAAAAGTCAAATTAATGGCCGAAATTTGGTGAGTGAAAATACATATGAGGTAAAAGTCACACAAAGCCCAAAAGAAAAAGACAAGAAAAAGAATGCGACGAGTGATTTCGTTTTGACTAATCCTTACAAATGTTCGAGTAGTG
The DNA here is from genome assembly GCA_019671005.1 of Hibiscus mutabilis. Taxonomy (NCBI): domain Eukaryota; kingdom Viridiplantae; phylum Streptophyta; class Magnoliopsida; order Malvales; family Malvaceae; genus Hibiscus; species Hibiscus mutabilis. The sequence continues at coordinate 12,518,507 of CM033754.1, forward strand.
TTGTCTTATTTTTTCAGGATTTTGTTGAACCATTGAGAGGAGCTCAATTAGATCATTTCACATACAACAAAGAAGCCTTTTCAATTGAAGTTGATGATTGTTCTCTCATTGCCGATTTAGATTCGAGGACGAATCCTTTTGAGGAGTGGGGGGAAAGATACATGCATGAGCGGGGTCAAATTACTAATATTGGACAAGAAGCTGAATTTGTTCAATGCAAACAATAAAAGCCAAAACAGTGCACACATAGGAGGTAAAAAACGATGCATCTTGGACAAGAAATTGAATTGTTTGTAAAGTCTGGAAAGTCAGCCAACTTGCGACGAGTTTTTGGATGGGATCCAGGCATTTCTGAGTCAAGTTGTCTCTAACATATTGTCCGTTATTCAGTTACCTTTCCAACGCATCTTGAAACGCATCAATCGGACATCAGAACTCAAGATACGCCCAATTTATCAAGATTGCGCATGCAGAAAACTGGATACGGGATTATTACGGGATTTTGTAAAATTCAGCCCAAAAGCTAAAATATAAGGCTTTGGACGAATTAAACTTAGTCCAATATATTTATTATCATTTAAATTGATGTTTTTAGGGTTTTATATACTTTAGGAACCAGCCACCCAGCCCTTATCAGCTTATAACTTGCCTTATCACCCTATTCCTTGCCACACAAGCACAAGGAGTTTAAAGGCTGTTATTTTTTTTATTTTTAATTAGATTAGGTTTTCCTTGTTTTAGTAGAAATTAAATTACTTTGTCTATCCTTCACCTATAAAAGGATGAAGCCTCCATCATTGTAAGGGAGATTTTCTTTGATTTATGAAATATTTAGTGAGTTTGCTTTTGCAAGTGCTGATTACTTGTGCCTTCGAAGTCTTCTTCAACATAAGTTCGACGAGTTCTTGTGAGGGAGATCATCTTCACACTCTTGCTTGCCTAGATAATCGCGTCTAGGAGGGTGGGTTAGAGCCGCTTGAGGTTGCTTGCTTAGATAATTGAGTCTAAGAGGGTGCCGAGGACAAAACAACATCAACAATTCACAAGCCATCTTCATCTTCAACCTTCACACCATCTTCCATAATTCCATAAACAAAGCTGGAATTTTCAGATTTGTTTTACCTATCTTCTTCTTAATCTTTTCTTATCTTTTTATTTATATTCTTATTTCTTATCATCTAATCCTTCATCTCGTCTTTCTTTCTTTAAATTTCCAGCCTTGAATCTGAAAAATTCAAGAAAATCCCTTCTTTTTTCTCTTGAATTTTCATATCTGCCCAAACTTCCTTGATTGAGTCTAGAGCTCCTAGTTCTTGCAACAACTTGATTGAAGTCTTCCAAATCCAAGATTGCGCTACTCTATCATATGGTATTAGATTTGGGACGATTCTTGGCAAGAATTTTGGCGTTTTTGGGAAAAAAAACTCAAAAATTAGGGAAAATTTGTCAAAGCCAAACGAGTGAATTTTGAGCTGAAACTTCCCAGATTAGATCTACACCATTGGTGGAGTCACCACACAAAATTTCAGAATTTTTGGACTTCGAAAACACCTCGAACGAAGTGGATAAAGTTTCAGCCAAATTAGGGTTTTCTCCCTACTTTAACCCTATTTTCATTATTTTTTTCTTTAATTTTCGTTATTTTCAGTTTATTTACCTTGTAAAAAGAAAAAAAAAGAGAAAAAATTTTAAAAAATAAAAAACAGAATAGAAAGAAAAGTGAGAAAGCTTATACCTAGCCACCAACCACCATCAAGAATCATCAAGATCACCATCATCAACCACCACAAGCATCACATTGAAGTGGATTCAACATTGGATTTCTTCCTTCAAGTTGTTTCTGGGTTTTGGGGTTATCATCTTTCTCTACTAATTTTTTTTCTACTCTTAGTTTCTTAAGTTCCTTTGTTTTGCTTTTTCTTTCTTCTATTACGCAATTTAACACCTTCTTTTCTCTAGTGTGAGTAGGACTAAAAGTTGCATTTCAATCCTTCTTTCTTGCAACTATATTCAATTGGTGTCAAGCCTTTCATTGGACTCCTATTACAATTAGGACTCATTGTTAGGATTAAACTCCGATTGTAACTTGTTGACTTGTGGCAGGAAGGTCTTTAAAGAGCACTAGATCGGTTTACTTGCCTCGCTAAATATTTATTCCTTGGAGTGTTTAGCGAGAATTCTATTTTTCTTTTGCTTTTCACCTTTTTAAATCTGAGTGTTTCAGGATGTCAGAAATGAGTAACGACGAAGAACCACATGAAGTGACTCTTCAAGAAGTTTCGGATACTCTCAATAAACTTGAACGGACTGTAACCTCATTGGCAACCAAGCCGTATCAGAGTAGCGCAAATTCGAATAAAGAGAAAAACAAAACAAACCAAAATAAAGAACAAATCTAAAAATTTAGATTTGCTTATGGTGGTGGCATCAATGGAGGAAGCTTGAATATGTGGAGATGGCGTGATGAATTGATAGTTGTTGTTTCGTCCTCGGCACCCTCTTAGACGCAATTATCTAAGCAAGCAACCTCAAGCGGCTCTAACCCACCCTCCTAGATGCAATTACCTAGGCAAGCAAGAGTGTGAAGATGATCTCCCTCACAAGAACTCGATGATCTTATGTTGAAGATGGCTTCTAGACAAGTTTACCGAACACTTGCAAACTCAAAGAATACTAAAATCTCCAAAGAGAACTTTTTACTAATCAATGAAATCTGAATTACAATTTGGATGAAGCCTCCTTTGTATAGGCCATGGAGAAAGGCACCTATAAGGTTGAGTGTAGGTCCATGTTGTGTGCGGAAAAAGGCACCTATAAGGTTGAGTGTAAGTCCATGTTGTGTGCGGAAAAAGGCACCTATAAGGTTGAGTCTTGTCAGATAATAAGATAAATTAATGAGAATAGCTAATGTGTACTTTTTAAACATGCTAATGAATGGATAATTCAACGGGATGATATAATAACTGATAAAAACCATAAGGCTATGGTAAAGGTGTTAGAGATGTGTGCGGTAAGACCCTTGTGTCGAGGTCTAGAGTTGTGTGGTTACTAGGGTCCTTGTTGTGTGCTGATGGGATGTATAAATAGTCGAGTCACCCCTTGTAGTTGGGATTTGGATACCCTAAATGTGTTGCAGCACCTTGAAGACTCCCGAATGTAGGATCCCGATGCTTTGTGGATGCGGGCCTCATTCGAAGATGCTTGATGAGAGATCCTGAGCATAGATGTAGGATCCCGATGCTATGTGGACGCGGGCCTCATCCCTTTGAGTATAGGATCTCGATACTTTGTGGACGTGGGCCTTGCTCAGAGTATAGGATCCCGATGCTCTGTGGACGCGAGCCTTACTTGCAGTGTAGGATCCCGATGCTTTATGGACGTGAGCCTCACTCAAGTGTAGGATTCTGATGCTTTGTAGATGTGAACCTCACTTAACGTTGTTGGTGTCATCAGTGTGGTGGTAGGTAAACGTATGAGATACTTGTACGAGTTGTGTGCGTGATCATACATTCATAATGCCATGTGTTTAGGCGGATATGGTAGCGCCATTGTTATCTTGCCATGATATCATTCTTGTTGCATTGCTTTATTTATGATTTGCATGAAGCATGGTTGAGTGGTGGTGTATCCACTGAGCTTTGTTAGCTCAGCGTTCGGAATCGTTGTTTTCGTTCGCAGGTTAGTAGGTTTGGCACGTTCTTGAAAGAGCACCATCTGGGAAGGATTCTAGTGCCTCGTCTCTTTAGAGTACAATACTTAGGTCTTTGAGATTTGTATTCGTAGGAACCTATTGTATATTGTAAATCGTATTTGGATTTTCAAACTATCGAGTCAAGGGTTTATAATGTAATTTTAAAAGGAGCTCCATTGTATATGTTTTTTATTATTCATTATGTTTTATTGGGCTGTAATTAAATGGACTTTCAAAATAGATTGTGGATTGGGCTAAACTAGGTCAAAATTTTATAATAACGGGTTGGGCTTGAGGCCCAAATGTGATATCCGGGTCGAGGGTGTTACATTTAGTGGTATCAAAGCCTAGGTTTAGCCGGTTCTGAGAAAGCCCTGGGGTGGTTAGGAGTCGGGAATAGGTGTCTAGCGAATACGAGCCCTTATGTCTAAGTTGTACTCTTTCAAGACTGGAATCTGGATGGTGTGTCCTGTGTTCTCACGTGGCGCTGGTTGCGACATTAAGATAGATTCGATTGCGGTCATGAGTACTGTGATGTTAGCTGATTCCTTTGAGAATGATTTTGAGATTGGAGTTATCTCAGACGTTAAGCTTGGGGCTTATGATGGTATGGAGGAGTTGAGGGTGTACCCTCCTCCTATCGCTTGAGGAGTAATCATGGTTATGTGTCGTAAGTTACCTTTAAAGCCTTGAGTTCATGGTGAGAACCTCTTATGGTGAGATTCTACGTGTTGGTAGACGACCCTTGTGGAGCAGATAAGAGGACTTGCTTTTGATTGACCAGTGATAGAGTGTCGATCGGGTGTCTCATCATTTGTAGTAAGCGAGCCTTAATGTGGGTACTATGTGATGGGGATGTAGCACGCTTGGTAGATATGCGTTTTCATCTAATGTACAGAAGTATATAATGGTTGTGAGGTCTCAAGTATGATCTTAGTAGGCCGAATGCCCTGAGATCTCAAGCAAGGTATGCTTGTTGCGTTTGTTTATAGTAGTGGTCGGAAGGACATTGTGGGTTCTGCGCGAGGTGATGCTTGAGTAAAGCTTGAGGATACGTGGTTGACAGATACAACGGAGTTGTATCCTAAATGTGTTGATATTATCTTGGCCACCGGTTGTTGTCCGCTCATGAGCCAGCTTGAGATGACGAGTGTAGTGTTGGAAGCTTCGAGGTTTTGCGGGAACCAAACCCAGAGTAATGAGAAAGACAAACTACCATCTTCTGAATGTGGTTCAGACCCGTTGGGACAACGGCGCAAGTTTGACCAAGGAGAGTTGTGAAGGGAGCCATGTTCCTTTAAAGGGAGAAACAGTATTGTTACGAATCTAAGTATAGAAAAAGAGGTTGAGAGAAAGGATGACCTGATCAATCAAATTGATGGTTAAGAAACGCTCAGAGGGATCTGAGGATGACGTGGAATAGTCTTAAAAGAATTCTAATTGTATCGTCTTTTTCCTAAAGGTAATGCATACAAATGGTAAGAGACCGTAGAGTCGAGTATACAACCTGCGCTCTAAACATGGGATATCTTTGTGGATAAGTTTCGGAAGAAATACATCAGTAAGGTACATATGGATGAAGTGAGGACCAATTTCTGCATCTGGTTCAAGGAAATCGAACGGTGTTTGCATATGAGCAAGAGTTTTTGCGTTGAGCCGTTATGCCATAGAGCTGTCGTCACGAAAGAGTTGAGGTGCAAGAGGTTCAGACAAGGCTTGAATGTTGACTTTCAGTTGCATGTGACAGCAAGTCCGCTTGGGACATTCTCTGAGTTAGCCAATAGTGCGAAGGCACTTGAGCGAATTCAGAGTTCAACATTTGATCGGTTCGAAGATTCTAGAGGTCATGATGTGGAGACCCAAGGTATCGTTGATTCTTCTCCCTATCTGCATGAGGGGTTTTGTGCTTCGAGGAGTTCGAAGAGATTTAGTTTGGATCAGTCACAAAGAGTGGGTTCGGGAATCTAGATCAAGGGTTTGTAAAGGCTCTTTGATTCCTACTCTAAAAGGGAGTATTTATGGTTTTGTTGGAGCATCTCTTCCATCGGCATGTGGGCATTGTGGCCGACATCACCTTGGGGTATGTTTTTTTTGCTTGGAAGGTTGCCATCAATGCCGAGCACTAGGGCATATGGCAAGAGACTGTCCGATTGTGGATGAGGATACATTAGTTCATCTCAGAGGTTGGCTACTTCCCGACACGATCAGAGTTTTGCTAAAGGCGGAGCTAGGGTATCGTCAGGTCATCAAGGTGGAGGTCTTGTGAGATCCACTGCTAGGGTTGGTGCGAGAGGTGTTGCGAGGCAGTCTGCTGCTCATATTAGAGTTGACAGTGTTACGACTGAGGATATCTCAGTAAATTAAGTTTAGTGTTGGTTTCAGCTATTGTTAGCCGATTAGCTCTTTGGTTGTGTAATAGACTGGTTCTTGTGAGGTGCATCTTGGTAAATCTTAGGTTTGTTGTAGCTTTAGATGGTAAATAGAGTTGCATCCTTTGCTAGATAAGGTTTTATCGTAGACGGTTGTTGAGAGTGCATAGGGGTCGTATGATGTGAATGGGAAGTGGAGAAGTTTTAGATTGCTTGAATCTAATTGTTAGTGTTAGATGAGAAGAATCTTAACCTCTCTAGAGTGAATGTTGTGCTCCGTAGTGCTAGCTCGAGGAAGGTTGTGTATGTTGCAAGATGTTCTTAGCTTGCGTTGTAGACGCAAGGGTTGAGAGTCCCTGGTCTTAGAGTTGTGGGTGTTTTGTGGGTATGGAGTACCCTTGGTGAACGAGCAATCTTACCGGTTGATTATGGTTTAGAACAACGATAAAGGTAAGGTTGAGTTCGTTGTTAGTGTCCGTCGCCCTGTGGTATGGTACGTAATAGACTCTTTGTTGGGGGTACACTAGTGCAAGCGACCGATTGGGTGTTGCTGCCAAGCGCTTCATCGAGATCGTGCCTGCGTGAGAATAGCTTGTATGGTGGGTTTGGATGTGTTGGGTCATAGTGTAATTGGTAGGAGACTGTAGTCTGTTTTGCGTGAGTTTGGCAACCTTATTGTGGCCACAGAATGTGAAAGCTTTGCGTGTTGTTTGTAAGAGTAAGGTACCGTCAAAAAGGGTAAATGAAGGTTGTGATGGACATGGTTAAGGTCTTAAGGGCGAATCACAATGATAGTTGTTTGGCTTGTACACCTGTTGAGCTAGATCTCGGGAGTTAGAGGATTGCCCAATTAAGTTCAACCAAAGTTATTATCAGTTAAGACAAACAGGGTGGAAGTTATCAGAGTAGCGCAACGAAAACGTGGATCAATAGTTGTGTTGAGGGTAACCGAATGATTGTGGTGCCAAGAAATGCTTTTAGATAGGCCATTTGGAGATCTTTGAGGACGGTCATATGGCTCCTTGCGTCTGATTATTTAGATCTTCGCAAATAGAATGGTTAGTTTTGGGTTACTTGTGCGAGTTCTTAAGTGGGTTTTGATCCTGTTAGAAGTACGTTTGGATAAAGTGAAGTCTTAGGTTCTAACTTGGTGGGTCAAGTCCGGAGAGAAGAGCTGTTAGTTCAAGGGAAATTGATGTTAATGACCGATTGTTAGGGTTTTGCTTGTCCTTTAGTGGTTTGACTGGGATATGGTTGTTAGGCAGGATGCGTTCTTGATAATGTCTTGTGAATGTGGTACATTGTTTTAGACGTACTTAAGTCTAGGTTTAGTTTTGGCTGACGAATGCTAATAGAAGGATTGGTTAACCAAGGTAGAATCCCTTAAAGGTGAGTTCTTTAAGTTGATGTTTGAACAACGTAGCTTGAGGTTGGTGGTGTTACCATGCTTAGCAGATCGTCGTAAGTGTTGTTGGATGTTGAAAAAGACTCGTGGGAAATCTCAAAGAGAAGTGTTGAGAGTGTGTGATTTAATGCTATGGTTCAGTTTAAGGTGGATTGAGGGGGGACTCTCCCTAATCGAGGTGATCCTGTCTGAATGGTGAAGTGGTTAGGCTTGTTTTGGTTACATATCTCTTGCATCTATCTAAATTTTGAGGACGAAATTTTCTTTTAGGAGGGGAGAGTTGTAATGACCCGGGTTTCAAAACTCGAGGGTCAGGTTAAACCGAGGCATGGGCTTCACGTTTGGGTCGAGATATTAGACATTGAGAGCCTTGCTGGGTTTGAAGAAAAGCTTTTGGGCTTGTGTTATGGGTTTGTTGTTCGGCTATGGTGAAAGTAAGAAGGGCATATGGGTAAAAGCATAACTAAAGACAATGAAAGCTGATCGGGGGCTTTAATTTCTGCAGAAAAGTTAGAGGGTGAAGTCACCTTTGTCCCCTTGTCTTCTCCCTCTTTCTCATAATCATCTTCCTACCCAAGTTGAAGTAAAAAGTGTAATCTTTGAGAGTTTGAGTAAGAATCTCATTTGGGGCAAGAAGGGAAGCTTGTTCAGCTTTGAGAGATCTACCAACCAAGGAAAAATGGTTGGTTGTGGTAGAAGAAGGTGTTTGGTGAGGGCTTGAAGAAGAAGAATGAGAATGGATCTTTGAGGGCTTCTTCATCAGCTTTAATTCGAGGTTAGTACAATACTAACTTCTATTGTTTCCTGCAACTCATAAAAAATAAGCTTTGTGCATCTTTTGGTGTTTATGGTTTGATAAGCTTTGGGTTGACCCCTTTAATGGTAAAATGGGGATTTGATGTTGCTAAGGCTTAAAATTGGTAGAAACCCACTTAATACCTTCACAATAACTTGTAGAATCGATTTGGAGTTTAACTATGAGGGTTAAACAGGGTTTCTAGGTGAAACCCGCACCTAGAGTTCAAAAATTGGGCTTGCGTACCGGTACTGGGTTAAAGTATTAGTACGCCTTTACGTAAATGGGGAAAGAGTTGCGAGGAGAGTACCGCTACGCTTCCCTGTGTATCGATATCCCTTGTAAGGTAAGGATTCTAGAGACGCCTTCGCGTGTACAGTGCGCAAGGGGCGATCGGTATGCACTATTACCGGAAAGGCTTTGAGTATCGGTGACGGTGACGTAACGATCGGTACTCCCTCAAGGGTTAAATTCCTTCGAATCTAGTGGGGGTATCGGTACTTATAGGGGAGTATCGGTATGCAATGTTGCTTGCTTAGAAGAGGCTTAGCGTACCGGTACACGTTTGTGAAAGTACCGATACGAGGTGGATCAATACGGGGCAATCCTAGTACAAATGATAAGTACTAGTACGGTACATAGCGTATCAATACGGCTTGGGGTCTAGTTCTTTCGACCTAATTAGAGTATCGGTACTCATGTGGGAGTTTCGATATTAGAGGGAGTACCGATACTCACCTTGGAGTATCGATACTCGCTGGGCAATCTACCTAATAATTTCGATGTGGCGTTTGGGGGTGTTATAATTTGAGGCAAAGGGCCTCGGGGGCCTATTAAGGTGTAAAATGAATATTAAAACTGAGAAATGGAAATTTTAACCCGCATTTGAGTAATGAATGGCTAATGACTTGGTAAATGTTGGGTAAATTATGTGAGGTGGTAAACGATAGGGATCCTAGGCAGATCGTGGATGCTGTGTGGTAATCTAGGTCCATGTTGTGTATGGAAAAAGGCGCCTATAAGGTTGAGTCTTGTCGTAATAAGATAAGTTAATGAGAATGGCTAATGTGTACTTTATAAACATGCTAATGAATGGATAATTCAACGGGATGATATAATAACCGATAAAAATCATAAGGCTATGGTAAAGGTGTTAGAGAGAGTGTGTGCGGTAAGATCCTTGTGTCGAGGTCTAGAGCTGTATGGTTACTAGGGTCCTTATTGTGTGCTGATGGGACGCCTAGATAGTCGAGTCATCCCTTGTTGTTGGGATTTGGATACCCTAAATGTGTTGCAACACCTTGAAGACTCCCGAATGTAGGATCCCAATGCTTTGTGGATGCAGGCCTCATTCAAGATGCTTGATGAGAGATCCCGAGCATGGATGTAGGATCCCGATGCTATGTGGACGCGAGCCTCATCCCCCTTGAGTATAGGGCCCCGATGCCTTGTGGACCCGGGCCTTGCTCAGAGTATAAGATCCCGATACTCTATGGATGCGGGCCTTACTCGTAGTGTAGGATCATGATGCTTTGTGGACGCGGGCCTCACTCAATTGTAGGATTCGATGCTTTGTGGATGTGAACCTCACTTAACGTTGTTGGTGTCATCGGTGTGGTGGTAGGTAAACGTGAGATACTTGTACGAGCTGTGTGCGTGATCATGCATTCATAATGCCATGTTTTTAGGCGGATATGGTAGCGCCATTGTTATCTTGCCATGATATCATTCTTGTTGCATTGCTTTATTTATGATTTGCATGAAGCATGGTTGAGTGGCGGTGTATCCACTGAGCTTTGTTAGCTCAGCGTTCGAATCGTTGTTTTTGTTCGCGAGTTAGTAGGTTTAGCACGTTCTTGAAAGAGCACCATTTGGGAAGGATTCCAGTGCCTCGTCTCTTTAGAGTACAATACTTAAGTCTTTGGGATTTGTATTCGTAGGAACCTATTGTATATTGTAAATCGTATTTGGATTTTCAAACTATCGAGTCAAGGGTTTATAATGTAATTTTAAAATGAGCTCCATTGTATATGTTTTTGATTATTTATTATGTTTTATTAGCTGTAATTAAATGGACTTTCAAAATAGATTATGGATTGGGCTAAACTAGGTCAAAATTTTATAATAACGGGTTGGCCTTAAGGCCCAAATGTGACATCCGGGTCGAGGGTGTTACATTTAGTGGTATCAGAGCCTAGGTTTAGCCGGTTCTAGGAAAACCTCGGGGTGGTTAGGATTCGAGAATAGGTGTCTGGCGAATACGAGCCCTTATGTCTAGGTTGTACTCTTTCAAGACTGGAATCTGGAAGGTGTTCCATGTGTTTGCGCGTGGCGCTGGTTGTGACATTAAGATAGATTCGATTGCGGTTGTGAGTAGTGTGATGTTGGCTGATTCCTTTGAGAATGGTTTTGAGATCGGAGTTATCTCAGACGTTAAGCTTGGGCTTATGAAGGTATGGAGGAGTTGAGGGTATGCCCTCCTCCCATCGCTGAGGAGTAATCATGGTTATGTGTCGTAAGTTACCTTAAAGCCTTGAGTTTTGGTGAGAACCTCTTGTGGTGAGATTCTACGTGTTGGTAAGAGGACGCTTTTGATTGACCCATGATAGAGTGTTGATCGGGTGTCTCATCATTTGTTGTGAGTGAGCCTTAATGGTGGGTACCATGTGATGAGGATGTAGCACGCTTGGTAGATATGCGTTTTCATCTAATGTAGAGAAGTATATGATGGTTGTGAGGTCTCAAGTATGATCTTAGTAGGCCGAATGCCCCGAGATCTCAAGCAAGGTATGCTTGTTGCGTTTTGTTTATAGTAGTGGTCGGAAGGACATTGTGGGTTCTGCGAGAGGTGATGCTTGAGGAAAGCTTGAGGATACGTGGTTGATGATACAACGGGTTGTCTCCTAAATGAGTTGATATGATCTTGGCCACCGGTTGTTGTCCGCTCATGAGCCAGCTTGAGATGACGAGTGTAGTGTTGGAAGCTTCGAGGTTTTGGGGGAACCAAACCCGAGTAATGAGAAAGACAAACTACCATCTTCTCAATGTGGTTCAGACCGTTGGGTCGACGGCGCAAGTTTGACCAAGGAGAGTTGTGAAGGGAGCCATGTTCCTTTAAAGGGAGGAGCAAGATTGTTACGAATCTAAGTATAGAAAAAGAGGTTGAGAAAAAGATGACCTGATCAATCAAATTGATGGTTAAGAAATGCTCGAGAGGGATCCGAGGATGATGTGGAATAGTCTTAAAAGAATTCTAATTGTATCATCTTTTTCCTAAAGGTAATGCATACAAATGGTAAAAGAGACGTAGAGTCGAGTATACAGCATGCGCTCTAGACATGGGACATCTTTGTGGATGAGTTTCGGAAGAAATACATTAGTAAGGTACATATGGATGAAGTGAGGACCAGTTTCTGCATCTGGTTCAAGGAGATCAAACGATGTTTGCTTATGAGCAAAAGTTTTTGTGTTGAGCCGTTATGCCATAGAGTTGTCGTCACGAAAGAGTTGAGGTGCAAGAGGTTCAGACAAGGCTTGAATGTTGACTTTCAGTTGCATGTGACAGCAAGTCCGCTTGGGACATTCTTCGAGTTAGCCAATAGTGCGAAGGCACTTGAGCGACTTCAGATTTCAACAATTGATCGGTTCAAAGATTCTAGAGGTCGTGATATGGAGACCCAAGATATCATCAATTCTTCTCCCTATCTGCATGAGGGGTTTTGTGCTTCGAGGAGTTCAAAGAAAGTTGCTTCGGATCAGTCACCAAGAGTCGGTTCGGGAATCTAGTTGAGGGTTCGTAAGGGCTCTTTGATTCCTACTCTAGAAAGGAGTATTGATGGTTTTGTTTGAGCATCGCTTCCATCGGCATGTGAGCATTGTGGATGACATCACCTTGGGGTCTATGTTTTTTTGCTTGGAAGGTTGCCATCAATGCCGAGCACTAGGGCATATGGCAAAAGACTGCCCGATTGTGGATGAGGATACATTAGTTCATCTTAGAGGTTGGCTACTTCCCGACATGATCGAGTTTTGCTAAAGGCGAGCTAGGGGCACCGTCACATCATCATCAAGGTGGAGGTCTTGTGAGATCCACCGCTAGGGTTGGTGCGAGAGGTGTTGCAAGGCGTCTGCTGCTCAAATTAGAGTTGACAGTGTTACGACCGAGGATATCTCATAAATTAAGTTTAGTGTTTGTTTTAGCTATTATTGTTAGCCGTTAGCTCTTTGGTTGTGTAATAGACTGGTTCTTGTGAGGTGCATCTTGGTAAATCTTAGGTTTGTTGTTGCTTTAGATGGTAAATAGAGTTGCATCCTTTGCTAGATAAGGTTTTATCATGAGACGGTTGTTGAGAGTGCATAGGGGGTCGTATGATGTGAATGGGAAGTTGATAAGTTTTAGATTGCTTGAATCTAATTGTTAGTGTTAGATGAGAAGAATCTTAACCTCTCTAGAGTGAATGTTGTGCTCCGTAGTGCTAGCTCGAGGAAGGTTGTGTATGTTGCAAGATGTTCTTAGCTTGCGTTGTAGACGCAAGGGTTTAAGAGTCCCCGGTCTTAGAGTTGTGGGTGTTTTGTGGGTATGGAGTACCCTTGGTGAACGAGCAATCTTACCGGTTGATTATGGTTTAGAACAACGATAAAGGTAAGGTTGAGTTCGTTGTTATTGTTTGTCGCCCTATGGTATGGTATGTAATGTAGACTCTTTGTTGGGGGTACACTAGTGCAAGCGACCGATTGGGTGTTGCTGCCAAGCGCTTCATCGAGATCGTGCCTGCGTGAGAATAGCTTGTATGGTGGGTTTGGATGTGTTGGGTCGTAGTGTAATTGGTAGGAGACTGTAGTCTGTTTTGCGTGAGTTTGGCAACCTTATTGTGGCCACAGAATGTGAAAGCTTTGCATGTTGTTTGTAGAGTAAGGTACCGTCAAAAGGGGTAAATGAAGGTTGTGATGGACATGGTTAAGGTCTTAAGGGCGAATCACAATGATAGTTGTTTGGCTTGTACACCTGTTGAGCTAGATCTCGGGAGTTAGAGGATTGCCCAATTAAGTTCAACCAAAGTTATTATCAGTTAAGACAAACAGGTGGAAGTTATAAGAGTAAGCGAACGGAAAACGTGGATCAATAGTTGTGTTGAGGGTAACCGAATGATTGTGGTGCCAAGAAATGCTTTTAGATAGGCCATTTGGAGATCTTTGAGGACGGTCAAATGGCTCCTTTGCGTCGATTATTTAGATCTTCGCAAATAGAATGGTTAGTTTTGGGTTACTTGTGCGAGTTCTTAAGTGGGTTTTGATCCTGTTAAAAGTAAGTTTGGATAAAGTGAAGTCTTAGGTTCTAACTTGGTGGGTCAAGTCCGGAGAGAAGAGCTGTTAGTTCAAGGGAAATTGATGTTAATGACCGATTGTTAGGGTTTTGCTTGTCCTTTAGTGGTTTGATCGGGATATGGTTGTTAGGCGTGATGCGTTCTTGATAATGTCTTGTGAATGTGGTACATTGTTTTAGACGTAGATAAAGTCTAGGTTTAGTTTTGCTGACAATTGCTAATAGAAGGATTGGTTAACCAAGGTAGAATCCCTTAAAGGTGAGTTCTTTAAGTTGATGTTTGAACAACGTGGCTTGAGGTTGGTGGTGTTACCATGCTTAGCGGATCGTCGTAAGTGTTGTTGGATGTTGAAAAAGACTCGTGGGAAATCTCAAAGAGAAGTGTTGAGAGTGTGTGATTTAATGCTATGGTTCTGTTTAAGGTGGATTGAGGGGGACTCTCCTAATCGAGGTGATCCCGTCTGAATGGTGAAGTGGTTAGGCTTGTTTTGGTTACATATCTCTTGCATCTATCTAAATTTTGAGGATGAAATTTTCTTTTAGGAGGAGAGTTGTAATGACCCGGGTTTCAAAACTCGAGGGTCAAAGTTAAACCGAGGCATGGGCTTCACGTTTGGGTCGAGATATTAGACATTGAGAGCCTTGCTGGGTTTGAAGAAAAGCTTTTGGGCTTGTGTTATGGGTTTGTTGTTGGGCTATGGTGAAAGTAAGAAGGGCATATGGGTAAAAGCATAACTAAAGACAATGAAAGCTGATCGGGGCTTTAATTTCTATAGAAAAGTTAGAGGGTGAAGTCACCTTTGTCCCCTTGTCTTCTCCCTCTTTCTCATAATCATCTTCCTACCCAAGTTGAAGTAAAAAGTGTAATCTTTGAGAGTTTGAGTAAGAATCTCATTTGGGGCAAGAAGGGAAGCTTGTTCAGCTTTGAGAGATCTACCAACCAAGGAAAAATGGTTGGTTGTGGTAGAAGAAGGTGTTTGGTGAGGGCTTGAAGAAGAAGAATGAGAATGGATCTTTGAGGGCTTCTTCATCAGCTTTAATTCGAGGTTAGTACAATACTAACTTCTATTGTTTCCTGTAACTCATAAAAAATAAGCTTTGTGCATCTTTTGGTGTTTATGGTTTGATAAGCTTTGGGTTGACCCCTTTAATGGTAAAATGGGGATTTGATGTTGCTAAGGCTTAAAATTGGTAGAAACCCACTTAATACCTTCACAATAACTTGTAGAATCGATTTGGAGTTTAACTATGAGGGTTAAACAGGGTTTCTAGGTGAAACCCGCACCTAGAGTTCAAAAATTGGGCTTGCGTACCGGTACTGGGTTAAAGTATTAGTACGCCTTTACGTAAATGGGGAAAGAGTTGCGAGGAGAGTACCGGTACGCTTCCCTGTGTATCGATATCCCTTGTAAGGTAAGGATTCTAGAGACGCCTTCGTGTACAGGTACGCAAGGGGGCGTATCGGTATGCACTATTACTGGAAAGGCTTTGAGTATCGGTACGGTACGTAACGTATCGGTACTCCCTTGGGTTAAATTCCTTCGAATCTAGTGGGGGTATCGGTACTTATAGGGGAGTATCGGTATGCAATGTTGCTTGCTTAGAAGAGGCTTAGCGTACCGGTACACGTTTGTGAAAGTACCGATACGAGGTGGATCAATACGGGGCAATCCTAGTACAAATGATAAGTACTAGTACGGTACATAGCGTATCAATACGGCTTGGGGTCTAGTTCTTTCGAATCTAATTAGAGTATCGGTACTCATGTGGGAGTTTCGATACTTAGAGGGAGTACCGATACTCACCTTGGAGTATCGATACTCGCTGGGCAATCTACCTAATAATTTCGATGTGGCGTTTGGGGGTGTTATAATTTGAGGCAAAGGGCCTCGGGGGCCTATTAAGGTGTAAAATGAATATTAAAACTGAGAAATGGAAATTTTAACCCCGTACGAGTAATGAATGGCTAATGACTTGGTAAATGTTGGGTAAATTATGTGAGGTGGTAAACGATAGGGATCCTAGGCAGATCGTGGATGCTGTGTGGTAATCTAGGTCCATGTTGTGTATGGAAAAAGGCGCCTATAAGGTTGAGTCTTGTCGTAATAAGATAAGTTAATGAGAATGGCTAATGTGTACTTTATAAACATGCTAATGAATGGATAATTCAACGGGATGATATAATAACTGATAAAAATCATAAGGCTATGGTAAAGGTGTTAGAGCTGTGTGCGGTAAGATCCTTGTGTCGAGGTCTAGAGCTGTATGGTTACTAGGGTCCTTATTGTGTGCTGATGGGACGCCTAGATAGTCGAGTCATCCCTTGTTGTTGGGATTTGGATACCCTAAGTGTGTTGCAACACCTTGAAGACTCCCGAATGTAGGATCCCAATGCTTTGTGGATGCAGGCCTCATTCGAAGATGCTTGATGAGAGATCCCGAGCATGGATGTAGGATCCCGATGCTATGTGGACGCGAGCCTCATCCCCCTTGAGTATAGGGCCCCGATGCCTTGTGGACCCGGGCCTTGCTCAGAGTATAAGATCCCGATACTCTATGGATGCGGGCCTTACTCGTAGTGTAGGATCATGATGCTTTGTGGACGCGGGCCTCACTCAATTGTAGGATTCTGATGCTTTGTGGATGTGAACCTCACTTAACGTTGTTGGTGTCATCAGTGTGGTGGTAGGTAAACGTATGAGATACTTGTACGAGCTGTGTGCGTGATCATGCATTCATAATGCCATGTGTTTAGGCGGATATGGTAGCGCCATTGTTATCTTGCCATGATATCATTCTTGTTGCATTGCTTTATTTATGATTTGCATGAAGCATGGTTGAGTGGCGGTGTATCCACTGAGCTTTGTTAGCTCAGCGTTCGGAATCGTTGTTTTTGTTCGCAGGTTAGTAGGTTTAGCACGTTCTTGAAAGAGCACCATTTGGGAAGGATTCCAGTGCCTCGTCTCTTTAGAGTACAATACTTAAGTCTTTGGGATTTGTATTCGTAGGAACCTATTGTATATTGTAAATCGTATTTGGATTTTCAAACTATCGAGTCAAGGGTTTATAATGTAATTTTAAAATGAGCTCCATTGTATATGTTTTTGATTATTTATTATGTTTTATTAGCTGTAATTAAATGGACTTTCAAAATAGATTATGGATTGGGCTAAACTAGGTCAAAATTTTATAATAACGGGTTGGGCTTAAGGCCCAAATGTGACATCCGGGTCGAGGGTGTTACATTTAGTGGTATCAGAGCCTAGGTTTAGCCGGTTCTAGGAAAACCTCGGGGTGGTTAGGATTCGAGAATAGGTGTCTGGCGAATACGAGCCCTTATGTCTAGGTTGTACTCTTTCAAGACTGGAATCTGGAAGGTGTTCCATGTGTTTGCGCGTGGCGCTGGTTGTGACATTAAGATAGTTTCGATTGCGGTTGTGAGTAGTGTGATGTTGGCTGATTCCTTTGAGAATGGTTTTGAGATCGGAGTTATCTCAGACGTTAAGCTTGGGCTTATGAAGGTATGGAGGAGTTGAGGGTATGCCCTCCTCCCATCGCTTGAGGAGTAATCATGGTTATGTGTCGTAAGTTACCTTAAAGCCTTGAGTTTTTGGTGAGAACCTCTTGTGGAGCAGATAAGAGGACGCTTTTGATTGACCCATGATAGAGTGTTGATCGGGGGTCTCATCATTTGTTGTGAGTGAGCCTTAATGGTGGGTACCATGTGATGAGGATGTAGCACGCCTGGCAGATATGCGTTTTTGTCTAATGTAGAGAAGTATATGATGGTTGTGAGGTCTCAAGTATGATCTTAGTAGGCCGAATGCCCTGAGATCTCAAGCAAGGTATGCTTGTTGCGGTTGTTTATAGTAGTGGTCGGAAGGACATTGTGGGTTCTGCGCGAGGTGATGCTTGAGGATACGTGGTTGACAGATACAACGGGGTTGTCTCCTAAATGAGTTGATATGATCTTGGCCACCAGTTATTGCCCGGTCATGAGCCAGCTTGAGACGACGAGTGTAGTCTTAGAAGCTTCGAGGTTTTGGGGGAACCAAACCCAGAGTAATGAGAAAGACAAACTACCATCTTCTGAATGCGATTCAGACCTGTTGGGTCGACGGTGCGAGTTTGACCAAGGAGAGTTGTGGAGGGAGCCATGTTCCTTTAAAGGGAGGAGCAGTATTGTTACGAATCTAAGTATAGAAAAAGGGGTTGAGAAAGTATGACCTGATCAATCGGATTGATGGTTAAGAAATGCTCAGAGGGATCTGAGGATGATGTGGAATAGTCTTAAAAGAATTCTGATTGTATCATCTTTTTCCTAAAGGTAATGCATACGAATGGTAAAAGACCGTAGAGTTGAGTATACAGCCTGCAGTCTAGACATGGGACATCTTTGTGGATGAGTTTCGGAAGAAATACATTAGTAAGGTACATATGGATGAAATGAGGATCAGTTTCTGCATCTAGTTCAAGGAGATCGAACGGTGCATGCTTATGAGCAAGAGTTTTTGCATTGAGCCGTTATGCCATAGAGTTGTCGTAACGAAAGAGTTGTGGTGCAAGAGGTTCAGACAAGGCTTGAATGTTGACTTTCAGTTGCATGTGACAGCGAGACAGCTTGGGATATTCTCTGAGTTAGCCAATAGTGCGAAGGCACTTGAGCTACTTTAGAGTTCAACTTTTGATCGATTCGAAGATTCTAGAGGTCATGATGTGGAGACCCGTGATATCGTTGATTCTTCTCCCTATCTGCATGAGGGGTTTTGTGCTTCGTGGAGTTCGAAGAGAGTTGCTTCAGATCAGTCACCAAGAGTGGGTTCGGGAATCTAGATCGAGGGTTCGTAAAGGCTCTTTGATTCCTACTCTAAAAGGGAGTATTGATGGTTTTGTTGGAGCATCGCTTCCATCGGCATGTGAGCATTGTGGATGACATTACCTTGGGGTCTGTTCTGTTTTTGCTTCGGAGGGTTGCTATCAATGCCGAGCACTAGGGCATATGGAAAAAGACTGCCCGATTGTGGATGAGGATACATCAGTCCAGTCTTAGAGGTTGGCTACTTCCCGACATGATCAGAGTTTTGCTAAAGCCAGAGCTAGGGCACCGTCACATCATCGAGGTGGAGGTCTTGTGAGATCCACTGCTAGGGTTGGCACGAGAGGTGTTGCAAGGCAGTCTGCTGCTCAAATTAGAGTTGACAGCATTGCGACCGAGGATAAGTCAGTAAATTAAGCTTAGTGTTTGTTTTAGCTATTATGTTAGCCGTGAGCTCTTTGGTTGTGTAATAGACTGGTTCTTGTGAGGTGCATCTTGGTAAATCTTGGGTTTGTTGTTGCTTTAGATGGTGTAAATAGAGTTGCATCCTTTGCTAGATAAGGTTTTATCATAGACAGTTGTTGAGAGTGCATGGGGGTCGTATGCTGTGAATGGGAAGTTGATAAGTTTTAGATTGCTTGAATCTAATTGTTAGTGTTAGATGAGAAGAATCTTAACCTCTCTAGAGTGAATGTTGTGCTCCGTAGTGCTAGCTCGAGGAAGGTTATGTATGTTGCAAGATGTTCTTAGCTTGCGTTGTAGACGCAAGTGTTAAGAGTCCCTGGTCTTAGAGTTGTGGGTGTTTTGAGGGCATAGAGTACCCTTGGTGAACGAGCAATCTTACCGGTTGATTGTGGTTTAGAACGGTGATAAAGGTAAGGTTGAGTTCGTTGTTATTGTTTGTCGCCCTATGGTATGGTATGTAACAGACTCTTTGTTGGGGGCACACTAGTGCAAGCGACTGATTGGGTGTTGTTGCCAAGCGCTTCGTCGAGATCGCGCCGCGTGAGAATAGCTTGTATGGTGGGTTTGGATGTGTTGGGCCGTAGTGTAATGGTAGGAGACCGTAGTCGATTTTGCGTGAGTTTGGCAACCTTATTGTGGCCATAAAATGTGAGAGCTTTGCATGTTGTTTGTAGGAGTAAGGTACCGTCAAAAGGGGTAAATGAAGGTTGTGATGGACATGGTTAAGGTCTTAAGGGCGAATCGCGATGATAGTTGTTTGGCTTGTACACCTGTTGAGCTAGATCTCGGGAGTTAAGAGGATTGCCCAATTAAGTTCAACCAAAGTTATTATCGGTTAAGACAAACAGGGTGGAAGTTATAAGAGTAGCGCAACGGAAACGTGGATCAATAGCTGTGTTGAGGGTAACCGAATGATTGTGGTGCCAAGAAATACTTTTAGACAGGCCAGTTGAAGATCTTTGAGGACGGTCAAATGGCTCCTTGCGTCTGATTGTTTAGATCTTCGCAAATAGAATGGTTAGTTTTGGGTTACTTGTGCGAGTTCGTAAGTGGTTTTTGATACTGTTAAAAGTAAGTTTGGATAAAGTGAAGTCTTAGGTTTTGACTTGGTAGATCAAGTCTGGAGAGAGGAGCTGTTAGTTTAAGGTAAATTGATGTTAATGACCGATTGTTAGGGTTTTGCTTGTCCTTTAGTGGTTTGATCAGGATATGGTTGTTAGGCGTGATGCGTTCTTGACAATGTCTTGTGAATGTGGTGCAGTGTTTTAGACGTAGATAAAGTCTATGTTTAGTTTTGGCTGACAATTGCTAATAGAAGGGTTGGTTAACCAAGGTAGAATCCCTTAAAGGTGAGTTCTTTAAGTTGATGTTTGAATAGTGTGGCTCGAGGTTGGTGGTGTTACCATGCTTAGCGGATCGTCGTAAGTGTTGTTGCCTGTTGAAAAAGAGTCGTGGGTAATCTCAAAGAGAAGTGTTGAGAGTGTGTGGCTTAATGTTATGGTTCTGTTTAAGGTGGATTGAGGGGGGACTCTCCCTAATCGAGGTGATCCTGTTTGAATGGTGAAGTGGTTAGGCCTGTTTTGTTTACATATCTCTTGCATATAACTAAATTTCGAGGATGAAATTTTCTTTTAGGAGGGGAGAGTTGTAACGACTCGGGTTTCAAAACTCGAGGGTCAGGTTAAACCGAGGCATGGGCTTCGCGTTTGGGTCGAGATATTGGGCCTTGAGAGCCTTGTTGGGCTTGAAGAAAAGCTTTTGGGTTTGTTTTGTGGGTTTGTTGTTGGGCTAAGGTGAAAGTAAGAAGGGCAAATGGGTAAAAGCATAATTAAAGACAATGAGAGCTGATGGGGACTTTAATTTCTATAGAAAAGTTGGAGGGTGAAGTCATCTTTGTCCCCTTGCCTTCTCCCTCTTTCTCATATCCATCTTCCTACCCAAGTTGAAGTAAAAGGTCTAATATTTGAGAGTTTGAGTAAGAATCTCGTTTGGGGCAAGAATGAAAGCTTGTTCAGCTTTGAGAGATCTACCAACCAAGGTAAAAATGGTTGGTTGTGGTGGAAGATGGCGTTTGGTGAGGGCTTGAAGAAGAAGAACGGGAATGGATCTTCGAGGGCTTCTTCATCAGCTTTAATTCGAGGTTAGTACACTACTAACTCCTATTGTTTCCTGCAACTCATAAAAATAAGCTTTGTGCATCTATTGGTGTTTATGGTTTGATAAGCTTTGGGTTGACCCCTTTAATGGTAAAATGGGGATTTGATGTTGCTAATGCTTAACATTGGTAGAACCCCACTTAATACCTTCACAATAACTTGTAGAATCGATTTGGGGTTTAACTTATGGGGGTTAAACAGGGTTTTTAGGTGAAACCCGCACCCAGAGTTCAAAAATCGGGCTTGTGTACCAGTACTGGGGTTAGAGTACCAGTACGCCTTAGTGTAAATGGGGGAAGAGTTGCGAGGAGAGTACCGGTACGCTTCACCGTGTATCGGTACCCCTTGTAATGTAAGGATTCTAGAGACACCTTCGTGTACCGGTACGCAAGGGGGCGTATCGTTACGCACTGTTACATTGCCTAGAAAGGCTTTGAGTACCGGTACGGTACATAACGTATCGGTACTCCCTTGGGTTAAATTCCTTCAAATCTAGTGGGGGTATCGATACTCATAGGGGAGTATCAGTACGCGTTGTTGCTTGCTTAGGAGAGGCTTAGCGTACCAGTACGGGGTGGATCGATACGGGGCGATCCTAATACAGATGATAAGTACCGGTACAGTACATAGCGTATTGGTAAGGCTTGGGGTCTAGTTCTTTCGAATCTAATTAGAGTATCAGTACTCATGTGGGAGTATCGATACTTACAGGGGAGTATCGATACTCACCTTGGAGTATCGATACTCGTTGGGCAATCTGCCCAATAATTTCGAGGTGGCATTCGGGGGTGTTATAATTCGAGGCAAAGGGCCTTGAGGGCCCGTTAAGGTGTAAAATGAATATTAAAACTGGGAAATGAAAATTTTAACCCCATACGAGTAATGAATGGCTAATGACTTGGTAAATGTTTTGTAAATTATGTGAGGTGGTAAACCATAGGGATCCTAGGCAGATCGTGGATGTTGTGTGTTAATCTAGGTCCATGCTGTGTGCGGAAAAAGGAACCTATAAGGTTGAGTCTTGTCGGATAATAAGATAAATTAATGAGAATGGCTAATGTGTACTTTATAAACATGCTAATGAATGGATAATACAAAGGGATGATATAATAACTGATAAAAACCATAAGGCTATGGTAAAGGTGTTAGAGTTGTGTGCAGTAAGACCCTTGTTGTGTGCTGATGGGACGCCTAGATAGTCGAGTCATCCCTTGCTGTTGGGATTTGGATACCCTAAGTGTGTTGCAACACCTTGAAGACTCTCGAATGTAGGATCCCGATGCTTTGTGGATGCAGGCCTCATTTGAAGATGCTTGATGAGAGATCCCGAGCATGGATGTAGGATCTCGATGCTATGTAGACGCGGGCCTCATCCCTTTGAGTATAGGATCCCGATGCTTTGTGGATGCGGGCCTTGCTCAGAGTATAGGATCCCGATGCTATGTGGACGCGGGCCTTACTCACAGTGTAGGATCCTGATGCTTTGTGGACGCGGGCCTCACTCAAGTGTAAGATTCTGATGCTTTGTGGACGTGGACCTCACTTAATATTGTTGGTGTCATCAGTGTGGTGCTAGGTAAACGTATGAGATACTTGGACGAGCTGTGTCTGTGATCATACATTCATAATGCCATGTGTTTAGGCGATTCTGGTAGCGCCATTGTTATCTTGCCATGATATCATTCTTGTTGCATTACTTTATTTATGATTTGCATGAAGCATGGTTGAGTGGCGGTGTATCCACTGAGCTTTGTTAGCTCAGCGTTCGAAATCGTTGTTTCCGTTCGCAGGTTAGTAGGTTTCGCACGTTCTTGAAGGAGCACCATCTGGGAAGGATTACAGCGCCTCGTCTCTTCAAAGTACAGTACTTAGGTCTTTGGGATTTGTATTCGTAGGAACCTATTGTATATTGTAAATCAGATTTGGATTTTCAAACTATCGAGTCAAGGGTTTATAATGTAATTTTAAAAGGAGGTCCATAATATATGATTTTAATTATTTATTATGTTTTATTGGGCTGTAATTAAATGGACTTTCAAAATAGATTGTGGATTAGGCTAAACTAGGTCAAAATTTTATAATAACAGGTTGGGCTTGAAGCCCAAATGTGACATTCGGGTCGAGGGTGTTACAATCGTCAACTTAATAAAGTGGCGATAAAGAACAAATATACATTGCCAAGAATTGATGATATTTTTGATCAATTAAAGGGGGCGGCAGTGTTCTCTAAGATTGATCTTTGATCGGGTTATCACCAATTGAAGATTAAGGAGCGGGATATTCCAAAGACGGCTGTCAGGACTCGATATAGACATTACGAGTTCGTGGTAATGTCGTTTGGATTAACTAATGCCCCAACAACATTTATGGATTTGATGAATCAAATTTTTCAGCCATACTTGGACCAGTTTGTAGTGGTATTCATAGATGATATCCTGGTTTATTCTAAAACCAAGGAGGATCACGATGTGCACCTCAGAATAGTTCTTCAGATCTTGAGGGAGAAGAAATTATATGCCAAACTATCTAAATGTGAGTTTATGTGACATTTCTTGGACATATAGTATTGGCTAAAGAAATTCGGGTTGATCCTCAGAAAATTCAAGCTATCATGGAGTGGAAACCTCCTAAAAATGTTGCAGAGGTTAGAAGTTTTCTCGGATTGGCATGATATTATCGCCGGTTCATGAAAGATTTCTTAATGATTGCTGCACCTATTACCAAACTACTAAGGAAGAGTGTATCTTTTATGTGGACTAAAGAATGTCAAAAAAGCTTTGAAAGATTGAAGAAAATCTTGACAGAAGCTCCGGTGTTAGTTCAACATGAATCGGGTAAGAATTTTGTGGTGTGTAGTGATGCATCGCATAATGGTTTAGGCTGTGTACTTATGCAAGACGGGAAAGTGTGGCTTATGCTTCTAGGCAGCTTAAAACTCATGAGAGGAAATATCCTACTCATGATTTGGAGTTAGCTGTAGTAGTCTTTGCCTTAAAAATTTGGCGCCACTACTTATATGGTGAAAAATGTTATATATACACAGACCATAAAAGCCTAAAATATCTTTTAACGCAGAAGGAGCTGAATTTAAGACAGATGCGATGAATCAAGCTAATTAAAGATTACGATGCAATTATCAATTATCACCCAGGAAAGGCTAATGTGGTGGCAGATGCACTTAGCTGAAAGATGTTTTCAGCTCTACGGATATCGAATGCTCAATTATCAATATTGGATGATGGTGCTTTACTTGCTGAGCTGAACATCAGGTCTACTTTGATAGATAAAATAAAAGAATCACAGGAAAAAGATGAAAATTGTTTAGAGATAAAGAAGAAAGGTGAAAAGGAAGAATCTTCAAACTTCGAAGTGAAGTCCAATGGATGTTTATATTATAAAGGACGTGATTATATTCCTGAAGATGAAGAATTGAGAAAGGAATGAAAAGAGCTATAACAGAATTCGTTTAACGATGCACCCAAGAGGAAATAAAATGTATCAAGATTTGAAGAGCCATTTTTGGTGGCCAGGAATGAAAAGAGCTATAACAGAATTCGTATCTAAATGCTTAACTTGTCAGCAAGTTAAAGTAGAACATCAAGTGCCATCAGGGTTACTTCAACCAATTAATATTCCAGAATGGCAATGGGAAAAAGTGACTATGGACTTTGTAATCGGATTACCATTGACGCCGAGTAGGAAAGACTCAATCTGGGTGATTGTGGATCGATTAACCAAATCAGCACATTTCCTGCCAGTCGGAATCGATTTCTCTTCGAGTAAATATGCAGAGTTGTATATTCAGGAGATTGTTAGACTACATGGAGTTCCTATTTCCATTGTGTCTGACAGAGATCCCAAGTTTACTTATAGATTCTAAAAAGCACTACAAGAAGCATTGGGTACTCGATTGCATTTTAGTACTGCCTTCCACCCGCAAAATGATGGACAATCAGAGAAGACAATTCATATTTTGGAAGATATGCTGAGACCATGTGTCATTGAGTTTGCAGGCTCGTGGGAAAAGTATTTACCATTGGCTGAATTTGTGTATAACAACAGTTATCAGTCAAGTATTAAAATGGCACCGTATGAAGCTTTATATGGAAGAAAATGCCGGACACCATTAAATTGGTTTGAGTTAGAAGATCGCAAGATTGTTGGGCCTAATTTGATTCAATAATTAAAAGAAAAAGTGAAGATAATTCGAGATAATCTAAGGGCAGCTTCCGATAGACAAAAAGCTTATTCAGATTTAAAAAGAAAAGACATTGAATACCAAGTAGGAGACAAGGTATTCTTGAAAGTTTCACTATGGAAGAAAATCATGAGATTTGGAAGAAAAGGGAAGCTTAGTCCCATATTCATTGGTCCGTATGAAATCGTGAAAAGAGTTGGACCGGTGGAGTATCAATTGGCTTTACCACCAGAAATGAGCAAGATTCATTGATGTTTTTCATGTATTGATGCTTCACAAATATAGGTCGGATCCTTCACATGTCATTTCACCTGCATAAGTATATATGCAACCTGATTTGACATTTGAAGAAGAACCAATAAAGATATTAGCTCATGGGGTGAAGAAATTGAGAAACAAATCGATTCCATTGGTTAAAGTGCTTTGGAAGAATCATAAAGTTGAAGAAGCCACCTGGGAAACCGAAGAGAGAATGAAAGAACAATACCCGCATTTGTTTAATCCAGATACGTTCTAAAAATTTGAGGATGAATTTTTTTAAGGGGAGAGAATTGTAATATCCCATTATTGGATTAGTGACCAAAACTTAAAGAATTAAAAGTTAGTGGTTTTAGTTCAGTGGCTAAAATGTAAAGTTTTAAAGTTTGGGGATAAAAGTGAAAAGTTGAGAAAAGTCTAAGGACCAACATGGTAATTTTCCCAATAATTATTTTTATTCTTTAAATAAATAGATCATCTAAGGGTGTGGATCGAATATAAAAACTATGGTTTGATCTGATGTTTCTATTATTGGGAAATTACGGTTAAAGTTTAAGTGTAATTCGGGTAATCCTATGAGCTCAGAATTTTATGAAATTTTGAAGGAAGTCTTAGGAAGACCTGAGGAATATGACATTGAAGTTTTGATTTGTGCTTGATCGATTTAGATTTGATTTAACATAGTATATGAAATAGTGCCTAAATGGCATTTTAGAGAATATAATGATTCATTAATGGCAAAATGGTCATTTTACCCATTCTTTTTAATTATAATTGATTTGATGATAAGGTTGAGTATAGGTGTTAACTTATAATTTATTATAATTCAAGGGTAAAATGGTCATTTTACTATGAGAGAGATTTTTTTGTTTTAAAATAAGGGAAAATAAGCCATTTGGCATTGAAATTTATGATAGAAAAAGGTAGAATTTTTGTTCATCTTTCTCTCAAGTGCCAAACCTCAAGGGAACTAGGTAAGGAAAATTTCAATTCAATTTTTGGCTTGATTTGTTTGGTTTTTGGCTAGAGACATGAAACAAGAAATTGATCTCCCTTGAATTCTCTATCTTTTGACATAAGTTTTGCTTAGTTTTCATGTCTCTTGGTTGAGATTGATGATTAGGGTGGTTGAAGAACATGTTAGGTTTTCATGTTTTAAGGTTCAATCAAGTTGAAAATGGTATTGTAGTGTTGTTTCTATGCTTGAAATGATGAAAATCTCTTGGAAAACTTTTAGGGACCAATTCGGTTATAAGAAGAAAATTAGGGGAAATTTTGTGAAAATTTATTTGATGATGGAAATGATTAGAATGATGTTTTCTAAGTTGAATTATGTGATTGGATTGAAGAAAACATCATTTTAGGACTATTTTGTGAATTTTGCAATTGGGTGAAATAAGTGAGAAATTTGAAAATATTCAAGAAGTATGGTTATGTTGTTTACTATGATACAAGGATCATTGTTGGTATTAAAATTTTTGAAAATGGAGATGAAATGTGGAAGTTTCCAAATTTTAGTTTATAAACCCTAAGAGAGAAAATTTAGGGTTTAAAGTGAAATTATCAAACTATTGGTTACAATGTGCAATTTGAAGTAAAATTTAAGTGTAGGAAGCATTGTTGTTGTAAAGAAGCACTTGGTTGAAAATGTTAAATTTTCCAACTTGGTATGTACATGTATTAGTAAGGTTGGACATGTACTTAAAGTTGCTTGTGTTATGTATTCAATGTACATACAGATAACAAGCAAGTTCGAGATCGAACAAGTGAGGAAAGAAGATAAAAAAGTGCAACCGAGCTTAGTGAGACTAGTATAAATTATACTTTTGAAAGTGTCGAGGTGAGTGCAATGCATGTATAACATGATCTTTATGTCATTTATCATATATTTGATATATTAGAAATATGTCAAAGGTTGAAACATATGCATGGATCACTAATTAATCAGGGAATATTATCTTGGGTATGAATTGCTCAATATGTATGTATGTTGCCATGTATGAGACTATGATTGATATAAAGCCCAATGTATGAGATAGGAAATAAAAGTATAGTTGGATATCCATAGAGTCATAAACAGCTGTATAAACATTTTAGCACTCCCGGTAGAGTGCAACTTATTATAAGCACTTCAGGTAAAGTGCAAACTATTTACTAATTGTATACTCCTGTAAGTATACAGAAGCACTTCGGTGCTAAGCACTTCCAGTAAAGTGCAAATAATACATTATACTCAAGTAAGTATAGGGGGATGACTCGTGTATATAAATTTCCTTAAATCAATACTTGGGCTAAATGAATTGAAAAACAAGATGAAAAGCTTAAAAGCTCGATGATAAACATGGCAAAGGTAATGGTAAGAATCAAAGTTATTATCATGTATTATGTTATTATATGTATCATGTCATATATGCTAACAAGCATAATATGGTAAGTGATCATGTGCATTGTTGTTTATTTATATTGATACCTATGTTATTTACATTTGAATTAAATGTTGTTGCCTCACTAAGTATATGCTTAGCGTATGATGAATTTTATGCGTAGGTTTTAAAGTAGTTTCGAAGGAAGAGTTGCCGAGCATCACTTTCATATTTTGGGAGGTATATCTCCATAATCATAGTAATGTAATGACATACATCCTTTCTTTTGGAAATGTACTAGATGACATGTATATTTTAGTGGGGTTTGTTATAGCTTATTACCAAATGTGGTTGGTTAATAGTTGATATAATATGGATGATGAACCTAGTAAGTTCTATTATGGTTATAAATGATAATGAACTAAGTTTATACTAAAGATGGATCCTAAGATAGAAAGTTTAAAAATCTGTCCAGAAATGTACGCAAAAGCAGTATGTTTGAAAAATCAGTATAAATTCCACAATTAGAATTAGATGGTGAATATTATATGTATGAACTGTAAATATTGTCTAGTTTCTTACCAAACAAACGATGACTGGTTTCGAGTTGTATGTAAAAAGTTATGAATTTTTATTCGAAGGAAGGTCAGAAAACAGGGAAGCAGAATTTCATAAATTCCTGGGCTGTGACGAGAATGTAGGAATTTATTTGAACTTTTGTGTGTTTGGACTAATAATTTATATGATTAGAAAGCTTAATGAAACTAGTTAATTAGAAAATTTCAGAATAAATTTTTGATGTCTATAAAAATTGTTATAAATTTTTAAGTAAAGGCAGTGCAGGCTGCCAGTTTTCTAAGCTAAAGTAATAAAAGGGTTTAACCTTAGTTAGTAACATCACTGACTCATATTTGGTAATGAATACGGGGAAGAGATGTTACAACCCCATGCCGACCGCATGACTTTACAACATTGCCGACTGCAAGCTTCACATCAACAAGGGGAACCGACCGCTCAACCCAAGTGATAACAACATAGTCCGAGTAGCCAACTGCTATACCTCAAGGACCCTTAACCACGATCGATTTTTAAACATATTATAGTGCACTTTATCCTATGGCATGCCAACTATATCAGAATGTTTTCTCACCTTGTCACATAACCAATATATCATTTACAAAACCATTTATTCACTGTTTTACAATGCATTACACAAAATCCCCACATATGCAAATCACATCGCCATAGCAATATTACATTCCCGACTAGAATCAAAACCAATGCTCACTAGCATTTCATATACTTTTAAACCACTGCATGTGTACTCAAATTTATGCATTTACAGTAAGTAAATCAAACCATGTTTATGACCAAAACATGAATCACACATGCTCATATCCAAACTGATATTAAAGAGCAAAGGAGGGAAACTTACTTTCAAGCTTAGGTAAGTGTTTCAAACTTAACCTAAACTTCCAAAACCACTTTCAAACCTTTGAAAGACTTTTAAGACCGTTCCACTCACCGATTTCACTTCGTCTTGCTTTATACCGCGAAACAATTAACCCTCAATTAAGCAAAATTCCACAATTAATCAACTAAAATCCATTAGAAACATATATAAAGAGTCAATAACTTGGGAATTTCAGTAAAAAAAAACCTTTCATTAGAGGAGAAGAACGAAACTTACCTCTAATGAGTGAGTTTCCCCTTAATTGGATGTTTTCCTCTTGAAAAATAATGAGATTCGATAAGATTTTTGATAAAACAAGTTAAAGAATCATTTAGAAAATCAAAAGATAAAGAAACAAGATCATTACCTTGAATCTCTGATAGGAAAAAGAGTGTTTGGCTTAGACTATTTTGAGAGAAAATATGAGAGAAAGAAAGTTACGTCAAATTGCGATTTAGAAAAATAACTACCTTTTAACTAAATCCTTATTAATTCCTTTAATTAAAACTCTTTTAAAAATAATCCTAATTAAGAGAAAACTCAAATTAGACCGAATGGTAAAATCGCTCCTTAAAGATTTAAAGATTTGACTCTTTACAAAATAGCTACCTTTTAAAAATAGTTTTCAAAAATTGCATTTTAGTCACTATCAAAATGTCACCCTTCCAAAGCTTATATTTCCTAAATTGCTTTCACCAATATTTTTAATATATTAAAATATAATTTTTAAACATTTTTCCATATTTTTATCTTTCAGAAAAATATCTGCTCCCGAATTTGACTCAAATCTCTAACTCGGTCCACCAGACCGTCTAGCTAGCCTTAAAACACAGGGCCCAAAACTGGGGCGTTACAAGTTAACTATGATGTGTCAAAAAGGTTTGATTATAAGCTTGTGAGAAATGAATGTGACAAGGTTAGTGCAAAATGCAAGGGTTTGATTATAAGCCAGAATCCAAGAATTACCTCAAAATCTAGGAACCCTCTAGATCACAATTAATCTAGCAAACTCACTAATATGATCTGAGAAAACCCCAAACTCCAAGTTCAGCAAACCGATAATAAAGCATGATCTTGATGTAGAAAATGAGATAGGATGAATTTGATGGTGGCGGTGTTGGATAGATTTGTCCTTGGCACCCCTCCTAATCGCAATTGAATAGGAAAACACCTGCAAACGGCACGAATCTCTCCGATGAATGGATGATGATGAGATAGATGTTGTAGGATATTTTGTCCTCGGCACCCTCTTAGACGCGATTATCTAAGCAAGCAACCTCAAGCGGCTCTAACCCACCCTCCTAGATGCAATTACCTAGGCAAGCAAGAGTGTGAAGATGATCTCCATTACAAGAACTTGACGAACTTATGTTGAAGAAGACTTCTAATACGAAAAATAACAAGGCAAATCCATCTACCTTGAAAATAAAATGGCCCATGGCAAAAGGTTTTTTGTAACTCAAAACTTCATGATGTTCTTCTTATTAATGAAGCAAATATGCCTTTAAATAGGCTACAAATGAAGAGTTCAACTTAAATTAGGAAAAGTAAACATAATAATAAAATAAATAAACATATTTTATCTAACCTAAAAAACTAATAAAAAATAAAAAATCTAATCCTAAATCATCTAAATATCTTCATAAAGAATCCTAGATTAAATTTAATTACAAATAATCAATAAAATTATTGAAAATTTGTAATAAATAATATTTCCTGTGATAAAACCGTATAGAGATTTCTGCTCGCACAGTCTTCACTAAAATGGACATAACTTGAGCTCCCAATGTCGGATTGATGCGTTTCAAGATGCGTTGGAAAGCTAAGAGACAGGTGAATATGTTTGAAGAAGACATGTAGACTCGGAAATTCCAGGATCCCATCCGAAAATTCGATGCAAGTCGCCTGAAATTCCAGACTTATAAAACAGCTTCAACTCTTTGGCTACAATGCATCATTTTAGCCCCGCATACATGTATCAAAGACACTTCTATGCTTCCTAGAAAAAAACACAAGGGAATTGAGTTGTAGAAACTGTTTTGGACTTGTTGCAAGAGCACCAATGAAGGGAAAAAACACTTCTATGCATGTAGATTGGGTGAGTTGCAAGGTAAAGCTTTAAAGGATTTGTTATTAAAATATTTAGTACACTGGTGTATAGCCTTTTTTAAAACTTCTCATAGTGATGTAGTTGATAATAATTATGTTGAAGCCTTTAATGTTGTTATTCTGCAATCAAGGTTCATGTCCATAATATCCATACTTGAGTACATTAGGCACTATGTAATGAATAGGATTATGTAAAATAGAAAGAAAACTATGTCTTGGAAATCAATGTTTGGGCCTAAAATCATGGGAAAAATTCAAGCCAATAAGGAGTTGAGTTCTTACTGTCATGTTACATAGAATGGTTCTGATGGGTATGTAGTGGGAGGGAAGATACTTATGTTGTTGACATGAATGCTATAAAATATTCTTGTAGGGTATGGGATTTAAGTGGTATACCATGCCCTCATGTTATACGTGTCATTTTGTTTAGAAAGGAGCCATTTGAGGATTATGTATTTGATTTGTACAAGAAAGAAGTTAATAAGCAACTTTATAGTTGTGTCCTCCCTCCATTACCTAGTGATAAGTTCTGGCCAAGGAAAAATCTGGGTTCTCTAAATCCACCCATTGAGAGGAAAATGCCTGGGAGAACAAAAAAGAAGAGAAGACAAGAACTAGGTGAAAGTAGTTGTAGGACAAGATTATCTACAAAAGGAGTAAGACAAAGGTGTCAACTATGTTTCAAACAAGGACATAACTCAAGGAAATGTCTTACTACAAAACAATCTCAACAACTAGCAGTAGTACCACCACAACAGGCAGCAGCATCAAATGTAAGTTAAATAAACCTTCCACCTAGTTTTTTACATGTTGCTAGTAATTCTATATTAAATGTTTACTGATATTTTTTACATGTTTTTTACATTCAATTTAGTTTGAAAATGAGATCTCCCCACCTAGTCCTTCCACAATTAACCGACCTACTCCTTATCCAAGTGATCAGGTAAAACATGATGATGTTGTTTTTTACATGTTGTTAGAAGTTATTTAACTTGATGCTTGATGATGATACTATATTTTACAATTAACCAACATGCTTCATGATGATACTATTATTTACATTTACAATGTTCATTCCAGATGAATATCAGTGTTGGGATGAATTGACAATTTAAAATTTTGGTGGGAGCAAAGAAAAATGACACAAGCAATTTAGAGTGGTTCAACCTTATCAATAAGGTTTACATCCACTACCTTAGCTATCCACAGTAAGGATTTCTCAAATCCACTAGATTTGCTTTCCTTTTGAGGCTCAAGGAGATAATCTTACAACTCCCTTAAGGTTTTTACCCCAAAACCTTAAGAACTTTCACAAAGAGAAATACAAATTAAGCAAACTGAAAATACTCACAAAGGCTAAGTGTTTGCACAATTCTAGGCTCACTCAAAACCCCAACACTTGAATAAAAAGATTACAAATGAAAGCACTCAAGTGGGTTTACAAGATTTGCCACTACAAGCTCAAAGATTGTTGGATGTGTGCTTGAATGCTTTAGACTTGATGAATAGTTCAATAGTTGTTGAAGAAGCTTTGGAGACTTGATTTTATCCCCCCTCATTGATTTCCAACCGTTTGGGTAGTTGAGATCATAATTATAGCCGTTGGGCTGCATTTTTCCCGCAATAAATGTTGTATGCCAATAGTGGGTATCAATACACGAAGGCTCATATCGGTACCTACCACAAAAGAAAATAGTCGTTTCAACAAAGGGGTATCGATACGCAGAAAGCCTATCGATACGGAGTGTTTATTTTACAAAGGGTATTAGTACAGGCCATACCGTATTGATACCGATTTTGCTCACTGGAATCCTTAGAAGTTTGGATTAAAAAGTCGTATCGACACACCTATATGGGTATCGGTACGTGTTAATTGATTTTCAAAGTTATGGTTCCAATAAACTGACAAGGCAACGGTCAAATAATAAATACAAAGATTTGGAAATTCTTTAACCCCATACCGGTACGCTATAAGCAGTCTTGATACTAAGAAGCAATTTGGTTTTTAGGTTTGAAGGGCGTACCGCTACCGTGTATCGGTACCCTATAGCCATTACGAATAAAATAGTTTTCCAGTAGCTAAAATCTGTATCGATACGGCCTAAGGTGTATTAGTACTCCTATACCAAATTGGTTATTTTTGAGTACCAAAACACTTAGAAAAGCTTTGAGGTTTAAGGTTTTGACTGAGAAAATATTTTAAGTTCGAATCCTTGTCAATTTTGTAAGTCAAATGAGTATCAACAATTAATTCCATTTTACAAATTAGTCATTGTTATATCAATATCAAAATCAAATATAAGTTTATCAATTAGGAAAAGACCTAAAAATGCAAATCTTTCTCCAAAGGGTAAAACCCTTGCCCCCCAACCTTCAAGGTTCTTCAAAGGGTCCCAATCTGAAATCTGCTGCAAACAATCCCAACTTGAAAGCTACTTCAAACAGTCGTAACATGAAAACTGCTTCAAAGGGTCCCAATCTGAAAGCTGCTTCAAAGGGTCCCAACTTGAAAGTTGCTTCAAAGGGTCCCAACCCTCCTACCTCTAAACAACAACTGAATGTTGCCACAAGACTTCATAGCATGGGAAGCATTCCTACCCAAAGGTTAGCACCAGTTGTATGTTCAACAAGAAGCAAAGAACACACTACTGCCAAGGATAAGGGTAAAAACAAAGCAACTGAAGAACAACCTAGAAGTCAACCTACAAGGCCAAAGAGGAAATTCCATGATGCTAACACCAAAGAGAGGTTGCAAAAGAGGAAACAACCATGGAAGTAAATGCACTGTCCATCGTCCCTTAGCATTTTATCGTATTTTGTTAAACTCTGTTTAAGAAGGTAGTAAATGAACTCTGTTTAAGGAGCTAGTAAATGAACTGCCCTTTATCATATTTTGTGCAACTTTACTTTAGGAGGTAGTCATAACTTTATATATTTTGTTAAATCTTCAATGGGAATGGAAATTTGGTCAGCTTTATTTATGTATTTTGTTTAATCTTGAGGTTAAGGTATTGTAAATTTTGATCAACCTTGAATGGAAATCTGGAATGGAAATTAAGGTACTGTAAATTTGCAATAGAGGTATAATAAAGAACATTTCATAAACTTCCAATTGTTCAAGTACATCAACCTTGTACAACTAAAACAAGCTTGAGGTTAACAACTACATAAAAGTACACCAAAAACAAGCTAAGGTGAGCAATTCTTGGATACTTTGTAAGGTGGGCAATTCTAATCTATGAATTACTCATGGAAAGCAGTACACCAAAAAACACAAACAACAATATCACAAACTTGTACATACAAGCTTCAGACTTGGCCTTCCTCAACTTCTCCTTCACCTTCACCAATTTTGAACCATCACTTACACAACAATCTCTTTTGCATTTCAGCAATACTTGAGCAATCTTCAACTCTCGATTCTCCCTTAACAATATGTTATTTTTTGTCATAACTTCAAGAGGAATGTCATTTTCGTTTGTTTCCAACATCTTCATCAACCCAATGAAAGAAGTCACATCTATCCTCTTGCATCATATTTCATAAATCCAGTTCAAAATAATACATAAAATTTTGAATAGTTACATTTCATCAATCCATGAAGAAGATTTAAACTGGAACCAAATTGGACAACCAAAGAATCGCTGGCCTTTGGTTAATTCTTTTTTGGACGTACGAATTTCAGCTTTCTTTCCACAATCGCACAAAATTTCTCGACAATTTTTTCCCTTTGAGATTGAAAAATATGATGACATCCTTCAAAACAATCGAATGAAAAACTAATTCTAAATGAATAAGCATGACAAAATTCGTATAACCCAAATGAAATCGAAAAGAACCCTAGAAACAAATTCATGAAAATACCCAAATAAAATTGAAAAGAACCCTAGAATCATTTCCTCTCAACGCAAAATCATGAAAATACCCAAATGAAATCGAAAAGAACACTTGTTTACCTGAAATTTCAGAACACAACCCTTGATTTGATTCCAAGCAGAAGATAAAACCCACAGAAAAACCCAAATAAAATTCCTCGATTTTTCTGAAGAAAGCTTGATATAAACTGCCCGTTGTAAATAGGGGGAATATTAGACCGTTTAAAATTCACGTGGAAAATAGTGGGGAAATAGGTTTTATTTTTTAAAATAAAATTAAAAAACTAATAATTAAAAGCATATTATTTTATAGTGCCACATGTCAATTTCTCAACGGTCACATGGTTCCACGTCACCTTCCGTGACGGAAGTGGGTGAACCCGTTAACGGCAGAAAACACCATGTATGAAATTGAGAATTTTAAAATATTATGTATGCAACTGAGAATTTGGTATACTTCATGTATGAATGGGGTAATTAACCCTTGAGTCTTTAATTGTATAAAAGAAGCACCATAGTTGTTGGGAACATTCACAAGGGCATCGGGACGACTACAAATATTGTTTCAGTTATTTGAAGTGTAATTGTTTGGATTAAATTACAGTTGAAATATTGGTTGATAATTGGTCAAAGCTGACTAAGAAGACCATCGATTATGGTGGTTTGCGGTGGTAGTAGTAATGGTGTAATGGTTCTCGGGTTGAGTTCGGATTAATTGAATTCAAATTTTTTACGGATTAAATTGGTAGAAAATTAAAATGTTGGGAGAAAATTTTTTAGAATTAGGACTAAAATAAAACGGTGTAAAAGTCGAGGCTAAATTTGTTGTCACACTAAATTTAATTAAGGCTTAACTACAAAGTAAGTGTCTAAGTTATACCTCTTTTTATGCTTTAGGTGCCTAAAGTTTTTTTTGTCAAAATAGGTGCCTAAAGTTTACTCCGTTACCATTTCCAGTTAACGACCATTAAGAAAAAAGAAATTAAATTTTTCTTTAATTTAAGTGCCCAAACTATGTCTTCTCTTTAAAAAGTTTTTTTAATTTAGGTGCCGCTTTTGTTTTATACACTTATTTTGATCAAAAAAATTAGGCACCTAAAGAAAAAAAGTTTGAACGCTTATTTTATAGTTAAGCCTTTAATTAATTGACACATCATATGTCGTTAAATTTTTAACGACGACATACCAACTAGTTACTTTTTTTAAGTTGGGTGGCTATTTTGTAACTTTTCATAGTTGGAGGACTCAACAAACAATGCCCTATAGTTTTGGACTATTTATATAGTTTACCCTTTATTTAATTTCAGTAATTAAAATACCAAATTTAAATTATTAGATTCGTTCTTGGTCACATCGAGAAAGATTGTTATCGATACTTGTTGAGGAGGTAAGATCCGAAAATCTATAGATTACTAATACACCCTCGGACCAGAACAACAAAAATCGATTTTAAATGTGTATATAAAATATTTCTTATATGTAATTGTAATGAACGTTACTACAATATCAAGTAACCTGAACAGAGAGGAAAATAGCCGCAGTCAATGTTTAAAATTTTCATATCCCTTTTCTAGGTCATCCTAACTTATTTATACTAGTAACCGACATATATTAACATAAAACTCAACTAATAGTAATTCTCCAACTTCATCATGTGGTCCCCATTCATAACAATATCATCCCTAGGGAGAAGAATCTTGTCCTCAAGGTTCGAATAATCAATCATTTTTTTCATCAGCAAAGAGTAGAGGAAATTCGACTAGCACCAGTAACAATTAACATGTCATCTTCTATGAGCTCATTTCTTCCCAACATTATAATTATTTCTTGCAAGTTCTTGTAGTTATGGAGAACTTTTCGCACAACACAAGCAGTAGTGTAATGTTCTTCATCCAAAATATGAGGAGACAACATACTGGATATGAAATCCAAAGGATCAACAGCAGAGGAAATACCAAACTCAGTGATCAATCAGGAAAAGACAATGGTAACATTCACATGACCAGAGGCTATCGTAAGAAATGGATCAAATAAATTCTCATCAGGCACATAAATAGCTTTCATAAAAGTGATAAAACCCTTTTTGGTGTAGCTGATACTCTCTTGAAGTGATCTTCTTTAGTTTCCACCAAAGTTCTTTTCACAAATATTACTATGGCTAAACAGCAGGTGGCAGAAGTTGTATCCAGGACTAATGGTCTCATATGCTCTAGTAGCCGTAGAAGCAACCGTCTTACAAAGAAATTTATCACCCAATGCACAGTCAAGAAAACTGACATTGCCTTTGCCCTTATCCGATCGGGTAATATTTCTGATAAGAGAAGACTAGGGACTGATCCAGCACCGGCAACAAAGGCCAAGATAAACAACCACATGCCTCCAACAAAGACATAAACTTCATTGCTTCTCGAGACTAAAGAGCTAACTGAAGTAGCCTATAGTCTCATTGTCACTGTCATGGCAGAAAGCTGTTGTAAAGCAAAAGGAGTTGACCGAATGAACATAACTCTACGATGACGGCCAGAAAGGAGCTCTGACAACTTGGCTGTTTTTGCCTCAGCAATGACATCTCGATTGATGTTCATGAAAGCTTGTACGGAATTTAAGAAAGCACAATAATTGTCGCTGCTTGCAATATAAGCACAACATTTATGGGTTTTCAGAGTTTGGGTAGAATTATCAGGATCCATAGAATAGAGTTCATGAAAGCTCGGGTTAGATGCATTAGCAAGGATTTGGTAAACCAATAATTGATTGTTCAAGGAACTAAGCTTCTCAATACCATTTTCCTCTACTGATGAAACTCCATTCAGAAGGGCCTTTGATTTCAACTGGCTCCGGACAAGATAAGGAACTACGTTCTGTTTCAAGCTTTGAAAAGTATCATTTTGGTCTAAAACTTCTTGCAGAACATACCTCATGAATGCATACACGTGTGCTTCCATCTGGCCTTCTGAATGGAGAATGTGCTTCTGAAGTGGCCTACTGAATGGAGAATGTGCTTCTGAAGTGGAGTATCTTTCCCTCCAACCACAAAAATGAGATCTTTGAGGTTGCTTTGTTCCGATTGGTGCAAAACATAGTAAATAACAAGACGGTTAGCTACCGGAGGCAGCGGTTTAGACATGTCATTGGAAATAAAAGGAGTTATTTTCTTTGAATTGCCACCGGCTAAAGCCACCACTTGGAAATCCATTTCTGTTGGAAATAAGGAAGATAAAAAAAGGAAGTATGTTTCTGCTATGCACTTCAACCAATTCCTTCCTCTTTCTCTCCATCACCAATAGTCGAAATATGTACGGGTCATTCACCTTAACAACTTCATTCATCTTAAACATTTGTTTTGACAATCAGTCTAAACAATTTGTAGATGCTGAATTACTTACAAAGCTTATCGGTCGTGCTCCATTAATTCTTGCAAGTCTTTCCACAAACACATTTCTCTTGTTGTCATGCAAGTTTCCCAATTCAGATTGTATATCAGATTTTACGACATGTGCTCCTCGACCACTAATCGTAGTAATTTCTGCCACTTCAGTAATTGTTCTATGCTTATGAGGTTGGACCCCTGCTATGTGTTGAGAGCGCTTTTAATTTGTGAGTTTTTGTACCCCATGTTCCTCGTCATTAAACATTGGTTTATGGACAGTGACCAGGGATGAAGGTCTCCAATCATGTATCGTTACTTTATCCTTTTGAGAACCACTTCCCTCCCTGTCTTGACTCGGGTGATCGACATTTTCAGTGTCATTTGGTGTTGGCAATTCGTCGAACACCTGAGGATCATTGTGCTTCTATCATCTTGCTTTGCCCCAACTTCTCTGACGCCACTGATTTTACCCCCATCCAATATACTGAGATGGCCGACAACGATTTTAGTTGTCTAAATATTTTTTGGAGCATCTCGCTAATTTGCTTCATCATTTTTGTATTTGCTTTATATGTTTCGATGATGGTCGTCATGAGTTTCGATTCTCAACGAAAATACCAATGTAATAAACTTTCCTGCAAATACACGAGTCCACAAAAAAAAATAGAAATAGAGATGGAATTAGAGGAAGAGAAAGTGAGAATAGATTTAGAGAGGAAGAACAAATTGATTCATAAATTTTTGCATAATAAAATGCTCCACGTGTCATGGACAATTTCTTCATTCCTTTGACTTCTCTGTTCATAACAGTAATGTCTTAATGATATGCCATAGAATGATATGTCATGATTAAGTGTATATTTGGTTTAGCTTTGTAAATTAATGATATATTGTTTAAGCGTGTTATATTATATTTCGTATGTGTTTCGACTACCTCATTGAGCTTGTTGAACCCACTT
The DNA here is from genome assembly GCA_019671005.1 of Hibiscus mutabilis. Classification (NCBI taxonomy): domain Eukaryota; kingdom Viridiplantae; phylum Streptophyta; class Magnoliopsida; order Malvales; family Malvaceae; genus Hibiscus; species Hibiscus mutabilis. Next base: position 12,558,113 of record CM033754.1, read on the forward strand.
CATTTATTTGCTGGATATCACATGATTTCATTTTATTAGATCTGTTGAAATTATTTTTACGTGATTCAAAAATGTTGAGACCTTGAAAAGCCTGTTTAAAGAATGGTATCACCATCAATTGTTTTAGGTTGGGTCTGATCGAAAATCCTATAATTGAGTATATGTTTAACACCATAATTAAAATTGGACTCATGATTTAATTACGCTTGTGGAAGTTTAAATAAACCCCCATAAATGATACCTTAAAAGGAATTTTTGTCTCGCTTTAAAAAAAAGTTGCAAGGGTCATATTAGCTATAATAAAAATAAAAATGCTAAATAAAAAATAGTGCATAAAAATAATAAACATGATGAATAACTGAGTTATAAATAATTAGAAGTTTGAGATTTAAAATCTTATTAAAAAATTTTGGATTAAGACCAAATTGAAGGATTCTAAAGAGGTGTAAAAATTTAATAAGCTATTAAAAACTGACTAAATAGAAACAATTTTAGAATTTATAGGCCAAAATTTCATCCAATTATTAAAATAAGGCCTAATTACTAAATTCTAAAATGTTGAGAGGGCTAAATTGAATGAAATCTAAAGCCCAATGTCTAAATCTAAAATTTAAAGCTCAAAACTTGACCTAATTGAAAACTCCTATAAAGTGGCATGGCATGAAAGAAAATTACTCTAAAACTTCTTAAGGTGCATATCGAAGGATGGTACACGAGTTGAGTCGGTTCAGAAACCAAGCCAAGTATTTAATACATTTTTTTAATTGGTTGATTATCGAAAATGCATAAAATGATGTCGTCTCATTTTGTATGAGTTCAAATTCTAGTATTTATCTTGAAAGTGTAAATATTTTTCTATTTAATCAAAAAAATACATAAAAGATTAGTTATTTATAGGCTACAAAAACATTAAAAATAAAATTTAGTATATTTTACATTAATGCTAGATATGCTTGGAGAGAAAGTATTGTACATTTGTATTTTTTTAAAGATAAATGAGTGATTTTCATTAACTTTAAGAATAAAGATCAGCTGCAACCACCAATTTCATAATTAAAATATGAACTATAATCACACAAATATAATGAAAATAATCCAAGAAATAAATCAATAAAAAATGTTGCTCATAGTAGATGGATCAAATCCAACTTGAGATGTTCCTTTGGTTGTTGTGAAGCACATCCTCGCTACTCGTCCAAGGATTTCGCTTAGCCACTACATGTTTATAGCCAGGCTTTAATGTCGAATACCCTTCACCATGCAAACAACTCTCTCAACTTTAAACTGAGAACTTTGGTAAAAAAACACCAACACCAAACTGTCATCCACCATATCTACAAGTGATCTACACATTTTAGAGACGAAATAAAACTTGGATTTAAACTTATTCTTGCAAGAATCAAGCTAACATGTAAGGGATGCCAAACAAAAGGACCCCTACATAAACAAAAAAACACCATAACAAAAACCTAAAAAATACCAAATCATGAATCAAGACCTTGGTTCTCGCAAATCCAAGCGGTGGAATAACTTACGGAGATGCTAAAATTAGTGACAGAGCCATTAAAAGTTTTAGAGGATGTAACGACCCGAATTTAAGAATCTGAGGGTCGGTTCACCTCGAGTGGTAATCACGGGGTGTTAGGCCAAGTTTATGGGTCGATAGGTGCCTATTAGAGCCTTAAGGGCTTGGGCCTTGCCTTTGGAGTTTGTGGGCTTAGTTGTGACGGTGATGGAAAGAAGGAAGGAAGGGTTGTGAGGTAAATTCCCAAGCAAAGGATATGTGAATTAAACCTCTGCATAAAAATTGGAAGAATGATATTACTCTTGTTCCCCCAACTCTTTTCCCACATCTCACTTCTTTTTCTATCTTAAAATTACAAGTTAAAGGCTCCATCTTTATTGTTTTGTGTAGAAATCTCGAAATTGTTGTGGAAAAGGTTGTAATCATCATCCAACGATCTATATTTTGAGGTAAAAATGGAAAGTTTTGGTGGAGGAATGAAAAATATGGGTTTTGGTGGGGGTTGGAGAAGATTAACGTGAATAGAAGATTTAATCATGTTTTTTCCGTCAAAATCTTCCTTAGTCATCCTTATTTCCTTTTAACAATATTGTAACTCGTTTTACAACATTTGATTGTAGTTAAGGAGGTTGGAAAGCACTCTAAGGACCAAGGGAAGATGAAGGCTTGAGCTAGTGGAAGGGGCTATTTTCTAGCTTTTCAAGAAAGGTTAGTATACTACTAACTCCTTTGTATTTCTAGAAATCATAAATTAGATTGCTTGTTGCTTTGTATGATGTTTTGGAGCATAAGATCCCCTTTAATGGCTAAATCCGAAATTGGTGCTAAAATGGTGTAAAAAAATGTTAGGAAACTACTTAAACTACCTTCCATAACTTGTAGGTTCAATTTGGGATTTTACCTTGAATGTTTGGGGGTGTTAGGAATAAATTGTAAGCTCTAAAATTTGAACTTTGGGCTCATGTACCGATACAGGATGTACCTGTATTGGTACCCTTTGTTTTTAGGTGGCTAACTCAGTCAAAAATTGAACGGCGTATCGGTACAAGCATAGGTCGTATCGATACCCCTATGCTACAAGAATTCGAGTAGCAAAAATAGGTATCGGTACGCTTGGGGGCCTATTAGTACCGATGGGGTATTGGTACAGGGTTTTGGTTAAACCCTTTCTACATATAAAGCCGAGTATCGGTACGCATAGGTGGGTATCGGCACCTAGAGGAGCTTATCGATACTCATAAGAGGGTATCGATACTCGTTGGGCTATCTACCTAGAATTTACGTTTTGAGTTCGAAAGACCTATAATTTGAGGACTAAGGCCCAATGAGCCTCTAATGTGGTAAAATGAATAGTAAAACTAAGAAACTGAGAATTTAACCTCATATACACACATAATGAGTAATAACTTGGTAAATGCTAGGTGAATTGTTTATAATAGCAACCATAGGGATCCTTGGTGGATCGTGTGTTGTCACGTTCCAAGTAAGTGCACTTGTGTGGTTGGGTCACTTTGGTTAGTGGGATTCGGATACCCAGTTAGAATGGGAATTTGTTGTAACACGATGGTTCTTGATTGTCGAATGTACGTTTCCGATGTTGTGTGGTACCGGGTCTCATTCAAAGATGCTCGACGAGAGATTCCGAGCATGGGTATACGTTCTTGAAGCTATATGGCATCGGGCCTTACCCAAACCTGTGCGGCACCGAGTCTTACTCCAGGTTTGTTAGTATGATGTACATGTGATGTGTGAGATTATTGCATCACATTCTTTTGCTATGTGTTTGGGTGGTTAGAGGTAGTGAAAATGTAGTCATATTGCCATGATATCATCTCTCATTGCATGCTCTTATTTATGATTTGCATGAAGCATGGTTGAGTGGAAGTGTATCCACTAAGCTTCATTAGCTCAGCATTCGGAATTGTTGTTTCCGTTCGTAGGTTAGTAGGTTGATGTGCATCATTGGAGAACCATCGGAGTAGGATCTCAATATCGACTTGTTATCTGAGTACAATACTTAGATTATTGGGCTATGTATTCGTAGGATCCTATTTTGTATTGTAACTCTTATTTTGGGATTTTAACTTATGAGTCGAATGCTTTTAATTATGTATTTTAAATGGAGCTCTCATGTAACATTTTCACGTATTTATATACTTTGAAATATTTAAACTTTATGGGTTTTATGAATGAATGTGATTTGGGCTAAATCTATATGCAAAATTTTATGGTAACATGTTGAGTTTGAGGCCCAAATGTGACATACGGATCGAGGGTGTTATAGAGGGGTTGTTGCCCGTCCTAGATTTTTTTGTATAATTGCATTTTAGGTCATTTTTAGTTTAAATAATAATCAAATAATATCTTTGATCCTCCCAATTTTTATATTTAAAGGCTTAATAGACTCTTGCCCCTCCCGATGCTTGATCCTATCTCCGTCCCTGGCCAAAACTCATATATATGAAACCAAGTTAATCCAACGGTGAAAAACAACGAAACAAAGAGTTTATTTTTAAACTAAAAAACTAGATCTAACCTTTATCGAAGAGATTTTTCTAAAAATAAATCCTAGACACAAAGTAACTTTTTTTAGCACAAAATAAATGTAATTTTAAATAGAAAAATAAATCCTAAAATAAAAAATAAATCTGACCATATATTGCCTAAAATAAATAATGAAAAGTCTTTATCTAAATTTTATTGCAAATATCAATAAAAATATTAAAATCCGTAATAATAAAAAATGCATTGAACTCGTAATCATTTTTTTTGCTTGTGTTGTCTTCACTAAAATGAGCATATCTTGAGTTTTTAACGTTCGATTGAAACGTTCAAAATGTGTTGGAAGATAATTGATAGCCAATCGATCTATAAGAAGACATCTCGACCCAATTTTTTTTTAATTCCATCAAAAAAAAATCAATGCAAGTCTTTCAATCTCAAAAATAAACTCAATGATTTGTCCCAAAATAAATGCAGATGAGATCACACCATTCACCAGGAAATGCTCTTTAGAGACATGAGAAAGTTCTCTCTCATTTTCAACAACTTTATGTAATCTTGAAGGTGGATTTGTCCACCTATGGGGTTCACAATCCTTGGTATTCTGTTCGGCCGTCGTTTCATGATGAATGAGTTTCACATTCTGGTTTAGCCAACAATTTTTTTTTTTTCTTGAACAAAACGAGTATTATGAACAAATCTTTTATCCATTCATGTCCATGGTGAGTTCAAACTAAAATGAGTGTAAATGTAACAGCGGGCTCCCTCGTTGCCACAAAACAGCCCGCCTTTGACTGGTAGGGGTGAGTTTTGATCGAGTAAAATTAAAAACTATTCGGTTAACCAAGTTGATGAATCATGTTAGGACAAAAATCTCTTCTCTTTTTAGTGTCTCTTTCTATGCCCAAACTCTACAAAATTTAATTCTAAGTTTTAACCTTAAATTCTAAATCCTAAATCATAAACTTTAAACACTAAAAAATACATCCCACCAATAATTCCCTAAACCTTAAACCTAATTTTTTAGTCTAGGGCATAAAAAGGAGTACCGAAAAGGGGTAAATGATTTTTATTCCCTGTTTTATAACTTAAATTTTATTTTAAAATTTTTCTAGTAAGTCAATTTGAGTTGTTTTATTGTAAATATTTATAATATTGTGTGTTATTAGTTGGTTTATTTAAACTATTTTCTATTACGATATACATATATATTTCTTCATATTTTTTTCATATGCAATATACATATATAAGTCGAGTTGATAGACTCAACTCAAACTTGAAAAATAATACACTAATTATTAAAAATAAAGAGTTATTCAAGTCTCATTTTATAACTCAAATTTTATTTAAAAAATCGATTCAAGTTTTTGAAATTATGATTCAAGTCAAAACGAGTTTTGTCGAGTCAAGTTAAAAAATTCTGATTTTTCGTTGATCCACTAATTACTAAAAAAATTCAAATTGTTTGAGGCACATTTTATAACCCAAACTTTATTTGAATTTTTTTTATTTGAATTGAGAAAAAAAATGGGTAGGAGATCAACCTAGGAGGTGGGATAGCCTTAATCGAATGTGTTAACAGGAAAGCCCTTAGGCCGTTCTCGAACCTGTCGGGGAGATGCCAACCATCTCTCCTTTCTAAGGACACGACGTGGCTCGCTGCTAGCTTTATTATAAATAATCTTTTCATTTGCTTAACTAGCGTCGTTCGACCTCCTTAGAGTTTCCTTTTATAAGATGACCACCTTGGCCTTTTATCCTTATCCTCGGGGGGGGGGGAGATTTCTTTGGAAAAAATCATTAAAAAATGTATAACTTTACTCAATAACATAAGCACTCAAGAATCCATGAACAATGTTTTATACGGTTTGTACAGATATTCCTCTATACTTCAAACAAGAACAAAATTTGTATGAATGGAGGAATGGAAATTCGATAAACAGATAATTATAACAATTTATTGCATAAACGCAGTTGTCATTTTGATTATTAGGAGTCTTTGTTTATGGATCCAAGCAATTCTTTAACATTAACTTTTACTTTCTTCTGGAGAAAAGTATGTGGTAGCCTGTCAATAACCTCAGCACCAAATGAAAATACAAGAGCCTTCCGAGCAGTCTCCAAGTCGATCCCGCGGGCATGAAAGTAGAAGAGTTGGCTGTCTTCTAGATCACTTATAGCAGCTCCATGAGAGCACATCACCAGCAATGATTTGGAGATTGGGTTTGACATTCACGATCGCTCGAGGCTCGAGGAGGAGACTCCTCGTTAGTTGCCCTGTATCTTTCTGTTGTGCGTACCTGCAAAAAGATGACAAGCAATTGATATCAAGGATAGGCCAACTCTGTTGTTTTAGGCACTATCCAGATTCTAGAGGTTAGCAAGATAAGCAATCTACAAGAGTACCTGTTGACCTTTACGTTCCGATCAAAAACCGCTTGCCCTGATGAATGAGCCACGATGCATTTGTGAAGCTGTTGACAATAGCCTCTTGGATGGTCCAGAACTATTCTACTGTGTAGATCTTGTATTTGGTCACCAACACACAAATGAAATGTCGTTAATTCGGTTACTGTATCGGAGCCCAATTGTTGAACATGGTCATTATGCCTGCTCAATTTTCCACCAGTGCTCACCTCGACAAGTTCAGAGGTACTAGTTGATTGCTACAAGTAGCTTAGTATGCTAATAAGAATACTATTGTCAAGTAAGTTGCATACATGTGTTCAAATTCAATTCACATAACAGCAAATAAGGCTTTATGAACCACGTTTGGGTTGCAGACAAGTTGAATACTAGGCTAATAGAAAGTCATTCCTATAGGGATTAAATTATGAACGGTAACTAAAATAGGATTACAGGTCAAAATCACCAACCTTTCCCAGGTTATTGAATACTCTCATCTCCTCTTTGCCTTCCTATCTCCCTCTCAAATTATAACTTAAGTGGTAAGTAGCTTGGTATCGCTTAAGGTCTCGAGTTCGAGTCCTTGTGTATGTAGAAAATCCACGCTGAGAGACTCACCCACTAAAATCAGGTGTGCGACCGGTCCAGATTAGTCGGAGCAAAACCCTAAAAACCGGAAGAGCAACAAAAAAAATTGTATCATTATTTGATCCAAGCAACTGTTGAATGATGAAAGATACCATTCCACACTTTATGGAGAGTTGAAGAGGTCAGAACCATAACTTGAGTTTTAACTCTAGGTTCCATATCCAACTATCATCCCCTCAAACGTCTATGCCGAGTCCACACTTTTGAAGACAAAAATATCCTTTCAACTAAGGGTGTAAATGAGACACTAGTATTCGCAAGCTATTCGAGTTCGACTCAAAAAAATCGTTTTTGATTCGGTAATAATCGACATGAATTAGAGCACCATAATACCCAGCTAGAACTGCTCACAAGCCTAATCAAGCTTTTCATTAACACATATTTTAAATTTTTTATATTATTAAATTACATAATGCCATTATTTTACATGCAAAAGACGATTCAAGTTCGAGCTTGAGCTTAAATACAAATGAGCTTAATCGAGCTCGAGTAATTGAGTTTGAGTAAAAAAATTGGTAATCGAGCTCAAGCTTATATTTTGATGTTCTTTTGTGTTCGAACCGAGTATCTAGCTCCGAATATTGAGACGAGCTCAGGTTTGTCACTATTCGGGCTCCGCTTGGCTTGCTTATACCCCTACTTTCAACTCTAAAACAGAGAAAAAAACATATACACAGATGGAGTCTTCGGAAAGCTCCTGAGTTGAAAAAGGAAATTAATTGGATGTCCAGTCATAATAGAGGAGATTAGAGTCAAGCTACTATAGTTGTGTTTCACTGCATTGATAGCATATTTTATGACTCTTTAATGAAATTTCAATCATTTGCCTAAATAGTATTTCCTCCATAGAGATAAATTGAGCAATATAAAAGCATATATAACACTATTCACTGAGGTAAGAAGTTAACTTTCTGACAGCAAAAGTTGACGGAAGCAATACTAAACAAAACCAAAACATTTTAGGAAGTGCTTCTGAAACTAAACCAAGAAGCTACCTACCAACAGCAATGCTAAAGTAGCCCTAACTTGGAATGAAACATAAATCAATTCTAGAAGCAATAACATGAAATTTACCTGCCGGACTGAAGTCCACTTGAAATGAGCAGCATTCAAAGATTGATTTTGCACATAAGAATGCCTAACTTTTCCTCCTTCTCCAACCACTACTTCCAAGACTGAATTACTCCAATAACACTCACTCTCTTCTTTACCAGCAAACTCCTCAACTATCCCCACTTCCCCTCCTTTCTCAACCAACACAAACACTCTGGGACTCGAAAGCGGCATCGTTTTCGACCCCTCATTAACTGCAATGTACTTCAAATGAATATGATGCTCAACTTTACACCCTTCAGGCACATAAACAACCATCAAATCAGGTGCCCCCAGTCCATTAATAGACCAAAACAAATCACCCCATTCCAAATCACCTAATAATTCAGACACCCTTTTAATATTCTCTCTGAAGGTAACTTCAACAAGCAACTTACATAAACCCCATCAGGCAAATTTTATGAATCAAATATAGAATCCAAAAGAAACCCACCAACAAAGTCAAAACTTTTCGACTGGGTATTTCTTGAGATATCTGAAAAAGTTGGGGATTTTGGAGAGTGAGAAATTGGCTTTATATCTGAGTTCTTATAAAAAGAGGTGTCTGTGAAGCGAAAGGACTCATCTTTTCGGGAGGGCCATTGGGTTGAAAGAAAGGTTTCTGAGGAATTGACTCTAAGATTTTGAAGCGGAAAAGAGGAAAAAGAAGGGAGAGAGTCTTTTAATGAGTCAGCTAATTGGAGGACGTATTGGTCAGTAAAAGAAGTTTGTGGGGAAGCTGAAATTGCTTGGATTGAGAGTTTCGTTGCAGTTCTTTTCGGTTTGAGTTTTCGTTTCGAAGGCGTGAGTTTCGGAGTGAACTGAAGAAGATTTGGATGAGTGGAGGCTAAGGCAGCCATTGATGAGCTGCTGAGACCTGCGGCTTTGTAAATGAAAATTTGTCAAGTTTGTAGTAAGGCTTGAGGGTCAAATAAGGGCTCAAATTATTATTTGTAGACAAATGATTAAAGAATTTTAGGTTAACGTGCCTAACCTTTTTAAATTTACCTATTTATATGTTAGCCGTTAATTTATTTTTCGTCATTTTTTTTTGCGAGTTTAACTTTATTTCGACGATAGACACGTCGTTTGTCGACTATCAGCGATAAAAAAATAAAAAAATGATCGTGAGAGTCCGGTGATAAAAGTAGTGGGCACGTCGTCGACAATTGACGACTGGAATCGAAATTTGAGACTTAAAAATTTGGAGATTATTTTGAGGATTTTTGAAAATTTTAGGAGATTTTTAAAAATAAAACATGTTATATGTCATGTTTTTATTGGCTAACAGAACTTTTTAACGTCTGTTAACGGCAAGATACCTAAATAAAAACTTTAAAAACATTAGACACCTATTTAACCCAAAAAATACGGGCACCTATCTAATAAAAAAATATAGTGTGAATACTTATTTAAGCCTTTTAGTAAACATAAAACAAGAAACAGGTTAATTCAACTAGTGGTCCTCGAACTAGTGATCAATTCAATCAGTCCTGAATTTAAAGCATTCCAGTAAATCTTCAAGTTAAAGCATATTTCCGGTTAAATTCTTGTCAATCTAGGCATAAGGTTTGTTAATAATTTTTTTGTCAAATACCCGCACAAGTTATATTTTGATGACAGGAATTTCGAACCCCAAATCTATGTTTATTTATTGTTGTATCTCTATTTTTTAAGTGCTTCGCAATAATTTTTTTGTCACTCTTTCACTTGTAAAGTCTTTGAAATTTTTTTAAGATATCTTAAAATTCGGCCGAAAATAATCTCAATCCCTTAACATGATTGTTGTCAAAAACTAATCTCTTGATATGACCGTTGTCAAGTTCACTTGTTCACCACCTTATTTTTGGACAAATTGAATATTCATTAATTAAATATCAAAGGGAACAATAACGTAAGCAGTTTGAAAAACTGAGAACCAAGAGCACAAGAAGCTCGAAACGAAACAAAGGCCTAACAATAAAATATCTAGCCGAAAAACCCACAAACAGAGGAGAGACAAAACAGAAGACGGCAAAAGAACATGAAGACAAAAAAACTCCTTGAAATTTTTGATCGACATACTCAGTTTTTGAGGCCTGATAACCTGATTCGGAAGAGCTCCTTGGTCGAAGACAGGTTCATAATACTGGAGATAAATAGCAAGCATCACCGGAGGGTCAACAACATAACAAGCTTGGACAACCAAAAAAAGAGGCAAAAACGCTCCAAAGGAGGGCCGATGCAACCCATGAACTTCAAACATCCTATTCTCCTTCATTGAAGAAGGGTCATGGCCTTCAACAAGACAGTCCCCCGGCGTTTGCGTATGAAACCATCCAAGCAACTTTCAACATCAACCGCCTTCAGATCTGAAAAAAGACCAAGCAAGAAACAACAACAAAAATAGAGAAAGACAGAAAATAGAAAAATAGAAGATGACAGTTACCTTCCGCCCCGATCGTCGCAAACTAAATCACAAAAACAAGTTCGTCTTCTCCCTCTTAAAAGCACGCTCGAGCCAGAACCTCAGTCGGCGAGAGAAATACCTCCATCAAAACAAGCAGGGGTAGCCATCGGAACACAATTCACCAGAAAAAGACAAAGAGGGATATGAATCAATGGTTTAGGAAAAGGGACGAGGTCAGTGGCCCTAGAAACTGCAAAGGCTATCGGCTTCAAAAGCAAAAGGGGTTTTAGGGTTTTTATTGTAGAAAAAAGTTTTTACTACTTCTTTTTACTTGATTCGCCCACTAACTATATTATCTAACAGTCAGATTTACTATCATGACAACCCATCAAAAAACATCAATTCTAAAAGTGACACTGTAATACCCTAACGAGTATTCTATATTAAATATTAATTAGAGTATTATATAAATTTTTTATCGCGTATAATCATATTTTGAATTTTTATCCTATCAAATTAAATATGATTTCAGGCAACAATTTAATAATTATATTCTATAACATATAAGGCATATAACTGCCTAAAATAAAAATATACCTGATTTCTCTATTTAACTCTTTTCTAGTCGTTACCCGATTTTAACTTTAATATAACTACTCATCATTTGCTATAAAAATAAACTAGTTTATAAGTTAATACAAACCATATAAAAACTAGTATGTAACCGATTAATTTTAACATATATATGCCATCTAGAAACATCAAAACACATCAAAGGATGTTATTATTGATACCGTTATTATACTCCAAATAAGTAGGATGCCCGCTCCTTACTCCGATTTTTACCTACTCGTGAAAACCATCACACGCCAAGTATATACTTAGTGAGGCAATAATAATATCCAGTGCAATATAACATAATCATAATTAATAATATGTAATCGTATTCATGCATTTTGAATCACTAGATATGTTTACCATCATGTTAATTATATATCAATATGATATGAACCGGATATAAATTTTCTTACCAATATACTTGCCATAATTTTAAGAGTGTATATACTCTTTAACCACGTTTATCAATTATTTACCGATTTTATAGCCCAAATATAAAACTATGAGGACCCTCGTACTCGAGTCAAAGATGCACCGAAGTGCTAATACACATAAGGTCGTGCCCACCATCCGCACATTTATAAGGCAGTGCTAACCATACACTAAGTGTCCTTTATATACACTATAGTGCTAACCCGAACAACCGAATATGCAGCGTGCTGCTAGACTTTATGGCATTCCAACTATACCCTGTCCCTCAATGACTTATTTGGGCATAATGTCCATATTTATTCCATCCATGGCAATGTATATCAATATAATTAAACATTGGGTAGTTCATACCCGAAATAACATTCATAGTATACCATCATATATAACTATTGATCCATGCATTTATGTTCAACCTTCGGCATATTTAAAATATGACAAATATATGATCAATGACATAAATATCATGTCAATATATAAACCAGATAGACTTATCGCAAGTCTTCCTAATGATGTATAAAACATCTATGTATCATGTTATGTATGCATTGCACTCACTTGATGCCTCACTATTAAACCTTACTATAGCTTGTAGCTTTACTCTTGAAACTTTTCCTTATCTTTAAATTTGCTCGTACTATGATCTTGATCACAATCTATAAAATCATCGTTTACCGAATACATACATTTCAAAGCGTATGTTAGTATCATTCTAACATAAGCACATATTAGGAATAAAATTCTTAAAAATCCTTTATTATTCATATCCATCACAATTTCACAAAACAATATTAAATCTCACAAAATAACCATAAAATGAATTCTTTTAGAATTCACCTCAACTTTTTAAATTATTCAAAATGATCCCTTGTCATTAAACTTCAAATTCAAACACTTAACAACATATTTAAACATTCCAAGAATACCTTCAAGGTTAACACATTAATTTCTAATAACTTTCCATATCATTCCCAATTTTCTCTTAATATGTCATTTGGTCCTCAACACTTTAAAAACTTACAAATTGATCCAAACAACATTCTAAGCCTTGTAGAGTCATTCTCACATGATTTCTAGCCTTAGGGAAATTTTCCATAATTTTTCCCAAATATCCTCCCTTAGGCCAAATATGAAAGGTCACACTAACCAAAATTTCCAACTCGATTCAAGCATGAATTCAACTTCTAAACCTTATTTCCAAGCTTCTATAATTATTCCCATATCAAAATCAATCCAAATTCAACTTCCTATGAAAACCCTAACTTAAGCCAAATTAGGATTTAACTACTTTCAAGTAGTTTCAATCATCATACAAGCCTTAATATGATTCTACAACAACAACTTCATCAAAAACTAACCTTAATTCATCATATTTAAACATCCTCTTCATCCATCAAAATCACAAAACTAGAGTTTCAAGCAAGGAAAGCATGAATAAATGGTACCAAAAGATAGGGAATTTCATGGAGATCAATTTCATGTTTCGTGCTTTCATCCAAAATCCAACTAAATAAGCTTGAAAATCCAAATGAAAATTTTTCTTCTTACCTTGGAGGGGTATTCGAACAAGAGAGAAAGATGATGGAATTGTCTTGAAATTTCATTTGTTTCCAATTTGGCCATTTGTCATATAATTTAAAAATCTAAAAAAAATCTCTTTTATGATAAAATGACCAAATTTCCCTTTTAATCCAATGCTTCATATCTTGCCACATGTCTACCTACTCATCCAAGGGTCAAAAATAATCCAAGTATTTAGTGATTACCAACTTTGCCTTTGGAGTTTCCCAAATTTACCATCTTGCCATTTTTCATCTAATGACTCATATTTAACATGGAAAAATCTACTTTAATCCAATGGTCCATGTTAAATCCTACCATTTTAAGAAATGGAAATGACATTTTTAACCTTGCCTTATTATCCTATAAAATATCTTAAATTTTCAATTGATCCGATTATCCAAATATTTTTCTAAACTTTATCGCTTAATAGCCAAAAATACAAACTCCGTATGAAAAAAACGAGTAAAACGAAAACTTCATTATTGTGGGTAAACTATCCATTTACGGGACTAAAATACATAACTTTTAAAAATTACAATTTAGTCCCTGAACTTTTCCAAAGTTTATACTTTGACCACCAAACTTTCAAAACTTTCATTTTAGTCACTATCCAAAATTTAGGATATTACAATTCTCCCCTTAAGAAAATTCGTCCTCGAATTTTCCTTACCTACTTGGTTCAAAAAGGTACGGATACTACTTTTTCATTACTTCCTCTATTTCCCAAGTAGGTTCTTCCACTTTGTGATTTCTCCACAGGACTTTAACTAGAGGAGTCTTTTTATTCCTTAATTGCTTTTCTCCTCGAGTTAAAATTCTTACAGGTTCTTCATCATATGTCAAATCGGATTGAATTTTGATCTCTTCTGGTGTAATTACATGTGAAGGATCCGATCGATATCTTCGAAGCATGGACACATGAAATACATCATGAACCTTACTCAACTCCGGTGGTAAAGCTAGTTGATATGCCACTGGACCAACCCTTTTTAAGATTTCATAAGGACCAATGAATCTTGGACTAATCTTTTCTTTTCGTCCAAAGCGTAATATCTTTTTCCAGGGTGAAACCTTCAAGAATACTTTATCTCCAACCTCGAACTCAATATCCATTCTTTTAAGATCTGAATAAGACTTGTCTATCAGCAGCAGCCTTGAGATTATCTTGAATTATTTTTACCTTAGTCTCCGTTTCTTGAACAAGATATGGTTTGATGATTTTTTGATCCTCCAACTCGAACCAATTCAACGGTGTTCGGCATTTTCTTTCATATAATGCCTCATAAGGTGCCATCTTTATACTTGATTGATAACTGTTGTTATAGGCAAACTCAGCTAATGAAAGATATTTTTCCCATGAACCTGCAAAATTAATTATATATGCTCTGAGCATATCTTCGAGTATCTAAATAGTTCTTTCTGATTGTCCATCTGTTTGAGGATAGAAAGCAGTACTAAAGTGTAGTCGAGTTCCCAATGCTTCATACAATGCACTCAAAAACCTTGAAGTGCACCTTGGATCTCTATCAGATATATAGACATAGTATTACCATGCAGTCTAACAATTTCCTTAATATATAACTCTACCAACGTGTTCAAAGAGTAGTCTGTTCGAATTGGTATGGAATTTGACGTTTTAGTCAAACGGTCTACAATCACCCAAGTCGAATCTTTCTTACTTGGCATCAATGGTAAACCTGTTACAAAATCCATTGTAACTTTTTCCCATTTCCACTTTGGAATTGAGATCGGTTGGAGCAACCCTGATGGAACTTGATGTTCTGCCTTTACTTGTTGACATGTTAAGCATCTAGCAACGAACTCAGAAATAGCTCGTTTCATTCCATGCCACCAAAAATGACTCTTTACATCTTGATACATTTTGTTGCCTCTTGGATGCATAGTTAAAGGACTGAAATGTGCCTCCAAAAGTATTTCTCTCTTCAAATTCTCATCTTTAGGCATGTATACGTGTCCCCTGTAGTATAGGCATCCATTTGATTTTATTTCAAAGTCTTTAGATTCACCACATTTAACTTGCTTCTTCTTTTCCAAGCATTCTTTATCCTTTGCTTGTAACTCTTCAATCCTTTCTATCAAAGTAGGCTTGATTTGTAACTCAGCCATTATTGCACCATTTTCCAGTAATTTTAACTAAGCATTCAATGATCTCAAGGCAAAAAATGTCTTCCGACTAAGTGCATCTGCTACCACATTAGCCTTCTTCGGATGATAATTTGTGATTACATCATAGTCCTTAATCAGTTCTATCCACCTCCTTTGTCTCAAATTAAGCTCCTTTTGAGACAACAAATATTTCAAACTTTTATGATATGTGAAAATGTCGCACTTTTCACCATATAAGTAGTGACGCCATATCTTCAAAGCGAACACCACTGCAGCCAATTCTAAATCATGAGTAGGATAATTCCTCTCATGAGTTTTGAGTTGTCGAGAAGCATACGCTACAACCTTTCTTTCTTGCTTCAATACTGTAACACCCCAATTTTTGGGCTTAGGGGTTTTGGGATGGTTTAGTCGGTCCGATGGACCGAAATTAGCGATTCGAGTCGGATTCGAGATTTAAATTGGATTGAATATTTTTATTAAAGATAAAAATATGGAAAATAGTCTAAAATCATTATTAAATATATAAAATATTTTGGTAAAAACAATTTTTGAGAATAGAATTCGGAAATGAGACATTTTGGGTTAGTGACCAAAATGCAAGGTTTGCAAAACTGTTTTAGTGACTGTTTTGAAAATGGGTCAAAACTTTGAATCTTTAAGGAGCTAATAATCCAAAAGGGTTTCATCAGATTTCTCCCTTTAAATAATTATTTTTAATTAAGTTTTTAAGAAGTATAAATAGTGGAGAGAATTAATTAAACACAATTAAGCTTTTTAAAAGAATTTCACGTAACTAACTTTGTAACTTCTTTCTCTCAAATTCTCTCCAGCCAAACACATTTCCAGCTTCAATTTCTTCAGGTAAAATTAGGATTTCAAAGAGTTTTTTATTTCCAATTGATTTCTAAAGCTTTTACATCAAATGCTTATTGTTTCTACCTTGATTTTCATGGTTTATAAAGCAATTGAGGGGAGAAATCAACATTGGAGGTAAAGATTCATTCTTCTCCTTTAATGAAAGGTTCTTTATTGAAATTCCTAAGTTCTTGATCCACTTTATATGATTTTCATTGGGTTTTGATTAATTAAACTCGGATTTATGGTTTAATTGATGGTTTATGATGAAAAATTGAAGAAATTCGTAGTGATCTATTTTTGTTGAGTTGAGGATTGGTTTATACCTTGATTTTGATGTTTAATATGTTAATAAAGTGAGTTTTGATGATAGAATCACAGAATCTATTGAATCTTTAGTTTGTTAGATTGGTAGTTAAGAGATTTTGAGGTTAATTATTGGTTGCTGGAGGTATAAGGTTGTTTTAGGTTTTTGTTTTGATGTTAATTGATGCTATTTGAAGGTTGAGATTCGTAGTTGTGGGCTGGTTAAGGTTTTTGGTGAATCGAGGATGTTTTTAGTTTATAAGTTGTGGTGTTGTGGGGGATTATAGTTAGATAAATGTTAATTGATGGTTGCTGTGAGTTTGGATACATTATATAATGCATTAGATCCTCTGTTGTGATGTGTTTGAAACAAGGAAAGATAATCCGAAAGTGAACCTTGGTGTTGAGGAGTTGCCGGAAGCTTAATTTGACATCGGCAAGGAAGACGTTGCTTTGTCAGTGAGTGAAACGAATAAGAATGGCTTTTCAAAGATTTGAAGAGGGTTAATGGGATTCTAGACTAGGCTTGATACGCTGGTCTAAGACACGAAAGTAAGTAAAGTAGATTTCTCTCTCGATTTCGGTTGGCAAATGATTTATGAATGCACTTGTTAAATTATTGTTTACCTTATGTTTTATGCATGGAATGAGCATGGATTAGCTGGGAATTGATATGAAATGATGTTAGATGCATTTGGAAAGTAATGCATGATTTTAAAGAATGTTTACGAACATGGCTTATGTATGGTTTAATGCACAATGAAATGATTTGAATAATGCATATGAAAACAGTGAGGTATGTTTATAAAAGTAGATTATATTGGCAAGTAATGAATTGAAAATGTTATGGAAATGTTATCGGATATAATTGGCTGGCCATAGGATTTAAAGTGCACTATAATAAGAAGCATGTGGTTGTAGAGGTAGTACGAGAGGTACTTACTCCAATCATGTGAACCACAATGTTGTTGAGGTAACACGTAGATGGCTTTTACTCCAGCCATGAGCTGTAGAGGTTGATGCATCGAGTATGTATACTCCAAGTTGGAGGATTAGCCTCGGTAGTGTAGAGGTGGTGCATGTGTTGCATAACTCCATGCCATTGTGCTGAAGAGATTGCGAGATCTCTTGGAAATCCATGTATCCAATGTTAATGATGATTTATGGAAAGGATGAATATTGAAATGGGTCACTTGAAAGCCAATATAATGTTTTAAATTGTATCATGTTGATGGATTGGTTTGAATGACGTGATTTATACGTGTTATACTCCTTAACCTTTGCATATGAGATGTTATGCTTGGGAAAGCTTAAGTAGAGGGAATTGCATATGAGATTATGCTGTGGAATCCATGATACATGTTGCATATAGTTTAATATGCTGATTTTATAAAGATTAAGTGCATGTTTTGAAAGAATGGTATGATGGTTTGAAATTGTTCTAAATTGCATTGGATGATGTTTTATATTCTCGAGCATTCCTCACTAAGCAATGATTGCTTACGCTCTCTTTTATCATCAATACAGATTGATTAAGTGCGAGTGGCCTAGCAAGCAAGGAAGGAATTCCAAGACTTGAATTACCAAAGTATGTTGAGTTTTAAGTAGTAATAAAGGCAATGTGGCTTAAATGTTATTGGGAGGGTTTGAGTGGTTACTTCTCCGTATGAGCAAGTTTATATTGTTGTTTTGGACTTGTGATAAGCTTGGTTTGTTGGATTTTTGCATATGGTTCATGCTTTGGTTGCTTGAGTATTAGGAAGCATGCCTATAGTTTACCTTTGAAGCATGATGATTGTTTCTTGATGTTTGGTTTATGGTAGTTGCATATGGTTCAGGGCGTATCGATACGCTTGTGCCCGTATCGATACAGGTAAGTGTTTCCAGGCACAACGTATCGATACACGGGTGACCGTGTCGATACGGGTAAGCACATTTTCAGGCTTAACGTATCTGTACACGGGTGACCGTATCGATACATGTTTACGATTTCAGGCATAATGTATTGATACACGTAAAGGTGTATCGATACGGTTTTGAGCTACTGGAATCTTGAATTTTGAGAAAGCTCAGGCGTATCGATACACTTGCCCGCGTATCGATACGGTCAGTGGTTAAGTTAGTTAAAAGTATGTTTTAAGGTTTCTGTTTTCTCCTGTTTTAGTCCTTGATTGTTTTACTTGCAATTAAATGAGTTTGAATGATCGTTTTGACCTGAAATTTCACCAGTATGCATGTAATTGGTTTAATTGAGGATTGGTAACTTAAATTACGGGTTTGGCCCTTCAAAATAATGGAATTTACATTTTGGTCCCTGGGTGTTATGTATGCAATTGGATGAGTTCGGATGATCGTTTTAAGTTGAAATTTGGCATGTATGCTTTTAACTTGACTAATTGAAGATTGGTAAAGCAAATTTTGAGTAAGGCCTTATAGATTTGTGGATTTATGCTTTGGTCCTTATTCTTGCAAATGTGGTCAATTGGATATCAATTCGATGCCCGATTGAGTTGGGTTTTCTTCCGTGGTTTGTATGTACATGTAGGGTAATAACCAGCACCTAGATAAGATAAAAGAAAAAAATGGTCGCATTTCCAGAGTTTTCTTCACGGTTTACTTCGGTAAACTTAATGTAGCTCGTCGTTCAGTTTGGTCTTACGACTAGGCCGGGTTGAGGGGGTTACAAGTACACACCCCAAACCATTATGGGATGCATCACTATATATTGTGAAATCCTTCTCGGATTCTGGTTGTACCAAAATAGGAGTTTCTGTTAATATCTTCTTCAATTTGTCGAAGCTTTCTGACATTTATCTGTCCATATAAATGGCACATATTTCCTTAATAGCTTAGTTATTGGAGCATCAATCATTGAAAAATCTTTCACGAATCACCGATAATAACCAGCTAATCCTAAGAAACTTCTTACTTCAGAGATACTTTGCAGAACTTTCCATTCGAGTATTGCTTGAACCTTCTTAGGATCAACTCGAATCCCTTCCGCAACAACTACGTGTCCAAGAAAAGCTACTTCAGACAACCAAAATTCACACTTTGACAGCTTTGCATATAACTTCTTTTCTCGGAGGATCTAAAGAACTACTCGTAGATGAGTATCGTGATCCTATTTGGTTTTTGAATAAACCAATATATCATCTATAAATACCACCACAAATTGATCCAAATATGGCTGAAATATCTGATTCATCAAATCCATAAAAGCTGCTGGTGCATTTGTAAGTCCAAAAGGCATTACTATAAACTCATAATGCCCATATCTAGTTCTAAAAGCTGTCTTTGATACATCTGCTTCTTTGATCTTCAATTGATGATACCCCGATTGAAGATCAATTTTAGAAAACACCGTTGCTCCTTTAAGTTGATCAAAGAGGTCATCAATCCTTGGTAAATGTTATTTGTTCTTCACCGTCACTTTATTAAGTTGATAGTAATCCACGCATAACCTCATTGATCCATCTTTATTTTTCACAAATAAAACTGGAGCTCCCCAAGGTGATATACTTGGTTGAATAAAACCTCGATCTAATAATTCTTACAATTGAGCCTTCAGCTCTTTGAGTTCTGTAGGATCCATTCTATAAGGTGCTATTGATATTGGTGTTGTTCCAGGAAGCACATTAATACCAAAGTCCACCTCTCGATCATGAGGTAATCCTGGTAATTTATCCGAAAATACATCTGGAAATTCCCGCACCGTGGGTATATTTTCCAGATCTATCTTTGTCTCCGGAGTATTTATCACATGAGCTAAATAAGCTTTATACTCAAGTGATAATAACTTTCCAGCAATTACAGCTGCAATCTTCTTACTCAAATAATTCTGCCTTTCTCCTTCAAATATTATTTCCAAATCATCTGGTTCTTTTAAAACTACCCTTTTTAATCGGCATTCAACCGTATCATCATATGCCGACAGCCAATCCATTCCAAGAATAACTTCAAACTCTTGGAAAGGCAATTCCATAAGATTGGCCGGAAATTCTTTTCCTTGGATCTTTATAGGGCACTTTTTACATATTCAAACTACTTTGGCACTTTGTCCTAGGGGATTAATAGCAACTACCTCACTCAAAATTGGTTCTACTGGTATATTTCTTTCAAGTACTACTTTAGAACTAATATACGAATAGGTAGAGCCTGGATCAATTACTGCAAAAATATGTCTGCCAAAGAATTCGATCATACCTGCTACAATCTTTGAATCATCTCGACCGTGAGCAGTCTTGATATTATATACTCGAGCAGCACCTTATCTTCTCCACCAGGTATAGACATAGATACTCCTATTTTGCCACCTTTATTTCCTCTACTTTTCTAAGGCGCTACAACTGACCGATCAGAGTGAAGCTTTATACATTCCTTTTTGAAACGACCAGCTTGTCCACAATAATAACATTCTCCACCAGCGAACCGGCATTGACCATAATGCCTCTTTCCACAATGTTCACATTTTGGAAGAGGGCGAATTCTGGAGCCTCAGGTACCCTTAGTAACAATCTGAGCCTACTTTGACTTTCCTCCAGAATATCTCTTTTTAGTAGAAGAAGCTGATGCCGTTGGATGTTGCTCTGCAATTCCTTTACCGCGTTTAAATGACGACGTAGCAAAAGAACTTCCAGGTCTTTTTCCCGACTGGACCTATTTTCCTGCTTTTTCCTCAAGGTCCACTTTCTCCATAGCTTTTGCTCGATTCACCGCCTATTGAAAAGTGGTGAAATTGCGGGAAACCAATACCTTTTTTTACTGAGAATCCAACTCAGCTATGAATTTATCAATCATGGATTTTTCAGTTGGAAGAAACTCTTCTGCAAATTGGCTCAGTCTATTGAATTCATATTCGTATTCATACTTTGTCCTACCCTATTACTTCAGATCCAAGAACTGCTGCCTCATTTCTTCAATAAACAGGTCCCCAATATACTTTTCTTTGAATTCTTTCATAAAGAATTCCCATGTAATCTGTTATGAAAGAACTCGTGCGGTGGCTACATTCCACCACACGCTCTCTTGTTCCATCAGAAGAGATACTACTTCTTCCAACTTTCCTTGATCATCGCAAGGAATCCTACTCAACATGACCTTAATATCATTCAACCAGTAATCAGCAGCCATAGGATCAACATCGGTGTCACCTTTAAATTCCGGTGCTTTCATTTCACTCAATTCCTTTGAAACTGATACAAATGCTCTCCAATTTATAATAGCATCCAATGCCTGAAGAAATAAGCCTTGATCTTGCACAGACATATTTCTTTGTTCTTGAGCCAATGGCTCTACATTCTGCTTCCCCTGAGGTGGATTCTGATTCACCTCATTACTTCCACTCTGAGCAGGCATATCTTGCTCAAATGTCTGACGAGATTCCTGATGATCTGACATCTGTTAATATCACAATCATCCCTTATAAGTAAGGAATAACAATACTAATTAATGGGCATCTAATTATATTCATACAAATATTAGTAATCTTGACATCCTAATGGCATGTATAATTTCGACTATCAATATACCCGATTTATGTCCAGAACCAGCTAAACCTGTAGCTCTGATACCAATAAATGTAACACCATAATTTCTATATTAAATACTAATTAGAGTATCACATAATTTTTTTATCGCGTAGAATTAAATTTTGAATTTTTATCCTATCAAATTAAATTCGATTTCAGGCAGCAATTTAATAATTCTTTTCTATAACATATAAGGAATATAACTGCCTAAAAACTTGCTAAAACAAAAATATACCTGATTTCTCTATCTAACTCTTTTCAAGTCGTTACCGGATTTTAACTTTAATATAACTACTCATCATTTGCTATAAACATAAACTAGTTTATAAGTTAATACAAACCATATAAAAACTAGTATGTAACCAATTAATTTTAACATATACATGCCATCTAGAAACATCAAAACACATCAAAGGATGTTATTACTGATACCGTTATTATACTCCGGATAAGTAGGATGCCCGCTCCTTACTCCAATTTCTGCTTTTTACCTACGCGTGAAAACCATCACAGGCTAAGTATGTACTTAGTGAGGCAATAATAATATCCAGTGCAATATAACATAACCATAATTAATAATATGTAACCATATTCATGCATTTTGATATGTTTACCATCATGTTAATTATATATCAATATGATATGAACCGAATATAAATTTTCTTACCAATATACTTGCCATAATTTTAAGAGTGTATAAACTCTTTAACCCGTTTATCAATTATTTACCGATTTCATAGCCCAAATATAAACCTATGCGGACCTTGGGTACTCAAGTCAAAGATGCACCGAAGTGCTAATACACATAAGGTCGTGCCCACCATCCGCACATTTATAGGCAGTGCTAACCCTGATAACCGAATATGCATCATGCTGCTGGACTCTATGGCATGCCAACTATACCATGTCCCTCAATGACTTATTTGGGCATAATTTCCATATTTATTCCATCCATGGAAATGTATATCAATATAATTGAACATTGGGCAGTTCATACCCGAAAAAATATTCATAGTATACCATCATATATAACTAGTGATCCATGCATTTATGTTCAACCTTTGACATATTTAAAATATGTCAAATATATGATCAATGACATAAATACCATGTCAATATATAAACCAGGTAGACTTATAGCAAGTCTTCCCAATGATGTATAAAACATTCATGTATCATGTTATGTATGTATTACACTCACCTGATGCATTACTAGTAAACCTTACTATAGCTTGTAGCTTTACTCTTGAAACTTTTCCTTATCTTTAAATTTGCTCGTACTATGAACTTGATCACGATCTATAAAATCATCGTTTATCGAATACATACATTTTAAAACGTATGTTAGTATCATTCTAACATAAGCACATATTAGAAATAAAATTCTTAAAAATCCTTTACTATCCATATCCATCACAATTTCACAAAACAATCTCAAATCTCACAAAAACCATAAAATGAATTCTTTTAGAATTCACCTCAACTTTTCAAATTCTTCAAAATGATCACTTGTCATTAAACTTCAAATTCAAACACTTAACAACATATTTAAGCATTCCAAGAATACCTTCAAGCTTAACACATTAATTTCTATTCACTTTCCATATCATTCCCAATTTTCACTTAATATGTCATTTGGTCTTCAACACTTTAAAAACTTACAAATTGATCTCAACAACATTTTAAACCTTGTAGAATCATTCTCACATGATTTCTAGCCTTAGGGAAATTTTCCATAATTTTCCCCCCCTTAGGCTAAATATGAAAGGTCACACTAACAAAAATTTCTAACTCGATTCAAGCATGAATTCAACTTTTAAACCTTATTTCCAAGCTTCTATAATTTTTCCTATATCAAAATCAATCCAAATTCAACTTCCTATCAAAACCCTAACTTAAGCCAAATTAGGATTTAACTACTTTTAAGTAGTTTCAATCATCATACAAGCTTTAATATGATTCTACAACAACAACTTCATCAAAAACTAACCTTAATTCATCATATTTAAACATCCCCTTCATCTATCAAAATCACAAAACTAGGGTTCCAAGTAAGGAAAGCATGAATAAATGGTACCAAAAGATAGAGAATTTCATGGAGATCAATTTCATACTTCCACCCAAAATCCAACTAAATAAGCTTGAAAATCCAAATGAAAATTTTTCTTCTTACCTTGGAGGGGTATTCGAACAAGAGAGAAAGATGATAGAATTGTCTTGAAATTTCATTTGTTTCCAATTTGGCCATTTGTCATATAATTTAAAAATCTAAATAAAAAATCTCTTTTATGATAAAATGACCAAATTGCCATCCAATGCTTCATATCTTGCCACATGTCTACCTACTCATCCAAGGGTCAAAATAATCCAAGTAGTTAGTGATTACCAACTTTGCACTTGGAGTTTCCCAAATTTACCATCTTTCCATTTTTCATCTAATGTCTCATATTTAACATGGAAAAACCTACTTTATTCCAATGGTCCATGTTAAATCCTACCATTTTAAGATATGGAAATGACATTTTTAACCTTGCCTTATTATCCTCTAAAATATCTTAAATTTTCGATTCGATCCGATTATCCAAATATTTTTCTAAACTTTATCGCTCAATAGCCGAAAATACAAACTCCGTACAAAAAATCTGAGTAACACGAAAAATTCATTCTTGGGGGTAAACTATCCATTTACGGGACTAAAATACACAACTTTTTAAAATTATAATTTAGTCCCTGAACTTTTCCAAAGTTTATACTTTGACCACCAAACTTTCAAAACTTTCATTTTAGTCACTATCCAAAATTTTGTTATGAACATAAATACCTATATAAGACTATACTGAAGAGAGGACTATTGAACTCATATCACAATTTATCATCTTTTTCGATTCAATTTTATTTTTTCTTCTTTAAAACCATCAGTAACCATGACTTTACATCTGCTCTAAAAAAATCCGATTAATTTGGTGATAGTTTATAAAGAACCGAGCACATATTTATTGGATTGAAATCATACTTCCAAGAGAGGGAAGTTTAGGGTTTAAAAATCATAGAATTGTAATAAGGAAAGAATCAACATGCTCATTCTGAAAAATTGAACGAACCATCTGACAAATAGAAGTCTGTTTCTGAAAAAACTGAGCGTGAACGTCATAATACCAGGGGATTTTAGAGGGGGGCATGTCAATTGTGAAACATAGAATCAAGAAACGTAAGATTTGTTGGTTGAATCCTGAGAAATATTAATGAATGGGAAGCTTCCCAACATCCACTGAAACAATAGTAAACAGTTGGCGATGGAAATTCAATGCTTCTGCTTTGAACACATCACGGTCAGAGCACCATTCCTCATTTATATACTTTAAGGCAAAGACTCGATAATGCCGCCTGCGTTCCATAACCTTGTGATGGTAAATTTTTGTGATTCTGTCCCCAAACTACACCCAGTCTAGTCAGACCTTGATTACAGCTTGAAACCAAAAGAGGATGATGATCGAATTTCATTCGCAGTAGATGGTAAACCACTGTATCCAGAAAGAGCTCCATCCTAAGTTAAGGTTAAGTCACCAAGTTGTGCACCACTGTTCCTTTCCTTATATAATAATAGGATCATTGTCTAACTCTAGCAGAAGAGGAATGAATCAAATGTGTTAATACATACACATATATGTATAAATATATTTGTTGATTTATTGCAGATTTAGTGGATGAATGAGGTTAGTCGTGTGTCATGAGTTTATTCCATCTTTACAAGTTCAAGATCCGTTCACTTATCAAAGAAAATGATCGCTCATCGTCACTACGTATTAGTTCCAATACGTTCACTAGTACTTAAGCGGCTAATTTAGCTATTGCAAATACGTTCACTAGTACTTAAGCGCCTAATTTAGCTATTGCTCTTCTCATGAACTTTCTCCTCAAAATTCATTTAATCTATTCATTTGTGGGGAATGTTAGAAATGCTGGTGGAGAAAATTCAAAAGATTTTTCACTCATTTACTGCAAATTTAAGATGACAGTTACATGGTTTAAATCACTTATTTACTGCATACTTAAGATGACATTTACATTATTTAAATCATTCTTAATATGACAGTTACAAAGAAATTAATTTGTTTGTCATTATTGCTGTGAGTGATTTGTCGATTTTACCCCAGCTTTCGGCCTATAAATAGAAGGCTTGTGATTCACTTCTAGTGTATCTTAAAAACACTCTCATGTGTTTCATGCTATCGAGAAAAGAGGGACAATACCATTTTGTCCAACTTTAAGATTCAGGTGTACGAATTTTAAAGGCGTTGTGTTAACCTCGGGGGCATCGTCCAGTGCACCGATTACACTAATCGTGTCGAATTTGCTTCTAAAACAGTGGTCATACCACGACACAGCAAATGGTTCGATCTCTTTCAATTTGGTTTATTTCATCCAATCAGTGCTAATGATTTCATTTCGCAGTTATATTTCCAAAATTAATATATCAGTATTTGCTTCATGCCTGCCTAGAGAATTCATTCTTCGAGTCTTGATGATGATGAGCAATGTTCTTTCCTATGTTCCAAACAAAGAAGCTCCATGCTGGAACACAGGCAACAGAATTTGGGATACAACTTGGACTTGCTATCTTTAATCTTTCATTCACTCACAATTTCCACAAAGAAAACTGCTCTTTCTTCTAATTATCTATCCTTTTCAATAGCGTTTCACCTTCCCCTATTGTTTACCGGGACAGGCCGCCTAAATTGAAAGCGACTTCTACAAGTTCTCGTACACTAACAAATAAGTAAAATTATGTAAAGCCTCACGAACATCGGCCCAACGAAGCATCTCCATTACTGTGGGCAACAATAAGAGAAACCACTTGCTCAATTAAAGTTTCCAACCTGTTGGCACCAAAACAAGTACTATGAGTTTTGACTTTATTTCAAGGCCAAAAGCATGAGACAGCTGATAGAATATTGGTATTTATTTAAATACAAACTCACCATGGGATTTACCAATGGTACATTTAGTCAAAAACAAGTATATATGTAAAAGCCAACAGTCTCATTGACTTGCAAGATCAAGAAAATTGCATCAATACTAAAAGTATGCTGAAGCTTGCAGCATAGTGTTTTGTTAAACGAAACTGCAACTATGAAGTAGCACCAAAAACCCGAATTCTCTGTTCAATCGACACCCGGCAGCATGGGCAAGTAGCCTTGCCTTTCTTCCCGTAACTATCATTGCAATTAGCGCATAGAACTTGGTGTAAACAAGGCAGAAAAACAACTGAGACTTCATCTTTCTTACATATTATGCATTCTCTGTCACCAATGACTTCATTCTCGGAAGAATCATGTTGCTTATCTAATTCGTGAAGCAATCTGGCAATTGTTTCTCCTTGTGGCTTTGCTCCCTCTGACTTTCCTTTTAGTAAATTATCTGATTGATGATTCAACTCGGTAGATTGCGCTGACAGTTTCAGACGGGAAAGCTCCTGCTCAAGTCGTTGATGATCATCCTTATGGCGCTGAAAGTCTATCTCTATCTTCAAACGCAGAGCCTCAAGCTTTCTTTTAGTGCTTACCTCAGCTGCTTCCCTGGAGCGTCGTACATGCTCCAATAGAGCCAAGGCTAGCTCTTTGGCCTTTACCTCCTCTTTCCACTTTGACTGAAAAAGAAGATTGCACAACATAATTGCTAAACTCTTGAAATTGGGAGATGTGCAATACACATAAACCTTTAAGATAATGATATTAGAAGACTGGCTCAAAAACAGAGGTGAGGAAAAACATAGATAGAAAATTGAACATAAAAAGGCCACCAATACAAATAAATAATTAAAAGTCAATAAACAGAGGCAAAATAAAAGGTAAGTCGGATATATAATATTTTACTACAACAAATGGAAATAGAAGATTAAAAGAAGGGAAACCAGGGAAAGATTGGCTCATGTCCTGAGTCAAGTCACATTTGCAAACCTACTAGCGATGAGCTAAGAGTTGCTGCTTCACTCCATGAGAAAAAAGGAGTTGGACCATATCCTGGCAAGTCCACCTGATAAACCAGAGTGCCTCCGAGAATTAAGCATCCCTCTACTGCTTTTAAGTTAAGGTGCCTTCATTTTTATACCCAAAGTAATGGGCCTCATTCTTTCCAACTAAGATCATTCATACTCATTCTACTTCAAATTTTCACACAAACATACAAAAATTGGAAGTGATCCATATAGAAGAGCTAAAACAAAATGGATATGAATGAGACAGAACAAGATAAGCGAATTCCAGCTTCTAATAGTATCATTGGCATCTAAGTTATGGCCTTTAGCTAAACTTAAAAAGATAGCTTAAGCAAGAGAAGGGGCAGTGGTTCTAATTCAGTTCAATACTTCATAAACAGTGCCAAAAAAAGCATACCAGTGTTGAAAATGCTCACTGGATTATGCTTTATTTCACAAAAAATAACAAAAAACCAATTCTCAAGAGATGGAGTGGATATCTTATGCATGGACGCATGTACATCTATACGTAAACAAGATGTACCTCAGTTCCTTTCTGACCCTTCTCTACTTGAGCTAAGCATCGTTGGAACTCTTTAATCTTCTCCTTTTCATCAGCAATCTCCTCCTGCAACTTAGTTTTCTGTTTCTCCCAAGCCAAAAGCTTCTTCAGGCACTTTTTCTCCCGTTTAGCAAACTCAATACAGGTTGCGACCGATTCAGATGCACTTAATTTAGAAGCCTCCATCTCAGCTCTGATTTCTGCATTCTCGGTCTCAAGCCGTCTCACAGCTGCATTTGCTCGGTCCACCTGTCCACTTGCTTTCTTCAGAGCATTCTCCATCTCTGACAGTCTCTTCATCGTTGCGTCCTCTATTATGTGTTTCCCCTTCTTCATCTGCTGCATCTCCTCCTTCTCCATCCTCAACATTTTAAGCTCTGTCAGATCACTACTAAGCTTTCTTGCAGCCTGCATTGCTTTCTGGTGAGCCCACTCCTTCCTCTCTTTCACTTGCTTCTCAAGATCCTTAATCTGATGAAGCAGAGAAATTATCATTTCGCCTTTCTGATCATCCCCAACATGTTCCAAATTCTCATCAATATTCAAATCACGAAATTTACTCAATACCGAATTAACCCCATCCTGGCTCTTCAAATTTTGTGACTCCTCAGCTTTCTCATCTGGAACATCACTCCCAGGTACATCCAGAGGGGTATCCCCACTAGGCGTCGTGGTTACACATGCCTGATTTTGCGTCTGCATTTGTTTTGAGTTAGCCCTAAAACTAGCAGCAAACATTGCAACATTCCTTTTCAACAAAGACTTCATTGAAGGAGAAAGATTAAACCTCTCAGGACATTCAATCTCCCTCTGCAGAGTCATTTCCGTGCCATTGGAGAAGAACCCATTTACCGGGAACTCCGCTCCGACGTTCCCAAATCCCCAACCACTATGAAACCTACATAGTGCTGGTGAGACAACACCAGCCCCACTATTACCAATGCTATCTAGGTTGTTCAACACCAGAGTACACCCACTGGTGGGCGAAGGAAGTGACGGAATCTCCATAGTACTAGCCTTACCTACATGAAGATCATTCATAAGCAAACACCACATAGCATCACCTTTACTTAAATGTGGCCTAACTTGTTGCAGCAAACAAATCATACCCGCAAGAGAATACTCCTGCAGTTGCCATAAATCAGGAAAACCGGGCTCTGTTTCCTCCGAATTATTCCCATTACTACTACCACAACAACTATTCAAATAAGCCAATGAATTGTGCAATACATTAGTCAACACATCCATTCCACCATAACAATGCCCATTTCTCAAAATCGCCTTTAATGCAACATCCTCATCGTAACCTAACGCTACAAGCTTAGTTATAGCTTCATTATATAAAAAATCCAGGTTTTTCAATAAAAATTCCTCTAATTGTTCCTCAGTGCAATACCCCAAGCCATGATCATCAAAACTAGTATTGGTATTAGGATTAGGATTAGGATTAGGATTAGGATTAGGGCTTTGGGTTGAATCGTTTAGACTCAGATGGTAACTCAAGGACTTGAGACCCGATTCGAGTATTGATTCAGACATTGACTCTTTATCAATAAGACAACAAGGATCGCTATCGGGTTTCACCGATCGGTTCCTCCGGGTCGACCTATGCTTATCTCTTACAGTGCACCCCATCTGTTTGTGTTTTTTCTTCTTTAGCCTATACAACAAGAAAAAAAAATCAAGATCTAAAAAGAAAAGAAAAACCCACAAAAATTCTAATGCGTGGAACAAAATCAAATTAAATAATCAAAAGGGAATATAATGTTTAAGAGATACCGAAAAGAAGAGACTTACAGGGACTTGGTGAAAGATGGTGTTTTTTTGTTTCAGTGTTGAAGAGAGAGAGGAAATGGAAAATTGGGTGAGGAGACTATGCAAAGTTGTAATTAGTAGTAAAATATGTGTATATATATGAAAACAATTTGGTTCATTGTTGGAGGTGTTTAATTTGATGGCAGCATTCCCCGAATTTAGTGAAATATTGTGGTCTGAAAAAAAAAAAAGGCTTAAACCAAAAACAGACCTTAAACTATGTTTTTTTTTTTTTGCTTTTAGCTCTTAAACTATGATTTGAACAAAATAGACCCTTAAACTATTATTTTTGGTCACTTTAAGTCCCTAAACTATTTTTTGGTCAAAATAAGTACCTAAACTATGTCATTTTTTCTTTTAGTCCCCAAACTATCAATTGGTCAAAAATCTTTGTGATATGTCAACATCTTATTAGTCGAAATAATTTTGTTTTGACTTAACTATCGGACTTAAAATGACCAGAAATGATAGTTTAGGGGCTTATTTTGATATATGATATTTTAAAATTTAAAAAGAACATAAATATTTATATATGTTAGAAAAGCCTATAAAATGATATTTTTGTATCCATAGACTTAAAGTGACCAGAAATGGTAGTTTAAGGGCTTATTTTGCCCAAATCATAGTTTAAGGGCTTAAAGTGACAAAAATGATAGTTTAAGGGCCTATTTTACCTAAATCATAGTTTAAGGGCTAAAAGCAGAAAAAAGCATAATTTAAGGGTTGTTTTTTGGTTTAAGCCAAAAAGAAATAGGTCAATGGAAAATATTTAAGAATTTATTATTGATTTTATAATTATTAAAGTCGTTATGTGATATGATGATGTTAAAAAAATTGTCATACCTTTTCGATGATTTTATTGATATTTTCTTTAATAAATTGGATTGTTATGTAGCTTGATGTTTTTTCTCTTCTTTTTATTCATGGTAAGCGGCAAAACGGACAGTGAACGGGCATCATGAATAGTAAGGGTGAGTATTTGATCGAGTTAAATAAAAATATTTTGATTTAGAGTTTTATTTTATTATTTAAATTTTATTTGAATTTTTTTGAGCGAGTTTATGAATTTGAGTTGAATTGAGTTTCTCTTCCAATTTAATTATAATAATTTATTATATTATGATACAAATTAGTTTCAATTTAAACGACTTTCTCCAATTATATAATATATACATATATATTTGTAGCGATATTTGGGTCCGGGCTTCTTCGAGAAACCTGCTTTTGGATGAAAAGCCTAGTGTTTTTTAATTATAAAAATAGAGTCGCCACCAGTCACTTGAATAAGGTAGACCAAACACCGAAAAAGTAAACCAAAGATGGGTTCGGGAGTTGCTTACGAGTGGGGAAGGTTTCGCACCCCCACTACGCCCAAAATTGGCACTAAAGGGTTCATATTATTTTATTAAGGAAAATAAAATTTTGATTTAATTTAATAATTAATTCCCAAAATGCATGTATGCATGACAATTCAAAATTTGCCTTGATATTCATGACGTTCAAAAGAGATGACACTCGGAGACCGGGATGACACTCAGAATAGAAACACCGAAACAATAAAGCCTAAAACTACATGCAACAATTATATGCATGAACAAATAAATAACCCCGCGAAAATAAATGGACAATATAAATATTAGATAATTAATATATACGATAGTTCAAAATTTGCCTTGATATCCACGACATTTAGAGGAGATGATACCCGAAGACCGGGATGACACTCCCGATAGAAATACCTGAACAATAAGGCTAGATACTATATACGATATTTATATGAAATATTAAATAATATAAAGTTAATATAAATAATATAAATATATGGTAATAAAATATAAACAAATGAAAATACTATATAATATACAAATACTATATAACGTAAATATTATACTATATACATATTATAAGTATACCATATATTACACATATCACATAAATATATATATATATACACATATACATTATACATATTATATACATATACATAATAATATACTATATATTATATATATTATATATTAACATAATGAATGAACAAATGAAATAAGAATAAAAATGCATCGAATATAATAAAAAAATATAAATAAAGGACTGAAATAAAAAAAAAAAAAAAAGCAAAGATTGAATTGTAATTAAATATGGGGTGAAATTTAAATATTTACAAAGAACGAGGACGGTTACGTAATTATTCAATTGAGTTAGGACTTAAATTAAAGGTTTTGGGAAGTTTGGAGGGCCAGAAGTGTAAATATCCTATTTAATATTAATTTAATATGATTTTAGGACCGAATTGCAAAGCATTTAACACTAACATGGATTGCAGAAGTAATTTTACCATGCGGAAGACTCTTTCTGTAATTAATTTTAGGGTGAAGGGACTAATAATGTGATTTACCCATTTCAAATCTGATTTAATTAAGATTGGTGGCTAAATTGAAAACTGATTTAAACTTACAGGGACCTCTAGAAGAATTAACCCATGCGAAAGGACTAAAAAACAATTTAGCTGTTTTTTTATGCACGGACCCTTCACCCGGGTCGGTTATTCCCCAAATATTGCTTGAAATAACGTCGTTTAGGCCATAATTCGAACGCCCCAAACATCGTAGTTTGATAGCCCTATATCTGTGTTTTAATCCCAAAAAAATTATTTTATTATGTCAAGGCATGAACCTCGTATTTGGATCGTATTTTTAGGCTTTTAGGTGTCTTTCGGGCCAGCATGTGTGTGTTGGGCTCTTGTGGATGTTGGGTTATGAAGTGGGTAAGAGAGGTATTATGGTAAGTACCTAAATGGTAGAGTTGGGGAGTAAAGAAGACCATTTTTCTGCACTTGTGCAGGAAATGAGATCATAAAGTCTTAATGTCTTCATCTTCCTCTCCCACAACACCCCATCTAAAGGAAGGATTTTGAGAGTTTGAAGTATGAATCACGTTTTGCTTGTTGAGGGAAGTTTTACCTGTTTGTAAGGATCTACATTTCAAGGTAAGAATAGCTAGTTTTGGTGGAAGAGTGTGTTTTGGTGGGGGATGATGACGGAGAACGAGAATGGGTGTTTAGGAGATTTATTCTTGAAATGTTTGAGTTTTAACTCCCCTAATTCTCCCTTCAAAGTAGTGACACGTTTGGTAACATCTCTTGTAGTGAAAGAGGTTGGGAGCTCATCCAAGGCTCAAGAAGGGAGGAAAGCTTGAAGCTTTGGAAGAAGGCCTTGTGTTATCAGCTAAGCTAAGGTTAGTACACTACTAACTCTCATAGTTTCCTGGAAATCATAAAGTTAAGCTTTGAAGCATGATTGGGTGTTTTTGGCTTTGATTTAGCTTGTGTGGTTGTTAATGGAAAATTATAGAATTATGGATGTAATGGCTTAAAATCGGTAGCAATCTACTTAATACTGTCACCATAACTTGTAAGAATGATTTGGGGTTTAACCATGAGGGTTAAATAGGGTTTTTAGGTGAAACCCGTACCCAAAGTTCAAAAATTGGGCTCGTGTACCGGTACTGGGGATAGCTTATTGATACGCCTTAGTGTAAAAGGGGGAAGGGTTGAGAGGGGAGTACTGGTACGCCTCCCCGTGTATCGGTATCCTTGCAAGTTAAGAATTCCAGTAACGCTTTGGCGTACTGGTACGTAAGGGGCATATCAGTATGCACTGTTACATTGCCTGGGAGAGGCTTAGCGTACCGGTACGTATATGTGAGAGTACCAGTACGGGGGTGGATCGGTATGGGGTGATCCTAGTAAAATGATGCGTACCGATACGGTACGGAGCGTATCGATACGACTTAAAAGTCCAGTTCTTTCAAACCTAAAATGAGTATCGGTACTCATGGCCGAGTATTGGTACCTAGAGGGGAGTACCGATGCCCATATAAGAGTATCGTTACTCGCTGGGCATTCTACCCAAGGAATTTGACTTTACGTTCGAGGATTTTATATTTCGAGGTAAAGGGCCCTGTGGGTCTTTTTAAGGTGTAAAATGAATACTAAAACTAAGAAACTGAGATTTTAACCCCGTAAGTGAAATAATTGGCTAATGACTTGGTAAATATTGGGTAAACAGTGTGAGGTAGTAACCCATGGGGATCCTTGGTGGATCAAATCGAGGCTGTGTGGTAGTTAGGGTCCTTGATGTGTGCTGAGGGACACTTAGGTAGTCAAGTCATCCCTTGTTGTTGGGATTTGGATACCCTAAGTGTGTTGCAACACCTTAAAGATTCCCGAATGTGGGATCTCGATGCTTTGTGGATGCGGGCCTCATTCGAAGATGCTTGATAAGAGATTCCAAGCATGGATGTAGGATCTTGATGCTATGTGGATGCGGGCCTCATCCCCTTGAGTATATTATCCCTATGCTATGTGGATGTGGGCCTTACTCGTAGTGTAGGATCCTGATGCTTTGTGGATGCGGGCCTCACTCAAATGTAGGATTCCGATGCTTTGTTGATGCGGACCTCACTTAATGTGGTTGGTGTTATCTGTGTGATGCTAGGTAAATGTATGAGGTTCTAGTATGAGCTGTGTGCATAATCATACATTCATAATGCCATGTGTTTAGGAGGTTATGGTAGCGCCATTGTTATCGTGCCATGATATCATTCCTGTTGCATTACTTTATTTATGATTTGCATGAAGCATGGTTGAGTGGCGGTGTATCCACTGAGCTTGTTAGCTCAACGTTCAGAATCGTTGTTTCTGTTCGCAGGTTAGTAGATTGTCGCGATGGTTGAAGGAGCACCATCAGGGCTTGGATTTCAGCATCGACTCTAGTGGTTGAGTACAAATACTAGATGTAATGGGCTATGTATTTCTTAGGACCCTATATGTTTTTTGTAACTCTTATTTTGTATTATTTGGTCAAAAGTCGAATGTTTTAATATTTGCAATAGAGCTCCGTGAATACTGTTTTTAACATTTAGATTTGACTATATTTTCAATGTATGGATTTATGCTTTTATTGGACTTCCTATATTGGGCTTGAAAAAGGAAAAAAATTAACGGCATGGATTTTGGGCTTAGGGCCCAAATGTGACATCTGGGTCAAGGATGTTATATTAGTGGTATCAAAGCCTAGGTTTAGTCGGTTCTAGGACGTCCCCGGGAAGTCTAGAGGAGTGTATAGGTGTCCAGCGAATACATGCCCATGAGTCGAAGTAGTACTTGTTTTAAAGCTAAAATTTGATGGTGTAACCTCGTTTGTTGTTGTACAGAATAGAATCATGCCGAAGAGGGCAAGAATCGATGGGAAAAGTTTGGGCTCTACAGAAGGGAGTTACGATGAGGAATAGTGCCTGGCACAGAGGATATGTCAGAAGACACAGTTGACCGGGGAGTTAACTACTTCTCACATCTGAACCGGGTGTTGCACTAGATTGTGAGGGCAATACCGAAGGCATCTGCTACCCCTCGTGAGGCACCTGTTAAAAGGGTGAGAAGGCAAGGTGCTACGAATTTCCATGGATCAGGGCGAGATAACCCAGTGTAGGCGAAATAGTGGTTGCAAGATACACGCTGGATTATGAGGCAGATGGTGTTGAGATCAGAAGACAAGCTGTCATGTATCTTGTCCCTATTGAAGGGCAATGCTAGAGAGTGGTGGGAAACAATGGAGCTTGGGTGGCACCCCTATCAACCATCTTGGGACGATTTTCTCGAGGAGTTCAAGAAGAAGTATGTGGGCGAGGCCCACATCGATACCTTGAGAGATCAGTTCAATTATCTTGTGCAAGAAAACCAGTCAGTATTCAAATATGAGCAAGAGTTTCTTCAGTTGAGTAGGTATGCTCCTTAATTAGTTGCACTGAAAAGATGAGGTGCAAGAGGTTCTTGAAGGGCTTGAGGAAGAAAATTAAGACTTACCTAACTGCTGCACCACCGAAGGTGTTCTCAGAGTTGACTACGAGTGCCAAGTCTCTTGAGCAAGTGCAAGGCTTAACGTATGACCCATCTGGTGGGCAAAGGAGTTCGGGTTGGAGGACCCATAACCCCTCTAACAACAACTCACATATCTTCTCAGGGAGAAGCAGAAGCTAGTGAAATCATAATAGAGGAGCATCAAATCGAAGTTCAAGGTCAGACTAGAGATCTGAGTTAGCTGGTCGTAGAAGGCCATCTTCTTCTTCATCCATGATGAGCCCAGAGGGTTCACAGATGAGTGCGGGCGCACCAGTTTGCAATCAGTGTGGACCCAAACACAGAGGCGAGTGTTGTGGAGCAATAAAAGTTTGTTACTAGTGTGGGTCACTGGATCACTTTGTGAAAGACTGTCCAATGGCTATTGTGACATCTCTAGATCAGGTTCAGAGGACTGCATATTTGGCCCAAAGGGGTTGAAGCCTTGCTCGGGGAGGAGCAAGCCATGTACCGGGAGGCATCTTCCAGTCTACCGCGAGAGCACCAACTAGGCAGTATGCAGTCAAGGCTCAAGAAGATTGCGCAGCTACAGATGTTATCTCAGGTACGTTTACCCTGTTTTCGGTTCCTATTGTTGCTCATGTGGATTCGGGATCTACCCACTTCTACATTCGTAGTGGGATATCTCAGTAGTGGGGTATTCCTACCAAGAATCTAGAGGTAAGAGTTTGTGTGACTTGTCCCTTGGAATATGATGTGTTGGTGGACAAGGTGTATCGAAGATGCCCGATCGAGGTTCAAGGGCTATTATTTTGAGCGGATTTAATGGTTTTACCGTTTCAAGAGTTCGATGCCATCTTGGGGATGGATTGGCTCTTTGAGCATGATGCTAGTTTGGGATGTAAAGCAAAGAGTTTGAAGCTTCGTGTTGCGGACGGTTGCAAGCTGATTGTGCGAGGTGAGAGAAATCTATGTCTATCTAGTGTGGTATCGACTTCGTCAGCTCAAAGGTTGTTGCAACAAGGTTGTGAAGCCTTTTGACCCATATGGTGGATGTGAGGGTTGAGGGTCCAATGCTTGAAAATCTTCGGATAGCTAATGAGTTCATCAATGTGTTTTCGGAGGAGTTACCCGGGCTATCTCTGGACCGTGAATTAGAGTTTTGAATTGAAGTGATGCCAGGTACGACACCACTGTCCATCGCGCCGTATCGGATGTCACCCGCAGAAATGAAAGAATTAAAGAAGCAAATTCAAGAGTTGCTAGAGAGAGGTTTTATCCAATCGAGTGTCTCACCTTGAGGAGCACCGGTCCTGTTTATCAAAAAGAAAGATGGGTCTTTGAGGATGTGTATCAATTATCGGCAACTTAATAAGGTAACAATAAAGAATCGTTATCCCTTTTTGAGGATTGACGATTTGTTTGATCAGTTGAGAGGTGCGCGTGTGTTTTCTAAGATAGACTTGAGGTCAGGGTACTACCAATTAAAGGTGGTGGATGAGGATGTCTAGAAAAATTCTTTTAGGACGCGGTATGGACACTATGAGTTCTTGGTAATGCCGTTTGGGCTTACCGACGCACCTGCGGCTTTTATGGATTTAATAAATCGAATCTTCCAACCGTACCTAGATCAGTTTGTGGTGGTCTTTATTGATGACATCTTGGTGTATTCGTATTCAAAAAAAGAGCACGACTACCATCTGCGTGTAGTTTTACAAACCCTCCGAGATAGACGTCTTTTTGTCAAGTTCAGCAAGTGCAAATTTTGGCTTTCAGAAGTGGCATTCCTTGGTCACATAGTTGTTGCGGATGGAATCGCGTGAACCTCGAAAGATTCAGGTGTGGTGGAGTGGAAACCTCCACAGAATGTTTCAGAAGTCCGTAGTTTCCTAGGACTTGTCGGGTATTATAGGCGGTTTGTTAAAGGTTTTTTTGTTAAAGGTTTTTTTGTTATAGCCGCACCGTTGACCATGCTGATGCAAAAAGGAGTCCATTTTGAATGGAATGAGAAAAGACAACAAAGTTTTGAGCAACTAAAAGCTTATCTCATGGAGGCTCCGATCTTAACCCAACCCGAGCTTGGAAAAGAGTATGTTGTATTTAGTGATGCATCTTTGAATTGGCTTGGTTGTGTCCTTATGCAAGAGGGAAAGGTGGTTGCTTACGCTTCGAGACAGCTTAAACCACACGAACAGAATTACCCCACCCATGATTTGGAGCTCATTGCCGTCATATTCGCATTAAAGATTTAGAGGCACTATCTCTATGAGGAGAAGTGTTAGCTGATATAATCCATAAAAACAGATAATTTTTTGGTATTGCTATGTTTTGAAAGATGCTGGTGAACTTTAACACTTTGGGTTATTGAAGAAGAGTGTATAAAGTGAAGAGGGTATTGAGTCCCACACTGGTATGAATCTAGAAATAATAATGGTTACTAGAGTTAGAGCCTAAGGTTCATGGTGGTTATTGAAGACATATCATGTATGGTACAGAAACAAACTTTTTTTTTTACTTAGATTTAAGTAGTAAAAGAAGAAAGTAATTTGGTTAAATCAGTGATGATACATACCAGGAAGGCGTAATGGAAGACTTAGAGTCCCACATGAGAAATGCTTGATCAATATAATCATTTTTTCTCAACATTAGCAAAGAGGTAAAGGGGTTTGCTTGGTGCTGTTGTAAATCTTCATCATCCCCGTTTTCACTTCCAAAGTGGCTAAATTCTCCTGCTCACCACATGTGGTATTCCTCGATTCAGCTCCATCACCGCTTACTCTCACCAAATCCCGCCGCTCTGCAGTTTCATAATCAGCCAAACTAATAACATATAACATGCTAAATGGATCTCGAATTTCAATGGCCATGTATATCGTAATATATAGTTCGGATGACAATATGTACTAAAAACAACCTACATTTCTACAGGAGGAACCGCACTTAACAAAACCTCAAAATCTTACATGACCGGATTCTTCTCTATCTTTTGACCTCCCCGACTGAAAATCCCATATCTGAAAGACACATGTGAACATACCATGCATGAGTTTTTTCGCTAGAGCTAAAGAGTAATTATTTCCGGACAAAAATCATATGCCCTAAGTATATTTTTTTCTATGCGCGACACGAAAAAAATTAATTTTTAAACCTTAACACTAAATTTGAAGTCTTAAACCCTAAATCCTACTCCTAATTCCCTACACCCTAACCCTAAACTTACTTTTTTAATGTGGGGACATAGAATGTGCATAATTAGATGGCAGAGGATTTTCATCCATTATTTCGACCCAATTTAGTAATTATTTCTGCAATTTGAAACCTTGTTAGCACAAATATGTTGAACAACTCAAAAGCACTTTCAAAAGAAATTTCAAGACATATATCATGTATGGTACAAAACAAACTTTTTTTTACTTAGATTTAAGTAGTAAAAGAAGAAAGTAATTTGGTTAAATCGGTGATGATACATACACAAGGAAGGCGAGAATGGAAGACTTAGAGTC
Source organism: Hibiscus mutabilis (assembly GCA_019671005.1). Taxonomy (NCBI): domain Eukaryota; kingdom Viridiplantae; phylum Streptophyta; class Magnoliopsida; order Malvales; family Malvaceae; genus Hibiscus; species Hibiscus mutabilis. Next base: position 12,597,818 of record CM033754.1, read on the forward strand.
CCACATGAGAAATGCTTGATCAATATAATCATTTTTTCTCAACATTAGCAAAGAGGTAAAGGGGTTTGCTTTGTGCTGTTGTAAATCTTCATCATCCCGTTTTCAGCTTCCAAAGTGGCTAAATTCTCCTCGCTCACCACATGTGGTATTCCTCGATTCAGCTCCATCACCGCTTACTCTCACCAAATCCCGCTTCCCTTCTCGACCATTGTACACACCTCATGGTCTAGCTTAACTGAGCTAAGCAAAGCAGAGGAAATGCAAGAGTTCTCTTCAGGGCCATGAAATCTTCAATATTCGTCGGTTCTCGCTCGTACAAAGAAAACCCGGAATCAAATCCATCAAATCCTTGGGTTTCAAGTCAAAGCCGAAGAGAGAAGCCATTGAATCACCGAGGGACGACCTGAGAAACCTTCAACAGGGAACGCTGGTGCGTGAGCTGAACCACAACAAAGATGTGCCGTTATGTGAATTCCGATCACGATCGTGGCGAGCATAAGGTTGTGAAGCCTTTTGACCCATATGGTGGATGTGAGGGTTGAGGGTCCAATGCTTGAAAATCTTCGGATAGCTAATGAGTTCATCAATGTGTTTTCGGAGGAGTTACCCGGGCTATCTCTGGACCGTGAATTAGAGTTTTGAATTGAAGTGATGCCAGGTACGACACCACTGTCCATCGCGCCGTATCGGATGTCACCCGCAGAAATGAAAGAATTAAAGAAGCAAATTCAAGAGTTGCTAGAGAGAGGTTTTATCCAATCGAGTGTCTCACCTTGAGGAGCACCGGTCCTGTTTATCAAAAAGAAAGATGGGTCTTTGAGGATGTGTATCAATTATCGGCAACTTAATAAGGTAACAATAAAGAATCGTTATCCCTTTTTGAGGATTGACGATTTGTTTGATCGATTGAGAGGTGCGCGTGTGTTTTCTAAGATAGACTTGAGGTCGGTACTACCAATTAAAGGTGGTGGATGAGGATGTCCGGCGCTTTTAGGGCGCGGTATGGACACTATGAGTTCTTGGTAATGCCGTTTGGGCTTACCGACGCACCTGCGGCTTTTATGGATTTAATAAATCGAATCTTCCAACCGTACCTAGATCAGTTTGTGGTGGTCTTTATTGATGACATCTTGGTGTATTCGTATTCAGAAAAAGAGCACGACTACCATCTGCGTGTAGTTTTACAAACCCTCCGAGATAGACGTCTTTTTGTCAAGTTCAGCAAGTGCAAATTTTGGCTTTCAGAAGTGGCATTCCTTGGTCACATAGTTGTTGCGGATGGAATCCGCGTGAACCCTCAGAAGATTCAGGCTGTGGTGGAGTGGAAACCTCCACAGAATGTTTTTAAGTCCGTAGTTTCCTAGGACTTGTCGGCATATTATAGGCGGTTTGTTAAAGGTTTTTTTGTAAAGGTTTTTTTTGTTATAGCCATTTCGTTGACCATGCTGATGCAAAAGGAGTCCATTTTGAATGGAATGAGAAAAAGACAACAAAGTTTTGAGCAACTAAAAGCTTATCTCATGGAGGCTCGATCTTAACCCAACCCGAGCTTGGAAAAGAGTATGTTGTATTTAGTGATGCATCTTTGAATTGGCTTGGTTGTGTCCTTATGCAAGAGGGAAAGGTGGTTGCTTACGCCGAGACAGCTTAAACCACACCTAACAGAATTACCCCACCCATGATTTGGAGCTCATTGCCGTCATATTCGCATTAAAGATTTAGAGGCACTATCTCTATGAGGAGAAGTGTTGGCTGATATAATCCATAAAACAGATAATTTTTTGGTATTGCTATGTTTTGAAAGATCTTTGGTGAACTTTAACACTTTGGGTTATTGAAGAAGAGTGTATAAAGTGAAGAGGGTATTGAGTCCCTTAATGGTATGAATCTAGAAATAATAATGGTTACTAGAGTTAGAGCCTAAGGTTCATGGTGGTTATTGAAGACATATCATGTATGGTACAGAAACAAACTTTTTTTTTACTTAGATTTAAGTAGTAAAAGAAGAAAGTAATTTGGTTAAATCGGTGATGATACATACAGGAAGGCGAATGGAAGACTTAGAGTCCCACATGAGAAATGCTTGATCAATATAATCATTTTTTCTCAACATTAGCAAAGAGGTAAAGGGGGTTTGCTGGTGCTGTTGTAAATCTTCATCATCCCCGTTTTCAGCTTCCAAAGTGGCTAAATTCTCCTGCTCACCACATGTGGTATTCCTCAGTTCAGCTCCATCACCGCTTACTCTCACCAAATTTGAAGTCTTGAACCCTAAATCCTACTCCTAATTCCCTACACCCTAACCCTAAACTTACTTTTTTAATGTGGGGACATAGAATGTGCATAATTAGATGGCAGAGGATTTTCATCCATTATTTCGACCCAATTTAGTAATTATTTCTGCAATTTGAAACCTTGTTAGCACAAATATGTTGAACAACTCAAAAGCACTTTCAAAAGAAATTTCAGTACATATCATGTATGGTACAGAAACAAACTTTTTTTTTACTTAGATTTAAGTAGTAAAAGAAGAAAGTAATTTGGTTAAATCGGTGATGATACATACCGGAAGGCGGAATGGAAGACTTAGAGTCCCACATGAGAAATGCTTGATCAATATAATCATTTTTTCTCAACATTAGCAAAGAGGTAAAGGGGTTTGCTGGTGCTGTTGTAAATCTTCATCATCCCGTTTTCCAGCTTCCAAAGTGGCTAAATTCTCCTGCTCACCACATGTGGTATTCCTCGATTCAGCTCCATCACCGCTTACTCTCACCAAATCCCGCTTCCCCTTCTCGACCAGTTGCCTGTACACCTCATGGTCTAGCTTAACGGAGCTAAGCAAAGCAGAGGAAATGCAAGAGTTCTCTTTAGGGTATCGTCGGAGATGTGTATCAATTATCGGCAACTTAATAAGGTAACAATAAAGAATCGTTATCCCTTTTTGAGGATTGACGATTTGTTTGATCAGTTGAGAGGTGCGCGTGTGTTTTCTAAGATAGACTTGAGGTCAGGGTACTACCAATTAAAGGTGGTGGATGAGGATGTCCAGAAAACTGCTTTTAGGACGCGGTATGGACACTATGAGTTCTTGGTAATGCCGTTTGGGCTTACCGACGCACCTGCGGCTTTTATGGATTTAATAAATCGAATCTTCCAACCGTACCTAGATCAGTTTGTGGTGGTCTTTATTGATGACATCTTGGTGTATTCGTATTCAGAAAAAGAGCACGACTACCATCTGCGTGTAGTTTTACAAACCCTCCGAGATAGACGTCTTTTTGTCAAGTTCAGCAAGTGCAAATTTTGGCTTTCAGAAGTGGCATTCCTTGGTCACATAGTTGTTGCGGATGGAATCCCGCGTGAACCTCGAAGATTCAGGCGTGGTGGGTGGAAACCTCCACGAGAATGTTTCAGAAGTCCGTAGTTTCCTAGGACTTGTCGGGTATTATAGGCGGTTTGTTAAAGGTTTTTTTGTTAAAGGTTTTTTTGTTATAGCCGCACCGTTGACCATGCTGATGCAAAAAGGAGTCCATTTTGAATGGAATGAGAAAAGACAACAAAGTTTTGAGCAACTAAAAGCTTATCTCATGGAGGCTCCGATCTTAACCCAACCCGAGCTTGGAAAAGAGTATGTTGTATTTAGTGATGCATCTTTGAATTGGCTTGGTTGTGTCCTTATGCAAGAGGGAAAGGTGGTTGCTTACGCTTCGAGACAGCTTAAACCACACGAACAGAATTACCCCACCCATGATTTGGAGCTCATTGCCGTCATATTCGCATTAAAGATTTAGAGGCACTATCTCTATGAGGAGAAGTGTTATATTTATATGGATCATAAAAGCTTGAAATTTCTGCTTACACAAAAAGAGTTGAATCCGAGGCAACAACAGCGGATTGAATTGTTGAAGGACTATGATTGTATCATAGAGTATCACCCCGGTAAGGCGAATGATGTGGCTGATACTCTAAGTAGAAAATCTATGTCAGACCTAAGAGCTATGTTTGCCCGATTGAAGATGACCAAGGATGAAGGTCTTTTAGCCGAGCTCCGGGTTGAACCTATGTTGGTACAAGAGATAAAGAGGACTCAAGCTTTGGACGAAGAATTAGTAGCACAATTGAAGCGGTTCGGAGAGGTGAAGCTTGGACTTTGAAGTGCGAGATGGTGGATGCTTGTACTTTAAGAGGCGATTGTATGTCCCAGCCTTGGAAGATTTGAGAGACCGCATCTTAAGAGAGGCACACCGTAGTCATTTAGTTGTACATCCGGAAGCAACAAAATGTATTAAGATCTTCATCTTTTTATTGGTGGCCAAGTATGAAAAGAAATATCTCTAAATTCGTGATAAGGTGCTTGACCTATTCAGATTTCATAATGGAAGTGGGATCGGATCACCATGGATTTTGTCACCGGGTTACCGATGACCCAAAAGAAACATGATGCTACTTAGGTTATTGTGGATCGTTTGACCAAGTCTGCTCATTTCTTACCGGTACATATAGATTTACCTTGGAAATGTTGGCTCAATCAGTACATAAAGGAGATCGTAAGGTTGCATGGTGCGCCATTTTTTCGATCATTTCGAGATAGAGACCCATGTTTCACAGCTAGGCTATGCAAGAAGATCCATAACGCCTTGGACACCAAGCTACATTTCATCTGACTTTTTACCTTCAAACCCGATGGTCGATCCGAGCATGTCATTGATTCTTGAGGATATGCTCGTGTTACATTGTGGACTTTGGGAGGACCGATTGCCACTAGTAGAGTTTGCCTACAACAACAATTACAAGTCGAGCATAAAGATTGCACTTTTGAGGCGTTGTATAGGCGTAAGTGTAGGACACCCTTGTGTTGGACCGAGCTCAATAAGAGGAGGACCGTAGGATCTGATCTGGTTAGCCAAACGAGGAGAAAGTTTAGATCATCAAGGAAAGGTTGCAAGCTGCCTTTGGTGCCGTGAAGGCCTACGGACCAAAACGCAAACACATTGAGTATGATGTCGGTGAAAAAGTGTTTCTTAAGGTATCTATATGGAAAATAATCATTCGTTTAGGGCGCAAAGGGAAGTTAAGCCCAAGGTGCGTCGGGCCTTATGAAATTCTTGATAAAGTAGGACCAAAGTGGCCTGTCGGTTAGCCTTGCCGTCCGAGGTTGGCTCGTATCCATGATGTTTTTCATGTGTCTATATTGATTGAGTTGTTATCGTTCTAATCCTTTGCAAGTTGTTATGCTTGAAGAAATTGAGGTAAATACCGACTTGACATATGAGGAAGTTTGGTTGGGGTCCTTGACACATGAGTTAAAGAGCTTCAACAACAAGTGCATACCTTTGGTGAAAATGTTATAGAAGAACCATGGTGTTGAAGAAACAGCGTGGGAAGTGGAGAATGATATGAGAGTTCTCTATCCACATTTGTTCCCATCGTAAATTTTAGAGGATGAATTTTTTTAGGATGGGAGAGTTGTAATGACCCGGGTTCTAGAAATTTGAGGGTCGCATTTGGTCAAGGCATGGGCCTCGTATTTGGATTGTGTTTTTTTGGCTTTTAAGTCGTCTTTCGGGCCAGCATGTGTGTGTTGGGCTCTTGTAGATGTTGGGTTATGAAGTGGGTAAGAGGGGTATTATGGTAAGTACCTAAATGGTAGTGTTGGGGAGTGAAGAAAGACCATTTTTCTGCACTTGTGCAGGAAATGAGATCATCATGTCTTAATGTTTTCATCTTCCTCTTCCAACTTCTCTCTCCCACAACACCCCATCTAAAGGAAGGATTTTGAGAGTTTGAAGTAAGAATCACGATTGGCTTGTTGAGGGAAGTTTTACCTGCTTGTAAGGATCTACATTTCAAGGTAACGATGACTAGTTTTGGTAGAAGAGTGTGTTTTGGTGGGGGTTGATGAGGGAGAATGAGAATGGGTGTTTAGGAGCTTTATTCTTGTAAAGGTTTGAGTTTTAACTCACCTAATCCTCCCTTCAAAGTAGTGACACGTTTGGTAACATCTCTTGTATTGAAAGAGGTTGGGAGCTTATCCAAGGCTCAAAAGGGAGGAAAGCTTGAAGCTTTGGAAGAAAGCCTTGTGTTATCATCTAAGCTAAGGTTAGTACACTACTAACACTCATAGTTTCCTAAAAATCATAAAGTTAAGCTTTGAAAGCATGATTGGGTGTTTTTGGCTTTGATTTAGCTTGTGTGGTTGTTAATGGAAAATTATAGAATTATGGATGTAATGGCTTAAAATCGGTAGTAATCCACTTAATACTGTCACCATAACTTGTAAGAATGATTTGGGGTTTAACCATGAGGGTTAAACAAGGTTTTTAGTTGAAACCCGTATCCAAAGTTTAAAATCGGGCTCGCGTACGATCGGGGATAGCGTATTGATACACCTTAGTGTAAAAGGGAGAAGGTTGAGAGAGGGGAGTCTTGGTATGCCTCCCGTGTATCGGTATCCTTGCAAGTAAGAATTCGATGCGCTTTGGCGTCACCGACGTAAAGGGCATATCGGTATGCAATGTTACATTGCATGGGAGAGGCTTAGCGTGCGATGCACGCGTATGTGAGAATACCAAGACGGGGGTGGATCCTAATACGGTGATCCTAGTAAAATGATGCGTACCGCACTGGAGGAATGTCTTGGTGCGACTTAAAAGTCTAGTTCTTTTGAAACCTAAAATGAGTATTGGTACTCATGGTCGAGTATTGGTACCTAGAGAGAACCGATGCCATATAAAAGTATCGTTACTCACCGGGCATTCTACCCAAGGAATTTGACTTTACATTTGAGGGTTTTATATTTCAAGGAAAAGGGCCTTGAGGGTCTTTTAAGGTGTAAAATGAATACTAAAACTAAGAAACTGAGATTTTAACCTCGTATGTGAAATAATTGGCTAATGACTTGGTAAATATTGGGTAAACCGTGTGAGGTAGTAACCCATAAGGATCCTTGGTGGATCAAATCGATGTTGTGTGGTAGTTAGGGTCCTTGATGTGTGTTGAGGACACCTTGGTAGTCAAGTCATCCCTTGTTGTTGGGATTTGGATACCTAAGTGTGTTGCAACACCTTAAAGATTCCCAAATGTTGGATCTCGATGCTTTATGGATCACAGGCCTCTTTCTAAGATGGTTGATAAGAGATTCCAAGCATGGATGTAGGATCTTGATGCTATGTGGATGCGGACCTCATCCCCTTGAGTATATTATCCCTATGCTATGTGGATGTGGGCCTTACTCGTAGTGTAGGGTCCCAATGCTTTGTAGATGCGGGCCTCACTCAAATGTAGGATTCCGATGCTTTGTTGATGCGGAAACCTCACTTAATGTGGTTGGTGTTATCTGTGTGATGCTAGGTAAATGTATGAGGTTCTAGTATGAGCTGTGTGCATAATCATATTCATAATGCCATGTGTTTAGGAGGTTATGGTAGCGCCATTGTTATCATGCCATGATATCATTCCTGTTGCATTACTTTATTTATGATTTGCATGAAGCATGGTTGAGTGGCGGTGTATCCACCGAGCTTTTTAGCTCAACGCTGTAATCGTTGTTTCGCCTCGCAGGTTAGTAGGTTGTCGCGATGGTTGAAGGAGCACCATCGGGCTTGGATTTTAGCATCGACTCTAGTGGTTGAGTACAAATACTAGATGTAATGGGCTATGTATTTCTTAGGACCCTATATGTTTTTTGTAACTCTTATTTTGTATTATTTGGTCAAAAGTCGAATGTTTTAATATTTGCAATAGAGCTCCGTGAATACTGTTTTTAACATTTAGATTTGACTATATTTTCAATGTATGGATTTATGCTTTTATTGGACTTCCTATATTGGGCTTGAAAAAGGAAAAAATTAACGGCATGGATTTTGGGCTTAGGGCCCAAATGTGACATCTGGGTCAAGGATGTTATATTAGTGGTATCAAAGCCTAGGTTTAGTCGGTTCTAGGACGTCCCCGGGAAGTCTAGAGGAGTGTATAGGTGTCCAGCGAATACATGCCCATGAGTCGAAGTAGTACTTGTTTTAAAGCTAAAATTTGATGGTGTAACCTCGTTTGTTGTTGTACAGAATAGAATCATGCCGAAGAGGGCAAGAATCGATGGGAAAAGTTTGGGCTCTACAGAAGGGAGTTACGATGAGGAATAGTGCCTGGCACAGAGGATATGTCAGAAGACACAGTTGACCGGGGAGTTAACTACTTCTCACATATGAACCGGGCGTTGCACTAGATTGTGAGGGCAATACCGAAGGCATCTGCTACCCCTCGTGAGGCACCTGTTAAAAGGGTGAGAAGGAAAGGTGCTACGAATTTCCATGGATCAGGGCGAGATAACCCAGTGTAGGCGAAATAGTGGTTGCAAGATACACGCTGGATTATGAGGCAGATGATGTTGAGATCAGAAGACAAGCTGTCATGTATCTTGTCCCTATTGAAGGGCAATGCTAGAGAGTGGTGGGAAACAATAGAGCTTGGGTGGCACCCCTATCAACCATCTTGGGACGATTTTCTCGAGGAGTTCAAGAAGAAGTATGTGGGCGAGGCCCACATCGATACCTTGAGAGATCAGTTCAATTATCTTGTGCAAGAAAACCAACAAGATTCAAATATGAGCAAGAGTTTCTTGATTGAGTAGGTATGCTCCTTAATTAGTTGCACCGAAAAGATGAGGTGCAAGAGGTTCTTGAAGGGCTTGAGGAAGAAAATTAAGACTTACCTAACTGCTGCACCACCGAAGGTGTTCTCAGAGTTGACTACGAGTGCCAAGTCTCTTGAGCAAGTGCAAGGCTTAACGTATGACCCATCTGGTGGGCAAAGGAGTTCGGGTTGGAGGACCCGGAACCCTCTAACAACAACTCACATATCTTCTCGGGAGAAGCGAAAGCTAAGCTAGTGAAATCATAATAGAGGAGCATCAAATCGAAGTTCAAGGTCAGACTAGAGATCTGAGTTAGCTGGTCGTAGAAGGCCATCTTCTTCTTCATCCATGATGAGCCCAGAGGGTTCACAGATGAGTGCGGGCGCACCAGTTTGCAATCAGTGTGGACCCAAACACAGAGGCGAGTGTTGTGGAGCAATAAAAGTTTGTTACTAGTGTGGGTCACTGGATCACTTTGTGAAAGACTGTCCAATGGCTATTGTGACATCTCTAGATCAGGTTCAGAGGACTGCATATTTGGCCCAAAGGGGTTGAAGCCTTGCTCGGGGAGGAGCAAGCCATGTACCGGGAGGCATCTTCCAGTCTACCGCGAGAGCACCAACTAGGCAGTATGCAGTCAAGGCTCAAGAAGATTGCGCAGCTACAGATGTTATCTCGTGCACGCGTTTACCTGCTTTTGGTTCCTATTGTTGCTCATGTGGATTCGGGATCTACCCACTTCTACATTCGTAGTGGGATATCTCAAAGTGGGGGCATTCCTACCAAGAATCTAGAGGTAAGAGTTTGTGTGACTTGTCCCTTGGAATATGATGTGTTGGTGGACAAGGTGTATCAAGATGCCCGATCGAGGTTCAAGGGCTATTATTTTGAGCGGATTTAATGGTTTTACCGTTTCAAGAGTTCGATGCCATCTTGGGGATGGATTGGCTCTTTGAGCATGATGCTAGTTTGGGATGTAAAGCAAAGAGTTTGAAGCTTCGTGTTGCGGACGGTTGCAAGCTGATTGTGCGAGGTGAGAGAAATCTATGTCTATCTAGTGTGGTATCGACTTCGTCAGCTCAAAGGTTGTTGCAACAAGGTTGTGAAGCCTTTTGACCCATATGGTGGATGTGAGGGTTGAGGGTCCAATGCTTGAAAATCTTCGGATAGCTAATGAGTTCATCAATGTGTTTTCGGAGGAGTTACCCGGGCTATCTCTGGACCGTGAATTAGAGTTTTGAATTGAAGTGATGCCAGGTACGACACCACTGTCCATCGCGCCGTATCGGATGTCACCCGCAGAAATGAAAGAATTAAAGAAGCAAATTCAAGAGTTGCTAGAGAGAGGTTTTATCCAATCGAGTGTCTCACCTTGAGGAGCACCGGTCCTGTTTATCAAAAAGAAAGATGGGTCTTTGAGGATGTGTATCAATTATCGGCAACTTAATAAGGTAACAATAAAGAATCGTTATCCCTTTTTGAGGATTGACGATTTGTTTGATCAGTTGAGAGGTGCGCGTGTGTTTTCTAAGATAGACTTGAGGTCAGGGTACTACCAATTAAAGGTGGTGGATGAGGATGTCCAGAAAACTGCTTTTAGGACGCGGTATGGACACTATGAGTTCTTGGTAATGCCGTTTGGGCTTACCGACGCACCTGCGGCTTTTATGGATTTAATAAATCGAATCTTCCAACCGTACCTAGATCAGTTTGTGGTGGTCTTTATTGATGACATCTTGGTGTATTCGTATTCAGAAAAAGAGCACGACTACCATCTGCGTGTAGTTTTACAAACCCTCCGAGATAGACGTCTTTTTGTCAAGTTCAGCAAGTGCAAATTTTGGCTTTCAGAAGTGGCATTCCTTGGTCACATAGTTGTTGCGGATGGAATCCGCGTGAACCCTCAGAAGATTCAGGCTGTGGTGGAGTGGAAACCTCCACAGAATGTTTCAGAAGTCCGTAGTTTCCTAGGACTTGTCGGGTATTATAGGCGGTTTGTTAAAGGTTTTTTTGTTAAAGGTTTTTTTGTTATAGCCGCACCGTTGACCATGCTGATGCAAAAAGGAGTCCATTTTGAATGGAATGAGAAAAGACAACAAAGTTTTGAGCAACTAAAAGCTTATCTCATGGAGGCTCCGATCTTAACCCAACCCGAGCTTGGAAAAGAGTATGTTGTATTTAGTGATGCATCTTTGAATTGGCTTGGTTGTGTCCTTATGCAAGAGGGAAAGGTGGTTGCTTACGCTTCGAGACAGCTTAAACCACACGAACAGAATTACCCCACCCATGATTTGGAGCTCATTGCCATCATATTCGCATTAAAGATTTAGAGGCACTATCTCTATGAGGAGAAGTGTTATATTTATATGGATCATAAAAGCTTGAAATTTCTGCTTACACAAAAAGAGTTGAATCCGAGGCAACAACAGCGGATTGAATTGTTGAAGGACTATGATTGTATCATAGAGTATCACCCCGGTAAGGCGAATGATGTGGCTGATACTCTAAGTAGAAAATCTATGTCAGACCTAAGAGCTATGTTTGCCCGATTGAAGATGACCAAGGATGAAGGTCTTTTAGCCGAGCTCCGGGTTGAACCTATGTTGGTACAAGAGATAAAGAGGACTCAAGCTTTGGACGAAGAATTAGTAGCACGAATTGAAGCGGTTCAGAGAGGTGAAGCTTCAGACTTTGAAGTGCGAGATGGTGGATGCTTGTACTTTAAGAGGCGACTGTATGTCCCAGCCTTGGAAGATTTGAGAGACCGCATCTTAAGAGAGGCACACCGTAGTCATTTAGTTGTACATCCGGGAAGCAACAAAATGTATTAAGATCTTCATCTTTTTTATTGGTGGCCAAGTATGAAAAGAAATATCTCTAAATTCGTGATAAGGTGCTTCAGCCTATTCAGATTTCGCAATGGAAGTGGGATCAGATCACCATGGATTTTGTCACCGGGTTACCGATGACCCAAAAGAAACATGATGCTACTTAGGTTATTGTGGATCGTTTGACCAAGTCTGCTCATTTCTTACCGGTACGTATAGATTTACCTTGGAAATGTTGGCTCAACTGTACATAAAGGAGATCGTAAGGTTGCATGGTGCGCCATTTTCGATCATTTCAGATAGAGACCCATGTTTCACAGCTAGGCTATGCAAGAAGATCCATAACGCCTTGGACACCAAGCTACATTTCAGTACAGCTTTTTACCTTCAAACCGATGGTCAGTCTGAGCATGTCATTCAGATTCTTGAGGATATGCTCCAGTGTTACATTGTGGACTTTGGGAGGACCAGTTGCCACTAGTAGAGTTTGCCTACAACAACAATTACAAGTCGAGCATAAAGATTGCACTTTTGAGGCGTTGTATAGGCGTAAGTGTAGGACACCCTTGTGTTGGACCGAGCTCAATAAGAGGAGGACCGTAGGATCCGATCTGGTTAGCCAAACTGAGGAGAAAGTTTAGATCATCAAGGAAAGGTTGCAAGCTGCCTTTGACTGTCAGAAGGCCTACACGGACCGAAAACGCAAACACATTGAGTATGATGTCGGTGAAAAAGTGTTTCTTAAGGTATCTATATGGAAAATAATCATTCGTTTAGGACGCAAAGGGAAGTTAAGCCCAAGGTACGTCGGGCCTTATGAAATTCTTGATAAAGTAGGACCAGTGGCCTATCGGTTAGCCTTGCCGTCTGAGTTGGCTCGTATCCATGATGTTTTTCATGTGTCTATATTGAGGCGTTATCGTTCTAATCCTTTGCAAGTTGTTATGCTTGAAGAAATTGAGGTAAATACCGACTTGACATATGAGGAAGTTTCGGTTGGGGTCCTTGACACATGAGTTAAAGAGCTTCGCAACAAGTGCATACCTTTGGTGAAAATGTTATAGAAGAACCATGGTGTTGAAGAAGCAACGTGGGAAGTGGAGAATGATATGAGAGTTCTCTATCCACATTTGTTCCCATCAGGTAAATTTCGAGGATGAATTTTTTTAGGAGGGGAGAGTTGTAATGACCCGGGTTCTAGAAATTTGAGGGTCGCATTTGGTCAAGGCATGGGCCTCGTATTTGGATTGTGTTTTTGGGCTTTTAGGCGTCTTTCGGGCCAGCATGTGTGTGTTGGGCTCTTGTAGATGTTGGGTTATGAAGTGGGTAAGAGGGGTATTATGTTAAGTACCTAAATGGTAGTGTTGGGGAGTGAAGAAAGACCATTTTTCTGCACTTGTGCAGGAAATGAGATCATCATGTCTTAATGTTTTCATCTTCCTCTTCCAACTTACTCTCTCTCCCACAACACCCCATCTAAAGGAAGGATTTTGAGAGTTTGAAGTAAGAATCACGATTGGCTTGTTGAGGGAAGTTTTACCTGCTTGTAAGGATCTACATTTCAAGGTAATGATGACTAGTTTTGGTAGAAGAGTGTGTTTTGGTGGGGGTTGATGAGGGAGAATGAGAATGGGTGTTTAGGAGCTTTATTCTTGTAAAGGTTTGAGTTTTAACTCACCTAATCCTCCCTTCAAAGTAGTGACACGTTTGGTAACATCTCTTGTATTGAAAAGAGGTTGGGAGCTTATCCAAGGCTCAAAAAGGGAGGAAAGCTTGAAGCTTTGGAAGAAAGCCTTGTGTTATCATCTAAGCTAAGGTTAGTACACTACTAACACTCATAGTTTCCTAAAAATCATAAAGTTAAGCTCTAAAGCATGATTGGGTGTTTTTGGCTTTGATTTAGCTTGTGTGGTTGTTAATGGAAAATTATAGAATTATGGATGTAATGGCTTAAAATCGGTAGTAATCCACTTAATACTGTTACCATAACTTGTAAGAATGATTTGGGGTTTAACCATGGGGGTTAAACAAGGTTTCTAGTTGAAACCCGTATCCAAAGTTTGAAAATCAGGCTCGCGTACCAGTACTGGGGATAGCGTATCGGTACACCTTAGTGTAAAAGAGAGAAGGGTTGTGAGGGGAGTACTGGTATGCCTCCCCGTGTATCAGTACCCCTTGCAAGTTAAGAATTCCAGTAACGCTTTGGCGTACCGATACGCAAGGGGCGTATCAGTATGCAGTGTTACATTGCATGGGAGAGGCTTAGCGTACCGGTACGCGTATGTGGGAGTATTGGTACGGGGCGATCCTAATACCGATGATGCATACCGGTATGGCACGGAGCGTACTGGTGCGACTTGAGAGTCTAGTTCTTTTGAAACTAAAATGAGTATTGGTACTCATGGTCGAGTATCGGTACCTAGAGAGGAGTACCGATATCCATATAGGAGTATCGGTACTCGCTGGGCATTCTGCCTAAGGAATTTGACTGTACATTTGAGGGTTCTATATTTCAAGGAAAAGGGCCTTGAGGGTATTTTAAGGTGTAAAATGAAAACTGAGAAACTGAGATTTTAACCTCGTATGTGAAATAATTGGCTAATGACTTGGTAAATATTGGGTAAACCGTGTGAGGTAGTAACCCATAAGGATCCTTGGTGGATCAAATCGATGTTGTGTGGTAGTTAGGGTCCTTGTTGTGTGTTGAGGGACACCTTGGTAGTCGAGTCATCCCTTGTTGTTGGGATTTGGATACCCTAAGTGTGTTGCAACACCTTGAAGATTCCCAAATGTTGGATCCCGATGCTTTATGGACACAGGCCTCTTTCTAAGATGGTTGATGAGAGATTCTGAGCATGAATGTAGGATCCCGATAGTATATGGACGCTGACCTCATCCTCTTGAGTATGTGATCCCTATGCTATGTGGACGCGGGCCTTACTCGTAGTGTAGGGTCCCAATGCTTTATAGATGCAGGCCTCACTCAAGTGTATGATTTCGATGCTTTGTGGACGCAAACCTCACTTAATGTGGTTGGTGTTATCTGTGTGATGCTAGGTAAATGTATGTGGTTCTAGTATGAGCTATGTGTATACATTCATAATGCCATGTGTTTAGGCGGTTATGGCAGTGCCATTGTTATCATGCCATGATATCGTTCCTATTGCATTGCTTTATTTATGATGTGCATGAAGCATGGTTGAGTGGCGGTGTATCCACTGAGCTTTTTAGCTCAGCGTTCAGAATCGTTGTTCCCGTTCGTAGGTTAGTAGGTTGTCGCGAGGGTTGAAGGAGAACCATCAGGGCTTGGATTTTAGCATCGACTCTAGTAGTTGAGTACAAATACTAGATGTAACGGGCTATGTATTTCGTGGGGCCCTATATGTATTTTGTAACTTTTATTTTGTATTATTTGGTTAAAAGTCGAATGTTTTAATATTTCTAATGGAGCTCCGTGAATACTATTTTAAACATTTAGATTTGACTATGTTTTCAATGTATGGATTTATTCTTCTATTGGATTTCCTATATTGGGCTTGAAAAAGGAAAAATTTTAATGGTATGGACTTTTGGCTTAGGGCCCAAATGTGACATCTGGGTCAAGAGACATGATACACATCAAGTCTCCATCGAAGAAGTCAAAGCTTAGAGACTTGTAATTATCTGAGGTATAGCTTGCTAGGAAATCAGCTATATCGCTTCCTTTTACTGTATTCTGGCTCACGTAGACATTGTCGAACTAGGGCGACAATATTTGCTAACAGGCCATCTTCCCAGTTAACACGAATGCCTCCATGAAGAACTTCAACAGGTCTAACTTAGATGTCATCCAAGTGGTGTGATATAGCATGTACTGTCAGAGTCTTTTGGCAGCCCACACTAGAGCGCAACATAACTTCTGAATAGACGGATATTGTGTTTTGCAATCGGTGAACTTCTTGCTTAAATAGTAGATGGCTCTTTCTTTTTTCTATACTCATCGTGTTGTCCTAGTACGTACCCCATTGAATTCTCGTAAATGTTCAATTACAAGATCAATAGTCTACCCGGTACTGGTGCCACCAAGATCAGAGGATTCATCAAATAGGTCTTGATCTTTTCCAGAGCCTCTTGACATTCTTCATTCCATTCTCCAGGGTTATTTTTTCGAAGTAGTCTAAAGATGGGGTTGCATTTGTTGGTCAGCTGAAAGATAAATCAAGATATATGATTTAGTGATAGAGTAGCGCAATCTTGGATTTGGAAGCCTTCAATCAAGTTGTAGCAAGAGCTAGGAGCTCTAGACTCAATCAAGAAAGTATGGGCAGATCTGAAAATTCAAGAGAAAATAGAAGGGCTTTTCTTGAAAATTTCAGATTCGAGGCTGGAAAATTAAAGAAAGAAAGACAAGATGAAGAATTAGATGATAAGAAATAAGAATATAAATAAAAAGATGAAAAAAGATTAAGAAGAAGATAGGTAAAACAAATCTGGAAATTCCAGCTTTGTTTATGGAATTATGGAAGATGGTGTGAAGGTTGAAGATGAAGATGGCTTGTGAATTGTTGATTTTGTTTTGTCCTCGGCACCCTCTTAGACTCAATTATCTAAGCAAGCAACCTCAAGCGGCTCTAACCCACCCTCCTAGATGCAATTACCTAGGCAAGCAAGAGTGTGAAGATGATCTCCCTCACAAGAACTCGATGATCTTATGTTGAAGATGGCTTCTAGACAAGTTTACCAAACACTTGCAAACTCAAAGAATACTAAAATCTCCAAAGATAACTTTTTATTAATCAATGAAATCTGAATTACAATGTGGGTGAAGCCTCCTTTATATAGGCCATGGAGAAGTTTTAATCCTATTAAACTTAGGAATTAAATACAATAAATAAATGCTAAAATCTAATCTCCTAATTAGATAAGTAACTTCTAATAATAAATAAATGCTGAAAATAAAATCCTAGTCAAATAAATCTGATCCTAATAGATATTGCAGAATCCTATATTGATTTAAATTACAAATAATCAAATAAAATCTTGAAAATTCGTATTTATCCAAAAATCCCGTATAGGAATTTCTGCATGCTCTATCTTCGCTAAAATAGACGTATCTTGAGATCCAGATGTCCGATTGAGGCGTTTCAAGATGCGTTGGAAAGCTAATTTGCAGCCGGACAAGTTTTAAGAAGACATATTGACCCATAAATGCCTGGATCCCATCAAAAAATTCGTCGCAAGTTAGCTGACTTTCCAGACTTCACAAACAGATTCAGTTTCTTGTCCAAGATGCATCGTTTTTGACCTCCTATGCGTGCATTGTTTTGGCCATTATTGTTTGCATCGAAAAAATTCAGCTTCTTGTCCAATATGAGTAATTTAACCCCGCTCATGCATGTATCATTTAGTCTCCCCAAGAAGCCTCGAACTTCTTTTTGTATTTGTGGTGGGGGAGATTTTGTATAGTTTTCACTTTGTAAGGGTCGATCTCGATTCTTCTTTGGCTGGTCACAAAACCCAATAGCTTTCCAGACGATATGACAAAGGTACATTTGGTCGAATTAAGCTTTGTTTGATATTTTCTCAATATTTGGAAAAACTTCTTCAAGTTCTGAATATGCTCCTCCTCAGTTTGAGATTTGGCGATCATATCATCCACGTATACGTCGCTCTCTTTATGCATCATGTTGTGGAAGGGGGTCACCATCGCTCTTTGGTAAGTTGCTCCAGCATTTATAAGTCCAAACGGCATCACTTTGTAATAGTATGTGCCCTACATGGTCACAAATGTGGTTTTCTCCATGTCTTTCGGATTCATTTTTATCTGATTGTATCCTGAGAAACCGTCCATAAAAGAAATCCATGAATGTCCTACTGTTTCGTCAACTAGTGTATCAATATGAGGCAAAGGGAAATTATCTTTAGGGCTTTCCCTATTAAGATCTCTATAATCGACATACATTCAAACCTTACATTCTTTCTTCAGTACTGGGATAATATTCGTGACCCACTGTGGGTACTGTAACCCCCTTAGTCCGGCCTAGTCGAAACTGGACTAAAAGGGCCACATTAGGTTTTCTAAAGCAAACCCGAGCTAAAACCCTAAAACGAGCCCTTTTTCTTTTTATCTTATCTAGATGCATATTATTATTGTCCTATGTGTACACGTCTCATCGGTAGCATTTCACTTTTAAACAGATTTCACTATAGAGATCTATTATACAAACCAAACACATAAAGGACTGAAATGTAAATCTCATAAATTCCCAGCAAATTACATGTTTAAGGTTACCAACATTTAATTAATCCAATTAAGTATACATAGGTCAATTTCCTTTCCAAAACAATCATTTAAGCACAACTAATTTCATACATAGCAAACAGGGACCATATTGCAAGATTTCCAAACTTCACCATCTTCAAATAGCACAAAATTTGCATTGCGTTTCGATACAGATACGGCTGAACGGGCTTAATGGCTCCCAATACCGATACACTTTTTTCATGCATCGATATAGTATGTTGACCACACTGTACCGATACGACGTTGACCCATACCGATACCCCTTGTTTATTTTGAAATCTCAAAATTCTAGTAGCTAAAACCCGTATCGATACAGTACCTCGTGTATCAATACTGACTATTAATACCAAAGGGGCATTTCGGTAAGCTGGCATGTGTACCGACACCTAGAACTGTTTTCTTTCAGGGCGTACCGATGCGTTGGCTAGGCGTATCGGTACGCTAGGCTTATTTTCAACAATTTAAGCCTCTACAGGACCCTGCGTATCGAAACTTGAGGTACCGGTACGCAAAGGCTTGTAATGACCTATAGGTCCAACATATGACACTTTGGCTCATCCCAAACAACATTAACACCTAGCTAATCAACATATAAAAACATCCGCATACCTTATCAACATCAAGACATTATCATAAGCCATCCTAACTTTTCTAGCATACTCAAACAATCAAATCTAGAGGCATGCTTCCTAGACCACATTCAAAATCATTAAACCAACCATATCTCAAACACTTAAGCATATTACTCTACTGTCCGAAGTTTCAAAAGGGCAAGTTCCGAGACAAGATTGTGAAAATAGAGGAATAAAGAAAATTGAGATCATTCAAGAGTTTCGAAAGAAACGATTTGTTGCATTCAGGGGGGCCATTTAAGAAGACAATAATCGGATAATCTTCAAGCTTCAGCAAGTAGGGTATTTAATTCAAGACCAACATTGGGCAATGACGGATGCTACGGTTCAAGTGCAGGGAGTGGCTAAACATGTGCAAGGTTTGGCGAGAAAAGCAAGAGTGTTGTCCACACGAGTCAACCCAGAGACGGAGTTGGGGCACTGAGTACGCACATAACTTTATGAAGTCAAGGTGATATGAAAGATGGCTAGTCAACACATGTAGAATCATTTGTAATCAGACATTTTTCTCTTAATGAAAATCTTCCTAAAGGACTATTCAGGAATCAACGCCTTATTTGCATTCATCCTCGCATTTTACATTATTTGATTGCTATTAATTATTCTTTATACATTGCATACATTAAACCATGGAACTAAAATTAATTATGGAATGTGTCATGGACTAGAAAGCGACAACGCCGGAAAGTTGTGTATTGTCTTCAATAAGCTACCTTAGGGGCATCAAGGCACCATACCAAAAGATGTTGAGCTAAAAAAAAGAGATAGATAAGCTCGTTGGTGATGGGAAGCTGGCATATGAAATGATAAACAATAGGGCAAGCGTGCACAGTTTTGAAATTCCAGAATGATTTATCACTTCAAGGATGACTTGAAGTCCCTATGCATGGGTTTTTCATCTTTTTGTGCTAGTTTGTAAAGACTCTCCTACATTTTGGTTTCCCTTTTTTAGAATAATGCACAAAACAAACCCTACGGCTTAAGTTCTAAAGCAGTAGGAATATTTTGTAAAGACACATGTCCATTTATTTTTGTCAGAATAAAATCACATTTTCTTTATTCTTATTTAGAAAATATTTTTTTTTCATTCTTTGATTCTTTAAACAGTTCGTTCATTCTTTGATTCTTTAAACAGTTCATTCATTTTTATGGGATAGTTTTTGTTCTCCCATACACATATACACATTTTTTTTCAAAAGGACATGCATATGTATACATCATTTTTATTAGGTCATTGAATTTCAATTGTAAGAATACCTTTGATTCAAATCTAGAGATCAATTCCAGACTGCTTATGTTTAGAATGAATTGAATATTGTGAGGATATTGTAAATGTGAGCATCGACCGATCTATTTAGGCTAACGGGGGAACAAAACAAGTGTTCAGGTAATGGGCATATCCCATTTAGTGAATTATTCTCTCAGGCATTTTTCGTTTAAGATCCTTGAGTCGAGTGTTGACCCTAAGCTTCTACCCCCTAAAGACTTTCTCTGGATGTCTATGGATGGGATGACAAATGACATTCTTTCATTTTCCAAGGAGGAAGAATTGGGACCACATACATTGGATATAAAGATAAGAGATCACCAGAAAAACTTTTGAAAGAAAATTTATGCTCAAAGACCCAACCAAGTAAAGTTGAAAGTTTCCAACATCAAAGCCGAAGCAAACAAGAATGAGAGCACTAAGTTGAACAGTAAAATAAAGAGAAAGCGAGAGATACACGTATGAAATTCTCCATCCAATTTAGAATATCCGTAAAGAATTGATCAATTTTGAGTGGAAATAGGAATCAATACTAGTCAGGATGCAATATAGTCCAAAGATACATATTCCTAAATTAGAAGAAAGGAAATAAAATATGGGCTGAAAACCCAAAAAAAGGGAAGTATAAACAGAAAGAAAAAAGAAAGAGAAAAAGATAAAAAAAAAAAAAAAAGGAAAAGAAAAAAAAGGAAAAAAGAAGAAAAGAAAAAAATAAAAGAGAAAAGAATACTTCATATGAGCACACCCAGATCAAGCAATGCAAGAATGGGGCTTTAACTGGAAGAAATAAGTAAGAGACTTCTACATAATCCTACATTCAAGTAAATATCAATTTTGAAGACATGGAGGGTTAATCACCTTTGAATAAAGCGTCCATCAATGCCAATTCAAAAGGCAATTGTTCCAAAGATACATATTCCCAAATTCGAAGAAAGGAAATAAACTCTAGGGTGAAAACCCAAAATAGGCAGTCTAGAGCGATCCAAAAAATAAAGAGAAAAGAATATTTTCTCTGAGCATGTCAAGCACATGGATGAAGTTTTGATCGAAAAAATGATCCCAAAAAGTATACATAATCCTCCATTCAATTAAATCTCAATTTTGAAGAGCCTTGGAGGATTGATCACCTTTGAATAGAAAGCGAACATCGATATCAAGCCAGGATGCAAGCAGGTCCAAAGTTACAGAAAAAAAAATGAACACTAGGGTGAAAACCCAAAAATGGACAGTCTAGAGTGATCCAAAGAATGAAAGAGAAGAGAATATTTCATACGAGCATATCCAAGTCAAACGAATACAAAAATATGATTCCGCTTAACCGTAACCCATGACATGCACTATGAGCCTACAAAGACCACTCTGATCATACAAAGATATCTAAGTGGGATGAGCTTGTATTCAGATTATATTTAGCCTATAAGGGTTAACCTCTCTTCAAGGAACGTCAAACTTCAAGTGCTTGATCAAAACCAAAATGAGGGAAGAATGGGCATAGTGAGTTAGTGAGATTAAGAGAGCCACCTTAAATGGGTTAGAAGTTAAGTATGGGAATCGTTCCTCTCAGAAGCCCAATAGACTGGAAGAGACTACACATGTGCATATATCGTCACAACAGTCAAGATATTCTAAGCATACGCTTAATTTAGGTTAATCTTTGTTAATTTGAAGCAAATACACTATAACATTTGCTATTTTGGGGCCAAACATTGATTTAAAAATGTTTGTCACTTTCTCCAATTTTTTACTTTAAAAATGTTTGTCATTCTTTTCAAAGTTCAATTATTTTCTTATTTTGAAATATACACAAGCAAATTGTCTTTTTGCATTACTTTATAATAAGAATTAAAGCATAAGGACCTAGAGTTGGTTTTTTTGCATTACTCTGAATGTTGGTTCAAAGGCAAAAAAAGTAGTTGAGCTCAAGATTCATTAGGGCAATGCTGAACATAAGAAATGATGATTGTTCTTACATAAGAATAATATAGGGAGAAAAGGTAGATTGTTTTCAAAGATTTGTCGTAACCCTGAAGACAAGATATTTGTTCACGCAAAATGGATTAAAAGCATGTTGATGAATCATATTTAATATGAATATCCATCTGACAAGATGAAGATTTAAGAGCATACAACAAATAAGTGAAGCAAAGAAAGCTAAAGATGACCTTTCAGGGGATAGAAACTTGTTTAAACAATTTTGAAAATTTCATGCATCATATGTAGTTAGACATCCCTATGTTAGGAGCATGCTAACTTAAAAGCATTTTGCTTATTTTAAGCAGGCATTTGAAGAAAAACAAAGACTTTGATCTGTAGCTTCATGTTGAAGAAGTTGATTTTATTAAAGATTTCCATATTGGTAGCCATGTTGGCGTGAATCCATTTAGTAAGTCCTCCGGGCCATCAGTAAGACCTCCGGGCATGATGTTAAACCTTATTTTGATTCCAAGACTGGTAGAAATCAAGGAATCATTTTAAGGGATATTGGTAGCCATGTTGGCGTGAATCCATTTAGTAAGTCCTCCAGGCCATCAATAAGACCTCCGAGAATGATGTTAAACCTTATTTTGATGCCAAGACATGTAGAAAACGGGTTATCATTTTAAGGGATATTGGTAGCCATCTTGGCGTACATCCATTTCTTAAGTCTTCTGGGCCACCAGTAAGACCTCCGGGCATAATGTTAAACCATATTTTATGCCAAGACAATTAGAAATCGGGGCATCATCTCAAGGTTTTCCGGTTTTTGGCCTTCTAGAAAGTAGTGAAAATCTTAGGTAGTCTCAAAGCGAGATACCATTTTATGCCAAGATGAGCAAAAATCGGGGCATTATCATAAACACGACAGAAATTAGGGCATCAAAGAAGTTACAACTTGAAGAATTCGCCAAGGAAATGCGAAAAGTTCCAAAAAAACTCGTGATTCCAAGGCGTTAGACAAAGAAGTAGTAAAAATCTCATGTTACTCAAGCTATAAGAAAACAGGGTGCCATTTTCAAATCAATGATTCTATATAGGAAGAACCCATATTTTCAAGACTTCAGAGTGAGAAGTTCTATATAGGAAGAACTCACAGCTCTAACACTTTGAAGTGAAAGGTTCTATATAGGAAAAAACCCGTAACTCCAAGATTTCAGAGCGAAAGGTTCTAGATAAGAAGAATTCGTAGCTCTAAGACATCAAAGCGAAAAGTTCTATATAGGAAGAACTCCTAGCTTCAGGATTTCAAGGCGAAAAGTTCTTTATAGAAAGAATTTGTAGCTCCGAGATTTCAAAGTAAAAAGGTTCTATATAGGAAGAACCCGTAACTCTAAGACTTCAAAGCGAAGAGTTCTATATAGGAATGACTCAGAGTGATAGAGTAGCGCAATCTTGGATTTGGAAGCCTTCAATCAAGTTGTTGCAAAACTAGGAGCTCTAGACTCAATCGAGAAAAGTATGGGCAGATCTGAAAATTCAAGAGAAACTAGTTGGGGGTTTCTTGAAAATTTCAGATTCGGGGCTGGAAAATTAAAGAAAGAAAGACAAGATGAAGGATTAGATGATAAGAAATAAGAATATAAATAAAAATATTAAAAAAGATTGCGAAAGAGAAAGGTAAAACAAATCTGAAAATTTCAGTTTTGTTTATGGAACTATGGAAGATGCTGTGAAAGTTGAAGGTGAAGATGGCTTGCTATTTATTGTTGTTGTTTTGTCCTCGGCACCCTCTTAGACGCAATTATCTAAGCAAGCAACCTCAAGCGGCTCTAACCCACCCTCCTAGATGCGATTATCTAGGCAAGCAAGAGTGTGAAGATGATCTCCCTCACAAGAACTCGTCGAACTTATGTTGAAGAAGACTTCGAAGGCACAAGTAATCAGCACTTGCAAACTCAAAGAATACTAAAATCTCTAAAGAGAACTTTTTATTCATCAATGAAATCTGAATTACAATGTGGGTGAAACCTCCTTTATATAGGCCATGGAGAGGTTTTAATCCTACTAAACTTAGGAATTAAATACAATAAATAAATGCCAAAATCTAATCTCCTAATTAGATAAGTAACTTCTAATAATAAATAAATGCTAAAAATAAAATCATAATTAAATAAATCTGATCCTAATAGATATTGCAGAATCCTATGTTGATTTAAATTACAAATAATCAAATAAAATCTTGAAAATTCGTAATTATCCAAAAATCCCGTATTAATCCCGTATAGGAATTTCTGCATGCGTTGTCTTCGCTAAAATAGACGTATATTGAGATCCAGATGTCCGATTGAGGCGTTTCAAGATGTGTTGGAAAGTTAATTTGCAGCCGAACAAGTTTTAAGAAGACATGTTGACCCATAAATGCCTGGATCCCATCCAAATATTCGTCGCAAGTTAGCTGACTTTCCAGACTTCACAAACAGATTCAGTTTCTTGTCCAAGATGCATCGTTTTTGACCTCCTATGCGTGATTGTTTTGGCCACTATTGTTTGCATCGAACAAATTTAGCTTCTTGTCCAATATGAGTAATTTAACCCTGCTCATGCATGTATCATCCCCCCACTCCTCAAAAGGACTCGTCCTCGAATCTAAATCGGCAATGAGAGAACAATCATCAACTTCAATTGAAAAGGCTTCTTTGTTGTATGTGGAGTGATCTAATTGAGCTCCTCTCAATGGTTCAACAAAATCCTGAAAAAATAAGACAACACTACTCGAACATTTGTAATGACTAGTCAAAATAAAATCACTCGTCGCATTCTTTTTCTTGTCTTTTTCTTTTGGGCTTTGTGTGACTTTTACCTCATATGTATTTTCACTCACCAAATTTGGACCATTAATTTGAATTTTTTCACTCTCCGCCTCTTTACTCTCAGTCTTTTGTATCTCACATCCCATATCCCTCTCATAAAATTTATCATCAATGTACAATTTCTGTAGAGGAGAAAGTGTTTCTAACGGAATGATAGGACAAGAATCAAATGAACGGTTAGAATTACACTTACTTTCTTTGTGGGGAGGTGATGAGAGTATAGCAAGTGGACCTACTACTTCACATTAGGGATTAGAAGCATTGTCATCTTGTCTAATGTGTTCATTATCACTATCCTCTTGTTTGAGAGATGGTTCTTCTCCAATATCAACATTTGCACAAATGCTAGAAGTAGAAGTACGAAGAGAATCATGTGTACCTTCTGGTTTTGGGATGTCTTCATGGTTGGTTGCCTTTGTGTGGTCAATTGATTCAGCCTTTTGCGCTTCCAATCTTTTTCGTTTTATCCTCTCACACTGTTTTTTTGCTTTTGCTATTTCTTCATCTACTTTTTCCGGCTCTATTGTAGCAAACGAGAGCTTCTGGCCCTGGTGCACAACCGAGTATCCATTTGTATTGATTCGATGGACAGCGCCCCGATCATTTTTCCAAGGTCTTCCTAATAGCAAGTGGGTGACTTCCATAGGAACCATATCACACCATACATCATCACAATAGCTTCCAAGAGTAAAAGAGATTAAACAATGTTCGGTTACCTTCATATCCGGTCCACTATTAAACCCTTGAAGATGATACGGCTTAGGGTATTCTTGGAATGGTAGATCGAGTGCATCAACAATGAAGCTACTCACTAAGTTTACATGACTATCACCATCAATAATTAAAGAACATAGATTACCTTGTATCTTACATCGTGACCGAAAAATATTTATTGGTATACGATAACGAGTGTTGAAAAGAGAATAAAACATCCTAATTGCTTTAAGAATCCAAAGAAAAGGTTAGACACTAATAGAATTATAGTTGCAAGGAGAAAGAATAGTATGCAACTTTTAGTCCTACTAACACAAGGAAACAAGAAGGTGTTAGAAGATGTGTAAGAAGCAATAAAAGCTAAAACAAACGAAAACTAATGGCTAAGAATGAAAGAAAATGAGAAAAACCCCGAAAACCCTAGAATTTTGCAGCAACTTGATCTACTTCGTTCGAGGTGTTCCCGATGTCAAAAAATTCTGAAATTTTATTTGGTGACTCCTCCAAAGGTGTAGATTTGATCTGGAAATTTTCATCTCAAAATTCGCTCGTTTGGATTTGACGAATTTTCACGTAGCTTCAAGATTTCAAGGCAAAAAGTTCTATATAGGAAGAACTTGTAGCTCGAAGGATCCACCCAAAGAAAGTGAAAAGTTTTGTATAGGAAAAACTTGTAATTTCAAGATTTGAAGGTAAAAAGGTTCTATATAGGAAGAACTTGTAGCCCGAATATTTTGCAATGGAAAAGTGAAAAGTTCTAAAATACTCGTGATTCTAAGGCGTCAGACATGTCTACACCCATGCCCCTCCTCTGCCATCACCATGCCCTATGATATACATCACCCATAGCCTGCTCTATTACTCTACCCCTTCCATCAATAATTCCCCATCATATTTTCGTTTATCATCAATAACTCCCCCACCATATATTTTCATTTTTTTTCACCATCACCCGCACCAACCCCATTACTTTTCCCCTAAACCTCACAGCAACCTCTACTTCACCATTCCATTTTACAGAGCCACATTTTCACATGCAAAAACCCACACCAAGCTTCATCATCACTATTTTCACTTACTTTTCACCACCAAAAATCCTTCACTGCCATAACCACCTCTATTCTTGACTCTCCTAAACCAAGACCCCCAATAAATTCACCATTATGCCTTCCTTCACCATTCACTTTCAATATCATTTTCAAAACAACACTCAAAATCAGTAACAAAAAAACCTAAGCAAACAACAACCAATGTAACCCCCTCGACCCGGCCTAGTCGCAAGATCGAACCAAGCGAGCTACATTAGGTTTATCGAGGTAAACTGTGAAGAAGAAACTCGAAACATGTCCATTTTTTCTTTTATCTTATCTAGATGCAAATTATTATCCAATGTGTTCATATTGACCGCCGATGAAAACTCAACTCAATCGGGCATCGAAGCGATATCCAATTGGGTATAATTGCAATTTATGGACCAAATTGCAATTCTAGAAAACTACAAGGACTTAACCCCTTTTATGTTACCAACCTTTAATTAGTCTGATTTCATGCATACATGTCGAAACTCAGTTCAAACCGATCATCCATACTTATTCAATTGAATCCAAAATATTCAGGGACTGAAACGTAAGAAAACAGAACTTCAGAATATCCAAATAACTGAAATAACTGCTAGCCGTATCGGTACACTAAGGTGATGTATCGATATGCTTTGCCCGATTAAAAATCTTCAACTCCAGTAGCTCAAAATCGTATCGGTACGCTTACGCGTACCGATACGCCCTACCCAAAAACGTCATCCCGTATTGAAACGATCCCTCGTATACCAAAATGCTACCCACAATTAGCCTAAGCCCATATCGAAACGCTTACCCACATACAAGAAAACTAAACCTGAAATGACTTATTCGTACCAGTACGGGGACACGCGTACTGATACGCCTGGACCTGAAATGTCCTCTTTTGCTGGTTTAACATGCTTTCGAAGATACCAAAACACCCTAACATGCTTCTAACATGTATCCAACACACCCAAGGGTCAAACCTCAGCAAGACAACACATATTCATGAACAATTCAAGGTATCTTTCATCAAATATAAAACTAGAGGCATGCTTCCTAGAAACCAAGCCAAGCAAAGCAAAAATCTCAAAACCAATGCAACCAACAATCCAAAATGACCAATTACAAACCAAGAGCAGCAAAACAACATTGCTCAAACAGGGAGTTTAACAAATCATCTCACAATACAACAATGGGAACCCTATTGCCCTCATTACTTATAGTCTAATTCGAAACATACTTTTAGTACCAAGTCTTTAGCGATCCCTTGCTTCCTCACTGCCTTCAAATCTTTATTTCTCTGTATTGATGGACAAAGAGAGCGTACGCACACTAGACTTAGTGAAGAGTTCTCAAAAGCAAAACACCATCAATGCGTTTAAAACCATTTCCCAACAACACATTAAAATCTCATTTCAATCATCTTTTAAATATCACTTAAAACATCATTTGAACATCATGCCTTGAAAACTATGCACTTAACACTTTCAAAAACCAGCATATTAAACCATATGCAACATGTATCCTTAACCATCAGCAAATTCCATTGCTAAACCTCAATTTAAGCCTTCCCATACATAACAAAGCATATGCAAAGCTTAAAGAGTAAACATGTATAAATCACATTATACAACATAAACCATTACATGACACATCCATAATTATATTGTCTTACAAGTGATCATAACCAAGTTCATTTACCAAAATAGTTCATCGGATACATGGATTCAACAAGTGTCCTCTCAACACTTCAAGTCATCTCAACCAGAATAGCGATACAATCACAATCGCGGTACATTATCAACTGGGTACATTTACAACTCATGGGGACACTAACCCCAATCATCGATTAGATGCTTAACCCACTAACGGGAGTTTTTGGTACCATATTCATGAACAATTCAAGGTATCTTGCATCAAATATAAAACTAGAGGCATGCTTCCTAGAAACCAAGCCAAGCAAAGCACAAATCTCAAAACCGATGCAACCAACAATCCAAAATGACTTTTTATAGTGCACTATCAATCCTATGGCCCTCCAACTATATCCGATAACATTTTAAACCACATCACTTGCCAATATAATTCATTACAACCATGTACCTCACTGTTTACATATGCATCAATACAAAACCATTTTCTCAAAGCAACAAACCATGCTTTAAACACAAGTATAAATCACATACTTACATAGATCACTTACCACGTGCATCCATCATCATTTCATGATTAAAAACAATATCTTACATACTTTAAAACATGCTTAAATAGTAAGTACCATGTAATTCAAGACAAGTGCATAAAACCATTTCGTAAAAGTACAACCGAAAGAGAAAACCACTTAATACTTACTTTCAAGTTTAAACCAGCATTTCAAGCTAAGTTTAAACTCCCATGAACAACCTTTAAATCATTTCAAAGATGAAACCCGCGTTCTCACTCACCAATACGTGAAACCCTAATTCGCCGAATTCAAGCGTCCGAAGCCTCCAAAGCTTCACCGATAGCTTCCGGATCAACCTCCCCTGTTTTAACCACATAACAATAGAGGATTAATGCATCTCAATGCATTCAAACACTACAACAATATTCCTTACAAACCTCAAAAATTGTTTCACAATTACTCCACCACAACAACCAAAATCATCATCTAACTTCCTCCAAACACAACCCAACCACAAAATATCAATCTAACACTTCCATTAACATCAATCAACACTCAAAACATGATTACATCATCCTTATATCTCCAACAACTAAACAGCTAACACAACAATTCAAAAACACAAATCTAACAACCTAAATAATTAGGGATTCATGGAGTTTTAGGATTCCAATGTGAAAAACAACTTATCAACATTATAAAACATCCAATACATGTTTAAAATTAATCCTCAACACTGAAAAACAGATCCAATATGAATTTTCTTCAATTTCATCAAATAAACCCAATTAAATTAAATAAGCATCATAAAAATATAAAATTAGATTATAAATCATAAATCTAGGATCAAATACTTGGGAATATCAATAAAGACCCATTCAATAGAGGCGAAAAATGAACCTTACCTCTATTGTGTGATTTCTCCCTCAATTGATTGATTAAAACTTGAAAACACAAGATTTCAATGAGATTTTGTAAATCAAAGATGCAGAATCATTTATAAATCGATAGTTCAATAAAATAGATCTCCCACCTCTAAAATTTGATGAAAACAAGAGTGTTTGGCAGAGTAGAAGTGAAGAGAAAAGTTGAGAGAAAAGTTTACGTCAAATCTTCATAAAATCAATAACTACCATTTAATATTAAAACCCTTTTTTATTAATTAATATAACACACGTTAAAAATCCTTAATTGAGGGAAGAAACCACCAGTCGAAGTTTGGTAAAATAGCTCCTTAAAGATTCTAGGAATTTGACCCTTTTACAAACTAGTCACATTTAAAAACAGTTTTAAAAATTTACATCTTGGTCACAAACCAAAATTTCACCCTTCCAATTTCAATTTCCTCAAATTGAATATTATCTATATATTAAATAATAATTTTTAACTCACTCAAAAATATTTATTCCTGAATTTGACTCGTATCTGTAACCTGATCCACCAGACCGTCTAACTAACCCTTAAACCGCTAGGCCCAAAACCGGGGCATTACAACTCTCCCCCACTTAAGAAATTTCGTCATCAAAATTTACTTGGAGGAAACAGATGCGGAAACTGCTTCAACATGACCAATTTGCTTTCCCACCTGGCCTCCTCAACACCTCGGTGCCTCCCAAAAACAAGCTCAATCATCTTGCCACGCATGACCTTACTACTGGTATCAAGGATCTCTACCAATTCCTCATCATAAGATAAATTCAGCCTCAACTCAATATCCTCTACTGGCATACCATGCGATGGATCCGACCGATACCTCTGCAACATCGACACATGAAACACATCATGAATCCTCTCTAACTCAGGAGGTAACCTTAAACGATAAGCAACTAGACCCACACGTTCAACAATCTCATATGGTCCAATAAACCTTGGGCTAAGCTTCCTTTTCCGTCCAAAACGCATCACCTTCTTCCAAGGTGACACCTTCAAAATCACTTGATCACCAACAACATATTATATATCCTTGTGCTTCAAATCCGTGTAGGATTTCTGACAATTTGAAGCCGCTCTCAAGCGCTCACATATCAGCTTCACTTTTTCATTGGTGTCTTTCAACACATCAGGCCTCAAAACGTATTTTTCCCCAACCTCAGCCCAACACAATGGTGTACGGCACTTCCTACCATACAAAGCCTCGTACGGTGCCATCTATATACTAGCCTGCTAACGGTTATTATAAGCAAACTACACCAAAGGCAACTGTTTTTCCCATGTTCCTTGGAAATCAATGATACAACTCCTCAACATATCCTCCAAGACCTGAATCACACGCTCCGACTGACCATCCGTCTGAGGATGATATGAAGTACTAAAATTAAGCCGTGTTCCTAGAGCACAATGCAAACACTCCCAAAACCTTGTTGTAAAGCACGGATCTCTATCCGAGACTATAGATTTAGGCACTCCGTGCAAACGCTCAATCTCAGAAATATACAGATCAACCAACTTATCTAAGGTATACATCGTATGCACTGGCACAAAATGCGCACACTTTGTAAACCGATCAACAATTACCTAAATGGAATCATTTTTAGTCGGTGTCAAAGGCAATCCAGACACAAAATCTACGGTGATTCTTTCCCATTTCCATTCCGGTATCCTCAAAGGTTGTAACAACTCGGAAGGAAACTGGAGCTCAGCATTTACTTGCTGACATACCAAGCACCGGGCAACAAAATCAGCCACATATTTCTTCAAACCAACCCAATAGTACTCTTCCTTCAATTCTCGATATATCTTAGTACTACCGGGATGCATAGCAAAATGACTAGCATGCATTTTGGTCAAAATGGTATGCCTCAACTCTTCATAATCATGCACCATAATCCGACCTTTATAACACAACACCCCGCCATCATTAAAATGAAAATCCGTAGGACTTTTATCCGCGATATCCTTCACATGCGGTACCAAACTCTCATCATGCGGTTGCTTCTTTTTAATCAACTATGACAAGGCAACTCAGCCAACAACCCGCCGTCACGAGTCACACTCAACCTAGCAAACATAGCCCTCAACTCAACAATAGCTTTTCTACTCAAAGCATCGGCCACCACGTTAGCTTTACCCGGATGTTACTCTATGGTCAGATCATAATCTTTAAGCAACTCTAACCATCTTCGTTGCCTAAGATTTAACTCCTTCTGCGACATTAGATACTTCAAACTCTTGTGATCTATTATACTACACATTTCTCACCATAAAGGTAATGCCTCTAAATTTTTAAAGCAAAAACAACTGCAGGGAGTTCGAGGTAATGAGTAGGGTAATTACGCTCATGCACTTTCAACTATCTAGATGCATAGGCAACTACCTTACCCTCATGCATCAACACGCAACCGAGTCCAACATAGGACACATCACTATAGACAACAAACTCTTTCCATAATTCTGGTTAAATCAAAACCAGAGCTCTTGTTAAAGCTTCCTTTAACCTTTCAAAAGCCCGTTGCTTATCCTCCGTCCACTCAAAATGAACGTTCTTATGTAAAAACTTGGTCAAGGGAGCAGCAATACTGGAGAACCCATACACAAACCTACGGTAATAACCGCCAACCCTAGGAAACTCCAAATCTCTGTCACAAATTTAGGCGCTTTCCAACTCACCATGGCCTCAATTTTGTACGGATCAACACGAATCTCATCGGCCAACACTGCATGCCAAAGGAAAACAACCTCCCTAAGCCAGAACTAACACTTGCTTAACTTGGCATAAAGCTGATTAGCCAACGTCTGAAGTATAATCTGTAAATGCCTATCATGATCCTACTCGGTACGAGAGTACACAAGAATATCATCAATGAACACAACCAAAAACTGATCCAAAAACTCATGGAACACCCGATTCATCATGTCCATGAAATCAGTCGGTGCATTGGTCAAACCAAACGGCATCACCAAAAACTCATAATGCCCGTACCTCATACAAAAAGTTGTCTTGGGCACATTCTCATCTTTCACCTTCAACTGATAGTTACCCAGACCTCAAATCTATCTTAGAGAACACAGAAACACCCCTAAACTGATCAAACATATCATCAATCGCGGCAAAGAATACTTATTCTTTATCGTCAACTTGTTTAGTTGTCGATAATCTATACACATCAGCAACGTACCATTCTTCTTTTTCACAAACAACACCAGTGTACCCCACAGTGAAATACTTGGTTTAATAAACCCTCGATCAAGCAACTCTTGCAGTTGCATTTTTAACTCCTTCAATTCTGTTGGGGCCATGAGATACTGAGCAATTGACACTGTGCCATATCCGCATAAATCTCAATGTCAAACTCTATTTCTCGATCTGGTGGTAACCCTGTAACTCTCTCAAAAAAACATTCAGAAACACGGATACTGTATGGATATCCTGTACCCTCAACTCCTTCGAACCAGGATTCATAACATAGGCTAAGACAGCCTAACATCTAGAATCCATCATTCGTCTCACTTCTAATGCCGAAATAGCATTAGACAAGAACTTAACATTATCACTTACAACCACCACCTCAAAATTATCAAACAATTTCAGGGATATCCGTTTGGTCTCAAAATCTACCATAGCCCTATGCTCGGTCAACCAATCCATTCCCAGAATAACATCAAAACAATGGAACGACAACTCCATCAAATCCACGACAAACACATGACCTTGAACCATTAACGGACATCTACTATACAACTTCCTAACCACGACTGTCTCTCCAAGAGAACTGGTCACTCTAACACCCACATTAAGAATTTCAAAAGGTATATCAAGCAACTGTGCATGCTCACTCAAGATATATGAATAGGTAGAACCAGAATCAACCAATGAATACAACGGTAAAGACTGTAAAGTGAATGTACCTGCAACCACATTAGAGTCATTGCGACCCTCACGGTGTACATACACTCTAACTGGTCCACATCCCTCAGGCTGGATAGAAATCGTATGAGCCACAGTCCTCTGTCCACCATCTTTGTGCTGAAACTGGCCACGACCACGGCCTCTCTACGGAGCAATAACAAGTGCAGCACCCTGCCCACCTCCTGCTAACAAAGGACAATCACGTCTAAGATGGTCGCCAGACCCACAACTCCAACAACCATTAGCCACAACAGCCGCAGGTACCTGACCCTCTCTAGCCAAATGTGGGCAATCTCACCTCAGATGATCACGTGATCCGCAAGCCCAACAGGTATTATGCGGAGCTCTAACCTGGGTACTCTGCCCCTATGCTCCACGCCCAACAGCACCTCCACCGTGTCTCTGATCAGGGCGATACTTTCTGTCACGGTGTCTCTTGGCCTGACCACCGCCAAAGCTAGAATATGTTGCTCTCTTTACAGAGCTAAAGCCTTAAGACCCAGAAGCTAAACCAAGGTTCTGCTCGATATCTTTGGCTCGCATAACCAATACGTCAAAATCCGTATAATCAACAACATGTACGTCTTAACCTCCTGCACCAGCCCATAGCAAAAACGATCATATCGCCGTCGCTCGTCAATAACCAACTCAGGTGCATACCGACTTAACCTCACAAACTATACCTCATACTCAAAAACGGACATACCACCCTACACTAGATCCATAAACTCTCTCTTCCTTTCGTCTAGATACTGACCCCCAAGTACATTTTTTGAAAAGTAACACAAAATAACTCCCTGGATATATCCTCAAGTTCTATCCCAGCTGTCACGGTAGTCCACCAGCTATAAGCATCTCCCTGCAATAGGGACACAACATAACCCAACTTGCGGGCATCCGCACAATCCATCTGACCTAGTATCCTTTCTATACTAGCCAACCAATCCTTAGAAGCCTCTGGTGCTAGACCACGGAACTCAACTCCGCCCAAACTATGAAAATGCTCTAACGACAAACCCGTCTGCCCAACCACTAGTGCCAGCACATGAACACCCACAACTGCTGCCTAAAAAGCACCAGTCATGGCCTGAATCAACGGTGCCATGTCACTCATCCCTGGCCCAACTGGCACATGTGGTACTTGCTCCACCTTCATAGGTGGATTAGGTGGAGGTAGCGGCAACCCTTCAGGAGGTATGACAACCTCCTCATTTCCCTGCCCAACACAGCAGTAATCATACCAGATCGCAACTCTCTCCTCGATCTTATCGTGCTAAAAATATATCTAAGGCATGATATTTTACCAAAACAAAATAATCAGGCCAGCTTAAAAGCATGGATCCAAGACTTTCATTTCAAAACCAAAATATTTCATACTATAATAATAAGGAAATGAGTTTCCCAAACTTCCCCCAACATAGCATCAAGCAATCAACATGCATATTACAATCACCGTCCATAACAAATAACAGATTACAACTCACAACAACATTACAATAAACATACCTACTCCCAATTATCGCAAACTTAGCTCTGATACCACCAAATATAACCCCCTCGACCCGGCCTAGTCGTAAGATCGAACTGAGCGAGCTACATTAGGTTTACCGAGGTAAACCATGAAGAAGAAACTCGAAACTTGTCCATTTTTTCTTTTATCTTGTCTAGATGCAAATTATTATCCTATGTGTTCATATTAACCGCCAATGAAAACTCAACTCAATCGGCATCGAATCGATATCCAATTGGGTACAATTGCAATTTATGAACCAAATAGCAATTCCAGAAAACTTCAAGGACTTAACCTCTTTTTATGTTACCAACGTTTAATTAGTCTGGTTTCATGCATACGTGTCGAAACTTAGTTCAAAATGATCATCCATACTCATTCAATTGCATCCAAAGTATTAAGGGACTGAAACGTAAGAAAATAGAACTTCAGAAAATCCAAATAACTGAAATAACTGCTAGTCGTATCAGTATACTAAGGTGATGTATCGATACACTTTGCCCGATTAAAAATCCCCAATTCTAGTAGCTCAAAACCGTATCGGTACGCTTACGCGTACCGATACGCCCTGCCCAAAAACGTCATCCCATATCAAAATAATCCCTCGCGTACCGAAATGCTGGCCACAATTGGCCTAAGCCCGTATCGAAACGCTTACCCGCATACGAGAACACGCGTACCGATATGTCTGGACCTAAAATGTCCTATTTTGCTGGTTTAACATGCTTTTGAAGATACCAAAACACCTTAACATTCTTCTAACATGTATCCAACACACCCAAGGGTCAAACCTCAGCTAGACAACACAGATTCATCAACAATTCATGGCATCTTGCATCAAATATAAAACTACAAGCATGCTTCCTAAAAACCAAGCCAAGCAAAGCACAAATCTCAAAACCAATGCAACCAACAATCCAAAATTACCAATTACAAACCAAGAGCAGTAAAACAACTCAAACAGGGAGTTTAACAAATCATCTCCCAATACAACAATAGAAGCCTCATTGCCCTTATTACTTATAGTCTAATTCGAAACATACTTTTAGTACCAAGTCTTTAGCAATCCCTTGCTTTCCCGCTGCCTTCAAATCTTTAATTCTCTGCATTGATGGATAAAGAGAGCGTAAGCACACTAGGCTTAGTGAGGAGTGCTCAAAAGCAAAACACCATCAATGTATTTAAAACCATTTCCCAACAACACATTGAAATCTCATTTCAATCATCTTTTAAACATCACTTATCATTTGAACATCATGTCTTGAAAACCATACACTTAACACTTTCAAAAACCATCATATTAAACCATATGCAACATGTATCATTAACCAGTAGCAAATTCCATTGCTAACCCTCAATTTGAGCATTCTCATGCATAACAAACCATATGCAAAGTTTAAAGAGTAAACATGTATAAATCACATTATATAACATAAACCATTACATGACACATCCATAATTATATTGACTTACAAGTGATCATAACAAGTTTCTTTACCAAAATAGTTCATCAGATGCACGGATTCAACAGGTGTCATCTCAACACTTCAAGTCATCTCAACCGGAATAGCGATACAATCACAATCGTGGTACATTATCAACCAGGTACAATTACAACTGACGGGGACACTAACCCCAATTATCGGTTAGATGCTTAACCCACTAACAGGAGTTTTTGGTACCATATAACCCATCAACCGTTAGGGTACATGGATGGAGTATTCGGTACACCGTACAAAACTCCTCGACATCCAAGGCGACTTTTTATAGTGCACTATCAATCTTATGGCCAGCCAACTATTCCGATAACATTTTAAACCATATCACTTGCCAATATAATTCATTACAACCATGTACCTCACTGTTTACATATGCATCAATACAAAACCTTTTCCTCAAAGCAACAAACCATGCTTTAAACACAAGTATAAATCACATATTTACTTGGATCACTTACCACGTACATCCATCATCATTTCATGATTAAAAGCAGTATCTCACATACTTTAAAACATGCTTAAACAGTAGGTACCATGTAATTCAAAACAAGTGCATAAAACTATTTCGTAAAAGTACGACCGAGAGTATACTTACTTTCGAGTTTAAACCAGCGTTTCAAGCTAAGTTTAAACTCCCATAAACCACCTTTAAATTATTTCAAAGCTGAAACCCACGTTCTCACTCATCGATATGCGAAACCACAATTCGCCGACGCAAATTCAAGCGTTCGAAGCCTCCAAAGCTTCACTGATAGCTTCCGGCCCAGCCTCCCGTGTTTTAACCAGATAACAACAGAAGATTAATGCATCTGAATGCATCCAAACACTGCAACAACATTCCTTACAAACCTCAACAATTCTTTCACAATTACTCCACCACAACAACCGAAATCGTCATCTAACTCCTTCCAAACACAACTCAGCCACAAACTATTAATCTAACACTTCCGTTAACATCAATCAACACTCAAAACAAGATCACATCATCCTTATATCTCCAGCAACTAAATAGCCAACACAACACTTCAAAAAACACAAATCTAACAACCTAAATAATTAGGGATTCATGGAGTTTTGGGATTTCAATGTTAAAAACAACTTATCAACATTATAAAACATCTAATACATGTGTAAAATCAATCATCAACGCTAAAAAATAGATCCAATACGAATCTTCTTCAATTTCATCAAATAAACCCAATTAAATCAAATAATCATCATAAAAACATAAAATTAGATTATAAATCCTAAATCCAAGATTAAGTACTTGAGAATATCAATAAAGAACCATTCAATAGAGGAGAAAAATGAACCTTACCTCTATTGTGTGATTTTCCCCCTCGATTGATTGATTAAAGCTTGAAAAAACACAAGATTTCAATGAGATTTTGTAAATCAAAGATGAAGAATCATTTATAAATCAAGAGTTCAAGAAAATAGATCTCTCACCTCTGAAATTTGATGAAAACAAGAGTGTTTGACAGAGTAGAAGTGAAGAGAAAAGTTTACGTCAAATCTTTATAAAATCAATAACTACATTTTAATATGAAAACTCCTTTTTATTAATTAATAAAGCACATGTTGAAAATCCTTAATTGAGGGAATAAACCGCCAAAGTTTGATAAAATAATTCTTTAAGGATTCTAAGAATTTGATCATTTTACAAACTAGTCACCATTCAAAAATAGTTTTAAAAATTTACATTTTGGTCACCAACCAAAATGTCACCCTTCCAATTTCAATTTCCTCAAATTGATTTCACCGATATTATCTATACATTAAATAATAATTTTTAATAATTTTACATATTTTTAACTTACTCAAAAATATTTATTCCCGAATTTAACTCGAATCTCTAACTCGATCCCCAGGCCGTCTAATTAACCCTTAAACCGCTAGGCCAGATTCAAGGTGTTGCAACCAAAAATTAGAAAAATGAAAGAAGAAAAAAATTCACTGTCGACCATGACGGTTTCTGGTGACCCAGGCCTCTGACAGACGATCCGGACGATGGAAAGGGTTGTCTTAATGAGGAGAGCCACATACCTTAGAACCGTGGTGATCCAACGGTCAAATTCTTAGATCGACGTTAGAGAAGTTCGAAGCACTTAAGGGATTTTCTAATGATCAGAGTGTTTGATCAACGATCCCAACGGTGGAGGGGTTCTCATTACTGAGGAGAACAACATATAATGGAACCAAGTTGATTTGATGGCTGGTTTCCCAGATTGGCGGCAAGGAAAGCTCTGCAGACTCAAACTATTCTTGTTTGTTTGAGGACTCTTTTTGGAGAAACTGAGCTGATAGAAGGGAAAAGATAAGCG
The DNA here is from genome assembly GCA_019671005.1 of Hibiscus mutabilis. Lineage (NCBI taxonomy): Eukaryota > Viridiplantae > Streptophyta > Magnoliopsida > Malvales > Malvaceae > Hibiscus > Hibiscus mutabilis. Next base: position 12,636,368 of record CM033754.1, read on the forward strand.
AGGGCTTTACGGAAGTGGCTTCAGCTCGTCAAAATGATCACTGAAATAGTGGTAGCGTCGGTATAGAGGCAACGACAGCTAAAAAAGAGGTTTTTCTTTTTGAAGCTTGCAAAGAAAAAAGGAAAAAGTGAGATCTGATATCCCTGGCTTAGCTCGAACCGAGCAGTTTGCCCCTAATGGACTTGACCGGCGCCAAAATCGGATCATTTGAGAAAGACCAGGCTTCAAAACTGATCTACACGCTAAGCCCAAAACCAGGATTGGGTCCGTTGAAATTAAGTCCAATATCCTGGACTTTGGGTATGCTCTTTTAAATTTATGTGTATTATTTTTTTATTCGATCAATGGAGCATGTTTTTTATATTGTTATTATTATTATTATTATATTGTATGTTAGTAACTATATGATATGTATTAGTTCATAATATATGTACATATTAGCACTTTATATTATAGTATTATATGATTACCTGTTTCTTTGTTCCTATATTTATATATATATTATTGGGTTATGTTATTGCCTACATATTTAACTTTGTTTATATATATTATGCATGTAATATATTATATACTAGAGTTATCTATCTTTGTATTCTATATGTATATGTAATATATGTTACATATTGTATATATACGCACATATGTCTTGCTCTATTATATCTATATGGTTGGTTTTTATTCATGCCTTTATTTATGTTCATATTTATTATTTATTCATGCATTTAATATGTAGCACTTAGATTTAGGTATCATGTTGAGAGTGTCGTTTAGGGTCTCCGGACGTCATCTTCTTTTGATACCGTAAATTATGAGATTTTATATTCATACATTATCATACATGCATACATTTTAGGGATTAGATATTAAATTAAATCGAATTTTAAATTTTCTTTGGAATTACGATACGAACCCTTTAGGTGCCGATATTCGGGCATGGTGGGGGTGCAAAACCTTCCCCACTCGTAACCAACTCCCAAATCCAATTAATCTCTGGTTTTGTTTTTTGTGTCCGGCCTACCTTATCCAAGTGACCGGTGGTGACTCCAAATTTTATTTTAAAATATGAGTTTTTTCAAGAATTCTCTCGTATGCCAAATTTCTAATTAAAAACGGGTTTTCTGAATGAGCCCATATTTTTAGTTGCTTCAAAAAAGACAAAATTTCTCTTCATATTTGCTTTCTATTTCAGCTTTCATCTTTTCCACCAAGTCAAGACTCGACCCTTCTTCCTCATATCCTACTTCCAGATCAGTTGGTCGTTTGGTGGCCACCCCTTCCTGATGGCTAACAAATGCCCCAATGGTGTTGATGTACGCCATTCTTTTGAGAATTGACGTCTCTGATTAAACCATGATGTGAGATACAGTACCTTCTGGCTTTTCTACTGTGTTATCTTTTTCCTTTCCAAGCAAAGTAGATATCTGGGGCCAAAATTATAGCTTGCGACTGGGCTATCTGTTCATTGATGCTTTGCTCAGCTTTATCAAAATGGTTTTCCAAGTTCTTTTGTCCTTGGTCCAAGTCACCCACTCGGTCTGCCATTTTTTTGCTTACAAACGGGTACCGTATTGATGTGGAATAATTGTAATTTGAGATTAAACTTTCTGCCACGATATTTCCATAATTGATTCAATTATCCTTAATAATGTATGCAAATTATAATGTACAACTAAATAGTTAAATGCCATGTCAAAATGAATGCAAATGAAGTGTTGATTCACAAGTAGTCCTTAGAAAGACTTTCATTAGATGCAGAAGTCTGGTTACAAAAAGCAAAGATAACGTGTTTACAGATAGCTTATAGTTTCTATCCCTAAGACTTCGACTTCTTGAAGTAGAGTATACACTCGGAACCCTAGCTAGATTCTAGAATGACGCGTGCACGTAACTCATATGCTTCCCTGGCCAAGCCTTGGATGTGTCGGGCTACCCTTTGCGCTTGCACCATAACATCCTCCACAGCTTTATGGTGGTCGCAAATAAGCTGAATGACCTGTTGCAGTCTGTATACTACTTGGCGGTTATCTTCAAAAGATACAAGTCTCTCATTGCAATCGCGAAGAGCGTCCTCGAGTTCAATTACCTTGGCCTTTAGCAACTCATTTTCTTCTCGTGCAAGGCTTAGGGCAGCAACGTTTTTTTGGTTGTGGTATTCTTGTAGAAGTCCTTCTAACTGCGAGATTTGGGCTTCAAGTTCCTCGTTCTTAGCTTTTAGCCCTTGGTTTTGAGCTTTACTGGTGGCTAATTATTGCGCAACAATTTCCAACTCTTTCTCCTTTCTATTTACCTATTTCTGACCAGCTTCATATCTTCGAGCATAGTTATCTGCCCTATTTATTTCTTTTAGCAGCTTAGTGGAAAATTCCTTGGCGGTGGTGCCCAAACCATTTATCTATAGGTTTTGCTTCAGCTCTAGCCAATCTTTCCTCAAGTCTTCATGATCATCTTCGAGGACTTTCTTCTGTTTCAGGGTGTCTTTCTCTTGCTGCTTGTATTTTTCCATATCTATAGAGGTTAGATAATCTGCTGTATCTAGGTCGTGATGTGCTTTTCCAAGGCTCGTACTTCGTTCTGATAGGCCCTTTTAACCTTTCCCAAGTCTGAGAGAGCGTCTTCTATATGTTCTTTCAAGGGTTGGGCGCTTCTTTGCTTTGCAGAAAGGATGACATCATTGATCCGGCTGAGTCTCCACTATTCGTATCATGGGGTGAAAGGTGAATCATCTTTGTAAATCTGGCCATATACATACGCTTTCAAGAACGAATCATATTCTGGATCTTCGTTTTGTAGCCATCACCCTTATGTTCAAAACTGGATACACTTAAACCTTGAGTGGCGGGAATGAATTGCATCGAGCCATATTGGCGTGACACAAGCAAAGGGCAATATCCAATTCCTCCCACAACTCCGGGCAGAGATACCCAATCAAATTCTCCGTAATGGTAGAGAAATTTACTCAAAATTAGCCATGGTACCTTTCATCTAATAGTGTCATCTCAGAGGTCTTGGAAAACTTGCCTTCCATTGGTTTTCAGTCATGGTCTCAGCCTGATATTCCTCCAAAAAGGTTTTTACAGGAGAGAAGGTGGTGAGATACATCCGATGAGAATATTTCAAGTCCCATAAATGACTTCGGATCCAGATCTTCAGTAGCGGCACGCATCCTAAGAATCTACCCTTTCCCATTTTTCTACACATATTCAGCGATTGAAAGGACTCTACTAAAATGGTCGGTGCTGGATTGATCCCCTTTTTAAGCTTATCAAACAAATCTGTCGTGGCATAGCCTATGTATCCCAAGACTTTCAGAAAGATAACCATCCCGTAAATACCGAAAGAAAACATGTACCTTTTTTATAGATCAAGATACTAGTGAATTAAGTCTCGAATATGTGCCCAAGCCATGGAGTCGGTCTTTCCTTTCCTCGTGATCTTCCCCTGAAACCATTCATTGCTCATCTCGGTGATATTAATCAAATTTTCTAGGAAGGCTGGTGGATCCTTGGGTTTGATGTAGACTTTCCCTTCTTTGATCCCCGAACAACGGAGTAGAGCAGTATATTCTTCGATGGTTGGGGTCATAACTACCTTCTCGAAAGTGAAACAATTGTAGCCTGGATTCCATAATTGTGTTAAGGCTCTGAACAAGTGCATATCAGTCAAAACGTCTAATAGGAAGGCTATATCGCCAAACTCCCCTTGAAAGGCCTATTTCATACTCGAATCCCAGCTTTACCATATCTTTCTCAGCTCATAAAGGTTATTTTGCTTGGAAACTATCAGAGTGGGCCCAATAATTTCTTATACATGTTCCGCTATCAGGCTGTCTCTTTTTTTCGATCTGTATACGCTCAGACCATCCCAGACTATAGCATTATCATTTTTGACATTACAGAACCCCCTTCCATACTTGAACGCCTTTTAAAATAGACTCCTCTTGAATTAACACCTATGTATGATATGATATGTAATGCAAATGCATAAGAGAAAAAAATAAATAGAGAAAACGAGTCTGTACGATAGAATAATGAGATAAACAAAAATGAATTTAAATACTCAATAATAAATAAAGTAATCAATAAAATATACAAAAATGAATAATAAAAAACAAAGCAAAACCTAAAAAGGGGTTATTCCTAAACGGGCAAAGTACCGGCGTGATCAAAGGGTGGACACTACGGTTCATTATATGTGGTTTGGAGCTAAAGTAAAGGGTACACGAACTGTCGCTAGGACATCGATTCGGGGAAATACGATCCTTATACCATTCAGGGGTGAAAACCCCACGAAATATAAGGACCAGACTACGGGAGCACATTACAACACTATACGGAGGTGAAAACTCCACAAAACGAAGTAATCTCTTCCACCTAAGGGTTCTAAAATTAATATATGATGATAGTTTATATCAAACAAAATCAAACGAAATTTGGAAATTAAAAATTAAATTAAATTGAATTTAAATTTTTCTTAATAATTATAATGTTAACCCAACTAAGGCCCAACTCCTCTTTTTTTAAAAAGTATGTCCCCAACGGATTCACCAAGCTATAGCGACCTTTGGGTCTGGGCTTCTTCGAGAAACCTGCTTTTGGATGAAAAGCCTCGTGTTTTTAATTATAAAAGAAATGGAGTGCCACCGGCCACTTGGATAAGGTAGACCAGACACTGAAAAGGTAAACCAAAGATGGGTTCGAGAGTTGGTTACGAGTGGGGAAGGTTTCGCACCCCCACCAGACCCAAAATTGGTACCTAAAGGTTTAGGTACGCATTATTTTATTAAGGAAAATAAAAATTTGATTTAATTTAATAATTAATTCCCAAAATGCATGTATGCATGATAATTCAAAATCTGCCTTGATATTCACGACGTTCAAAAAAGATGACACTCGGAGACCGGAATGACACTCTCAATAGAAACACATGAACAATAAGGCCTAAAATTACATGCAATAGTTATATGCATGAACAAATAAATAACCCTGCGAGAATAAATGGACAATATAAATATTAGATAATTAAATATATACGATAGTTCAAAATTTTCCTTGATATCCACGACATTCAGAGGAGATGACACCTGGAGACCGGGATGACACTCCCAATAGAAATACCGGAACAATAAGGCTAGATACTACATACGATATTTATATGAAATATTAAATAATATAAAGTTAATATAAATATAGGGTAATAAAATCTAAACAAATGAAAATACTATATAATATACAATATATATTTACATATAAATATTAATTATAAATATATAAATAATATTATATACTTATATTATATTTATATAAATGTACATCATATACATATTATAGAAATACTATATAACATGAATATTATAATATATACATATTATAAGTATACCATATATTACGCATATCACATAAATATATATATATATATACATTATACATATTATATACATATACATAATAATATACTATACATATTATATATATTACACATATTATATATTAACATAATGAATGAACAAATGAAATAAGAATAAAAATGCATCGAATATAATAAAGAAAACATAAATAAAGGATTGAAATAAAAGAAAATAAAAAAACCAGTGCAAAGATGGAATTATAATTAAGTTCGGGGGTGAAATTTAAATATTCACAAAGAACGAGGATCGGTTACATAATTATTCCACTGAGTTAGGACTTAAATTAATGGTTTCGGGAAGTTTGGAGGGCCAGAAGTGTAAATATCCCATTTAATATTAATTTAATATAATTTTAGGACCAGATTGTAAAACATTTAAAACTAATAGGGAATGTGGAAGTAATTTTACAATGCATAAGACCCTTTCTGTAATTAATTTTAAGGCAGAGGGACTAATAATGTGATTTACCCATTTCAAATCTGATTTAATTAAGATTGGTGACTAAATTAAAAACCGATTTAAACTTACAAGGACCTCTGGAAGAATTAACCCATGCGAAAAGACTAAAAAACAATTTACCCATTCTTTTATGCGTGGACCCTTCACCCGAGTTGGGTTATGCCCTGAATATTGCTTAAAACGACGCCGTTTGGGCCATAATTCGGACTCCCAAAACGGCGTCGTTTGATAGCCCTATATATGTGTTTTAATTCCAAAAAAAATCATTTTATTCTGTTTAAATAAAAATAACCCCAAAACTTTCTATATTCGTGCTTGGCCAGTCCAGGTGTCAGCAAGCCGTCCGCCGCGAGCCGCCACGGTCGGTTGGCAGAGCGCTGCCACCACCTACGATCGGAGCTACTCAAAATCGTCCCCAAGGTACTTTTTTACTCCTGAGCTTATATTTTAGGCTAGTTTCTTTAAAATCCTTTCTAATATTTGTAGATCTAAGATTAATCGAATATAATTTTTATTTTTTAAAAAGGATGATTTTACCTTTCCTTTTGCTTGGTTGAAACTCTGGAGGGGATGTTTTCTTGAAACTCCCTTTCTATTTCGATTTTTTATATATGTATCCAAAAAATTTTGTGCTTCGAATTTGTGTCTTTATTTCAGTCTACTATCCAACATTACAAAAGGGGGTCCAGGTTCTTTAAATACCCAAAGAAATGTAAGCAAGTTGCCCCCTTTTTCATTTATTTGATATTACAAGTTCATTTTTTTCTAGATAATAATACTTTGCTTTTCTGTTTTGCAGGTCTGAATTTTGACGCAAGTTAGGCGGTGGAGCAGGCAGTGTCAGGTGCGTGTAGAGTGCGACAGAGGCGCGCGTGCATCGCACGGCCATAGACGGCTGAGTGGTCACTTTTGGGGGCGACTGAGCATAGGTTTTAGGGTTAAGTTTTTTTATTTAATGTAACTTGGTTTGGGTAAAAAAATGGGTCGGTTGGGTTAGTTTGTAATGGGTATTGGTAAGGTTAATGGGCTAGTTGGGTTTTGGGTCTGGGTTTGGTTTAATTTGTGAAGGTTGGGTTTATAATAATAAAATAAAAAGGGTTGAGCCTAATAAAGGTTGGGCCCGGACCAAATGGGTTACAACAATATTTTTTTCATATTCTTTTTCTAAGTGTAATACTATTTAATAAACCAAATATCTCCTACACTTATAAAATATATTTATAATTTTATGTTTAAAGAAGATTTTTTGAGAATAAAGTATCGATGAAAGTACAAATAAGTTAAAGATCTGATGGCAGTATAAAGGAGTCAAGGAATTGATGGGTAAAAAGAATTTAAAAAAAATGTAATTGGAGGACCATTTTGTCACGTCATTCACTTAACGACAATTAAAGGCTCAATGACCATTTTGTAATAAAAACTAAAGTTTAATGCCTATTATGTAACTTTTGAAAGTTTGGTGACCATTAGTGTACTTTACCCTTGAATAAAACACAAAGTTGAGAGTTTAAACTGAAAAATAATAAATTTATTGTTTAAAATAAGAATTGAATTTACATAGATATTCTATATTAGTAGTGGAGCATGTGGTTCAAACTTGATAAAAATAAACTTAAAACGATAAAAAGAATTGAAGAAATGAGAAAATTATACAGAGTTGAAGGACTGAATTAAAAGAAAAACTTTATTTTCAAAAGAAAGAATTGAAGCTATATATATACTTGTTTAAGAGCATGTGGTTCAATTTGGTAAAAAAGGGACTTAAAATGAATGAAGAATTGACGAAATAAGAAAATCATAGACTAAATAAAAAATAGTAGAATTCAATTGTTCGACTTTTCGAGTTGGAAAAATCCCAAATCAATTTGAACTTCAGAACCGATTTGTTAGTTCGAGTTGAATCAAAAACTTAAAATTTGAAGAAAAAATATTTTTCACTCTAGACGAATTTAACTCACCCCTTACGTAGTAAGCGGAGGTGTATCTTTGTGGGGACTAGGGGTGGCAATGCCCCCTAAATGTTGAGAAATTGGAATTTGGCCCCTAAATTTGTAAAAAAATTAATTTGACCCCCACACGATTTTTAAAAATTCATATGAAGTTTAAATTTTTTTGAATATTTTTAATTAAATCTCATCTCATAATTTTTAAAAGTTCTTATTAAATTTCTCAAAATTATTAAAAAAATTAGTTAAACTCTCAAAATTTATGGAATTTTTAATTTAAGCCTTTAATTTTTTAAAATAAAAATTAAATTGACCCCCTCAAATTCTTACCTCAAGTTTCGCCGGTAGTAAGCAACATGCAGGCAGACACAATTTATGTTTAAGTAGATGGCTTGGGTGAAGTTAGGGAAAAAAAATTCTAACTTGAAAAGAAAGAAGGGTTGAGGTTGAAGCAAATCAAGTGGGGAAATCTTTTAAAGCCTTTTTAGACAAATTTTCAAATAAGTTATGATAAATTTTGTATATTATTTTATTTAAATTGTTAAATATTTTTCTGTGGTTGCCCTTTTGGTTTTCAGGGCTTTGCCTGACTAATTTGGATTGACTCACGTCGCACACCTAGCTTTGGTAGGTGAGTCTCCCAGCGGAGACTGTTAAATATTTTTAAGATTTTATATTATATTTGTTTTTATTTGTTATAGTTGGTTGTATATTTTCAGGAATTATTTTGTATTTTCAGTCAAATATTTGTTTAAGTTAGTTGGTTACATAAAAAAGAATATTTAAAATATTTAAAATGTATAAAGTATACATCTTTTGGGATTAAAAAAATGAAAATATTAAGAGCAAAAGGTGACTAAAATGCATATAAATAATCAGAGATAAAAAAATTACTATCAAAGTACAGAGTTGAAAAGTGTAACTATTAATTTTTGTTAAATGTTAGAGGAAAAAAGCCGATGTTTAACAATATTATTATTATTATTATTATTAATTTTATTTAGTAGTGTTATTATAAGTGGTAGTTAATATTATTATTTTTAATAATGTTAGTATATGTTATTATATTTAAAAAACAGAATAATAACAACAAAAACAATAATAAATTTGAAGGTAACTACACAAGAGATCACTCTGTTGAGATATTGATTTTGATATAACTTAAATGAAAAATGTTTTTAGACTTAAATTAATTTTTAAAAATATTTTAAAAGTCCATTAACTTGGAAAATATCTTTGAAAGTTTTTAAAGTGTTTTTGACATGCTTAAATGCTTTCAAAATAGCCCAAGTGTCAAAAACATGATGTGAGTACCGATACGATCTTCCTCGTATCGATACCCAATAGTTTGTATCGGTATGATTGTACGTGTACCGATACGCCCTTTGGTTCCCTAAGATTTTCCAAATTTCTAGTCGTCAACCTTCGTACCGATACGGCCAAGCTCGTACCGATACGCAAAGGCCCGTACCGAATTTTATTTGAATTATTTTTAGTCGAGTTTATAAAATTCTAGTTGAATAAAGTTTCTCTTCAAATTTAATTATAATAATTTATTATATTATGATAGAAATTGGTTTCAATTTAAACAACTTTCTCTAATTATATAAGATATGTATATATATTTTTTCATATTCGTTTTCTAAGTGTAATACTATTTAATAAACCAAATATCTTCTAAACTTATAAAATATATTTATAATTTTATGTTTAAAGAAGAGTTTCTGAGGATAAAGTATCGATGAAAGTATAAATGATTCAAAGATTTGGTGGCGGTATAAAGGAGTCAAGGAATTGATGGGTAAAAAGAATTTACAAAAAAATGCAATTGAAGGGCCAAATTAAATAAAACACAAAGTTGAGAGATTAAATTGAAAAATAATAAATTTATTGTTAAAATAAGAATTGAATTTACATACATATTCTATAGTAGTAGAGCATGTTGTTCAAATTTGATAAAAATAAACTTAAAAATATTTTAAAGATTTTATATTATATTTATTTTTACTTGTTATAGTTGGTTGTATATTTTCAGGAATTATTTTGTATTTTCAGTCAAATATTTATTTAAGTTAGTTGGTTACATAAAAAAAATATTTAAAGTATTTAAAATGTATAAAGTATACATCATTTGGGATAAAAAATGAAAATATTAAGAGCAAAAGGTGACTAAAATGCATATAGATAATCAGAGATAAAAAGAAATATTATCAAAGTAAAGAGTCGAAAAGTGTAATTATTAATTTTTGTTAAATGTTAGAAGGAAAAAAAGTTAATGTTTAACAATATTATTATTAGAAAAATTCTACAACACGCATCGAACACTGCTGAACACCACTAACGCTGAACATCATTAAATTGATTAATAAACATTAAAAATCTCAAGGACTCAACATACAATTAATAATTATTTAAAATAAAATTTTCATTAAATTATTTTTCCTATATATTCTATTTTTTAATCTTTATTTTTTAATAATTGGATCGAATACCAACCCATAAATTAAAAAACCCTAAATCTTTTTTCTTTTCCATTCCAGCCGCCGTCGCCGTTAGCCACCGTCCGCCGACGAGATTGTCACTGCCGCGCCTCCATCCCTGTTGCAGCTTGGCCGCCGTTCCCCTCTGTTTGCGCAGCAAATCCGGTAAGAGTTTGGGAATTAGGAATTTAATTTGAAAATTGACTGTACATGATTCATAGCATAAGTTTCTTGAAGGGTTTCTCTAATGTAGCTGAGGAGTTGGACCTCAAAGTTGGCTTAAAGCACAAGAAAATAAATATTTCCAATCCTCGAGTAAGTCGATATATGCATGTTCAGTTTTTAACCTTCTTTGTACCCATTTTCTGAATTTAAGAACTTATTTTATTATCAGTTTCATCTATGAGGAACCTATGAAAATTTAAGTTGATGTCTATGAATGAATTTGTTTTTGTGGTTATTCAAAATAATATTTGTGTTGTTTCGTCAGTCATCCCTTTGCCTTTTAAAATCCTGTGACCTATTGTGAACAGAACAGTTTTTGCTAAACAATGGTTAACTTGAAGTAAATGTGTTAAATATGTTCTTTTTTCCTTATAACATCAGACTTCACAACATGACACACATGAAGGTGCACGATAGATATTTATGAGAACATTCTGCGGATAGATATAAGAATGCTCTATGTGCTTGCCTTTATGCTATTTATGATAGGCAATAAAGCAATTGAGGTGTTGTAGGTAGCTTGGGAGCATGAACAGTTCTCAAGGATGAGAGTCACTGCTCTCTTTCTGGGCTTTCTGTTGCACCACAACTCTTCGAAAGAACCGGTGGTCTGTTTGATGGCAGGTCATATTTTCAAACCTAAGCCATTATTTATCTTATTGCCCCCATATGTTTGTGTCTTTGTGTTTGTAACTAATTATTGAGAGCACGATTTTTTTTTTCAGACAAAATGTGAATAAAACTATAATATTTAGAGGTGTGAAGTCAGTTGCTGAAAGTCTTGCGGTAAGATCAAATGACCCGCGAGTATATTTTAGTCATAGAATAAATTAATTACAATTATCTCGGTAGGAAAATGATACGTATTTTGTATATGTTTATTATTGTTGAGATTTAATCTTTTAGACATTAGAACGAAGGCCCAAATATGCTATTGTAAGATATTTGAATTGGGGGATGCTCCCGTGTAGAGAACCTGACCAACTAGTCAGGAAGGTGCAAACTAGTTAGGAAGCTGTTTATTGGTGGTGGTTCTTTTGTTATTTCATATGTATGGAAAGAGTATGTAGATAGTTGTTCATTTGTGTCTAAAGACATTAAGGTTTTATCATTGCTTGGCATGTATGTGGACCTTTAGTTTAAAATTGTCTTCCCTTTTTTTACAAAGGCATATCTATGGTCACCAAGGAAAAGATGTCTAAATTTTTGTAGATGAGAGTAGTTTGGCTGTCAATCCATACGATTTTTGTTGGATCTTTTATCACAAACACCTCGAGTAGCTCCATTTCTTTCAAAGAATGACCTTTTGTCATGACATTGAAAAAGGTTTATGTTCTAATCCTTTTTCTTGTTTCTTTCTAGAAGATTAATGTGTACTTTTAAGAATTGTATAAATTTTCCTTGGAGTTGAATTTAGGTTAAAAGAATCAAAAGGAACGAAAAATAAATATATGATAATCTAAAACAGGGATTGACAAATGTTTTTGATAATATATACCCTTGCTTTATGAAGAAAAGTTGCATGTACCATTAATCATAAGCAAAAGTAAAGAAAAAGTATTTGTACTTCAAAACTTTTACTCTTGTCTACCAGTTTGATGAACTTTCATGTATCATTTTTGGCAAATATAATTGAGCAAGTGTTTGAATAGGAATTTAGGGTGAATGGTGAAAACACCGGAACGACTTGTGCTTTTTATTGCTTTCAGTTCTGACTGCGTTTTTGTATTGTTCAATGGCAGAAATTGGCTGATCATGTTGATGAAGTGAATGTGCAATATGAGAATCTTCAAGGGATATTTACTTTCTACGATGCAGCTAGCACTAGGCTAAACATATATCAGGTAATTTACTACAGTTGCTAACAATCAGTGAATATTTCATTTTTTTTCTTAGCTGTGCATCTCTCTCTATTGGTTTATTCAACTCTTTTTTATTTTAATTTTTGGGGGGAGATTAATACATTAGACCACTGACAGATTGATTGAGACTGCATAGAGATATAAACTGGAGTTCTTTTTATCTCTACCTGTTCTTTACTATTGCCGACAATGACTGGTTTAAATGTAGTGTCACAGGTTGCTAGCGTAACATTTAACTTGCTGTTACTCCTAGTTCTGGGATCGTATCTGATAGTGCTCTTCTGTTTTCTTGTCATCACAACTAGGATAAACTCTTCACTATTAAAAAAATCTTCAACATTTACGGTATTTTTATGTATTCACCTCTTTTACTTCTTGTTTTAGAGCCCCCTCCCCAATAAAAAAATTAAAATTAAATGCTGATCTGATCACAATGCTTTTCTACAGGGTGTTGATGATCTAATCAGTTTATTTCGCCGATCCTCTTCTCGAAAGGTAAAAACTGCTTGATTGCTGAAGTAGCATTATACGTAGAAATGCACGGTATGAATGGGTTTCTGATATAGCATATTGAGATTCATGGGGTTCTCAAGTTGTTACTCACTACTGATTTTACTATCTTGAGGGATGCTTTTAAATGTTGCTCCAGAATAGATGGCAAATTTATTTATTTTTAAATGTAAACAAATAATAAGCAAGAAATTTTGGTCGGATATAGTTGGTACTGTATTCAATATTTAGCTGACTAATGTTTCTGAGAATAATAAGTAGGGGTTCTGCATAAATGGTGCAGAAATATTAGCATGGTGAAGATATTTGTTGTCGTGATTTTGATGACGGGGTTTGGATTTCGATGATGGCGCGCAATTTCATCATTTAAACATACATATTAACATGTCCACATTTTCTTTTTCTGGGGATTTAGGGTTTGAACTTGAAACGTGAGATGCGATGCTGAAGTAGGAATGAAAAAATGGGTGGAATTAATAGGGACCAAAAGAAACCAACAACCATGTCCATTTATATAAAGTTGCTTAATCAAATGAATTTGACACTTCGATATATAAATTCATTTAATGTATGAAGTAGAAATAGATTTTTTATTATGTAAATTACGCTGTCTTTTAATTATTGATAAGGTTACAAGTGAGTCATTTTATTTTAAAAAATTACAAATGAGATTCAATTTATTAATAGTAACAAACATGTTATTCTTCCGTTAAAAACAAAGTGGATATTAATTTGTGTTATAATTAGGTTAGGTTATTTATCGACTGTAGTGATTTGTTATAAATGATTAATTGATCAACTCATTTGTAATCTTACAAAAAAATTAATTGACATACGACGTTATTTACCTTTTTTATTTTGAATTATAATTTGAAATTAAATTTTTTACTGTGTTGAGTTGAAGAAATTATTAGATGGACACGACTCTCCACGTTATTTATGGTCCATCAATAATATTTATTCATTTCAGTGTAACTTCCAAATAACTACCCACTCTTTAGTTATATGTAGGAAAGAGGTAAAGATTCACCGTATAAAAAATGACATCAAAATATTATTGGACGAGACCAAAAAACTTCCAAATTTTTCGTTAAGTTGAGTTCAACTACACTCGGTGAGGAAGTACACCCCCAACAATATTCTTACCATACAAGTACGAAAAATAAAAATGAAGTATCGGGAAAAAGTACATGCAAGTTGGTTGGATACTAAAATAATCTTTCTTACAAATGGCCAATAAAAGGAAAAAATACAATTCTGTGTCCGTACGAATAGAAATCACTGTGTTTTGTGTATAATTTTTTACTATACAAACATATTAGAAACAAGATGTGTGAATAATACTTGCTTTTTATAATGAAATATTACTCTTTTATTTTCAAATGAAATTAATTTTAAATTTATTTAAAGTAATTATATTGTAAGAAAATAAATATTTACTATTTAGAGAAATAATAATTAATTGACCGAGTAGTTAAGGATGTTTATATTGTCTCATCTTCTATATGGCTTTAAATCCTAATATTTTCTTTTGTTTTACTTTAACTGCATAAAATATACGAAGGTTACTCGTCACTTGAGATTAGGTGTGCATTGGTCGTCGTTCTATATGTTCATTTTATTCAGAAAACCTACATTTATGATGGACGACAACAACAACCATTCAATGAGGTTTGAGATTAGGGTTCCAAATAAATATTCAACAATCTGGGAAAAACACTCCCAACTTTCACGAACTCGGATTGTCGAGATATAGAGAGCACGCGAATTCATATTTACAAGCCCAATAATCTGCCAAATTTCAATACCATATAATTAAAAGAGGAAACTAAGGTAACAATGCATTTATTAATTTGGAATTTACTAGTTCAAACACACACAACAGTCTAATGTGAAGATAATAATTGTTCTGTCCATTTCCACCAAGCCTACACAATTACCAGTGCCAAGACAGGGAACTCTCTACACACCCAGACTGCTACTAGTCTATGATCAAATTTGTTGCCTTGCCTTTGCTTCTGCTGCCATTGCCTGTTTCTATGAGATAACACATTGTAACCCTCTTAACCCGGTCTAGCTCGAACCAGACCAGAGAAGTCACATTGGGTTTGTCGAGACAAACTCGAACTAATATCCTAAACCGGTTCTATTTTTTCCTTTTTATCTTTTCTAAATGCATTTAATAAAATCCTATAGTGATTAATCAACAACAGGATAGATTACCTTAACAACAGAAATCAAATTGATACGACTATTACCAAATTACAATTTAGGGACCAAATTTGAAACTAAGATTACCAATTCTCAATTAGTCATATTACATGCTTGCATGCCAAAATTTATTCCAAAATAGTCATACATACTTCCATAATTACAATCATGTCAGACAGGGACTAAAATGTAAGACTTACATTCTCAGCAGGCCAAATTAATTGAAATTTACAACCTATTTCAATACGCCCCAGTACCGATATGGTGCATTTTACACACCCGTACCGGTACAGTTACACCACGTACCGATCCCATGAACATAATTTCATAAATTAGGATTCCAGTGTTGAAAATTTGTACCGGTACGATACCCCGCGTATTGAAACTCGACCCCAACTCCTTAAGGGCGTACCAGTACACCAACCAGCGTACTAAAACCCTTGAGCAATTTTGCTCACCCGTAACGAAAGGAAGGCTACCTGTATCGGTACGACTGGGCAATTTTGCCTCTTTTGAGCCCTTTTAGGACCCCGCATATCAAAACCAAAGACTCTGTACCGGTACACAGAAGCCTATAATGACCTTTAGGTCTAACATATGACACTTAGGCTCCCATTAAACATGCTTAAACAATCATCAATCGTCATGTAACATTACTAGCATGCTTTTGACACTTATTCCAAGCCACCTATCATACTATCTAGCATCAATCAAATCCACATGGTTTTCTATAGGCATGCTTCCTAGTCAAGCTACCAAATCATATACCATATGCAAAATCCAGCAAACCAAGCTTATTACAAGTCCAAAACAACAATATAAACTTGCTCAAACAGAGAGTTAAACACTCAAAACCTCCCAACAACATTTAAGCCACATTGCCTTTATTACTACTTTAAAACTCAACATACTTTGCAAAACCCAGTCTTGGAAGTTTTATCCTTGCTTGCTAGGCTCACTTGCACTCAATCAATCTGCATTGATGATAAAAGAGTGGGTAAGCAATCATTTCTTAGTGAGGAGCGCTCAAAACACAAAACATCATCCAATACAAATTAAAACCATTTCAAAACCATCATGCCATTCTTTCAAACATGCACTTAATCTTTCCAAAACTAGCATATTAAACCATATGCAACATGTATCATGGATTCCACAGCATAATCCCATATGCAATTCCCTCTACTTAAGCCTCCCCATGCATAACATCCCATATGCAAAGCTTAAGGAGTAAAACATGTATAAATCACATTATACAAACCAATCCATCAACATGATACATTTGAAACATTATATTGGCTTTCAAGTGATCCATTACCATATATATATATATATCATTTCCAAAAGTCAACTTTAACATCGGTACACAGATTTCCCAATCTCTTATAGCTCAATGGCATGGAGTTGTGCAACATATGCACCACCTCTACACTACCAAGGCTAATCGTCCAATTTGGAGTAAACACACTCGATGCATCAACCTCTACAGCCCATGTTGGAGTAAAAGCCATCTAAGTGTTACCTCAACAACATTGGGGTTCACATGATCGGAGTAAGTACCTTTCATACTACCTCTACAACCACAGACGACTTATTATAGTGCACTTTAAATCCTATGGCTGGCTAATTATATCCGATAACATTTCCATAACATTTTCAATCCATTACTTGCCAATATAATCCACTTTTATAAATATACCTCACAATTTTTATATGCATCATTCAAATCATTTCATCATGCATTAAACCATGCATAAACCATGTTCTTAAACATTCTTTTAAACCATGCACTGCTTTCCAAATGCATCTAACATCATTCCATATCAATTCTCAGCATTAAACCATGCTTATTTCATGCATAACACATGAGGTAAACAATCACATAGCAAGTGCATTTATAAATCATTTGCCAATCGAAATCGAGAGAGAAAAACCACTTTACTTACTTCCTAGTCCTAGACCAACGTATCAAGCCTAGTCTAGACTCCCATTAAACCTTTTCAAACCTTTGAAATGCCATTCTTATCCATTTCACTCACCAACAAAGCAATGCCTCTCTTGCCTATGTCAAATCAAGCTCCCCGCAACTCCTCAACACCAAGGTTCACTTTCGAATTAGTTTTCCTTGTTTCAAACACATCACAACAGAGGATCCAATGCACTATAATGCATCCAAACTCACAGCAAACAACAAATAACACTATCCAACTATAATCCTCTACAACACCACATCCTATCAACCGAAAACATCATCGATTCATCAAAAACCTCAACCCAGCCAACAACTACAAATCTCAACCTTCAAATGACATCAAATAACATCTAACAACAACTCAAATCGACCTCACACCTCCAGCAAACAATAATCAACCATAACACCTAAAAAACTCTTAACTATCAATCTAACAAATTAGAGATTCTCTAGATTTCGGGATTCTATCATTAAAACTCACTTCATTAACATATTGAAAACCAAAATCAAGATGTAAATCAATCCTTAACTCAACAAAAATAGATCAACTACGAATTTTCTCAATTCCTATCATAAATCACCAATTAAACCATAAATCTGAGTTTAATTAATTAAAACCCAATGAAAATCATATAAAATGGATCAAGAACTTAGTAATTTCAATAAAGAACCTTTCATTAGAGGAGAATAACGAATCATTACCTCCAATGGTGATTTCTCTCCTTAATTGCTTGATAAAACATGAAAATCAAGATAGAAGTAATAAGTATTTGATGTAAAAGCTTTAGGAATCAATTAGAAATAAAAAACTCTTTGGAATCCTGATTTTTACCTGAAGAAATTGAGGTTGGAAATGTGTTTGGCTGGAGAGAATTTGAGAGAAAGAAGTTAGTTGAGATTAATTAATTCTCTCTACTATTTATAGCTATTAAAAACCCATTTAAAATAGTTAATTAAAGGGAGAAATCTGATGAAAATCATCAGGATAATTAGCTCTTTAAAGATTCAAAGTTTTGATCTATTTACAAAACAATCACTAAAATAGTTTTGCAAACTTTGCAATTTGGTCACTAAATCAAAATGTCATATTTCCAAATTTCATTTTCCAAAATTGTTTTTACCAAAATCATTTATATATTTAATAATGATTTTAGACTATTTTCTATATTTTTATCTCTCATAAAAATATTTAACTTAATTTAAATCTCGAATCCAACTCAAATCTCTAATCCCAGCCCACCGGATCGACCAAACTGCCCAAAAACTCCTAGGCCCAAAATCGGGGTGTTACAACTCTCCCCACTTAAGAAATTTCATCCTCAAAATTTACCTGGAGGAAAAAGGTACGAAAATTGCTCTTTCATGTCTGACTTACTCTCCCACGTGGCCTCCTCAACTCCTCGATGCCGCCACAACATCTTGACAAGCTCTATCATCTTACCACGAAGAACTTTACTGCTAGTATCAAGGTTCTCTATCGGTTCCTCATCATAGGACAAATCCGGCCTCAACTCAACATCCTTAATTGACATAACATGTGATGGATCCGACTGATACCTCTGCAACATCGAAACATGGAACACATCATGAATCTTTTCCAACTCATGAGGTAACCTCAACCGATATGCCACAAGACCAACACGATCCAAAATCTTATAAGGCCCGATAAACCTCAGACTCAGCTTTCCTTTATGCGCAAAGCGCATCACCTTCTTCAAAGGTGAAACTTTTAGGAACACTTTGTCACCGACAACATACTCAACTTCTCTACGCTTCAAATCCGCGTAGGATTTCTGTCGATCGGATGCCACTTTTAAGCGATCAGTTAGAAGCTTCACTTTCTCAGTAGTGTCTTTCAAAACATAGGGCATAGCAATATACTTCTCCCCAACCTCAGCCCAACACAAAGGCATACGACACCTCCTACCATATAAGGCCTCATACGGTACCATCTGAATATTCGCCTGATAGCTATTATTGTATGCAAATTCCACCAAAGGCAACTACTTTTCCCAAGTTCCTTGGAATTCAATAACGCAACTGTAATGCCCTAGTTTTGGGCCTAGCGGTTTTGAGGTTTATTAGATGGTATGGGTTAGAGATTCAAGTTAAATTCAGGACCGTATATTTTTCAGTGAGATAAAGATATGGAAAAATGGTTAAAATCATGTTTTGATATATGATTAATATTGGTGGAATCAATTTTGGAAAATTATATTTGGAGGTATGACATTTTGGCTAGTGACCAAAATGCAATTTTTGAAAACTGTTTTTAAAGTGACTAAAATGAAAATGGTCAAATTCTTAGAATCCTTAAGGAGCTATTTTACCAAGTTTTTGCTGGTGATTTCTCCCTTCAATTAAATTATTTTAACATGTGTTTTAAAAGTTAATTAAAAGGGGTTTTAGATATTAAAGTTAGTTATTTGCTTTTAAACAAATTTGATATAACTTTTCTCTCAACTTTTCTCTCCACTTCTTTTCTGTCAAACACTCAAGTTTTCATCAAAAACCAGATGTGAGGGATCCTTTTTACTTAGATTCATGATCTACAATTGATTATTTGACTTTGATTTACAAAACCTTATTGAAATCTTGTGTTTTCCTAGCTTTAAACAAGCCAATTGAGGGAGAAATCACACAATAGGGGTAAGGTCTGTGATATCCTCTATTGAATGGTTCTTTATTGATATTCCTAATTATTTGATCCTTGATTTATGGTTTATAATCTGATTTTGTGTTTTTATATTGAATTAATTGATTTAATTGGGTAAAATTGATGAAATAGCGAAAGATCCGAATTGGATCTATTTTCCAGTGATGTAGATTGATTTTAAACATACTATGGATGTATAATAATGATTATAAGTCATTTTTAAAAATGGAATCTCGAAACTCTTGAATCTCTAATTGTTTAGGTTGTTAGAATTGTGTTTTTGTGGAGTTGTGATGGTTGTTTGGTTGCTGGAGGTGTTAGGTTGTTTTGATTCTGTTTTTAGATGTTATTTGATGATAAAAGTGGTTTTAGATTGATAGGTTGTGGCTGGGTTACGTTTGGAAAGGATTAGATGGTGTTTTCAGTTATTGTGATTTGGGTAATTGTGAGGTGAATGTGTGAATCTGTGATGATCTATTGTTGCAGTGTTTTAAATGCATGGAGATGCATTAATCCTCTATTGTAATGTGGTTAAAACAGGGGAGATGGATTCGAAAGTGATCGGGGAAGCTTTGGAGGCTTCGAACGCTTGTTTTCGCGTTGGCAAATTGAGGTTTCGCGTATCAGTGAGTGAGAACATGGATTCCAACTTTGGAATGTTTTAAAAGTGGTTTATGGGAGTTTAAACTAAGCTTGAAATGCTAGTTTAAACTCGGAAGTAAGTATAAAGTGGTTTTCTCTCTCGGTGTGCTAGTTTGAAATGGGTTTATGCACTTGTTTTAATTTCCATGTTACCTACTGTTTAAGCATGTTTTAAAGTATTTGATATACTGTTTTTAAGCATGAAATGCTGAAGGATGCACATGGTAAGTGATCCTTGTAAGTATGTAGTTTATACTTGTGTTTAAAGTATGTGATGTTGCTTTGGAAAAATGGTTTGGTGAATGCTTGTTAAAACAGTGAGGTAAATGGAAAATGGTTAATTATATTGGCAAGTGATGTGGTTTTAAAATTGTTATCGGATATAGTTGGCCGGCCATAGGATTGAGTGCACTGTAAATAAGTCGTCTTGGATGTTGAGGGGTTTATCTTGTGTACCGAATACTCCATCCAAGTACCCTAACGGTAGAGGGGTTTAACGGTACCGAATACTCCCGTTAGTGGGTTAAGCATCTAACCGATGAGAGGGATTGGTATCCATGTGGGTTGAGAGTGTACCCAGTTGTTATTGTACCACGATTGTGACTGTATCGCTATTCCGGTTGAGATGGCTTGAAGTGTTGGGTTAACAATTATTAAATCCGGGTATCCGATGAACTCTTTTGTTAATGGACTTGTTTAATGATCACTTATAAGCCAATATAATTGTTAATGTATCATTGAAAGGTTTATGTTTTATAATGTGATTTATACATGCTTACTCTTTAAGCTTTGCATATGGTGTTATGCATGGGAAGGCTTAAATTGAGGTTAGCAATGGAATTTGCTGTTGGTTTATGTACATGTTGCATATTGTTAAATATGCTGGTTTTGAATGTGTTATAGTGCATGGTTTTAAAGGCATGATGTATCATATGATGATAAATATGGTTTGAAATGGGAATTTCTAGTGTTGATGGAAAATGGTTTTAAATGCATTGATGATGTGTTGTTTTTTAGCACTCCTCACTAAGCCTAGTGTGCTTACGCTCCCTTTGTCCATCAGTATAGAGAACTAAAGGTTTGGGAGGCAGCGGGAAACAAGGGATCTCAACAAGACTTGGTAATCAAAGTATGTTTCCGGAATTAGACTATAAGTAATAAGGGCAATGGGGTTTCCGTTGATGTTTCGGGAGATAGTTGTTAGACTCTCTGCTCGAGCAAGTTTGTTTAGCTGCTCTTGAATTGAAAATGGCCATTATAAACTATTTTTGGTGATGGTTTGGAGTTTCATGTGTTGCTCGATTGGTTTCTAGGAAGCATGCCTATAGATTTTTATTTGATGCAAGATGCCATGAATCGATGTTGAATCTGTGATGCTTTGATGTGGTTCGATCCTTGAATATGTTGGATATATGTTTGAAGCATGTATGAGTGTTTCAGAAATCATAAATGGATGAAAAACCAGTTAAAATTCTCATTCCAGGCCCAGAGGTTTCGAAACCTGGCCCTTGGTTTCGAAACCTGTAGGCCAAAATTGGCTATAGGGTGTGGTACGCGTGGAGTCGTACCGGTACGTGTTTAAGTTCTAGAGGCCTGGTTTCAAAACCTGTAGGGGTGGTTTCGAAACCTCTAATATAATTTGTCCCCGTATCGATCCGAAAACCCGTGTTCCGAAACCAAGGACCGTTATTTCAGTTATATGTTCAATTTAAGCTTTGAAATCTTGCAGTTTGGTCCCTAGATGTTGTGTATGCAATTGAATGCGTTTGGATGGTTATTTTAAGCTGAAATTTGACATGTATGTATGAAACATGACTAATTGAGGATTGGTAAATCAAATTTTATGTAAGTCCTTATAGTTTTGCATATTTACAATTTGGTCCCTAAATGTTTGAATGATAAATTGAGGGTGCCGTGGTGTTCTAATTGCGATGAAATTTCATGAGCTTGCATGAAATGAACTTAATTGTTGATTGGTAAACTTAATTTGTTAATTGAACCCTTAACCTATGGAAATTACATTTTGGTCCTTATTTTATAATAGTGTTCAATTGGATGTCAATTCGATGCCCGATTGAGTTTATTTTACACTTATGATTAGTATGTACATGTAGGTTAATAATTATGCCTCTAGATAAGATAAAAGGAAAAAATGGTCGTATTTTAAGTTTTATCTTCATAATTTACCTCGGTAAACCTAATGTAGCTTGCTCAGTTCGATCTTGCAATTAGGCCGGGTCGAGGGGTTACATTTAGTGGTATCAGAGCCAAATTTGTGAAAGGTTGGGATATTGTATTTGGTCAATTACTGTTGCTTGTCATGCACGGTGCTTGTTTGTTATGTTCGGTGATAATTGGAAGATTGATATGATTATTATGGTGTTGCTATGAGCTATAATCTGATATTGATATGCTCAGTGGTTGAAATATGCACGCTGAGTGTTTATGTTATGTTGGGGGAAATTTGGGAAAACCCATTGCCTTATTATTATAGTCTAAAATATATGATTTTGAAATGAAAGTCTTGGATCCTTGCTTGAAGCTGGCCTAATTCAATTTTGTTTTGAAATGATTATCATGCCTTAAAAATGTGTTATGTTACGACCGAGAGGAGAAATGAGATCTAGCAAGATGTTGTTGCCTTTGGGCAGTGAGTTGAGGAGAGTGTTGTGTCTCCTAGGGGTTTGTCACCTCGAAGTATGTACCACCTGTGCCAGTTGAGCCAGAGTTGGGTGATCTGATGCCTTGTTATAGGCGATGTTTTGAGCTTATAAACTGTTGTTGCTGGAGTGCCTGTGTTTGCACCATTCGTTGGGCAAACGAGGTTGCTGTTGGAATATCTCTGTAGTTTGGGAGGAGTTGAGTATCGTGGGTTGTCACCCAAGGTATCTGAGACATGGATGGCCAGTGTTGTTCAGGTTTTGGATCAAATAGGGTGTATTGGTGCCCGTAAGTTGGGATGTGTTGAATCCCTGTTGCAAGGTGTTGCTTTTAGTTGGTGGACAATTGTACCTGCGGGTGTGGAACCCAATAATGTGGATTGGGAGTTTTTCCATGCTATTTTTAAGAAGAAGTATTTGGGGTTTAGATACTTGGATGAAAAGAGCGAGAGTTCATGGTTGGGATCAAGGTCGCGTGTATTTGGTCGAGTTAGGATACAAATTGTTCGGTTGAGCCTGTATGCTCCTGAACTAGTTTTGGGTAGAGAAGTGTCATTGTGACCGAATTTGATGTGAGTTGGTACAGGATGTTAAGGTGTACATGTTGGCTTCCGATTACACCATTTTTGACGTGTTGGTACACGGGCGAAGTGCATTGAGTAGAACCTGGGTTTATCAGTTTCGTGTGGGAGGTTTTGGCTCTGGCAAGAGAGTTGCAAAATCTAGTTTTGGTTGTGTTCAGTTAAAAGGAATTGTGATAAAAGATATCACCCTGAGTTGAGGCGAGGTGATGATGGTGCTGGGTGAAGACCGCGGAGTTAGAGTATCCAGACTAAAATAATATTTAATACACGTTGAGTATGTGGATTGTGTGATCTCATGAGGTGGGATTATCTGCATTTGTTATGTGGAGTGTAAAATCATGTGCTTATCGTTGATAATGTTTGTGAGAGCTGTAGTTTGAACGATCATCTCGTAAGTGTTGGTTGCGGGAATATATGTGGCTAGTTCTTCTGGTGAGACGGTTGTTGTGAGAAGGATGTTTGGAAATGATCATCGATGCTTTAAGATCTTTAGGTTACGGTTGTTTTGTTGGAGTTACCGCTCTACAGTTTTTGATGTAATCCTGGGTTTGGATAAGTGGCTGGAACACAAAACAGTGGTTGATTTTAAATCCTAGCGACTTGCCTTAAAACTTGCTGATAGTTACAAGGTGGTAATCATGGGCGAGAATGTTAAACTCTTGTCTAATGCTATTTTGGCAATGGAAGCGAGTTGTTTGATGGATTTTGGTTGCAAGGCATCCCTAGCCTATGTTATGAATCCAGGGTCATAGGAAGTGCGAGCTCAGGATAGTCGTGCGGTATGTGAGTTTCTGGGTGTTTTGAGGGAATGGTTGGGTTTGCAATTGGATTGGGAGGTTGAGTTTGGCATTGAGTTGTATGAAAACACAGCTCCGATGTCTATTGCTCTTTGTGCATGGCTCGAGGGAGTTGAAGAGGGTAAAGACGCAACTTCAGGAGTTGAGTGATAAAGGGTTCACCAGGCTTAGTGTTTCGTCAGAGGGTTGTGCTAGTGTCATTGTGAAAAATGAGGATAGCATGATGCGAATGTGCTTGGGTTCTGGGTAGCTGAACAAGTTGATGTTTTGTTGATCAGTTTAGGGGTGCTTCAATGGTTGTAAGTATGAGCTGAGGTCCGGGTTGTATCTGTGTAGGTAAAGGATGTGGTTGTGTTTAGATTTGCCTTTGGTAAGAGGGACGACGATGTGAGTTCTTGTTGATGTCGTTTGGTTTGATCGATGCATAGGTTGCGTTCATAGTTTTGTTGAATCGGGTAGACTGAGTTTTTGGGGCAGTTGGTTGTTGTGTGCAGAAGCACCGAGAAGGGCTTTGATCATAAGTATAGTTGGCTTAGTAAATTTTTGGGGAGAGGTGAATGTTGCTCTTGTTTGGGAGGTGTGAGTTCTGGGCATGTTGCTAAGAATTATGGTTCTGAGGATGTTATTAGTAAGTGTGAACGGAAAAACATGCATAGTGCAAAAACACTTATATGTATATGTAAATATGTCAGTACATGCATACATTCAGGCATAACATTAGAGGTTTTGCATACATACACATAGACATCTATGAGGACATATAAGTGATCATGCATACATATGTTCACACTTACGGATGACTAATCGGAAATCAATGGTGTGATGGTATAAGTAAGGTAGCGTATGAAGGTGGTTTTGGTGTTATGGTTCTTAGGAGTTTGGTTGGTGCTAGATTTTGAGCGACCAAAGTTAGAGTTGGCAAGTTGTGGGTTTGCTAGACCCAATTCTTAGCATCAAGGTTTGTTGAGGCTGTAGTGTTGCAAGTGAAGTTGTGGCTTATGCATCTAGATAGTTAAAGGTGCACGAGCGCTTTTGCCCTATGCATGATGTGAAGCTTGCCATGTTGGTGGATGTTTAAATGTTTTAAAGATCAATGCTATGATGAGGAGTGTGTTGTGTACACGGATCACATGTGGTTAAAAAATGAAAAGATTAATGTTTTGATTTTTTGATAACCTGGATGGTTGGAGTTGTTTAGGAGTTATAGTTTGGTGATTGAATATCGTTCGTGCTAAGCTTATAGCCGATGCTTGGGTTGTGAGAGTTGCGGTGAAGTTGAGGATATTATTTACGCGGTTGGGTGTGATGCGTGATGGAGACTTGATGTCAAGTTACAAGTGAATTCATTCAGGCCACAGTTGATTAGAGGAAGGTAACAATGTGATTATGCATCAGTATTGCATGTTCAGGTTATTGGGATGAGGAAATCCGGTGGATTTTCACGTTAAAGGTTATATGGTGTTATGTTTTAAAGATCGGAAGGTGGTGTCCCTTGACGTTGAGTTGAGGTGTATGGTTTGATGGAGGCGCATGCCAGTTATTGCAAAATGCATTCCGGTAATGCCAAGATTTATCGAGGTTTGAAAAGGGATTGCTCTTGGGTTGGTTTAAAGGGATATATGGTTGATTTTGTTGTTCGATGCATGGTAAGTCAGCGAGTGGAAGCTAAGCATCGGTTTTCTTTCGGGTTGTTGTAACCGTTGAGGATACCAGAATGGAAATGAGAAAGAATCACCAGGGATTTTGTGTTTGGGTTGCCTTTGGCACCGACCGAAAGAATTCCATTTGGGTGGTTGTTGATTGAGTTGCGAAGTGTGTGCACTCTCGTGGCTATGCTTGTGATGTATGTTTTGGAATATGTGGCAGATTTGTATATTGCCGGGTTAGTGCATTCGCACTGTGTGCCTGAGTTCATAGTTCTGGATGAAGATCTGTGGGTTATAGTAAGGTTCTGAGGGTGTTGCTTGAGCTTAAGTGTATGTACTTCATATCTATCCCGATTGGATGGCGGGTTAGAGCATGAAATTCAGGTTTTGAAAGATGAGTTAGGTTGTGTATCACGAAGCTTCTGGGAAAGTGTGAAAGGCACATGCCTTTGGTAGAGTTTGTTTTAATGGCAGTTATCAGGCAAGTATACAGGTGGCACCGTATGGGGCGTTGTGCGGTTGGAGGATCCGTACGCTCGTGTGTTGGGCTGAAATTAGGGAAAAGTACATTCCCATGTCTGATGTGTGGAAAGGCCCTAGTGAGAAGGTGAAGTTGTTATGTGGGCACTTGAGAGCATTTTTGGATCGTCGGAAATTCTATGCGAATTTGAGGCGTAGTGGTTTAAAGTGTGTTGTGATGGTCGGATGATCATGATGGTATCGCCATGGAAGAAGGTGATGCGTTTTAAGGACCATACGATTTTGTTGAGTGTGTGGGTCCTGTTGCTTATTTTTGAGGTTATCTCCTGTGTTGGAGGGGTTCCTTGATGTGTTTCATGTGATGATTTTGCTAAGGTATCGGTTGGATTCCTTCCATGTTGTACCGGTGTAAGGCATTGTGTTGAGATCTGAGTTATCTTGTGTGAAGGACCTGGTGGAGATCCTTGTTTCCAATGATAGATTTCTGGGTGATATATTGGTTGGCCTTGTTAAGTTGTTGCGGAGACACTGTAGTGTTAGAAAGCCGCGTGCGAATGTAAGTCGGAGATGTTAGAGCAGTTTCTACTTTTGTTTATTTTGGGTAAATTTCGGGGATGAAATTTCTTAAGTGGGGGGAGTTGTAACGCCCCAGTTTTAGGCCTAGCAGTTTTGAGGTTTATTAGACGGTCTGATGGACTAGTTAGAGATTCTAGTCGGATTCGGGACCGTATATTTTTCGGTGAGATAAAAATATGGAAAAATGGTTAAAAATCATGTTTTAATATATGATTAATATTGGTGGAATCAATTTTGGAAAATGAGATCTGGAGGTATGACATTTTGGCTAGTAACCAAAATGTAATTTTTGAAAACTATTTTTAAAGTGACTAAAATGAAGAGGGTCAAATTCTTAGAATCTTTAAGGAGCTATTTTACCAAGTTTTTGCTGGTGATTTCTCCCTTCAATTAAATTATTTTAACATGTGTTTTAAAAGTTAATTAAAATGGGTTTTAGATATAAAGTTAGTTATTTGCTTTTAAACAAATTTGATGTAACTTTTCTCTCCACTTCTTTTCTGCCAAACACTCAAGTTTTCATCAAAAACCAGAGGTGAGGGTTCCTTTTTACTTAGATTCTTGATCTACAATTGATTATTTGACTTTGATTTACAAAACCTCATTGAAATCTTGTGTTTTCCTAGCTTTAAACAAGCCAATTGAGGAAGAAATCACATAATAGGGGTAAGGTCCGTGATCTCCTCTATTGAATGGTTCTTTATTGATATTCCCAAGTATTTGATCCTTGATTTGTGGTTTATAATTTGATTTTGTGTTTTTATATTGAATTAATTGATTTAATTGGGTAAAATTGATGAAATAGCGAAAGATCCGAATTGGATCTATTTTCCAGTGATGTAGATTGATTTTAAACATATTATGGATGTATAATAATTTTGATAAGTCATTTTTAACAATGGAATCCCGAAACTCTTGAATCTTTAATTGTTTAGGTTGTTAGAATTGTGTTTTTGTGGAGTTGTGGTGGTTGTTTGGTTGCTAAAGGTGTTAGGTTGTTTTGATTCTGTTTTTAGATGTTATTTGATGATAAAAGTGGTGTTAGACTGATAGGTTGTGGCTGGGTTGCGTTTGGAAAGGATTCGATGGTGTTTTCGGTTATTGTGATTTGGGTAATTTTGAGGTGAATGTGTGAATCTGTGATGATCTATTGTTGCAGCGTTTTAAATGCATGGAGATGCATTAATCCTCTATTGTAATGTGGTTAAAATAGGGGAGATGGATTCGAAAGTGATCGGGGAAGCTTTGGAGGCTTCGAATGCTTGTTTTCGCATCGGCAAATCGAGGTTTCGCGTATCAGTGAGTGAGAACGTGGATTCCAACTTTGGAATGTTTTAAAAGTGGTTTATGGGAGTTTAAACTAAGCTTGAAACTCTAGTTTAAACTCGAAAATAAGTATAAAGTGGTTTTCTTTCTCGGTCGTGCTAGTTTTAAATGGTTTATGCTCTTGTTTTAATTTCCATGTTACCCACTGTTTAAGCATGTTTTAAAGTATTTGATATATTGTTTTTAAGCATAAAATGCTGAAGGATGCACATGGTAAGTGATCCTTGTAAGTATGTGGTTTATACTTGTGTTTAAAGAATGTGATGTTGCTTTGGAAAATGGTTTGGTGAATGCTTGTTAAAACAGTGAGGTAAATGGAAAATGGTTAATTATATTGGCAAGTGATGTGGTTTTAAAATTGTTATCAGATATAGTTGGTCGGCCATAGGATTGAGTGCATTGTAAATAAGTCGTCTTGGATGTTGAGGGGTTTATATTGTGTACCGAGTACTCCATCCAAGTACCCTAACGGTAGAGGGGTTTAACGGTACCGAATACAACTGTTAGTGGGTTAAACATCTAACCGGTGAGAGGGATTGGTATCCCTGTGGGTTGATAGTGTACCCGGTTGTTATTGTACCACGATTGTGATTGTATCGCTATTCCGGTTGAGATGGCTTGAAGTGTTGGGTTAACACTTGTTGAATCCGTGTATCCGATGAACTCTTTTGTTAATGGACTTATTTAATGATCACTTATAAGCCAATATAATTTTTAATGTATCATTGAAAGGTTTATGTTGTATAATGTGGTTTATACATGTTTACTCTTTAAGCTTTTCATATGGTGTTATGCATGAGAAGGCTTAAATTTAGGTTAGCAATGGGATTTGCTGTTGGTTAATGATACATGTTGCATATTGTTAAATATGCTTGTTTTGAAAGTGTTAAAGAGCATGGTTTTAAAGGCATGATGTATCATATGATGATAAATATGGTTTCGGAAAGCAAAGCGTGTGCTCCATGTCTCGATGTTGCCTTCAGGATCATGGATGACCTCGTCTTCTCCTCTTATTCTATTCCATGGACTCGTGACGTCATGATCTTCATTTTTGGGGCTTTTGAAAAGGACATCAACAAGCGCATGCATAATGCAGACAAGATCTTCTTCTTTTGTAGATCTGGGTGCAAATGATCCGATCTTCGAATAATACGTCTAAACAGGGATGTATTCTATCGATCTTAAGGGGAATACTTTAAAACTTTTGCGGTTTAAATTAAAATTCTCAAGGATCATTTGGTTTAAAAAATTCTTTATTTTTTTCTATTAATATTATTTTATTATTATTTTTATTAAAATGTAAAATTTTAATTGGAACTTCAAAAAAGAAACTTTTAAGGTTTTTGAAAATTTTTAAAAGAAGATAAAGAATTTTAAAACACAATAATATTTTCAATTTTTTTGAGGGAGTTAAATTAAATTATTTGAAATTTTTACAAAGTGCTAAATGTGAATATTTTAAAATTAGTGTTCTGTAGTCCCCACTGGGTCCTTTGCGCTGCACGTGCCTTACTATCGAACCGTCTCCTTTCTCGATTGGTCTTTGCTTGGCCTAACTTGATACTATAATATTATCGTTTTCGGCAAAGTGGATTTTTTTCTATTTTGAAAGCCTTTTAAATGAACTGTTCTTGAATCAATACCATGATGTGATATGAAATGAATGCAAATAAAGGCATTGATTTCCCTGGTAATCACCCTTTCAAACGACTTTCATAGGAATTAAAGGGTCCAGATTCTGGAGCCAGAAAAGTAAACTTCTACAGATATCATGACTTCGGTCATACTTAAAGAAACTAAAGTCTCGGTTAAGATTGCCGGTACTGCATTTGCTTTCCTTCTCATGCATTCAAATAGATCTAAGATGGCTACATCGATGTTTCTGAATACCCTCGGGAAGATGATCAAACCATATGTCCCCAAAGCGAATAGGTCTATCTTCATTACCTCATTCGGGTGTGCCATCTCGGATATATTCCCATGAAGATGCTAGAGTGTCTCTTCAATTCTGAATCAAATCGTTGGCTTAATCCTCGCTTATCAAAAGATTTTAAGCTTCAATGGATAGTTCTGATTCCTCGGCAACTTCGCGTAGATCCAATCTTTATGTACATTCTTCTGGTTGAGCAAGGCTGTATATTCCTCTACCGTGGGCATCATGTCTTGGTCGTTGAAGGTAAAGTAGCAAAACGGGATTCTGAAACTGGACAATGGTTCAGAGTAAAGGCTGATTGACTCAAACATACATTAGCTGGGACAGGTCCTGTAGTCTTCAGTCTCATCTTTCCTAAATCTCTTTAAGCTCCCATAGATCATTCTATTATAGGGTCTCGTGTGTATACTTTGGAACTACACGCTTGCTCAGTAATCTGTTACCTCAGACCCATTGATTAACCTCTGACCAATGTCACACGACTAGGTTGATGTCGTTCTTCTTAAGATACCTTTTTTATATGATGAAAGATTTTCTGATCGGGCAAACCACTTGAATCAACACCTTTATGTAATGTGGATGCAATGATAATGCAACAAAAGTATGTGTAAAATAAAAATAAAACACAAAAAGAAATGAGTTAGTACCGGATAAAAATAATAAATACATAAATAAAAGGTAAATTTAAATAAAGCAAACAAACATAATAACCTTATATATATCCTGTCTAAACACTTAGGTTATCTGCATGGCTCTAAAGGGGTGGGCTTTCTATATTCTCTACATGCAGTTTTGGTGCTAAGAGGTACCCGAATTGTCCTTATTGTCCCATACTAAGAGTAGAAAGGCCCCCGATCATTACCCATTATAGGCTCCTTTCACCCGGGTTCAATTCAGGGGGACCCATTCGCTTATGCTCATACGAAGGAACGATATCCTTATGAAAGCATAAGGTACTCGAGCCCCGAAGGTACTCGCTAGGCCTATACAGAGGAACGATATCCTCACGAAAGCATTAGCGCTTTCCCCCACTTAAAAATGACGTGTTTATATGCCAAATTTTAAATGCGTTAACATAAACGCGCAATTATAACCGAATGTTACTTTAATAGTCACTTTAATCCAGAACTTTCGATATTAGTAAAGCGGTAATTATTTTAAAAAGCTTGAACCTCATTTTGTTTAAAAAAAACAAAAAAATTGTCCCAGTGGAGTCGCCATTTGTAGCGATATCCCATTCGCTAAAAAAATAGGTTTTAAAGGTGTTTGAGGTCTCTCGGGTATTAAAATGTTTATTCTGTGGGGTTTTAGAGAAATCGGGTTTTATTTAAAAGATGGAGTCGCCACCGGTCACTTAGGTAGGCCGGACACCATAAAACCAGAGATTTTAAAAATGTTGGGTTCGAGAGTCGGTTACGGATGGGGAAGGATTAGCACCCCCACACCGCCCAAAAATTGGTACTTTAATAATTACCGCTTTATTAATATTAAACTTTCCGCATTAAAGTGACGATTTAATTAAAAATTGGTTATATGTGCGAGTAAATTTTAAAAACCCCGTTATCTGAGAGTAAACGCTCAACCACCATCACTACGCCTGATACTGGCCCCGTTTACGCTCGGATAAAAGGGCACCACATTGACAATTTATATTCCATTATGCAACTTAAAATATGGCAAATATAAATAAATACAACGCGATAAAAATATAAATAAATACTAACGTAATAAAGTACTAATCTAACATAAATAAAATACTAATCTAAAACATAAATAAATAAACATACAAACTAAAAAGAACACAACTTTAAATTAACTAATACTTCATTAAATCATAAAAATTACAACACAAATAAAAAGGGAAGAAAATATGCCTAACTAAGAGCTCGAATGACGAACCCCGATTGAACCCCATCGAGATCTACCACGACCTGTCCAAAAAATGACTAGATCGGATACAAAATAAGACCCCGATCGAATGTTGGATCGAACCAACTGGGGCCGAGGGCACTGCCCTAACCCCGGCCAGCCTTGCAGCAGGCCATGGCTCCCAAAAATTGGGTGCCGATTCATGGCATTTTGGGCGTGCATTTGGCAGCCCTCCCCCAAGCCTTTATATAGGCAAAGGGGTGGGTGAATGAGGCAACGTGGAGCAATGTGCTCCAAGCACTTTTTTTAATTTTATATTAATAATAATATTATTAAAATAATACTAATAACACTAAAACCCAGACAAAAATGAGTGATTACACTTTGGAAGTAGTTTGTTAGTATTGGTATAGTGGCTGTTTTGAGTCAGTCCTTGAGTCAGTCCTGATAGTAGCAAGCGAAGCCACCTTTGGGACCAAATTAGTACTCTCGATCCTAGGAATGATTGGCCATGGATTCTGGGTGGTGACTTTAATGCAATTTGTAGTGTGGAAGAGCGATGTGGGGCTCGACAAGAAGGGTCGAGATGTGTTTAAGGTTTGGGGATTTTATTTTTTGACGGGTCTTATTGACATGGGGTTCAATGCCCACGTTTCACTTGGACGCATGGTAATTTGGGTCAGAGGCTTGATCGATGCCTATGTAATGCGAAGTGGTACGAGATGTTTGCTCTATTAGAAATTTCTTATCTACCTTTGTTGGGGTCGGATCATCGCCCCATCCTTCTAATAAGGGATCCGACTATTAATGAGAGGGGTGGAAGATCCTTTTGTTTTGTTGCAGCATGGAACAAACATCCGAATTTTGAGCGGCTATTGAATGAGAATTGGAAGGAAGATGTATCTATTTTCGAGAACCTTTTTTTCTCTCCAAGAAACGATTCGTAATTGGAATAAGAAGGGTTTTGGACATATTATATGTTGAAAGGCTCGCCTTTTAGCCCATATTAGAGGGGTTGAGAATGCTATTGACCGTGGGCAAAATCTATTTTTAAATGAATTGGAAGTGGCTTTAAAGAATGAGCTAAATTTGGTGTTGGAGCAAAAAGAGAGTTTACGGTTCCAAAAATTTCGCAGTCGTTGGGTAGCACAAGGGGATAGTAACACACTATTTTTTCCCTCATCTACGCTTCAGCGTAGGTGAAGGAATGCCATTTGAATGCTTAAAATTGAAGAAGGGTCGTGGTGCTTGGATATGGAGTTATAAAGAATCATGCGATTGAATTGTTTACTAAATTATTTATAGTCGCACCACGGTAACCATCTACGACAGAGTTGAATGGGGGTTTTATGTGGATCTCAGCTTCCCAACAATAATCTCTCCTTTTGATGGTTACTCGCGAGGAGGTGCGGGCTGTGTTATTTGGAATAGAGCCGTTTAAGGCACCTGGAATTGATGGTTTCCCGGTAGGATTTTTTTCAACATAATTGGGAAGTTGTTAGGGACTCGGTTTATCAATTTATGGTAAAGTTCTTTGAAACAGGTAATCTGAGGGCCTCGGTAAATCAAACCCTCATGGTCTTAATCCCTAAGGTCGTAAACTCGGATAGTCTAAAGTAGTTTAGGCCTATCAGCTTGTTCACAGTTTTATATAAGGTGGTTTCGAAAATCTTGGTTAGTCTCCTTAAGCCGTTTTTGCCCGAATGGGTGGCACAAACTTAGACCAATTTCGTTCTTGGACGTCATATTACGGATAATATCATACTGGCGCAAGAGGTTATTCATAAAATGAGTAAGAAGAAGGATGCTAAAGCATGGATGGTTATCCATGTAGATCTTAAAAAGGCCTATGATAGATTGGAGTAGAATTTTATAGAGGAAACTTTATGGGAGGTCGGCTGTCAGAGCGTTTTGTTATGTGGATTATGTGCTGCATTAGTTCGGTTACTACCCAAATCATCTGGATTTGGGAGGTAAGTGATAGCTTTGTGCCTTCTAGAGGAATTCGACAAGGAGATCCACTTTCACTGTATTTATTTGTGTTGTGTATGGAACGATTAGCGCACACTATTGACAGGAGAGTGTCAGAGGGATCTTGAAAGCATATTTGTTTGTCTTGATTTGGCTCAGGGCTTTCGCACCTGTTCTTTGCAGATGATCTTGTGTTATTTACCAAGGCTTCTCTGGGTCAGTTGGAGGTTGTCAAGGAGGTGTTAGCTAATTTTTGTGCTTGTTCTGGGCATCGAATAAGTGTTTCTAAAACACAAATTTATTTCTCTAATAATTATGCTCTAGATAAAAAACACTTGATTGCGGATAGATTTGGTTTTGAGCTAGTCGAGAATCTGAAGAAGTATATTAGGATGCCGCTCCTTTATAAGCGAGTGGCAAAGGAGACCTATCGCTATCTGCTTGAGAGAATTGAACAACACCTATCTGGCTGAGCGGCAAAGACACTTTCACTGGCTGGTCGAATAACTTTGGCGAAGACAGTGTTGCAGGTGATTCCTATCTACACCATACAAACCACATGGTTACCTAAAGGCATTTGTTAGGCGATGGAAAATTTGATAAGGAGATTTGTATGGGGTTCGACTAATGGAATTTGGTAATAAGTTTAATCAAATAGGAAACTTTGAAAGACCCTGTTGAAATAGGGGGTTTGGGGTTCCGTGACTTGAATAAACAAAATGGTGTTTTATTTTATGAATGCGAGATTTCACCTTGTGTACAATGCGGATAAATTTTGGGTTCGTGTGCTCAAAAGGAAATTTAAGTGGATGGTGTTCTCCCTTCGAGTATAGCTCGGCTTAATGGATCTCGTTTGTGGAAAGGTCTTAGTAAAATTTGGGAAGATGTTAAACATGAGATTTGTTGGCAAATCCAAGATGGATGAAATACTAATTTTTGGTGGAATATTTGGCTCGATGGATGGAACCTTTGGGGAATAAATGTTTATTGGTTGCGTCTCCACCTCGAATACCTATTGCATGCATATTAGAACACTCTAGAGATTGGGATTGGTTAAGGTTGTCGCAATTGTTTCCATAGAAAATTCTTGCCAAAATTACTAGTGTTGTACCACCTCACGTGGCCTTGGGCAGGGATCGACCGGTGTAGAGGCGGGATGAGTCGAGAAATTATTTTGCTACTTCGGCATATAAGGCGTTGTATCAAGGAGGGAATGGAGATACATCAAGCATTTGGAATGTAATTTGGAAGCTTAAGGTTATGCCGTAGATTTGCACGTTTCTATGGCTCGCTAGACATGATCGTTTAATGACGAATGTTGAATGGTGCCGATGTCATTTGGCCATGAATGGTGTTTACCCCATTTGTTTGAGTGCAGTGGAGGATGTGAATCACGTTCTACATTTTTTCTATCGCGCTCATCAAGTTTGGTCACAGGTAGTTCCAGGGGCAAGATTATATTCTTTCCTCATGCTGCCTTTTGCGGTTTGGTTTGAATCTATCTTTGTGATCATAGTTAGCAATAGAATAGTTTGTTTGCTATCATTTTTTGGGTTTTATAGAAGCGATGGTGCATATTTGTGTTTAATAGGGGTCAGGAGTTTGATTCCAACGTGGTTGAGTATTGTGTCAAACTCTATCAGGATTTGAATGCAGCGAGTGAGGGGGCACAGGTAAAGAATCGAGCGAGGGTGGTTCAGTGTTGGCATACACCGGCATCAGGAGTTTGATTCCAACGTGGTTGAGTATTGTGTCAAACTCTATCAGGATTTGAATGCAGCGAGTGAGGGGGCACAGGTAAAGAATCGAGCGAGGGTGGTTCAGTGTTGGCATACACCGGCATCGGGTTGGGTAAAGGTTAATGTTGATAGGGCTGTTAGTGGTCAAGAAGGGATGGCGTTCACGGGGGAGTAATTCGTAGTGAGAATGGTGGTTGGATAGTTGGTTTTGGTCGCAAAGTTGGCTCGTGTTCGGTTCTATTAGCTGAAGTGTGGGTTGCTTATGATGGCCTGTGCCGAGCTTGGATGTTAGGCTATTGAAGGATTGAGCTTGATATGAATAATATATCCGCAGTGAAAATTTTAAGGGGCGAGTCTTCGATGTTAGGCGATAATGGACTCATTTCCAGGGCTAGAGAGATGCTTAGTCGTGCATGAGAGGTGCGGATTGCTCACGTTGGCTGGAAAGGGAATGTGGTTGCGGACAAGTTGATGAAGATGGTTAGAGCTACGGGGATGGATGTGCTATTTTATGAGGAACCACCACCTGGGGTGGCCGATTTAATTTTGTAGGAGCAACAGGGGCGGTAGTGATGTGTATCTGGATGCGTTTGGCGCACGATTTTGAGTCAGATATGTAAGTCCAAGAAGATGCATTCGTAGGATCGAGAGGTGCTGATGGTTGTATTCGAGTCAAGTTGTTTTTCTTGGCTGAATTTTGCAGATTTGGATTCGTATGTTTTTTATTGTAATACTATACTAGTACTCTTTTCCTCTATTTAGGTTTAGTGAGGTTTTTAACGAGGCTCGTAGTCCTATCCCTTTTTACACCAAAAAAATATAAATTCTCTTCTTTAAAACAAAGCGTAGTAACTATACTTTTTCTAACAAATTCAATAGACTTAATCTCATTTTTCGCTCTCGAACTTTTTTCTTCAAATTGAACCAATTAAAGGAAAAAATATCATTTTTTTAATTTTTTACAATTTTTAAAATTTACAGATTTCTATAAAAAATTACAACTTTTAATCATTTAAAATATTTTTTATATATTCTTACATTTTTTAAAATTTTATCATTTATAAATATTATTAACTTTTGAAATATTTCTACAAAAGGAGAATAAATAGTGTTATCATTAGAAAAACTAAATAGATGACATTAGTTTAATTATTTGGATATGTTTTTCGTCTATTTTTTCAATTTAAAAAATAAAGTTTAATAGTCAAAAAATTAGATGAAAAATATTACGAATTAAAATAATTTTTTAAGCTTGAGGGAAAAGATATTCTAATTTGATAATTAGGGCAAGACAAGCATTTCCCTCTATAATGGAATCTAAATAGCTAGTTTTTATGGAATGGAAATAGAGAGAATAATAAGATGGCAAACCCTAGCGAAAACCTTAGAACAAAACCTAGTGAGTTATCGGTTGTGAACCCTACCTTGGTTCTGTATGACCACTCGGGTGGTCGACCATCGGAGGCGGTATCACTGGTAGTTTCCTTTTCGGCCTTGGAATGGTCTGGCCCACCGGTTGCGGCAGAGGATGTGAGCGATCTGAAAAAGAGTAAGAACCAACCACTAAGTAGTGGCGGGGAGAGGATATAGAGTATATAGAATCGATGGCCATGGATGTTGATTCTATAGATGGGGATGGTCACGGTGTCTGTATGAAGGTTCCAATGCGACCTGAAGGGGTAATTCATCCAGCAAAGGAGATTGCTTCGTATGCAAGCAAGCTTGCGAGTTCTAAATCTAACCGGTTTGGTTCAGGGCTTGAGCTAGACCCTGATGGGATGACATAGAGGTGTTGAAGGAAGATGTTATTGTGGATAGAGTAGGGTCATATCTGACGATAAAGTTCTCGGAAAGAGTTCATGATCAGGTTGATAAGAACATGGAGAACACAATCATTGTTTGCCTACTCAGACGTAATATAGGGTATCGTACTCTTCTTGCTAGGATCCATGCTATGTTGAATCTGATGGGTGATCTTGAACTCATTGACATGGACAATAATTATTACCTGGTCTGGTTTGCAGATATTAGACAAACGCAAATTTTAACCAATGGGCCATGGACTATCTATGGGTGTTATCTCATGGTGCAACCATAGAGTCGGTCATTTTCCACTAGAAAAAATACACGTCTAAGGTGATAGTGTGGGTTAGGCTACCGAGTTTACCATATTGGTATTATTCTAAGAAATTGTTTTGGCAAATTGCAAGGGTCATTCGGAAAGTCGTTCGTGTTTATTACAATACTAAGGCTGGTGAACATGGTAAATTTGCTCGAATGGCCATCATCTTTGATTTGAATAAGCCGCTCTTCCCATGCATCAGAATTGATGGTTTCATTCAAAAATTAGAGTATGAGGGTGTCCAACAAGTTGTTTCTTGTGTGAGGTTTATGGGCACTCGCAGGATTCTTGTACGACACATAAGGACAAGATGGATAAGGGTATCACTGAATCGGTTAGGAAGGGCAGTCCTGGGTACTGTTTTGCCTTGAATGTGACTGGTATGGTCCTTTATGGAACATGGATGACGGTTGATAATAGGCGTAAGCGACAGTCCCATGGTGTTATGGCTGGTCCGACGAGGGATATATCCCAGGCTAGTCTTGCAGGATCGAGATTTGCTGTTCTAGAGGAATATGTACCGATAGAGGATAATGCACTCCTCGTGGATGCTGAGGGACTGATCGAGGCATCGGAGCAAGAAAGAGGGGTGGAATATGGTACGGAGGTGAAAGCAACTGGTGTTGCGCATAGGGCAGGTAGCTCGTTCAAGCATAACAATGCTTTTTTGGAATCCAATCCCCCAAAAAAGAGTAAGAATGGAAAAAAATCAAGCAAGGGTGTTGGGGTACCCTGGATGTTGTTAGTGTTGGTACATCGACTATGCCTTAGGTTAAAGGGAACAAATAAGATAATCATCGAGCCGTAACCATTATGGAGGATGGTTTTAAGGAGAGTAAGTTGGATAGGGTTAAAGGTACTAGAGGCATCAGTGGTCTTGAAGGATGTCAATCAGCGTGGTGTGAAGATTGCCAAGGCAAGTGATAGTTGAATTGTGGCACATCGCACGGCTACTGTTTTGGCACAACAATTGGCTACGTCATTAACACAACACGAGTCCTTATAGTCGTAGCATGATCCTAGTGATCGGGTGGTATATAGATCTGAAGCTATGGATATAGTTATTCAGAGGTCCACTATGGGTGATATGAATGGCCAGGAGTGCTCGAGTCATGAGTCCGTTCAGTAAGGTACTAATTTTTAAATCGTTTTTATGATAATGCGATTTATGTTTTGGAATTGTCAGGGCACTGCTAGCCTACCTTTTAAGCGATATTTCAAGAATTATGTTCGGGATAATCGGCTTGGAATTGTTGCTTTATTTGAACCCAAAATAAGTTTCTAGAGAGCAAAGGGAGTTATAGCAAGACTAGGTTTTCCGCATTCTTTTCGTGTTGAGGCTCATGGTTTTAGTGGGGGTGTTTGGCTTCTTTAGGAGGAATCGATAGAGATAGAGGTTATTCAAGTTGCTTATTAGTTTGTGCATGGTAAATGTCGGAGTAGGGTTACTGAGGAGTGGTGTTTCTTTACAGCAGTGTATGCCAGTCCTCAAGCACCTGTCTATAAGAGGTTCTGGAATCAACTATTCGATTTGCATTCTGATGATGATGTTCCATGGGTGGTCGATAGTGATTTTAATGTAATTTTACACCTGGATGAGAGGCGTGGGGGCTCGAATCGCGGTGTTAGAGGTAGCAAATTGTTTTTGGACTTTCTTTTTGACTCTAGCTTGATCGATGCAAGGTTTTAGGGTCCTCCTTTTACTTGGTCATGAAGGGTTGCTGTATCGGAGATTAGATCGATGCTGGTTAATAGCAAATGAGAGTCCCTGTTTCCTAAGTCTATGGTTTTGTATATGGATAAACTGGGTTCAGATATAGGCCACTCCTTCTTTGTGAGGATAGTATTCAACAAGAGAGTCATAATAGGTTGTTTCGGTTTATTAGTGCATGGCAGTAGCACCCTCACTTTTAGGATTTTCTCCGCTTGGTATAGATTGATGAGGCTAAGGTTGATTCTAATATCGTCGAGTTTTAGACCGCAGTGAAAAGTTAGAATAGAGATATTTTTGGTCACATTGGGCAGCAGAAATGTCGACTTCTAGCGCGACATAGAGGGATTGATATAGCATTGCAGAATCACCATTCTGATTCCCTTGTTCATTTAGGTCAGGAACTTCTATTGGAATTGGAGATGGTGTTGAATCAAGAGGAATACCTTTGGAGACAAAAGTTTGTTCGAATTAGATTGTTAGTGGGGATCGAAACACAAAATATTTTCACGCCTAGACCCTTGCTCGTTAGTGATCTAATTTTATTTTGGCCTTGAAAGACTTGGATGGTAATTGGATTTTGGATGGGGAAGAGTTGCAGGAACATGAAATCGGGTTCTTTGAGTCACTCTTTACTAGCTCTGGGTGCCCTTCTACTCCGTATAAAATTCGGAGGCTATTTCTACCGGTCTCAGAGTAAGAGATGGAATCTATGTCGTGTGTTGTTATGGATGAGGAATTTTTTCAAGCTCTGTGGGATATAGGGCCTCTGAAAGCACCTGGTGTCGATGGTTTACATGCATTATTCTTTCAAAAGAACTGTTCCATTATGGGTCCCGAAGTATGCAGGGTTATACGTTCGATCTTTGCGGGTGAACCAGTGATGGAAACTTGGAATCGCACTCTGTTGGTTTTATTGCCCAAGGTTCTATTACATGAGCTAATAACATAATTTTGGCCTATCAGCCTCTGTACTGTGGTGCATAAAATTCTGATAAAGGTGATTATCAATCGTTTGAATCCTTTTCTTCCATCTTAGGTATCAAAAAATCATACTAGTTTCGTTCCAAGTCGATTTATTACTGATAACATTTTTATAACTTTGGACATAGGACATTATACATTCTACGCATAAGAAAAAAAGGCGTAAAGGCTGGATGGCAATCAAGATTGATCTTGAGAAAGCTTATAATCGGCTTGAGTGGTCATTTATTGAGGATATATTGATTGTATTGGTGTGCCTGAAGGTCTCCAGAGTCTCATAATGCATTATGTGTCTTCGGTGTCTATGCAAATTTTGTGGAATGGTTCTGTATCTAATAGTTTTAGACCATCCCGAGGGATACGGCAAGGGGATCTGCTCTCTCCTTATCTTTTTGTACTATGTATGGAAAGATTGGCACATTTCATCCAATCAAAGGTGAATTTCAAACATTGGCAGCCATTCCGTACTTCTTTGCGGTCCAGGTATTTCACATCTTTTCTTCGTCGATGACATGATTTTATTTGTAGAGGCCTCTCTTGATAAATTTAGTGTTATTCATCGACTTCTTGTTCGCTTTTGTGAGGTGTCAGGCAATAAGGTGAATGTTGCTAAGACTACTATCTTCTTTTCTAATAACGTGGATAGTGAGTTTAGGCATTACATAAGCTCAGCTTTTGGATTTGTTGAGTTGAATGATTTAGGAAATTATTTAGGGGTTCTACTTCTACACAAACGTGTTACAACGGCATCGTATAAGTATTTGGTGCAGATGGTTCAGTATAAATTGAATGGATAGAAAATGAAAACGTTGTCTCTTGTAGGGAGAATTACGTTAGCCAAGTCTGTCCTAGTTGCGATTCCTTCGTATACCTTACAGTTTGTGGTTTTACCTAAGAAAACTTGTTCAGAGCTAGAAAAACTGATCAAGAGATTTGTTTGGGGTAATACGTCGGGCAATGGTAGTGAGAATCTTGTCAAGTGGAAGAAGGTTTGCAAGCCGGTAACGTCTGTGGACTTGATTTCTAGCCATAGGTGCACATAATGATGCCTTTCTCTTAAAGATTGGCTTTAAACTCTTAGCTCTGTAATATCTCAAAATTTTGGATGGTGACCAAAATGAAAAAAAAATAAAAGTTTGATGATTAAAGTATAAATTTAGGAAAAGTTTAGGGACTAAATTGTAATTTTCAAAAGTTATTTATTTTAGTCTCGTAAATAAATAATTTAACCCCAAGAATTATGTTTTTGTTTTACTCGAATTTTTCGTATGGAATTTGTATTAAAAGCTATAAAGAGTTAAAATTCAAGAAAAATTCGGATAATCGGATCGAATCGAATAAATGAGATATTTTTTCAAAAGATCAGGAAAGGTTAATATTGTCTTTTCCATGCCTTATTTTAGAATAATTTAACATGGACCATTGGATTAAAGTAGATTTTCCATGTTAAATATGAACCGTTGGATGTAATATGGCAAGATTGTAATTTTAGAAATTTACAAGGGCAAAGTTGGTAATCACTAACTTCTTGGTTTATTTTTGAACTTTGGATGATCATTTTGACATGTGGCAAGATGAGAAGCATTGGATTGCAAGGGCAAATTAGTCAATTTGTCATAAAGGAGATTTTTTATTTGAATTTGTTATAAATAAATGACAAATGGACTAAATTGAACAAATTGGAAAAATCAAGATTTTTCTCCATCTTGCCGTGAGTTCTCCTAAGGTAAGGGGATATTTTCTTTTTTTATTTTCAAGCAAAATTATTAGGATTTTGGATGAAAGCATGAAACATGAAATTGATCTACATGAAATTATCTATCATTTGGTATTATTTGTTCATGTTTTCCATGTTTGAAACGTAAGTTTTTGAATTTTATGGATGAAGGGATGTTGAGTTTTAATATGGAAAGGATTGATAATGCTTAGAAATGATGTTTTGAAGTTGAATTCATGTTTGAATCAAGTTGTAGATCAAGGTCAAAGTGACCATTCATATTCGGTCATAGTGAAATAGTTAGGGGAAAATTTTGGAAAAAATTCATTAAGGTTAGACATGATGAATAGATGATTCTACAAGTTTTAGAATGTTGTTTGGACTAATTTGGAAGTTTATAAAGGTTAGGGGACTCAATCGCATGTTGTAGAAATAAAGGAGCTTAAAGTGGAAATTGATTAAAAATTAAGGAATCATGCTTGAATAATTGTTGGAATGCTTGAATTGGAAGTTAAATGACAAATGACCATTTTGAATATTTTGGAAATATTGGGACGAATTCTAAAAAGAATTCTTTTGATGGTTAAATTATGAAATTGGAATGATTATGTGAATTATTCTTTAATTTGGATATTAAAGGAAATTTGGAGTATTGAGATTGGTACGAATTGTATGAAATGAGTTAGTATCGAATAAACATAGAAATAATTTATAGGAATTTCTTTTCCTATTATTTCCTTATGTTAGTATGATACTAACATGTATTTTTGTAATGTACGCGTGTTGTAAATAATGTACATATAAATCGGGATCAATATCGGGATCAAGCTAGCAATCAAGGAAATGAAAAGGATCACAATTAAAGCTTAGTGAGGATTTAAGCTTTGATCTATATAAAGTGTCAAGGTGAGTGCAATGCATACATAACATGATACATGAATGTTTTATACATCATTAGGAAGACTTGCGATGAGTCTACCTTGTTTATATTGACATGATATTTATGTCATTAATCATATATCTGACATGTTCTAAATATGTCAAATGTTGAATATAAATGCATGGATCACTAGTGATATATGATGTTATATTATGAATGTTATTTCGGGTATGAACTGCCCAATGTTTAAATTATGTTGATATACATTTTCATGGATGAAATAAATATGGAATATATGCCCAAATATGTCATTGAGGGATATGGTATAGTTGGAATGCCATAGAGTCCAGCAACACGTTGCATATTCGGTTTAGCACTATACTGTATATAAAGGACACTTAGTGTATATGGTGGGCACGACCTTATGTGTATTAGCACTTCGGTGCATA
The DNA here is from genome assembly GCA_019671005.1 of Hibiscus mutabilis. Lineage (NCBI taxonomy): Eukaryota > Viridiplantae > Streptophyta > Magnoliopsida > Malvales > Malvaceae > Hibiscus > Hibiscus mutabilis. The sequence continues at coordinate 12,680,179 of CM033754.1, forward strand.
TTTGACTCGAGTACCTAGGGTCCTCATAGGTTTATATAGTGAGGATATGATTTATTGTTTAATAAATGATAAACAGGTGAAAGAGTTTATGAACTCTTAAAGTAAATGGCAAGTATATTGGTAAGAAATTTATATCCGGTTTATATTATGTTAATATATGATTAACATGATGGTAGTACAAATCTAGTGATCATGATGCATGAATATTGCTACATCTTTATATTTATAAATATGTTGTATTGCACTCATATTATTATTGCCTCACTAAGTGTATACTTAGCGTGTGATGATTTTCACGCGTAGGTAAAAATCATGAATCGGAGTAAGAAGTATTTGGCATCTGGTAGAAAGGAGTATAATTACAGTATTAGTGTTAACATCTTTTGATGTATTTTGATATTACTAGATGGCATGTATATATTAAAATTAGTTGGTATTAAACTAGTTTAGATATGGGTTGTAATAACTTATAATCTAGATTATGTTAATAATGAATGATGAGTAGTTATAATAAAAATTAAAAAGGGTTAGATGGATTATTAGTATAAAAAAATGGGTAAATTTTTTTGAAAGGAATTAATAGAGTAATCGATTATATTTTTAATGTAGGCAGTTTTTAGGCAGCTATATTGCTTATAGGCTATAGTCATGGACTGCTAAGTTGATGCCTGAAATCAAAATTTATTTGGTAGATTAAAAATTAGAAAATTGACATTATGCGGTAAATTAATAAATGGTTTATTGTGATTTTTAAATAAATGACTATTATGGATTGTTAGCAATTCTCTATGTGACACTCTAACTAGTATTGTCTATTAAATACTGGTAAGGGTGTTACATTTATTGGTATCAGAGCTAGAGGTTTAGCCGATTCTGAATATGATCGAGCCTGTAGGAAGTCAGGATTATATACATGCCACTAGGATGTCAAGATTACTGATGCCTATTAATTAATAATGTTGCTCCTTACTTATGAGGGATGATTGCGACTTTAACAAATGTCAGATCATCAAAAATCTTGTCAGGGAGCTGAGCGTGATATTTTTCACAAAGCGGGAGTAATGAGGTGAACCAAAATCCGCCTCTTGCTCAGCAAAACGTAGAGATACTAGCTCAGGAACAACGAAATATGCATGTGCAAGATCAAGTCTTATTTCTTCAGGCATTGGATGCTATTATAAATCGTCGAGCACCAATATCAGTTCTAAAGGAATTAAGGAAAATGAAAGCACCGAATTTTCAAGGTGATGCTAATGCAGATCCAATGACTACTGATTACTACTTAAATGATGTTAAAATCATGTTGAGTAGAATCCCTTGTGATGATCAAGGAAAGTTGGAGGGAGTTGTATCTTTATTGATGGAGCAAGCTAGTGTATGGTGGAATATAGTCACTGCACGAGTTCCTCCATAGCAAATTACGTGGGAATTCTTACTAAAAGAATTCAAAGAAAAATATATTGGGGACATGTTTATTGAAGAAATGAGATAGCAGTTCTTGGATTTAAAACATTATGGCTGGTCAGTCTATGAATACGAATGTAAGTTCAATAGACTGGGCCAATTTGCAGCAGAGCTTCTTCCAACTGAAAAATTCAGAATTAATAAATTCATAGCTGGGTTGGATCCTCAATATAAAAGGGCATTGGTTTCTTACAATTTTGCTGCTTTTCAAGAAGTAGTAAATCGAGCAAAGGCTATGGAAAAAGTAGACCTCGAGGATAAAGCAGGGAAACAGACTCAGACCGAAAAAAGGTCTGGAAGTTCTTTTGTTGCGTCGTCATTTAAACGCAACAAAGGATTTTCACAGTAAAATCCAGTCGCATCAGCTTCTTCAGCCAAAAAGGGATATTCTAGAGGAAAGTCAAAGTAGGCTCAGACTGTTACTGCAAGTTCTCGAGGTTCCAGATTTCATCCTATTCCAGAATGCGAACATTGTGGAAAGAGGCATTTTGGTCAGTGCTGGTTCGCTGGTGGAGCATGCTACCATTGTGGGCAAGCTGGTCATTTCAAAAAGAAATGTCCAAAGCTTCATCCAGATCATTCAGTTGCAGTATCTCAAAAAATCAAAGGAAATAAAGGTGGCAAAACAGGAGTATCTGAGACCACATCTAATCGAGAAGGCAAGACTGCTGCTCGAGTGTATAATATCAAGACTGCTAATGATCGAGATGACTCAGACATTGTAGCAGGTATGATCAAACTCTTTGGCAGACCTATTTTTGCATTGATTGATCCAGGCTCTACCCATTCTTATATTAGTTCTAAAGTAGTACTTGAAAGAAATATTCTGATAGAACCAATTTCGAGTGAGGTTGTTGCTATTAATCCAATAGGACAAAGCGCCAAAGTAAGCCGGGTATGCAAAAAGTGTCCTATAAAGATTCAAGAAAATGAATTTCCAGCTGACCTTATGGAATTACCTTTCCAAGAGTTTGAAGTCATTCTTGGAATGGATTGGTTATCGGCATATCAAGCTATGGTTGACTGCCGATTAAAAAGGTTAACTTTAAAAGGACCAAATGGTTCAGAAATAAAATTTGTAGGAGAAATGTTGAATTATCTGAGTAATGTGATATCAGCTGTAACTACTGGAAAGTTATTATCACATGGGTGTGAAGCATATTTAGCTCATATGATAAATACTCATGAAACAAAGATAAATTTGGAAAATATACCCACGGTGTGGGAATTTCTAGATGTTTTCCCAGATGAATTATCTGGATTACCTCTATATCGAGAGGTGGAATTTGGTATTGATGTGCTTTCTGGAACAACACCAATATCAATGGCACCTCACAGGATGGCTCCTATAGAACTTAGAGAGCTGAAGGCTCAATTACAAGAATTATTAGATCGAGGTTTTATATGACCTAGTATATCACCTTGGGGAGCTCCAGCCCTGTTTTTGAAAAAAAAGATGGATCAATGAGGTTATGTGTAGATTATCGTCAACTTAATAAAGTGACGGTGAAGAATAAATATCCTTTAGCAAGGACTGAAGATCTCTTCGATCAACTTAAAGGAGCAACAATGTTTTTTAAAATTGATCTTCGATCGGGGTATCATCAATTGAAGATCAAAGAAGCATATATACCAAAGATAGCAACCAGAACTAGATACAGGCATTATGAGTTTGTAGTAATGCCTTTTGGACTTACAAATGCACAAGCAGCTTTTATGGATCTAATGAATCGGGTATTTCAGCCATATTTAGATCAATTTGTGGTGGTATTCATAGATGATATATTGGTTTATTCTAAAACCAAAGTGGATCATGATACTCACTTTGAGTAGTTCTTCAGATCCTCCGAGAAAAGAAACTATATGCAAAACTATCAAAGTGTGAATTTTGGTTGTCTGAGGTAGCTTTCCTTGGACATATAGTTTCAGCTGAAGGGATTTGAGTCGATCCTAAAAAGGTTCAAGCAATCCTTGAATGGAAAATTCCTCAAAATGTCTCTGAAATGAGAAGTTTCTTGGGATTAGCTGGTTATTATCGGCAATTCATGAAAGACTTTTCAATGATTGCCACTCTAATAACTAAGCTATTAAGAAAGGATGTACCATTTGTTTGGACAGATAAATGTCAGGAAAACTTTGATAAACTAAAGAAGATATTAACAAAAGCTCATGTTTTGGTACAACCAGAATCTGGAAAAGGATTTTATAATATATAATGATGCATCCCATAATGGTTTGGGGTGTGTATTGATGCAAGAAGGGAAGGTTGTAGCATATGCTTCTCAACAACTCAAGACTTATGAAAGAAATTATCCTAGCCATGATTTAGAGTTGGCTGCAGTAGTGTTTTCTTTAAAGATTTGGCGTCACTACTTATATGGTGAAAAGTCCTATATCTACACGGATCATAAAGGTTTGAAATATTTGTTATCTCAAAAGGTTCTTAATTTAAGGCAAAGAAGGTGGATTAAATTGATCAAGGATTATGATGTAATTATTGATTATCATCTGGGGAAGGCTAATATGGTAGCAGATGCACTCAGCCGAAAAGCATTTTCTTCTTTGAGAACATTAAATGCTCAGTTGAAATTACAGGAAAATGGTGCAAAAATGGCTGAACTTCAAATTAAACCTACTTTGATAGAAAGAATTAAAGAGTTACAAGCAAAGGATGAAGAATGCTTGGAAAAGAAGAAGTGAGTTGAACGTGGTGAATCCAAAGACTTTGAAATAAAATCAAATGGATGCTTATATTACAAGAGATGTGAATATATTCCTGACGATGAGGAACTAAGGAGGGAAATACTTTTAGAGGCACATTATAGTCCTTTAACTATGCATCCAAGAGGCAACAAAATGTATCAAGATATAAAGAGTCGATTTTGGTGGCCTGGTATGAAATGAGCTATCACCGAGTTTGTTGCTAAATGTTTAACTTGTCAGCAAGTAAAGGCAGAACATCAAGTTCTATCTGGATTACTTCAACCAATCTCAATTCCACAATGGAAGTGGGAAAAAGTTACTATAGATTTTGTAACAGGTTTACCACTAACGCCAAGTAAGAAATATTCGATTTGGGTGATTGTGGATTGATTGACTAAAACGACACATTCCATACCAGTTTGAACAGATTACTCCTTGAACAAGTTAGCAGAGTTATATATTAAGGAAATTGTTAGATTGCATGGTGTTCTTGTGTCTATTATATCCGATAGAGATCCAAGGTTCACTTTAAGGTTTGGGACTCCATTACATGAAGCATTGGGAACTCGGCTACACTTCAGTACTGCTTTCCATCCTCAAATGGATAGACAATTAGAAAGGACTATTCAAATACTCGAAGATATGCTCAGAGCGCGTATAATAAATTTTGTAGGTTCATGGGAAAAATATCTTCCATTAGATGAGTTTGCTTATAACAACAATTACCAATCAAGTATAAACATGGCACCTTATGAAGCATTATATGGAAGAAAATGTTGAACACCATTGAATTGGTTCGAGTTAGAAGATCGAAAAATTATTAGACCAGATATTGTTCAAGAAGTAGAAAACAAGGTAAAGATAATTCAAGATAATTTCAAGGTTGCTTCTGATAGAAAAAAGTCGTACTCAGATCTTAAAAGAAAAGATATTGAGTTTGAAGTTGGAGACAAAGTATTTTTAAAGGTTTCACCTTGGAAAAAAATATTACGATTTGGACTAAAAGGCACTTAGTCCAAGATTAATTGGTCCTTATAAAATTTTGAAAAAAGTTGGTCCAGTGGCATATCAACTAGTATTACCACCAGAAATGAGTAAGGTCCATGATGTGTTCCATGTGTTCATGCTTCGAAAATATCGATCAGATCCTTCGTATGTCATTACACCAGAAGAAATTGAAATTCAACCGGATTTGACATACGAGGAGGAACCTGTACGAATCTTAGCTCAAGGAGAAAAGAAATTAAGGAACAAATAGATTCCTCTAGTTAAAGTCCTGTGGAGAAACCACAAAGTGGAAGAAGCTACTTGGGAAACGAAGAAAGCAATGAAAAAATAGTATCCGTGTTTTTTTGAACCAAGTATCTTAAAGGAGAGAATTGTAATATCTCAAATTTTTTGGTAGTGACCAAAATGAAAAAAATAAAAGTTTAATGACTAAGATATAAACTTAGAAAAAGTTTAGGGACTAAATTGTAATTTTCAAAAGTTATGTATTTTAGTCCCATAAATGAATTGTTTACCCCCAAGAATGATGTTTTCGTGTTACCCGAATTTTTCGTATGAAATTTGTGTTAAAAGCTATAAAGAGTTAAAATTTAAGAAAAATTCAGATAATCAAATTGAATCGAATAATTGAGATATTTTGTTAAAAGATCAGGAAAGGTTAATATTGTCTTTTCCTTGCCTTATTTTAGAAGAATTTAACATGGACCATTGGATTAAAGTAGATTTTTGATGTTAAATTTGAACTGTTGGATGAAATATGGCAAGATTGTAATTTTGGAAATTTACAAGGGCAAAGCTGGTAATCACTAACTTCTTGGTTTATTTTTGACCCTTGAATGAGCATTTTGACATGTGGCAAGATGAGAGGCATTGGATTTCAAGGGCAAATTAGTCAATTTATCATAAATGAGATTTTTTATTTGAATTTGTTATAAATAAATGACAAATGGACTAAATTGAACAAAGTGGAAAAATCAAGATTTTTCTCCATCTTTCTTCATCTTGCCGTGAGTTCTCCTAAGGCAAGGGGATATTTTCTTTTTGATTTTGAAGCCAAATTATTAGGATTTTGGATGAAATCATGAAACATGAAATTGATCTACATGAAATTCTCTATCATTTGGTATTATTTCTTCATGTTTTCCATGTTTGAAACTTAACTTTTTGAATTTGATGGATGAAGGGGATGTTGATTTTTAATATGGAAAGGATTGATAATGCTTATAAATGATGTTTTGAAGTTGAATTCATGTTTAAATCTTGTTGTAGATCAAGATTAAAGTGACCATTCATATTCGGTCATAGTGAAATATTTAGGGGAAAATTTTGGAAAAATTTCATTAAGGTTAGACATGATGAATATATGATTCTACAAGCTTTAGAATGATGTTTGGACCAATTTGGAAGTTTATAAAGGTTAGGGGACTCAATCGCATATTGTAGAAATAAATAAGTTTAAAGTGGAAATTGATTAGAAAATAAGGAATCATGCTTGAATAACTGTTGGAATGCTTGAATTGGAAGTTAAATGGCAAATGACCATTTTGAATATTTTGGAAATATTGGGACAAATTCTAAGACGAATTATTTTGATGGTTAAATTATGAAATTGGAATGATTATGTGAATTATTCTTTAATTTGGATATTAAAGGGAATTTGGAGTATTGGGATTAGTACGAATTGTATGAAATGAGTTAGTATCGAATAAACATAGAAAAAATTTATAGGAATTTCTTTTCCTATTATGTCTTTATGTTAGTATGATACTAACATGTATTTTTGTAATGTACTTGTGCTGTAAATAATGTACATATAGATCGTGATCAATATCGAGATCAAGCTAGCAATCAAGGAAATGAAAAGGGTCACAATTAAAGCTTAGTGAAGATTTAAACTTTGATCTATATAAAGTGTCAAGGTGAGTGCAATGCATACATAACATGATACATGGATGTTTTATACATCATTAGGAAGACTTGCGATAAGTCTACCTTGTTTATATTGACATGATATTTATGTCATTAATCATATATTTGACATGTTCTAAATATGTCAAATGTTGAATATAAATGCATGGATCACTAGTGATATATGATGTTATATTATGAATGTTATTTCGGGTATGAACATCCCAATGTTTAAATTATGTTGATATACATTGCCATAGATGAAATAAATATAGAATATATGCCCAAGTATGTCATTGAGGTACAGAGTATAGTGTATATAAAGGACACTTAGTGTATATGGTGGGCACGACCTTATGTGTATTATGGTGGGCACGACCTTATGTGTATTAGCACTTTGGTGCATATTTGACTCGAGTACACAGGGTCCTCATAGGTTTATATATTTGAGATATGATTTATTGTTTAATAAATGATAAACATGTGAAAGAGTTTATGAACTCTTAAAGTAAATGGCAAGTATATTGGTAAGAAATTTATATCTGGTTTATATTATGTTAATATATGATTAACATGATGGTAGTACAAATCTAGTGATCATGATGCATGAATATTGTTACATCTTTATATTTATAAATATGTTGTATTGCACTGATATTATTATTGCCTCACTAAGTATGTACTTAGCGTGTGATGATTTTCACGTGTAGGTAAATATCAGGAATCAGAGTAAGGAGAATTTGGCATCTTGGTAGCAAGGAGTATAATTACAGTATTAGTATTAATGATATTACTAGATGACATGTATATGTTAAAATTAGTTGGTATTAAACTAGTTTAGATATGGTTTGTAATAACTTATAATCTAGATTATGTTAATAATGAATGATAAGTAGTTATAATAAAAAATAAAAAGGGTTAGATGGATTATTAGTATAAAAAATCGGGTAAATGTTTTGAAAGGAATTAATAGAGTAATCGATTATATTTTTAATGTAGGCAAATTTTAGGCAGTTATATTGCTTATAGGCTATAGTTATGGACTGCTAAGTTGCTGCCTGAAATCGGAATTTATTTGGTAGATTAAAAATTAGAAAACTGACATTACGCGATAAATTAATAAATGGTTTATTGTGATTTTTAAATAAATGACTATTATGGATTGTTAGCAATTCTCTATGTGACACTCTGACTACTATTGGATATTAAATACTGGTAAGGGTGTTACAAGCTCGTAAGGAGACTCTTTGGGTGCGTTTCTTATGGACAAAGTATAAGTGCCACGATCTTGTCCCATAATCCGTTCAGCGTGCTAGTTGTTCGCGCCTCTGGAAAGGTTTGAGCGTTGTTTGGGATGATGTTAGGGAGAATATTGTGTGGTTTCACGGTCATATTAGGGATATACATTTCTGGCGTGATCATTGGGTTCCAGATCTTGGTCCTCTAATCAATTTTGTAGCTGTCGATCATGCTCTCATACTTGGGGATGAGGTTGTTGTGCAATTTGTAACCAATAATGGTGAGTGGAATTGGGAGATATATGAACCGTTGTTGCCGCTCAATGTGTTATTGCGCCTGGCCGCTATCAAATACCTGACTCCTTGGCTTGGTGATGTGATTGTGGGTTGGAAGCCAACAAGGGATCGAAGATTTAGTGTAAAGTCAGCCTTCAATTTGCATGCACCGTCACAAGCTGGTACGGAACACCCTATATGGCCACTAATTCATAAATTTAGGGGCGCACAAAGGGTGAAGGTTTTCTTATGGCTTGCTAGCGTATGGAGGTTGATGACTAATGGGGAAAGAGCATGTAGACATTTCTCGATTACTGCTCGATGTCCAGTCTGTGATGATGTTTGTGAGGATATTGCTCACGTGTTGCGTACTTGCCCTCCTGCATATTCGATGCTTTGGTTAAGCCAGACAAATCGAACCAATTCTTGTGCATGGACATTAAAGATTGGATTGCAAGGAATTTGGCGCAACAAGATTTCTTTCCATTTGATGGTAGTGATTGGGATCTTAAGTTTGGTGCGGTTGTAGGGAATTTAAGGTTGAATCGCAATGCAATCACTTTTGACTCACCCATTGAGTTTTAAGAATCTATCCTAGCGAGAAGTGAGGGCCTGGTTCATTTAACCCGGGCTGGTTTGTGTCGGGGTAATGCGCAGCCGAAGGTAATCGCTGCAAGGCCTGTCGTCCCGGTGTCGTGGATTCCTCCTCCACAAGGTTGGATAAAGGTTAATTCTGATGGGGCACGATGGGACCTGATGATGCGTATGCGTGCGGGGGAGTAATATGGATCATACTAGCCATTGGTTACTTGGTTACAATTAGGGGTGTTCAAAATTACCCGACCCGACCCGAAAGAAAAATATCAGGTATTTCCCGAAAAAAATTATCTGACCGGGCCGGGTACCCGACCCGAGAATAATTGAGCCGGGTCTGGGTTGATTTTTCTTGGTTACCGAGTACCCGGCCCGACAACATTTAATATATATTTTTTTAGTTTTAAATTATATTTTTATTTTAGGTTTTTTAATATTTATACCTAAAACTAAATCTAAAGCTTTAAATTAGTTCTATGTTTGTATTATATATTTTTAAATTTTAAAATTTTCAACTATATTTTTATTAATTTATTAATACCGAAAGAAAAACCGAGATTAATATCTTAATATCTTTTTCGTGATAAACCTTAATATATATATATATATATGTATACATATATCCAAATATTCTAAAACTAACTTTAAATCACTAATTTTTTGTGTTTGGATTATGTATTATAAACTTTTAAATTTTATGTGTTTAATATGTGATTTTTTTTAATTTTAGAATAAAAAATAAAAAAATATATATGAATCGGGTACCCGTTACCCGATTATTCGGGTATCCGGGTTTCGCGGGTACCCGGTTTAAATGGGCCGGGACACGGGCCAAAAAATAGGTACCCGGAAATAAACACCCCTAGTTACAACAAAGGCTTGGGAGCCTTCTCTGTAATTGAAGCAGAGTTGTAGGGTATATTTCTTGGATTGCAATGTGCGTGGGAGAGTGTGTGTTGTCGTGTCATTATAGAATCGGACTGTATGGATGCTATACGTCTTGTTCGTCGGGGTGATAGGGTGTTTCCGTCGATCCTAGTGCACATTGCGGATTGGCGTAAACTTCCATGGTCGCTACAATTTGTGCATGTGAAACGTGATGGGAATCGAGTGGCGGATGGTATGGCAAAGGTTGTGAACCCAGATTGTTTTGATGTTACTCGGTTTGTGCAGCCACCAATGGATGTTGCCGCTCTTGTGCAGCTCGAGAGGTGCATGTTGGGCACCCAAGATGATCCTGATTTGCCTCAGCACAATACGGGGCAATTGGCTCGATGGGAGTGGAAGTGTTAAATAGTATTGCTTGGTTTTTCTTGGTTAAACGTGTTCTTCTTGTTTAGTTTTGTTCCCCTCTTTTGGGTTGTTATTTCAGATATTAGAGACTTTTTAAGACTCTCGGGTGTATTCTTTTCTTCTATTTAGATTTAGAAAATTTTTTAATAAGGCACTCGATAAGTCTCCCCTTTTTCAATAAAAAACAGAGAGAATAAATCCAGGCATTGACAACATTTATTTATATATGTATTCCACTACTGAAGTACCTAACTGATAGAAAACGAAGTAATGATAATCACTATTCATATGTTATTTCTTAGTAATAAAGTGAATCCAAGGCATTGATTATCGTAAGCAAGAAAAGAATCCGCATATTTCCCAAGTGAAAGCTTTTAAGGTTTTGATTATCATTATGAAAAGGAAATTCGATTATCTTACTAATCCCAAACTGAACTTGGATGTAGAGGTGTGCAAAAAAAAAAAAAAACCGAAAAATTAAAACCGATTTCGAAACTCGAAAAAAACAAACCAAAAAATTAGTTAACCGAAACGAAAAATTCGGTTTCGGTTCGAGTTTTTTAAAAAGAAACTGGTTCGGTTACGGTTTACGGTTTTGGGACAAATCGAAAACCGAACTGACCGATTATATAATATATATTATTATATTATATGCTATTTTAATATTTTATATTAAAAATAGATTTTATTTTATTTTCTAATTCCCCAAAAGTAAAACCATAATTTCATTTTATGAAGTTTAAGTATTTAATTTGCTAGTATTAAAAAATATACTAATATCATATGTCGGTTTTTAAAAGTATATATTTTTTTCTAACATATTATTAAAATTTATATTTTAAATAAACAAAATAAAAAACCGTTACCAGAACCGAACAAAATTTTTCGGTTAACCAAATAAACAGTTAATCGATTGAATGGTTACGGTTTAGGGTCAAGAATTGAGTGACCCGAACTTGCCAGTTAATCGAAATAATTTGCTAATGGTTAACCGAACCTAGTTTTGCACACCCCTGCTTGGATGTATCAAAGTAAGAGCACTGTTATTCATTTTTAACCCATTCACCAACTGTTGTGATCCCTTAACGTCCCAAATTTGGAGACATTAGCTTTAAGACATATATTTAACATATACTGATAAAAACTCTCAGTTGACACTCTCCCTCTCCCCTAGGTTGAGAGTTCATTTTTATAATGAATTCTAAAACACTCTAATTAAGGACCTACTGACAAGTAAAGAGAGATTACTAGCCCTTTCTCTTTGGTTTCACTCAGGAAGTATCCTTAATTAAGGCTGTTTTAGTTCTAGAAAAACTAAGCACAACAGTAATATGTTGTTATAGTAATTAGTACCCATTCCAGTAATGGAATCCTAGTAGATAGTCACTAAGCCCCAAAATAATATTGTTAACCTCTTTGAAGAGTACTACATCAGTTTTTGTTAGCAATATTTCTCTTGATGTTTCATTTATAAAGGTTTGTGTGTTCATTTGGTAGCTGTTTAGGTGTTTTTACCTGGCGTATATGACACCTTTTTTCCAGCTGCATGGCCAGAATCTTTAACTTTATTAGGTTTCCCTTAGATTTTTTTAATGAAAATTTGGGTGATCAAAGAGAAGAGTAATTGGAATCTAGTTTCTTATTAAAAAATATATGTATTTATGTATAATATTGATTAGAGTAGTACTTATAATCATGAAGATTTACTTGTGTTTTGGTTTAGTTCAACAGATTTGAGAAAGAAGAATGTGTAACAGTAAAATAAGAGGGTGTAGCGACCTTTATTTTGAAATTCGAAATTTTAAAGTTTCGAATGGGGTCACTAGAAAAATGACTAATAAGGTTCCTTTTATTTTTATTTTTGAAAATATTAAGAAAATGGAGAATTCTTTGAAAATTCGTGTTTTTGGAAAAACAATAAAAATTCGGAGTTACCACCGGCCACTAAGGTAGGCCGGACACCATAAAACCAGAGATTTGATTAAAAACAGGGTTTGGGAGTCGGTTACGGATGGGGAAGGTTTTGGCACCCCCATACCGCCCAAAAATTGACACCTTAAAAAGAAAATAATAATTACCGCTTTGTTAATATCGAACTTTGTGAATTAAAGTGACAATTAATTTAAAATCCGGTTAGACATGCGAGTCTATTTTAAGGACCACGTTATTCAAAAGTAAACCGCAAGACCATCATCACTACGTTGATACTGGTCGCATTTACTTCCGAATAAAAAGGCACCGCATTGACAAAATTTAATATCCGAATGCAAACTTACACAATGGCATATAATAAAAGCATAATGGAAATGAAGAAATAAAATAATTACAAACTAGAGATTCTAAATATCATACATTAGAACGCTAAATGTCACAAATATTATATTATATACATATAAGATATAATAAGGTACTATACACATATATATAGATACGAATGTACATTTACATATTTATAAAAACATAATTTAACACCATCTTTATATATGAATTATACAAACTACATATCGTAGTATACACTTTAAAGGGATGTATAAAATAAGTAAATATTCAAACCATATTATATATTAAAAATATACACATTATAAAAAAAGAACATATATTATTTACCAATATATAACCTATATATAAATCAAAGCCACATATAAACAGCTTACTACATATACGTGTAGTTCATTCTTTCTTCTTTTTATATTTTTATTATTAAAAACAAACCAAGATTCTCATATATGTAATATTTACAAAAACATATGCACATGTGATACTTATAAAATCCTCAAAATATTCCACATAAAAAAGTTCACTTTAATAAGAGGCACTTATATATTTTCTTGAACAAAATATTATATGTATGAGATAAACCCTACACACGTTGTAACAAAATATTCACACACATATTAGTAAGAAAAACATGCATACACGATATATTTAAACTTAGACTACTGTTGCGTGTTTAGAGTGTTTCGCAATTGGTGCAATTGTACATGTCGCAAGTTATAGTATAGAATAGATGTCGTCTCCACAGGGATTGGTGCTACTTCAGGAATCTAACTTCTTGCACTATAAAAATAAAAACACAATTGATAATAGGAGTTAATTTAATGGGTAAAGTTAAATAGCAAGTAATTAAAAGAGAGATGTAATCAAATAAGAGAGAGTAAGTCGGGTTATCGTGAGTCCTGGACAATTGAGTGCTAGAATGGCTCAATTGCTTCGTCAATTGGATCCAGTCGGATTGCCTGGGCAATTCTACGATTGCTTGGGCAATTGGGAATAGAACGATTGCCTGGACAATTGGGCGATAACCTTCAAAGTTCGGCGAAGCGTTCTTCAATGGTTTCTCGTTATCCCTAACTCGAAACACTGTCAATTGTGCATTCCTTGATAATACATCCCTGCATGAACCAAGGGTGGACAATAACCAATCTTGCGCTCCTTTTAGCCGTTGAAATTCACAACTTATTCCTAAGTCGAATTAGTCTTCACCATCGATTGATTGTATGAAAACCATGCTCATTCGTTTCTTGAATCTAACTCTCCTGATATTAGATAAATGGATGAATTCATGAGATCATCTCCCAATTCACTCGCAATCAAAATTAAGAAGCAAGAATGAACAAACTTTGAATTAAAATTGCAAACTCAAATACCTAAACAAATCCAATCGTTCTCACAACCACAAAAACACAATAACCCAAGCCAATTAAATTTAGTTCATGGATGGGTGTAAAATAAAAACAAGATATGATCTCCCTAACATGAAGCTAATCAAACAAAGAGGAAGAAAAATATGATGTCGAGCAGCCCCCTTTCTGTTTTCTCTCCAAGTCAAACATGTGGAGGCTGGCGGCTAAGCTTCTTTATATAGGAAATAGCTAGGTCAAAGTCTTTCTTAAGGAGGAAGTTATGTTGGAATTAAATAGAATAAAAGAAATAAATTTCTTTTATTATTATATTTTTATTCCTCCAAAAACTCCTCATAAATCTCTTGGAATTTAATCTCCTTCGATCTTTGCATGGAACTCCAACTCCTTTCATTCTCGCCATTTATCTCGAACACCTTGGATTTATCCAATCATCACAATCGGCTGCCATGTCATCTTATCCTAAATTGCTTTGGCAATTTCCCGATTGCTTGGGCAATTAGTTCCTTCACACAAAAGTACACCAAAGCAGTAACTTTTTCCACAAAATCAACCAAAATGAGTAATCAAGCTTAATGACAAAAGAAACTATGAAATTATGCACGAATGCCTAATAATGCAACTAAAATGAGCCTAAGTCTAACAATAATTAAGATTAAAAAGGGTAGAAATATAGTATTTTTTCACACTTAACAACTAAATCAACCAAACAACTAATATGACCGAGCATCAAAATATACCAAATCGAACGAAAGCATACATAAATAAAAATTTAAAAATAGAATATGACATAACTATACAAATATACAAACCTAAGCTATATAGATAACACAAATAAATTAAAACAAACCAAGAAAAGCTAAGATACGCACAAACATACACTAACACGAACATGTACACAAATATCACAAAAGGAAAGAAACATCGAATTGGGTACGGACCAGCATATATAAACTTGTAGATAAACCTAAAAAACATAGACTAAAATAAAAATGCATCGTAATGAGGGCCATAAAGCAAACAAACCAAAAGATTCAGGGACCAGATTAAAGTGTCGCCCATGAAATAGGGACTGAAATGCAATAAAAACCAAAACTTTGAGGACCAGAAGAGAGTTAAGCCACTGGAAAATCAGATTTGATTGAAAAGTAGGACGAGATTGCAAGATCGAGCAAAATATCAAGGGATGCGGGCCTAATTAAAAGACACGAAATGGCTGGCCAGAGAGTTTTGGTGAGGCGGAGGGAGTGATTAAAGAAATGTACCACGTTTCAAGAAATGGGTTAATATTTAAGCCAATTTTTTTTAAAACAAACCATTTATCTCCCTCTTTTGAAATAGAGAGCTGAGAAAGCTCTGAACTCTCCTCACCGGCCATTTAAAAGAAAAACAAAATCTGATGAAACCACCGTATTGGCCGCCGCGAGTTGGCACTGATACCCTAAAAATACAATGGAAAAGAACCCACTTTCCACTCAGGAACTTAGATCCAGCCTACAAACTCTAAAAATCAAACCCTAAACCCCACTATTGTAAAAACCCAAACTCGAAAATAAAATTTTTTAAGAAAAAATGATAGCTTTTTGTTTAGGAAGTCAACCTTTACCTTCTTATGGGTTCACCGTTTTCGACCAGAGGTCTCGGGTTTATCACCGGTGAAAAGGCCAAGGAAGCTCAACGGTCACTAGACCAAAGGTAAAAAAAATCACTGATTACTCTTTTTTTCTCTTCTATGCATGCAACGATAAAAGAAACCAATATACATCTTTGAATTTCTTTTTTTTGTTTTGTCTTTTTTTATTTCTGTAGATCCCGAATGGGTTTTTTACATCTAGAGTTTCGGTTTTTATAAACCGAATATTACAATATATTTAGAAAAACAAAAATAAAGATCCTAAATGTTATTGGTTGCTTTTTGTGAGATCTTGAAATTTGTTCTGATTTTTTTGCATGTGAACCCGTCCTTAATGTCTATGGATTTGCTATTTTCGCCTTCTACTAATTTGTGGCCCTTTTGTTGAATGTGGTTGTTGTGCTGAAACGGGAAATGAGGAATTGGAAGGGCGGCTATGGCAGATGGGAGGTCAGGGCGTGCTGTCTGAAGAGTCGCGCATGCAATTCACGTGCACGTGAGAGAGTGCAAAAGGCGGGCACGTGAAGCTTCTGGAGGGTTCCTTGCATCGATCGTGGCCGTTGGATCGAAGGCCAGATCGAACGGTTCGGGAGTAGCTACGCAATGAGATGTTAGGTAGATTAGAATTTTAAGGCTTCAATTAGTGGGCCCTCTAACGGGCCTTGTATTAATTTTTGGGTTTTCTTTATAATTGTAAATGGACTGTTTAAAATTAAACTGGGCTTGTTTATTTATTATTTAATATTTTTGTTTTTAATTTGGTTTAATAATAATAATATTAATATAAGGTAATAATAATAGTATAATATGACGATAGCATGGTAATAGTAATAATAATAATAACAAGTGATAACAATAATAATTTTTTTGTGTTTTGTTTTTCCTTATAGATGTTAACAAACTAATAATAAGTATAGTAATTGACACTAACCAAGCATAATTGATAATTTTTTCGGGTTTTTTTAATTGTAAGTAGATAGTAATAATAAATAGATAATACCAATAGTGTTTCTGGGGTTTTAAAACATAATGACATATAATTAATAGTAATAGTATAATAATAATATTTTGGTTTTTGTTCCATTGATAAATAATAGATATAATATTAATAATATATATAAAGGTATCAAACCAAAGCCCATTATTATATATATATATATAAACAAAAATAAAAATGGGTTAAAAGCTCGGATAAAATTAGTGATTACAGTTGCACCTCTTTGATTATCCTTGTAGAACAAGAATAAAGCAAAGAACATAAGCACTAATTTTATCCGACTTCTCTGTTTGGAGATTCCGAGCTGCGACTCCTTCATAAATAGAACCGTTCGTCCTCCCTCTTCCAGAAATTCTAGAGTTCCAAATTCTTCCCATGTAAGGCCTAAAGAAGAGAAGCCCCTAAAATGATTCCTCGATCCTTGATCGTCTTACACTAAATGACATCTTGCTTTGAGCTTTCTAGCATGCCTTCGACCTTTATCGCCTTTGCATGGAGTGGTACCTCGCCTTGAGGATCCCGAAAAGTGATGTCTTGCTTTCTGATTGTCTTGGCACCAAATGATATCTCGCCTTGAGTCTTCTAAAATGACTCGATCTTCATCGTCTTGGCATGGGATGTCCATCACTCCTAGGACCCCGAAAGCTGATGTCTTGCTTTCTTGCCTCCTTAACAACAAATGATACCTCGCTTTGAGTCTTTTGGAATGCCCTCGATCTTTATCACCTTGGCATCAAATAATATCTCGCTTTGAGTCTTCTGGAATGCCCTCGATCTTCGTCGTCTTGGCATCAAGTATTCATAGCTCCTAAATAGTTAAAAGATTTCTTTACTCACTGTTAGTATCTATTTTTCTTTTCTGTTGTTTTTCAAATACCTGAAAGAAACAGACACAATGATTTGATGATGCTAGTTAGCATACTCCTACCTTAAGGAAGCCTAACTATTCATGATGCATGGGTAGAATCACTTTTAAAATTGTTGGGGAAAACCCTTGCTTTTCGGTCAATCACCCTTATCTTTCGCATGCCTTTTTGTCTTTGGCAAATTCTTCATCTTTTGTCCCTTCTTGAAAAGGTGTTGTTGATTTGCATTGATCGAAAGAAAATCTATCATTTCTTGGAGTTTAACTCTGGAACACTTCTCTCCATTTCACTTGGGATTAAATGTTGTCTCTTCAATGATTCTTCATAAAGCGTCTTCCTTATCTTTAGCGTTATGATGAACACATGCCTACACGTTTCAAGACTTTTCTTACTTTTGTGAGGTCCAATCTTTACTTTCCTGAACCAAACAAGGCATTATCTTTATCTCTATTGGATTTCTCTCCCCTGTTTCCTCTTAAGAGGATCGTTGACTTGCTCCGGTCAGAATCGCATCTATCATTTGTTGAAGTCCAAATTCATAACATCACCCTCACTTAACTATTATTTCTTCTACAACTCTTTATGATGAGCCTCATTCTACCTTGGCATAGGGATGAACACATGCCCTACAAGCTTCTAAGCTTTTCGTACTTCGACAGGGTCCAATTTCCAATTTTCTGAACCAAGTAAAGTATTTATTCTTTCTTTGCTGAATCTTCAACTTTTGTCTCATTCTAAAAGGCAATTTGTATCTCTTCCAAAATCTATCATTTCCATCTTGCGACGTCGCCCTTACTTAGCTTGGGTTCAACTGTTATCCCTTCCAAAACTCTCCACTACGAGCCTTCTTCTATCTTGACGTTAGGGTGAACACTGTGCCCCCAAGTCCTCAAATCTTCCTTTTTTGATAAGGTCCCAAATCTTCATTATTCTGAGCCATACAAGATCTATCATTTTTTATCTTATGACAGCGTATTTACTCAACTTGGGCTCAATTGTCACCTCTTCTATGACTCTCCACAACGAACCTTCTTCTACCTTGACGTTGGGGTGAACATTGTGCCCCCAAGTTCCAAATTTTCCCTATTTCCAATAAGGTCCTCAAATCTTCAATATTTTGAGCCAGATGACACATTGTGGTAGAAATTTACTTCAAATCTCTGAATTGTCTAGCATATAAAATCACATTGTTATTCTTAACACAATTTTTGACAACTTATTCTTTCATGCTGGGTCGACCATGTAGATCTAAAGCTTTATCCCTAAAGCTATACAGAGACACATTCCTCCGCTACTAGATTTTTTCCCTTGTGTTTGACTATTATTTGGTCTTGACCCATCAGTACGATCTTTATTCTATCTCAACGTCGGGCTGTAAACATGCCTCTAAAATCTCTTAACATTCATTCTTTCAAATAAGACTCAATCATCGTTTTGCATATACAATCAAGTTGAGTCATTGAACTCTGTAGCGCACTGAATCTGGCTTTTATTCTCTTTAGGATCACTGACGGGTTTTTTGTATTAGGTCGACCATGTACATCTTTGACCTAAAACTCTATCCAGAAGCCATGCAAGAGAATAACTTGTGTCGCCTTCGGGTTCGACCGTTAATTTTTGCCTCTGATCCAATGGCGTGGCCTTTCTTCTATCTCAACGGTAGGCTAAACATGCCCCCCAAGCCCCCCAAATTTTTACTTATTCAATAAGATTCAATCCTCATTCCTTTGAATCGATCAAGGCATTGCGAAAGACACTCACTTTGATTCCTTGAACCATGTGGCATACCAAGGCTTGCTACATTTCCAACCCCAAACTTTAAACTTTATTCTTGAAACAAGACAAAAACCCAATTCTTCCTATTTTTCTCTCTTTATTCTATTCTCTCCCTATTTCCTCTGTCTCTTTTTTCTTCCTCTCTTTCTTTTCATTTATATGTCAGTTTTCTAACTAAAGTTTCAACAAAGGATGCCTTTTAGGGTTACTATACAAAATCAAAATCAATATAAAAGAATAGAATGCACTGGTTATCAAATGCAAGAGCGTCTTAGATTCAATCCCTTGGTGACCAATAGTTCACCTTTGAATGTTGTGGCGATATCTAAAGTTATGAAATTCCTGCCAAATTGCCCGGTTCATCCTCATGAATATGGTATTTGCTTGATCTGTTCGAAAACTACTCTTTCTAGTTCTCATTATTTATCTCCAAAATACGTTCATGGTTTTCGAATTTGCTTAACACATTGATTGTAAAAATATCAATTTAAATTTTAGTACAGGTATATACTTTCAGCTACAATTAATATCGTCTCAGTGCCTTCAAAAAGCTATCTCTAACGCTAGGGTATTGAACAGGTGAAGCATAGCTCCTTATTAGATTTGTTCTCCTCCCACAGTCTCCGAGACTTATTTGATTGTTCATTCATTTCTTAACCTTTAAAATACCTTTTCTTTCTCGAGAATTCAACTCATCATAGTCTTTTGTCTTGAGAATGATGATGGAGCAAACAACAATACCCCGGGTTACTCGACATAGTCATGATTTAAAAATTTACTCATACAACCAAGGCTTTAGACTTAAGTGGAGCAAAGCATCCTTATTTAGCCTTTTGCTATAGCGGAGTACCATTTTAAATTAATGTACCTCTTTTAAAAACGCTTTATTTTCTTTTTTACATTAAAAAAAATTTCACATTCTAACAACTCTATTGGACTTTTTAGGAGATTTTCCTATCATTGAACATTATCGAAGGAGTAGTAATCTTATGTCTCGCGCTTTACCGACAAGAGCGGGCTCAGTAGGAAATCATACTTCATCATGATCACAACATTAAATTGATCCTTTATTAGAATCAATGTCACATTATGCACGTGATATTCGAGACTCTACGAGGGTAAGAAAGAATATGCATATATATTTACTTAAAAGACGCATCCTTTCATTAAAATGAAAAAGGCAAACATAACATATGCCCTTACAAAAAGATCCTTGCTACTTTCGGGCAAACAATAGCAAAGTTAATTTCACACATCACTTCAAAAGAAAAACATGCAAGACAAAGCCAAAAAGGTGACACCTAAAAAACCATGGATAGGATGCACTAGAAACCCTTGAACATTGCAACACCGGTTAATCACCCTGAACCTTCAATCTTGCCCTCTTTGTTGATCTTAGGTTTTCCATTCTCAAAAGAAAGTATTTCTTTCATAAAAAGTTCATAGATTTTGCCTTTCAAAGGCATGCACTCTTCTGTTGTATGGCTAAGATCACCTTGATGATATTTGCATGGAACCATGGTACCAAACACATCAGGATTGAAATAAGTATTTCGCCTCATGGGATGAGGCCTCAAAAGTTTTTTCTGAATTAACAGGGATAGCAGCTCAGAATTTGACATCGGGAAAGATATCTTCATCCTATTGTTACTCTATTTCGCATACTTGTTATGCCTTTTAGCCTTCCTTGCCCCCTTTTTCTTAGACGAAACTCTTTTTCTTTGAGAACGATATTATTCTCAAGGATTGTCACTCTCATGTACTCTTCTAGAACTGCTCTTGACTTCTCAAGCGAGTTCAGAACAACGCTTTTTATGGGATAGTTGGGGTCATGATAATTGCTAATATTTTTAAATTTTGATGATGTCGACAATTTTGCTTTTATCCAGCCCTGTTATTATGGCGTTTTGACCTTCCCTTGATTTTATAGTGCTGGCCATAGTTGGGAAATTAATCTTCAGACCTGGACCCATTGTCACAAACTCTAACACCCCAAGATCTAGAAGGTGTTGAACTTTACGCTTGAAACTCACACACTTCTCGATGGAATGCCTATAAATTACGGCATGGTAATCGCAACTATCTTTCTCATTAAACCATCTTGGATATGGAGGTGACTGAGCTTTGACAAAGCATGGTGCAACCAGTCGGGCGTGTAGCAACTTAGAGAACAAATCTTGGTATGTGAACGAACTTGGAGTAAATTGAAAGTCTTCTACTCTCTTGCCTTTCTCTTGAGAACTAAAAGTTGGGTTTGTCGATAACTGGAGAGATTCTTTTGGTTCTACCTCATCTGTCTTTTCATTCATTGGCGAAGACAAATATTTTAAGAGAGAATCCTCGGTTAACCCTACCATGCATAATGGTTCGAATTCTTGGTTTAAAGGAGACTTGACTTCTGACGCAACCATCTTTGCCCTTGTTGCATCAACCTCTTCAAGAGCCCTCACGTCCTGACCCCCCGTGCCTAGAAGATAGATTAATTTCCACACTAGGTCCTTCACACTTCAAGACTCTATCTTTGAACATCATACCATGAGGGATAGGGTGATTGAAAGGGATCAATAGAACATGGTCGAACCAAATCGGCTTTACATAGTTGCGAGTACAACTCCGCGTACGTAATTGATAAAGGGGAATGATTCTTTCTCTATCCCTTTTCCGGTACCCCTAATCTCTTTTCTATTCAAGCCTTGCACATTTGGAGACATGGCCTGGGGTGAGGCGACCATCGGCTCCTTAAGTGTTCGTAGGTGTCTGTGTTGTTAACCTCATTATCTATTTGCTTCTGAGCTGGTTCTTGGTCTTTTGGCGTTGACAAAAGAGAGAATCTTCATTCTTATCTAACACCAATTCGATAGGACATTCAGAAGTAGTGCGGACTATCTCGTATTGGTCGATGATGGCTTGAACTTTATCATACAAAATCTTTTTCACCGTAAAGTCACAATCCCAACTCTCACTTGTTTCTTCGACCTCCTTTTGCACCAAGGAGTCTTCTGCCAAACTCTTTCTTTTGACCATCACACCCATCAATTCATCGATTTGCCCCCTAGTTTCCTGTTGGAGCTTCTTCAAATGTGTTATTATCTCTCTTTGATTCCAAACCAGATGTTCTTGGAGCTATTCAAGCTTATCAACCCTAGCCACTAGGTTATTTATGCTTCTAGAGTTGTACTGGCTAGAAGTCATTCCTTTATCCTTTCTAATTTCTGGGGTGAATGCTCCTCTCGAACCGGCTTCCACTTTAGCAAAACTATCTTCTATTTACCTTCTTTGACGTCAATAATGTATGAGTGTGGAGTCTTTAATTACTGTCACAAAACCCCCATAATTAATCTTATTGTTTAATTATTTAATGCATGATATATGCTTTATGTAATGTATGGAACGAATAAAATACACAGATGTATGCAAATAAAGGCATTGATTCTATTAGTGGTCACCCTTGAACAACTTTCATTGAAGACTAAAAGGTTCTCATTATAAAGAAAGGTAAACTCCTACAGATACACCCCGGCCCCAACTCCTAGCCTTCAATAGCTTCGAGTAGCTGATTGAATCTGGGTGCCTCCTCCCTATCTAGAGCTACAAAAAGAAGAAGGGCTTCGACTTTGTTGGGTAGATTTCTCACGTGTTGGGTGGCTTCTTGCACTTGCACCATCAGGTTAGTGCCATACTGATCAATCTTAAATCATGCGAGTAGCGTCGTGAAGACGCATCAACCAATAATTGTCTCCTCCGTCGGTGACTTCTTCAAGAAACATAATTCTTCTGAGGTAACCTTGAACCGTGGCCTCTAATATTCTCAATCTGAGCTTGGAGTGTTTCGTTTTTCTTGCAGGGTAGCTTGAAGCTCAAGAAAGCCATTTCGAGCGTGATATTTGTTAAGTGTTCAAAAGTACTATTTTTATTACCCTTTTATTCATATTATTGCTAGACTTAGGCTCATATTAGTTGCATTATTAGCCATTCATGCATGTTTGCATTATTTCCTTGGTGGACAAGCTTGATTTCATATTTTGCTTAATTTTTTGGAAAAAGATACTATTTTGGTGTGTTTTGTGTGTGTGTGCAGAATCACTTGCCAAAGCAAAGCTGGAACCAGTTGTCAGGGTAATGAATGAATGAGATGTCGAGCTAGTTGCCAGGGCAATGCATAAATGAGATGCCGAGCTAGTTGCTAGGGCAATTTTCGATAAGGGATAAGATGATATGGTAGTCGAAATTGATGACTAGATAAGCCCAAGATGACGTATAGCAAAGTTAAATCCCAAAGGAGTTTGATTTCCATGAAGTGGTTAAAGAGAAATTAAATCCCAAGAAGATAGGAGAAGTTCTAGATGGAATTTAAATATAATAAAGAATTATATTCTTTAAAGATATTTAATTTCAACTTAACTTCCTCCTCAAAAAAGACTTTGACCTAGCCCTATAAATTGAGGACCAAGCCGTCAACTCCAAAGGGAGAGAGGAGAGAAATTTTGACAAAGAGATCAAGGGAGATTTCGACATGAGCTTTGGAGAGATTTCGACAAGGCTTCAACCATTCTTTATCTTTTTCTTTCTTGTTCAATTAGGTTTATGCTGGGAATTCTTTGTCTTGTGTTTCTTTGGAACCTAGCCATGAACTAAATCTACTTGGATAAGGTTATTGTGTTTTGTGGTTGTGAGAAACAATTAGATTTTGTTTAGGTAATAAGAGTTTGCACTTTCAATTCAAGGTTTACTCATTCTTGGTTTTTATTCTTGTTTCCGAGTGAATTGGGAGAGGATCTCGTAACTTCATCTATTTATCTAATTTCGGGAGAGTTAGATTCAAGAAACGAATGAGCATGGTCTTTATTCAATCTCTTGATGGTGAAGATTAATCCGGCTTAGGAATAAGTTAAGGATTTCAACGGCTAAGAGGAGCGCAAGATTGGTTGTTGTTCACCCTTGATTCACGCAGGGATGTATTATCAATGCATGCACAAATAGCTAGAGTTTCAACCTAGGGATAACAAGAAACCATTGAAGAACGCTCCGCTGAACCTTGAAGTTGCTTCCCAGCAGCCCAAGTAATTGCCTAGCTAGTTGCCTAGGCAACCGTTGATTAGTTGCCAAGGCAACCCCGCTGTGCAAGTTGCCACGACAACTGAGTTGCCATTGCACTCTTTTACCAAGACGATACAATCGTCTATCACACCTCAACTCACGATAACCTGGCCTATTCTCTCTCATTTGATTACATCTTCTTTACTTATTTGCTTTCTAGTTTAGTTGTTAGTTAAAACTCCTACATTCTTCTACTTGTGTTCTTTTACTTTTTACAGTGCAAGAGATTAGATTCTTGAAGTGGCACCAATCCCTGTGGAGACAATATCTTTTATAATATAACTTGCGATGTGTACACTTGCACAATTGCAGAGCACTTATTACGCGCAACATGTTTTTGGCGCCGTTGCCGGGGATTGGCAATAGCAACTTTATTTTCATTTTCTTGCACTTTTTATTTTTCTTGTTTAAGATTCAAAAGGCTAAGAAACTTTGGTTTTGCATTGGTATATGACCAGGCGAGGCCGATTACACCAGAATATCCCTTTGATCCAAAAATTGAACGAACCTTGCAAAGACTTAGACAAAGGTTAAGAGTAGCAATGGCTAATCAAGACGGCAATATGAATCAAGATGTTCCAGCAAGAGGAGGAGTGATTCTTGCACGAAACAGAACTATTAGAGACTATCTTGAAGAAGATCTTGAAGGACTTAATCCAGGAGTTGTCACACCTGAAATTGAAGCCGACCACTTTGAGTTGAAACCGATAATGTTTAATATGATCAACACAATTGGTCAATTTGGCGGCTCAGTAACTGAAGATGCACGACAACATCTTAAATTTTTCCTCGAGATTTGCAATTCATTCAAAATACAAGGAGTCACCCCCGATGTTTTACGACTAAGATTATTCCCCTATTCACTGAGGGATAGGGCAAAAGCATGGTTGAATAGTATTCCTGCCGGATCAATATGATCTTGGACCGATCTTTGTCGTGATTTCCTTGCTCGATTTAATCCTACAAATTTGACTGATAAGCTTCGTAACAAAATTACTTCTTTTCGGCAAGCAGATGATGAATCCATGTACGAAGCTTGGGAGCGATATAGAGAACTTCTACACAAATGCCCCTACACGGATTCCCAGTGTGGAAACAAGTAACAATGTTTTACAACGCTGTGAATACACCAACAAGGATGATGCTAGATGCCTCGGCAAATGGCATACTCTAGATAGGTCACCGGACGAAGCAATGTAAATTCTAAACAGGCTTGCCAAGAATGATTATCAATTCCCATCTGCTAGAAGAGGAGTTAGACGCCAAGCCACAATACATGAACTGGGATCATCAGACTCAATTTTGGCACAATTGGCAACTCTAACCAAGATGGTCCAGAACATGCAGAAACCAAACAACACACAGGAGGTCAAGGTAATGGATTCCTTTTGTGAGTTATGTGGTGGTAACCATGATTCCTCTGAATGTATGCAGAATCCGAAATCCAGCTTTTATGTGGGGAATTACAACCGGAACAACAATGTGATGTCCAACACATATAATCTAGCTTGGAAAAAGCACCCGAATTTTTCATGGAGTAATCCCAACAATGCTCTAAACCAGAACAATCAGAATGCACAAGTATCGGGATTCCAGCAGAATATGCCACGACAACAGTTGCCACAGCAACAACCAATAACATCTAGTTCTTTGGAAAATTCTCTTAATGCTTTTATGTTGAAAACTGAATCTTATATGGCTGAGAATAGTAACTTCATAAAAATAACTGATCCTTTTATTAACAGGACCGAGATAAGATTGCAAAACCAACAGGCGGCAATCAAATCATTGGAAAATCAAGTCGGACAATTTGCTAAAAACTTGAATACTAGACCGCAATGAGGTTTACCTAGCGATACTGAAGTCGCAAGAGGAACTGGCCATGAGCAATGTAAGGCGATCACCATTAGAAGTGGCCAACAACTTAAAGAGGCTCAAGTTCGCTCATCAAACAAAACTCCACAAAAAGAACAAGATGAACTCAGAGGCAAAACCTCAGATGCTGAACTAGGAAATGTCACAAAAACCAGCGATAAGCATGCCTCAGCAACTAGCATAGGCACGCCACGACAACCCCAGTTGACGATGCCTCGGCAACTCCAGTTGCCCTGGCAATGCCATCAATCAGGTTCCAGACCAATGAAAGGATCGAAGATATCCGACTTCCACCACCATTCCCACAAAGGTTGAAGCAACAAAAGCAAGAATATCAATTCAAGAAGTTTCTTGATATCCTAAAGCAAGTCCACATCAACTTGCCATTGGTTGAAGCAATTGAACAAATGCCGAACTATGCCAAGTTTCTTAAAGATATTGTGTCCAAGAGAACAAGGCTAGGAGAGTTTGAAATAGTTGCCGCAACAGAGGGATGCATGGCCATGTTGCACAATCGCATGCCACCCAAGTTGAAGGATCCCAGAAGTTTCACAATACGTTGTTCCATTGGAAACCACTATGTTGAGAAAGCATTATGTGACCTTGGAGCCAGCATAAACTTGATGCCTAAATCGATTTTCCAGAAACTAGGAATCGGGAAGGTAAGACCTACAACAGTTATGCTACAACTAGCCGACAAATCCTATGTGCATCCAGAGGGAAAAATCAAAGACATACTGGTAAAAGTTGATAAATTTATTTTTCCCGCTGACTTTATTGTTTTGGATTGTGAAGCAGATGAACATGCACCTATCATTCTCGGGAGACCCTTCCTAGCAACAGGGAGAACCTCGATCGATGTTGAAGAGGGAGAACTCACAATGAGGGTGAATGACCAGCAAGTTAAACTAAATGTGTTCCAAACACTAAGGCATGCCGATGATCCAGAAGAATGCCAACTTCTTCATGCCACGGCAGAGTTTAACTTCGACGAGGAATTTAGTTACCTCGACAACTACATTGCCGATCAAGAGGAACCTGAGAAGTATGAAGAACCGATCGATGAGGAACAACGAGAAGAGGCAAATTGGGTAGTCAATCGACCAAGTACATACTTTAAACCACTGGATTACTCAGGTAAGGAAGAAAAACTCGAAAAGCCCTCCATTGAACAACCACCGATTCTTGAGTTGAAATAGTTGCTAGGGAAACTAAAATATGCTTACTTCGGAACTGATAATACATTGCCTGTAATTATTTCCTCTAAGTTACAGTCTGAGCAGGAAAAGAAGCTAATCAAAATGTTGATGCTACACAAGAAGGCAATAGGGTGGACAATTTTCGACTTGAAGGGAATTAGCCCGGCAGTGTGCATGCACAAGATTTTGTTGGAAGATGATCACAAACCTTCGATTGAGGCCCAGAGGAGACTGAATCATGCCATGAAAGGGGTTGTAATGAAAGAAATCATCAAGTGGCTTGACGCCGACATCATATACCCTATCTCTGATAGTACATGGGTAAGTCCGGTACAATGTGTACTGAAAAAGGGAGGTATAACGATGGTAAGTAATGAAAACAATGAACTCATTCCAACCAGGACTGTGACCGGTTGGAGGGTTTGTGTGGATTATAGAAAGCTAAACAAAGCCACTAGGAAAGATCACTTCCCATTACCCTTTATTGATCAAATGCTTGACTGACTTGCAGGTAAAGCCTTTTATTGTTTTCTTGATGGTTATTTAGGTTACGATCAAATTGCCATAGCACCGGAAGATCAAGAAGAGACAACCTTCACATGCCCATACGGTACTTATGCTTTCTGAAGAATTCAGTTTGGATTGTGTAATGCCCCGGCAACCTTTCAAAGATGCATGATGGCACTCTTTTCAGACATGGTCGAAGACTTCCTTGAGATCTTCATGGATGATTTTTTCATTTTTGGTAATGACTTCGACAGTTGCCTCGGCAATTTAGAGAAGGTGTTGGCAAAATGTGAAGAAATCAATTTAGTCCTTAATTGGGAGAAGTGTTATTTTATGGTAGATGAAGGAATAGTTCTCGGCCACAAGATTTCATCCAAGGGAATTGAAGTAGACAAAGCCAAGGTAGACGTGATCGAGAGATTAGCCCCACCAAGTTCGGTTAAAGGAATCCGAAGCTTTCTTGGACATACAGGTTTTTACAGAAGGTTCATTCATAATTTTTCTAAGATTACTAAACCCTTGTGCAATTTGCTTGAACATGATTAAGTTTTCAATTTTGATGATTCTTGAGCCCAAGCATTTGAAACCCTAAAAGAAAAGCTTGCCTCGGCACCCATTATCGTTCCACCCGATTGGACGCTACCTTTTGAGCTCATATGTGATGCAAGTGATTTCGCGGTAGGAGCAGTCCTAGGCCAACGCATAGGTAAGACCTTTCATGTGATATACTACGCTAGTAAAACTCTTAATAGCGATCAAGTGAATTACACAACAACGTAGAAAGAGTTACTTGCCGTAGTTTTCGCATTTGACAAGTTTCGATCCTATTTGATTGGTACAAAGGTAATTGTTCATACGGACCATTCGACAATTAAGTATCTATTTGCTAAAAAGGATGCCAAACCTCGTTTGATTCGTTGGATATTGCTTTTACAAGAGTTTGATATTGAAATCAAGGACAGGGAAGGAACATAAAATCAAGTGGTCGATCACTTATCACGCTTATAACGCAATAGGGAGGAGGACGCAGATTTAGAGTTATGCGATGCATTCCCAGATGAGCAACTGTTAGTTGCCTCGGCAACCATGGACGCGTATGCCTTGGCAACCCCTGACGCCTTGGCAACCATGGATGCGCATGCCTCGGCAACCCTCGACGCCTCAGCAACTCTTGACGCGCATGCCTCGGCAACTCCAGACACGTACGCCTCGGCAACCACTGATACGCACGCCTGCAACCCTTGATGCGTATGCTGCGGCAACTCTAAACGCGCACGCCTCGGAAACCTTGGAAGCAGTTGTCTCGGCAATACCTTAGTACGGGAAGTTAGTTAATTTCATTGTTTGTCGTATTTTACCTTATGGCTTTACTCACCAAGGGAAGAAGCGGTTCCGCCATGATGCTAAGCATTACTTTTGGGATAAGCCTCTTTTGTTTAAACAATATGTAGATCAGGTTATACGCCGATGTGTCACTGAAGATGAGTAGCATAATGTACTCCGGCAATGCCATTCTTCACCCTATGGAGGACATTCTGGAGGAACTCGCACCGCGGCCAAAGTTTTGCAATCTGGTTTATATTGGCCAACACTGTACAAAGATGCCCAAGAGTTTTACAAGTAATGTGATCGTTGCCAGAGGACGGGCAATATCTCTAGACGACATGAGATGTCGCTCCAAAACATCATCGAGGTCGAATTGTTCGATGTATGGGGGATCAATTTTATGGGACCTTTCCCATCTTCATTCGGTAACCTCTACATTCTACTTGTTGTTGACTACGTGTCGAAATGGGTTGAGGCAGCTGCAGTACCCACCAACGATTCCAAGACCGTGTAACGATTCTTACAGAAAAATATATTTACACAGTTTGGGATACCAAGAGCAATTATCAGTGATGAAGGCAAGCACTTTGACAACAAACTTATTGCCAAGATGTTGCAACGATTCAGCGTATCACACAAAATTGCCACGGCATATCACCCACAAACCAATAGGCAAGCAAAAATTTCCAACCGAGAATTGAAGGGTATACTCAAGAAAGTTGTAAATCCCTCTAGGAAGGATTGGTCAGTAAGACTAGATGACGCACTTTGGGCATATCGCACTGCATTCAAAACACCCTTAGGTATGTCCCCTTCCGACTTGTCTATGGCAAAACATGCCACTACTGGTGGAAATCGAACACAAGGCATATTGGGCAATCAAGACCGTGAATATGGATTGGGAAAGTGCCGGACAAAAGCGTTTGTTGGACCTCAACGAGATGGAAGAATTCCGTGCACTCGCCTATAACAATGCACGAACCTACAAGGAGAAAACAAAGCAATGGCTTGACAAGAAACTATTGCCGCGGCAATTCATGCCAGGGCAACTAGTTCTCTTATTCAATTCTCGGCTGAAACTTTTCCCGGGAAAACTGAAATCAAGATGGTTGGGACCATTCGAAGTTGTCAAAATGTTCTCCCATGGTGTCGTGATAATCAAGTCCATCACTGACAAACATGAATTCAAAGTTAACGGACAAAGATTGAAGCGCTACAACGGTGCCCATGTGGAACGTAACAAAGAAGTGGTCACCTTAGGAGATGCATGAGCATGCTCTCTTTTCGATATTTTCTTTTTATTTTTTATTTATTTCGAACTATTTAATTTTTTATTTATTATTTTCGGTTATTTTTTTTAGGATAGATTTATTTATTTTCTTTAAGATTAAATCTACATCTTTCTTTCATATTTATCTAATTGTTTTTAAAAATTTTAAGTTTAAGAATTTCTTTGCACATCTTTATTTATTTTCTTTTATCTTTAATTTTAATCCTTATTTTTTTTTTTTTGAATTGTACGAAAAGAGTTCAGGATAAAGTGGAATTTTGATTCAAAAAGGAAACTTCTTCAACAAGGAAATTAATGGGATGAATTTAAGGCTTATATTAAGCCTCCAATTTACCCTAAATAAACCCTACATAACCGGCCAAAACCTCTCCCTTCCCTAAATACCCTAGCCTTCCCCTACCCCTAAATTGAAACCCTTGTTTTCTTTATTCCAAAATTAATCCCACCCACCATATTTGCTACCTATCTTTCCTATTTAACCCATCACCCTTAACTTCCAAGAAACCTATTCCTACTTTTCATCTTGCAACTCTTTAGTTTCTTTTGCTTTCTTTTCTTTGTTTTTACCAAACTCACAACCAAGATCATCCACGGCATCCAAAATCGAATTTTTGGTTCATCCAAGTTCCTCCAAAGAACCAAGATACAAGTAGTTTGATACACCGGTGGTTCAAGAAAGATTTCACTCCAAGTTTGAAAGCCGGAAGATTTACGAAGAACAAGGCTTCGAATACTTCAACTCTCATCAAGATTTCGGCCTTGAACCATTCATCTTCGAAAGGATTGCACATCAAAAGTGGCAAATCTTTTACCATCAATCAGAATAGGGTAACATCTCAAGGGTAAGAGAATTCTATGCTCACTCACCTAACCCGGATAATCCTTATGTTTTTGTTCGTAACAAGGCTATACTCATAAGCCCCGAAAACATCAACACCTTTTACGGGCTCTACATTGAGAAGGACGAGCATCAAGCCTTTGTTAATCAACTCACGCCTAAGCAACTCGACAAGGTGCTTCAAGAACTCACTCTACCGGGAACTCATTGGAAGACGGTAAATACAAGGGCACGGTAAATTGCCTTCGGCTTAAACCCGAGGCAAAATTATGGAATAAGTTTGTTAAAACTTCTTTAATGCCCATCACACATAATACCACCATTGATATACCTCGTCTTTTGCTCATACATTCTATCTTGCACAATCGCATCATTAACATTGGAAAAATTATTTGTGATGAGATTTTTGTATGTAGAACAAAAGACAAGGGTTATATTTTCTTCTCTTGCTTAATTTCCAATCTTTGCAAGGAGATGCATGTCCCAAGTGAGTCCACTAATGAAAAGGCCCTACCAAAGTCCGGTTGGAATCGAGCATAAATCTGAAAGCTAATGGGAGAGGCACCGGTAAAATCCTCACGCCTTCAATTGTCGCGGCGACAACTCCTACAGCCTTAGAAACTCCTAATGCCCAAGCAACTGATGCCCGGGCAACTCGGCCAGTAACCCCAGGATACCTTGAAGCACTCTTACAACCGTTTGCGAACCGCCATTGGCAAATTGAAGACCGGCAACTAATGTTCATGCGGTACATGAAGGATCACAACAATGCCATCACCCAAGTCATCCTGGAAAAGTACCTGGACAGCCGCATGCCGTTCCCCATCTTTCCTACTGAAATCCTTTCCACGGCAACCAATGAAGCAGTTGCCAAGGCAACCGCAACAGATGATGTCGCGGCAACCTACACTGCGCCTGCCCAAGCAGTTGCCACAACAACCAATACTGAAGATGTCACGGCAACCAAAGCTAAAGACGCCCCAGCAACCACTGCAAAAGCCAAAGGTAAAGAACCTATGCCTGAAGCAACTCGTACTGAATCATTGTCTGGTTTTTCAGATTCGGACGAGTCCTCCATTACACCAACAAAGACCGCACCAATCGAATCCTCCAAGCCCAAGTGAAAAGCCAATGACATTGGTGAAGAGGATGATGAGGACAACCCCGTACGAGGATCGATTCCACCATCTGCAACAAGGAAGCAACCACCGCGTTCAAGCAAAAGAATCAAGACATCGACCAAAAGGAAACTAATCATCCACGACGATGAACTCTCAGAGTAAGTCCTCGTTTGCATTTTACTTCTCTTTATTTTTATTTTTATTTTTATTTTTCTTTGTTGCATGCATTGAAGACAATGCCTCACTCGAGTTTGGGGGGATTGTTATTAGTTAGCTACCATGTTTAGTAGCATTCATCTTAAGTATTGCATTTAGGATACATAAATTGCTTGTCATGCCTTTAGCTGGAACAAGAATTGCCTAGAGTTGATGAATATTCGATGATGACTTTGCCAATGCACTTAATTGATAGAATTTTTTATTCTGGAATAACCGTGGAAACACTTAAAATCTTACTATGATGCTAAACTTGATGGAACACTGTTGTGGCTTGATCGATTTAAGGAATTCTAGCGAACTTAGATTGATAGTTTAAAAATTAGGGGATTAGAATAAAAATTGGATGAATACTAGAGGTGCCCGAAATTGGTTCTAGTATGTGCTAAAAATTGATCGCTAGAGGTGCCCGAAATTGGCTCTAGTATATGCTAAAAATTGATCGCTAGAGGTGCCTAAAACCGGCTCTAGTCGAATAAATTAATTAACTTAAGAAAACTAAAAACAAAACACTAGAGGTGCCCGAAACCGGCTCTAGTTAAAACATGTTAAAAGAACCCAATGAAGTAATTTAAAAACTTCTTGTTTGCATAAAATCCAAAAAATCAACTTGCACACAACTTCGCACACACTCACAAGCATTATAGTTTGATTCTAAGTAACTCCTAAGTTTTTTGAAAAATGAAAAGCCAATCATACTTTGTGCCACGGTTCTGAGAATTGAAATCAAGTTCAAAGCTATGTTTGTAAAAATTGAAGTCTTGGCGGGTAATTATTAGTTTGCATTGCTTGAGGACAAGCAATAGTTCGAGTTTGGGTGTGTGTTAAGTGTTCAAAAGTACTATTTTTATTACCCTTTTTACTCATATTATTGCTAGACTTAGGCTCATATTAGTTGCATTATTAGCCATTCATGCATGTTTGCATTATTTCCTTGGTGGACAAGCTTGATTTCATATTTTGCTTAATTTTGTGGAAAAATATACTGCTTTGGTGTGTTTTGTGTGTGCATGCAGAATCACTTGCCAAAGCAAGGCTAGAACCAGTTGCCAGGGCAAAGCATGAAGGAGATGCTGAGCTAGTTGCCAGGGCAATGCATGAAGGAGATGCCGAGCTAGTTGTCAGGGCAATTTTTGATAAGGGATAAGATGATATGGTAGTCGAAATTGATGACTAGATAAGCCCAAGATGACGTGGAGCAAAGTTAAATCCCAAAGGACTTTGATTTCTATGAAGTGGTTAAAGAGAAATTAAATCCCAAGAAGATAGGATAAGTTCTAGAAGGAATTTAAATATAATAAAGAATTATATTCTTTAAAGATATTTAACTCCAACTTAAATTTCTCCTCAAAAAAGACTTTGACCTAGCCCTATAAATTGAGGACCAAGCCATCAACTCCAAAGGGAGAGAGGAGAGAAATTTCGACAAAGAGATCAAGGGAGATTTCGAAAAGAGCTTTGGAGAGATTTCGACAAGGCTTCAACCATTCTTCATCTTTTTCTTTCTTGTTTAATTAGGTTTATACTAGGAATTCTTTGTCTTGTGTTTCTTTGGAACCTAGCCATGAACTAAATCTACTTGGCTAAGGTTATTGTGTTTTGTGGTTGTGGGAAACAATTGGATTTTGTTTAGGTAATAAGAGTTTGCACTTTCAATTCAAGGTTTACTCATTCTTGGTTTTTATTCTTGTTTGCGAGTGAATTGGGAGAGGATCTCGTAACTTCATCTATTTATCTAATATCGGGAGAGTTAGATTCAAGAAACGAATGAGTATGGTCTTTATTCAATCTCTTGACGGTGAAGATTAATCCGGCTTAGGAATAAGTTAAGGATTTCAACGGCTAAGAGGAGAGCAAGATTGGTTGTTGTTCACCCTTGATTCACGCAGGGATGTATTATCAAGGCATGCACAAATAGCTAGAGTTTCGACTTAGGGATAAGAAGAAACCATTAAAGAACGCTCCGCCGAACCTTGAAGTTGCTGCCCAGTCGCCGAAGTAGTTGCCCAGGCAACCGTCGATTAGTTGCCAAGGCAACCCCGCTGTGCAAGTTGCCACGACAACTGAGTTGCCCTTGCACTCTTTTACCAAGACGATCCAATCGGCTATTACACCTCAACTCACGATAACCTGGCCTATTCTCTCTCATTTGATTACATCTTCTTTACTTATTTTCTTTCTAGTTTAGTTGTTAGTTAAAACTCCTACAATCTTCTACTTGTGTTTTTTTACTTTTTACAGTGCAAGAGATTAGATTCTTGAAGTGGCACCAATCCCTATGGAGACGATATCTTTCATACTATAACTTGCGACGTGTACACTTGCACAATTGCGGAGCACTTATTACGCGCAACAATATTCATGAAGGGATCGATTTAGCTCCCTAACTCTTTCTTCGAGTTGGGTATTTCGGGCTTGACTTTAACAAGTTCTAGAGGGTAGAGTTATACAGACCTTGCATCTCAAATAGTCAGTTCTCACTTTCTTGGGACTTTCTCTTCTACAGGGTAGCATCTATTACTTGTTTAGACCTTGCTTAAGAGTGTCACTTTGGTAAAGATAATTTTT
The DNA here is from genome assembly GCA_019671005.1 of Hibiscus mutabilis. NCBI lineage: Eukaryota > Viridiplantae > Streptophyta > Magnoliopsida > Malvales > Malvaceae > Hibiscus > Hibiscus mutabilis. Next base: position 12,715,614 of record CM033754.1, read on the forward strand.
CCTTCCAAATTTGTGTTGAGCTTTATTGACTATTTAATTGTCCCGTCTCGCTTATCCATATCTAAACTTACTCGATAAAGTCTGCTCGTATGCTCGGTTTGCAAAGCATCCATCCATTTTCTTCTTCACCTTCTCTAGCTCACTCCTTAAGATATCAGCCTTGGAAGGAACCATTCTCAAATGTTCTTTTCATTTAGGTACATAGTCGGCCCTTGGTCGGGCTCTGGAGTTATGTCATTTACTCTCTTGCATCCCAAAAAGCATAGTATGGAGTAAATATGCACTCTTCATCCTCTTCGACCTTTATGTGGTGAAGGTGATCCCAAGCTCTCGAAATATTTTGGACCTTTTCCCTAGACTCATTCTTGAAGGAAAACTCAAAAGTGCTTAAGCCGACAGTGCTGGGCACAAACTGTCATGACCCAAATTGCCTTAACACCCACAAAGGAGCGCAAGCAGTTTCACCGTACAATCTTATCATCATTAGCCAATTGTAATCCCCGCAAGAACTGGAGGACATTACCGAGCCAAGGGACCCTCCATACAATGTCTTCATCTTGTATATTTTAAAATATCGTCCTCTATTTTTGTTTGTTTGGCTCTTCCCGCCATTCTTTCGCTAAGTATTCTCGTAGAGGGGAAATGTCTCCAAAAAATATTCAGTGTAGAACCCTAGCCGGTGTTTTCCAAAGGTGACTCTTAATCCATACTTGAAGTAATTGCACACCCCCTAAAGCGCCATTCTTCATGCTTTCGGCTCGCATTCAAGGAGATAAAAGTTTCAATCAAGGTTGCCAATACTGGGTTAGCCTTCTTCTTCAACCGCTCGAACATGTCCAGAATGGCTACATCAATGTTGCCCAAAACTTTAAAGAGAATGATCAAACCGTAGACCCCCAAAGCGAACAAGTTTATCTTTACTTCCTCGTTCGGGTGTATCGGTATGATATCTCGAATATACTCCCATAAAAAAGCGGTACGGTCACCTCAGACTTGAATTAAACCCTTGACCCAATCTTCACTCATCCTAGCTATGGTTTTAAGCTTTAAAGGGTAGTTCTAAGGCCCTATCGGCTTCGTGCAAATCCAATCTTCATGAATGTTCTTTTGATTGAGCAAAGTTGTATACTCTTCAATTGTTGGCATAAAATCCTTCCCGTTGAAAGTAAAGCAACAAAAGGCGGGATTCGAAACTAAAAACTGGCTCAGGGCTCAGGCTGATTAACTTGAACATACAACAAATGTGCTGTCACCATAATTTTCTGAAACAAATTTTGCAATCGCCGGTCCCATCCTTCCCAAATTTGTTTCAAATCCCATAGTTCATTTTGTAGAAGACTGACATATGTATACCCCGCCACAATGTGCTCAATCGGTAAACTGTCACCTTGGACTCGTTGGTTGACTTTGGACCAATGTCGAATAGCATAATTAATTTCCTCCTTCTTGAGGTACCTTTTATCCATGATGAAAGATTTCAACTTGGCAAACCACTCGAATCAACACCTTCATGTTGGTTAAAGTGTGATGATTTCAAAACAAATGCATATAAATGCAAAGTAAATACCCTAAATGAAAAGGTATTGATTTAGACATGGTTTCCAAGGAACAACACGCACTAATATATGAGAGAAATTTGCAACTTTGAATATTGCACTTAATTGACGTCTAGGTTACTAGATTTTCTCTTGATCCATGAACAATTTCCATTGTGTCCACCATTCTCGGGTCAATACCTCCTGACAGTATAATGCGAGTGAATAAACAATGCTATGCTAATATGATGCCAAAAGAGAACACTGGCTAGTATAAAATATTCACAAGACAAAATATACCCGATGTGTGTTTAACACAAAATGAACCCTATTTGCAGGATATTATGATTTCTAGGGTTACCGCAGGCTCTAAAGGGGTGGGTTTTCTACGTCCTCTACATGCAGTTTTGGTTCTAAACAATGCCCGAACTGTCCTCGATGTCCTCTTCTAAAGAGTAGAAAGGCCCCCGGTCATCACCCATTATAGGCTCCTCTCAACCAAGTTCAATTCAGGGGGACCCTTTTGCTATGTCCGTACGGGGAAACAATATTCCCACGAAAACATAAGGTAGTCGAGCCCCGAAGGTACTTACTAGGCCCATACGGAGGAACAATATACACACGAAAGCACTAGCGTTTTCCCCACTTAAAAGGACGGGTTTAAATGTCAAATTTTAAATGCGTTAAAATAAACTCGCATTTATAAACGAATATCAATTTAATCGTCACTTTAATTCACAAATTCCAATATTAATAAAGCGGTAATTATTATTTTTGTTATTTTTGAAAAATGGCCTGACTCACTTTAGTTTTAAAAATTAAAACGAGTCCCTAGCGGAGTTGCAAGCTGTAATGATCTTTATTTTGAAATTCGAAATTTTAAAGTTTCGAATGGGGTCACTAGAAAAAGGACTAATAAAGTTCCTTTTATTTTTATTTTTGAAAATATTTAGAAAATGGAGAATTCTTTGAAAATTTGTGGTTTTGGAAAAACGATAAAAATTTGGAGTCGCCACCGGCCACTAAGGTAGGCCGGACACCATAAAACCAAATATTCGATTAAAAACGGGGTTCAGGAGTCAGTTACTGATGGAGAAGGTTTTGACACCCCCATACCGCCCAAAAATTGATACCGTAAAAAGAAAATAATAATTATCGTTTTGTTAATGTCGAACTTTGTGAATTAAAGTGACAATTAATTTAAAATCTGGTTATACATGCGAGTATATTTTAAGGTCCTCGTTATTCGAAAGTAAACCGCAAGACCACCATCACTACGTTGATACTGGCCGCATTTACTTCCGAATAAAAAAGCACTGCTTTGACAAAATTTAATATCTGAATGCAAACTTACACAATGGCATATAATAAAAGCATAATGGAAATGAAGAAATAAAATAATTACAAACTAGAGATTCTAAATATCATACATTAGAACACTAAATGTCACAAATATTATATTATATACATATAAGATATAATAAGGTACTATACACATATATATAGATACGAATGTACATTTACATATATATAAAAACATAATTTAACTCCATCTTTATATATGACTTATACAAACTACATATCGTAGTATACACTTTAAAGGGATGTATAAAATAAGTAAATATTCAAACCATATTATATATTAAAAATATACACATTATATAAAAGAAAAGAACATATATTATATACCAATATATAACCTATATATAAATCAAAGCCACATTATATAAACAGCTTACTACATATACATGTAGTTCATTCTTTCTTCTTTTTATATTTTATTATTAAAAACAAACCAAGATTCTCATATATGTAATATTTACAAAAACATATGCACATGTGATACTTATAATATCCTCAAAATATTCCACATAAAAAAGTTCACTTTAATAAGAGGCACTTATATATTTTCTTGAAACAAAATATTATATGTATGAGATAAACCCTACACACGTTGTAACAAAATATTCACACACATATTAGTAAGAAAAACATGCATACACGATATATTTAAACTTAGACTACATCAAGCAAACAACTAATATGACCGAGCATCAAAATATACCAAATCGAACGAAAGCATACAAACATAAAAATTTAAAAACAGAATATGACATAACTAAACAAATATACAAACCTAAGCTATATAGATAACACAAATCAATTAAAATTAACCCAAAAAAAAAAATAAGATGCGCACAAACATACACTAACACGAACATGTACACAAATATCACAATAGGAAAGAAACATTGAATTGGGTACGGACCAGCATATATAAACTTGTAGATAAACCTAAAAAACATAGACTAAAATAAAAATGCATGGTAATGAAGGCCATAAAGCAAACAAACCAAAAGATTCGGGGACTAGATTAAAGTGTTGCCCCTGAAATAGGGACTGAAATGCAATAAAAACCAAAACTTTGAGGACCAGAAGAGAGTTAAGCCACTGAAAAATCGAATTTGATTGAAATAATGGATGAGATTGCAAGATCGAGCAAAATATCAGGGGTTGCGGGCCTAATTAAAAGACGCGAAATGGCTGGCCAGGGAATTTTGGTGAGGCGGAGGGAGTTATTAAAGAAATGTATCACGTTTCCAGAAAGGGGTTAATATTTAAGCCATTTTTTAAAAAAAACAAACCATTTATCCCACTCTTTTGAAATAGAGAGCTGAGAAAGCTTTGAACTCTCCTCACCGGCCATTTTAAAAAAACAGAATCCGATGAAACCACCACACCAGTCGCCGCGAGTTGGCACCGATACCCTAAAAATACAACGAAAAAGAACCCACTTTCCACTCAGGAACTTAGATCCAGCCTACAAACTCCGAAAATCAAACCCTAAACCCCACTCTTGTAAAAACCTGAACTTGAAAAGAAACTTTTTCAAAAAAAAAAGGATAGCTTTTTTGTTTAGAAAGTCAACCTTTGCCTTCTGATGGGTTCACTGTTGTTGACCTGAGGTCTCAGGTTTATCACCAGTGAAGAGGCCAAGAAAGCTCAACGGTAAAAAAAAAACTCATCGATTACTCTTTTCTCTTCTATGCATGCAATGATAAAAGAAACCAATATACCTCTTCGAATTTCTTTTTGTTTTTTTTTTGTCTTTTTTTTTATTTCTGTAGATCCCGAATGGGTTTTTTTACATCTAGGGTTTCAGTTTTTATAAACCGAATATTGCAAGCTTTTTAGAAAAACAAAAATAAAGATCCTAAATGTTATTGGTTGCTTTTTGTGAGATCTTGAAATTCGTTCTGAAATTTTTTGCATGTGAACCCGTCCTTAATGTCTCTGGATTTGCCATTTTTGCCTTCTGCTAATCTGTGGCCTTTTTGTTGTATGTGGTCGTTGTGTCGAAACGGGAAATGAGGAACTGGAAGGGCGGCTGTGGCAGATGGGATGTCAGGGTATGCTGTCTGAAGAGTCGTGCATGTGATTCACGTGCGCGTGTGGGAGTAGGGGTGTTCAAACGGTTAATTCGGTCGGTGGCCGAACCGAATTACCCAAAACCGAATTAACCAATTTTTTTAAATCTTTAACCGTTAACCGAATCGAACTTTTTTCAAAATATATTAACCGAACCAAACAAATTTCGGTTAATTCGGTCGGTTTTCAAATTAACTAAAATTTATTAGTTTTCTTAATCAAAATTATTACACTAAAAATCATTGGAAATACATTTTGCAGCAGAATAAAAATCATTGGAAATACACAATAAAAAACACTTGGACTATTTGATAGAAAAAAATCATTCTGCAGCAGAATTAACATTAGAAAAAACAGCCTAATTCTGCTAACATAAAGGATTCGAATTAACATTAGAAAAAAGAATTTGAAACATAGATAAATTCGATTTAACAGAAAATGCATGGTCTATTTGATAGAAAACACCAAGTCAATCAACTTAAACTTTGACAAAATATAAGAACACTTCGACTGTTATCATTTATCAAAACGATCATTCTGCCTAAAGGAATATGATATAACCTGCGCAAAGAAAAGAGAATTTCAGAAATCAAATAAAAAATTTATATTTTATAGTGGTGAAGTTTAAAGTGTTGAGGTTGTTTAATTTTTTAACATATTCCCGAGACAAGATAATGGTTTTGAAGAATTTACCACATATAAACAAAATATAACAATCTTCACATTTCTTCATATGCATTCATTGAATCTTCCCAAAAAAAATATCCATTTGCAGTGTTCCTACAAAACATATGTTATTTTAGAAATAATAGAAACAAATACATTAAAAACATATATAATATAAACTAAAAGATAAATTAAAGTGTACTAAAAAATTGCATACCCTTCAACTCAAACTCACAAAAGTTTATGAGCTCATGAATTGAAGGTGGACACATATCTCAAAAATCATAATGATTAAACAAGTTAATAGTGAGATATAATGCTCAAAATAATTGTACTTATTAAATTAAAATTAATAAATAAAGATACCATTATCAATGTTGTCAAGCTCTTGAATTTGTTCTTCAATCTTCTTGATTTCTTTTTTGGTTGACGATTTTCGAATACAATCTTTAGTACACACAAGAGCTTGTACCATTTTAGGAGTTAAAGAACTCCTAAATTGATCAAGTACACGCCCCCAATACTAAATGCATACTCTGAAGCAAAGGTGGAAATTGGTATAGCTAACACATCTTTGGCCATCTTGGAAAGTGTTGGAAATCTAGGGCTATTGACTTTCTACCACAATAAGATATCAAAACCATCATCATCATTCTCAGTAGCCTCGCCTAGATATCTTTCCAATTCAGAAGTTTGGTCCTCACCACCGGTTTCAATGACACGCTTTTTATACAAATCTTTCATCCGTCTTTTCACTTTTTGTTGTGAACACCTAGAGAAGAATGTTTCGGCACACTCGAATGGCCACAATCACTAGAAACTCGAGGTTTGTACTCATCATACAATTCGGACAAAGTCTCCTTCAACTTTTGCATCACTTTACAACATTTTTTCAGAGTTGTACATTTGACTAAGTGCAGAATCAAGATAACTCAATTTTTGTCTAGGATCAATAACACAAGCAACAAAAATAAGCATATTTATCTTATCTAGGGAACCCCAATATTTTTCATACTTATCTTTCATCCTCATGGCCATAACACTAAATTCATTATCAAAACTTAATTGAGCATCTCATAAAAGGATATCAATTTCAGTGAGCTCATCAAAAAAGTTATTGGATGTGACATATGAAGTGCCAGAAACTCTTAAAGTAACTCATAAAAGTGTTCTAACAAATCCCTCAAATTTCTAACACTAATCTCGTCGTCTGCAGTTGGCCAACCCTCTCCTAACTCAAGTTCAGCTCTAAAATTTGTATCTTGCTCCTCAAATATTTCAAAAGCCCTCTCAAAATTTTGAGCTGTCTCTAACATCAAGTAAGTAGAGTTCCACCTAGTACAAACATCAAGACACAAGATCTTTTTGCTTTCTATCTTCTCCAATTCAATACACTCCATAAACTTCTTCAATCTAGCCAGAGATTGTCTTACATATCTCACAACCCCCCTAACACGTGCAATCGATTTATTCATATCCTTTAAAACTTCAACAACAATCAAATTCACAATGTGTGCCATGCATCTCATATGAACATATTTACCATTTGCAATGCAACCTCCCCGAGGACTAAATTTCTTTTTAAAATAAGAAATAACAGTATCATTAGAACTTGCATTATCAATAGTGACAGTGAACAATTTATCAATCCCCCAACTCAATAAGCATTTCTCAATCAACATCCCAATAGCCTCTTGTTGCGCGTAATAAGTGCTCTGCAATTGTGCAAGTGTACACGTAGCAAGTTATAGTATAAAAGATATCGTCTCCACAGGGATTGGTGCCACTTCAAGAATTCAATCTATTGCACTATAAAAAGTAAAAAAAAAACACAAGGAGAAGATTGTAGGAGTTTAACTAACAACTAAACTAGAAAGCAAATAAGTAAAAGAAGATGTAATCAAATGAGAGAGAACAGGCCAGGTTATCATGAGTTGAGGTGTGATAGCCGATTGGATCGTCTTGGTAAAAGAGTGCGAGGGCAACTCAGTTGCCGTGGCAACTTGCACACCAGGGTTGCCTTGGCAACTAATCGACGGTTGCCTAGGCAACTACTTGGGCTGGGCAGCAACTTCAAGGTTCGGCGAAGCGTTCTTCAATGGTTTCTTCTTATCCCTAAGTCGAAACTCTAGCTAATTGCGCATGCCTTGACAATACATCCCTGCGTGAATCAAGGGTGAACAAAACCAATCTTGTGCTCCTCTTAGCCGTTGAAATCCTTAACTTATTCCGAAGCCGGATTAATCTTCACCATCAATAGATTGAATAAAGACCATACTCATTTGTTTCTTGAATCTAACTCTCTCGGTATTAGATAAATAGATGAAGCTACGAGATCCTCTCCCAATTCACTCGCAAACAAGAATAAAAACCAAGAATGAGTAAACCTTGAATTGAAAGTGCAAACTCTTATTACCTAAACAAAATCCAATTGTTTCTCACAACCACAAAACACAATAACCTTAGCCAAATAGATTTAGTTCATGGCTAGGTTCCAAGGAAACACAAAACAAAGAATTCCTAACATAAACCTAATTGAACAAGAAAGAAAAAGATGAAGAATGGTTGAAGCCTAGTCGAAATCTCTCCTTGCTCTTGTCGAAATCTCCCTCTTATCTCCTTTTGGAGTTGACGGCTTGGTCCTCAATTTATAGGGCTAGGTCAAAGTCTTTTTTTGATGAGGAAGTTAAGCTGGAATTAAATACTTTTAAAGAATATAATTCTTTATTTTATTTAAATTCCTTCTAGATCTTCTCCTATCTTATTAGGATTTAATTTCTATTTAACCTCTTCATGGAAATCAAACTCCTTTGGGATTTAACTTTGCTCCACGCCATCTTGGGCTTATCTAGTCATCAATTTCGACTGCCATATCATCTTATCCCTTATCAAAAATTACCCTGGCAACTAGCTCGGCATCTCCTTCATGCATTGCCCTGGCAACTAGCTCAGCATCTCCTTCATGCATTGCCTTGGCAACTGGTTCTAGCCTTGCTTTGGCAAGTGATTCTGCATACATACAAAAACACACCAAAGTAGTATCTTTTTCCACAAAATTAAGCAAAATATGAAATCAAGCTTGTCCACCAAAGAAACAATGCAAACATGCATGAATGGCTAATAATGCAACTAATATGAGCCTAAGTCTAGCAATAATATGAATAAAAAGGGTGAATAAAATAGTACTTTTAGACACTTAACACACCCCCAAACTCAAACTATTGCTTGTCCTCAAGCAATGCAAACTAATAATTACCCACCAAGACTTCAATTTTCACAAACTTAGCTTTGAACTTTATTTCAATTCTCAGAACCGTGGCACAAAGTATGATTGACTTTTCATTTTTCGAAAAAACTTAGGAGTTACTCGGAATCAAACTATAATGCTTGTGAGTGTGTGCGGAGTTGTGTGCAAGTTGATTTTTCGAATTCTATGCAAACAAGAGGTTTTCAAATTACTTCATTGGGTTCTTTTAACATGTTTTAACTAGAGCCGGTTTGGGCACCTCCAGTGTTTTGTTTTTAGTTTTCTTAAGTTAAATTAATTTATTCGACTAGAGCCGATTTCGGGCACCTCTAGCTATCAATTTTTAGCACATACTGGAGCCAATTTTGGGCACCTTTAGCAATCAATTTTAGCACATACTAGATTCAATTTCGGGCACCTCTAGCATTCATCCAATTTTTATTCTAATCCCCAAATTTTTTAATTATCAACCTAAGTTCGCTAGAATTCCTTGAATCAATCAAGCCACAACAGTGTTTCATCAAGTTTAGCATCATAGTAAGATTCTAAGTGTTTCCACGGTTATCCTAGAATAAAAAATTTGATCAATTAAGTGCATTGGCAAAGTCCTCATCGGATATTCATCAAATCTAGGAAATTCTTGTTCCAACTAAAGGCATGGCAAACAATCTATGTATCCTGAATGCAATACTTAAGATGAATGCTACTAAACATGGTAACTAACTAATAACAATCCCCCCAAACTCAAGTGAGGAATTGTCCTCAATGCATGTAACAAAGAAAAATAAAAATAAAAAAACAAAAATAACAATAAAGAAAAGTAAAATGCAAACGAGGACTTACTCCGAGAGTTCGTCGTCGTGGATGATTAGTTTCCTTTTGGTCGGTGTCTTGATTCTTTTGCTTGAACGCGGTAGTTGCTTCCTTGTTACCGATGGTGGAATCGATCCTCGTATGGGGTTGTCCTCATCGTCCACATCGATCCTCGTATGGGGTTGCTTCTTTGTTGGTGCAATGGAGAACTCGTCCGAAATTGAAAAATCAGACAATGATTCAGTACGAGTTGCTTCGGGCATAGGTGTTTTACCTTTGGCTTTTGCAGTGGTTTCCGGGGTGTCTTTAGCTTTGGTTGCCGCTGCATCTTCAGTGTTGGTTGCCGTGGCAACTGCTTGGGCAGGTGTAGTTTAGGTTGCCGCGGCATCATCTATTGTGGTTGCTGTGGCAACTGCTTCATTGGTTGTCGTGGCAAGGATTTCGGCAGGAAAGATTGGGAATGGCATGCGGCTGTCCAGGTACTTTTCCAGGATGACTTGGGTGATGGCATTGTTGTGTGATCCTTCATGTACCGCACGAACATTAGTTTCTGATCTTTAATTTGCCTAAGGCGGTTCACGAACTGTTGTAAGAGTGCTTCAAGTTGTCCCGGGGCTGCTGTTTGAGTTGCTCGAGCATCGGTTGCTTGGGCAATAGGAGTTGCCGAGGCGGCAAGAGTTGCTTCCGCAATTGAAGGCCTTGGGGATTTTATCGGTGCCTTTCCCATTAGCTTTCAGATTTGTGCTCAATTCCAACCGGACTTTGGTAGGGCCTTTTCATCAGTGGACTCACTTGGGACATGCATCTCCTTGCAAAGATTGGAAATTAAGCAAGGGAAGAAAAGAGAACCCTTGTCTTTTGGCAACATACAAAAATCTCATCACAAATAATTTTCCAATGTTAATGATGCGATTATGCAAGATAGAATGTATGAGAAAAAGACGAGGTGTATCAACGGTGGTATTGTGTGTTGTGGGCATTAAAGAAGTTTTAACAAACTTATTCCATAATTTTGCCTCGGGTTTAAACCGAAGGCGATTTACCATGCCCTTGTATTTACCGTCGTTACATTGAGTTCCTGAGAGTGAGTTCTTGAAGCACCTTGTCGAGTTACTTGGGCCTAAGTTGATCAACAAAGGCTTGATGCTCGTCCTTCTCAACGTAGAGCCCGTAAAAGGTGTTGATGTTTTCGGGGCTTATGAGTATAGCCTTGTCACGAACAAAAACATAAGGATTATTTGGGTTAGGTGAGTGAGCATAGAATTCCCTTACTTATGAGATGCTACCCGATTCTGATTGATGGCAAAAGATTTGCAACTTTTGATGTGCAATCCTTACCAAGATGAATGGTTCAAGGCTGAAATCTTGATGAGAGTTGGAGTATTCGAAGCCTTGTTCTTCGCAAATCTTCCGCTTTCAAACTTGGAGTGAAATCTTTCTTGAACCATCGGTGTAGCAAACTTCTTGTATCTTGGTTCTTTGGAGGAACTTGGGTGGACCAAAAATTCAATTTTGGATGCCATGGATGATTGTTGCGTGTAATAAGTGCTACGCAATTGTGCAAGTATACACGTTGCAAGTTATAGTATAAAAGATATCGTCTCCACAGGGATTGGTGCCACTTCAAGAATCTAGTCTCTTGCACTGTAAAAAGTAAAAACACAAATAAAGGATTATAGGAGTTTTAACTAATAACTAATCTAGAAAGCAATAAAGTAAATGAATAGATGAGATCAAATGAGAGAGATAGGCCAGGTTATCGTGAGTTGAGGTGTGATAGCCGATTGGATCGTCTTGGTAAAAGAGTGAACGGGCAACTCAGTTGTCGTGGCAACTTGCACAACGGGGTTGCCTTGGCAACTATTCGATGGTTGCCTGGGCGACTAGTTGGGCAACTACTTGGGCGTCTGGGCAGCAACCTTCAAGGTTCGGCAGAGCGTTCTTCAATGGTTTCTTCTTATCCCTAAGTCGAAACTCTAGCTACTTGTGCATGCCTTGATAATACATCCCTGCGTGAATCAAGGGTGAACAACAACCAATCTTGCACTCCTCTTAGCCGTTGAAATCCTTAACTTATTCCTAAGCCGGAATAATCTTCACCATCAATAGATTGAATAAAGATCATATTCATTCGTTTCTTGAATCTAACTCTCCCGATATTAGATAAATAGATGAAATCACGAGATCCTCTCCCAATTCACTCGCAAACAAGAATAAGAACCAAGAATGAATAAACCTTGAATAGAAAAGTGCAAACTCTTATTACCTAAACAAAAACCAATAGTTTCTCACAACCACAAAACACAATAACCATAGCCAAATAGATTTAGTTCATGGCTAGGTTCCAAAGAAACACAAGATAAATAATCCCTAGCATAAACCCAATCGAACAAGAAAGAAAAAGATGAAGAAGGAGGCTTGTCAAAATCCTCCTTGCCCTAGATGCTTGTCGAAAATTCTCTCCTCTTTCCCTCCTTGGAGTTGTCGAAATTCCCCTCTCTTTTCTCCCCTTGGAAGTTGACGATATGGCCTCTTATTTATAGGGCTAGATCAAAGTCCTTCTTTGAGGAGGAAGTTAAGTTGGAATTAAATTATCTTTAAAGAATATAATTCTTTATTATAATTATATTCCTACTAGAACTTCTCCTATCTTCTTGGAATTTAATTCTTCTTTAATCTCTTCATGGAAATCAAATTCCTTTGGGATTGGGCTTTACTTCACGTCATCTTGGGCTTGTCTAGACATCAATTTCGACTACCATATCACCTTTGCTCTTGTCGTCAATTGCCCTGACAACTGGCTCGGCGTCTCCTTCATGCATTGCCCTGGCAACTAGCTCGGCATCTCCGTCATGTATTGCCCTAGCAACTAGCTCTAGCCTTGCTTTGGCATGTGATCCTGAACATACACACAAAACACACCAAAGTAGCATCTTTTCCCACAAAAACTACTAAGTTATGTAATCAAGCTCAACGATGGAAGGAAACATGGATTAATGCATGAATGGCTAATTATGCAACTAATATGAGCCTAAGTCTAACAATAATATGAGTAAAAAGGGTAAGAAAATAGTACTTTTGAACACTTATCACACCCCCAAACTCGAACTATTGCTTGTCCTCAAGCAATGCAAACTAATAATTACCTGCCAAGACTTCAATTTTCACAAACTTAGCTTTGAACTTGATTTCAATTCTCTGAACCGGGGCACAAAGTATGATTGGCTTTTCATTTTTCGGAAAACTTAGGAGTTACTCGGAATCAAACTATAATGCTTGTGAGTGTGTGCGGAGTTGTGTGCAAGTTGATTTTTCGGATTCTATGCAAACAATAGGTTTTCAAATTACTTCATTGGGTTCTTTTTAACATGTTTTAACTAGAGCCAGTTTTGGGCACCTCTAGTGTTTTGTTTTTAGTTTTCTTAAGTCAATTTATTCGACTAGAGCCGGTTTCGGACACCTCTAGCGAATTTTTTTTTAACACATACTAGAGCCAGTTTCAGGCACCTCTAGTGATAAATTTTTAGCACATGCTAGAGCCAATTTCGGGGACCTCTAGCATTCATCCAATTTTTATTCTAATCCCCCAATTTGTTAATTATCAACCTAAGTTCACTAGAATTCCTTAAATCAATCAAACCACACCAGTGTTTTATCAAATTTAGCATCATAGTAAAATTCTAAGTTTTTCCATGGTTATCCTAGAATAAAAATTCTATCAATTAAGTGCATTGGCAAAGTCATCATCGGATATTCATCAAATCTAAGCAATTCTTGTTCCAATTAAAGGCATGGCAAGCAATTTATGTATCCTAAATGTAATACTTAAGATGAATGTAACTAAACATGGTAACTACTAATAACAATCCCCCCCAAACTTGAGTGAGGCATTGTCATCAATGCATGCATTAAAGAAAAATAAAAAAAATGAAAAATAAAATGCATACGAGGACTTACTCCGAGAGTTCATCGTTGTAGATGATTAGTTTCCTTTTGGTCGGTGTCTTGATTCTCTTGCTTGAACGTGATGGTTGTTTTCTTGTTGCCGGTGGTGGAATCGATCCTTGTACGGGGTTGTCCTCATCGTCCTCTTTATCAGTGTCATTGGCTTTTCGCTTGGAGGATTCAATTGGTGCGGTATTTGTTGGTGCAATAGAGGACTCGTCCGAATCTGAAAAATCAGAAAATGATTCTGTAGGAGTTGATTTGGGCATAGGTGCTTTACCTTTGGCTTTTGCAGTGGTTGCCGGGATGTCTTTAGCTTTGGTTGTCGTGGCATCTTCAGGGTTGGTTCTTGTGGCATCAGCTTGTGCAGGCACGATGTAGGTTGTCGTGGCATCATCTGTTGCAGTTGCCGTGGCGACTGCTTCATTGGTTGCCGGGGCAAGGATCTCGGCGGGAAAGATTGGGAACGGCACGTGATTGTCCGGGTACTTTTCTAGGATAACTTCGGTGATGGCATTGTTGTGCTCCTTCATGTACCGCATGAACATTAGTTGCCGGTCTTCAATTTGCCTTAGGTGGCTCACCAATGGTTGCAAGAGTGCTTCAAAGTGTCCCGGTGTTGATGGCCGAGTTGCCCGGGCGTTAGGTGCTTGGGCATTAGGGATTGCCGGGGCGGCAGGAGTTGCCGCGGCAATTGGAGGCCTTGAAGATTTTCCCGATGTCTCTCCCATTAGCTTTCGAATTTGTGCTTGATTCTAACCGAACTTTGGTAGGGCCTTTTCATCGGTGGACTCACTTGGGACATGCATCTCCTTGCAAAGATTAGAAATTAAGCAAGGGAAGAAAAGAGAACCCTTATCTTTTGAGCTACATACAAAAATCTCATCACAAATAATTTTTCCAATGTTAATGATACGATTATGCAAAATAGAATGTATGACCAAAAGACGTGGTATATCAACGGTAGTATTGTGTGTGGTGGGCATTAAAGAAGTTTTAACAAACTTATTCCATAGTTTTGCCTCGGGTTTAAGCCGAAGGCGATTTACCGTGCCCTTGTATTTACCGTCGTTCCAATGAGTTCCTGGTTGAGTGAGTTCTTGAAGCACCTTGTCGAGTTGCTTGGGAGTGATTTGATCAAAGAAGGCTTGATGCTCGTCCTTCTCAATGTAAAGCCCGTAAAAGGTGTTGACGTTTTCGGGACTTATGAGTATGGCCTTGTCACGAACAAAAACATAAGGATTATCCGGGTTAGGTGAGTGAGCATAGAATTCTCTTACCCATGAGATGTTACCCGGTTCCGGTTGATGGCAAAAGATTTGCCACTTTTGATGTGCAATCCTCTCAAAGATGAATGGTTCAAGGCCGAAATCTTGATGAGAGTTGGAGTATTCAAAGCCTTGTTCTTCATAAATCTTCCGGCTTTCAAACTTGGAGTGAAATCTTTCTTGAACCACCAGTGTAGCAAACTTCTTGTATCTTGGTTCTTTGGAGGAACTTGGATGAACTAAAAATTTAATTTTGGATGCCATGGATGATCTTGGTTGTGAGTTTTGTAAAAACAAATAAAAGAAAAGAAACTAAAAAGTTGCAAGATAAAAAGTAGGAATAGGTTAAGGTTGATGGGTTTTATAGAAAAGATAGGTGGTAAATATGGTGGGTGGGATTAGGGGAAAATGAAAAAAGGGTTTTGGCTTAGGGAGAGGGTGACGGCATGGGGGGTTTGATTAGGGTAAATTGGAGGCTTTATATAAGCCTTAGATTCAGCCCATTAGTTTCATTGTTGAAGATGTTTTCCTTCTTGGATTAAAATTCCTCTTTATCTTGAACTCTTTTCCTACAATTCAAAGACAAATCAAATAAGGATTACAATTAAAGATAAACTAATAAAAGAAAATAAATAAAGATGTATAAAGGGATTCTTGAACTTAAAAAGATAAAAAAAAATCTATCCTAAAAAATAATAATAATCGGAAATAATAAAAAATAATAAAAAAGTTTGAAAAAAAATAAAAAAAATATTAATCAGAAATAAAAAATAAAAATAAAAATAAAATATCAAAGGGAGAGCATGCTCATGCATCTCCTAAGTTGACCACTTCTTTGTTACGTTCCACATGGGCACCATTGTAGTGTTTCAATCTTTGTCCATTAACTTTGAATTCATGTTTGTCAGTGATGGACTTGATTATCACAGCACCATAGGAGAATGGTTTGACGACTTCGAATGGTCCCGACCATCTTGATTTCAACTTTCCCGGGAAAAGTTATAGCCGAGAATTGAATAAGAGAACTAGTTGCCCTGGCATGAATTGTCGCGGCAATAGTTTCTTGTCATGCCATTGCTTTGTTTTCTCCTTGTAGATTCGTGCATTATTATAGGCGAGTGCACGGAATTCTTCTATCTCATTGAGGTCCAATAAACGCTTTTTTCCGGCACTTTCCCAATCCATACTCACAGTCTTGATTGCCCAGTATGCCTTGTGTTCGATTTCCACCGGTAGATGGCATGTTTTGCCATAGACAAGTCGGAAGGGGGACATACCTAAGGGTGTTTTGAATGCAGTGTGATATGCCCAAAGCACGTCATCTAGTCTTAATGACCAATCCTTCCTAAAGGGATTAACAACTTTCTCTTGTATACCCTTCAATTCCCGGTTGGAAATTTCTGCTTGCCCGTTGGTTTGTGGGTGATATGCCGTGGCGATCTTGTGTGATATGCCGAAGCGTTGCAACATCTTGGCAATTAGTCTGTTGTCAAAATGCTTGCCTTCGTCACTGATAATTGCTCTCGGCATCCCAAACAGTGTAAATATGTTTTTCTGCAAGAATCGTTGCACGGTCTTGGAATCGTTGTTGGGAACTGCAGCTGCCTCAACCCATTTAGACACGTAGTCGACGGCAAGTAGAATGTAGAGGTTGCCGAATGAAGATGGGAAAGGTCCCATAAAATTGATCCCCCATACATCGAACAATTCCACCTCGATGATGTTCTGGAGCGACATCTCATGTCGTCTAGAGATATTGCCCATCCTCTGGCAACGATCATATTGCTTGTAAAAGTCTTGGGCATCTTTGTACAATGTTGGCCAATACAAACCGGATTGCAAAACTTTGGCCGCGGTACGAGTTCCTCCAAAATGTCCTCCATAGGGTGAAGAATGGCATTGCCATAGTACATTCTGTTGCTCTTCTTCAGGGACACATCGGTGTATAACCTGATCTGCACATTGTTTAAACAAAAGAGGCTCGTCCCAAAAGTAATGCTTAGCATCATAGTGGAACCGCTTCTTCCCTTGGTGAGTAAGACCATAAGGTAAAATACCACAAACAAGGAAATTAACTAAATCTGCATACCAGGGTATTACCGAGGCATGTGTTGCTGTGGCGACTGCTCCCAAAATTGTCGAGGCGTGCGCGTCAAGGGCTGCTGCGGCGTCGAGAGTTGTCGAGGCATCGAGGGTTGCCGAGGCATGCGCGTCCATGGTTGCCGAGGCAACTAAAATTTGTTCATCCGGGAATACATCGCATATCTCTAGATCTGCATCTTCCTCCCTGTTGCGTTTTAAACGTGATAAGTGATCGGCCACTTGATTTTCTGTTCCTTTCCTGTCCTTAATTTCAATATCAAATTCCTGTAAAAGTAATATCCAACGAATCAAACGAGGTTTGGCATCCTTTTTAGCAAATAGATATTTGATTGCTAAATGGTCCGTATGAACAATTACCTTTGTACCAATCAAATAGGATCGAAACTTGTCAAATGCGAAAACTATAGCTAGTAACTCTTTCTCTGTTGTTGTATAATTCACTTGAGCACTATTAAGAGTTTTACTAGCGTAGTATATCACATGGAAGGTCTTACCTGTGCGTTGGCCTAGGACTCCTCCTACCACGAAATCACTTGCATCACACATGAGCTCAAAAGGTAGCGTCCAATCTGGTGGAACGACAATGGGTGCCGAGGCAAGCTTTTTCTTTAGGGTTTCGAATGCTTGGGTGCAAGAATCATCAAAATTGAAGACTTTATCATGTTCAAGCAAGTTGCACAAAGGGTTTAGTCATTTTAGAAAAATTATGAATGAACCTCTTGTAAAAACCTACATGTCCAAGAAAACTTCGAATTCCTTTAACCAAACTTGGTGGGGGGTAATCTCTCGATCACGTCCACCTTGGCTTTGTCTACTTCAATTCCCTTGGATGAAATCTTGTGGCCGAGCACTATTCCTTCATCTACCATAAAATGGCATTTCTCCCAATTGAGGACTAAATCAGTTTCTTCACATCTTGTCAACACCCTCTCAAAATTGCCAAGACAGCTCTCGAAGTCATTACCAAAAATAGAAAAATCATCCATGAAGATCTCAAGGAAGTCTTCGACCATGTCTGAAGAATACCATCATGCATCTTTGGAAGGTTGTCGGGGCGTTACACAATCCGAACGGCATCCTTTGGAAGGCATAAGTACCGTATGGGCATGTGAAGGTTATATTTTCTTGATCTTCTGGTGCTATGGCAATTTGATTGTAACCTGAATAACCACCAAGAAAACAATAAAAGGGTTTACCTGCAAGACGGTCAAGCATTTGATCAATAAAGGGTAATGGGAAGTGATCTTTCCTAGTGGCTTTGTTTAGCTTTTGATAATCCATACAAACCCTCCAATCGGTCACAGTCCTAGTTGGGATGAGTTCATTGTTTTCATTACTTACCAGTGTTATACCTCTTTTTTTTCGGTACATATTGTACCGGACTTACCCATGTACTATCAGAGATAGGGTATATAATGCCGGCGTCCAGCCACTTGATGATTTCTTTCATTACAACCCCTTTCATGGCATGATTCAGTCTCCTCTAGGCCTCAATTGAAGGTTTGTGATCATCTTCCAACAAAATCTTGTGCATGCACATTGTCGGGCTAATTCCCTTCAAATCGGCAATTGTCCACCCTATTGCCTTTTTGTGTAGCTTCAGCATCTTGATCAGCTTCTTTTCCTGCTCAGGCTGTAACTTAGAAGAAATAATTACAGGCAATGTATTATTGGTTCCTAAGTATACATATTTTAGTTGCTCTGGCAATTGTTTCAACTCAAGAATCGGTGGTTGTTCAATAGAGGGTTTTTTGAGTTTACCTTCCTTACCTGAGTAATCTAGTGGTTCAAAGTATGTACCTGGTCGATTGACTAGCCAATTTGCCTCTTCTTGTTATTCCTCATCGACCGGTTCTTCATACTCCTCAGGTTCCTCTTGATCGGCAATGTAGTTGCCGAGGTAACTAAATTCCTCGTCGAAGTTAAACTCTGTCGTGGCATGAAGAAGTTGGCATTCTTCTGGATCATCGGCATGCCTTAGTGTTTGGAACATATTTAGTTTAACTTGCTGGTCATTCACCCTCATTGTGAGTTCTCCCTTTTCAACATCGATCAAGGTTCTCCCTGTTGCTAGGAATGGTCTCCAGAGAATGATGGGTGCATGCTCATCTGTTTCACAATCCAAAACAATAAAGTCAGCGGGAAAAATAAATTTATCAACTTTTACCAGTATGTCCTCGATTTTTCCCTCTGGATCCACATAGGATCTGTCGGCTAGCTGTAGCATAACTGTTGTAGGTCTTGCCTTCCCGATTCCTAGTTTATGGAAAACCGATTTAGGCATCAAGTTTATGCTAGCCCCAAGGTCGCATAATGCTTTCCCAACATAGTGGTTTCCAATGGAACATGGTATTGTGAAACTTCTGGGATCCTTCAACTTGGGTGGCATACGATTGTGCAACATTGCCATGCATCCCTCTGTTGCGGCAACTGTTTCAAACTCTCCTAGCCTTGTTCTCTTGGACACAATGTCTTTAAGAAACTTGGCATAGTTTGGCATTTGTTCAATTGCTTCCACCAATGGCAAGTTGATGTGGACTTGCTTTAGGATATCAAGAAACTTCTTGAATTGGTATTCTTGCTTTTTTCGCTTCAACCTTTGTGGGAATGGTGGTGGAAGTCGGATATCTTCGATCCTTTCATTGGTTTGGAACCTAATTGACGGCATTGCCGGGATAACTGGAGTTGCCAAGGCATTATCAATTGGGGTTGCCGAGGCATGCTTTTCACAAGTTGCCAAAGCATCCTTATCGTCGGTTGTCGAGGCATGCTTATTGCTGGTTCCCGCGACATTTCCTGGTTCAGCATCTGAGGCCTTGCCGCTAGGTTTGTCTTGATCTTTTTGTGGAGTTTTGTTTGATGAGCGGGTTTGAGCCTCTCTAAGTTGTTGTCCACTTCTAGTGGTGATTACCTTACATTGCTCATGGCCAGTTCCTCTTGCGACTTCAGTATCGCTAGGTAAACCTCATTGCTGTCTAGTATTCTGATTTTGAGCAAACTGTCTGACTTGATTTTCCAATGATTTGATTGTCGCCTCTTGGTTTTGCAATCTCATCTCGGTCCTATTAAGAAAAGCATGAGTTCTTTTTATGAAGTTACTATTCTCAGCCATATAAGATTCAGTTTTCATCATAAAAGCATTTGGAGAATTTTCCAAAGAACTAGATGTTATCGGTTGTTGCTGCGGCAACTGTTGCCGTGGCATATTCTGCTAGAATCCCGATGCTTGTGCATTCTGATTGTTCTGGTTTAGATCATTGTTGGGATTACTCCATGAAAAATTCGGGTGCTTCTTCCAAGCTGGATTGTATGTATTGGACATCACATTGTTGTTCCGATTGTAACTCCCCACATAGAAGCTAGATTTCGGATTCTGCATACATTCAGAAGAATTATGGTTATCACCACATAACTCACAAAAAGAATACATTACCTTGACCTCATGTGTGTTGTTTGGTTTTTGCATGTTCTGGACCATCTTGGATAAAGTGGCAAATTGTGCCGAAATTGAATCTGATGATCCTACTTCATGTATTGTGGCTTGGCTAACTCCTCCTCTTCTAGTAGATGGGAATTGATAATCATTCTTGGCCAGCCTGTTTAAAATTTGCATTACTTCCTCCGGTGACTTATCTAGAAGTATGTTGTTTGCCGAGGCATCTAGCATCATCCTTGTTGGTGTATTCACGGCATTGTAAAACATTGTTACTTGAGTCCACATCGGGAATCCGTGTAGGGGGCATTTGTGTAGAAGTTCTCTATATCGCTCCCAAGCCTCGTACATGGATTCATCATCTGCCTGCCGAAAAGAAGTAATGTCGTTACGAAGCTTATCAGTCAAATTTGTAGGATTAAACCGAGCAAGGAAATCACGACAAAGATCGGTCGATCCAAGATGCTATTGATCCGGCAGGAATGCTATTCAACAATGCTTTCGCCCTATCCCTCAGTGAATAGGGGAATAATCTTAATCGTAAGACATCGGGGGTGACTCCATGTATTTTGAACGAGTTGCAAATCTCGAGAAAAGATTTCAGATGTTGCCCTGCATCTTCAGTTGCTGAGCCGCCAAATTGACCAATTGTGTTGATCATATTAAACGTTACCGGTTTTAACTCAAAGTGGTCGGCTTCAATTTCAGGTGCGACAACTCCTGGATTAAGTCCATCAAGATCTTCTTCAAGATAGTCTCGAATAGTTCTGTTTCGTGGAAGAATCACTCCTCCTCCTGCTGGAACATCTTGATTCATATTGCCGTCTTGATTAGCCATTGCTACTCTTATCCTTCGTCCGATTTCTGGATCAAAGGGATATTCTGGTCTAGTCGGTCTTGCCCTGGTCATATACCAATGCAAAACCAAAGTTTGTTAGCCCTTTGAATCTTAAACAAGAAAAGTAAAAAGAAAGTGCAAGAAAATAAAAACAAAGTCGCTATTGCCAAACAAAGTCGCTATTGCCAATCCCTGGAAACGGCGCCAAAAACTTGTTGCGTGTAATAAGTGCTACGCAATTGTGCAAGTATACACGTTGTAAGTTATAGTATAAAAGATATCGTCTCCACAGGGATTGGTGCCACTTCAAGAATCTAGTCTCTTGCACTATAAAAAGTAAAAACATAAATAAAGGATTATAGGAGTTTTAACTAATAACTAATCTAGAAAGCAATAAAGTAAAAGAATATATGAGATCAAATGAGAGAGATAGGCCAGGTTATCGTGAGTTGAGGTGTGATAGCCGATTGGATCGTCTTGGTAAAAGAGTGCACGGGAAACTCAGTTGCCGTGGCAACTTGCACAACGGGGTTGCCTTGGCAACTAATCGATGGTTGCCTGGGCGACTAGTTGGGCAACTACTTGGGCGTCTGGGCAGCAACCTTCAAGGTTCGGCAGAGCGTTCTTCAATGGTTTCTTCTTATCCCTAAGTCGAAACTCTAGCTACTTGTGCATGCCTTGATAATACATCCCTGCGTGAATCAAGGGTGAACAACAACCAATCTTGCACTCCTCTTAGCCGTTGAAATCCTTAACTTATTCCTAAGCCTGAATAATCTTCACCATCAATAGATTGAATAAAGATCATATTCATTCGTTTCTTGAATCTAACTCTCCCGATATTAGATAAATAGATGAAATCACGAGATCCTCTCCCAATTCACTCGCAAACAAGAATAAGAACCAAGAATGAATAAACCTTGAATAGAAAAGTGCAAACTCTTATTACCTAAACAAAAACCAATAGTTTCTCACAACCACAAAACACAATAACCATAGCCAAATAGATTTAGTTCATGGCTAGGTTCCAAAGAAACACAAGATAAATAATCCCTAGCATGAACCCAATCGAACAAGAAAGAAAAAGATGAAGAAGGAGGCTAGATCAAAGTCCTTCTTTGAGGAGGAAGTTAAGTTGGAATTAAATTATCTTTAAAGAATATAATTATTTATTATAATTATATTCCTACTAGAACTTCTCCTATCTTCTTGGAATTTAATTCTTCTTTAATCTGTTCATGGAAATCAAATTCCTTTGGGATTGGGCTTTGCTCTACGTCATCTTGGGCTTGTCTAGTCATCAATTTCGACTACCATATCACCTTTGCTCTCGTCGTCAATTGCCTTGGCAACTGGCTCGGTATCTCCTTCATGCATTGCCCAGGCAACTAGCTCTGCATCTCCTTCATGTATTGCCCTGGCAACTAGCTCTAGCCTTGCTTTGGCAAGTGATCCTGCACATACACACAAAACACACCAAAGCAGCATCTTTTCCCACAAAAACTACTAAGTTATGTAATCAAGCTCAACGATGGAAGGAAACACGGATTAATGCATGAATGGCTAATTATGCAACTAATATGAGCCTAAGTCTAACAATAATATGAGTAAAAAGGGTAAGAAAATAGTACTTTTGAACACTTATCAATGATCTTGGTTGTGAGTTTGGTAGAAACAAAGAAAAGAAAGCAAAAGAAACTAAAGATTTGCAAGGTGAAAAGTAGGAATAGGTTTCTTGGAAGTTAAGGGTGATGAGTTAAATAGAAAATATAGGTAGTAAATATGGTACGTGAGAGTAATTTTGAAAGAAAGAAAACAAGGGTTTAGATTGGGGGAAGGTGACGACTAGGGGGTTTAGGGAAAGGGAAGGGTTTGGCCAGTTATGTAGGGTTTATTTAGGGTAAATTGGAGGCTTAATATAAGCTTTAGATTCAGCCCATTAATTTCCTTGTTGAAGAAGTTTCCTTCTTGAATCAAAATTCCTCTTTATCTTGAACTCTTTTCCTACAATTCAAAAACAAATAAAATAAGGATTAAAATTAAAGATAAACTAATAAAAGAAAATAAATAAAGATGTGCAAAGAAATTCTTAAACTTAAAATTTTAAAAACAATTAGATATATATGAAAGAAAGATGTAGTTTTAATCTTAAAGAAAATAAATAAATCTATCCTAAAAATAAAAATAACCAAAAATAATAACCAAAAAATTAAATAGTTAGAAAAAAAATAAAAATAAAAAAATATCGAAAGGAGAGCATGCTCATGCATCTCCTAAGGTGACCATGCTCATGCATCTCCTAAGGTGACCACTTCTTTGTTACGTTCCACATGGGCACCGTTGTAGTACTTCAATCTTTATCCGTTAACTCTGAATTCATGTTCGTCAGTGATGGACTTGATTATCACGGCACCATGGGAGAAGGGTTTGACAAGTTCGAATGGTCCCGACCATCTTGATTTCAGTTTTCCCAGGAAAAGTTTTAGTTGAGAATTGAATAACATAACTAGTTGCCCTGGCGTGAATTGTCGCGGCAATAGTTTCTTGTCATGCCATTGCTTTGTTTTCTCCTTGTAGATTCGTGCATTGTTATAGGCGAGTGCACGAAATTATTTTATCTCGTTGAGGTCCAACAAACGCTTTTGCCCAGCACTTTCCCAATCCATATTCACGGTCTTGATTGCCCAATATGCCTTGTTTTCGATTTCCACCGGTAGATGGCATGTTTTTCCTTAGACAAGTCGAAAGGGAGACATACTTAAGGGTGTTTTGAATGCAGTGCGATATACCCAAAGTGCATCATCTAGTCTTAGTTACCAATCCTTCCTAGAGGAATTTACAACTTTCTCGAGTATACCCTCAATTCCCGGTTGGAAATTTCTGCTTGACCATTGGTTTGTGGGTGATATGCCGTGGGAATTTTGTGTGATACACCAAAGCGTTGTAACATCTTGGCGATGAGTCTGTTGTCAAAGTGCTTGCCTTCATCACTGATAATTGCTCTCGGCATCCCAAACCGTGTAAATACATTTTTCTGCAAGAATCGTTGCACGGTCTTGGAATCGATTGTGGGAACTGCAACTGCCTCAACCCATTTAGACACGTAGTCAATTGCAAGTAGAATGTAGAGGTTGACGAATGATGATGGGAAAGGTCCCATAAAATCGATCCCACATACATCGAACAATTCTACCTCAATGATATTTTGGAGCGGCATCTCATATCGTCTGGAGATATTGTCCGTCCTCTGGCAACGGTAACATTACTTGTAAAACTCTTGGGCATCTTTGTACAGTGTTGGCCAATACAAACTAGATTGCAAACTTTGGCGCGGTGCGAGTTCCTCCAAAATGTCCTCCATAGGGTGAAGAATGGCACTGCTGGAGTATATTCTACTGCTTCTCTTCAGGAACACATTGGCGTATAACCTGATCTGCACATTGTTTAAACAAAATAGGCTCGTCCCAAAAGTAATTCTTAGCATCATGGTGGAACCGCTTCTTCCCCTGGTGAGTAAGGTCATAAGGTAAAATACCACAAATAAGGAAATTAACTAAATATGCGTACCAGGGTATTACTGAGGCATATGTTGTCGTGGCAACTGCTTCCAAGGTTGCCGAGGAGTGCACGTCTAGAGTTGTCGAGGTGTGCGTGTCAAGCATTTCTGAGGCATGCGCGTCAAGAGTTGCTGAGGCATCGAGGGTTACCGAGGCATGCGCATCCATGGTTATGAGGCGTCAGGGGATGCCGAGGCATACGCGTCCAAGGTTACCGAGGCAACTAACAGTTTCTCATCCGGGAATGCATCACATATCTCTAAATCCGTATCCTCCTCCCTATTACGTTCTAAGCGTGATAAGTGATCGCCCACTTGATTTTCTGTTCCTTTCATGTTTTTAATTTCAATATCAAACTCTTGTAAAAGCAATATCAACGAATCAAATGAGGTTTGGCATCCTGTTTAGCAAATAGATACTTAATTGCCGAATGGCCCGTATGAACAATTACCTTTGTACCAATCAAATAGGATCGGAACTTGTCAAATACGAAAACTACGGCTAGTAACTCTTTCTTCGTTGTTGTGTAATTCACTTGAGCACTATTAAGAGTTTTACTAGCGTAGTATATCACATGAAAGGTCTTACTTGTGCGTTGGCCTAGGACTGCTCATACCGTGAAATCACTTGCATCACACATGAGCTCAAAAGGTAGCGCCCAATCGGGTGGAACGATAATGGGTGCCGAGGTAAGCTTTTCCTTTAGGGATTTGAATGCTTGGGCGCAAGAATTATCAAAATTAAAGACTTTATCCTGTTCAAGAAAATTGCACAAGGGTTTAGTAATTTTAGAAAAATTATTAATGAACCTCCTGCAAAAACTTGCATGTCCAAGAAAGCTTCAGATTCCTTTAACCGAACTTGGTGGGGGTAATCTCTCGATCACGTCCACCTTGGCTTTGTCTACTTTAATTCCATTGGATGAAATCTTGTGGCCGAGCACTATTCCTTCATCTACCATAAAATGGCACTTCTCCCAACTAAGGACTAAATCGGTTTCTTCACATCTTGCCAACACATTCTCCAAATTGCCGAGGCAATTGACGAAGTCATTACCAAAAACAGAAAAATCATCCATGAAGATCTCAAGGAAGTCTTCAACTATGTCTGAAAAGAGTGCCATCATGCATCTTTGGAAGGTTATTGGGGCATTACACAATCCGAACGGCATTCTTCAGAAAGCATAAGTATCGTATGAGCATGTGAAGGTTGTCTTTTCTTGATCTTCTGGTGCTATGGCAATTTGATTGTAACCTGAATAACCATCAAGAAAACAATAAAAGGATTTACCTGCAAGACGGTCAAGCATTTGATCAATAAAGGGCAATGGGAAGTGATTTTTCCTAGTGGCTTTGTTTAGCTTTCGATAATCCATACAAACCCTCCAATCGGTCACAGACCTGGTTGGAATGAGTTCATTGTTTTCATTACTTACCACCGTTATGCCTCCCTTTTTCGGTACACATTATACCGGACTTACCTATGTATTATCAGAGATAGAGTATATGATGCATGCGTCAAGCCACTTGATGATTTCTTTCATTACAACCCCTTTCATGGCATGATTCAATCTCCTCTGGGCCTCAATCGAAGGTTTGTGTTCATCTTCCAACAGAATCTTGTGCATGCACACTGCCGGGCTAATTCCCTTCAAGTCGGCAATTGTAGCCTTCTTGTGTAACATCAACATTTTGATCAGCTTATTTTCCTGCTCAGGCTGTAACTTAGAGGAAATAATTACAGGCAATGTATTATAGGCTCCCAAGTAAGCTATTTTAGTTGCCCTGGCAACTGCTTCAACTCAAAAATCAGTGGTTGTTCAATGTAGGGCTTTTCGAGTTTACCTTCCTTACCTGAGTAATCCAGTGGTTCAAAGTATGTGCCTGGTCGATTGACTAACCAATTTGCCTCTTCTTGTTGTTCCTCATTGATCGGTTATTCATACTCCTCAGTTTTCTCTTGATAGGCAATATATTTGCTGAGGCAACTAAATTCCTCGTCGAAGTTAAACACTATCGTGGCATGAAGAAGTTGGCATTCTTTCGGGTCATCGGCATGCCTTAGTGTTTGGAGCACATTTAGTTTAACATGCTGGTCATTCACCCTCATTGTGAGTTCTCCCTTTTCAAAATCGATCAAGGTTCTCCCTGTTGCTAGGAAGGGCCTCCCGAGAAAGATAGGTGCATGTTCATCTGCTTCACAATCCAAAACAATAAAGTCAGCAGGAAAAATAAATTTATCAATTTTTATCAGTATGTCTTCGATTTTTCCCTCTGGATGCACATAGGATATGTCGGCTAGCTGTAGCATAACTATCGTAGGTCTTGCCTTCCCGATTCCTAGTTTCTGGAAAACCGATTTAGGCATCAAGTTTATGCTTGCTCCAAGGTCACATAATGCTTTCCCGACATAGTGGTTTCCAATGGAACAAGGTATTGTGAAACTTCTGGGATCCTTCAACTTGGGTGGCATACGATTGTGCAACATGGCCATGCATCTCCTTATTGCGGCAACTGTTTCGAACTCTCCTAGCCTTGTTCTCTTGGACACAATGTCTTTAAGAAACTTGGCATAGTTCGGCATTTGTTCAATTGCTTCAACCAATGGCAAGTTGATGTGGACTTGCTTTAGGATATCAAGAAACTTCTTGAATTGATATTCTTGCTTTTGTCGCCACAACCTTTGTGGGAATGGTGGTGGAAGTCGGATATCTTCGATCCTTTCATTGGTCTGGAACCTGATTGATGGCATTGCCGAGGTAACTAGAGTTGTCGAGGCATCGTCAACTGGGTTGTCGTGGCGCGCCTATCACTGGTTGTCGAGGCATGCTTATCGCTGGTTGCCGCGACAATTCCTGGTTCAACATCTGAGGCTTTGTCGCTAAGTTCGTCTTATTCTTTTTGTGGAGTTTTGTTTGATGAGCGAGCTTGAGCCTCTTTAAGTTGTTGGCCACTTCTAGTGGAGATCGCCTTACATTGCTTATGGCCAGTTCCTCTTGAGACTTCAGTATCGCTAGGTAAACCTCCTTGCGGTCTAGTATTCAAGTTTTGAGCAAATTGTCCGACTTGATTCTCCAATGATTTGATTGCTGCCTGATACATGCATGAGCGGGGTCAAATTACTAATATTTGACAAGAAGCTGAATTTGTTCGATGCAAACAATAAAAGCCAAAACAGTGCACGCATAGGAGGTCAAAAACGATGCATCTTGGACAAGAAATTGAATATGTTTGTAAAGTCTGGAAAGTCAACCAACTTGCGACGAGTTTTTGGATGGGATCCGGGCATTTCTGAGTCAAGTTGTCTTGTAACAAATTGTCCGCCATTCAGTTACCTACCCAACGCATCTTGAAACGAATCAATCGGACATCAGGAACTCAAAATACGTCCAATTTACTGAAGACTGCGCATGCAAAAAACTGATTTAATAATTATTATAATAATAATATAAGGTAATAATAGTATAATATGACGATAGCATAGTAATAGTAATAATAATAAAAACAAGTGATAACAATAATAATTTTTTGTGTTTTGTTTTTCCTTATAGATATTAACAAACATAATAAGTATAGTAATTGACACTAACCAAGCATAATTGATAATTTTTTGTGTTTTTTAATTGTAATTAGATAGTAATAATAAATAGATAATACCAATAGTGTTTCTAGGGTTTTAAAACATAATGACATATAATTAATAGTAATAGTATAATAATAATAATAATAATAATAATATTTTGGTTTTTGTTCCATTGGTAAATAATAGATATAATATTAATAATATATATAAAAGATATTAAACCAAAGCTTATTATTATATATATATATATAACTAACAAAAATAAAAACGGGTTAAAACCCCGATTACAGAGGAGCCGAAAATCAAGAAGAAAAAAAAGAGTAAGGTTTGGATTACAATATGAATGCAAAAATTCATGCTGGATTATAGGAGGAAACAAGATGAAACCCCTTTGTTTCTTAATTGTTACTGTTCTGTCCTGAAAACAATGCAAAAGAAATTACACAATCCCATGTACCGAATCCTACAAGATTTACTTTCCAATCCTTTCTAAGTTTCAAGTACTTTGTTTAAGTCCCAAGTTTCAAGCACTTTGTTATGTCTGTTGGGTCTACACATGTAGGAAATGAAAGATTGCAAAATTTGGAAAGATGAAGGCAAAAATATTACAGCAAAAAAGGGAAACCCTAAGTGAACTGTGAGTAACACCCTGAATTTAGTGACTGATCACGTTATCCAACAAAAGTTACTACTTCATAGTACATCATATCAAACCATGAACAAGAAAGGACTGTTTCCAGAAATCATAGATTCCAAAAATCCCGAAAGAAACAAGAAAAAGATTAACAGAAAGAACTAAAACAAAGATTTGAAAAGAAAGAAAAAGATGACCTAAAATTAACATCGACATAAGAGAAAGTGTAAGAAAATGATGATAACTAGTCCATGAAATTTGCTGACCTTTATAATCCAATCCAAAGCTCCCCATTTCCACCATTAATGCAAATAGAGCTTGAATTTCCCATTGGAAACCTCATATTTGGGACCCAGAGCTCTCAAAATGGAGGCCTATTACCACCCGAGTTTCCAGGCCATCCTTCAACTGGTAACTGGACATTAGAGGGCATATTGAGAGGCAAATTAAAGAAAGGCAACCCACCTGGGTCAGCTCCTGCATCAGCAAACATGTTATTTCCACCGCCGCCGCCGCTTTGCATCTGCAGTTGGTCATCCTCTTTCAAAGGTAGCCTCTCGTAGGCCACATTTGTAAACGAGGAAGCTATAACAATAACAGGTCCCGCCGCCATCAGTTCACCAACCACACTCCCTCCTACAACCTGGCCTTGTCCGCCGGCCAAAAAGATTGTCAAACTGGTGGCGCCTGGCGGAGCTGGCGGCGGCAGGAAAGAACCCGAGAGTGACAAAATTTCAAATCTTCCGTGGAGGGTAACAACAGCTCCAGCTGCCGATGGTTGCCTAATGGTCACGTTGGTCACCGTACCACTGCCACTCAAAATACAGACACCTATTTGCCTTCTACGGGCGTAGTTGACAATACAGTCGAACACATCGCAGCCGTTCCCAATTTCAAGAATGTGAGCTCGGAGCGTGTTGGTACTCTCCCTTGTTATGATAAACGGTGGCTTAGGCTTGTTCTTGGAGCCTGGAGGACGTCCCCTTGGCCTACGAGCAACAAGGTCACCACCTGGCCCCGAGTTAGCAGCATTAACCAGGTCCAGGCCTTGGTGAGTCGACCCATCGTCTTGGTGATGATCGGCGGAGCCATACTGAGCACCACCACCAACACGGTTGTTGGAAGCTTCATGGTCTTGGGGTTCGGGTTGGTGATGGAGATGAAGGTCGGGTCTGTGAAGCTGGTGAACAAAGCGAGAAGCAGTTCCTAAATCAAGACCGGCCATGCCAGCATCAAAAAGACAACAGAAAACAAGGGGAAACAAAGGATTAAAAATAAAAATTAGTATTTAAAAAGAGGGTTAATAGTATACTCTCGGTCTCACTCAATATGTCTATTTTGTGTTTTAAAATTATTACACTTAAAATGTTTCATCAAAAAAATCAACAACTTTCAAGAGACATATTTTTTCATATCTTTTTTTAGTTTTCCAACAAAACAAAATTCAACTTTTAAAGAATAAAATTATCGTTTTAATTATTTTACATCATCTTTCTTACATAAACTTTTTCTTCCTAAAACTACATAAAAAGTCAACAATAGACGTTTTTAGTGTGACGGAGGAAGTATAATTTATAGATTAATTTAGATTAAAAACTGTCTGAGATGGGGTTTGTTTAAGTGAGTGAGGGAAGAAAAATTATAAAGAAGAGGAAAGGCATTAAAGAAAATGATTTGAATAGCTAGAACAAGAAAGGGTTTTCCATTTCTTAAAAGGAAGAAATTAAAAACAAAGAAGAACGAGTGCAAGCAGAGGAAAGGGAGGAGGCGAAGGAGAAGAGGGGACAAAACAAAGTTTATAAAAACGCAGTCATTTCTTATTTCTAATAGATGTATACTACGAAATTTGTTGAGAAAATCTTTTATTAGCTTTTCTTCTATTTTTTGAGTTGTGAAGTTGGTGCATGCCAACCCTACTCTCATTTTGTCGAGCGTGGAGTTTAAAAGTGTAAACGGAGGAGGGATTGGTTTGAAATGTGTGGGTGGGGTTAGCTGATTAGGTGTTAAAGTTTGGTCATCGCTTATTGGACTTAACCATGGTTAACTCCACCCACAAATTGACCTAGTATGGTTAGTTTATCAACAAAGAGATTGACAAAAATGTGGAAAACAATGGGCAAAGGAGCAGCGGCGCGTGGGATCTAGAGATGAATAGAGGAGATAGAAGGGGCAGATGCGCTTTTAAAAATATGAAATTTATATATAATTTAAAAAAATTATATATTCTCTTTAAAGTTTTATAAGATCATCTTTTAGAATTATATAAATTCATTTTTTAATATAAAATTATGTGTTCATCCCTGATGAGAACCTCAAAAGAAAATATATCCTTATGTTTTATTTTAGACATTTTCTATGAACTTATGTTATACATTAAATATTTTAATTTCAATTTCAGGATGAGGACAAAAGTTAAGGAGTTAGAGCCCCAGATTTGAATATTTTTTAAGGATAATAATTAATTTTTCTATTATTATTTTTGAAGAGGATAATACTTTGTTAAGAATGTATTAATCTTCCATTTGAAGCCATTTAATGTAACCAATAAAATAAAATAAAAAAGGATCGACCCTTATTTAATGTGTAACTAGTTGATTAAGGTTAAGTATATAATAATTGATGCTAAACATTATTCTATTTAAATATGTTTTCTTCTGTCCTCTTAGGTACTCGCAATAAGCCAATGCTTAGCAGCCCTGGAAAATGAAAGCCTAACAAATTGCTTGTAATTAGGCTTATTTCTAAGAAATTATGGGTGTATAACAATAATCATGGGTAAAATTTTCTTTTATATTCTTTTATTTAAAACTAAGCATTTATTTCTGACCCTTCCAAAAATTTATATTTGATACATAGTAGTGTATAAAATCTACGCATTTACAATGAATTAAAAGACGAAATCTCATAAAAAATAAAACTGAATATTGTTTAACAATATAATTATCTTTGACACTATTTATTTATAATTATAAAATGATTTGACTTTTATATTTTGGAGTGATGTCAATAATTTAGATTGATTTAATAAGATTATGTTTAAAATGTTGCGACAAAATAATCAGAAACCAAATGTTATTTTCACACAAAAAATATTGGAAATTTAGAGGAGAAATGGAACCATAAAAGAAAAGTCATAAATAAATAAAAATGTATCAATTTAATCGGTTGTAAGTAGCATTTAAGCTTCAATTGGTAATCATATGTGTCCAAAATAAGGGTCATCAGTTTTATTTAATTAATTTTAAATCTTGCTTTGGCCTTGAAGCTATAAAAGCAAAGAAGTCGGCATTTGCAAGCGTGTAAAAGTTAAGAGTTTAAAGCATAAGAAATAGCAAGGAAAAAAAAGTCTAAAAGACTTATGTAGTAAACATTTTTATCCGGGCTTGACCCAATTAATTCAGTAGTCAAATTGAACCCAAAGTTAAATTTACAACTAAATAAATTAAATCTATTTATTATTATTAAACTCATTATAAATTAACCCATCTGCCAACCCAATACCCAAAGCCCAAACCCGTATTGACCCAATTACTCAATTTGATACCCAAACCCAAAATTAAAATAAATACTCAATTACTTAATTAGAAAATAAAAAACCAATATTTTATATCCTAAAAACCTAATTATTAAAACCCTAACACCAACCCTCATCTGCCGCCGCACCCTTCTGCCCATCCACCTACCCATCGCGCGTGGCGGCCACGCGCGGCTCCTCAGTGCCCCGTGGATGCCATGCGCGGCACCGCCGCTTACTCCTGACCACTCGCCTGCCGCCGCTGCACTCCATCGCCCAAAATGTCAACTCCACCGCCCAAGTCGCTCCTGAAAAAAGTAAAAAAAATAACATTATTTTAGATCTAAAAAAAGGGAAAACAAGTGGGAATATTTTATATATAAAACCGGGTATTAAAACCCGGATACATGCAATTTAATGGGATCTTTTGGGCGAGTTCAAAGATAATAAAAAAGGAGAGAATTTTTCTGGGATTCGAAATAAAAAAGATTTTAAAGTTTTTTTTTTTAAAAAAAAACCTCTCTTCTCTTCTACTTTCAAACATAAACAAATATCAAATAAAAAATAGAGAGGGCAAATCGAAAATTACAAAATCGACTTCGAATTCGGGATTTGCAAATCGTGGCCTTTTAGAGAAAATCGACTTCGAATTCGGTTTCCACATGCTGAGAAGATTTAAAATGACCTGCCTTTTAAGTTTTGGGCCACTGTAAGCGACGCCGACGGGCGGCAAATAACGACAGCGCAAGAGGAACCGGTAACCTTGCTGGGTGTCACGGCCATACCTTCGTTCACTCGACAAGTAGGTCGTGCGGCACTAGGAAGGGACGTTTCCCGACCAAGTCAGCCCTTGATCTCGGTGTATCTTTGTTCACTCGGTAAGTCAACCGTGCGACACTTGAAAGGGACGCTTCCCGACCGAGTCAACCTTGTTATCTATAGATCTGTACCAGATAAAACAAACAACGCGCCAGGTCTCAAGCCACAACATAATCCCTCAAGCCACGAGTCGATACCGTAGGGCATAGCGGATGCCCATAGTCGACCCCCACCTTCCCCGAAGGAAAAAGTAGTTTTATTAAATAAAAAAATATTCATGTTACAAAAGAAGACTCGCCCACACCATCGACTTGGGCGGAGGGGCCGCCTCGATGGTGTGTAGGATACGTACATGTACCAGTGGATCAGTCCAAACTCTACCGACTGTCTACCCCCTACATATATGCGAAAACAATTTTATGGAAATGACCCGAGTAGACACTGAAATGTTTGAAACGGGGACATTCTTCCCTAACTATGGAAATACAGACTTTTTTCCCTAAACATAACAATGATTGAAACGAGGACAACTTATTATCTACTCAACCATGGGGCCTTATACATAGCTAGCCACGGTATATCTACTCGGTTGTGGTCCTATAGAGGGGATGGCCACAACATTCTCCCCCACCTAATTTGTCGACTCCTCGTCGACTTGGCGGATTTGAGCTTCACGCTTCCCGGACACATCTCCTCCATCCCTGTATAATTGCATTGCTGACAACGTCTTCCTAGTAGCCTTTGGAAGAATTTTTGCCTCTGCCACTCCTGGTTGCTCCCCTTGGAAGATCAAACAACTCGCCGAAGGGACGGGGACGGCATTCGCACATATCATGAAGTCCAAACCTATGACGACATCAAAGTCATCCATAGGGACTACTGTGTAGCTAATCTTTCCCTCCCATGATCCAATCTTGGTCTTCACATTCTTTACACTTCCCCATATACTTGATGCTTCAGAATTCACAGCTTTTATTCGCCCCACATCCTTGGTCAGAGTCAGATTGCACCTTTTCACTTCCTCTGGAGAAACGAGGGAGTCGGTTGCTCCTGTGTCTACCAAGGCCTTTGTGACTTTCTCATTCAAAACTATGTTCACATACATCAAGCCTCTCCTTGGTTCTGTCCTAGCCTTGTCTTGTTCTATTTGCATAGAATATAAGAAACGGATAGAACCCATTCTAGCTGGTTCATCCATCTTGGTGGCCAACCTAATCCAAACCTTTTGGAGTAGTTCTCAGCGCTGATAGTGCACTCCTCTGTGGACATTCTGCCAGTCGGTGGGGACCCTGACAAAGAAAGCAGCGTAGCCCTCGCCTAAAGGAATCATTATTCTGTCATCTATCTCTTCCCCAAGTTGAAGGTTTCTCTACTCGTGCCACTTTATAACTTGCTATCCCACTGCCATTGCCGTTACCATGGTCAATGCCATTACCCGTACTATTGCCATTGACATTACCATTCTCATTGCTCCGACTACTGCCATCGCCACTTGCGGGTGTGCCCTTAGGCTTTGTGGAACCTTCATTGTAATCACTAAGTCGTTCAGCAGCAGCCATCGCCTCAACCATATTTTGCGGTCTTTGTCTCTGGACCTCTGTTCTTGCCCATAATTTGAGTCCTTCTAGGAAGTAGAACATTAACGCAGCAAACTCTCTCACATACTCGCGTACTTCCTCTGTGTGTGAGAGATCTCTCAACTTCTTCCGTGCATTATACTCCACATTCTCTGGGAGGAATGCATTCTTCAATTCCTTCTTAATCTCCTACCAAGTCTTGACGGAGCACATATTGCCATCGAACTTGGACCGCCACCACAACTTAGCATCCCCTGTCAAATACATCGAGGCAGTGGAGACCTTGTCCTCATCTGATGTTGTATGCACTACTCGAAAGTATTGTTCGGTGTCAAATAAGAAATTATCAAGTTCTTTGGCATCTCTGTTCCCTTCAAACCGTTGGGGATCTGGGACCTTGGCCCTCTGGCCCCTGTCACCTACAGTTGAATTGCCTACGGCCACTTGGACTAGGTTGACAAGACATCTGAGTTCTGCCAACTCATTCTTAAGGTCACTCATAGCTTCTTTTGTTTCATTACTGAGTTCCTTTATGGCATCCGCCAGTTCCTGTTGGGCTCCCTCAATTTCCCTAACACGATCGCTCGTGACCATATGAGCTCTCATGGCAGCTACTGCAGCTTCCAGCTCTTTAAATTTAGCAGGGTCAACCGACCTATTGCTTCGACTTTTATCCATTTCAAAAGTAAGTATGCACCCATGTATCCTGCAAGCACAGCCAAGCACCATTGTGCCAAGGAAAGAAAAATAATTGTCAGATTCTCAATGATCAAGTTAGGCACTATTGTGCCACAAAACCAACAACATTATTCTTTTCAACATAACAAGCGCCTCTGCGTTGAAACATAAATGAGCCCCATAGGGGGTTACTTTCCACGTGACATCATGCTAGGATAATCATTTTTTTTGTTGACGACAGGCACCTCTGTGCACTGTTTGCAATATGATTTCCAAGCATCCATCAATGATTCATAAGTAGTCGGCTTCTCAATACTGAGGTAACCATAGCGATTAACGTCAGACACCTCTTGTGTACTGATTTCACTATGACGACCCAGCTAAGACTTCAAAACACATTGAGTGCCTCGGCACAAAACAACCATAGTGTGTAACATCAGTCACCTCCCTAAACTGATGACACTATGTTTGAACTCATTTGCACCTCTGTGCGATAAATGATAAGTGCCTCTTGCACAGAAACAACCATAGTGGTTAGCGTCAGTCACCTCCTTGTACTGATCCCACCAGGTCCAACTCGTTAGCACCTCTGTACAATAAGAAATAAGTGCCTCTCGCACTAAAACAACCATGGTGGTTAGCGTCAGTCACCTCTGTGTATTGATCCCACCAGGTCCAACTCGTTAGCACCTCTGTGCAATATAAAGATCGAGCACCGCGTATGCTTCGATCGCTATAGTGGTTACCGACGGCACCTCTGTGCGCTGGCTCCACTATAAAACTCACATGCACCTCTGTGCCACAAATTCACAACTGAGCACCACTGTGCCAAAGGAATGAGCGCCACTGCGCGGAGATAATAATCAAGCACCTCTGTGCCCGAAACAGTAGTCAGGCACCTCCGTGCACTAACCAACCCTCAATTTATTTCACATTGTGGACTCACCCAACCCACTCCTTTTACGAGGGCCCTTGGTGTGGAGTCCAACCATCTAACGTCGTACAAAGTTTTAAATTCACATCAACCCAGCTCGAAAGCCTTGCTCTGATACCAAGTGTCACGGCCATACCTTCGTTCACTCGACAAGTAGGTCGTGCGGCACTAGGAAGGGACGTTTCTCGACCAAGTCAGCCCTTGATCTCGGTGTATCTTTGTTCACTCGGTAAGTCAACCGTGCGACACTTGAAAGGGACGCTTCCCGACCGAGTCCACCTTACTCTCTATAGATCTGTACCAGATAAAACAAACAACGCGTCAGGTCTCAAGCCACAACATAATCCCCCAAGCCACGAGTCGATACCGTAGGGCATAGCGGATGCCCATAGTCGACCCCCACCTTCCCCGAAGGAAAAAGTAGTTTTATTAAATAAAAGAAAATATTCGGGTTACAAAAGAAGACTCACCCACACCATCGACTTGGGCGGTAGGGGCCGCCTCGATGGTGTGTAGGATACGTACCTGTACCAGTGGATCAGTCCAAACTCTGCCGACTGTCCACCCCCTACATATATGCGAAAACAATTTTATGGAAATGACCCGAGTAGACACTGAAATGCTTGAAACGGGGACATTCTTCCCTAACTATGGAAATACATACTCTTTTCCCTAAACATAACAATGATTGAAACGAGGACAACTTATTACCTACTCAACCATGGGACCTTATACATAGCTAGCCACGGTATATCTACTCGGTTGTGGTCCTATAGAGGGGATGGCCACAACACTGGGCAGAGGGAATTGAGAGCATTTGAGAGGGTTGGGGATTTTTTTAATTATGAATCACAAATAAGTATTTTTTAGTCAAACAAAATATTTAACCATAAGTTAAAATGACGTCATTAAGTACAATGCTCGACCCCCGCACAAACCGACCCGGCCTGGTGGTTCTACGCATTTCAATAGAGATACTGTGTTTTGGGTCATTCCACTTCCGTATCCTTTATATTTTCTTCTTTAAACTTTCATTTCCTTTCAGCTTCATCATTCTTTAGTATTACAATTGTTATTCTTTTACAATTAGGTCACTGTTTTGAATTTATTATTATGTATATATTATATATATTATCATTATTACTTCCTTATTATTATTATTATTATTATTATTTTCATTATACTATTATTATATATTATAAGTATTATTATTATGTGTATTACTTTTAATTATTATCATTGTATGTTTATTATTATTATTAATAGTATTTTTATGTTTATTATTATTATTAATATTTCCATGCATAATATTATTACCATTATTATGTGTGTATATATACGTTATTTTCCTATTATGTATTATATTATTTTTTATGTATATATGTACATTATTATTTTAACTATATGATATGTATATTATTGTAATATTATATACGTAAAGTTTTCTTATCTTTCATTATGTATATATTTTTTACGTATAAGTATATGCATATTATAATAAATATTATATATGTATATTATATTATTATATATATACTTTTATTTATTTCATTTCGGATGTATTTTTAGGGTATTAAACTCGGATTAATATTAAGAGAATATTTTCCTCTTTATTTCGAGAACCGGCTAGGAAGTGGTGTCCCGACTCATTCAGGTTTCATCTTCTTCGGTTGTTGTAAATAAGAAAATGTTCTACTTAGACCACTTTTCAGGATTAAATTTTAAATTAAAATTTTTGTTTTCTTGCAACGACGACACTTAATCAACGCGGTACCACTTTTGGGCGTTGTGGGGGTGCTAATCCTTCCCCACACGTAACCGACTCCCAAACCCAAAAATTTTGAATCTCTGGTTATTTTTAACGGTGTCCAGCCTACCAAAGTGGTCGGTGGTGACTCTATCATCCATTTTTAAGATTTTTACAGTATTCTACTAGGAGTGTCATCTTGGTCTCCGAGTGTCATATTCTTTGATGTCGTAAAGTATTTTAATCTTATTTTAAAAAAAAATCTTTACGACAGATGACGACTCTGCTGGGGATATTTTTTAAAGAGAGTCAGGCCAATGTTGGTTTTGTATTGTCTTGCAAGAAATTCAAAAATTGGGGGTTTAATTTAATTTTTAATCCCTTGACATTCATGCATGAGCTTTCTACCCAAGCTCCTCAACCCTTAAGTGTGAGAGATTACTTCGCTTCGTGGGGTTTTCACCCTTATAGTGTTGTAGTGTGCACCTGGATTTTGATCTTTATATTTCGTGAGGTATTCACCCTCGTATGGTATAAGGGTCGTATTCCCCCGAATCGATGTCCTAGCGACAGTTTGGGTACCGTCACTCTAGAACCAAAACCCGCATATAGTGAGCTGTAGGAAGCCACCTTTTTTAGAGACATGCAAAACTCTGTCCGTTTAGCTGTTACCCTTTTTAGGCTTTGATGCCTTTGCTTTTTTATGTATAGTTTTTATTTGTTTTAATTTTAACCTTATTTACCATTTAATTTATTCATTTGATTATTTTAATTTAGATTAACCTTATTTTCTTTTTTTGATCGCATCATATTAAATTCATTCATTTTGCATTGACTGCATAACATAGCATGACATTTTAATTCTTGCATTTCATCAACATAAAGTACTAATTCATGACTGGTTCCTAATTTGAAAAGATTCACTATCGGGAGAAAATCCAATACTCTAGATATCAATGCAACATTCAAAGTTGTGAATAAATCCCATAAATTCAAAAGTTGAGTCAAATGAACCATTTTTGAATCAGCACCTCCGCATCTAGGACATGCACCTTGCATTTACATGCATAAATTCACAGTTTTGAAATTGGTCCCCAGGATGCCCATGCCAACAATATCAGATAAAGCAAAAGTTGACCGTTCTACCACTTTACTGAATCGATGCAAAAGCTCGTCTAGGGGCATTTTTGAGAACAACCTCTACGTTCATACAGACACCATGCCTCTGCAAGGCCCCACGTTTAGGGGGCATTTTTTGACGAGTTCTAAAAATGAGTCTCTGGTGCCGAGTCAGACTTTTGTACCCTAGACGACTACAACAAATTCATAGACCTAACTGCGGGGCAACATAACACGTTCATGGGAACAATGAAGACCCTATGAGAAAAGGCAAAAATATACTACAAGCTTCGAATTTGCTTCAAGAGCTTTCTTAGGCTAATATAATTGAACACAATTTTGGGGCATGTATCCAAAGGTGAGCTAATTCAAAGAAAGGTGATCAAAGCCGAAGGAGGTTGGGGCATTATGGCATACAAGGGACTATAGACCTAGTATGACCAGAAGAGTTAGGGGCATCCCTTTGAGGGGCAAAAAAAGCATTCACGCATTCATTTGAGATCATTTAACATCAAGTGCATGAATCATACATTCATACGAGTTATCATACATTTAGATTAGACGTACACATTAGGCATAAAATTAGGAGCATTCATGATGCATTTGTTTTTGGCATGAACGTACAAACAAGTCGAGGGAAGAGACCAAAGAACCTCAATTGTGGGGGCAACGACATGATAACCAACCTCTAGCCCCAAAGAAGGCCGAATACACAGAAAAGCTTAAAAATCCAGATAACAACGAAATTTTTTTAAACAATTACCAATTAATGTTTTTCTTTATTTTTAGGTCATGACTTCCCGCCGTAAAGTGGCAGAGCTAACTTTTTTCCAATTTTTCTTCCGTCAGTGGTGGTAGACCAGTTTAATCTAGATTTGGCCTATCTGTTGATCTCGTTTCTTTATTGATGGTGCAACAGATGGAAATTTCCCTCCAAAACGCGTCTTACCGCTAGTGATGTAGTAGTTTATGTATCTTTTCGATCTTGTCCCTCCATTGATGGTGTGGCTAGGTTTAAGTTGTTGTTCATTCCTACTCCTCAATGCCCCGTGGCCACCATGCGTGCCACCGCCGCTCACCCTTGACCACTCGCCTGTCGCTGCTGCACTCCACTGCCCAAGATGTCAACTCTACCGCCCAAGCTGCTCCTGCAAAAGCAAAAAAGAGACATCATTTTATATCTGAAAAAAAGGGGAGAAACAAGTGAGAATATTATATATATAAAATCGGGTATTAAAACCCGGCTACATGCAATGTAAAAGGGATCTTTTGGGCGATTTCAAAGATAATAAAAAATAAGGGGATTTTCTTGGATTCGAAATAAAAAAAGATTTTAGAGTTTTTTTAAAAAAAGCCTCACTTCTCTTCTACTTTCAAGCATAAACAAAGATTAAATAAAAAAATAGAGAGGGCAAA
The DNA here is from genome assembly GCA_019671005.1 of Hibiscus mutabilis. NCBI lineage: Eukaryota > Viridiplantae > Streptophyta > Magnoliopsida > Malvales > Malvaceae > Hibiscus > Hibiscus mutabilis. Next base: position 12,756,468 of record CM033754.1, read on the forward strand.
TCAAAAATTACAAAATAAAAGGGTAACCGAAAAGTCTCTTCCATCTACTTACCAAATCGTGGACTTTTAGAGAAATCCGACTTCGGATTCGGATTCCACACGCCGAAAAGATTCGAAAAGACCTGTCTTTTAGGTTTTGGGCCACCGTAGGCGTCTCAGCCGCCGCCGGCGGGTGACGGATAATGACAGCGCAAGGGGAATCGAAAACTGTGCTGGGCAGAGGGAATTGAGAGCATTTGAGAGGGTTGGGAAATTTTTTTTCTAATTGTGAATCACAAATGAGCATTTTTTGGTCAAACAAAATATTTAACCATAAGTTAAAACGTCGTTTTGTAAACTGCTTGACCCGCGCACAAAACCGACCAGGCTTGGTTGATCCGCGCATTTTCGATTGATGAGGAAATTGTGTTTTTGGCCATTCCACTTTCGTATCCTTTATATTTTTGTCTTTAAACTTTCATTTCCTTTTAGTTTCGTCCTTCTTTAGTATTACAATTGTTATTCTTTTACAGTTAGGTCACTGTTTTGAATTTATTATTATTTTGTTATTATGTATATATTATATATTATCATTATTACTTCCTTATTATTATTATTATTATTACACTATTATTATTATTTTCATTACATTATTATTATAATAATTATTATGTGTATTATTTTTAATTATTATCATTGTATGTTTATTATTAATAGTAGTAGTAGTATTTTTATGTTTATTATTATTATTATTATTATTATTATTATTATTATTATTATTATGTATAATATTATTACCATTATTATGTGTATATATATGTTATTTTCCTATTATGTATTATATTATTTTTCATATACGTATGTACATTATTAATTTAAATATGATATGTATATTATTGTAATATTATATACGTAAAGTTTTCTTATCTTTCATAATGTATATATTTTTTTACGTATAAGTATATGTATATTATAATAAATATTATATATGTATATTATATTATTATACTTATATATTTTTTATTTATTTTATTTCGGGTGTATTGTTAGGGTATTAAACTGTGTTTAATATTAAGAGAATATTTTTGTTTTCTTGCAACGACGACACTTAATCAACGTGGTACAAATTTTGGGCTCTGTGGGGTGCTAATCCTTCCACACACGTAACCGACTCTCGAACCCAAACATGTTAAATCTCTGGTTAATTTTTAACAGTGTCCGGCCTACCAAAGTGGCCGTTGGCGACTCCATCCATTTTTAAGATTTTTACGATATTCTACTAGGAGTGTCATCCCGGCCTCTGGGTGTTACCTCTTTTGATGCCGTAAAGTATTTTAATCTTATTTTTAAAAAACCTTTACGACAACTCCAGGCCAGCAGAGGAATTTTAACTTTCTTGCATGAGTTATTAATTAAATTTCGTTTGACCACATTTACCGAACACCAATTAAAGAGTTTTTTTTTTTATCGAAAAAGAACCATTCATCGAAGAAAATAAAAGGTTGGGGTAAACTTGCCTTTATAGTAAATTCAAATTAGTAATGTTTCCTTTACCTTTTTTTTCATCAACTTTATCCTCAAAATCACTTAATTGCATCAATTTTGCTTCTTAATCGACGTTGACCGTTAACGTGCTGACGTGGCAATTAACGGTGCTGATGTAGCGGTTCATTGTATTGATGTGACTGTCAACGATGTTAACGTGGTAGCACACGTGTGATGATGACATGTCCCGGGAGCTGAATTTATTCTTTTTAACTGACTTCAAGGACATAATTGATTTTTTTGCCGAGCTCAAGACCATAATTGATTTTAATTGAAAGCTTGATAACTTATTTAATATTTAAGGTAAAAATATTTAAAAATATCAAAAAGTTATAAATATAAAAAAAATCAAAATTTTAAAATATTTATTAACCATCGAAAAAGTCTTCGACTGTTTCTAGTTGTGCTAAGCCTACTATTATTCTTTGAATATATTTTAACGGAATCATCCTTCAATTAGAGTAGTAATAGTATAAAAATTCTCCTTCATTTTTCTACATCAAATATCAATGAGCATCAGTTTGATGCAAAAAAGCGGAAGAAAAATTGAGTTTTATTGTTGCTTTAATACAAGGTTGATTCTACTGAATTTTTTACGAATGAGAATACTCAGACTGACGAAGTCGAAGACTTTTTCGATAAAATGTTTAATATTTTAATATTTTATAAACGCTTTTTAATTTTTATATTTATATTTTATCATTTTATAATTTCTAATACATTTTAATTTGGGCAAACTACTCCAGTAGTCACCGAACTATGGTTTCTTTCCTATTTTGGTCACCGAACTATTTTTTGACAAAAACATCACTAACGTTATGTTTCCTTCCTATTTTGGTCACCGGATTATTTTTTGACAAAAACATCACTAACGTTATGTTTCCTTCCTATTTTGGTCACCGGCTGTTAAAAACTTAACGGTTTTGCTGATGTGGAATTTTATTTATTTATTTTAATTCTCTATGTCATTTATTCTCTCTCCTCGTAAGCAAAATATGTTATTTTATAATATTTTTATTCAAACTAACAGGATGGTGGCATGTGTCACTGCCTATTAGTGGAATAAAATGAATGAAAAATCAAGCCCCTTATGCAGCTAAAGAGATGGTGACACGTGTAACTGCCTATTAGTCGAATCTCTCTGGCTGCATAAGTGGCTTGATTTTTCATTCATTTTATTCCACTAATAGGCAGTGACACGTGTCACCATCCTATTGGTTTGAATAAAAATATTATAAAATAACATATATTGCTTACGAGGAGAGAGAATAAATGACATGGAGAATTAAAAAAAAATTCCGTCGAAGAAAATCGTTAAGTTTTTAACAGCCGGTGACCAAAATAAGAAGGAAACATAACGTTAGTGATGTTTTTGCCCAAAAAAATTAGTTCGGTGACCAAATTAGGAAGGAAACATAACGTTAGTGATGTTTTTGCCAAAAAAATAGTTCAGTGACTAAAATAGGAAAGAAACCATAGTTCGGTGACTACTGATGTAGTTTACCCTTTTAATTTTTTACATTAGTTTTTAATTTCAATAATTTTTTATTATTTTATTTATTGGCTTGATTTTTCATTCCTTTTATTCCACTAATAGGCAGTGACACGTGTCACCATCCTATTGGTTTGAATAAAAATATTATAAAATAACATATATTGCTTACGAGGAGAGAGAATAAATGACATGGAGAATTAAAAAAAATTCCACGTCAGCAAAATCGTTAAGTTTTTAACAGCCGGTGACCAAAATAAGAAGGAAACATAACGTTAGTGATGTTTTTGCCCAAAAAAATTAGTTCGGTGACCAAATTAGGAAGGAAACATAACGTTAGTGATGTTTTTGCCAAAAAAATAGTTCAGTGACTAAAATAGGAAAGAAACCATAGTTCGGTGACTACTGATGTAGTTTACCCTTTTAATTTTTTACATTAGTTTTTAAATTCAATAATTTTTTATTATTTTATTTATTTTTATTAAGTTTATGGATTTTTTAAAAAAATTAAGAATATTTTCTGAGAGTACTCTCTTTTTTTATTTTTAAAATTATGAGGGATCAAAGGATATTTACACCAATTTGTCAATCGATTTTTCATATATTTTATTTGTAAAAGTTTAACTTGAAAACCAAATTATTTATCCAATTTTATTACAAATCTAAATAAATCGATCAAATTAACTTGAATTTAAACAAATTATTTATCTAGTTTTAATATTTTCTTATTTTTTAGCTTGTTTTGCTAATATTATTTTTTACCTTTAATATTAAATAAGTTATTGAACTTTCAATTAAAGTCAATTGTGCCTTTGAACTCAACAAAAAAAATCAATTATACCCTCGAAGTCAGTTAAAAAATCAATTTAGCCCTTCTGTCACGTCATCATCATATGTTTACTACCACGTCATTACGTTAATGGTCAACGTCGGTCAAGGTGAAAAATTGATTCAATTGAATAACTTCGAAGACAAAATTGATGCAAAAATAAAGTAGGGGTAATATTGTTAATTTGGGTTTACTACATGGGCAAGTTTACCCCTTTAGCCAAAATAAAATTACATGAGAAGACTAAAGCATAGGATTTGGGTATTAATTCAGTTCGCAGGGCATATTTGGAGGCTACTTTTCCTAGCAACTCAATCAATCAGCAACCTTATTACATTCTCTACGAATAAAAGAAAAAGGAACAAGACTCGGTTGATATTGGAGAAAAGATGATTGTATAATGCTCAATATGTAAAATTAAGTCACGAACTCATGTATTTATAAGCAAAGACAAGAGGCTCGTTCCATAAAATCAAAGATGTACCCAGACCCACCACATCGCGTACAGGCTGAACCAGATGCATGCGTGCGGGGTGTCATTAAGGGTGTGTAAATTTTGATATCGAATTCGATCCGATCTGAAATTTTGAAGATCTAAAGTAGTAATTCGTATTCGATCCAAAAAAAATAATATCTGAAATTTTAGATCGGGTATCTAGATATTCAATCCGAACATGTTATAAATTTTTCCTACAATTATTCCCCTTCATACAAGCTCTAATAAACCATGCCAAAGCATGTAAAATCCAACAATTAACATAACAACAACCAATTAACACAGCAACCAGTTAAATAAATTAATATACAAACACCACAAATGAATTTATAAGCCAATTAACATAGCAGCAACCAAATAACAATTCACTCGCATCAATTGTTCTAAAGCAACCAATTAACATAGCAACAACCACAAAGAATTAGGAGAAGATATCATAATTCTTAAGTCAACAACACAATAAAACATCATAATTCTTAAGTCTAACATTCAAGAGGTTCAAAATAAACATACCACAAGTCTACAAGAGGTTCAAAATAAACATTACAAGTCTAAAAGAGTCTTAACAACACAATAAAATAAATAGTAAGACTAAGTAAGTACTTTAAAGTTCTAAGGCTCAAGCTTTAGAAATCATCCAAAGTAAATTGTTTCATCAATTATGATGTCCGGTTTCTCCAAAATTAGATTCTTCATGCCTACAACACATGAAATAAAATAAAACAATGTAAGAACATGCATTTATATTTAAATATTAAGAACATGCATTTATATTTAAATATTAAATAATCAACAAAAAGACAATTAAAACTAAATTAACCTTCTTCTAATTCCTTCAATGCAAGCAAGTTTTCCTCTATTATAAGAGGTGACCGAGAGGTACGTAACCAATCTTGAGTGTAAACAAGTGCTTTAGCTATTTTTAGAGTCAATGAAGTATGAAAAATTTATTGATGCGACCACTCGTACTAAAAGCAGACTCGGAAGCTATAGACGAAATGAGTATGACAAGCACATCTTTAGCCATCTTATAAAGAATGAGATATCTCTTTGGTTGATCTTTCCACCATTGTAAGATTTTAAAACTTAAAACATGAGGCTCAAAAGCATCTTCTAAATACTTCTCTAACTCACTTTTGTTGGCACTAGTTAATAAACAACTTGTATCTCTTTAATATTTTGAAGTCATGAGTTGTTGAAGTTCAACCTTACGTCCACCTTGATTCCCACTTTGTGTGAAAGAGGATAAAGAGGTAGAAATAGAGGACGAAGTACCACTCATATTTAAACCAGGCATTAAAGAAGCATACAAGTCAAATAAATATTGTAAAACCATCTTAATATTGAGGCACAAAAGATTTACTTTTGTTTCATCATATGAATCTCACACAATTCACTCAACATAATTCAACTTGTGCCTAGGGTCAAAGATCACAGCCAAAAACACCAAAACCTTGATGTTATTAATGTTTCTATAATATTTTTCATACTTGGACATTATCCGGGCTGCCATTTTCCTAACACCCTCATCATTATCATTCATGTTGGTTGAAATCATGAATCTAGTCCCGTAAATTTCGTACACATATATGTTGCAAGTCGCATAGCGAGAATCAGATAATCTTAATGTTGCATCATAAAAAACATTCATGAAAGATAAAAAACTTTCCACCCTCTTTCGATCATCTTCGTTGGGGCAACCACCAAACTTTCTTGGTTTCTTGAAACAAGAAGAATCTTTCATGTATAAACTAGAAAATGTCTTTTTAAACTTGATAGCAGATTCAAGCATTAAAAAGATCGAATTTCTTCTTGCCTCAACATCCAAAGTAACAAGACTTTTACTATGTTTGTTTTCTCTTTTATACAAGTTCTGAACTTTTGAAGCATTGCAGGAAAATACCTAATATCATATCTCACAAGAGCTCAAACTTTCAGAATCGTCAAATTAATTTTTTTCAAACTCTCTCGTACAATCAAATTCAAAATATGAGATGCGTATCTCATATGAAAATATTTACCCCCAAACAAACTAGACTCCCAAATGGTAAGTTTTCTCCTTAAGTAATCAACTGCTAAATCATTTGAGCTAGCATTATTTACAGTTACAATCATAATGATTTTTAATCCCCATCCATTCAAACATTTTTCAACCGCCCTACCAATAAATTGTCCAGAATGGCAAATAATTGGACAAAAATTAATAATTCTCTTATGCAATTCTAATCATCATCAATGAAAATAGCAGTCAAACGCATATAGCTTAAATTTTGACCTGATGTCCAAGTTTTGTGGTTAGAGAAACCCTAAAATTCAAGCTCTTAAAAGAATATTTTAGCTCATTTCTTTGTTCAATAAAGAGAGCATAACAATCTCTAATGATAGTGGTATGAGAAGGAAAACTAAAAAGGAGATTTAAAGGTTGTCAGAATTCAATGAAGCCTTCACGTTCAACAAAAGCAAAAAAAAATTCATCCACAATAAACATTTTTTGCGAGTTTTTCTTATAAAAATCTTGATCAAATTTTTACAATTTTAGAACACTAATTGTTTCAGTCAGGGATTTAAATCTCGGATGCGGTCACGTTTTCGGTTATCTCGTTTTCGAATATAACGGAGGCTATTGCGGTCACTGCGGGTGTCGCGGTCGTAAATTTTTTTTAAATTTTGCACAATTTATTGTAAAATATACTAATTATAATTATAAATATAAAAATTCAATTTCAATGATTTTTAGAGTAATTTTTAACACTTATGAACTTTTATTAATATGAATTTGAAAGTGAAAGTGATTTTGTTTAAAGAATTCTAGATTGTATTGTGATTTTGTTTAGTTTAGTTTGGATAATAAAATCATATGAATATTCTAAATAAACAATGTGCACTAATAAAAGGACTAAACATGTGAATAAACTTAAACAAAAAAATAAAAAATATTAATATAAAAAAAATAATAATATTAATAAATAATAAAAATTAAATAAACATATTATAAAAACTAATAATAAACAATAAACATATTATAAAAAATTAAATAATTATAATATTATTAATAAACAATTATACCGCATTAAATATAAGTCTTTATTCTCATTTATTTGATTTTCTTTTCCAATACTTATATTCAATATATACTCTAATTTTATTATTAAGTAAAAGGAAAATAAAATTAATATAATGTTTAAGGACTAGATTTAACAAAAAATAAATCTTTAAGGACGTAATTGAGATAAACTAGAAATTTAAAGGCTTAATCAAGAAGTTTTGAAAGTTTAAGGGATCAATTTAAATACGGGTTAAAGTATTGAGGCCAAACTAAGAACTTTAAAAAGTTCAATGTCACCCTATGTAATTTACCTATTTTTTTCCAGAATTTTAAATCCAGCCGCTCTCTTCTTCTTCTTCCTCGGCAACCCTACGATTTTTCAGAACTCGGCAATATCGGCCCGTTATCGCCGCGACCGACCGCTATCCGTTATTTCGCATCCGCGACAGCCCGCTATTGTCATGATTTCGTTGCTCACCGTGATTTTCTCCGATTGCAGTTTCGAACGGCGGCGCGACCGCAATTTCGCGGCCGCTATCGCGTTAGCGGAGCGCTATTTGAAACCCTGCTTTCAGTAGTTCCATGTTCATTTACTAGTGTTTTAGTTTTCAAATCAATCAACTTTTGCTTTTTACTAAATTTGAGGATACTTTTTACACCTACTGATATGATTTGCTAAGGGATTGGTGTCATTTTTAATTTTACAACCTAAGTTGTTGACAATACTTACAAGAAGCAAAAGCGGGATCCTCATTATCTATAAAATCGGTCCACCTCTTGAATCTTTGCTTCTTTTTCTTATCAGTTGTTGCTTGACCTTTATTCTCTTTTTCCTCTTTTTGGATGTTTGTCTTTTCTCTTCATCAAAATCATTCATCATCAAATCAACAAATGCAGAATTAATTTCTTTGTTCTCAGCTAGAGATGATGAAATATTCTGTAAGCAAGCAATAATAAAATTAGATTCTAACTTAAACAATAAAAAATGAAATTCAACAAATACATAATTTATTCATCTTAAATACATAATTTATTTAAAATATATAAATGATGAATGCATGTAAATTCATTGTTGTAGTATCACTCACTTAGATACAAAAAAAAAGATTTTTTAGATGCAGCATTTACAAAGCAAACATCATCTCTACCATGCAAATGTAGACCATTATTATAAAAAATTCATGAAAGTAAATTCATTGTACTAATTGAGTTCAGATACACACTCAAATATGTCAGTCTCAAATTCTCAGCTATAGGGTACAAACAATGACTAAGTTTAGTACAAGAGAGAAACAAAATGCATTCTTATGATTTTACCACCAAAAAGATCAACATTCAGTCCAAAAACTTGAACAAACGGACCCTTTAATGTGATTAATTCAAAGTTCATCCTACACAAAATATTGTCTTTAGAAATTGAATAGTCAAAATTGATCTTATAAAGTACAGTTTGTAAGCAGATCACTCATAAAACATGAATAATATGAAATATTTCACTACATTCTCAATTAAAATTGAGTTTTGCCATTGTGTTTCAAATTTATTGAAATTTGGTTTGTTGGTAGGATCTCTGTGCTTTTAATTTTAGAGACCTAAAACCTAATGTCGAACATTGGTAACATCAAAAGAAACAATATACCAAGTACGGAGGCGATTTCACCTTAATCCATAAAACAGATAACCATAACCAAAACTCAACACTTTTAAAATCTCACGTTTAAGCTTTACCTCTATGGATTGAAAGTCTCAAATTTTAACTTTTCAGGGATTAAATTCAATCAGTTGTTTAAATTTTAACCCATACCTTTTGCTTTAGACAAGAAGAAAGGTGTTCCAGCAGTTCCCCACAACAATGAAGAACTAAGTTGTTTAAACTTTGACCCCTAATCTTCCGTTAAATAATGAAATATGTTTCTATCTTTTTAAGAATTTCATGTATATATATGTAAATAACATGAAATTGCAGCTCACTTGCCCGAGAATGGAATGGAAGTTGTTGTAGATTTTGGTTCTTCATATACCGAGACTTGATGGAGGAGGATCAAAAGACAGAAAGAGTGAGATGCTGTGAGACTCATGACCTCGTAAGAAATGAAGAGATCAACCCAGTATAGATCAGAGTGAGAGCCGAGGTTAGCGTAAATTTTTGTGAAAGTGAGTAGTGGAGAAGGTGTGATTTTGGTAAAAATTATCATGAGGGTTGTGAACTAGAGATTAGAGAATGGACGTCGAATAGTGAAGGCTTTAGCAGGCTGCGATTTGGGCCATGGGAAATTTTCATGAGATATAGCTACTATCCACTGGGCCTAGGCTAAATGTCAAAAAAATTTAGATATTCGAATAATTTAAAATTAAAATTTTCCTTACTAGCAAGCTACTCGATCAAAGCTAGGCTCGAGCTCGTGCTTGGTTTGAGACCTTAACAAGTCGATTTGACTCAAACTCAACTCGAAAAACTTGTGAATAGGCTCAAAATAATTATATATACACATATGCACTAAAACAGTTTGCTTAGCAAAAGAAAAGTAATAGTAAAATAAATTAGGAAGAAAAAACCCACTAAAACAAATTAAAAGTAAATTGGGGATTATCCACTAAAGCAAATTTACAAAACTGCAAATAAAAAATAAATAAATGAAAAATAAACCACAAATAAATAAATAAAAAATAAACAAAAAACCCACAATTGTTTTATCTCAATTCTCAATCTCATATGTTGCTGTAGTGCTTTGCTATCCCTAATTTCATTTCACTCTTTCTCACTTCATCTCCCTCGGAGCCTCACATATATTTCACGTAGTCGACCGACCTTAAAGCTTCCACCGGTGAGCGGACAATAGCCGACAGCAGCGTTCTCTAGTAACCTAGCAGTCCATCATCAGGTTCTCACTGCTTTGCTTAAGGTATTCTCGTATCAGGCTCTCAACCTCATGCATCTGCTTTTGCGCATGGTTTTCCCTCTTTCTTTCAATTTTCAAGTAAATCCTCAGACTATAGCAGGTGTCTTTCTTCTTCCCTCAGTTGTTCTTCATTCAAATATCAAGATTAGATTCTTGTTTTTTACCCACAAATCTATGCGTACATGGTTTATTAAGGGAATTTTATTAATTTATTCAATCCTAAAATAAAAGGCATTCATATTTTTAAATAAAATTGAAAATTTGCCCTTAATGATTGATGTAATTTATGATGTCACTGATTTTTTTTGAAATTCGCTTAATTATTTTTAATTTTATGCTATTGTATTGAAACCGGTGGCCCCACCGATTTAATTCCATCCATTTTTTATTTATTTATTCTCTAGTAATAGACTTAAGACGGAGCTGGATAGCAGAGAATATGAGCAAGAGTTAGATAAGCTTTGAGAGCTATATAATTGAAATTTATCTCTTTTACAATATTTTACAACTTGGGTTTCTGATTTGTTTTATTTTTTTCCCGTTGGATTTATCAAGTTTGGTGTTTTATGTGTACCTCATGCATTTTTTGTTGTATGTATTGTGTGAATTTTTAATTATTTGTTTTGATGTTTGGCTGCTAGAGCCTAGATCTCTCTCAGTTTTGCATCTTTGTTCTGCTTTTCTTTTGTTTCTTTAATTACTTGAATTTCTTTGTAGATTTTTTATTATTTTTATTTTGAATTATTTTATTTTATATAATTAATATTTATATTTGATTTGTAATCTAGGAATGTTTATTACTAGATTAGGAATATCAGATGACCATTCAACCCCTACTGCGAGGGAATTTGGGGTAAATTTGGATGATGTAAATGAAATAGATGAAGATGAAATTGATCTAGAAAATACAAAATGTCTTTTCCCCAAACTAATGCCACCAATAATAGTGAGGTTGTAATACTGAAGATGAATCTACATCATATTCTTTTAAGAGAGCAAAAAATCTGTTGTTTGGAAGGAATTTGGGGAACCTCAACGTGTAGGAAATTCTAAAGTTTGAAAAGTTCCTTGTTTGTGTTGCAAGACTCTTCTAACTGTTTCTAGAGGTGGTCCTACGAGTCATTTAAAACGTCATTTGAATAAATGTACACAAAAAAATTACACATACGGTAACAAAAGTTTATCAACTTTTTACCATCTGATTCAACTGCCAATTCTCCAAATTTTAAATTTTTTAGTGCTCTGTATGATGATAAGTTTGATCCTTTAAAAATGAGAGAAGGAATTGCACAATGGATTATTATGCACGAGCATGCTTTTTTTTATTGTTGAAGAAGGCTTTAGTATGATGTTGAAGAAGGAAATACCACAAAGAAAAGTGTCACGCCATCTATAAGAAATGATTCTTTTAAAGTTTATGAGATTGAGAAGAATAAGTTGAAGAATGTGGACAAAATTTCTTTGACGACTGACCTATGGCGTTCTAAACCTCATGAAGATAGAATACATTGTTCTTATAGCTCATTTTGTTGACTTATTTCGTTGACCATCACTGGAAACTTCAAAAACGAGTGTTGATTTTGTCCACATACCTACTCTTCAAAAAAGCAAAGACATAGCTAATTGTATTTTCAAATGCTTAAAAGAGAGGGACATCGAGAATAAAGTAAGTTTAATACTTTTAGTCTTTTACACATATTGACCTATTATCAAATTAGCACTAATCAATATTGTTTTTTTTGGTAGGTATTCACAGTTTCTATGGATAATGCCTCTGCAAATAATTCTTGCATACAAATCATGAAAGATACTTTCACTAACTAATAGGTTGATTTGTGGTGGCAAATTATTTCATGCTTGTTGGTGTGTTCACATTTTAAACATTATGGTTTAGCACAATCTCAAATAAGTCAAAACCATCATCAAGAATGTTTACGATACAGTTGATTATCTAAATAGAAGTGAACAACGATTGTAGAAGTTTGTCGGACTTGCTCAACAATATAACCTAAAGGAGATGAGATTGGTTTTGGAATGCAAGACTCAATGGAATTCTACTTATGAGATGTTTGCTTGATCAATCAAGTTTAAAGATGTACTTGCTAGACTTGCTTTGGAAGATAGAGAATATGTTTATTGTCTTAGTTTAGAGGATTGAGGTAAAATTGAGAAATTTCCTTGAAACCCTAAAAGTGTTCTATGATACTACAAATGTTATTTCAAGATCTAAGTATCCAACTTTCAATTTGTTTCTTAGTGAGATTTACAGAATTAAATTATTGTTGGATACCATTTCTAAGTCTTTCGATGATTTTGTTAAAGGCATGGCGACAAACATAAAACAAATGTTTGATAAATATTGGAGTGAATGTAATATAATCGTGGCTATAGGTGCAATGTTAGACCCTCAATTGAAAATAAAGGTTATTGAGATTACTTTCCAAAAATGTTTTCTTCTAATGTTGTTAGAGAGAATATACATAAAGTTAGAGGAACTTTGTATAAACTTTATGATGAGCATGTGAATTTGTATTCTCCCCCTATAATGGAGCAAATGGGTGAATGTGGAATTAGTGTAAATGTTTGTGGTGGAGGAACGAGAAGTACTCCGAGATTATTGAAAGTTTGGAAGCCGTGAGAAGTGAGGAAATGACTGAGAATAGACAATCTAAAGTTGATTTATATCTTGTGGACGGGTGTTATATTCCTCAAGAGAATAAGTTTGATGATTTATTGTGGTGGACAAAAAAAGTTGGAAGATTTCGTATTTTGTCATGGTTGGCCATGGATGTCTTGGGTGTTCCCATTACTACTATGGCTTCAAAGGCCAAATTTAGTGCTAGGAGTCATGTAATTGATCCTTATAGATCATCACTAAGTCAAAAAATTGTACAAATATTAATTTGCACAGGAGATTGGTGTTGATCTCTCCATGGAGTGAAGAGAAAGAATAAAGTAAGGGCTGGTAATGTATATGTACGCTTTCTTTTATTTTTTAGTATTTAATTTTAGATAATGGCTTTTTGATTTTTTTTTTGCAAAAAATTGATGAAGATCAATCGAAGGAAATTATTTTGCCCGCTCTTTAGGTTTGTTAATAAATTTTATGATGCTTCACAATTTATTTTTTTGCATAATAATAAGTTGATTTTTTAATAATTTTATAATAAACATGCTTAAGAAAATCAAGAGAAGACAAAAAGAATGAGTGCTTGGAGCTTTAGACTAGGATAATGGAAGACAGAAGTAACTAATTGATTGTTGTTGGAGATTGTTTTGTTTTATGAAGGCTGTTGAATGTTTGATATTTCATTTTCCATAGCTAGTTGTTGTTTGGTTTTGTATTTTCTTTGATTATATGTTTGTATTGTAAGAACATTTCTTGATTATTTGGATTAATCTAATTTTTGGGCTTTCTTTTCCCCTTTTTCCCTTTTTGACATTGAATTCCGTTTTCAGTATTTGTTACAAAAGGGTGGTTTAACGAGGCTTCGTCTTTTATAAAAAAAACTATAGTGAAATTGTCCACTTTGAGCTCGAGCCTAAAATTTTGAGCTCGACGAGCTTCGAGCCCGAGCTAAGCCTGCCCAGTCTCGGGCTCGTTATCACTCATACCTATAATCAGCACAAAAGTATGTATAGACATCAGTCAATAAGAATAAGAAATAATAATACCTATCTAGTAATAAAAAATTAAAATCCTATCAATGTGAGATATTACATTTTGTATTACAAACAATATATCTATTGATGTAGTTTTGGGATCTTTTGAGCTTGGGTCATCTGTTTGTCTTATTGTTTGCTTGTTTTGGTTGAGGTTTGAGTTAAGTCTACATTATTTTTAAATTGGGGGCTATTTCGGGGTTGTTTTTATTTATTAATGCGCTAAGTTAACCGACATTAAACATAGGATGTGGAGAAAGAAACCAAGGTGATTATGGCAGTTTCAGGCGATTCACCCCTGCAAGTTGAGGCAGAGAGCCGCAGTCAATATGGTGGTTGTAGTGAGGACAAGAGAGAAAGGTGGGAGAGGGGGTGTTCCCCATTGTCTCCTTGTCAGTTCTCTCTAGCTCTATGGGTATTTATAACCCTGGTACTGTTCGATGGGATATAGCCATGCCTAGTAATATCTATTGATAGGTCGACTTAAATAGTAGTCAAGGCTTTGACATTGTCATCTAGGTCCGCTTTAACTCCCTAAGTCTCTGCGGTACTCTTGGCAGCTATCTCTCTCTCATTATGGCTCAGCTCAGGTCGTCTCCGCTTCTTTGGCCACAACCTCCTTTTTATTCCTCGACTCATATCACTTTATGGTATTCCTTTGACTAAAGGGGGACACATGTTATACATGATACCTCTGCACTCAAGAATTCCAAAAATGGACTTCAATGCATTCTCGCTTAGTAACTCCAAAAGTGACCCCATGACAATGACTCCTCTAGAGGCAAGCAATACCAAAGACAAAGATACGAGAGGCCCGTACGGTCTTGTGGAGCATAACCTTGTCAAGAGCTATAGTGCCTTGAATGACAATTTCCTCACCCACGTGACCGGATAGAAAAAAGTCTATTAATTAGGTGTTTGATCTAATTTTTTCAACTTGTCAATAACTATCACTAGGTCTGACTCCATCCCATTGAACAGTATCAGGGGTTATAAATACCCTTAGAGCTAGAGAGAACTTACAAGGAGACAAAATAAGGAAACCTCCCTCTCCCACCTTTCTCTCCCTCTCTCACTACAACCACCATATTGAATGTAACTCTCCGTCTAAACCTACAAGGGTGAGCCGCATGAAACCGTCACAACCACTTTGGTCCTCATTTCCACCTCACATGTTCGTTGCCTGCTAACTTAGAGCATCAACGCTATTTATCTTATATGTGTTGGTAGGGGTGTGTTCCGAACATTGCTTATGTTGTTTGGTAGTACTGTAGTCTGGTAATTGTTATGTTTGTTCCTTAGGTGAATTTAGATTTTGTTTCTATGTCTTCTTTGAGGGTTCCAAATAGAGTGCATAACTCTTTAATTTTGTATTCCCTCCTTAGAGATCTTCTAATATATTATTAATAGAAGTGTAAGTTACGTAAATCATTATTGAACTTTACTATCAAACCTATTTTGGTCATTAAGGTTTCAAACGTTCAATTTACTTATTGAAGTTTAGACATTGAACGTTTTTGTCACTAAAGTTTAGACACTAAACGTTTTTGACCACTCCATCGTTCACCGACGTCGGACACGCACCGTAGATGGTGGTCGTTCGGTACCAAATTTCACCAGTCGCTTCGTATCGCCCCTGAGTCCGAATCCGACCTCTATTTCATTGGAAAGTGCCCTAAAGTCCACGAATCGAGCAAAAACTTTTCAATTTCTCTCTTGCCAAGCTTCTTCCTCTATCGTCGGATGGAGCTCGTTTATCAGTTTATTGCTTCTCTCTTGCCGATGAAGCTTTTCACCGTTTGGATCCTGAAGAAGTTCCTCCATTCGCCCATAAATGGATGTTGTCAAAAAGTTAACGGAAGAGTGACAAAAAAACATTCAATGTCTAAGCTTCAGTGAGTAAATTGAACGTTTTGAAACTTTAGCGACCAAAATAGATTTGAGAGTAAAATTTAGTGATAATTTACATAATTTACCCTTAATAAAATTCAATCGGCTTAGCTAAAAAATATATATTTATTGATGTATGTAGTATTGAGTGAAGGTCGGTTATGATGGACGTTGAAGGGGTATAGTTCGAGGGTTTGGTCGAACAAAGAAATAATAGTATGGGTGTCATGATCATGAAAGTGATGAAATTGGGTTTATTAACACGTTTTCTGTGATGTGTTCGACGAAAATATGTTTCTATTTGTGATGTAATTATATAGTAATTTTTAGACAAATCAGTATAGATTATTGTTTTATTTTTTTCTTAAAAAAAAACTATTTGAGTCCGTACATTCTGCCCATCGTTAAAAGCTATGATATATATTTAAAATATATAATTTTGTTGTCGATCATACAATTTATCCATGTGAATATTTTATTAAGTTAGCAGCAATTCATACATGAAAACAATCATTGTGGATTTCTTAGTCTTCAAAAGTTATATAACAAAATCACTTGTTAAAAACATATATATTTATCCTTCCAAACATTCTTTGTACTGATGAATTGATTGTTTATTGAAAAGATTAATTAACTAGTTAAGTGGCATTACAAAAGTTTATATTTTTCAATCTAACATAGGAATTTTTTAAACAAATGTTATATAATTAAGTCGTTGTAGCATAAAGCTGATAGATAACATTATTTATTTGTTCATAACATTTATTCACATATATTTTTTAACATTTATTCACAATATTTTAGGAATTAAAATGAGAATGACCATATTTTAAGAAAAAAAAACTTAAAGCAATATTTATGAAATGCTTTCGTAATTATTATCTTTTTAAAATTTAATATAATCTAATTAGATTCTAATGTCACGTCTTAGTCTAAATCACTAATAGACATGAATTCTTCTTAAACCCAATAGATTTGGGGTTTCAAATAAGAGAAAATCATATTAATTTTAATTAAATCTTTAAGGTTTTAGTAATTTAATTAATTCAAAAGAATTCCATAAATATTATTTTAGTTTTTTTTCCTCAAAATATGGTCTTCTTATTTTAATTCTCAAAATATTATATTTGTTACAATATTTTAGAAGTTGGATTCAACAGAATCTGACTTTGAACATTAAATTCTAAAAAACCTAAAGATTGGTTTAGAAGGATCTGACTTCAGACAAATTTTAAGATTTTTTGAGAAAAATACTGTTTATAGTCAAATTCTGTTAAATCTAACTCTTAAAGTACTGTAATAAATACAATATTTTAAGAATTAAAATGAAAAATACTATATTTTAAGAAAAAAATTAAAGTTATATTTGAGTAAAAATTTTAAATAAAAACGTGATATAAAATGGAAAACCAAAATAAATAATTACATATCCATAAACAAAGTCAAAATTGAAAGGAAAGAATAGATGTATATTTGTGAGAAGAGACCTGATTTGAAAGAGAGAGGAGTGAGGAATACTGAGAAGAGAGATATTGACATTGCAATTGGCAGTGAACAAAAGCCAAGAAGCTAAGGTCAGATAAAAGGTGAGATTGTTTTGTCTGAGGAGGAAGGGGGGATCACGTGAGGTGTGTGCAGGGGAAGGGCAGCATATAGCTGTCGCCCACGAGGCCGAGAATGATGTGACTTACATCGGGAATTGCTCTTTCTTCTCCTGGAATTCCGCGGAAAACTCTGAGAAAAGAGAAACCCATGCCCTGCCAATATCCCTGCACCACAATTTACCTGCCCCCACCATTACATCACCCTACCATTTTATATAGAGGCGACAAATAAGTTATTCAAATCGAGTTCAAATAATTTTGGATGTGATAATTTTGAGTTTGAATTATGGATTTAAATTTTGATCGCGGTCGTGTTTTCAGTTGTATCGCAGTTATCACGTTTTCGGACATAATGAAGGTTATTATGGTCACTGCGGACATTACGATCGTTAATTTTTTTTAAATTCGTACTATTTATGTAAAACATAATAATTACAATTATAATTATAAAAAATCACTTTTAATGATATTTAAAGTGTTTTCTAACACTTAATTAAAATAAATTAATTATTTGAAGAACTAAATTCAATTAAATAAAAAATATAAGGGGTTAATTGAATTAATTAGATACTTTAAGGACTTGATTAAAAAAAACGAAATTGTAAAACTCCTAATTAAACAAAAAATGTGCCTTAAGGACCAAATCAAAATAAAACTATTTAGCCAAATCAATACTTTCTGAAACTTGGGGTATCATTCCCACATTTTATCCTCATATGAATATAAATATCCTTTTAATAACCCTAAAAACTAAATGCGCCGTTCTATCTTCTCTGTCTCTTCCTTCTCCCATTTCCTTCATCCCCTATTTTTTTGTAACTTCTGCAGCTCTCGGTAAAACTGTGGCCACCAGTCATATGGTGACTGTGAAATACACCGCCCCCATCATTCAACTCTTCGTACCTTGTCGAGCAAACCCCTACTAACCGTTTTCCCTTCCCATCGACCGTTAGCGAGATTTAGATCAAAACTTCTCCGGCGAACGTCACTTTTCACAGGTAATTTCATCCGCGATTGATCTAGTAACGGAAATAACGGTCCGTTATTACCGCAATCGACTACTACCCGTTAAATTGTGGCCGCAATCCGCCATTTTTGGTGTGAATCCGATTCACAGGGCGATTTTTAGTAAAAGCGGTTTCGGCTGGCGACGCTACCGTTATATAGCGGCCGCAATCGCGATTGCGGACCGCTTTTTAAAACCCTGGTTTGAACTACATTTGATTGGCATGTTTGTTTTAATATTCTCTTTTTGGGAATTATTTTGAAATATACACCCCAACTGAAATCATTTGAAAAAAAACATTATTTTAGCCTACGCAGGTCAAATTCGTGTTTAGTCAAACGTGAGTTTTAAATTCACGTTTAGTCAAACGCGAGTTCTGTGTAATAAAAATTTAGTAAATTAATTTTTCTTTTCTTACCTATCCACTCAATACGAAGCTCGTGTTTAGTCAAACGCGAGTTTGACCTACGTGGGCTGAAAGGAAAATATTTTCCAAATGATTTTGATTGGGGGTAGATTTCCAAATAATTCCCAAAAAGGGAATATTAAAACAAATATTCCCATTTGATTTAGCTTTTGTTCGGTTTGAATTTGGTTCGATTTTAGTTTAGGGTTTATAATAATTCGGATCTGGTGTCAAATTATGTCAATATCAGATCGATTAATTTTTGGATCGAGTCAATATCACATCGGTTATTTTTCGGGTCGTTTAAATATGGGTCGGTCTATTTTCGTGTCGGGTATATCTATTTTTGGTCGAGTCAATAGTAGATCGATTGATTTTTTATTCATGCCAACATTTGGAACTTCATGTTATCAAAGTATATACAGTCTAATAATATTTATATATTCTTGTAAAATAAACATTTTTATGTTTATCAATCGTATCATTTAGATTTTTTTAAAATGAAAGCTTAAATTCTTAATTATGGACGATACACTGCTGATAGGGTAAACAAAACTTTGATTCTTATGTAGACTGGATCGTAATAAAATTCAACAATTGATTCATATATTATTTGTGTTTATCAATATTATAAAATTTAAGAGGTGGAATTTGAAAAAAAATAAATCACTTTCTTTTTGTAACCAAACCTTACCTTCTCCATCCAAGAAGAAACCCTACATCTCCTTTCTAATGGCCAGTCGTTATCATTGATGACGATTGGCCTCCCATTCTTTTCTTTTTTTTTGTTTTGCTTTTTTTTTCCTTCAACTTTCTTCCTTCTCCATCTATTTTGGTACATCAATACCCCATTAGGCCTGTGTTGCGCGTAATAAGTGCTCCGCAATTGTGCAAGTGTACACGTTGCAAGTTATAGTATAAAAGATATTGTCTCTACAAGGATTGGTGCCACTTCAAGAATCTAATCTCTTGCACTGTAAAAAGTAAAAGAACACAAGTAAAAGATTATAGGAGTTTAATTAACAACTAAACTAGAAAGCAAATAAGCAAATAAGATTATAGAGAGAGAATAAGCCAGGTTATCGTGAGTTGAGGAGTGATAGCCAATTGAATCGTCTTGGTAAAAGAGTGCAAGGGTAACTCAGTTGCCATGGCAACTTGCGCAACGGGGTTGCCTTGGCAACTAATCGACGGTTGCTTGGGCAACTGTTTGGGCGGCTGGGCAGCAACTTCAAGGTTCGGTTGAGCATTCTTCAATGGTTTCTTCTTATCCCTAAGTCAAAACTCTAGCTAATTGTGCATGCTTTGATAATACATCCCTGCGTGAATCAAGGGTGAACATCAACCAATCTTGCGCTCCTCATAGCCGTTGAAATCCTTAACTTATTCCTAAGCCGGATTAATCTTCACCATCAATAGATTGAATAAAGTCCATACTCATTCGTTTCTTGAATCTAACTCTCCCGATATTAGATAAATAGATGAAGTTACGAGATCCTCTCCCAATTCACTCGCAAATAAGAATAAAAACCAAGAATGAGTAAACCTTGAATTGAAAGTGCAAACTCTTATTACCTAAACAAAATCCAATTGTTTCTCACAACCACAAAACACAATAACCTTAGCCAAATAGATTTAGTTCATGGCTAGGTTCCAAAGAAACATAAAACAAAGAATTCCTAACATAAACCTAATCGAACAAAAAAGAAAAAGATGAAGAATGGTTGAAGCCTCTTTGTCGAAATCTCTCCCCTTTTGCTCTCTCCTCAATCGAACTCTCCCCTTGCTCTCCCCTCAATTGAACTCTCCCCCTTGCATTCCCTTGGAGTTGACGGCTTGGTCTCCTTTAAATAGGAGATGGCTAGGTCAAAGTCTCTCTTGAGGAAGAAGTTAAGTTGGAATTAAATACTTTAAAAGAATATAATTTTTTATTATATTTAAATTCATTCTAGATCTTCTCCTATTTTTTTGTGATTTAATTTCTCTTTGACCTCTTCATGGAAATCAAACTCCTTTGGGATTTAACTTTGCTCCACGTCATCTTGGGCTTATCTAGTCATCAATTTCGACTGCCATATCATCTTATCCCTTATCGATAATTGCCCTGGCAACTAGCTCGGTATCTCATTCATGCATTGCCCTGGCAACTGCGTCGGTATCTCCTTCATGCACTGCCCTGGCAACTGGTTCCAGCTTTGTTTAGGCAAGTGATTCTACACACACACAAAAACAACTATCGGCAACACCCTTTTTCCACAAAATTAAGCAAAATATGAAATCAAACTTGTCCACCAAGGAAACAATGCAAACATGCATGAATGGCTAATAATGCAACTAATATGAGCCCAAGTCTAGCAATAATATGAATAAAAAGGGTGAATAAAATAGTACTTTTAGACACTTAACACACCCCCAAACTCGAACTATTGCTTGTCCTCAAACAATGCAAACTAATAATTACCCGCCAAGACTTCAATTTTCACAAATTTAGCTTTGAACTTGATTTCAATTCTCAGAACCGTGGCACAAAGTATGATTGGCTTTTCATTTTTCAAAAAACTTAGGACTTACTCAGAATCAAACTATAATGCTTGTGAGTGTGTACGGAGTTGTGTGCAAGTTGATTTTTCGGATTCTATGTAAACAAGAGGTTTTCAAATTACCCCATTGGGTTCTTTTAACATATTTTAACTAGATCCAGTTTCAGACACCTCTAGTGTTTTGCTTTTAGTTTTCTTACGTTAATTAATTTATTCGACTAGTGCCAGTTTCGGGCACCTCTAGCAATCAATTTTTAGCACATACTAAAGCTAATTTCGGGCACCTCTAGCGATCAATTTTTAGCACATATTAGAGCCAAGTTCGGGCACCTCTAGCATTCATCCAATTTTTATTCTAATCCCCCAAATTTTTAACTATCAACTTAACTTCGCTAGAATTCCTTAAATCAATCAAGCCACATCAATGTTTCATCAAGTTTAGCATCATAGTAAGATTCTAAATGTTTCCACGTTTATCCTAGAATAAAAAGTTCGATCAATTAAGTACATTGGCAAAGTCATCATTGGATATTCATCAAATCTAGGCAATTTATTTATCCTAAATGTAATACTTAAGATGAATGCAACTAAACATGGTAACTAACTAATAACATTCCCCCCCAAACTCGAGTGAGGCATTATCCTCAATGCATGCAACAAAGAAAAATAAAAATAAAAATAAAGAAAAGTAAAATGCAAATGAGGACTTACTCTGAGAGTTCGTCGTCGTGGATAATTAGTTTCTTTTTGGCCGATGTCTTGATTCTTTTGCTTGAACGCGATGGTTGCTTCCTTGTTGCCGATGGTGAAATCGATCTTCTTACGGGGTTGTCCTCATCGTCCTCTTCATCAATGTCATTGGCTTTTCGCTTGGAAGATTCGATTGGTGCGGTCTTTGTTGCTGCAATAGAAGACTCGCCCAAATCTAAAAAATCAGACAATGATTCAGTACGAGTTGATTCAGGTATATGTGTTTTACCTTTGGCTTTTGCAGTGGTTGTTGGGGCGTCTTTAGCTTTGGTTGCCGCGACATCTTCAATGTTGGTTGCCGTGGCAACTGCTTGGGCAGGCCCAGTGTAGGTTGTCGCGGCATCATCTGTTGTCGTGGCAAGGATTTCGACAGGAAAGATAGGGAATGACACGCGGCTGTCCAGGTACTTTTCCAAGATGACTTGGGTGATGACAGTGTTGTGATCCTTCATGTACCGCATGAACATTAGTTGCCGGTCTTCAATTTGCCTAAAGCGGTTCTTCAACGGTTGTAAGAGTGCTTCAAGTTGTCTTAGGGTTGCTGTCCGAGTTGCCCGGGCATCAGTTGCTTGGGCATTAGGAGTTGTCACGACAATTAAAAGCATTGGGGATTTTACCGGTACCTCTCATATTAGCTTTCAGATTTGTACTCGATTCCAACCGGACTTTGGTAGGGCCTTTTCATCAGTTGACTCACTTGGGACATACATCTCCTTGCAAAGATTGAAAATTAAGCAAGGGAAGAAAATAGAACCCTTGTCTTTTGTGCTACATACAAAAATCTCATCACAAATAATTTTTCAATGTTAATGATGTGATTATGCAAGATAGAATGTATGAGCAAAAGACGAGTTGTATCAACGGTGGTATTGTGTGTTGTGGACATTAAAGAAGTTTTAACAAACTTATTCCATAATTTTGCCTTGGGTTTAAGTCGAAGGCGATTTATCGTGCCCTTGTATTTACCATCGTTCCAATGAGTTCCCGGTAGAGTAAGTTCTTGAAGCACCTTATCGAGTTGCTTGGGCGTGAGTTGATCAACAAAGGCTTGATGCTCGTCCTTCTCAACGTAGAGCCCGTAAAAGGTGTTGATGCTTTCGGGGCTTATAAGTATAGCCTTGTCATGAACAAAAACATAAGGATTATTCGGGTTAGATGAGTGAGCATAGAATTCTCTTACCCATGAGATGTTACCCGATTCCGATTGATGGCAAAAGATTTACCACTTTTGATGTACAATCCTTTTGAAGATGAATGGTTCAAGGACGAAATCTTGATGAGAGTTGGAGTATTCAAAGCCTTGTTCTTCACAAATCTTCCGGCTTTCAAACTTGGAGTGAAATCTTTCTTGAACCACCGGTGTAGAAAACTTCTTGTATCTTGGTTCTTTGGAGGAACTTGGATGAACCAAAAATTCGATTTTGGATGCCATGGATGATCTTGGTTGTGAGTTTGGTAGAAACAACGAAAAGAAAGCAAAATAAACTAAAGAGTTGCAAGGTGAAAAATAGGAATAGGTTTCTTGGAAGTTAATGGTGATGGGTTGTATAGAAACGATAGGTAGTAAATATGATGGGTGGGATTAATTGGAAAGAAAGAAAACAAAGGTTTTGATTGGGGAAGGGGACGGCTAGGGGGTTTGGTTTGGCCGGCTATGTAGGGTAAATTAGAGGCTTAATATAAGCCTTAGATTTAGCCTATTACTTTCCTTGTTGAAGAAGCTTCATTTTTTAATCAAATTCCTCTTTATCTTGAACTCTTTTCCTACAATTCAAAAACAAATAAAATAAGGATTAAAATTAAAGATAAACTAATAAAAGAAAATAAATAAAGATGTGCAAAGAAATTCTTAAACCTAAAATTTAAAAAAATTAAATAAATATGAAAGAAATATGTAGTTTTAATCTTAAAGAAAATAAATAAGTTTATCCTAAAAAGAAAAATAACCGAAATTAATAAACAAAAATAAAAAAATAAATAGTTTGAAAAAATAAAAATAAAAAGAAAATATCGAAAGGAGAGCATGGTCATACATCTCCTAAGGTGACCACTTCTTTGTTATGTTCCACATGGGCACCGTTGTAGTGCTTCAATCTTTGTCCGTTGACTTTGAATTCATGTTTGTCGGTGATGGACTTGATTATCACGACACCATGGGAGAACGGTTTGACAACTTCAAATGGTCATGCCCATCTTGATTTCAGTTTTCCCGGGAAAAGTTTCAGCTGAGAATTAAATAAGAGAACTAGTTGCGCTAGCATGAATTGCCGCGACAATAGTTTCTTGTCATGCCATTGCTTTGTTTTCTCCTTGTAGATTCGTGCATTGTTATAGGCGAGTGCACGGAATTCTTCTATCTCGTTGAGGTCCAACAAACGCTTTTGCCCGGCACTTTCCCAATCCATATTCATGGTCTTGATTGCCCAATATGCCTTGTGTTCGATTTCCACCGGTAGATGGCATGTTTTTCCATAGACAAGTCGGAAGGGAGACATGCCTAAGGGTGTTTTGAATGCAGTGCGATATGCCCAAAGTGCATCATCTAGTTTTACTGAACAATCCTTTCTAAAGGGATTTACAACTTTCTCGAGTATACCCTTCAATTTTCGGTTGGAAATTTTTGCTTGCCCATTGGTTTGTGGGTGATATGCTGTGCCAATTTTGTATGACACGCTGAAGCGTTGCAACATCTTGGCAATAAGTCTGTTGTCAAAGTTCTTGCCTTCATCACTGATAATTGCTCTCGGCATCCCAAACCGTGTAAATATATTTTTCTGCAAGAATCGTTGCACGGTCTTGGAATCGTTGGTGGGAACTGCAGCTATCTCAACCCATTTAGACACGTAGTCGATGCCAAGTAGAATGTAGAGGTTGCCGAATGAAGATGAGAAAGGTCCCATAAAAGCGATCCCCCATACATTGAACAATTCCACCTCGATGATGTTTTGGAGCGGCATCTCATGTCGTCTAGAGATATTGCCCATCCTCTGGCAACGATCACATTGCTTGTAAAACTCTTGGGCATCTTTGTACATTGTTGGCCAATACAAACCGAATTGCAAAACTTTGGCCGCGACACGTGTTCCTCCAAAATATCCTCCATAGGGGGAAGAATGGCATTGCCGGAGTACATTCTGCTGCTCCTCTTCAGGGACACATTGGCGTATAACCTGATCTGTACATTGTTTAAACAAAAAAGGCTCATCCCAAAAGTAATGCTTAGCATCATGGCGGAACCGCTTCTTCCCTTGGTGAGTAAGGCCATAAGGTAAAATACCACAAACAAGGAAATTAACTAAATCCGCGTACTAGGGTATTGCCGAGGCATGTGTTGCCATGGCAACTGCTTCCATGGTTGTCGAGGGGTGCGCGTCTAGAGTTGCCGCGACATGCGCGTTAAGGGTTGCGGAGGCATGCGCGTCTGGAGTTGCCGAAGCGTGCGCGTCAAGTGTTGCCGAGGCATGCGCATCCATGGTTGCCAAGGCAACTAACAGTTGCTCATCCGAGAATGCATTGCATATCTCTAAATCCCCATCCTTCTCCCTATTGCGTTCTAAGCGTGATAAGTGATTGGCCACTTGATTTTCTGCCCTTAATTTCAATGTCAAACTCTTGTAAAAGCAATATCCAACGAATCAAACGAGGTTTGGCATCCTTTTTAGCAAATAGATACTTAATTGCCGAATGGTCCGTATGAACAATTACCTTTGTACCAATCAAATAGGATCGGAACTTGTCAAATGCGAAAACTACGGCTAGTAACTTTTTCTCCGTTGTTGTGTAATTCACTTAAGCACTATTAAGACTTTTACTAGCGTAGTATATCACATGAAATGTCTTACCTGTGCGTTGGCCTAGGACTGCTCCTACCGCGAAATCACTTGCATCACACATGAGCTCAAAAGGTAACGTCCAATCGGGTGGAACGACAATGGGTGCCGATGCAAGCTTTACCTTTAGGGTTTCGAATGCTTGGGCGCAAGAATAATCAAAATTGAAGACTTTATCCTGTTCAAGCAAATTACACAAGGGTTTAGTAATTTTAGAAAAAAATATGAATGAACATTCTGTAAAAACTTGCATGTCCAAGAAAGCTTCGGATTCCTTTAACCGAACTTTGTGGGGGTAATCTCTCAATCACATCCACCTTGGCTTTGTCTACTTCAATTCCCTTGGATGAAATCTTGTGGCCGAACACTATTCTTTCATCTACCATAAAATGGCACTTCTCCCAATTAAAGACTAAATCGGTTTCTTCACATCTTGCCAACGCCTTCTCTAAATTGCCGAGGCAACTGTCGAAGTCATTACAAAAAATAGAAAAATCATCCATGAAGATCTCAAGGAAGTCTTCGACCATGTCTGAAAAGAGTGCCATCATGCATCTTTGGAAGGTTGTCGGGGCATTACACAATCCGAACGACATTCTTCGGAAAGCATAAGTACCGTATGGACATGTGAAGGTTGTCTTTTCTTGATCTTCTGGTGCTATGGAAATTTGATTGTAACCTGAATAACCATCAAGAAAATAATAAAAGGGTTTACATGCAAGACGGTCAAGCATTTGATCAATAAAGGGTAATGGGAAATGATCTTTCCTAATGGCTTTTTTTAGCTTTCGATAATCCATACAAACCCTCCAATTGGTCACAGTCCTAGTTGGAATGAGTTTATTATTTTCATTACTTACCACCGTTATACCTCCATTTTTCTATACACATTGTACCAGACTTACCCATGTACTATCAAATATAGGGTATATGATGCCGGCGTCAAGCCACTTGATGACATCTTTCATTACAACCCCTTTCATGGCATGATTCAGTCTCTTTTGGGCCTCAATCGAAGGTTTGTGATCATCTTCCAACAATATCTTGTGCATGCACATTGCCGGGCTAATTTCTTTCAAGTCGGCAATTGTCCACCATATTGCCTTCTTGTGTAGCATCAACATTTGATCAGCTTCTTTTCCTGCTCAAGCTGTAACTTAGAGGAAATAATTACAGGCAATGTATTATCGGTTCCCAAGTAAGCATATTTTAGTTTCCCTAACAACTGTTTCAACTCAAGAATCGGTGGTTATTCAATGGAGGGTTTTTCGAGTTTACCTTCCTTACCTGAGTAATCTAGTGGTTCAAAGTATGTACCTGGTCGATTGACTAACCAATTTGCCTCTTCTTGTTGTTCCTCATCGATTGATTATTCATACTCCTCAGGTTCATTTTGATCGGCAATGTAGTTGCCGGGGTAACTAAATTCCTCGTCAAAGTCAAACTCTATCGTGGCATGAAGAAGTTGGTATTCTTCCTGATCATCGGCATGCCTTAGTGTTTGGAACACATTTAGTTTAACTTGCTGGTCATTCACCCTCACTATGAGTTCTCCCTTTTCAACATCGATCAAGGTTCTCCATGTTGCTAGCAAGGGTCTCCCAAGAATAATAGCTGCATGTTTATCTGCTTCACAATCCAAAACAATAAAGTCAGCGAGAAAAATAAATTTATCAACTTTTACCAGTATGTCTTCGATTTGTCCCTCTGGATGCACATAGAATCTGTCGGCTAGCTGTAGCATAACTGTTGTAGGTCTTGCCTTCCCGATTCCTAGTTTCTGGACAACTGATTTAGATATCAAGTTTATGCTTGCTCCAAGGTCACATAATGCTTTCCCAACATAGTGGTTTCCGATGGAATAAGGTATTGTGAAACTTCCGGGATCCTTCAACTTGGGTGGCATGCGATTGTGCAACATGACCATGCATCCCTCTGTTGCGGCAACTGTTTCAAACTCTCATAGCCTTGTTCTCTTGGACACAATGTCTTTAAGAAACTTGGCATAGTTCGGCATTTGTTCAATTACTTCAACCAATGGCAAGTTGATGTGAACATGCTTTAGGATATCAAGAAACTTCTTGAATTGATATTCTTGCTTTTGTCGCTTCAACCTTTGTGGGAGTGGTGGTGGAAGTTGGATATCTTCGATCCTTTTATTGGCCTGGAACCTGATTGATGGCATTGCCGGGGCAACTGGAGTTGCCGAGGCATCATCAACTGGGGTTGGCATTGCGTGCCTATCGTTGGTTGCCGAGGCATGCTTATCGCTGGTTCCGAGGCATGCTTATCGCTGGTTGCCGAGGCATGTTTATCGCTGGTTGCCGCAGCAATTAATGGTTTAGCATCTGAGGTTTTGCCGCTGAGTTCATCTTGTTTTTTTTATGGAGTTTTGTTTGATGAGCGAGCTTAAGCCTCTTTAAGTTGTTGGCCACTTCTAGTGGTGATCGCCTTACATTGCTCATGGCCAGTTCCTCTTGCGACTTCAGTATCGCTAGGTAAACCTCCTTGCGGTCTAGTATTCAGGTTTTGAGTAAATTCTCTGACTTGATTTTCTAATGATTTGATTGCCGCCTCTTGGTTTTGCAATCTCATATCGGTCCTGTTAATAAAAGCATCAGTTCTTTTTATGAAGTTACTATTCTCAACCATATAAGATTCAGTTTTCAATATAAAAGCATTGAGGGAATTTTCCAAAGAACTAGATGTTGTCGGTTGTTGCTGATGCAACTATTGCCGTGACATATTTTGCTAGAATCCCGATGCTTGTGCATTCTGATTGTTCTGGTTTAGAGCATTGTTGGGATTACTCCATGAAAAATTTGGGTGCTTCTTCCAAGATGGATTGTATGTATTGGACATCACATTATTTTTCCGGTTGTAATTCCCCACATAAAAGCTGGATTCTGAATTCTGCATACATTCAGAAGAATCATAGTTACCACCACATAACTCACAAAAGGAATCCATTACCTTGACCTCCTGTGTGTTGTTTGGTTTCTGCATGTTCTGGACCATCTTGGTTAGAGTGGCCAATTATGCTGAAATTGATTCTGATGATCCCAGTTCATGTATTGTAGCTTGGCGTCTAAGTCCTCATCTTCTAGCAGATGGGAATTGATAATCATTCTTGGCAAGCCTGTTTAGAATTTGCATTGCTTCCTCCGGCAACTTATCTAGGAGTATGTCGTTTGCCGAGGCATCTAGCATCATCCTTATTGGTGTATTCACATCGTTGTAAAACATTGTTACTTGTGTCCACACTAGGAATCCGTGTATGGGGCATTTGTGTAGAAGTTCTCTATAATGCTCCCAAGCCTCGTACATGGATTCATCATATGCTTGCCGAAAAGAAGTAATTTCGTTATGAAGCTTATCAGTCAAATTTGTAGTATTAAATCGAGCAATGAAATCATGATAAAGATCGGTCCAATATCCTATTGATCCGGTAGGAATACTATTTAACCATGCTTTCGCCCTATCCTTCAGTGAATAGGGGAATAATCTTAGTCGTAAAACATCGGGGGTGACTCCTTGTATTTTGAATGAATTGCAAATCTCGAGGAAAAATTTAAGATGTTGTCGTGCATCTTCAGTTGCTGAGCCGCCAAATTGACCAATTGTGTTGATCATATTGAACATCACCGTTTTCAACTCAAAGTGGCCGGCTTCAATTTCAGGTGTGACAACTCCTGGATTAAGTCCTTCAAGATCTTCTTCAAGATAGTCTCGAATAGTTCTGTTTCGTACAAGAATCACTCCTCCTCCTGCTGGAACATCCTGATTCATATTGCCGTCTTGATTAGCCATTGCTACTCTTAACCTTTGTCTAAGTCTTTGCAAGGTTCGTTCGACTTCTGGATCAAAGGGATATTCTGGTGTAATCGGTCTTGCCCTGGTCATATACCAATGCAAAGCCAAAGTTTGTTAGCCCTTTGAATCTTAAACAAGAAAAAAAGTGCAAGAAAATAAAAACAAAGTTGCTATTGCCAATCCCCAGCAGCGGCGCCAAAAACTTGTTGAACGTAATAAGTGCTTCGTAATTGTGCAAGTGTACACATCGCAAGTTATAGTATAAAAGATATCGTCTCCACAGGGATTGGTGCCGCTTCAAGAATCTAATCTCTTGCACTGTAAAAAGTAAAAGAACACAAGTAAAAGATTGTAGGAGTTTAACTAACAACTAGACTAGAAAGCAAATAAGTAAAAGAAGATGTAATCAAAAGAGAGAGAATAGGCCAAGTTATCGTGAGTTGAGAAGTGATAGCCAATTGGATCATCTTGATAAAAGAGTGCAAGGGCAACTCAGTTGTCGTGGCAACTTGCGCAGCGGGGTTGCCTTGGCAACTAATTGACGGTTGCCTGGGCAACTGGCTAGGCAACTGTTTGGGCGGCTGGGCAGCAACTTCAAGGTTTGGCGGAGCGTTCTTCAATGGTTTCTTCTTATCCCTAAGTCGAAACTCTAGCTAATTATGCATGCCTTGATAATACATCCCTGCATGAATCAAGGGTGAACATCAACCAATCTTGCGCTCCTCTTAACCGTTGAAATCCTTAACTTATTCCTAAGTCGGATTAATCTTCACCATCAATAGATTGAATAAAGACCATACTTATTCGTTTCTTGAATCTAACTCTCCCGATATTAGATAAATAGATGAAGTTATGAGATCCTCTCCCAATTCACTCACAAACAAGAATAAAAACCAAGAATGAGTAAACCTTGAATTGAAAGTGCAAACTCTTATTACCTAAACAGAATCCAATTGTTTCTCACAACCACAAAACAAAATAACCTTAGCCAAATAGATTTAGTTCATGGCTAGGTTCCAAAGAAACACAAAACAAAGAATTTCTAACATAAACCTAATCGAACAAAGAAGAAAAATATAAAGAATGGTTGAAGCCTCTTTGTCGAAATATCTCCCCTTTTGCTCTCTCCTCAATCGAACTCTCCCCCTTGATCTCCCCTCAATCGAACTCTCCCCTTTGCTCTCCCTTGGAGTTGACGGCTTGGTCTCCTTTAAATAGGAGATGGCTAGGTCAAAGTCTCTCTTGAGGAAGAAGTTAAGTTGGAATTAAATACTTTAAAAGAATATAATTCTTTATTATATTTAAATTCCTTCTAGATCTTTTAGACACTTAACAGCTTGCTTGATAAAAGTCTCTCTCCGATGACCTCAATCTTGGTCTGATTTCTATTCGACGAGATAAAAATGAGTTGAGGTATAAGGTGAGATTCGTCCCTTATCCCTTTTTCTTTCTTCTCGAGCTAATTTCAGGCTTGTCCTTGGAATCTGGTGGAGTTGGCCTTTAGTTCGTTTTTCGATGGTCTGAGTTCAATGTTTCTACCGGTGGACGATCGTTGACAAGGTTTTTCGGCTCATCCTCTTTTTACTTCATCTGTCATCGGTGACCTAGATTTAAACACGATGAGTGGTCGATGGATGTCTCACTGTATTTCTTCACACGAGTTCATCTTTTGGGTCTCGAAAATGCCATGCAATTGAAGATTGAAGATGTTGGCTCCGTTCATGTGCTTCAATCATTATTGTTTTGTGGTTTATGTTTTTTTGATGTTTTCTCGTCTCTACTTGTGTTGTTTGTGTTTTGGGGTATGTTTCTCCTGTTTTTTTGTTGTGTTGTTGTTTATGTGATGTATTTCCTCTATTCTTGTGTCTTGTTCTATGTTCTTGAATAAAGCCAGTTCCATATGATCAAAAAAAGGGTGAAGTTTGACTTGACTATTTTATTAATTTTTTAAACTTTATTAAGAAACTAAATGTAATTGAGTTAATTACTTTAAAATGATTTCTTTATTTGAGACATGTTTCATGTTAACTTATATTTGTAAAAAAAATATTTTTTTTAAGTTAATTATGTTTTATCGTCTAAGTTGTGTCCATTAAAATTAATCACATAAAGTAGAATTTTGGATAGTGAGTAACTTTATTTTATAATATTTCATATCAATTTTTTTATAAAAAATAAAAATTATAGTATAGATTTGTAGATTATCTTTAAAGGAGAAAATATGTCATCGAAGCATTAAATCATAACGTAAGGTGATAATTAACCATTAGTGTAATAAAAAGAGAATAAAATATTTATCATTTTAAAAAATAGATAATAATAAAAATAAAATATTTGTTCACTCCGAGTCAATTATTTGGTTAAAATTAGATTAATGTTTTGTCATATTAGGTTTGAATAAAATAAATTCGGGTTGTGTTCGGTTTGGGTGAAAATTGGTTCGGATTGCCTTAGGGTTGGGTTGAAAATCGGTTATGGTCCATATGGGTTCATCTAAAATTCGTGTCGATTTCGATTCAATTCCGTTTATTTTGGATTTCAGATCAAATTTAAGTTATCATGTTTGGATTGATATCGAGTCTCAAGTCGAGTAAATCGATTGGAGTAATCTGGATTAAGTTTGCCGGGTTTAGTTCCATACCTTAATTTTAATAATTTCCTATATTATTTTTCATTTTACATATGTAATCATATGCATGATTTTTTTAATATTTTTATTTAGTTTTACGCAAACTTGTATTTTTTTATATAATTATGTAAATATATAACTTTATCAAAAGATGAGGATCGTCTAAAGATATACAAAATATTATTACGTATCTTATTAAAAAAAAAATTTGTATTGAAAGGAAAAAGAGAGCGCACCATAATATCCGAAAGAACCAAAATAAATATCACTCATGTCTTTTGGAGTTAAACACCAAGAATTGTCCAATACAACCAAAATCAAAACGCCAAAGCTATCACCGCACAATACATATTGCCCAGTTCCAAGCTCATCCTCTGCGTGAGCCAGTACAACACATCACTTCCCACAATTGGCCAAGCACTCTTGAAAAGAAATAAGGAGTGTAACCATCAAGCCTGGTTGTTTGTATTTACCTTGTTCAAACATCACAAATTTCACTTCAATAGTCTGCCTTTTATTTTGAAGGCTTAAACTAAAAAACAGCCCTCAAATTATGTCTTTTTTTTTCTTCTGCTTTTAGCCCTTAAACTATAATTTAGGCAAAATAGGCTCTTAAACTATTATTTTTGGTCACTTTAAGTCTCTAAACTATGATTTGGGCAAAATAAGCCCTTAAACTATCATTTTTGGCCACTTTAAGTCTATGGTTACAAAAATGTCATTTTATAGGCTTTTCTAACATGTATAAATATTTATGTTCTTTTTAAATTTTAAAATATCATATATCAAAATAAGCCCCTAAACTATCATTTCTGGTCATTTTAAGTCCGATAGTTATTTAAGTCAAAAGAAAATTATTTCGACTAATAAGATGTTGACACATCGCAAAGATTTTTTGACCAATTGATAGTTTTGGGGACTAAAAGAAAAAAATGACATAGTTTAGGTACTTATTTTGACCAAAAAATAGTTTAGGGACTTATAGTGACAAAAATGATAATTTAAGGGCCTATTTTGCCCAAATCATAGTTTAAAGGCTAAAAGCAGAAAAAAAAACATAGTTTGAGGACTGTCTTTTTGTTTAAGCCTATTTTGAACGATGACCATCTTATGAAAAGAAGATAGACTCATATCACCTTTCTTTTAATCAATGCACTTTAGCTTTCTGCTTGTAAAAGCTTCACTGTTTGTTGAAATAAGTTTGTGGATCGGAAGTCTGATGTTAATATGTTGAGCAGGTAGTTCTAATATGAAGTTTGTAAGTACAGCTAAAATGACATTTTTGTACACAGATTAAAGGCAAACCACAGAAAACGAAAGCAAAGATAGGGAGAGGGAGAGGGAGAGGGAGAGGGAGAGGGAGAGGGTGGTAGTACATGTGACGGAGGCGATGAAAGATTGGGAAAACAGAGTTGGTGGATCCGGATCCACTCTCATCTCATCTCATCAATAGTGTTCCCCCCAAAGTCGAGCCCTTTTTTGGCTTTTTCTTCTTTAATCTAATCGGTAAGATTTAGAATTATGTATAAAATTTAAATTTTCAGAATTAGAATATATACAAAGACACTGCGTTGTATACCTTATTTTGGTAGGTGAGTCTCAGCGGAAATTTTTTGTATACACAATACTTTAAACTCGATACCTATTTAAACGATACGATATTATTTATCATTTTGATCAACCCGTTGATTTTAATCCGACTATGTATAGGCACAACATAGAGACATGAAGCTTGACTAGGAAAAGAAGAATGATACTTATGTTCGTCCCAATTGACCTCCAGACTACAAAATGAATTGTCCAAGCAGGGGCTTAATTGCTTGCTGTTTTGAGTTTATTTCTTTGTTTATCGTCTTTTTAGATTAAAAAATAATAATAAGGGTGGGTTTTCGATGATTTCAATGAAAACATCGATATCAACCGATTAAACAACGTCTACGGTCGTAAAACGAGTAATTAATTTCCCCTAATCTATGCTCAAATGTTTTTAGGCCCATCTAGTTATTGGTCGGTCAAATCAGCTTGATTCTTTTAATAATCTTACGACCGCACAACCTTCAACTAATTTGCGCTTCTTTTTCGTCGAGCACACAGAAAAGGAAATATATATATATATTATAAAAAATTAGCTACCTTAACTTGAATAATGAATTGTCCGGATCCACTCTCATCTAATCGATAGTGTTCCCCCCAAAGTCAAGCCCTTTCTTGTCTAGGGGTGAGAATAGCCAGGTATAATGGTGTGACTAGAGGTAAGAATCTAGCAGGACGGGAATGATTATATATATTTTATTCCGTCCCAACATTTGCAGGTACGATTTTAAAAAATTCCCGTTAAATGCTTGAGGAAATTTTTTTTCACTGCATTTATTTACATGTTACAACCGATCATCACCTAACCAATCATGTATCAAGCTTGCTGTTTCAACAAACTAAGATTTTACTCTTTTCTTGTTAAAAATATTTCTGTTTTCCAAATGCTTAACCAGCAAGGAAGTGGAAGACATTTATAGGATGGATTAGATAATTCTAAATTACATATTCTTAGCAACAATGGCTTTTAAATCTTATCATATCTCTACTTTAGTTAAGTCCTTAAATTTTAGTGGTTTTCATTGAGCTTAAAGTACCCTACAATGTCATTGAAAAACTGAACCAGAATTCCATCATAAGGAATATATTTTCCAGATTCTTTAAATTAGAATAAGGATTCGACTGAGCATGAATCATCATGGATTTAATATGATACTGTTTTATAGTGTTCAATCGCTTATACCTCTGTCAATATCCCTCTAACCGTAGCTTTTCAATAGGACCTACACACACAAAAAGAACCTAAACAAATTCAATAACACATAGATTCCTAGTGTTTAAAATGCTACTAATTAAAAATCAAAAAGGCAAAAGTTAAAATAAGATTGGTATTTAGTAGGGAAAAATCACGAGTGCAACAATATGATCATGAGGGAACAGCGTGGATGATTAAGACTTCATTGTTGTTTTATTATATCATTTTATCAGCTTGCCTTACTTTAAAATGATGATCAAGAAATCGAGGCACATTGTTAGACACATGTTTAATAACAGTTAAGTTAAAGACTGATGCCACATATAATTTAAGAAGGAAATTAGAAGAAAACAAGTAATTTGATTTTAAGATATATATTATAAAACTGTCAGCTTGTTAAGAGGACATAACTTTACCCGGGCCCTAAGTAAAGAGACACAGCAAGTGATGTTGCAGTTAAGGAGTTATTTTTTTAGAAGGACGACGGGCCTCATTTATATTACACAGCGGCACCAAGTGGAGAATAAGGTTTCTAACTCTAGTCAATTTTCTTTAAGAGCTAACCTAGTTGAATCTAGAGGTCCCTCAGGTTCTAAATTTAACCCAAACAAAAAGGCAAACCAAAAAAAAGAAAACTAAACCAAAGAAGGCTGCCAACTTCAAGAAGCCAGGAAAGGACAAGGCCCAGGGTAAAGTGGTCAATTGTTATGTATGTGGGCAGCCTGGACATAAGACCTACCAGTGTCAACAACAGTCAGATCGCCAGAACCAACCATAGCTCAACGTTGCAAAGAATACCAATGATGTCATTGAAGCGGTGGTTTCAAAAGTGAATTTGGTGGAGAACAACACCGAGTGGGTCGTGGACACTGGCACTTCAAGACATTTCTGTGGCAAAAGGTAGCTGTTCGCTGAGTTTGAAGCTGTAGACAAAGGAGAGCAAGTTTACATGGGAAACTCCACCAGATCAGATGTGCTTGGCAAAGAGAAAATTTTGCTCAAACTGATCTCGGTAAAACTTTAGCTTTAAACAATGTCTTGTATGTACCGGCTTTAAGAAGAAATTTGATCAGTGGTGGATTATTGAATAAGGCAGGCGTTAAACTAGTTTTCGAAGCAGATAAACTAATACTTTCCCAAAGTGAAGATTATGTAGGGAAATGTTTTTTACAAAATGGTTTATTTGTAATCGAAACCCAGTTTAATGAGAATAATGAAGCCACTACTTATGCTTATACTGTTGAGACTCTTGATATGTGGCATGCTAGATTAGGACATGTGAACTTACAATCACTTAAAAAACTCATAAAAATGAAGTTAGTACATAATTTAGAAGATACTAGCTTTAACAAATGCGAAATTTGTGTAGAAGCTAAGCATACTAAACCTACCTTTAAGACAATCTCTAAACGTAGATCTGAACTTCTAGAACTTATTCATACTGATCTACCAAACTTTAGAAACTGTGAAAGTAAGGGAGGAAAACACTACTACATCATATTTGTAGATGACCACTCTAGATATACCAAGGTTTATCTCCTTAGAACTAAAGACGAAGTTGAGAACTTCTTTCTTATTTATAAAGCAGAAGTTGAGAATTAGCTTGATAGGAGAATAAAACGTGTTAGATCCGATAGGGATGGTGAATATGGATCTAATTTCCTTAAAAAGCTGTGTGAGAAGAATGACATAATACATGAGACCTCTGCTCCATATTTTCCTCAATAGAATAGCATTGCCGAGAGGAAAAATATAACTTTAAAAGAGATGATGAACTCTTTGTTAATAAGTTCTGGGTTATCTGATTACATGAGGGGGAAGTCATTCTCTCGGCCAATCATATATTGAACCGAGTGCCTCATAAGAAATTAGATTATACTCCATACAAATTGTGGAAAGGTTATGCACCAAATTTGCAAAACCTGAAAGTGTGGGGCTGTCTGGCAAAAGTAGGTTTGTCTGACTTTAAAAAGACCACTATTGGTCCTAAAATCGTTGATGCAGTGTTTATAGGGTATGCTACAAATAGTGCCGCATATAGGTTTATGTCTTTAAGTGATTTCTCAATTTATGAATCTAGGGATGCATTATTTTTTGAGGAATCATTTCCTTTTAAAAAACCTAGATTAAATGTTGAGACACAACGAAAAAGTCATATTCCTGCTTCTTCTAGTAGTCCTGCCAAGGAAACTCTAGAGTTTGAATTAGAGCCTAGAAGAAGTAAAAGAAAAAAAGGTAGCTACTACCTTTGGACCAGATTTTATAACTTTCTTTATTACAAAAATTAGTGATTTAGACACTATAAATGAACCTATAGCTCAATCTTTCATTTTAGATAAGGATCCAAAAACATATAATGAAGCTATAAGTTCAATTGATGTTAGATTTTGGAGAAGTGTCATTAATGATGAACTATAATCAATTATGTCTAATCATACTTGGGAGTTAGTTAACTTGCCTAAAAGATCTAAACCTATCAGTAGTAAATGGGTCTTTAGAAAGAAACTAAGACTAGATGGGTCAATCTAAAAGTATAAGGCAAGACTAGTAGTCAAAGGGTTTACACAAAAGTTTGGTATTGACTTCTTTGATACGTATTCTCCTATGACAAAAATCTCAACGATCCGTGTCTTGTTTGCAATCGCATCCATTCATAAGTTGCATGTACATCAGATGGATGTAAAGACTGCATTTTTGAATGGAGATCTAGACGACGGGATCTATATGGAGCAACCACCAGGTTTTGAGACACCTAGTATAGAAGGCAAAGTATGTAGACTTAAAAAGTCTCTCTATAGCCTTAAACAAGCTCCAAAGAAGTGGTACGAGAAATTTCATAAAACCATTTTGAGTTTTGGTTTTATTGTTAGTAGAGCGGATGCATGCGTGTATTCAAAAATGTTTGGAACTGATTGTGTCATCATAAGTTTATATGTGGATGACATGTTGATTTTTAGTACTAACATTGAATCTATTAAACAAAACAAAAAATTTCTTGTCTACTAAATTTGAGATGACTGATTGGGAGAGGTTGATGTAATCTTAGGAGTAAAAGTTACCAAAACTAAAAAGGGTTTTTCTTTAAATCAAACACAATATATTGAGAAAGTGTTAAAGAAATTTGACAGTTTTGATGTCAACCCTGTTGAATTCCTTATGACTCTAGTATACATCTCTTTAAGAATAAAGGAAATAGGGTTTCCCAGGAAGAGTATGCTAGAATTATTGGAAGCCTTATGTTCTTAATGAACTATACTCATCCTGATATTGCCTATGCAGTGAGTAGGTTAAGTAGATATACTCATAATCATAGTGGTGAACATTGAATTGCACTCAAACGCTTACTTAAGTATCTTAAAGGTACTATTGATTGGCAACCCGAGTTTGTTGGCTTTCCTTCTATTTAGAAGGATATTGTGACGCCAACTGGGTTACCGATAATGATGAAGTAAGCTTCAAGAGTGGGTATGTCTTTACCTTAGATGGTGCAGCGATTTCATGGAAGTCTGCTTAGCAGACTTGTATCGCACGCTCTACCATGGAGTAAGAGTTTATTGTTCTTGACTTAGCTGGGAAAGAAGTCGAATGGCTTAGAAATCTATTAGTAGAAATTCTTTTGTGGGGAAAACCGACTCCTCCTGTGTCCTTGTTGTGTGATTCACAAGCATCAATTTGTGTGGCGAAGAGCCAAGCTTACAATGGTAAGAAGAGACATCCGCATAAGACATGAATCAGTGAGACACTTAATAAGGAACGAAGTACTCTCTTTAGAGTATGTGAAGTCGGAAAGGAACTTTGCTGATCCGCTTACCAAAGGGTTAAGTTAGAAATTGGCTCTAGATTCGTCGAGGGAGATGGGTCTAAAGACCATTGGTTGAGGAATTCATGGTGGATACCCAACTTAGTTATCTAAGTTCAACGTGGTCAAACGAAACCATGAAGAGTACTCATAGTGTACATTTATTACAACCTATCCCTATGACAAATAATGTACATGCCCAGGTTGAGTTATATTACTCTTAATAAATTTATAGCCTAGGTTTTGGGTGGTCTTAGTGAGAAAGACTTGATGAATTTACCGACTTTGGTTGAATAACTACTCTTAATAAGTTCATAGCCCAGTGTTGAGTGGGTAGTCCTATCGCGAAGGACTGAATGAACTTGCCGCCAGAAATGATGAGTTTTTAACTCTTAATAAATTCAATCCCAAGTGTTTGGGTTGTTCTATTTAGAAGAACTTATTGAATTCACCGATTAAAGAGGTTGAGTTTTTATTCTTAATGAATTATTATCCCAGAGTTTGGGTGGTTCATTTTATAATTGAACTTGAAGAATTTACCTATTAATTTGAGAGGACGAGCCTGAAAGAAAAGCTCTTAATTATTTCAAAGCTCTTATTTGAGTGGTTTATAGTGAGATAAACTTGATGAAATAACCTATGTAAGTGAGAAGGATTAGCCACCTTCTATGAAGAACATTGGGCTATTTTTCTAGTACACTTACTAGAATCCTAAGGTCAGATGGCTATACTTGTTTGCATTTGTATATTTTCTGACACATCGAGGATTTCATTGGATGAAGGGGTTAGTTGTGTATTATGAGTTCACCCATATCCTAGAAAGTTCCAGATTCGTTCACTTATCTAAGAAAAGAATCACTCATATCACTATGTACTAGTTCCAAATACGTTCACTAGTGCTTAAGTAACTAATCCCGCTAAGCTCTTATCGTATTTTTAAACTCAAATTTTGTCTTTTATAACTCCGTTTTTCAAAAGATTCTTTAACCGAGCCGAGCCAACTATGTTTTCTTACTCAATGTGGGATGAGCATTATCCAACAAACTGAAACCCAACAATTATAGCAGAGATTTCAGCCATACATGCCTCAATGCAGCCAAGTGTATGATGCACAAACCCACCAAGCACACATCCATGACAATCACAAGCAGGGGCAGATATAGGAATAAAACTCGGTAGTTCACCCACCGATAATAAATACAATCGTATGTAAGATAAGAGTAAATTGAATAAATCATCAAAAATTACTTAAGATGATCATAACTGACATGACAAAAGACCCTTCAATTACACCTAAATATATATGTACGAGGTCCACTGTGATTTAGTTACTAGCTCTCTTTAATAAAACACATGGATAGAAGAAAATGACTAAATTGATGTCTTTTTAAATATTAAAGGTTAAATTTATTGAATTATTATGAATTAGGATTAAATTGGTAGAATATATAAATTTTGAGGACTAAAACTGTTATTATACCAAATCTTTTACACGTTCGTTCGTATTTTAACGCGGGTGACCTAATAGTAACCAAAACTTTAATTGAGTGACCTAATTGTAACTTTTAATAATTGAGTGGCCCAATTATAATTTTATTAATAATTGAATGGCCTCAAATGTAGTTTATCCAATTTTTTTATGGTAGGTCAAGTGACCTTGTAA
Source organism: Hibiscus mutabilis (assembly GCA_019671005.1). Taxonomy (NCBI): domain Eukaryota; kingdom Viridiplantae; phylum Streptophyta; class Magnoliopsida; order Malvales; family Malvaceae; genus Hibiscus; species Hibiscus mutabilis. The sequence continues at coordinate 12,797,136 of CM033754.1, forward strand.
CACCCTCGACCCGGATGTCACATTTGGGCCCCAAGCTCGAAACCCAATCATAAAATTTTGACCTAGTTTAGCCCAATCTATGAACAATCTCCAAAACCCATTTGATTTCGATCCAAAACAATGGCATAATTAATACTTGAAACATATACAATGGAGCTCCTTTTAAAAATTACATTATAAAAGCATTTGACTCGATCATTTTAAAATCCAAATACAAGTTACAATATACAATAGATTCCTAGGAATACATATCCCAAAGACCTAAATACTGTATTATAGAGAGATGAGGCACTGAAATCCTTCACTGATAGTGCTCATCCAAGCAACGTGTCAAACCTACTAACTTGCGAATGGAAATAACAATTCCGAATGCTGAGCTAACAAAACTCAGTGGATACACCACCACTCATCCATGCTTCATGCAAATCATAAATAAAATGTGCAACATGAAATGATATCATGACAAGATAACGATGTCGCTACCACTAGTCGCCTAAACACATGCTATCATCATAGAAATCATCAAACATGGCCCACAAGGCCCAATCATACTCGGGATCTCACCAGATCATCCGATCACAAGCACACAAAGTCCTACCATAAACCTGGAGTGACGCTCGTTTCCACACAACATCAGGACCGTACACTATCAGGCAAGGCCCGTATCCACACAACATCACACAGATAGTACCAACAATACTGAGTGAAGTCCGCGTCCATACAGCATTGGGATCCTACAATCGAGTAAGGCCCGTGTCCACAAAGCATTAGGATTTTACACTCTTGAGGATAAGCCCTGTGTCCATATAGTATCGGGATCCTCCATCTATTTTTGGAATCTCCCATCAAGTATATTCGAATGAGGCCCGCGTCCACATAGCATCGGGATCCTCTATTCGGGGGTTTTCAAGGTGTTGCAACATATATTATTGGGTATCCGGATCTCACCATACAAAGACTCGACTAAGTAGGTGTCCCATCAGTACACAGTAAGGACACTACTTCTACGCAACACACAAAATTGACACAAATGCTATACCACACACAGCTCTAACACATTTACCATCACCTTATGGTTTCTATCAATTATTATGACACCCCATTAAACTTATCTATTTATTAATATGTTATGAAGGTGCACATTAGCCGCTTTCATTAGTTTATTTTATTATTCAAGGTGAACCAACTATATAGACGCCCCTTCAGTACATAGCAAGGGCCCTAATTACCATGCAACATCATTTGATCCACCAAGGATCTCTATGGGTTACTATCACAAGCAATTCACCCAGTAATTACCAAGTTATTAGCCATTTATTCCACTTACGGGGTTTAAACAACAGTTTCTCAGTTTTAGAATTTATTTTATACCTTAGGAGACTCTTTGACTCCTTTACCTCGAATTATAGAACCCCGAGCTCAAAGTCCAATTCCTTGGGTAGATTGCCCAGCGAGTACCTATACTCTTACATGGTTATCGATACACCCCTCTAGGTATCGATACTCCTCTTTGAGAATTGATACATGTTTTAGGTTCGAAAGATTTGATCGCAGCCTCATATCAATATGCCCTCTTATGTATCAAAACCCCGTACCAGTACGCATACCTTGCATACCGAAACCACACTCGTACCTAAACCCCCATTGTCATACCAAAACCCTTATTGGCCTACCGATACGCTATTTTGCTACTGGAGTTGGCAATGAAACAATGGTATCGATATGCCTTTGACCTATACCGATACCCCTTTTGTAAAATGCCTGAAAGAATCAAATTCCAAGAGAGCGTACTGATACTGGCCTAGCTCGTACCAATACACGTGCCCAAAACTCTATTTCTAGAGTTCGAATTTCTCTGGTTCAACCCCTTAACCTCAACCATTGAGTCCCAAATTACTCCTACATATTATGATGAGTTAATTAGGTGTGTTACTACTAGTTTTAGGCCTCAACAACATCAAATTCATAAGTTTCCATTAGAGATCAACCACGGTTCATCCAATCCAAAAACACCAAAACATGCAACAAAGCCTAATTTTATGATTTTCCAAGAAGCAAAAGGAGTTAGTAGTGTACTAACCTTGTCTTAGAACTGATAAAGAAGCCTTCAAACCCCTAAGCTCAAACCTTGCTCTTCCCTTGGTTCTTAGAAGGAAAGATAGCTCTTACGATGTTGAACAACACTCTCTCCAATGCCAAAACAAGATTCACAAGGGAAAGGATGAAACTACACTCATAACCTTGCCATCATCCAATAAAATAAGCCCAACAATTGAACAAGCCTACATGGTCCTCGAGGCCCAACATTAAGGCCTGAATACAAGCCCACACTATCAGATTAACCTGACTCCTAGGTTTCTAAAACCTGGGTCGTTACAATTCTCCCTTAGAAAATTTTGTCCTTGAAATTTAAATAAGGGAATGAGATACAACTAACGAAGGTCCAACTATCCTCCCGCTTTACACATGCCCCTCAGCTCCCAGGTTTCTCCATGATACCTTTCTAGCCAAAATTCTTAACATGAATCCTCAACTCTCTACAAGACTCTTCAACAATTCATTCCCAAAGTTTAGAACAACACTCACATTGAACCTAGAAGCGGATCAACTAAGGATAACCTCAACAACATTATCAAACATTGACACGCTAAACTCACTTCGGATGAGTCACAACTCGGTGAACCAACCTCTCTATCATCACCCGCGTTTCTAAAACTCTTAAACTCAACCCTTATCTTCGTCCATAGAGATATACTTCTTCAAGGTATACAACTATGACACTTCACCTACTAACAACACCATGATCTACGTCTTCAAGAACAAGCAAAACTCCAATAATCAAACTCTACCGTCAATTCATCAAAAGTATAACTTTTCTTTCTCAACTTGGCCAACTTAAGATGGAACTTAGCACCACACTTACTTGAACTCGCTGAAACACACTCGAAAGTACATCCGTGGACACACAAGTCCACTAACTAAGCTACCTCAGTCCACAAAAGAAAACTATTACCACTTATAAACTCCCGTCGGGGACTAAAACTCATCTAACTATCCTCAAAGGTCTGAATAAACTCTTCCAACCCAACAACCTAATTTCCAACTAACAATTATGCTGAACTCTGGAAAGCCCTCAAGGGTTTCCAAAAAGGTCATTCCAACAAATCTATTGCAACAGAAGAATCTAATTCCATACTACTGTAGCCAAAAACCCACCTTTCCACTAAGCCACTTAGAAATCTTTACACTGTTATACCATGCATGCGAACAACCCATCTCAAAACTCGATAGAGCAAACACTAAAATCATTAAAATTGAGATTATACCAACGTACTTGTGAGTCCAAACCATCTCATGACTTGCCCTTAAGGTCCAAACATCACCTCAAACACAATTTTTATCACAACCTCCTTTTAACCTTCAGCTTACAATACTCGATCTCTAAGCGATCATAAAGCAACCTTGAAACTCTTCAACCATTTACAAGATCATCAATCCCCAAAGAACGGGTTACGGTCCTCCATCGTTACATGTCGACTCACCATATCCAATGCCACCACTCTTTCTATACCAACCCAAGTACGTCCCAAGGTGAACTACTTGGTGACGACACCCGTATTCACTCAGTTTTTCAAGTGAGTCCTCACTCTAAAAGTTCAGTTTGTGTCATACCACAGAGTAAGGAACACAAACACCAAACATAACGTTACCTCTATCACGGGTTCTAATCCATGAACAAGAGGCAAGCCTGCTCATTCTTGGAAGAGCACTCCATCATGCTCTTAACTGTCTATAACTCTAAAGCTTGGTCTCTCAACCCTCGTATCCAACATGGGCTAAGAATGTATTGCAACCCACAAGACCCTCTTGAACAAGCATCACAAGAAAAGACCTTCGTGCTAAAGCAGCTATGGTTTATTGCGTCCATTTCCAACAACTTGGTTCACCTTGAACCTGAAACTTTGAGGCTCTCTCTCGAAAACCAAGGCATACCTTAAACTCATACGCTCAAACTTCTCCAAGGGTAACATCTACCAACTATGGAGAGAGTAAATCTAACAAGTCCACGAGGACTATTACTCTCAATCCCCACTTACTACCCATGGTAAGAACATTACTTACAAGAACTTACAAAACTGATAAATTAATCAATCCAACATCAACTTTTAGATCTTACCACAACACTTATCCAACAATAGCAAAAACCATTACATGAATGAGAGATCAAAATTTCATCAACGTAACAACTAAAACCAAAACAAACACATGCACTTGACATATCATTGGTGGCAAAGATATCCTCTTTGGCCTAACCGATAGACTGCCTAACAATAGCTCGATCATCGAATCTGATGGTGGATCTCACAAGACCTCTACCCTGATACCCCAATGGTGCTCTAACACCACCTCTCGTATAACCCTGACCATGCCAGGAAAAAGTCAACCTCCAAGAATAAACTGGTGCACCAACATCCATAACTGGGTAGTCTTTCGCCAAAAAACCTAATGCCCGACACCTATAACAATTCCTCAAAGTAAGAAGTATACCCTAGGGGGATGTCAACCACAATACTCACAAACCAGTAGAAGAGACGCTCTGGCCAAACCATTAATGCCCCCCATTGGAGTAGAAATCGAGAAGCCCCCATGAACCTTCAATGTAGATCTTCAACCAACCCTCGGTAGCCGATCTAAAATAACTCTCTTTGATTCCCCTCAAAGCACAAAATCCCTTAATAAAGCATGAGAAGAACTCATGATGTCTTGGGTCCCCACAACATAACCTCAAAGGTTCTTAACTGACTTAGAGTTGGGCCTTAAAGTCGCTTGAGTACCCTCACATTGTTGGCTAACTTTAAAAATATCCAAATAGACCCGCTATCACGCATATCTATAGGTCAACCTTTAGTCCAAGTTTAAACTTCTTACATCTTAACTCATCAGTGACAACAACTCTGGGACATAACAACTCTACCATAGAAAATCTTATTCATACTCAAACACCAGCTTGTCACCCTATACTAGGTTGAAGAACCGATTCCTCATTTCACCCAAGTGAGCCTCATAGGTGTACTTCTTCTTTGAACTCATCAAAGAAGATATCCCTTGTAGGGAGTATAATCTGTAGTCTAAACTCAACGGTCTTCCACTACTTGTATGCATTGCTTTATGAAGGGAGACATTGCAATCAAGATCACTTCAAGACCGCTTCACATCTACCTCAAAACCCTCTGAATGACTTTTAACCACTGATCCGCTTGATCGTTTTATCCCTTCCCGAACCTTTCAAAATCCTTAGTCTGTATTAACAATGCCTCTCCTATTGAGAAACATGGCTCTCTTCCTGACTCTCCTAGTTGTGTCATAGGCTATCCGACCAAACTAGTCTGAACCACATTAAGAAGGTGGTAGTTCATCATTCTCATAACCAAAGGTTCGATTCTCTTCGAACCTCGAAGCTTCCAACATAACGCTTGACACCTCAAGCTAGCTCATCCAATTAAACTACCAATGGTCAACATCAAAATAATTTATTAGAAGGGAACTCCATTGAGCCTGCCAAACACAAATCCTCAACTTCACTTGAGTACTATATTGCACAAATTTCAATGATGTCCTTCCAGCCACTATTATAATCGATTTGCAACCAGTGCATATTGCTCGAAATCTCAAAGCATTTGACTTATAAAGAGTGTACTTAGAATCTCATAACTACCAAGTACCTCACAACCTTAAGCAGGAACATACACCCGCCAGCTAAATAACACCCCCAACATATGGTACCCTTACCATCAAGGATTCCTTACTACCAATGAAGAAACCCTCAGTTGACTCTCTATAACTGGTTGATCAAAACAAGTCCTCCTAATTCGTATCATAAAGGTCATCAACAAACACGTGGAGTCTTGCCACTGGAGATTCTCATTATGACCCCAAGGCTTCAAGGTAGCTGATATAAATTCGGTTGTGATGTGGTCAAGTTTATATCTATGATTGCCCGATCATGATTCTAGCAATTGATTGAAATTGATAAATGGAAATTCTGAAATGAAACCTACAAAGATAATATAGAATTGATAGAGATGTGTATGTTGAAATGGAATTATGATAAGTTGGTTGTTGGGTTTAAGATGAAGTATGGAAAATAAGGAAGTATGGAAAATAGACGTAAAGAATAGGAATGTAACTAAGGTGCGATATAAACAAAGGAGGAACCAACAGTAATAAGTGAATACCCATTCCTTAAGAGTTTTCAACCGTGTATTGGGTGAAAGGGAAATGGATTGTGACCCACTAGTTATAAGGAACTAGGAACCAACAATATAAAAAGATGATTAGGATGAATGCCACAAGAACAATCTTGTAAGCCGATAAAGTTCACAAAGAACTATGAAAGAGAGCACTCTCAAGTTTATAAAAATGATCAAAGTTGTGCTTACAAAGGAAATAGATGGCTATTTATAGGGACATAGCATCCAAATTGAATAGGAAAAGACAAGGAATAAAGTCACATAATTATAGGCTTAAAGGCTCATAAAGCTTCAATTATGTCTTTTCCAAGTAACAACCGAAAAGCTTGCAAGATGAGGATGAATGCGGACATTCTTAGGATAAATGTAGACATACATCTCATCTATATGAAAGAATCCCTTGCGATGATGAGCTTATTTGAGTGTCATTCATTCTCCTTTAAAGGATAATAATGAAGTAGTGAATTCAACAATTGAATGGCCTCTTGAATTTCTAGAAAAGTATCTTGTGATTATTCTCGTATTGAATTTTTAGCCTTCACCGTTTTAATAATCTGGTCATACCTTAAGCTCTCAATATCGGATCGAGGTGATTCAAAGTGCGTTGGAAAGCTAAGAAATGGAGGAACAAGTTTGAAGAAGACTTCAAGACTCAGATCTGCCTGGAGCCTATTCAAAAATAGCGAACAAGTTGACTGAGACTCCTTGAATTCCCTCCTTAAGTGCTGTTTTAATTCATCCTTTTACCTTCCCTTAAGTGGTGAAAATCAAGGCTTTGATTGCATGTATTCCATGATAAAAACTGATCAGATTTATGGAGGATTAAGTAGCTCTTAAGTGGTGTTTAAGTGACTCTTTAAGTGGTGTATTTAGGAGCTCTTGAGTGACTTGTAACATTTCTCAAACCGATAGCCTTATAGTGGTGTAAATCTCCCTTAAATGTCTTGAAACCGATCAGCCATCATGGTGAGTTCAAGTGTCTTCAATTGGTGGTAAATGCCTTGTCATTCTTGTAGAAAATGATCAACCATCTTATACATGCATAGTCCTAAATCGAAAGCGCATTAAACAACCATTAGATAACAACTTGTTTATTAAAAACGAAAGTAAATGCTGAATTGGTTTAAATGAGCTACTTAAATTAATACAACTAGTTACATTGAATGAACTAGTTTAATTAAGTAACTAACACACTAATTGAACTTACAATCATAAGTAAACTTACATGCTTTAAATGAACTAACATGCATTAATTAAACTAACTAGCATGTAATATCCCAAACATATGCTTAGAAGTATGTTACTTTTGATCATTAGTTGTTGTGATCTGCAACTATCATTTATTATATCAATCAGGGGAAGAGTGACCAAATTTAAAGTAAGGAAAAATGTGTGACTAAATCCATAAAGGTTAAACCAAGAAGTTGGAATTGTGAGAGCTTGCGTGCTGATAAAATTTTAGTTAGTAGTTCTTACACATGTCACCTAATTAAGTAAACATGTGGGATTTTTGAGGAAAGGAGTATCGGCTATCATCTTCTTCCTCATTGTTGGTCGAACCTCACTCTTGAGAGAGAGAGAATTAGAAAGCTTTGATTTATTTTCAAGTTGGATTAATTTTTGGAGCTTTGATTCGGATTGTTGGACTAAAATGGTAAGCAAACTTCCTTTACCTCTTTAGAAATGGAAGTGAACTCAAGATATTCTAGCTTAATTTCATGAATAAGGTGTTAGCAGATTTTGGAAGATGAATCTTAGGTTATATGCTCAAGTTATGTGAATAGTATGTTAGAAATTGCTATTTAATTTCTATAGATCTTGTGTGATTAATTTCCTAGAAGAATATGTCTATATTGTAATTTCCCTTCAATAATTCGAATGGTGTAATTTATAATTACCATCAATTAGGTGAAATTGTAAATAATTTTTGGAGTTGTTAGATTGTTGATTTCAAATTCTATAGATTATGGGGATAGTTAAGTGTTTGATTGAATCTTGATATAGCTAGATAAATCCATTGAATCTCGATATGGTCACTCTTACAGGATAATAATGAAATTCAGAATGTTGTGAATCAAGATAGCTCATCTAGGTTCTATTTTATTCGAATAAAAACCCAATAATTTGGGTGTCATGGTTGAATTTTGTTTTTGGACTATTTGGATAACCTTAAAAGATTAATTACATGTTTTGAATGTATTATCTTGGTTGTTATTGGTCTTATTGCTTTCTAGTAATTAATTAAGGACTTTTCTGATTTAGAATGAAATATTAAGGGATTGTCCTGTTCGCATTTGAGACTATTTTGTGTTACATTAGGGGCTATTTTACCATGAAAATTAGAAGTATCTCAAAAGCTAATTATAAGGTATATGTTTGACATAATTAAGATTAGAATGGAAGTTATTTTGATGAATGATTGTGTTATTGTTGTGTTAGATCAAGTGTTAGTAGATGAGGCAAGATCCAAAGCTAGTAGAGCTGTGGAGAAGCAGCTAGGAATAATAATCCGGGATCAAACATAAATTTGGAAATACTGTGAGTGTAGTTTAAAGTCCCGGGATGGGCTAGAAACCCTTCTGAGTACCTTTATCTATTTTAAATGTATTATTTTTGTTACTAAGCTGAGCTTTGCTCAAAATTCTACTTGGAGTTGAGGTAAGTATCCATTTGATAAACAAAAATTTGCTATGCAAACATTTAGTTAAGATATATGTTAAAATTGAGATTCAAACATGAACTGTTTATGTGCTTGATTTGTTAATCAACGAGCTATGTTAATTGAGATTCTGATTAGGGAGCTATGCTCATTTTCGATTCTGATATGGTATGATTAAATAAAAGCCTTGGTTTTGAGTCAGTCATAGGTATAGCTGACATGCCATAGAGTCTATGGAGCTCATGTTTGTGATAGACTACGGTCCTTATGAGGCGGCAGTATGAGGGATGTGTTTTGGTCACTTGGCAACAATAGGAGGAATTGACCGGTAATTTGAGTACTTTATATTGGCGATAGTTGGTTGGGGATTCGTGTACCTAAGCTACTTGATTCCTAAGGCTATGTTTAAGAAACACAATGAAATTTACAAGTTAAATTAATGAATCATCTTGATAATTTGTGTGATAAGTAACATTGGTTATATGATATCTGCTAATTTCTCTGATTTTTGAAAATGATTTAATGTTCGAATATGAATTATGACTATTGGTTTTTTAATCAAGTAATTTAAACCTTGCATAACCTTGTTTAATCTTGAGATGAAAGGATGGGACCTCCTATTTATAGATTGTTCTCTTCTCATGCTTTTAGTCATTTTTGCACTAACTCGCTAAGTAAATACTTAATCCTATCCTTTCACTACATTTCAGGGTAAAACATGCTTGCGGTTACCCTTTTAAACTTGGAGGAAGTATGTTTTGTAATCTTTTCTTAAGAACTCCTAGTTGGTGGCACATAGTTTGTAAATATGCATAGTGCATCTTGAATATCATTTTGTCTTATGTGTATATAAGATCTAATAGTAGTTATCAACTTGTAAAAAGCCCTAAAATATTTTGTGGTTGCTTAACTTGTTTTGGCTGGTAGTTATGATGGTCTAATAGTTGTGATCATGAATGTAGTGGTGTTATACGAAGCTTAAGGTTAGAAAATTGCATGGTTTATGAATTAGCGTAAGCTATAATCTTAATACTCTAAACAATGCACAATTTTTGGTAATATATTATTGTATAATTAGACTTAAGTTTAGACTTTAAATAAGTTTACTTCTTTAATGTACATGTAGTTGGCCGAATCTTACATTTTAATCCTTAGCCGAATTCAGTACTTTCCTTGTCTTAAGCTTTATCTAGGAATAACAAATTAAGATATGTATTAGACTTAATTAATTAAATGACTTATAAAATAGATGGTTGTGATTAGAAAGCTAAAATTTTCTAGGATTCTCCCTAATTGTTTTAAAATGTAATTGAATTCCTATAAGTTATGAAATTGTTTTTAGTAATTACCTTTAATTTATTCTTTATAAAGGTTAAAGGTTCAAGTTTTGAACTTTTTATTTTAAATGTTCTTGCTCTTTTAGTTACATTAGTATTCGATCTAAAAGCTTACAGATATGTAAGCTAAGCCATGTTTACTTGATATCACTTCTTAGCCCGGTTTACTCCTAAACTGGGTAAGGGGTGTTACATAACATGCTTAAATGTTCAAACAAGCATGAATGAATAGAATGTTTAAATGGACATTAAACCTTATTTATTCATGCACACATGCTGAAATTAAATATAAAAACTTAAGAAAAACTCATGCAAACTCATGCACGAGTAGGAGGCTGTATTGCTCCAACAAAGTTGGCGTTCCCTTCTCTAATTTTCAGCCTTGACTAAACAAGTTTCCCATAGCTTCTTGGAACTTTTTCACCCTAGCATGAGTCATAGGTCCGCTAGGAAATTCCTAAGGGTCCTTGCTAGGTATGATCACATCAGTCCCTCTTGAAAGCGATTTGTCCCCAAATCGCCACCTACATCAAAAGGAGATAAATCAGCCACATTGAAAGTTTCACTTACATTATACTCATCTGGGAGGTCTAATTGATAGGCATTGTCATTGACACGCTTGATCACTTGGAAAGGGCCGTCCCCTCTAGGCATCAATTTTGATTTGCGTTGGGCTAGAAACCTTTCTTTTCTCATGTGCAACCAAACCCAATATCTGGGTTCAAAGGTGACTCACTTCCTTCCTTTGTTAGCTTGTTGCTCATATTGCATGGTTCTCCTTTTGATATTGTCCCGCACTTGTTGATGGAGCTTCTTGACAAATTCAGCCTTGTTTCTTCCATTTTTATTCACAATTTGATTAGCGGTTAAAGGTAATAAATCCAATGGGGTTAAAGGATTGAAACCAGACACAACTTTGAATAGTGACATTTTAGTTGTAGAATGTATGGACCGGTTGTAAGAGAACTCAACATGAGGCAAGCTATCTTCCCAAGTCCTCAAATTCTTTTTGGAAATTTTCCTCAACAACATGGACAATACCCGATTCACCACTTCAGTTTGACCATTCGTTTGCGGATGACAAGTAGTGGAAAACAAAAACTTGGTTCCAATCTTGCTCCATATTGTTCTCCAAAAATGGCTCAAGAACTTCACATCTCGGTTGGATACAATAGTCCTTGGAACACCATGCAATCTTATAATTTCCCTGAAAAACAAGTTAGGAATATGTGAATCATCATTAGTCTTGCTGCAAGGAATAAAATAAGCCATTTTAGAAAATATATCCACTAATACAAAGATTGAATCATTATTATTCTTTGTGCGAGGCATCCCAAGTACAAAATCCATGGATATATCCACCTACGTGTGATGCAACACTCATATATCCTTTCTACATCTCGTTTCATCTTTGGCCAATACAAATGTTCTTGCAACATGCTCAATGTCTTGGCTACTCTAAAATGTCCTATTAGTCATCCACCGTGTGCTTCCTTGATAAGCAACTCACGAATGGAACCTTATGGAATGCAAAGCTTCTCTTCCTTGAATAGGTATCCATCATCCCTACAGAACTTATCATGTGCACCTTTTTCACAAACTTTATATACTTCACCAAAATTATGATCAGACTCGTATAATTCCTTAATGAAAGCAAAACCCAACAATTTAGAGTCTAAGGTGTTATGAAGGGCATACCTGCGTGATAGTGCATCAGCAACAATGTTTTCCTTACCCTTTTTATACTTAATCACGTAGGGAAAGGCTTCAAGAAACTCAACCCGTTTGGCGTGCCTCTTATTTAGCTTATGTTGTCCCCTAATGTGCTTTAACGCCTCATGATCCGTATGGATGATGAATTCTTTTGTCCAAAGGTAATGTTGACATGTTTTTAAGGCCCGAATTAGTGCATACATATCTTTATCATAGGTCAGATAATTGAGTGTAGCTTCACTCAACTTCTAACTGAAGTAGGCAATGAGACGTCCTTCTTGAGATAAGACAGCTCCGATTCCCAAACCATATGCATCATATTCAACCTGAAAACTTTGTTAAAATCTATCAAAGTTAACAATGGTGCATTAATTAAAAAAAAACCTTAATCAATTTAAAGGATTTCTCTTGTTCTTCACCCCAAAAGAAGTTGGAATTCTTCTTAATTACTCATGTTAAAGGGGCGACTAAGGTGCTAAAATTGGGCACAAATCAACGATAGAAGCTAGCCAATCCATGGAAGATTCTCACTTGGCTAATTCTTGTGAGTCTCGGCCATTCCTCAATTGCCTTAACATTCTTTCTATCAGCTTCCAATCCATTTGTACTCACAACAAAACCTAGGAAAACAACCTTGTTAGTGCAAAATCTGCATTTTTTAAATTAGCATAAAGTTTTTCATTTCTCAAAACATCTAATAGTGACCTTAGATGTTGAACATGGTCAATCAAAATCTTGCTATAGATAAGAATATCATCAAAATACACTACACAAAACTTACCCAAGAAATGTCTAAGGATATGATTGATTAACCTCATGAAAGTGCTAGGTGCGTTAGTTAGGCCAAATGGCATAACCAACCACTCATATAACCTTGCTTAGTCTTGAATGCAGTTTTCCACTCATCCCCTTCTCACATGTGAATTTGGTGATAACCACTTTTAAGATCAATCTTAGAAAAGACATTAGAACTACTAAGCTCATCTAACATATTATCTAAACATGGAATAGGATAACGACATTTTACCGTTATTTTGTTCACCATACGATAGTCCACACACATGCGCCATGTATAACCTTTCTTACGCACTAGTAGAACCGGTATTGCTCAAGGACTAAGGCTCTCCCTCACATAACCCTTTTCTATCAAATTCAAAACTTGCTTTTGTAACTTCTTGGTCTCCTCAGGGTAAGCTGGTCAGTTAGGAATGATAACACCATGAACAAAGTCAATTTGGTGCTCTATTCCACAAATTGGAGGCAGCTCACTTGGAATCTCCTCCGAAAATAGGTCTTCATATTCTTGCAGCAATGAAATAATAAAAGATGGCAAATTTGGGTCAAGATCGTTAGTGCTTAATAAACTTTCCTTGTACATGAGTACAAGAACCATCTTTTCGACAACAAACACTTTCTGATTCTTTTTCTCTCAAAAATGCTCGATCTTTCTCTATCTTCCTTTTTCATTTTCTTTTGATTTTCTCTCAGATGTTGCCTCACTCTCTTTTGGTTTTCTCTCAGAATTTTTGTCACTTTCTTTGGCTTTTTCAAAACTTTCTCTCAAATGTGTTTGATCTTGATGAACTTGCTTTGGTGAAAGTAGAGCTAGGGTGATCTTCTTGACTTTATGGTAAGGGTATACCGATTGGTATAATCATCATGTATGACTCTCCTATCAAACTTCCATGGTCTCCCTAACAAGAGATGGCTTGCATGCATTGGCACGACATCACATATCACCTCGTCTTTATACTTGACAATGGAAAAAGGCACAATGACTTGCTTGGTCACTTTGAGTTCCCTACCATCATTAAGCCATTGTAGCTTGTAGGGGTATGGATGCGTTGTTGTTGCTAGACTGAGCTTATCTACCATCAAAGTACTAGCGATGTTAGTGCAACTACCACCATCTATAATGAAAAAACATACCTTTCTATTAATACGGAAGCGAGTATGGAAAATGTTCTCTCGTTGTTGATCTCCTTCAATTGTTGTATGCTTAGGCTCCTTTTAACAACAAAGGCCTCTCCATATACTGCATGTTCTAACTCCTCTTCCTCTTCAAATTATTTTTCATCCTCCTCCTCCTCTTTTGATCAGTTTTGATCTCTCCATAATCTCAGATGAGCATTGTGTTGCAGTTAGGGCATTGACTAGCAATGTGAGCTCGCCCTAAACACTTGAAGCATTGGACATCACAGGATTGAACTGGCATGGTTTTGGCAATGGTTTTGACATTCTTTGATGGTCTGCCTCAGTCATTAGGAGTAAAACATGGCTTCGGTTTGTAGGTACCTTGCCCTATTTAGAGGTAGCGCTTCCATAGGCATGGGTGGTGCCTTTCCTCTTGAGTTGCCTCTTCGCTTTCATGGCCATAGGAACCATGTCTTCAATCTTCACATAATGTTGCAACTCAACAATGGCCACAATGTTAGGATCAAGATTGGATAGAAACCTTGCCATGGTGGCTTCTCGATCCTCATCAATGTTGGCGTAGATCATGGCTACTCCTATCTCTTTATAGTAATCCCCAACACTACAGTTTGAAGCTTTTTGAATAGCTCCCTATGGTACTGAGTTGGAATGGACCTCCTATGCATAACAACCTTCATCTTATTCCAAGGATAAATAGGATGTTCACCATTGCGTATCCTGCTAGATGTCAACTGATCCCACCATATTAGTGCATAATCCGTAAATACAATGGCTTCAAGTTTTATCTTCTTAAGCTCTGAGTAGTTATGACTCAAAAATGTGCTCAACCTTCTTTTCCATGCAAGATAGGGTTTAGGATCCGTTCTTCCTTGAAAAGGAGGAATGGTAATCTTAAAGTTGTTGAGATTATCATCTAGTTGTGGCTGAGCTCTTTGGCCTTATTGTTCCATGCTATGTTGGGATACTTGATCTTGCATATCATCTACTTTTTTGGATTCTTCTCATTTTCCTGATTGGCTTGTGACATTTCTAGCAATTCTATTCGTTCCAACAATGGTTCCAATTGATCTTGAATCATTTTGGCTATTGCTTGAAGCAAAGCCTGGTTTTACAAATTAGGAGCTCCATCTCCACTATTTCTAAATCTTTGAGACATTATTAGTTAACAAAAAATAAAAAATAATGTAAACCTCACTAACACAAATTCTCACCTTTCCACTCCAAGGAAAATGTACTTACACTCGTGTTTCACTTGGGTTAGGCTTTTCCCTTAATACACACTCATGCCTTTTACCACTCTTGCTCACTTTTTAAGTTCTAAGAGAACTTACTCTAGGCTCAACAAGTAGTCTTTGTGGAATTCGAACAAAATAAGATGGTTAGAAAGGAAAACAAAAGATATGTGGCAAACATGATGGATGAATAAGATTAGGGGGAATACAATCTGAATTATGTATTAGCAAAAGAAACAACCAAACCTAATTTTTTTGCTGAATATAGAAGAATATCCCTCCCTATTTGATCTTCTCTTCTTTTAGAATTCTATTTTTTTATTTTTTTATTTTTTGAATATTTAGGGAGATAATTCGAGCAACGTACTAAATTTCCAACGCTCTGATACCAATTGATATGAACTCGGTTTTGATTTGGTCGAGTTTATATTTATGATTGCCCGATCGTGATTCTAGTAAGCGATTGAAATTGATAACTTGAAATTCTGAAATGAAACGTACAAAGATGATATAAAATAGATAGAGATGTGTATGTTGAAATGGAATGATGATAAGTTGGCTATTGGGTTTAGGATGAAGTATGTAAAATAAGGATGTATGGATAATGCATGTAATGTAACCCCCCTCGACTCGGCCTAGATGCCCGACCGAACCAAGCGAGCTACATTAGGTTTACCGAAGCAAACCGAAGAAAGATTACAAAAACCGGTCCATTTTTTCTTTTATCTTGTCTAGATGCATATTATTAATACTAGGTGATCATGCTTGTAGCAGATGAAGTTACAAAGGAAACGGACCTCAAAAAGGCAACCAATTGAATACAATACATTTTAGGGACTAAAACGTAAAACTGGTAAGCTGAAGGACCATTATTGAAATTAGGGTTACCAATCCTCAATTAGTCAGATCACATGCTTGCATGTCAATTCTCAACTCAATCCGACCGTACAAACTCAAGCAATTGCATTCACAATAATTAGGGACCAAAATGAATAAATCAAAAACCTTCCAGACATCTAAATAACTGAAATAATAGCTGTCCGTATTGGTACACGAGCTAGTGTATTGGTACGCCTTGACCACTTTATAAAACTCAGATTCTAGTAGCTCAAAATCGTATCGGTAAAGCTATGCGTATCGATACACCTTGTCATTTTGCTTTTACTCGTACCGAAACACTACCCCGCGTATCGAAATGCTATGCCTAGAATGGCCTACCCGTATTGAAACGGCTATCTTGCGTACCGAAACACCATGCCTGATATGGATTATCCGCATCGGTACGAGGATACGCGTTCCGATACACCTGGACCTAAAATGTCCATTTTTGCTGTTTTAATACACTTTGATGATTGCCATTACAGTTTAACATGCTTCAAACACTCAAGCAACATTACCAAGATCGAACCTAATCATAGTAACACAAAACCATCACCAACTCATGGCAAACATGCTTTAAAAGTAAACTATAGGCATGCTTCCTAAAACCACATTACTAAAAGTACTAAAACATATACCATATGCAAAATCCAGCAAACCAAGCTTACTTCAAATCCAAAATAGCATTATAAACCTGCTCAAACATAGAATTAAACACTCAAACCCTCCCAACAACATTGAAGCCACATTGCATTTATTACTACTTTAAAACTCAACATACTTTGCAGAACCAACTCTTGAAGTTCCCTCTTTGCTTGCTAGGCCTACTTGCACTCAGTCAATCTGCATTGACGATAAAAGAGAGCGTAAGCAATCATTGCTTAGTGAGGAGCGCTCAAAACACAAAGCATCATCCAATGCAAATTAAAACCATTTCAAAACCATCATGCCATTCTTTCAAACATGCACTTAATCTTTCCAAAACCAACATATTAAACCATATGCAACATGTATCATGGATTCCACAACATAACCCCATATGCAATTCCCTTTACTTAAGCCTTCCCATGCATGACATCCCCTATGAAAAGCTTAATGAGTAAAACATGTATAAACCACCTTATACAAACCAATCCATCAACATGATACATTTAAAACAATATACTGGCTTTCAAGTGATCCATTACCATATACAACAGTTCAAAAAATCAACTTTAACATCAGATACACAGATTTCCCAAGAGATTTTCCAATCTCTTACAGCTCAATAGCATGGAGTTGTATAACACATGCACCACCTCTATACTACCAAGGCTAATCCTCCAATTTGGAGTACACATACTCGATGCATCAACCTCTACTGTCAATAGTTGGAGTAAAAGCCATCTAAGTGCTACCTCAACAACATTGGGCTTCACATGATCGGAGTAAGTACCTCTCATACTACCTTTACAACCACAAACGACTTATTATAGTGCACTTTAAATCCTATGGCCAGCCAATTATATCCGATAACATTTCCATAACATTTTCAATCCATCACTTTCCAATATAATCCACTTTTATAAACACACCACACTGTTTTCATATGCATCGTTCAAATCATTTCATCATGCATTAAACCATGCATAAACCATGTTCTTAAACACATCACAATAGAAGATCCAAGGCATTATTCTCAATATCACAATAGAGGATCCAATGTCAAATCAAGCTCCTAGAAACTCCTCAACACCAATGTCACTTCCGAATTATTCTCCCCTGTTTCAAACACATCACAATAGAGGATCCAATGCATTATAATGCATCCAAGCTCACAACAAACAACAAATAACATTATCCAACTATAATCCTCCACAACACCACATCCTATCAACTGAAACATCATCGATTCATCAAAAACCTCAACCCAGCCAAAAACTACGAATTTCAACCTTCAAATAACCTCATATAACACCTAACAACAACTCAATACCTCCATCAAGCAATAATCAACCACAACACCTCAAAAATCTCTTAACTATCAACCTAACAAATTAGAGATTCTCTAGATTTCGGGATTCTATCATTAAAACTCACTTCATTAACATATTGAACACCAAAATCAAGTTGTAAATCAATCCTTAACTCAGCAAAAACAGATCAACTACGAATTTCCTCAATTCCTATCATAAATCACCAACTAAACCATAAATCCGAGTTTAATTAATTAAAACCCAATGAAAATCATATAAAATGGATCAAGAACTTAGGAATTTCAATCAAGAACCTTTCATTAGAGGAGAAGAACGAATCCTTACCTCCAATGGTGATTTCTCCCTTAATTGCTATATAAAACAAGAAAATTAAGATAGAAGTAATAAGTATTTGATGTAAAAGCTTTAGAAATCAATTAGAAATAAAAAACTCTCTGAAATCTTGATTTTTACCTAAAGAAATTGAAGTTGGAAATGTGTTTAGCTGGAGAGAATTTGAGAGAAAGAAGTTACAAAGTTTGTTACATGAATTTTGATTAAAAGCTTAAATTGAGATTAATTAATTATGTCCACTATATATAGCTCTTAAAAACCCATTTAAAATAATTAATTAAATGGAGAAATATGATAAAAACCTATAGGATAATTATCTCTTTAAAGATTCAAAGTTTTGATCCATTCACAAAACAGTCACTAAAAACAGTTTTGCAAACTTTTCATTTTGGTCACTAAATAGGAATGTCATATTTCCGAATTTCATTTTCCAAAATTGTTTTCACCAAAATCATTTATATATTTAATAATGATTTTATACTATTTTCCCATATTTTTATCTCTCATAAAAATATTTAACTCAATTTAAATCCCGAATCTGACTCGAATCTCTAATCCCGGTCCACCAGACCGACCAAACCACCCCAAAACTCCTAGGCCCAAAACCAGGGTGTTGCACATAAAGAATAGGAATGTAACTAAGGTGAGGTATAAACAAAGGAGGAACCAACACTAGTACGTGAAGACTCATTCCTTAAGAGTTTTCAACCGTGTATTGGGTGAAAGGGAAATGGATTGTGACCCACTAGTTATAAGGACTAGGAACCAACAATATAAAAGATGATTAGGATGAATGCCACAAGAACAATCTTGTAAGCCGATAAAGTTCACAAAGAACTATGAAAGAGAGCACTCTCAAGTTTATAAAAATTATCAAAGTTGTGTTTACAAAGGAAATGGATGGCTATTTATAGGGACATAGCATCCAAATTGAATAAGCAAAGAAAATGAATAAATTCACATAATTATAGGCTTAAAGGCTCATAAATCTTCGGTTATCTCTTCTCCAAGTAACAGCCGAAAAGCTTGTAGGATGAGCATGAATGTGGACATTCTTAGGATGAATCTAGACATACATGTCGTCCATATGAAAGAATCCCTTGAGATGCTGAGATTATTTGAGTGTCATTCATTCTCCTTTAAAGGATGATAATAAAGTAGTGAATTCAACAATTGAATGACCTCTTGAATTTCTGGAAAAAGCTTCTTATGATTATTCCCGTATTGAATTTTCAGCCTGCACTATCTTCAATAATCTGGTTATATCTTAAGCTCCCGATATCGGATCGAGGTGATTCAAAGTGCATTGGAAAGCTAAGAAATAGAGGAATAAGTTTTAAGAAGACTTCAAGACTCAAATCTACATGGATCCTATCCAAAAATGGCGAACAAGTTAATTAAGACTCCTTGAATTCCCTTTTTAAGTAGCTCTTAAGTTGTGTTTGAGTGACTCTTTAAGTGGTGTATTTAGGAGCTCTTGAATGACTTGTAACATTACTGAAAGTGACAGCCTTTAAGTGGTGTAAATCTCTCTTAAATGTCTAGAAACCGATCATGCATCATGGTGACTTCAAGTGTCTTTAATTGGTGGTAAATGCCTTGTCATTCTTATAGAAAATGATCATCCATCTTATCCATGCATAGTCCTAAACCGAAAACACATTAAACAACGATTAGATAGAAAATTATTTATTAAAAACAAAAGTAAATGCTGAACTGGTTTAAATGAGCTAGTTAAATTAATAGAACTAGTTACATTGAATGAACTAGTTTAATTAAGTAACTAACACACTAATTGAACTTACAATCATAAGTAAACTTACATGCTTTAAATGAACTAACATGCATTAATTAAACTAACTAACATATAATATCGCAAACATAGGCTTAGAAGTATGTTACTTTTTTATCATTAGTTGTTGTGATGTGCAACTGTCAATTATTAGATCAATCAAGGGAAGAGTGACCAAATTTAAAGTAAGGAAAAATGTGTGACTAAATCCATAAAGGTTAAACGGAGAAGTCGGAATTGTGAGAGCTTGCATGCTAATAAAGTTTTAGTTAGTAGTTCTTACACATGTCACCTAATTAACTAAACATGTGGGATTTTTGGGGAAAAGAGCTTCGGCTATCATCTTCTTCCTCATTGTTGGCCGAACCTCACTCTTGAGAGAGAGAATTAGAAAGCTTTGATTTATTTTCAAGTTGGATTGTTTTGGGAGCTTTGATTTGGATTGTTGGACTAAAAAGGTAAGCAAACTTCCTTTACATCTTTAGAAATGGAAGTGAACTCAATATATTCTAGCTTAATTTCATGAATAAGGTGTTAGTAGATTTTGGAAGATGAATCTTAGGTTATATGCTCAAGTTATGTGAATAGTATGTTAGAAATTGCTATTTATTTTCTATAGATCTTGTGTGATTAATTTCCTAGAAGAATATTTCTATATTGTATTTTCCCTTCAATAATTCGAATGGTGTAATTTATAATTACCATCAATTCGGTGAAATTGTAAATAATTTTTGGAGTTGTTAGATTGCTGATTTCAAATTCTATAAATTACGGGGATAGTTAAATGTTTGATTAAATCTTGATATAGCTAGATAAATCCATTGAATCTCTATATGGTCACTCTTACTGGACAATAATGAAATTCAGAATGTTGTGATCAAGATAGCTCATCTAGGTGCCATTTTATTCGAATGAAAAACCAATAATTTGGGTGTCATGGTTGAATTCTGTTTTTGGACTATTTGGATAGCCTTGAAAGATTAATTACATGTGTTGAATGTATTATCTTGGTTGTTATTGGTCTTATTGCTTTCTAGTAATTAATTAAGGACTTTTCTGATTTAGAATGAAATGTTAAGGGACTGTCCTGTTCGCATTTGAGACTATTTTGTGTTAAATTAGGGGCTGTTTTAGATTGAAAATTAGAGGTATATCAAAAGCTAATTATAAGGTATATGTTTGACATAATTAAGATTAGAATGGAAGTTATTTTGATGAATGATTGTGTTATTGTTGTGTTAGATCAAGTGTTAGTAGATGAGGCAAGATCCAAAGCTGGTAGAGCTGTGGAGAAGCAGCCATGAATAATAATTCGGGATCAAACATAAACCTGGAAATACTGTGAGTGTAGTTTAAAGTCCTGAGATGGGCTAGAAACCCTTCTGAGTACCTTTATCTATTTTAAATGTATTGTTTTTGTTACTAAGCTGAGCTTTGCTCAAAATTCTGCTTGGAGTTGAGGTAAGTATCCATTTGATAAACAAAAATTTGCTATGCAAACATTTATTTAAGATATATGTTAAAATTGAGATTCAAACATGAACTATTTATGTGCTTGATTTGTTAATCAACGAGCTATGTTAATTGAGATTCTGATTATGGAGCTATGCTCATTTTCGATTCTGATATGGTATGATTAAATAAAAGCCTTGGCTTTGAGTCAGTCATAGGTATAGTTGGCATGCCATAGAGTCTATAGAGCTCATGTTTGGGGTGGACTACGATCCTTATTAGGCAATAGTAGGAGGAAGTGATCGGTACTTTGAGTACTTTATATTGGCGATAGTTGGTTGGGGATTTGTGTACCTAGGCTACTTGATTTCTAAGGCTATGTTTAAGAAACACAATGAAATTTACAAGTTAAATTAATGAATCATCTTGATAATTTGTGTGATAAGTAACATTGGTTATATGATATCTTTTAATTTCTCTGATTTTTGAAAATGATTTAATGTTCGAATATGAATAATGTGTATTGGTTGTTTAATCAAGTAATTGAAACCTTGTATAACCTTGTTTAGTCTTGAGATGGAAGGATGGGACCACACATTTATAGATTGTTCTCTTCTCATGTTTTTAGTCATTTTTACACTACCTCACTAAGTAAATACTTAATCTTATCCTTTCACTACATTCTAGGGTAAAAGTTGCTTGCGGTTACCTTTTTAAACTTGGAGCAGATCAGAAGTATGAGGAAGTATGTTTTGTAATCTTTTCTTACGAGCTCCTAGTTGGTGGCACATAGTTTGTAAATATGCATAGTGCATCTTGAATATCATTTTGTCTTATGTGTATGTAAGATTTAATAGTAGTTATCAACTTGTAAAAAGGCTCTATAATATTTTGTGGTTGCTTAACTTGTTTTGGCTGGTAGTTCAAAGTGCGTTGGAAAGCTAAGAAATTGAGGAATAAGTTTGAAGAAGACTTCAAGACTCAGATCTACCTGGAACCTATTCAAAAATAGCGAACAAGTTGACTGAGACTCCTTGAATTCCCTCCTTAAGTGTTGTTTTAATTCATGTTTTTACTTTCCCTTAAGTGGTGATAATGAAGGCTTTGATTGCATGTATTCCTTGATAAAAACTGATCAGCTTTATGGAGGATTAAGTAGCTCTTAAGTGGTGTTTAAGTGACTCTTTAAGTGGTGTATTTAGGAGCTCTTGAATAACTTGTAATATTGCTGAAACCGACAACCTTTAAGTGGTGTAAATCTCCATTGAATGTCTTGAAACCGATCAGCCATCATGGTGACTTCAAGTGTCTTCAATTGGTGGTAAATGCCTTGTCATTCTTGTAGAAAATGATCAGCCATCTTATCCATGCATAGTCCTAAACCAAAAACACATTAAACAACCATTAGATAAAACTTGTTTATTAAAAATGAAAGTGAATGTTGATCTGGTTTAAATAAGCTAGTTAAATTAATAGAACTAGTTACATTGAATAAACTAGTTTAATTAACTAACATACTAAATGAACTTACAATCTTAAGTAAACTTACATGCTTAAATGTTCAAACGAGTATAAATGAACATAATGTTTAAACGAACATTAAGCCTTGTTTATTCATGCACACATGCTGGAATTAAATATAAAAAACTTAAGAAAAACTCATGCACGAGTAGGAGGCTGCATTGCTCTAACAAATTTGGTGTTCCCTTCTCTAATTTCCAGTATTGGCTAGACAAGTTTCCCATGGCTTCTTGGAACTTCTTTTCCCTAGCACGAGTCAAAGGACCACTAGGAAATTCCTCTAGGTCCTTGCTAGGTATGATCACATCAGTAGCTTATGGTATGCAACCACAATTATTACTCTTAGAATCTTCCACTAAGAACTAGCCATCATCTCGGCCCTCACGATCGCGATTGTAACCATCTCAACGTCGCAACCAGTGACGCACGTGAGTACAAGGCACACCATCCAGGTTCCAACCTTGAAGAGTACAACTTAGACACAAGGGCTTGTATTCGCTAGGCACCTATCCAACTCCTAACCACCCCAGGATTTTCCTAGAACCGGCTAAACCTAGGCTCTGATACCACTAAATGTAATACCCTCTACTCAGATGTCACATTTGGGCCTCAAGCCCGAAACTCAACCATAAAATTTTTTCCTAGTTTAGCTCAATCCATGAACAATTTCCAAAACCCATTTGATTTCGATCCAAAACAATGGCATAATTAATACTTGAAACGTATACAATAGAGCTCATTTTAAATATTACATTATAAAAGCATTTGACTCGATTATTTTAAAATCCAAATATAAGTTACAACATACAATAGATTCCTACGAATATACAACCTCAAAGTCCTAAATACTGTACTCTGGAGAGAATAGACGCTGAGATCCTATACTGATGGTGCTCCTCCAAGCAACGTGTCAAACCTACTAACCTACAAATGAAAACAATGATTTCGAACGCTGAGCTAACAAAGCTCAGTGGATACACCACCACTCAACTATGCTTCATGCAAATCATAAATAAAGCGATGCAACATGAAATAATATCATGGCAAGATAATGATAGTGCTACCACTAGTCGCCTAAACACATGATCTCATCATAGCAATCATCAAACATGACCCATAAGGCCCAATCATATTTAGGATCTGACCAGATCATCCGAACACAAGCACACAAAGTCCTACCATAAACCAGGAGTGACGCCCGCGTCCATACAACATCAGGTTCGTACACTCTTGGGCAAGGCCCCCATCCACACAACATCACATAGGTAATACCAACAATATTGAGTGAGGCCTGTGTCCATACAACATCGGGATCCTACACTCGAGTAAGGCCTGCATCCACATAGCATCAGGATCCTATACTTTTGGGGATGAGGCCTGCGTCCACATAACATCGGGATCCTCCATCCATGCTTATAATCTCCCATCAAGCATCTTCGAATGAGGCTCGTGTCCATATAGCATTGGGATCCTCTATTCGGGAGTCTTCAAGGTGTTGCAACATATATTATTGAGTATTTAGATCCCACCACACAAAGACTCGACTAAGTAGGTGTCCCATCAACACACAACAAGGACCCTACTTCCACGCAGCACACAACATTGACACAAATGCCATATCGCACACATCTCTAACATATTTACCATCACTTTATGGTTTCTATCAATTATTACGCCACCCTATTGAAGTTATCTATTTATTAATCTTATGAAGGCGCACATTAGCCGCTTTCATTAGTTTATCTTATTATTCAAGGCGAACCAACTATATAGGCGCCCATTCAGCACACAGCAAGGGCCCTAATTACCATGCAGCATCATTCGATCCACCAAGGATCTCTATCGGTTACTATGACAAGTAATTCAACCAATAATTACCAAGTTATTAGCCATTTATTCCACTTACGAGGTTTAAACACTAGTTTCTCAGTTTTGGAATTTATTTTATACCATAGGAGACCTCTCAGCCCATTTAACTCAAATTATAGAACCCCCGAGCTTAAAGTCTAATTCCTTGGGCAGATTACTCAATGAGTATCGATACCCACTTTAGGTTCAAAAGATTTGATCGCAGCCTCGTATCAATGCGCCTTTCTTGCGTACCAAAACCCCATACTGGTACGCATAACTTACGAACCAAAACCGCACTCATTCTGAAACCCTATAACCCCCTTAGCCTGGCCTAGCCGAAATTGAACTAAAAGGGTTACATTAGGTTTGTCGAAGCAAACCCGAACCAATAACCTAAACCGAGCCTATTTTTGTTTTTGTTTTTATCTTTTCTAAATGAATTTTATTATTATCCTCAGTGAACATGCTTCAGCAGAAACATCACATTAAATTTAGATTGCGAAATAGGTTTCATTTGCTCAACAATTCACATTAGGGACCAAAATGTAATTTTTGTAAAATACAAGGTTTTTAACACAATAAAGATTACCCAACCTTAATTAATCAATGTTCATGCTAGCGTATTAAATTCCAATTCAAAACGGTCATTAAAACTCAATCAATTGTATTCATAACAATCAGGGATTAAATTGCAAGATTCCTAAACTTTAGCAAACATGATTACACAAAAATCAACATAGCGTACTGATACAGGCAATCCCGTACCGATACAGCTTAACTAACAAAACAGCTATTCGTATCGATACACGTATAACCATATCGATACGGTGTGTTGACCCACCCATATCGATACGGCCTTGACCTCGTACCAATCCCCCCTTTGATATATCATAACTCAAAATTCTGGTGGCTAAAGCACGTACCAATACGGTACCCTGCGTATCGATATGGCTTGTTGAAATTGAAGGGATTGTTTCAGTACGTGTACCCGTGTACCGACACCAATACATAATTTTCATCAAGGCATACCGATACGGTGGCTAGGCTTATCGATACCCTATGCTTTAATTCGATGAAATGAGCCTTATCAGAACCCCGCGTATCAATCTTTGGGTACCCATACCAGTACGCAGAGTCCTGTAATGACCTCTAGGTCTAACATATGACACTTTGGCTCACTATAAACAACCTTAACATATCTCTATACAACATATAACACCATAAACATGCTTGATCATCAACATACCAGCATTTTAAGCAAGCCTAGCACAACCAATCACACGATCTAAATGCATGCTCCCTAGTCAACATCCAAAACACAAATTAAACCTTATCTCAAGCACTTTAAACAACTTACAAGTTCAAACCAACAATTACAACTTGCACCAACAGAGAGTTCACCAAACACCCTCCCAAAATAACATTTAATACATTGCCCTTATTACTGCTATAAAATGTTTCAAACCATACTTTGAAAACAAGTTCTTGGAATCACTTCCTTCCTCGCTGCCTCTAACCTTTAGTTCTTTACATTGATGAAAAAAGAGAGCGTAAGCACACATGGATCAGTGGGGAATGCTCAAAAACCAACAACCACCAATGCATTATAAATCGTTTAACAACTCTTTTGAAAACCATTTTCCAAAATACTTCCCAATCATTATTTCCACATCACGCGTTATCAAAATCATGCACCTAACATATCCAAAACAACATATTAAACCATATACAATATGTATCATGGATTAACAGCAAAATCCCATTTGCTACCCTCAATTTAAGGTTTCCCATGCATACTACCAATGCAAGGCTTAAAGAGTAAAACATGTTTAAACCATATAAAACAACATATAATCCATCTCATGATACATCATCAATTATATTGGCTTACAAGTGATCATTACCCACATTCCACTTTTCAAAACATAACATCGGATACACAGATTCAACAAGTGTTATCTAAACACTTAACATACAATCTACCGACATCTCAAGGTTCACCAATGGGAGTTTTTAGTACACATAACCCCTCCACTGTTGTGATACTTGTGGGGGAGTTTTCGGTACACATAAACCCCTTAACACCACTCATTGGCTAGATGTATAACCCACTAATGGAAGTATTCAGTACAATTTAAACCCCTTGTCTATTAGGGTTCTTGGATGAAGTTTTTAGTACTACGGATCAAAACCCCTCAACATCCAAGGTGAATTTTTATAGTGCACTATCAATCCTATGGCCGGCCAACTATATCCGATAACATTTACAAAACCTTTTCATACCAACACTTGCCAATATAATTCGTTTCTATCAACAACTCACCGTTTTTATATGCATCATTAAAATTATTTTACCAATGCAATAAACCTTGCATTAACCAATGTTTATAAACATTAACAAAACGTGCATTACTTCCAAATTCATCAACATCATTATGTAATCAATATCCAGCATTATACCATGCTCTAAGCATGCATATACAGTGAGTAATTAAACCATTTAAAACAAATGTATAAAACTAATTGCCAAACCGAGTTCGAGAGAGAATTCATCCTTTACTTATTCCAAGCTTAGGCTAGCATTTCAAGTTTGATCTAAACTCCCAAACATAACTTTCAAACCTTTGCAAAGCTGTAAAACACGTTCTCATTCATTGACACGCAAAGCCTCGCTTGCCGATACGGTAACCACGCTTCCAAAGCTTCCAAAATGATTGTTCAAGCTTGAGGACCAACTTCCCCTATTTTATCCATACAAAAATAGAGGATTCAATGCATCAAAATTCATTCAACAACACAACAACATAAATCCTCAACATCCACTACTTAATTTCACTCAACAATCAAAATCAACGTCAAACATCTTCCAAACTCAACCCAGCCACAATCTAACATTTTAACCCATCAATTAACATCTAAAATCATAGCAACAACATCCTTATAGCTCCAGCATCCATAAAACCTCCACAACACCTCAAGAACTCACAACTAGCAACCTAGAAAATTAGAGATTCACATAGTTTTGGGATTCCAATGTTAAAGCCCACTTATTAACATTATTTAGCGTCAAAATCATGATTAGAATCAATCACTAACTCAGCAAAAAAAGAGTCTATTCGAAAATCAATCAATTTAACTTTGATTTAACAAATCTTCCATAATTAAACCATCAAATCAATTTAGAAAACATATGTAAAGGATCAATAACTTGGGAATTTCAATAAAGAATCTTGTATTAGAGGAGAAGAATGAACCTCACCTCGAATGGTTGTTTCCCCCCTTAATTGGATGGATTTACACAACAAAACAATGAGAAACCATTTAAATTTTGTTAGGAAATCATCATAATTCTTAGAAATAAAAAGATCAATTAAAATAAGATTTTACCTGAAAATTTTGAAAAGAAAAGATGTGTTTTTCTAGAGAGAATTGGGGAGAAAATCTTTTTTAAAAAGTTAGTTACGTCATGTTTTAAGCCTTTTTAATTATCCAATTAATTCTCCAAGCCTTTTATATTATTTTAAAATCATTTAAAATAACCAATTAAGGGAAAAAGTCTGATAATAGACTTTGGATAAATAGCTCCTTAAAGATGCAAAGTTTTGACTCTTTTACAAAACAATCACTAAAAATAGTTTTGAAACTTTACATTTTGGTCACTGTCCAAAATGTCCAATTTCGAGACCCCTTTTTGTAAAATTAATTTTACCAAAATCATTTCCATATTAAATGATGATTTTAGATTGTTTTCCCATAATTTTATCTCATCCAAAAATATTTATTTCGAATTAAATCCCGAAACTAACTCGAATCCTCTAATTCGATCCAACGGACCATCTAAACAACTTAGGAAACTCCTAGGCCCAAAATCGGGGCATTACAAACCCCCATTGGCGTACTGATACACTATTTTTCTACTGGAGTTGGCAATGGAACAGTGGTATCGGTATGCCCTTGACTCGTACCGATACCGCTTTTGTAAAACGCCTGGAAGAAACAACTTCCAAGAGAGCGTACCAATATTTGCCTAGCTCGTACCAATACACGTGCCTAAAACTTTATTTTTGGAGTTCAGATTTCTCTGGTTCAGCCCCTCAACCTAAACCATTGAGTCCCAAATTACTTCTACATATTATGGGGAGTTAATTAGGTGTGTTACTACTAGTTTTAGGCCTCAACAACCTCAAATTCATAAGTTGCGATTAGAGATCAACCAAGGTTCATCCAAACCATAAACACCACAAACATGCAACAAAGCCTAATTTTATGATTTCCAGGATACAAAGGGATTTAGTAGTGTACTAACCTTGTCTTAGAACTAATAAAGAAGCCTCCAAACCCTCAAGCTCAAACCTTGCTCTTCCCTTGGCTCTTGGAAGTGTCTCCAACCTCTTTCACCTGAAAGATAGCTCTTACATTGCTGAACAACACTCTCTCTAATGCCAAAACGAGATTCACAAGGGAAAGGATGAAATTGCACTCTTAACCTTGCCATCATCCAACAAAACAAGCCCAACAACAAGCTTACAAGGCCCATGAGACCCAACATTAAGGCCTGAACACAAACCCTCACTATCAGATTAACCCAACTTCTGGGTTTCTGAAACCTGGGTCGTTACAGACCTACCAGGACCTATGGTAGTTACGCCCCTGATCACAAGCTATGACACCGATAACAGCACCTCGAATGGGTTCATAGGTTTAATTGGCATTCACCTTGACACTACCAAATAGGTGGGGAATGCTAGATAGCCTCAACACTCACAGATATAGCTGGGGCATTATTACATGACCCAGAACCATGAACTAACTGCCAAGAAGTCATGCCGAAAAACTTTTGCAATCGCCACTATAAACCACATTGGCTGAAGTTTGTCTTCATAGACTAAGAGGTTCTTTCAATTCCAAAGGTTATAGAGAAAAAGCGCGCTCAAGTCAAGTATGTTGATGACATATTCTAACTATTTCATTGTAGATGGTACTAGGCTAAGAATGAGGGAGGCAGGTATTGTAACACCCTCTACCTGGTCTGGTAGAAAAACCCGTCAAAGATGTTACCGGAATTGAAATAGAGAATCAGAGAATCAAAATCATAAACAAATTAATCACATATCATATAAGTATTACATTAACAAGGGATGGAGTGTTACAAATTAACATATTAATCATTTAGGACCAAGTTGTAAAATATTAAAAATTATGGTATTAAAGTGTAAATTTATGAAAGTTTAAGGACTTGTATAAAATTTTCTAATTAAACTGATTACTCATCTATATAAGCCCTTTTATAGACTATTTAAGAAATTAAAATCATATTACTTCTGGTTTAGCAAAAGAGACTAGAATGCAAAATATCAGAATTCTTGCTAAGGTAAGACATATGGTACAAGTACTCAAAGGTTGAGTATCAATACGGTCTTTAAGGTACCGATACTGATGGGCCATATCGGTACGAAGATGGATTACTATAATTTCATAAAACTAACGGTATTAGTACGCATCTTTACCATACCGGTGTTGGTTACTGCTACCTATACTGAAGGGACCGTACCGATACACTCTACACCAATTGGTCACCTATTGCAAAATGTAAACAAATGACTGAGGAGAACTTAAAGCCAATTTCAAATGGGTTCATAAACATATATATCAAACTTATAACTTAGGATATAAGCTTTCCAAACACAAACTAACACGACACCATTTTTAACAAGATTGTCATACTACTACTTCACATGAGTTAAACATCTAAAAACATGAATTCACTAATTCAAACATGACTTATCAAACACATACATTATTTCTTAAAATTTCACAAGCACTAACATGTCAACCTACATATAACTTAAACCAAGCATAACCAAGTCATAACAAACATGATGAATACTTAGTTTACTTATTACATAATCTTTATAACAAAACATCATATCAAAACATGCCTAAATCATATGCCACCTTCTAGGAGTTTAGCAAAGTAGGTATATCACACAAAAGGTCAAGAGGTGACTTGCAAATTTTACGGCACGATTAACAGCTATGGAGACTTTGTACCTAAAATGAATGAAATGCAACAATGTAAGCTTACATAGCTTAGTGAGGTAGTTGCCAATAACAAATATGCTATGAATGATCATGGACAAATATACGTTCACTTAATTCCTTAGATGTGGTCTCACCAAATATCTAAGTTTAAAACTAAACAAAAATAATATCAATTGAAACCTAAAGATGTGGGCTCACCAAATATGGGATTGGATTGACAAATTGATGGCTATTTTGGAAGGAATTTAAATTTAAAGGCGTTGTGTTATTTCAAGCATTCAACCATGGTGAGAATAAAGCTTGAAGAAGATACACTTAATTCTTTCTCTTTCATTCCACTAGCCGGATGGTCCAGCCAAAGTTTTAGCCAATTGAGTCATTTTTTAAACTAAAATACTAGGATTTTATGTCGTCTTGACACTTAGTAGGATGATCAAGCTTGTAAAAGAATTTGGATAAATCATGAATTTAGTCTTTTTTTCATTCCACCTCTTCAACCTTAAGTATTCAACTTGATTTGTAATCTAACTCCATGTTTCAGATTCTTTATAATCTAGTCCTAAAATTCTTACGACCTCAATTGAGCTTACTAAACTAAAATTAATTAAATAAATAATTTAGAAGTTAAATTTAATTATCAAAAACATGAATTCTGATCATCAAAAATTCAAATATCTACTGAACCGATTTTTGGGTGTTACAAGTATGTTGGCCTCGTGAATGGCTTATCAAGCACAAAGGTAGTCCTATATGACATGTAAGATCGTCTCTTCAACTAGGTGGCACAAGGGACATGTGCATGGAGCTAAACCAACAACTCTAAGCCTGCTCCAAATAGGTAGAGCTCCATGTGTAATGCTTCAACCAAGAAATCAGATCTTTTGAAGCACATGAAGCTTTAAGATGATCTTCCAAACCTTTGATGGTCTGTCAAGAAGAGAATGAGGGCAAGTATAAGTAACCATACCTAATAGCTCATGGTGACCCTAGAGGATGTCATCGCCTTGATTGGATGAGATGGGTACTCGAAGGATTGAGGCATCATCATCAGGATGATATACTGCACAAACTCTTTTGATATTTCATTAAGCCTATCCATGGTGCATAAATTTAGAACATTGAATCAGTAAGGTTGGGTTATCCAGATAGAGAACTTGTAACTCAATGAATTTTAATCCACCCTATCGATCTACATGAATATATACATTATTTTTTATTCCCAACTTCTAAAAGAAATCCCCAAGTAACTCATACATGACATGGTGTAGGCATTTATATGTATACGAGGCTTTCACCTTCAGTGGAGAAGTCAGGATATTCCAGTAAGGAAGTACTTGGCCTTATAAACATGAAAGAGAAGGCTATTAGGTTTTTTCATTAGTCTCAAAATTTACTTACCTGGGAGTGCAATATTGAATTTGTATAGATTGTGAAGCCCAAGTCCCCACCAATACTTTTAGGTGTACGCATTCAGTCCCAAGCAACTAGGCTCCATCCCTTTTTATTTGTTTTCCCTGTCCTCCAATAGATGTGCATGGTCTAGGGGATCATATAGCAGGACATGATGTACTGAGGCAAGGCTTGAGCCATTAATTTATGGAAGAATTCCCTAACACCATTAGAGATGATGTGTTTTGTCTAGCCAGTTACTCTATTGTTGACTTTGTCTCTGACATAGCCGAATGCATTGGTTTTATTTTTGCCAAAAAGAAGTAGGTATACCAAGGTAGAGGCCAGGATCATCAACCTCTCGAACACCTAGGATGGTGAAAAGTTGTTGCCTGCGTTGATCGAATATGTTGAGATTGAAATATAGTGTAGATTTATCAAAATTCATACATTGCCATGATGAAACAACATATATATTGAGAACCCCTTTAACTCTTATGGCTTCAGCCATAGAGTTCCTTAAGAACATAATGTTATCATCTGTAAATAGTAAATGCTTAACTCGTAGCCTCTGTTGACTTGATCAGGTGCCTATGATACAACATTCATTTTGTTCAACTTGTAGGGTGGCGAAGACACTATGAATGCATATGAGAAATAGAAAGGGGGATAAGGGGTCACCTTGCCTCAACCCTTGATATGGAAAAAATTTAGGGGAAAAAATGCCTTTAACACGAGTAGAGAAGGAGACAATGAAGACACATGACATGATCAAGTCAACCCAAGCATTGTTGAAGCCAAGTTTGAGCATGAAATTACACAAGAAGGACCACTCGACCCTATCAAAGCCATTTCTATGTCGAGCTTTAAGGTTGCACCCTTTTTGGGACCATTCTTGGAGGAGTTGAGGTAGAGATCATCATCCCTTTGATGAATGTTTCTTGATTATCACTTGTGCAATAGGGGAAGACTGACTTTATCATGTTTACCAACACATTTGATACAATCTTGTATAAAACTGTGCAAAGGCCTATAGGCCATAGTTGCTTCATTTTTTAGGTTCAGCTAACTTAAGGATGAGTGCAATCATTTTCTTGTTTATAAGAACATATCAACTTTGCCAGTAAGAAGGTCCATGCACATGTTGATGACATCCTACCCAAAATTATCCCAATGTTTTCTAAAGAAGCTACCGGGGAGCATGTCGGTTCATGGGGACTTTTTTGGGTTTATATCTTGAAAGACAACAACAATTTTATCAACAAAAAAGGGTTTAGAAAGGTTACCATTCATCTCATTAGTAACAGATGAAGATATATTATCAAGAAGAAAGTGACTAGTAGTAGGGTTAGAGAATGAAAACAAAGATCAGAATAATCCACCACCACATGTGTGACATCCTCATTCTTTTCTCGCTAGTAATTGTCTCGATCATAGAGACCCATAATATGATTCTTCTTCTTGTGACCAGTAGCCCGCATGGAAATACGAGTGTTATGGTGTCCTTAAGATAGCCAAGAGACCCTTGATCGTTGAGCCTAATAAGTTTCTTCTTTATCAAGAAAGGTTTTCAATTCTTGCTTGACAGCCAAGAAAGGTATTAACTCTCTGGTCGAGAGATGACAACTGAGGCGATAGTCAATAAAAGCCTTCAATTCTTTAATTCAATGTTGAGCAGAGTCTCTATGGTTATCCTTCTATTTCTTCAAGGCCCGTTCAACTGTAAATATATTATCCATGTCATTTCCAAGAGTGAAGGACCAAGCAATTTTTAATTTGTCAATGCAAGAATCTTCGGAAGCCCCATAGTTGTCATAATGAAATAATCACCCATGAATATTATCTTTCTCAATTGTGTTGGGAGGCTCGAACGATCAACCGATATAGCCAAGAGGAGGTGAATTGGTTTTTGAGTGATAGTGGTGGAAGCAATTGGAATTTAAAAATTGACACAAGGATTTAAAGTGGTTCAAGCTTCTAATCAAGATCTACATCCACTACCTTAGCTTCCCACTAAGGATTTTCCCAAATTCACTATGAATTTCTTCCCCTTTTTAGGCTCAAGTGGAAACCTTTAAAACCACAAAGCTTATACCCTAAAGCTTTGAGAAAGCACTCTTTTACAAGAGAAAACAAGATAGCAAACTAGGAAAACCTCACAAGGTTGTGTGTTCATAAATTAAGCCCTCACCTAAATCTTAACACTTGAGCATACATAACAATTAAGCTCACAAGTGTGTTCTACAAAGAAATTGACAATTAAAGCACTAAAACACTTTCTCTATACATTAAATGTTGGCAAGTTATTTCTTGTTCTTTCATAGCTGCATGAAGCTTGCTTATAAGCCATATAATGAGTTTGTGGTCGTTACTAGCCGTTAGGGTTGATTTGGAGCCATTGGGGACTTTATTTCCTGTAGTAAATGCAGTTCTAGGTTCGTCGGTATCGGTACTCGGGGACCAGTATTGATACCTATTCTTAGAAAAATAGCAGTTGGAGCATTTAAAACACAAAGGATATCGGTATGCTACAAAAGCGTATCAGTACGACACAAACGGTATCGGTACAGCTTATGCCGTATCGGTACTCAATTTGGCTATTGAAATTTGGAGTTTTGGCAAATCAAAAAGGTGTATCGATACGGTTAAAACTGGTATAATACGGGTAATTGGGTATCGATACCGATAAAAGGGTATCGATAATCAAAGTCAGTTTTTGACATGTTGGTTATTTTGAAAGCATTTAAATATGTCAAAAACCCTTTGAAAACATTTCAAACACATTTTTCAAGTTTATGGACTTTTCAAATATTTTTGCAAATTAGTTTAATTCCAAAAACATTTTTCATTTTAGTTATATCAAAATCAAATATAGCTTTTACAATCTCCTCATTTTTTATATAACGAAACCACTTGAAAAATTGTTTTTCTAAAAACCCCCCTTAAGAAAATATTTTTAGAAAAAGATAATATTTTTAGAAAATATTAAAGCTCCCCCTTTTTCTTTTTGAAATTGATTTTTTCAAACTTATCTCTGTCCCTTTTTGTTATATCAAAAATAATTTCAAAACTAAGTTTGAAATCACATTTAAGTTTAAAAAAACCAAATGTTGAAATTAAGTACCAATTGATATAAAATACCAATTGTTGGTGAAAACATAATAAAGAAAAGACCAATTATTTAAATTAAAAAAATGGCTCCCCCTTACTCAAGCAATAAGTAAATTGTTAGTCCAACAATTTAAAAGAAAATTAAATTGAATTTTAAATAAATAAAATAAATAAGCCAAGAAATTCAATTAAACATGCCATATAAGAAATAATCATATAAGCATACAAGGCATGTCAAAAAGGAGATAAAATGTCCCTTTTTGGCTGTGCGTACTGGTACGGAGTCATCCAGATCGGTACTGGTTGAAGGTAATATTGGTACGAAATAGGCGGTACCGATACTGAAGGCACGAATCTGGTAAAAAATACAGCAATAACAACTTAAAAGGCCTTACAACTTAGTTTTAAGTTCATACAAAGGCTCTTTTATGTCCTAGATATATATTTTGCATATTTTACTATACATGCTTCTCAAAACATAACATTTTAACATACAAAGCATGGTTTCACCAAGATTCAACCAAATATTATAAGTTAATGGCCATAAGCATAGAGGCTAAAAACATGTAACTCATGCAAATTGAGACTCCCCCTAACTATATGCAATTATTCACAACATGGAGCCATACAAAACGTGCTTAGATCATCATCAAAATTAAACAATATAGGCATGATCAAGCAATAGCATGAAAATAAATTTTACCACTTGAACCAAGGTAGTATGTTAAGCCTTCCTTTTCCAAGTGTCCTTCCTCCTTTGTGTGTCAAGAGCTTCCAAGAATTTGTATTTGATCATCAATGGCTCCAACACACCTACAAGAGACAATCAAGTAATTTTTGGTATCCAAATTGCTTTGGATTCAATAGAGTTAGTCCCAAATATTTTAGTCCCCTTAGGAATCCATTTTCAATTTCATCATTTTTGTTTGAAACAATGAGTCCTTTTGGGACTCAAATACTTTTAACACATTTACCGTTTAAAAATCTAGGGGAATTAGATTTTCTTACATAAAAATTTGATTTTACAAAATTGGTTTTGGAGCAATCTCCCTTTTTCTTTTCAAAGCTTTTGTAAATCAAATCTTTTTCTTCTTGAACTTTTGAAAGCAAGTTTTGTAATTCAAAAATCTTTTTCTCAAAGTTTTCAAACCTTGCTTCAAGTTCTAAATTAGTTTTGGAAAACAAATTATTTTTTATTTTAATTTTGAGATCAATTTCTTGTTTTTCAAAAATGAGGCTTTAAATTCCATAACTAAATCATAATAGGCTTCTTGTAACTCATCAAAAGTATAAAAATTTAAATTGGATGAGTTATAAGTTACCTCTTCATCTTGGATGGCCATGAGACATAGGTTGGCTACCTCATCATCATCGGTGGAGTCTTCCTCATTACTCCATGTAGCCATAAATGTATTTTTATGACTTGATCCCTTCTTGTTGAACCGAGGGCAATCATACTTAGAGTGTCCCGGCTTCTTGCACTCAAAGCATATGATAGGAACCTTCCTCTTCATTTTTGATTCATGTCTTGATTCTTCTTTTTGTTGCTTTATGAATCGGGTGAATTTCATGAAGAGCTTGACCATATCTTATTCTTCACTATTCTCTCCATTTGAATCTTCGTGTTGGCTTGTGGAGGATTTGAGAGCAACAACATTTAAGTCTTTAATGCATTGCTCTACTTTCTTCTTTCCAAACTTCTTCTCTTTCTTCTTCTTCTCCTCCTCTTTTTATCCTTTCTTTATGATTTCATGAGTGAGAAGAGACCCCAAAAGAGCATCAAGCTTGAAGGTCTTGATATCCTTGGCTTCGATGATGGCGGTCTTCTTTGAGTCCCATGACTCGGGAAGAGAATAGATAATCTTTCAAACAAACGTGTCTTCTAGAATAATTTTTAAATAGCCTGTAAGCCCATTAATGATGACGGAGAATCTATCGAACATCTTGGTGATGTCTTCATTCAGTTCCATCTTGAAGTTCTCGTACTCAAGGTTGAAAGACCAATCTTGGTCTCCTTTACTTCATTGGTTCCTTCATGAGTGACTTCAAGCTTGTCCCAAATCTTCCTAGCTCTCTCACAAGAAGAGACTTTTGCATATTCATTCGGGTCAAGTGCACAAAAGATAATGTGTAAGGCCTTTGCATTGAGCTCCATCTTCTTGTGATCATCCGCACTCCATTCTGCCTTACTTCTTTGTGGAACGAATGGGCCATCTTAAACGATATCCCAAAGATGGTAATCTTTGGCTCTCAGGAAGTACATCATCCTATTCTTCTAATGGGCGTAGTTGACACTATCAAAGTAAGGAGGCACATCGATGGATTATGCCATGAACTTCGGTTGATGTGGAACGGTTGAACACCTCTAGGATCGAATTTAGGATGTTAATCTAGTGTAGAAATAAAGCTCTGATACCAATTTTTGGGAGGCTCGAAAGATCAACCGAGATAGCCAAGGAGGGGTGAATTGGTTTTTGAGTGATAGTGGTGGCAACAATTGAAATTTAAAAATTGACACAAGGATTTATAGTGGTTCAAGCTTCTAACCAAGCTCTACATCCACTACCTTAACTTCCCACTAAGTATTTTACCAAATTCACTATGAATTTCTTCCCTTTTTCTAGGCTCAAGAGGAAACCTTTACAACCTCAAAGCTTATACCCCAAAGCTTTGAGAAAACACTCTTTTACAAGAGAAAATAAGATAGCAAACTAGGAAAACCTCACAAGGTTGTGTTTGCAAATTAAGCCTTCACCCAAATCCTAACACTTGAGCATATATAACAATTAAGCTCACAAGTGTGTTCTACAAAGAAATTGACAATTAAATACTAAAACACTTTTTCTATACATTGAATGTTGGCAAGTTGTTTCTTGTTTTTTCATAACTGCTTGAAGCTTGCTTATAGACCCTATAATGAGTTTTTGGACATTACTAGCCGTTGGGGTTAATTTGGAGCCATTGAGGACTTTATTTCCCGCATTAATACAGTTATGGGCTCATCGGTATCGGTACTCGGGGACCGGTATCGGTACCTATTCTTAGAAAAATAGCCATTGGAACATTTAAAACACAGGGGTATGGTATGCTACAAAAGCGTATCGGTGCGACACGAAGGGTATTGGTACGGCTTGGGCCATATTGGTACTTAATTTGGCTACTAAAATTTGGAGTTTTGGCATATCAAAGGTGCGTATCGATACGGTTAAAACTAGTATCGATACGGGTGACTGGGTATCGATACCGTGAAAAGGGTATCGATACTCAAAGTCAGTTTTTGACATTTTGGTTATTTTGAAAGCATTTGAATATGTCAAAAACCATTTGAAAACATTTCAAATACATTTTTCAAGTTTATGGACTTTTGAAATATTTTTGCAAATTAGTTTAAGTCTAAAAACATTTTTCATTTTAGTTATTTCAAAATCAAATATAGGTTTTACAAGTTGTTTAGTCCAACTAGTGTTCATAAGGAGATAACAATAGTGTGATTTATCATCATAGATGGATGTAACATGATAGTCTTGCAACTGCACAAGCCAGTCTTGTCTAACAAAGAACCTGTCAATGCGTTCATAAACTGTGGAAGCTTTGAACCACTGAAAGTCCAAGTAAACCAGCCTTGTGCAGGCTTGCAATCAAGCAAGCCATTTCTGCTTAGACAACCCCTAAAGTCTTCAAGTAGGAACCTATTTTATAGAGTCCCCCTTTATTTCTCTTGGTTGGGTAGGATCTGTAACGCCCTAGTTTTGGGCCTAGAGATTTTGAGGCTTATTAGACGGTATAGTGGACCAAGTTAGAGATTCGAGTCGAATTCGGGACCGTATATTTTTCGGTAAGATAAAAATGTGGGAAATAGTTAAAAATCATATTTTAATATATATTGATTTTTTGTGGAATCAATTTTTGAAAATGGAATTTGGAAATGTGACATTTTGGTTAGTGACCAAAATGCCATTTTTGAAAACTGTTTTGAATTGACTAAAATGAAAATGGTTAAATTCTTAGAATCCTTAAGGAGCTAAATCACAAAATTTTTGCTGGTGGTTTCTCCCTTCAATTAAATCATTTTTAAATATGTGTTTTAAAGGGTGTTTAAGAGGGATTAAAATATCTAAGTTAGTTATTTGCTTTTAAAGAAAATTTACGTAACTTTTCCTAAACCTGTTCTCTCAACTTATTTTATGCCAAACACTCAGAATTTCACCAAAATCAGAGGTGAGAGACTCTTTTCACTCAGATTATTGATTCTAACTTGATTCTTTAACTTTGTTTTACAAAATCTCATTGAAATCTTATGTTTTCTTAGCTTTAAACAAGCCAGTTGAGGGAGAAATCACATAACAAGGGTAAGGTCCATGATCTCCTCTGCTAAATGGTTCTTATTGATATTCCCAAGTATTTTATCCTTGATTTATGGTTTATAATATGATTTTATGTTTTTATATATATATTTAATTGGGTAAAATTGATGAAATGATGAAAGATTCGAATTGAATCTGATTTCCAGTGTTATGGATTGTTTTTGAACATATTTTGGATGTTTAATGATGTTGATAAGTCAATTTATTCAATGGAATCCCAAAACTCTTGAATCTCTAATTGTTTAGGTTGCTAGATTTGTGTTTTTGAGGGATTATGGTAGCTGTGTGTTTTCTGGAGGTGTTAG
The DNA here is from genome assembly GCA_019671005.1 of Hibiscus mutabilis. Lineage (NCBI taxonomy): Eukaryota > Viridiplantae > Streptophyta > Magnoliopsida > Malvales > Malvaceae > Hibiscus > Hibiscus mutabilis. The sequence goes on from CM033754.1 coordinate 12,837,278, forward strand.
GTTGATTTGATTCTGTTTCTAGATGTTAATTGATGATAAAAGTGGTGTTAGATTGTTAGGTTGTGGTTGGGTTGTGTTTGGAAAGGATTAGTTGAGGTTTTCGGTTGTTGTGGTTGGGTAATTGTGAGGTGAATGCAAGAATCCGTGAGGATCTGTTGTTGTAGGGTTGTAAATGCATGGAGATGCATTAATACTCTGTTGTTATGTGTTTTAAACGGGGTAGGTTGTTTTGGATGCAAACGGTGTAGCATTGGAGGCTTCGGACGCTTGATTTTGCGTCGGCAAACCAAGGCTTCGCGTATCAGTGAGTGAGAATGTGGATTCTAACTTTGAAATGTTTTAAAGGTGGTTTATGGGAGTTTAAACTTAGCTTGATACGCTGGTTTAAACTTGAAAGAAAGTAAAAGTGGATTTTCTCTCTCGGTCGTGCTAGTGTTAAATGGTTTTATGCACTTGTTTTGATTTACATGTTACCTACTATTTAATCATGTTTTAAAGTATTTGATATGCTGTTTTTAAGCATGAAATGCTGAAGGATTCACTTGGTAAGTGATCCGTGTAAGAATATGGTTAATACTTGTCTTTAAAGCATGGTAGTTGCTTTGGAAAAATGGTTTGGTTAATGCTTATTAAAAACATTGAGGTAAATGGTAATGGCTAATTATATTGGCAAGTGATGTGGTTTTAAAATTATTATCGGATATAGTTGGCCGGCCATAGGATTGATAGTGCACTATAATAAGTCGCCTTGGATTTTGAGGGGTTTTATATGGTGTACCAAATACTCCATCCAAGTACCCTAACGGTCGAGGGGTTATATGGTACCGTAAACTCTCGTTAGTGGGTTATACATCTACCGATGAGTGGTGTTGAGGAGTTTATATGGTGTACCGAATACTCCACCACAGGTGTCACAACGATGGAGGGGTTTATGTGTACCAAAAACACCCGTGTGTGAACCTTGTGTTGCTGGTGAGAATGTATGAAGTGTTGGGTAAACACTTGTTGAATTCGTGTATCCGATGAACTATTTTGGTAATGAACATGGTTAATGATCACTTGTGAGCCAATATAATTGTTGATGTATCATTGGAAAGTTTATGTTGTATAATGTGATTTATACATGTTTACTCTTTAAGCTTTGCATATGGTTGTTATGCATGAGAAGGCTTAAATTGAGGTTTAGCAATGGAACTTGTTGTTGGTTAATGATACATGTTGTACGTTTACTCTTTAAGCTTTGCATATGGTTGTTATGCTTGGGAAGGCTTAAATTGAGTTCTAGCAAGGGAATTTTGCTGCTGTAAGTGATTCATATTGCATATGGTTTAATATGCTGGTTCTTAAAGATGAAAAGTGCATGGTTTTCAAGGCATGATGTTTCAATGCTAATGTTTTAATGATGTTTAAAGAATGATTGAAATGAGATTTCAATGTGTGTTAAGAAACAATTTTAAGTGCATTGATGGTGTTTTGTTTTTGAGCATTCCTCACCAAGCCTAGTTTCTTTGTCCATCAATGCAGAGAATTAAAAGCTTGAAAGGTAGCGGGAAGCAAGGGATCAGTACAAGACTAGGTAACCAAAGTATGTTTGAACTAGACTATAAGTAATAAGGGCAATGAGGGTTTCCGTGGACATTTGGTAGATGTTTTGTTGAACTCCTTGTTCGAGCAAGTTAGTTTAGCTGATCTTGATTTGTAAATGACCTTTATAGTTTGATTTTGGTGATAGTTTGGAGTTTCATGTGTTGTTTGAATGGTTTTATAGGGGGTATGCCTATAGATTTACATTTGAAGCAAAATGTCATGAAACGTTGTTGAATCTGTGATGTTTTGATGTGGTTTGAACCCTGAGTATGCTAGATGTATGTTAGGAGCATGTTAGGATGGTTTGGTATGGTTGAATGTATGATAAACCAGCTAAAATTGACATTACAGGCCCAGGCGTAACGATAATCGGGGGACCGTATCGGTACGGCTAGGCAAATTCAGGTACCATGGATCGGTACGGGTGTTTGAGTATTGGTATAGTTAGCCAAGAAAAGCTTAAGCGTATCGGTACGGGCTCAGGGGTATCGGTATGGTCTTATGCTACTGGAAAATGCTTTTTAGGATGGATCCCGAGTACCCAAAACCTGTAACCCGTATCGGTACGGCCTTTGATAAATTCTAAATTGTGCTTAAATCCGACGTGGCATATCGGTATAGCTTGAAACGTATCAAAACGGGGCTTTTAGGCCGTATCGATAAGGCTAGTGGCGTTTCGATACGGGTGGCCATTATTTCAGTTAATGTCATGGATGAGCAGTTCTATTTTCTTGCGTTTTAGTCCCTGAAGATTGTTGTTGCAATTAGATGAGTATGAATGATCATTTTGAGCTAATTTTTGACATGTAAGCATGAAATATATTTAATTAAAGGTTGGTAACTTCAAATTGGGAAAAGTCCCTATATTTTGCTAAAATTGCATTTTAGTCCCTAATTTGCGTTTGTTTCCAATTGGATATCATTTTGATGCCCGATTGAGATGAGTTCTCACCTATAAACAGTATATACATGTAGGAAAGTAATAAAGCATCTTGACAAGATAAAAGAAAAAATGGATGCGTTTTAGGTTTCATCTTCTCGGTTTACTTCGGTAAACCTAATATAGCTCGCTTGGTTCAGTTTTACGACTAGGCTGGGTCGAGGGGGTTACATTTGGTGGTATCAGAGCCAGGTTTGTGATATTTGGGAGTTGGTATAATTGATGTGATGTTATTGTGAGTTAAACTCTGTTGTTTGCTGTGCACGGTGATTGTAAAATGCACGTTGATTGCTTTATGCCATGTTGGAGGGAAATTTGGGAAACCCATTGCCTTATTATTATAGTTTAAAATGTTAAGATTTTGAAATGAAAGTCTTGGATCCTTGCTTGAAGCTGGCCTGATTAATTTTGTTTTGAAATGATTATCATGCCTTATAAAATGTGTTATGTTACGACCGAGAGGAAAAATGAGAATTAGCGTGATGTTGTTGCCATTGGGCAATGAGTGAGGAGAGGGTTGTGTCTCCTGGGGGTTTGTCACCCCAAAGTATGTACTACCTATGTCGGTTGAGCCAGTGTTGGGTGATATGATGCCTTGTTATAGGCGATGTTTTGAGATTTTAAGCTGTTGTTGCTAGAGTGTGTGTTGATTACTGTAGGGGTGTCATCTGAGGCATCCGAGTTTGGGATGGCCTATGTTATTCGGGTTTGGATCGGATGGAGTGTATTGGTACCCTAAGTTAGGATGTGTTGAATCCTTGTTGCAAGCTGATGTTCTTAGTTGGTGGACAATTGTATCTGTAGGATTTGTGTGATGAGGATTTGTGCGAATTGATGTTGTTGGGATGTTGAATGCATTTTGATACATTGAATCCTCTATTTTGTGTGGTTAAAGTAGGGGAAGCCTTGGAGTCTTGGATTCGCATCGGCGATTAAATTTTTGCGTAGTCGGTGAGTGAGCACGTGGTTTATAGCTTTTCAAAGGCTTGAAACTTGTGTTTGGGAGTTTAAATTAAGCTTGATACGCTGGTTTAAACTCGAAAGTAAGTATAAAAGAAAATCTCTCTCGTTCTCGATTTGGCAATTGGTTTTGATGCATTTGTTTTGATGATTTGATTTCTCACTGTTATATGCATGATTTGAGCATGGTTTAATGTTGGAAAATAGTTATATAAAGATGATGACGCATTTAGTAGTAATGCATGTTTTGATAATGTTTTTGAACATTGGTTAATGCATGGTTGAATGCATTGGATAAATGGTTTTGATTGATGTATATGAAAACAATGAGTTAATGTTAATGAAATGAATTATATTTCCAAGTGATATGGTTTAAAATGTTATCGGATATAGTTGGCCGACTATAGGATTGATAGTGCACTATAAAAAGTTACCTTCGATGTTGAGGGGTTTATGTGTACTGAAAATCCATCCAAGTACCCTAACGGTTGAGGGGTTATACGGTACTTAAAACTCTCGTTAGTGGATTATACATCTAGCTGATGAGTGGTGTTGAGGGGTTTATGTGTACCGAAAAATCCACCACGAGTACCACAATGGTGGAGGGGTTTACGGTACCAAAAAATCTTGTTGGTAGACTTTAGATGATTCCGGTTGAGATTGTATAAAGTGTTGAGAGGACACTTGTTGAATCCGTGTATCCGATGTAATATTTTGTAAAGTGGAACTTGGCTGATGATCACTTGTAAGCCAATACAATTGATGATGTATCATGTGATGGATTATGGTGTATAATGTTGGTTTATACATGTTTTACTCTTTAAGCCTTGCATTTGGTAGTTATGCATGGGAAAGCTTAAATTGAGTGTAGTAAATGGGATTTTGCTGTTAATCCATGGTACATGTTGCATATGGTTTAATATGCATGTTTAGGAAATGTTAAGTGCATGGTTTTTATAAGACATGATGATGTCGATGATGATTTAAAAGGGTGTTTTAAAAGTGGTTTTTAAAGTGGATTGTTAAACGGTTTTAAATGCATTGGTGGTGGTTTGTTTTAGAGCACTCCTCACTAAGCCTAGTGTGCTTACGCTCTCTTTTCCATCAATGCAGAGAATTAAAGGGTTGGAGGCAGTGAGAAAGTAAGGAGGAATCCAAGGACTTGACCTTTGAATGTATGGTTTCAATTTAGACTTGTAGTAATAAAGGCAAAGTTGTTCATTATTGTTGGGAGGGTTGTTTTGCTAAACTCCCTATTTGTGCAAGTTTCAAATGTTGATTTGGACTTGAATGAGGCTTTATATGCTTGTGAATGGTTTAGAACTATGTTTTGGATGTTGAAAAGGAAGCATGCCTATGATGTTATGGATAATTGAGCTAGGCTTATTTGAGTAGTTTAAATTGCTTGAATAACTATGATAAGTATGCCTTTTATGATTTATGATATTTATGTAAGGTTTGGTAATGTTTAGAGTGAGCCAAAGTGTTATATGTTGGACCTAAAGGTCATTACAGGCCTCCGCTTTCTGGTATAGGCCCATTGGTTTCGGTACACGGGGTCTGGGAAGGCTCAGTGCAGCAGAAATTTACAAAAGGGTACCGATACGCCTAGCCACTGTATCGGTATGCCTAGAGGAAATTATACAATAGTTTCAGTACACGGGCTCTCGTACTGGTAATCTCTTTAGCTACTAGAATCTAGATTTCAAAAATAATCATTAAAGGATCGATATGGGGTAGAACCGTATCGTTACGAGTTTGCTCGACACACCATATTGATACGGGGTTTTTAGTATTGGTACAAAAAGCCATTATGTTAGTTGAACTGTATTGATACGGTTATGTCTGTATCAGTACGTAGTGTATTTCTTTAGGTTTCTGCCTGGTGAAGTTTGAAATTGTGTATTTTAGTCCCTAAATGTTATGCATGCAATTATATGATTTTGGATGTTTTTTAAGTTGAAAATTGACAAGTGAGCATGAAATTGGATTAGTGAAGGATTTGTAACTTGGATTTTAATTAAGTCCTTGTATTTTGTGAAAATTACATTTTGGTCCCCGAAGTACATGGTTGAGCAATTAAACCCCATTTTGCAATATGATCGCAATGTAACGTATCCACAGATGTATGTTAGGATCTAAATTGATGTATTTAGATAAGATAAAAAGAAAAAATGAACCAGTTTAGGTTATTAGCCCGGGTTTGCTTTGGCAAACTTAATATGGCTCATTTAACACAATTTCAGCTAGACTGGGTAAGGGCGTTACATTTGTTGTTATCATAGTCAGGTTTATGGAAAATTGGGATGTTGTTGATGATTGTTTATTATTGTTTGTTATGCACGGTGATTGTTTGTATGCATGGTGATTGTTATATGCTGTGTTTGGGTATTTTTGGGGACACATTACCTTATTACTACAGTTATGAAATGATTTTAGTTTGAAATTGAAGTCTTGGATCCTTTCTTGAAGTTGGCCTATTTGTTTTTGTTTTGGTGTAATTATCATGCCTTAGATACATTTTTAGGTACATTTTTATATGATGCCACTGATGAGAGAATTACGATCGAGCACGAGTGCTACTGCTAGAGGGCAGGGTGTTGAGGGTGAGATAGTGCATCCTGAGGGGTTGCCACTTCCTCTGCCTAATCCATGTGATGGAGTGGATCAAGTACCACCTACACTACCTGGTCTGGTGTACGGTGATATGACGCCTTTGATACAAGTAATGACTAGAGCGTCTAAAGCTACGACGGCTGGAGCTCATGTACCTACACTAGCATCGGTTGCTGCTACTAATATGGGGTTGCTGTTAGAGCTTTCGCACAGTCTAGGAGGAGTTGAGTTCATAGGGTTAGCACCCGAGGCATTTGGGGAGTGGTTTGCCAATATGGATCATATTTTGAATCAGATAGGGTGCAATGATGTCAGTAAGTTGGTTGTGCAGTGTCCCTATTATAGGGTGATGCTTATAGTTGGTGGACTATCGTGATGACGGGCATGGAACCCGGTAATGTCACATGGGAGTTCTTTAAAGCTGCCCTCAGAAGGAAGTATTTGGGAGTTAGACAATTGGAGAGAAGAAACATGAGTTCATGGTCGTGGTTCATGGCAGTATGTCAGTATATGAGTACGAGGTACAATTTGTGAGGCCGAGTCAGTATGCGTCTGAGTTGGTGTCGGATGAGAGCCATCACTGTGATTGATCTGTTATGGATTGGTACAGAATGTTAAGACTTATATGTTGGCCACTGACTATACAAATTTCGATATGTTAGTTATACAGGTGAAGGACATCAAGCAAAATTTGGGCATATCTTTTTGTTCAAGAGATTTTGGCTCTGGAAAGAGAGCTACAGATTTTGGTTTCGATGGTGGTCAAGTTAAGAGACACCGTGATAAGAGGTGTTGCCTTGAGCAGAGATGGGGTGGAGGTAATGCTGGGCGAGGGTTGCAGGGCCAGAGTATCCAGGTTAGATCATTACATGATGTCTGTTGGGTATGTGGATCGCGAGATCACATAAAGTGAGACTGTCCACATTTGGCCAGGGAGGGACAAGCTCCATCGGTTGTCGTTGCTAATTCCTGTTGGAGTTGTGGTTTTGGGGATCATATGAGACTTGATTGTTCGATGCTGGCTAGAGGTAGGCAAGCACATGCACGTGTTGTTGCACCATAGAGAGGCCATGGGAGCAGTCGAGGTAATTTTCAGCGAAAGAAGGAATGACAAAAGACTTTTACACATATAGTGGCGGTTTAACCTGAGGGTAGTGGTAGCAGGTATTTTTACCTTGCAGTCTATGTCATTACTTTCTCTAATAGATTCTGGTTCTACTCATTCATATATTTTGCATGAGCATGCGCATTTGCTTGATATACCGGTAGAAGTGTTAAATCTGGGTATGCAAGTAACAAGTTGTTTTAGAGAGACAGTTGTTATGAGGAGGTTGTTTAGAAGATGTTCGTTGATGGTTCATGGTCACATGTTTGCGGTTGATTTGATGAAGCTACTATTTTATGGCTATGATGTGATTTGGGGTATGGATTGGTTGACTGAGCATGAGGCTGTGGTCAAATTTGTAACCAGTCGAGTTTCGTTGAAACTTGTGGTGGTTGTGGGTGACAATGTTAAGTTCTTATCCAATGTGGTTTTAGCTTTAGAAGCATAAAAGTTGTTGGAATGTGGGTGTCAAGCATATTTGGCTTATGTTATGAACCCGAATATGGAAGAAGTGTAGACTAAGGATATTTGTACCATTTGTGATTTTCTAGGGGTGTTTCCAAAGAAGTTGTCTGGGTTGTTGCTAGATAGAGAGGTAGAGTTTTGTATTTAGACGTACGCGATACAGCTCCAATGTCGATTGCACCTTATCGTATGGCACCGAAGGAGTTGAAGACACAACTTCAGGAGTTGTTGGACCGTAGTTTTATCTGACCTAGTATGTCACCGTAGGGTGCACTGGTATTATTTGTGAAGAAGAATGATGACACTTTAAGGACGTGCATTGATTATCGACAACTGAACAAGTTGACGATTAAGATAAGTATCATTTTCCGTGAATTGATGACTTGTTCGATAAATTATGGAGTGCTACAGTGTTTTCTAAGATCGATTTAAGATCTGGATACTATCAGTTAAAGGTTAAGGATAAGAACGTGATAAAGACTGTTTTTCATACGAGGTACGAGAATTATGAGTTTCTGTTGATGTCGTTTGGGTTGATGAATGCACTTGCAGCATTCATGGACATGATGATTTGGGTGTTTCATGAATTCTTGGATTAATTCGTGGTAGTGTTCATTGATGATATTCTCATTTACTCTTGTACCGAGGAAGGTCATGATAGACACTTGCGGAGTGTTGCAAACCTTGTTGGATATTCAACTTTATGCTAAGTTGAGCAAGTTTGAGTTTTGGATTAAAGAAGTGGTCTTTCTTGGTCATGTTATTTCATCATAAGGTATCCGTGTGGATTTGCAAAAGGTTGAAGCGGTGGTGAATTGAAAGCAACCTAAGTCAGTGACAGAGGTTCGTAGTTTCTTAGGGTTGGTAGGTTGTTATCGTCTCTTTGCGGATAGGTTCTCAAGGGTTGTTGCTCTATTGACCAAGTTGTTACAAAAGGATGTATGTTTTGAATAGACGGAAGCTAGACAACAAGCTTTTGGGAAGCTGGAGGAAGCTTTGACGCAAGCTCCGATCTTGATTCAACCTAAGTCAGGAAAAGAGTTTATGGTTTATAGCGACACATCCTACGTTGGTTTAGGGTGTATGTTGATGCAAGACGGGAAAGTTGTAGCTTATACATCTAGGCAGTTGAAGGTGCATGATCGCAATTATCTTATGCACGATTTGGAGCTTGCCATGGTAGTGTTTGTGTTAAAGATTTGGAGGCATTATCTTTATAGTGAGAAGTGTATTGTGTACATGGATCTTAAGTGTTTGCAGTATCTGATGTCGTAAAAGGAGTTGAACCTTAGGAAACTTAGATGGTTGGATTTACTTAAGGATTATGATTTGACAATTGAGTATCATCCGGGCAAGGCAAAAGTTGTGGCCGATGCTTTGAGTAAAAAAGCAGTTGTTGAATTGAGGGCCATGTTTGCGAGGTTGAGTGTGACGCATGATGGGGGTTTGTTAGCCGAGTTTCAAGTGAAGCCATCTTTGTCGCAGTTGATTAAGGAAAAGCAACCTTATGATGAGGCGTTGGTATAGCATGTTAAAGATATCATGGATGAGAATCCTACGAATTTTCACTTTAACGATGATGGGGTGTTATGTTTCAAAGATCGGATAGTGGTGCCTAGTGATGATGAGTTGAGGCGAACTATTTTGGTCGAGGCTCATACTAGTCCTTTTTGCTATGCATCCCGGTAGTACCAAGATGTATCGAGGTCTAAACGAAGAGTGTTATTGTGTGGGTTTGAAAAAAGGATGTGGCTGATTTTGTTGTTACATGAAAGAGCAGTTTCCACATCTGTTTTCATCAGGTAAACTTTGAGGAAGAAATATCTTAAGTGGAAGAGAGTTGTAACGCCTCATTTTTGGGCATAGGCGTTTTCTAGGTTGATTAGACGGTCCAGTGGACCAGATTAGAGGATTTGAGTCAGTTTTGGGATTAATTTGAAATAAATAGTTTTGGAAGGGATAAAAATATGGAAAAATATCCTAAAATCATTATTTAATATGTAGATGATTTTTGGTAAAATCAATTCTGGAAAATGGAGTTTTGAAATTTGACATTTTGGCTAGTGACCAAAATGCAAAGATTGAAAAACTATTTTTAGTGACTATTTTGTAAAAGAGTCAAAACTTAGAATCTTTAAGGAGCTATTTGGCCAAAGTCTAATATCAGGCTTTTCTCCTTAATTGGCTATTTTAAAAAAAGTTTTAATGGGGTATAAATAGGCTTGGAGAATTAATTTTATAATTAAATTTCTAAAAGCAAACTTTACGTAACTAACTTTTCTCTAAAAGATTTTCTCTCAAATTCTCTCCAGCCAAACACTCTTTTCTTCTTCAAAATCCTCATGTAACTTCTTGATTTATTCAATCCTTTGATTACAAATGAGTTTCCTATGATTTCCTATCAAAACCTTATTGTTTTAATCTTGTTTTCTCATGTAAATCGATTCGATTAAGGGAAAAGTCAACATTAAAGGTGAGCATCATTCTTCTCCTCTAATGAATGGTTCTTTTCTGAAATTCCCAAGTTATTGATCCTTGACAAATGTTTTCTAATGAGTTTTAATGATTTAATTATAGAAAATTGGTTAAATCAAGGTTTAATTGATGAGATTGATTTATTTTCGTATTGGATCTATTTTGCTATGTTCTTGATTAGATTAGAATATGATTGTAACCCCCTTGACCCCGTCTACTCACAAGACCAAACCGAGCGAGCTACATTAGGGTTTGCCGAGACAAACCCGAAAGGTTTACATTGAAACGGTCCATTTTTTTCCTTTTATCTTATCTAAATGCATTTTAAGTCCTAAGGTGATCATACTGGTTATGGTGAAGGTCACAACTCAATCGGGCGTCGAATTGACATCCAATTGTTTGAACTCACATCTTAAGAACTAAAATGCAAATTTTGAAAATTAAGAGGGTTCTTGTGAAATTAAATTTACCAATACTTAATTAGTCATATTTCATACTATCAGGTTAAATCTCAGCTTAAAATAACCATTCAATCTCATTTATTGCATAAACAAGAAACAGAGACTAAATTGCAAAGAATACAAACTTCAGGAAGCATCTTAATTGATTTAACGACTGCATATTAGTACAGGGCTCATCCGTATCGCAACGGGGTTGAAATACAAAGGCGTACCGATACAGTCCCCAAGCGTATCGGTACGGATATGTGTTCTCAAAAATATGGAATTCTAGTAGCTAAAGGCAGCACCGATACGGCTACCCGTGTACCGAAACCAGGCTTATTTATCAGCTAAGAGTACCGATATGGATACCAGGCGTATCAATACGCCTAAGCAATTTTGCCCAGATTGAGCCGAGACAGGTCCCCGCGTACCAATCCTGGAAGACCTCTACCGGTACGGACAAACTTGTAATGACCTTTTGGTCCAACATATGACATTGTGGCTCAATCTAACACACTCCAAACAACATATAAACATCATATAACTTCACAGTCATCAATTACTCAACATATCAGCATGGTAGATGATCATTCTCAACATGGTATACTCAAGACAAAACCCTATAGGCATGATTTCTACCCAAGCATGCATAATATTTCCCAACCCCTCAAAACCAAGCATTAAGCATCATACAAGTCCAAAACATCAAACCAAACTTATACAAACAATGAGTATCCAAAATAAACCTCCCAATTACAACTTGATCACATGGCCTTTTATTACTACTTAGTATTTATAAAAGCATACTTTGAAATGTCTCAACTCTTGGATCCTCTCTTGCGTGCTTGTCCGCAAAAGCCTATTTCTCTGCATTGATAAAAAATGAGAGCGTAAGCTATAAGCTTAGTGAGAGAAACTCTAAAACACTCATCAATGCAATTTAAATCATTTTAATTCAAACCAAGTGCATATGACTCATGGCAAAATCATCTCATGCTTCCATAATCTTTTTCAAATGCACATTTAAGACATTTACAATACATGTATCATGGATTTCATCTCTACCTCAATTGAAGCTTCAAATGCCAATTCTCTATATAGCAAGCTTAAAGAGCATCTCATGTATAAACCACATTATACAAACATAATCCATTTCTCATGATACATTATCTAGTATATTGGCTTTCAAGTGACTCAAACAATTTTCAAACCATTTACAAAAACACATCGGATGCACAGATTTTTTAAGTGGTTCCTACGACCACTTCACATACATTCCTCAATCGGAGCAACGAAATATTTACCCACCTCAACAGTTCAAACCAGAGCAACAAAACATTTACCCACCTCAACGGTTTGGATGTATAAATCTACCAGTGCGAGAAAACAAAACATTTACCCACCTCGACCGCTGCGGTTCTCGTGGTGGAGTCTATGGCACACTCACAACCCCTTGACACACATGAGGTGACTATTTATAGTTCACTTTAAACCCTATTGCTAGCCAACTATATCCGATAACATTTTAATCATAACAACTTGCCAATATACTCAATAAAACAATATTATCCCACTATTTTACATAAGCATAAAACTAACCCAATTTCAAACATGCTAAACCATACTTTATAGTATTCTCGAAAATACTTACACATATAATGTTTCATTCTTAATAATCATCATATATGATCTTTTGCAACATCTTTCATTTCTAAAACATGCACAATACAGTGAGTAATCAAAACCATCAACTTGTGCATAAGATTATATTTCGCAATACCAAAAACGAGATAGTGCTCAACCAGTACTTACTTTCGAGCTTAGATAAGTGTTTCGAACCTATTCTAAACTCCCACAACTTCTTTCAAAACCTTTTTAGCGCAGTAAAACACGTTTCCACTCACTGATAACCCTAAGCTCGCTAGCCGATCCGCGATCAAGCCTCCAAAGCTTCCGTAACCTCTCCAAATGCTATAGGATTCAACTCCCCTGCTTTACCCAAACAAAATAGAGATTAATGCACTTCCATGCATCTCAAATCCCCAGCAAACAACAAACACAACTTCGTGTCCCTTAGATCCATCAAACCTCAACTAAACAAAGCCCAGCCAAAACCTATTGATTCTAACATCTTAACAACATCAATTAACATCCAAAAACATCCTAAACACATCATTATACCTCCAACAACACCACAACACCAAGATCACATCAAAAACCAACTATAAACAACCTAGAAAATTAGCAATTCATATAGTTCCAGGATTCCTTTAATTAACCCCTTCTTTTAGCATTAAAAAACATCTTATAAGAGATCTAAATCCATTAGATTCATTACAAAACATATCCAAATCAGTTTTTATCCAATTTCCACACAAAACTCAATTTAATCACCAAATCCATGTTTAAATCATAATTCCATAACATAAATCAATAGAAAAGGATCAAGAACTTGGGAATTTCAATAAAGAACCTTTAATTAGAGGAAAGAAACAAAAATTACCTCTAATTGATGATTTCTCCTTAATTGGCAAAGTTTGGTTGAAATCCAAATAGATTTTGTTGCAAGAATCAAATGAATCAAGTAGGTAATCAAAAGGAAATAAAAAAGAATCAATTCCTGAAAATTTTGGAAAGATTTTTATAGTTTGGCTACTGAGAAAGTTGAGAGAAAAGTAAAGCAAAGTTAGTTACATAAAAAAGTGATTTTGTGAAAATGGAAATCCTTTTATTAAATCTATTTTATTTTAATATTAAAACCATTTAAAACACTTTAAAAATAGCCTAAATTAAGGGGAAAATCTGATGGAAATTTTTGGTCAAATATCTCCTTAAAGATTCTAATTTTTGACCCTTTTACGATTCAGTCACCATAAACAATTTTGAAACTTTTCATTTTAGTCACTAGACCAAAATGTCCCAAAATCAGAATTATTTACTTCAAATTAAATTTACCAAAATACTTAAAATATAAATTAAGTATTTTATAACATTTTTCCATGTTTTATTTTAACCAAAATTTTTTTATAAGATTTAATTCTCGAAACTAACTGGAAATGCCTAACTCAGTTCTCCTGAACTGTCTAATTGATCCGATTAACTTCTAGGCCCAATTTCCAGGCGTTAAAATGATTTTGATGTTTTAGAATGTTAATAAGTTGGTTTTAACATTGGAATCCCAAAACTAAGTGACTCTCTAATTTTCTAAGTTGTTAGTTAAGAGCTTTTGAGGAGTTGTGGATATTTAATGAATTATTAATAACTGAATCAAATGGACCGTTGAATCTCACTATAACACTCCGAGAGATGTTTCTAAGCAAACTGAATAAGAGTAAAATTTCTAATCTTCAAGATGATCACAACCTTCCAAAGCTACTTTTTTTTGATAAATATGGAGATGAAACAATACGGACAAGTGCCTCGTTAAAAAACCCTCCTAAACCTAATTAAGGGAAAAAAAGTGCACTTGTTTGTATTTACAACATGAATAAACATCACATAGAACAACACGAATATAAATCATGCCCACATCAGGTGACCAATCATCATGCACCAATGAGAGCAAACTGTCCAGTGACGACTGATACACATGCGTCGCAAAATCCACATCCCTAAGCGCAGAAACATCATGAATCCTAGCCAGCTTAGCCAAACTATCAGCAACCTTATTTGCTGCCCTCCGAACCTGCCAAAGTTGTACCTTCCATTCCCTATCTAATAGATCCCACGCAACACGTATCAAAGGCGCCATGCCACCAAACAGGGCCTATCGTTCCAAAGTTCGAACAACGTCCAACCTATCCACCTCAAGCACCACTTTCCGCAAACCCATCTCCCAAGCTAGTCTCAAGCCCTCGACAACACCCCATAACTCAACTTCAAGAACAGAACAAATACCCACGTACTTACTAAAGCCAACAACCCAACCTTCATCGTTATTCCAGATAACTCTACCGCACGAAGCAAGACCCATAGGGGCTAAGCAAGATCCATCCGTATTTAGCTTACACCATTGCAGCGAAGGCGACTGCCAGCACTCCCCTTGCGGGCTAAAAACTCGCCCACGATGCATATGATGTACTATGAGAGTTTGCCCCAAAATACACTGATCATAAGCACGGTGACATTCCTCTCATACACTAAAAGCATCACGTTAGATCAGCTCAAAACACATATATTTCTATGTTTCCACAACGCCCATAATGCCAACCCAAAAAACAACTCCCAAATTGGTTTACTCATAGCAAAATATGACGGGTTCACCAAATTGGTCCTCATCTAATCACCAAAATCCATGGATAGGAATTCCATAAGCTTATTGGCATTTACCGTTGCAACCCATATCGCAATTGTCGCAGGGCAACTATGCATAATGTGATCGATAGATTCCACTGGGCCCCGCACACCCTACAAGTCAAGTTATCGGCCATGTGACGACGAACTCGTTCCATATTCATGAGTAGTCGACCACACACAATAAGCCATAAAAATATACGAATCCTCAGCAAGCCTTTGAAATGCGCAACAAGATTCCACAAATTATCCTCTAGGGAGCCATCCGACCTAGTACGCAACTCATAAGAAGACCACACAGTAAAGTCACGAGAAGCAGTCCACCTCCAGCCAACACCATCATCCGTACTAGGCTACCGATGAGGCATAATGCCGGCTAACCTATGTAAAATCTCAACGGGAAGAATTTTAGCATACTCTTGCCACTTCCAGCTTCCAAAGCCATCAACCATGCTCGCAACTGATACATTGGGAATAGTCAGAACACACGACGAATCAATAACTTTATGCACCAAAGGCCCTATATCTCCTAGCCATGCATCTCTCTAAAAGTCCACGGTTCAGCCATTACCCACATACCATACTAAACTGTCACGCACAGAGCTCCAGACCAAACTAATCCCCTTCTAAAGATGGGAACAATTACTGAGCTGAATCTCCTCCGGGATAAACTCCACCCACTTATACTTTGTCCTCAAAACTTGTGCCCATAATTGGTCCAGACGAGTGACCAGATTGAACACAATTTTCATCAAAATGTTGTATTCTGTTGCTCCAACGTCTTGAACCCCAAGCCTCTATTCACCACTGACGAGCACATGTTTTCCCACTTAACAAGATTAACACTGCGTCGACCCTCCAAATGACCCCAAATAAAACCTCGAATAATTTTTTTATCTCTAAACAAACATCTCTCGGTAAAAGTGTAGATTGCATCGAGTAGTACAGAATTGAAGACAACATAGGCTTAGCAAGCATTACACGACCTGCAAAGGAAAGACTTCTGGCAGACCAACCTGTCAACTTGTCCCTAACCCTCTGAATCACATATTGATAAATGGCTTTTGTTACTCTGGAATGAAAAAGCGGAACTCCCAGATACCTTCCCAGATCACTAACTTCATGAAACCCAAAACTATCACTGACACTCCAATGTAGAGCTGGAACAACATTCTTAGAGAAGAAAATATTAGTCTTAGCCGCACTCATCTTCTAGCCAGAAGCGCCATAAAAATCACTCAATATCGCCTCAATCACATTCACCTAAGATGTGGAGGCTTCCGCAAAGAGGAACATGCCATCCGCAAAAAACAAGTGAGGGATGGCATGACCATTTCAGACAAGGCGCGCGGGTTTCCAAGAACCATTACTGACAGCTCTATGCACCGACTGTGACAACCTCTCCATACAAAGAACAAACAAGTACGAAGAGAACTGGTCACCCTGTCAGATACCTCTCGAATGAGTAAAAGTATCTGAAGCATAACCATTCCAAAACACCTACATAGAGACAGAGGACACGCAACGCATGATCAAACATCGAAACTCATCTGACAACCAATATCCTACAGTGTATCGTCTATAAAGGACCACTCAAGCCTGTCATAAGCCTTTTCGAGATCAATTTTAAGCGCCATACACCCAGCTTTACCCTTCTTATTCCTCATAGAATGAATCACTTCCTGTGCTATTATAATATTATCTGTAATAGATCTCCCCGACACAAAACTTGTTTGGTTCATCGAGACCCAATTCAACATATACGTTTTCAGACGATTTACTATAGTTTTGGTGATGATCTTATATAACACAAAACATAAGCTTATCGGACGAAATTGAGTTATGCACTCAGGTGATTTAACTTTTGGCAAAAGAACTAGAAGCGTACGATTCAAAGATGGAGA
Source organism: Hibiscus mutabilis (assembly GCA_019671005.1). NCBI lineage: Eukaryota > Viridiplantae > Streptophyta > Magnoliopsida > Malvales > Malvaceae > Hibiscus > Hibiscus mutabilis. The sequence goes on from CM033754.1 coordinate 12,854,066, forward strand.
AACTGGCTTACCCTTAAATGTATCCCAAACCAACTTGCACACTGATGACCCCACAGTAGACCAATTCCTTCTGTAAAAAAGCGCATGCATTCCGTCAGCTCCCAGTTCTTTTAGTGGCCCCATATCAAACACCACCGATCTAACTTCCTCATCCCTGATCGGTGCCAACAAATCCCTACGTACTGCCTCAGTACACGTAGAAAAGTGTCCCCTAGCTGCAACGCCCAAATTCACACTGACATTGCTCGAAAAAAGATCTTTATAGAACCGAAACCATATTTTTTAACTGAGGCTAATCTGAGCACCACTCCCTATTTGTCCCTCACAACGTCATAATATAGTTTGCCTTCCGTTGTTGCATAATGCACCTATAAAAGTAAGATGTATTTCTATCCCCGAGATTTGCCCATTGCACCCGTGACTTTTGGATCCAAAAACATTCCTCCTAACGTAGCACCTCCGCCAACTCAGCACGCAAGTCAATATCCAGTTACACAAGAAAATCCGAGTGCGTAACTCGTAAAACACGACCAATACCCCGTATACGCGCAAGTAACTCATTCTTCTTCTTACCAATATGCCCAAAAATAGTATCATTCCACTGTCGAACCTTAACAGCTAACATTCTAATGTTAGATTCCACATCCAAACACATATCCCATGTGTTATGAAGAAACTCCTCGAAGCGAGGATGATCCTGTCAAGCTGTAATAAAGTTAAAGGGTCTAGATTCATTATCACTACTTTGACGTAGGTAATGGAGCAGCATAGGATAGTGATTAGAACCCACACGATCCAAATGGGAGACAAGTGAAGTAGGGAAAGCACTCGCCTATTTTTCATTACAAAAACAACGATCCAAACGCTTCCGAACCACCCTATGCTTCCAAGTGAACCCATCCCCTTGAAATTCCACCTCTATTAAACCATTGTCAAAAATAAAATCATGAAATAATGGGCTTAAACAATTACCCCGAGCTGAACTACCATCTCTCTCCTTAGGACGCAGAATAGAATTGAAATCACCACCTAACACCCAAGCCACATCAGTCCCTGGATTGAGATCCGATAACTGCTCCCAAAGCCCTTTTCAGATTGTGACATTAGGACTCGCATACACAGTTGTGAAGAAAGGCCTACGAGTTGTCCTCGAATAACGAACCTAACCATGCACAAACTGGTTAGACACCCTCAGAATCTCAACATCAATGTCATCATTCCAAAGGATCCAAATCCCACCACTAAGGTCATTCGCCTCAACACGAAAAGAGTTGGAGAACCCAAAACGAGAAATCACTCTATCTGCACGAGTCCCGCTAATTCTAGGCTCCATAAGTGCAACCAACTGAGGATGATGGTGCCTGCAAAAATCTTTAAAGTAACATAAAAAATTAGAGCTAGCCTCTCCTTAGCAATTTTAAAAAAGAAACTTAATCATGGCAAAAAGATAAGACAGAGAACGAAAACACCGACGTTCAGCCGTGTCAGATCTAATAACTGTCCCATTGTCTGCCACCTCTAGGCATCCAATTAAGCCACTGTCTTACCACTAGCACCAACATGTGAATCCATGCCTGGCAGTCTGTTAGACGTATGAACACCTGATGAACTAGCACCTATATTGCCAAAACTCGATGGAAACCACTCAACGAGGGCCAGCCTTGCAGGAGCTTTATTTTCTTTGCCCTTTCGAACTTTCAAACCAACTTTAAGGCCATCATCAGCACCCTTACGCGTATTAATTTGCTTGCTAATAACCGCTAACTGTTGTCGACTCTTCTCATTCGCAGTATCAAGGATCGACACTGCAGCATGATTATCCACTACACTTTGCACAACATAAGGAATAACTTGCGGGTCTTGACTTCCTCCCGATGAGATAACCTGAATAGAACCCGGCACATTGACACTAACCTCTTTCAGAACCACTCTAACTGAAGCTTGGCGACTACTATCAGCCTTATCCTAAAGCGGACGATTCCCAACTGCGAATGTAGATTTACCCCTTGATTGGTTCTCCCCAGCCTGACCTACATTAGTGCTAACATCACTCGAATCTTTGGCCTCAACACCACCGATAACTTGTGCCTCAGTCGTACCCTCAACCTCACTAAGAATAGTAAAGCGAGAACCTCCAACACGTCTCCCTTCCAATCCTGATCCCTTCGACCGACCAGAATCCTTACGTAGCTACCTTCGGCTTGTATCAGCAAGCATCCAGGGACCATAAACTTCATCCTCACTAACAATATCCTGAGTCCTGGCCATGGAACTCGTGCCAACAGGGGCTGAAACATCACTAGCAACACCCATAGACCGCTTTTCCCTGCATATCTCAGATGAATGGCCATACAAACCACACTTGAAGCAAATTCGATGTAGACCTTCATACTCAAGCCGATAAACAGTTCCATCAATTTTCACACCAGCTATTAGCGGGTTTCTTAGCGACACCATCACTGCTAGTCTAACAAATCTACCCCGATCACCCGTGTGTGTGCTATAATCTATCCTCACAAATTTTCCTATAACGCCAAATATATATCGAAACAAAGACTTAGAGTAATACCGATAGGGAAGGCCTGGAATTCTTACCCAAACCATAATCTGTGCCGAGAATGACTCCGACGTTGAAAATTCCCTAGTCCATGGTTAAACAGTGAGATAACTCCTGAACACAGTCCACAGACCACCTATCAGGACATGTTCATAATCATATTCATTCTCAAATGATACCAGATAGTAATCATTGGCAAGATCAACAACCTGGAATGCCCCTTGTGATTGCCAAAGAACCTTAATCCTGCCTAACAACGTTTTATATCCAATGGACCAACCCAGAAGCTGAACTATGATTGAGCGACGCATGCTCAGATCAATTTGCTCATGTACTTTTTTAGAAAAAAATTATCGAAGGGAATGGACCACTCCTATCCACCGTGACGTCCCTCGTCTCTACAACCACATCATCCAGGCTCGGTACCAGATCAGCCCACACTTTCTTGCCTGTCCCAGACACCACGCCCGCATAAGATGCCATTGGAGCCGTAATCCCTACCTTTGCACCCGAACCAGTCCCATCTAATATCTCGCCTACAAACCCGCCACTATAGGTACATAATATTACAGCACATTCACGTAAACGTCTCGAATTTTTTCATATTGTGGCGTTGTTTCTATAAATGCCGCGAGATGTATAAAATTAGCGGTGTTTACTTGAAAAACATTGCTAAAAGTGACACTACGTACCAAGCTTGGTGCAGCGTTTAGGTAGTTCTATTGTACAACATCCTAATTAAGGCTAAAAATAGCAAGTTTTGAAATTTTTCCAAGTAACCTACAATGTTATACTATTTGATAACATTTTAGGTTGTTTTTTTCGTGATTTTTCTCAAGTTTTGAAACTGTTCAAAAAAAATCAATAACAAAAAAACGTAAAAAAACTAAGTTTTGAAACTTTTTGAAAAAAAACAGCCTAAAATGTTATCAAAAGTATAACATTTTAGGTTGTAGGACAAGTTTCAAACTTATTATTTATAAGCCTTAAATTAAGTTGTTGTTCTTTAGACTCCCAAAAAGTTCTCACATCAACATATATATGTTAATTTCTTTTAACAACGGTGATATCAAATGAGATAAGTGTTCATCGCGATTTAAATCATAAGAGGTATAAAATGCTACATGTAAAAATCAGCGAAATGTGAACTCAACAAGTGGTTCTAGTAAAAATACAGATGATGTTCAGCGCGAAATCGTTTTGTCTGTAAAGTGTGTGCATTGTCAAAAAATTAAAAATATATATAAACAGATACTAACTTGTAATTACTTTTAGACTATTAAAAAACCCAGCCAAATGTTTAAATCTTCATGTATTCACCATGAAAATTACGAATTGCTTCGGCAAATAGCAGAATGGAGCATTGGGGTCGTCACTCAAAGGTTGCCACGTGACCCTCTTGATCACGTGTTAGTGAGGGAGAGGCTCAAACATCAATGCGTTTCCATGTGCATTTTGGGTTTCGATTATTCCTTCACATCCACGCATGTGACCCCTTCTTTTGCACCTATCTCTACATGTCATGGGTTTTAAAAAAAAAATTACTTTCTCATCTCTTAATTAATCAGGGTCGAACTAAGATTTGTTGGTGGCAGTTAGAGATAGAGTTAGAATTTGAGGTTGAGAGCAAAACATAAATATTTGAAAGTGAAGAGATAAATTCAAAAATAAGTTAATTTTAAAAATATATAAAATGGGACAAAAATAATAATTAAATATTTTCTTTGTATTTTCTACTGACAATCTAATTGGAACATTCTAAAATTTCGCACTCCATAAATTTTTAATATAACTTCTTAATAGTTTGCACCCTTTATATAAAATCATGTGTTTGGCTATGTAATTAACCCTAATCTTCAAAATTGTCATGAAGAAGTTAAGGTTTGGAATGGTGAAAAAAACCATTGCTAGCACACCTTCAAAGATGTCCTTAGCATCTATACACAAAGAGAGAAAGGGAGGACGAATTGTCATCACTCATTTTTATCCGGGCAGTAAATATTATAGTAATTTTAGTTAATTATAGTAATTGTTATGTATGTATTAATGTCTGTGTGTACGTGTGATAATATGTATGCTTAAATATAGATGTGAGTCTATATATATATGTATGTTGTTAGATGGTATGTATATATTATAGTATGTATTTTGTTACTATTTTCGGTCATATATGTTTGTGTATTGTTATGTATGTGCATGTGTGAATATATTTGCATATTATACGTACATTGTTTGTGTAGGAATATAAATTATGTAAGCATGTATGTTTAGATATTACATACGTATGAATACATGTTATCAATAATTATGTGTTGTTATTATTATATGTGTGTATATGTATAATTATTATTAATAATATTATTATTGTTATTTATTATTATATTTATTATTAATAGGTTATATGTTATTAAAAGCATATTAGATATAAAACCCAAACTATTTATAAGTGTCCAGTCCATTACAAGCCCAATATTAAATATATCAGTCCAATGTTTAATTTACTAACCCAATATGAATAATACAACAGACCCATTTTCAAACCCAAATAATTAGAAAACCCTAATCTTAATATATGCCTTTGTTGCAGCAGCCCATCTTGGACCATCCGATCAGATCTTGATCTAACGGTCCAGATCAAGGCTATCATGGCTCTTTGAATCCCGATGCGCGCATGCATCACACTGCCGTAGCTGTCCGTCTCCATCATGCGCCCACGCGCCTGACCGTTCGGTTTCCTCATCCACGTGGCTGCTCTGTCGTATCTCGTACGCCGCCGTACGTTTCCTTTCACCGGCTCTCAACCACCGGACATGCACAAAACCAACAAATAAATCAATGTCAAGTTCAAGTATGGGCATCAACAAATCCACAGAAGATTAGGTTTTTTATATCTTTTTATATATGCATGTACTCAGATATATAAAGCTAAAAAATCATTGTATTTTGGAGGGATCATCAAGAAAAAGCCTCAACTTTCGGAGGTAAAAATCTTTTTATTTTTTTAGTTCGAAAATAAAAAATAACAAAAAAATTAAAAGCAAAGAGGGATTAGGGTTTATACCTTTGATTCTCGGGCCGCTGTTGCCTTCGCCGGCCGAGGGAGGTGTACCGATAAACCACACCACTTCATCCTCCCTTCTCGGTTTTTTAAAACTAGGGTTAGTTTTAGTTTTCGATTTTGGTCAATTTTTTAACAAAAATGATAGGATTTTGGTTTAAAAAACGGTGGTTTTTTTCAAAAAAAAATTGGGATTTTTCCATATCCCGGCGCCAATGAATGGCGGCACACGGCTGGAATCTGAAAAGCTCGCAGCGGCCAGGATGAACAACGGCAGTGTGCATCCTTTAAACCAGAGAACAAAATTTTTTTGTGTGTTTTGAGATAAAATGAGGTTTAAAAAAATAAATGACATCTATACTTCCGGTTAAAAAAGAAAATGGGTTAATTGTTTTTAAATCCTCCCGCACTAAAATCATTTGCTCCTCATTCCCTCCAGATTGTTTTATTTTTATTTTGGTCACTTGTTTTGAAATCAGTTATTACATTTTTTAATTTAGTCCTTAAATTTCATTTTTATTTCATTTTAGTCCCGAGATCCTTTGATAAATTACCCCTTTGGGTCCCTCTTTTCTTTTGAGTTTATTTATTTTGCAGCCCCCGTCTTACTGTTTTTTTTATTTATATACTTATTAGTTTTATGTTGTTTAATTTGACCCCTAGCTCTATATATGTATATATATATATATATGTATATATACTTAATGTATGATTTATAAATAGAATCATTTTTTATGGTATGTTTGTATTAGTATTTTTTACTTTACCATATATTGTTTATTTGGCTTTTTTTAGATTAATCGTTTTAAACTTTATATATGTGTGTGTAAATTAATTATTTTTATTTAATATATATTTCATATAAATAGCATCATCTTATATGTTTTTTTTGCGCATTAATACACACTATTTATATATATATATTAATGTTTTATATACGTGTTATATGTATGTATACAGATTGTGGATAAATGTATGTATTTATATTTTCCTTTTATATATTACATTGTTATTTTCTATCATATATATTATATAAGTATATTATATATTTTAATCATGTTTTATTTATGTGCATTTATTTATTAATGTTTCTTTTGCTTTTATTTATATTTATTAATTATCATTTTTTGATAAAGTTTGCATACTGGATATTTTAAATGTTTAATACGGTGCTCCCTTTTTCGAGGATAAATTTGGCTACCACTCTAAGACGTAGATGGTAGTTTTCGTTACTTCGAACACCGGAGTCCTTAAAATTTACTCGCACGTATAAACAAATTTTAATTTAAATGTCACTTTAATTCGTAAATTTATATTAATAAAGCGGTAATTATATTTTTTTGTACCAAGTTTTGGGCGGTATGGGGTGTTAATCCTTCCCCATCCGTAACTCGACTCCCGGACCTAAATTTTAGAATCTCTTATTTTATTTTATGGTGTCCGGTCTACCCCTTTTAAAATGATCAGTGGCGACTCCTTATTTATTACTTTTAACGCCCCTACTTGTTTAACAACCATATTTATTTACTCCCTCAATTTTACCTTAAAATACAAATTTTTTCAAAATTTCCTTTTTAACATTTTCCAATTTTTTTCAAATAAAAAGGAAAACTTGTAAACGAAGTTTTTTTAAGGGTCGCTACACGAATATTGTTGACGACACCCATATTTTATATTCAATTGGGTTTCTTCCGAAAGATAATTAAGACTTTTTGATGAATGGAACAGGAAACAGTCACCAATATTTTAATTAGAATTTAAAACAATGCAACTAAAAGTCTTGAGAAGAAAGATTAATTAATAGAATATAATAATGGGTAAATGGAGATTAAAGCAAAAGAAGATCATGTTTATGGAGCCAAAACAGTCCAAATAAGAGGTCTCCTTTTGAGGAGCGGAAAGCATATCCAAATGCAAAAGCAAGCTGGTGTGCAATAGTGCCTAGAGTGGGTTAGCTAGAACAAGCCAAGAGAAGCTACACAAGTGTTGTATATTCTTTTTGAGCATTCTAATTAAATTACAAGGTTGTATCTTAGTTAAATTTTAATTTGAATAAAATTCATACCTGAAGATTGAACAGAAATCCTTTGCTGTTTTTAGAGCCCCTTTCCATACCCCACCAAAAAATATTAGGTTTAGAGTTTAAGGATTAGGGTTTAGGGAATTAAGGGTATGATGTATTTTTTAGGGTGTAGAGTTTATGATTTAAAATTTAGGGTTAGAGCTTAGAATTTAATTTTTTGTGTCAGGGCATGGAAATGGGCACCAAAAAAGGCAAAGGATTTTTGTTCCTAAAGATTGCATTGCTCAATTTCGACTCACCTAGGAAAAACAACATCATCCTTTACCATTGAACTCCTAAATAGATTTAAAATTTTCATATATTTATATCATATGGTATCTTGTTTTATGTATTAATATGCTTAATTGAGTCTCCAGCCATTTCTCAATATTGCTGTTTGCAGGCCGGCACAGTTGGCGGCTCAAACTTGTTATGGACCACCAAACACAAGGCTAACAGTAGCATGAGCTATAGTTAATTCTCTAAGATCAACTGCGAGCAACTCGTTTGTCTTACATGCGCCGGAAAGAAAGAGCGAGGTTTACCACTAAGAACAATTGACTTGCTAAGGTTGACAAGTCGAGGATGCCGACAGATGTGATAAAATGGAGTTGATGGTAGGCCTAATGATCCAAAACTAGGTTGAGTTGCTTGGTCCACTGTTAACCATCTATAGAATTTTTCACCTTATAAAGCCCAAAAACACAATTAATATACAGGTTTATGGCATATTATGGTCATAGAGGTGGCATATTATGGTCATAGAGGTGGCAAATAGGTCATTCGGTTCGGTTTTGATTCGGGTCATTTCGGTTCAGTTTATTTCGGATCTGACTACATTCGGTTTAAATTCGGTTCGGGTCTGGTTCGATTTTAGTTTGGGTCTATGGTGATTTTGGTTCGGGTATCGGGTCAAGACTTTAGTTCGGTTAACTTTCGGTTTTGTTGATTTCGGGTCGGGTCAATATCAGGTTAATAGGAGATCGATCGCTTTAATTGGGTTTTCAGCCCATGTTAGGTTTTTCCACCCTATATATAACTTTATATAGCCTGTATATTTGGCTTTTTGGCGTATTGTGTGACAATTCAAATCTCATATTTATTTATTTATTTTAATATATTTTTTATTTCGGGTTGCCTTCGGTTTGGGTTGCTTTCGGTTCGGGTGAAAATCAGTTCGAGTCCATTTTCGGTTCAACTGAAATTCAATTCGGTTTCGGTTCTGTTTATTTCGGGTTTCGGATCAAATTTGGGTCATCGTGTTCGAGTCAATTTCGGGACTCGGTTTGAGTAAATCGGTTCGGTTTTCGGGTCTCGGGTCAAGTTTGCCAGGTCTAATCTTGCATATTGAGTATTGTCTCTTTGACATCATTACAATTTTTTACAAGTTAGAGGTTCACATATATTTAAACACAATTACAATTTTTTTACAAATTTTACGGTTTATGTTTTTTAGGTGGCACTACTAGCATTAGGCTTTGAGGCCGCTAGGGGTGTGCAAAATAAACTATAACTATTAACCGGTATAACCGTTATTAACTTAACCGTTAAAGTTAAAAGTTTTGATTAACTAACTGTTAAAAATGATGGTTAATGGTTAACCGTTATAAAATTATTTAGACATAAAATGAAGTTTGTGATTAGAATTTCTCTATTTAAATTTTTTTATGAAAATTTTAATATATTATTTATCGGAGAGATAGTTTTATTATTCGCAAAAGAATTAGTGAACATGTGAAAAAAATTGCAATAGGTTATAGGTTAACCTGTAACCGTACCGTTAAAAAATGGTTAGCGGCTATAACGGTTAATCGTTTAAAAATTTAATGGCTAACCGTTTTTTAATGGTTAAATTACAGATTAATAACCGCTATAACGATTAACCAACAGTTTAAATTAAATGGTACCGTTAACCTACCTTGAACACCCATGGTGGCTGCCACCCACAACCCCCTCTCGTTTGATGTCGTTTCTTCATCGGTTCTTGGTCTTCCTTTCATGTCTCTTGGCGTTTTGGGTTAAAGGTTGATGGTCTAAATATGTGGAGGTCGTTCGAGGGTGGTTGTTAGCTGTTTCTTTTGAGAGCTCGTCTTTCTGGCAACCAACAAATCCAATCTAGTGGTCCTCAGACGAAGCAGGCCCCAATTTTTTTGCTCTCGGCTAGAATCATCGGAAGAGAAGTAAAGGGTTCGTTTTTCTATGTTGTCTTTTTTTCTGGTTTATTCTTCCTTTTTGTTGCGGTGTTGGTAGGTTGTTGATGGGTTCTCGTTGTCAACTGGTTGGGCTTTTGTCGGAGATGGATTACTATCGCGAACCATCAGATCTTCTTTTGTCACAGCCAGTTTTGTTGTGGTGGTTGGTGCTTTGGCTCCTCCCTTGTGCCGGATCTTCTTTCATCACTTGTGATGGGCTTGTCGGTGTTTGAATGGTTATTTGCGCTACTCCTTCTTCGTCAACCCCATCTTTGGCTCCTTATTCTGGGATGAAGTTTCGATCTCACCTTTGGTGGTTCTTATTTACTTCACTGGTGCCTTCATTATTTGTGGCACAGCTGGTATTAAGAAATTAAGAAAGAACGATGTTTGTGTTCAACGTTATCCTACACGAGCTTATCTGCCTTCGGTCTTTGCTGGTATTGATTTGACTCCATATGAAACTTCGTTTCTGCGAAAAGGGAAGCCTGTCTCAAACTTTGAACTCTCAGCAAGTTAGTCGTTTGATCAGAGGTGATTTGTTTGTTTTGACGGGGATGGTACGACAAGAGTCTGATGAGTGATCGTTTGTTTTACTCTTTTATGGCCTTACAAGCTCTGTCATCTAATGTTGTTCTTGGATGTCTTTCTCTAGTTGTTTATTCAACCTTCCTTTTTTATATTGGATTTTCTTTGAATGAATTTTTCGTTTGTCAAAAAAAATAATGGATTACTTTGGCTACCTAACAATTAACATTATCAAGTTAGTCATTTTAGTTCTTAAACTTTTATATTGATCTTTTAAGTATAATTAATTGTCTTCTTTATGTAAGTATAATTAATTGGACCCTAAATATGAATTACAACGTATAAATGTAATAAAAGTTTAAGGGTCAAAAGGAACACAATGGAAATTCAAAGACTAAAATGACTAAAGAGATAAAAGTTTTGGGTATCCATTCGAAATCATCTGTTTTGGAAGAAAACTGAATAACAATGAATTAGAGGCTGGCTTAAGAACCGATTAGCTTGGGAAAAAATATGACTTTTTTATTTTAGCCCAATAAAAACCTGTTTAAAAGACTAACTATGGGGTAAAAAACCCATTACAACTTATAAGCACATTAAAAAGCCCATTAAAATTTAAAAAAATGAAATTTAAATTTTAAATTAAAGTAAAACTAAAGTGTAAAAAAGATTAAAAAGACTAATTAAAAGATAATGGTCGACTAATTTGAAATGGGCCTCTGTAAAATTTAATCTAAATTAGTTGATCAATGAATCGGATATCGGTGTTTAAACAAAAAAAAAACTAAAGTAAAATGTAAAAAAAAAAAAACTAAACTTGATAATTTTACATGTTCAATACTTAATACTTTGATCTTGTTGTTTTCTAGAGTGATAAATTGAAATTTTGGTATGTTTTAAGTTTTAACTATGTGTTGAATATTTATGTTAAAATGTAACGTTGTACAATTTTATAGGTTAATTTTAATGTTTTAATTAAAAATTATATGTTTATGTTGATATTATTAAATTTTCCTAAAATTTTGAACTTTTTATTATTTTTAATGTGTGACAATTTTATAGGTACTTATTTTTTTTCTATTTTTACTTATTTTTCTCATTTTTGTATTCCAAGTATTTTTTATTGAAACATTTTACATCCAATCTACAGTTATATTCAGTTTTTAACTATCCTTTTCAACAATGTGTCCTCAAGAAAAGAATTCAAGATTCAAACATAAAATATTAATGTGTCCAAGTAAAAAAAGTTATCATTATTGTATCTATATTATTTTTATGTTATAATAATATTTAAATATATATATATTTGCTTAATTTTTAGTGCAATACTATTTTAGTTTACATAAATTTTGATTAATTTAAAATTATATTCGATATTATATTTTTCATAATTTATATTATATTTTAATTATGGGTAAAACTTTGATACACATGCTGTGTAAAATTAATTTTACACAAGCTTGTGTATTTACACTATAAAAACTCAAATCCTAAATTCTTAACCCTAAACCTTAAACCCTATACACTAAATTCTAAACACTAACCTTAAATTATAAACCCTACAACCTAAACCCCTAAACCCTAAATTAAAACTCTAACCCCTAAAATTAAAAGGCACGTATAAACTAAAGTTTATACGGCCTGTGTATCAAAGTTTTTTCCTTTAATTATATTTGTGTGTATATCATAATTTTTTCGGATCCATATGATACCTTAGTTTTGGAGCAAATCCATTATCTTTCTCCTTATGCCAATTCTGAAGACTATTTTCCGGAGCATGACTAAGGCTCAAAGACGGGCAAAGGCCCAAATTCTTTTGTAGTCAATATCTTATTATCAAATTTTGGTACGTCAAAATGAATTTTTATCATTTTACTAAAAAATTAAACTATAATTTTATCATTTTTAGAGGGCCTTACTAGGGGTGTAAATGAATAGTTCGTATAAAGTTCGTATATTAAGTTAAATAAACGAATATGAGCAAAATTTTTATGTTCATTTAATAAACGAACGGACACGAACATGGGTGTGTTCTGTTCGTTTGTGTTCACAAACAAGATCATTTATCGACTTGTTTTATAAGCTTGTTTACCTTGTTCCCCTTTTCCTTTTATTTTTTTACATTTTAATATTGTTGAAGATAGGGACTAAATTGAACACAAGGTGAACTTTGGAGTTCAAACTGTGAAGTCCATGGAGCTTAAGGACTAGTGGTGTAATTTCACCATTTTAACTCTAAACATATATGTTTGCAAATGTTCAATGAACATGTTCGCGACCATATAAACGAACATGCTCGTGAGCATTAAACGAACATATTTGCGAACATTAAACAAACAAATATAAACAGCTTCAAAAAATAAATAAACGAATACGATATTAAAAACTTAAACAAACACAAACCGAACAATGACACCTTCAAAAATAAATAAACCAATGCAAATACACCTTTTTTCCAGTCAAACTTGGTTCATTTATAAAACTACACCCCTAGGCCTTACCGTCATTATTGTTGGATCCGAGTAGGGATGTAAAATAGGTAATCGGATGAGTTTCAGGTCGGGTCAAATAGAATACAGGTCATTTCAGGTCGATTTGATGTTTAAACTCGATTCGAGTGGGGTGCGAGTCAGTTTCAGGTCGGGTTCATTTCAGGTCGGGTTCATTTTCAAGTTGGGTTCATTTCGGGCCGGGTTCATTTCAAGTCGGGTTCATTTTAGGTCGGGTCAAGATAGTTCGAGTCTGAATCAGATAATTGACGGGTTAATTCGGGCTCGGATGGACTTCAGGTCGGGTTCATTCCAGGTCATGTAATTTCAAGTCGGGTTAATTCAGGTTTCGCATTCGTATTAAGTTTGAGTTTGGTACAATTAGTCAATAGACTTTGGGTTGGGTCATTTTCTATTTTTCAAGTGAATTATTTAATGCCTTTCGGCTTTGACGAACACGAATCACATTAAAAATATATGTGAGGCACTATAATGAACAAAAAATCATCATATGATTCATATTTAAAATACTTGAGTAAATTACAAAAAATAGAAATTAATAAGGGTCAATTTTGGTGAAAAATAAAATTCTAGGGACTAATATGAATAAAAATATCATCATGTTAAAAATATGGACTATATTACAAAAAAATGAATAGGGTCAATTTGGAAAAAAATAAAGTTTTAGGGACTATAATGAACAAAAATATTAAATTAAAATTAAAAACATTGGACTAAATTACCAAAAAATGAATAGGGTCAATTTGGACTAAAAATAAAGTTTTAGGGACTATAATGAACAAAAATATCATCATATTAAAAACATTGGACTAGATTAGAAAATTTTAAAATAAATAGTTGTGAATTCGAATCCCTAAACCCCAAACCTCAACCCCTAAAACTTGCAATCACTAATAATTAAAGTGCAAACCGAATTCCTAAACTAATCTCATAACCCCAACCAACCACTCTACTTGACACATTTACCCATAAACCCATAACAATCAACTTGACACATTTACCTCTAAACCCCAAACATAAACCCCTAAATCTTAGTATTTACAATCACTAATAATTAAAATACAAATCGAATCCCTAAACTAATAATTAAAGTGCAAGCATAATCTCCTAATCCCTAAACTAACCCCATAACCCAAACACTCCACTTGATACAATTACCCCTAAACCCCAAACCTCAACCCCTAAATCTTTTTTTCTGGCCAAAATAAATTGGGCCTTCAAAAGCCCGTCAAACATTTAGAATCGCCATCGGTCGTTTTGGGTTGGGTACAACCGAAATAAGTTGGGCCTTTAAAAGGTTTAATTATTAAATAATTTTATGAAGGAGGATCTAATTACCCATTACCCCAAACCTAAAGGTCTAAGGAAATTAAACTAAAATTGAGACTAAATTGAATCAAAATAAAACTAAAGAATAAAAAAAGACCTAAGTGTAAAGCTCCTAAACTAGTAATGACCTAAAGTGCAATTAACCCCTAATAAAATGGGCGGGATTTTTTCCGTTTGTTAACTTATTTTTTTAAAAAAATTCTCCATTTACTTAAGGGTTAATAAATTGGGGTCAATTCGGTTAAAAATTAGGGACTAATATGAACAAAAATAAACCCCAAAGGCCAAATCCCTAAACTAATCTCATAACCCCAAACACTCAACTTGACACATTTACCCCTAAACCCCAAACCTCAACCCCTAAATCTTACAATCACTAATAATTAAATTACAAGCCTAATCCTGAATCCCTAAACTAATCTCATAACCCCAATTCCAAACACTCAACTTCAAACATATATTGTTTATACCCCTAAACCCCCAAATCCCTAAACTAATCCTATTACTCCAAACATTCCACTTAAAACATTTACCTCTAAACCCCAAACATGAACCTCTAAATCTTACAAGCATTATTCACTAATAATTAGAGTGCAAGTCTAACCCCTAATCCCTAAACTAATCCCATAACCTCAAACAATCAACTTGAAACATATATTATACCCATAAACCCCAAACCTCAACCCCTAAATCTTACAATCCCATAACCCAAATTTAATGATCAAATTTAACAAATTAAAATTCCATTGAAACAATAAATAAAAAAATCCTAAATTAACTATGGTTAAATTAAACTGTGTGAATTTTATGGGCTTACTAACTAACTAATTAACTAAGGACCTAATTAAAAGAACCTAATCCTAAAGGCCAAATAAAAATGATAAACTATTCTGGGACCTAATTGAACTAAACTAAAATTTAAAAGTGAAAACATGACTTAAATGGAAAGTATATAAACATGGAAGGGCATAATGAGCGATTTCCCCATAAACCTAAAAAATGTGCGGAAACTTTCCCTCCCATTCACGCCGGTCATTTTCATAACAAACGATTTAATGCCTTTTTTTGTTTTTTTGTTAAAAAAAAACAATGCCATGTGGCATTTTATTAAAGGAATTGAAATTCCTTCTTTATCCATTATATATATATATATTTATTCTTATATATAATTTAATAAATTAATAGTCAATAATTGAATTATTTAATAAAAAGATTTTAAATAAAAATTAATAATTTAAATGGTGAAAATTAGATTATCATATTATAATATATTCATAATTTCTCAAATACTTCATTTTCTCTTGAAAATCATCAAATCATAGACTTCCTCAATTACATGTCAGGTAAATATCAAATTAGGTCAATATAAGTCGGGCTCAAAACAGGTCGGGTAAAATTGAATCTCGGATCGATTCAGTCGGGTAATATCGGTTATCTGCCAGTTAGTCTCGAGTTCGGGTTCATTTCAGTCGGGTGCAGGTCGGGTTTTGGGTCCACAGTAACAGGTTCAATTCGGGTTCGGGTCATTCTCGGTCATATGCAGTTCGGGTTCGGCTACTACAGTAACAGGTCAAACTCGGGTTCGGGTCAACAATAGCCGGTTACAGAATGGTTTCAGGTCATCTCATCATTGGGTCAAACCAAGTTCTGACTCAAGCAGGTTTCAATCAAATTTTTGGGTCGGGTCAGCTTTTTACGTCTCTAGATCAGAGACGACTGATTATAATCGAGGTAAGGGTCGTTGGCCCCAAACTTTTTTTTGGGGAAATGTGCATTAAATCCTAATTTTTATAAAAAAAATTAACAAGTCTCAATATATTTTAAAATGTCATTATTTTTAAAATATTTTGAATTAGATCATTTAAAATTTTTAAAAAATTTAATTAAATATCTAACAATTTTAAATTATATGTAAAAATATTTAATGGAGGGAAATTAATTTTATCAATATTATTTTTTATTATTAATAAAAATTATTTAAAGCCTATCTTAATTATTGGATATTTAATTTTAATTTTTAAAGTTTTTAATATTTCTGTTCTTATTAATAATTGTAAAATCGACATAGTTGACTATTCATTAACTCATCCCAAAATAATCCCACAAGTGGTCGACACATACCTAAGGAAAATATTGAGAGAGTTGTCGAAACTATTCCTATGTAATTTTTCAATTTTTTCCATGTTCGTGATTTTTAAAAGAGCCTTTTCTTATAGTGTTTTTTAGTTCGAAAAAAGCGGAAAAGATCATTAGATTGGAAGTGTAGACTTTATTAATTAGTTTGAAAGTATTTGATTTTAAAAAAAATAACTTTCGTTGTAGTATTTTTTTATTTGAACCTTCGAGACCAACAATTGAGCATGACATAAAGTGTGTTGGCTTTGTTGATAATTTTACTAAAATAGGCCTAATTAATTCATAATTTTGAATTAATTCATACTTCAAATAGGCCTAATTATCACTTTAGACTATAAGGTATTGATATTGGTCAACCAATATCGATGCTATCTTGAATAATCAATATTTTAATAATCAGTGGTCACGAGTATTAATATCTTACCTTAGGTATCGGTATCCCTCAAAAGATTTTGATAGTTAATGCATGTACCAATATTATTTCTGTAACATCCTAGACCCGACCTGAAAAATTTGATGGACTCAGATGGTCATATCGAGATCACAAGAGTGACCCACAATATTAAGTACAAAAATCTTTATTTTACGTAAAACAATGTAAAAACATAAATATCAAATACAATTAATTATAAATCGAGGTAAAACTTTTACAAAAGTTTAAGTTTCCAAATATAATATTTATTTAAAAGCCAAATAGTATATCAGTGTGACAGACTCAATTATAAAGACAATGTACTATGACATACATGTCCACTAAATATATAAGTACAATACTCTGCAAGTTATGCTACTGGAACTTTTAGATATGATGTCAATGTCCACAACTGCTCAATGACCTACTTACCTACTGTTGAAAAATAGATTGCTATAAAATCAAACATTAGCATTAGCTAGAAAATGAATAGATAAGAATAAAATCACGCTTAACTGTATCGTGGTAATAAATCACTGCCTTAGAAGTGAATTAGTTCTGATTGGTGTAATCACTGCGTAAGATTATGCCTCGTGAAGTTAACACAACCTCTTCTTGAAATCGTACACCCAAAATCAGGAGTGAACATTGGTGCTACTGCTATTCTCTAGGAGTAGAACATAAAAACTTGGAGAAAACACTTAAGAAAAACACAGAGAGAAAAGAGAGTATTTGTAATGATGCGTGTTTCTGCAAATATAAATATGAGTTGAGAAAGCCTTAATTTATAAGCTGAATTTGGAGGGTAAAAATATCTATTTACAAAACATAAAATTAAAGCATAATTAATTCATTGTTTAAAATGGTCAAATCCATTACACTGTCATAAAAGCTGGATTAATGCTGTTGTAACAACCGAATTAAAGGTTGTTTTAAATCCAATTCATTCATGGAATAAAGTTGCATAAAATTCAACTAATTCAAACAGCAGATGTAAATAATTCGAGTTCTATAAATAGTGAAGTGGAAACAATTCTTTCACAATTTTAAAAACACAAGAAAAATCCTTATGGATTTGTCCAAAAAGATAATGTCGCATGCGAAACATGTTAACTCAGACACAAGCACTGAACCAAGTTGAGTCGACTTAACAACGACGACAACGTGCGTGCGAGGGTCTTGTCATTCTACCAGTCAAGGTACATAAATTTATTTCAAGGTACATTCCCACCCAATATGGGATTTACATGCTTTACTCCCTTGAGCCTTACCAACACTCCGTTGAGAAATTTTGATATTTTTAAAACGTGAGAAGACTAATAGCTAGACTAGCCGCTTAAGCACTAGTGAATGTACCTGGAATTAGTGCATAGTGAAAATGAGTAATTCTTCTCTTAATGAGTGAAGAAATCTAGAATTTATTAAGATAGGAGGGAACTCATAACACACGACTAACCTTATTCATCCACCGAAGTTCTCGATAAATCAACAAAGTATATATATAGCCATAATTCCTCAGGATTTTAATAAGTGTACTAGAAAGGCGACCCAACATCTTTCATAGAAGGTGGCTGATCCTTCTCACTTACGTAGGTAATTTTATTAGGTTTATTTCAACATACACCACCCAGATCAGGGCTATGAAACTATTAAGAGTTTTTTAGTAAGCTCAACCTCACAACAAAAATAGGTAAATTCTTCAAGTTCATTTAAAATGAACCACCGAAATTCTGGGATAAGAATTCATTAAGAATAAAAACCCAACATCTTTTATCGGTAAATTCAATAAGTCTTTCTCAAATAGGATCACTTAAACTCTTGGGAGTGAATTCGTTAAGAGTTAGAAAGCTCATCCTTTCTAGCGATAAGTTCATCTAGTCTTTCCCAATAGGACCATCCAAATTGTAGGCCATGAACTCATTAATAGTAGTTATTCAACCATAACAGTAAATTCATCAAGTCTTTCTCACTAAAACCACCCAAAGCTTGGGTTATGAATTTATTAAGATAAAAAAGCCATCCTTGTACATGCACATTATTCGCCATAGAGATAGACAGAAATATACACTACGAGTCTTTCCATAGTTTTGTTTTCACATTGAACTTAGACAAATAAGTTGAGTTTCCGCTATGAATTCCTCAACCAATCAGGCTTAAGGCCCATCCCCTTCGACGAATCCAAGACCAATTTCTAACTTAACTTTTTGGTAAGCAGATTAACTAGGTTTATTTTCAACTTCACACACTTTAAAGAGAGTACTCAGTTTTTTTATTAAATGCCTCATTGATTTTTTTCTTATGCGAATGTGTCTTATCTTACCATTGTAAACTTGACTATAAGCCACACATATTGTTGTCTACGAACCGCATAATAAAGATACTCGAGGAGTCGATTTTCCCCATAACAGAATTTCTAGTAACAAATTTCGGAGCCACTCGGCTTCTTGTCGATTTAGGTTTTAGTAAATCCTTTCATACTCCAAAGTAAGTACTTTATTTTTTGTTTTATAAACTCATGTCTTCTTTTATAGGCTTGATTATTATGCCACACAGTGTGTAGTTTACGAGTTTAGAAATAAGACAAAAAATATAAGACTTTCTCATAAAAAATTTTAGTAAGTTTCATTACAACTTGACCTCTTGCCTGACTAAGTCAAGAGCTATAAGCCCAGACACCTAATTAGAGTTAGTAAAATATGTCAAACAAACTTTCACAAAACTTTCTGTACCAAAAATATATACCCACTAGTAGTGTTTTACCATTACATTATCGATTACCAGTTTTTATCACGGGATCCTTTTAAGAGTTCAAGGTATTAATATTGATAAATTATATACTCAAACTTATAATCGTTTTTATATACTTAAGTAGATACTTAAGATTTTTCTATATTCATTACTTGGATTGTGGATATGTATATTGTAATAAATGTCAGGTCAAATATAAATCTCTCAATAATTTTAGCATTCACAATGTAAAATATTGTTTTTTTATAATTCTTTATCAAAATTTTATGCTAAATTTAAAGAGAGTTGTTTCAAAAATCACTTCAATACTAAAACTTTCAAAAGAAAACATTTACTCAAATAATATTCTTTATCAGTTCTAGTAATCTTTAATTATTGGGATTCCTATCATCTCATTTAAGGTTCGGGCATTCATAATCTTAAGAGGAAAAAAGTTCTCTTAGTGTCATGCAATCTACTCAAATATCGTACTTATGCATATGAACTAAAGATCTATATGTTATACACATATTGCATGCAATCATCCTTTTCAGACCCCCCTACACTTTCTAACATTTTTTAGGGTAGAACTTAATCCCTAAAAAAAGATGTCTTAGTCAACGTGTAAACGAATTTTCTCACACATTTACCCGACCATACTAGAGTAATGTCATATTAGTTTTCATTATAAAAACCTTAGAGTAATTACGTCTTGTTTACACATGTCGATATTTCGAAGTTTTATGAATTTCTTTTTGTCTCATTCAATATATTAATCAATTATTTATGCCTATCTCATTCAAAGTGAATTTCAATTTTCCTAATTCTTCAAAAGAAGCGTTTTCAAAATTAGGAATATTATGAAACTATTTAAGGAGTTTTCAACTTTTTCCTAATAATAGAAAAAATTAACACAAATAATTCACAAGGAGATACAATACTGTGATAGACAATTTTTTTTTTTTTTGCTTTACTTAGGAGTAGAACTCAAAGAGATTAATAGCTACAAACATCTTTAGTAGCACTAATGTCTATCATATTTTTATTCATATTAGTCAAAGTTTATTTGACTTAAAGAGACCACAAAATATTCTCATATAATATGATAAAAAGTATTTATCTAACACGATTCTTCAGTTCCACTCTTGACTTCTTTACTAAGTAAAAGAGTGTCATATTATTATATTATTTATAAATTGGAATAGTGAGCACAGTAATGAGCATTGCACTAGGTAGATTTTTATGAAAGAGGGGTGATGCACTAGACACACTTAAATATCAAATCTTTCAAAGAATCAATCCTAAACATGCAGTTCATTTCATCACACTAATAAATAATCTAGAATTTTTTTTCTTTATCATTATGGTCTCTTATAAATTTATGCTAAATATTTATACTCACAATAACATCTTTATAAAGCATACATAATATGAGGCTAACTACTCATAGTGATAATTCATTCTAGCCTTAGTCTGTGCTCTAGTCTATAACATGCTCACTAAGTTTATAGACTAGCTTAAAGGCTCAATATAAATTATTGTGATAATTTAAAAAATGAATTGTCAGACAATTGTAGTCACTATATTTTTACCTGTTTATTTATATATATTTATTTGTTTTTTATTATTTTTATTATCATATTATTATTATTATTAGTATTATTATTGTTATTATTAGCTTTAGCATTAGATATAAAACCCAAAAAGAATTTAAAAGAGTCCATTAAAATTAAATAAAGATCCATATTATAAGGGTAGCCCATTTGGCCCAAAAAGTAGAAATCAAAAAGCCTAGCTAACCCTCTTATTCTCCCATGTGCAGCCCATCCACAGCCATTAGATCTAAGATAGATCTAACAATCCAGATTCAATCCAGGGAAGAACCACAGGTGCATGGGAGCCACGAGCACGGGGTTGATCTCCACAGGTTAAGTTGTTGGGCAGCTTTCATGGTCGCTTCAATGCCGACAATCATGACGCGGACAACCATCAATCCCACCACACTTGCTGTGACTCACGCCGCGCCACCACAACCCCCATCGGCTGAACTCCTACAGTAGCAAAAGAAGGGGAAAGAATTTGAATATACCAAATCGAATATGGAAAATTATGGAAAGATCAGCCCCAAATCAATGCAAAATCAATCTGAAAATAAAAGGAGAAGAGGAATTCGAATCAGACTCAATATGGCAAGCATTCACCAGATTTTAGGGATTTTTATTCCAATATTCCTTGTATTTTTGGTATGAAAATACCTATATAAAGCCACCCATTTTATTATAATTTTCACTACGAATTCATACAATTTTTACTAGGAATAGAAGCAATCAAGCAAGCATTTTTTCAGTACATTTCATCTTGTTCTTTATTTTATTTATTTATTTTGAATATTGTTGAAAAGAGGATAAAGGTTTACCTTTTTGAGTCGCTACCGCATATACGATCCGAGTTTGTATTTTCGATGATGGGTGCATGCTCACTGGAGGAGTCAAAACGTTTTTAAGAAAAAGGGAAGGATTCAAGCTTTTTTTGTTGATTTTTCAAAATCCAGGTTTTGAAATATTCAAATATTGTGTTTTTTTAAAAAGAAATCGAAGGGTTTTCCACCGGTGGAAGGCGGCAGGCACGGTGGATGGTCATCGTGTTCTTCATCCATGAAGAACATGGATGAACACTTAAGAGAAAATAGAAAGAGAGTTTTTGATCCAAAATTTTAAAAAGAAAAAATGAAAGGTGTTTTAAAATTTGTGCTTTATACTCAAATGTTTTAAAATAAAATGGGCAAATTATACCCATTAAATCCCTCCGCCCCATTTCTTTTTGCTCTGCGAGATACCATACTTTCTATTGTTTCAAAGTGTTAACTATTTTTTTTTATAAATTTGGCCTTTTGTTGTGGCTTTTTCTCGAATTGGTCACTGATTTCAAGCCCTTTCTTACATCAAAATATATTATTTTTATTTTAATTTTCCCTTTTTCAAAACAACATTTTTATTATTTTAATAAAGTTTTAATTTGTATTTTCTTACAAAACTGGCTCGTACACCAAGTGTTGACCCGATTCGGGAAGGATACATTTTTAAAGGGATTGTGTTTTATCCTTTTTTTAATAATTTGTTTAATTTTTTTATTTATTTAATTTTGTAATTTAATTTCAATTTTATGTATTTTGTTGATTTAATTCACTTTCCTAAAAACTTAAAAATGCTAGTCTTTTAATCAAACTTTAGGTTTGACAAAATTCCTAGAATTAGGTTCTTTAATTTAAACCTTAATTTAGTTTAGAGCCTTTAAATTTGATCTTATTAGGTCAGTCTTGACTATAAAATTAATAATTGACACTTAAATATACTTGACCCCCATTTTATGTAAAATCCATTTTAGACTCCCATTTTGGATAATATTAATTAACATAGAGTAATAAAAAATACCTTGACCCTAAATTAAATGATTCTGTTTTTATGCCATGTTTAATAATGAGATATATAATTTGCAATGTGATGTCTCACCAAAAAGGCAATAACGGGTTAGCGCTAGAGATGTTGGCGATGATTATTATTTATTTCCAGGATGGTGAGGCCGTTAAAATGAGTTCATAGTTATAAATGGATAATAAATTAAATTTCATACGAACTTGGAAATTTCGACAAAAAAAACAACTTGTAATCGGCTAGGTGCCAATTTTTGGGCATTGTGGGGGTGCTCACCCTTCTCCACGCATAACCTCTCGAACATGTTTTTGTGTTTTCGCAGACCAAAATTGTTGTTTTAATAAAATAAAATGTTTTTATTAAAATGATCCATTTTAGGTGATTCAATCACACCTTGAAAAAAGTTTGGTGGTGACTCCGTTGGGGAGAATTTTTTTTTTACAAAAGAGAGAGTCTAGCCATAAGCCGATTACACTTTTGTCTTAATATCGAAATTTGCAAAGTTCATGTAAAATTTAATTTAATTATCTATTTATGAATATGATTTCATATTACGCATTTAAAATTTGGCATAATAAGCTCTATACCCGAGCTTTGTCCTGTTCATTTAAGTGAGAGGAAAATGCCATTGCTCTTGTGGGAATATTATTTCTCCGTATGGGCCTAGCAAGTACCTTCGGGGCTCATGTTCCCTATGACTTCGTGAGAATACCGATTCTCTGTATGAACATAGGAAAATGGGTCCCCTTGAGCTGGACTTGATTTATGAGGGCCTATAATGGGTGAGGATCAAGGGCCTTGCTATCCTTAGTAGGGGACAACGAGAACAGCTCGGGGACCTTTCTAGAACCAGACCTTTTGTGTGCATCTAGAAGCCCACCCCAATAGAGTCATGTGAAAAATTCTAGAATTAGAATTCAGTCAAAATTATTTCGTGAGAATACTAATTCTCCGTATGAACATAGGAAGATGGTTGGAGTTGCTTTAAAGACTATGATCTGATCATCGAGTATCATTCGGGCAAGGCTAACGTGGTGGCCAATGCTTTGAATAGAAAAGCTGTTGTGGAGTTTAGGGCTATGTTTGCTAGGTTGAGTATGACTCGTGACGGCAGGTTGTTGGCCGAGTTGCAAATGAAACCGTCATGTCATAGTTGATTAAAGAGAAACAACCACATGATGAGAGTTTGGTACTGCATGTGAAGGATATCATGGAAGGAAGTCCTATGGATTTTCATTCTAATGATAGTGGGGTGTTGTGTTATAAAGATCAGATGGTTGTGCCTGATGATGAAGAGTTTAGGTGTACCATTATGACCGAAGCGCCTGCTAGCCCTTTTGCTATGCATCCTGGTAGTACTAAGATGCATCATGGTTTGAAAGAAGAGTATTATTGGGTTGGTTTGAAGAAAGATGTGGCTGATTTTGTTTCTCGATACATGGTATGTCAGCGAGTAAAGGTTGAGCACCAGTTTCCTTCCGGGTTGTTATAACTGTTGAGGATATTGGAATTGAAATGGGAAAGAATCACAATGGGTTTTGTGTCTGGGTTGCCGTTGACACTGACCAAAAAGGATTCTATTTGGGTGATTGTTGATCGGTTTATGAAGTGTGCACATTTTGTGCCAGTGCATACGATGTATACCTTGGACATGTTGGCCGGCTTGTACATTTCTGAGATTGTACATTTGCACGGGGTGCCTAAATCCATAATTTTATATAGAAATTTGTGCTTTACAAAAAGGTTTTAGGAGTGTTTGCATCGTGCTCTGGAAACATAACTGAATTTTAGTACTTCGTATCATTCTCAGACGGATTGTTAGTCGGAGCGTGTGGTTCAGGTCTAGAGGATATGTTGAGGTGTTGTATCATTGAGTTTCAAGAAACATGGGAAAATCAGTTGCCTTTGGTGGAGTTTGCTTATAATAACAGTTATCAGGCTAATATACAGATGGTACCATAGGAGGCTTTGTATGGTAAGAGTGTCATACCCCGCTGTGTTGGGCTGAGGTTGGGGAAAAATACATTTCGATGCCTGATGTGTTGAAAGACACCAATGAAAAAGTGAAGTTGATATATGAGTGCTCGAGAGAAGCTTCGAATCGTCAAAAATCCTAAACGGATTTGAAGCACAAGAATATAGAATATGTTGTTGGTGATCGGGTGTTTTTATTAAAGGTGTCATATTGGAAGAAGGTGATGCATTTTAGGCGAAAAAGGAAGCTTATCCCAAGGTTTATTGGACCATACGAGATCATTGAGCGTGTGGTTCCAGTTGCTTATCGTTTGAGGTTACCTCTTGAGTTGGAGAGGATTCATGATGTGTTTCATGTGTCGATGTTGCGGAAGTATCGACCGGATCCATCGCATGTTATGCCAGTGGAGGATATTGAGCTGAGGCCGAATTTATCTTATGATGAGGAACCAGTGGAGATTCTTGATACCAGCAGTAAAGTTCTGCGTGGTAAGACGGTTGAGATGGATAAGGTGTTGTAGAGGCAGCGCGGTGTTGAGGAGGCTACGTGGGAAAGCAAATCGGATATGTTGAAATAGTTTCTGCATTTGTTTCCTCTAGGTAAATTTCAAGGATGAAATTTCTTAAATGGGGGAGAGTTGTAACGCCCCGATTTTGGGCCTAGCAGTTTAAGGGCTAGTTAGACGGTCTGGTGGACTAGGTTAGGGATTCGAGGATAAATATTTTTGAGTAAGTTAAAAATATGGAAAAATGGTTAAAAATCATTATTTAATATATATATATATATATATAATATTGGTGAAATCAATTTGAGAAAATTTGAATTGGAAGAGTGACATTTTGGTTGGTGACCAAAATGTAAATTGTTAAAACTATTTTTAAAAGGTGACTAATTTGTAAAAGGGTCAAATTCTTATAATTCTTAAGGATATATTTTACCAAACTTTGGCTGGTGGTTTCTTCCCTCAATTAAGGATTTCAACATTGTTTTATTAATTAATAAAAAGGGGTTTTAATATTAAAAGATACTTATTGATTTTATAAAGATTTGACGTAAACTTTTCTCTCAACTTTCTCTTCACTTCTACTTTACCAAACACTCTTGTTTTCATCAAATTTCAGAGGCGAGCGATCTATTTTCTTGAACTCTTGATTTATAAATGATTCTTCATCTTTGATTTACAAAATCTCATTAAAATCTTGTTTTTTCAAGCTTTAATCAATCAATTGAGGGAGAAATCACACAATAGAGGTAAGGTTCATTTTTCTCCTCTATTGAATGGTTCTTTATTGATATTCCCAAGTATTTGATCCTTGATTCATGATTTATAATATGATTTTATGTTTTTGTGATGATTATTTGATTTAATTGGGTTTATTTGATGAAATTGGAGAAGATTCGTATTGGATCTATTTTTCAGTGTCGAGGATTGATTTTAAACATGTATTGGATGTTTTATAATATGTATAAGTTGTTTTTAGCATTGGAATCCCAAAACACCATGAATCCCTAATTATTTAGGTTGTTAGATTTGTGTTTTTGAGGTGTTGTGTGGGTTGTTTAGTTGTTGGAGATATAAGGACGATGTAATCCTATTTTGAGTGTTGATTGATGTTAATGGAAGTGTTAGATTGATATTTTGTGGTTGGGTTGTGTTTAGAAAGAGTTATGATCATTTGTAATGGTTTTAAATCGTTGATGGTGTTTTGTTTTGAGCACTCCTCACTAAGCCTAGTGTGCTTATGCTCTCTTTGTCCATCAATGTAGAGAATTAAAGATTTGAAGGCATCAAGGAAGCAAGGGATCGTTAAAGACTTGATACTAAAAGTATGTTTCGAATTAGACTATAAGTAATAAGGGCAATGAGAGCCCCGTTGTTGTTTTGGGAGATGATTTGTTAAACTTCCTATTTGAGCAATGTTGTTATGTTGTTCTTGGTTTGTAATTGGCCATTTTGGATTGTTGGTTGCATTGGTTTAGAGATTTTTGCTTTGCTTGGCTTGGTTTCTAGGAAGCATGCCTCTAGTTTTACATTTGTTGCAAGATGCCATGAATTGTTGGTGAATCTATGTTGTCATGCTGAGGTTTAACCTTTGAATGTGTTGGATTCATGTCAGAAGCATGTTAGGGTGTTTTGGTATCTTTGAAAGCATGTTAAACCAGCAAAAGAGGACATTTCAGGTCCAGGCGTATCGGTACGAGCGTCGCCGTACCGGTACGAATAAGCCAATTTAGGCTTAGTGTTTCGGTACGCGGGATAGCATTTTGGTACGAGTAAGCCATTTCAGGCTTGGTGTTTTGGTACACGGGCAACCATTTCGATATGGGCCTAGGACAATTGTGGCCAGCGTTTTGGTACGCAAGGGAGCGGTTCGATACTGGATAACGTTTTTGGGCAAGGCGTATCGGTACACGTAAGCGTAGCAATACGAATTTGAGCTACTGGAATTGGGAATTTTTAATCAGGAAAAGAGTATCGATACACCCTTTAACATACCGATACGGGTAGCAGTTATTTCAGTTATTTGAATGTTTTGATGTTCTGTTTTCTTACGTTTTAGTCCCTAAATAGTGTGGATGCAATTGAATGAGTATGGATTATCATTTTGAGCTACGTTTCGACACGTATGCATGAAACCGAACTAATTTAAGGTTGGTAACCTAAAAAAGGGTTAAGTTCTTGTAGTTTTCCAGAATTGCAATTTGGTCCATAAATTGCAATTGTACCCAATTGGATATCGATTCGATGCCTGATTGAGTAAGTTTTCGCCTGCAGTCAGTATGAACACATATGATAATAATTTACATCTAGATAAGATAAAAGGAAAAAAATGGATGTTTTTCAGGTTTCTTCTTCATGGTTTATCTCAGTAATCTTAATGTAGCTCACTCGATTCGGTCTTGCAACTAGGCCGAGTTGAGGGGGTTACATGAAGGAAGGACACTTGAAGAGGATAAGACCTAATCAACCTATCTTGGTTTAAGTGGTAACATTTTTTACATACAATCTTTGCTCATTCATGTTATTTTATATGTGTTTATAAGTTTTAAAACATGTTTGAGGGTCCCCATATGTTGCTTTAGTGCTTTTAGTGAGGGGGAGCTTTTGTTGCATGAATTGCTTATTTTTGGCCATATATGTTTAATTTTATGTCTTTTGGCCTTAAAATTAACAATATTTATTTTAGTCAATGATTTCTTTATTTGTGTGCATACATGATTTTCTTGGCCTAATATTAATTGATGTTCATGTTTGAGTAACCTTAGTTAAGTTAGTCACTCTTAGCTTAATATAAACCTTTTAGGATTCAACTCTTAGCATAGATGTTCTAAATTTAAAATCTTTATCTATGGCTAATGTTTGTTTAAATGCCATACATCTTTGAACTTATTTCAAAGTGTCTTAAATGCCTATAATAGTCATAAACACTTTAGAATGCATATTCGGGGTCAAAACAAGGCTTAAAAATGCCATTTCCATCGCTTTAGGGTCAGAGGTATCGAAACCACTAACACTGGTTTCGAAACCTACTTGGCAGTGTTGAAACTAGTGAATTTTGGGCTATAGGCTTCGAAACCACACCCAAGGTTTCGAAGCCAGGGGTTGCGAAACCACCCAGTTGGTTTCGAAACCATGCAGACAGTTTCACGAAATGGACTGCTTATAACACCTATTCCCAATTTTTAAAACACCCAAACCCTTATTTTTGTTCATTCCAAATGGCCGCAACTCAAAATCTTGCCTCATTGCAAAATTTATCAAGTTTTCAGATTTCATCATCATTGTCACCAACCCTTCAAGGCATTTTTTTATCTAAAACTCATCTTTTTAGTTATTTCAAGTTTCAATTATTAGATGAATATTTGGTTTCAAAATGATGATTTTCATGCTTAAAATTGTTATAAATCACGTTTATTCTTCTTTGTTCATAACTTTAAACATGATTTTAACAAAACTCATTGTTCATTTAAATTTTTCATGGGTATTCCGAAAATTCATCTTTTTATTGGGTATTTCAAATTTTCAAAGAAAAAAAAGATTTGTGCTTGAATTAATGCTTTGGGTTGATGATTATTTGTTATATATTGTGCTTTTGCATGGCGTTATACCCAATCTATAACAATCTCTTTCCAAAATTTTTCAAAGCCTTGCCCACAAAGTGTTTGACAAAATTCCTCAAACAACATTTTCAAGCCAATTTTTTTTAATCATGCCTGCAAGAACCATGCCTTATAGAGCCAAACGTGCTCATCTTGAAAGAGGTCAAAGTTCCCATTCTAATCAACCTCCACCTCAACTCCAAAACCCAAATTTCTTGAATCTTTGTTTTCAAGATGATGAATGTCTTAATCGTTTTCACCAAATTTATGAGGCAAAGGATATTAGAGACGAGTGAACTATAGATTTGAACTTCTTAACCTTCGATCTCTATGAATTTGAATTCTTTCCTTTGTTTGTCGAATGGGGTTGGATGAATTTTCTTGATATTAAACCTCGTGTTTTTCATAACCTTGTCAAAGCCTTTTATGCAAATGCTACTCTTTTCCATGACAATAATTCCAAGGTTACTGCAATAGAGTCATACCTTATGGGAACCAAATTTACACTCAATCCAGCAAGTATTGCCGATCATCTAGGTGTCCCTAACAGTGGTGCTTCTAATGAATCCGAGAGTGTTCCTATCAAGTTTGATGATGATAGTCCTACCCACCTAAATATCTATGATAGGCTCCTTCATCTTTTCACCACTTGGTTTTTTCGCCCCTCTGGTGGACGATGCACTCGCATGCGTCACACCGACTATTGGTGGTTACACCAATTTTGTATCGGTAATCATCCCAATATTGCCGTAATTATCTTCTATTTTCTTGTTAAAATCATTAACAACCCTTCTAGCTTCTCTCTCAATTATGGATGTGTTCTAAGCCACATCTTTGAGAAGTTAAACATTGACACCTCCATTGATCCCGCCATTCATCTCAAGAGCAAGATTGATAAGACTACAACTAAGAAGATCAGTTGGAGGTTCATTAATGATGAATGGGTTCACAAAAATGATGAAGATGAAGCTCGTGTTGATCCAAGGAATGTTGTTGCACCAGGTGCTCCACCTCCCATGATCATTGATTCCATGTATGCGACCATGGTCACTCATTTCGACAACATTGATGCATTTCTCCGTAGCTCTCATGAGGAGACTACCGGCATGCTTCAGAGCTTAGATGGTCATGTGACATCTTTGGAGCATGATATGCATGATGTTCGTGGTCATCTCTTCCCACCATTATTGTCTCATGCACAAGATGTTTAGGCTATTTATGCATTCTAGCACTATTTTATGATATCATTATGGTACTTTAGATTCATTTTGATTTAGGTTTTTGGATTATGCTTTTAGGCTTTTTATGCACTTTGTTGAATTATATATTTGGATATTATGCGATATCTTTTATGATGGATTATTGCTAGATTTTATATTTGGATTTCTTATGTTGGATTATATGTCATCTTGGTTATTTTTTTTATTGTTTCATTTATGGTGGATTATGCCTTATTGCTCTAATGAAGCTTGCTCTTTTTGAAGCATTTCTTTATTGTTTTTGCTATAATAAAAAGGGGGAGAATACTTATGATAAAAAAAATATCTTTAAAACTTAATTTTTCAAATTATTTCATAAAGACATTTACAAAGGGGGAGCCCAAGTGGGAAATTTAAAGTTTGACAAATTTTGAAAAACAATTTTTTATCAAGTGTTTTGTTATATCAAAAAAGGGAGATTGTTAGACTTATTTTAATACAACTAAAAGGACTAACTTGCAAAAATTTGTAAACATAATATATTTGATTCAAATTTTTCAAAAATACAATTTTGACTTAAACAAAAATTTTCTAAATTGTTTGACTTAATACATATATTGTATAGTCCTTAAAAAGTCAACAAAAAGTCAAAATTATGATTTTCAAGCATAGGTTTCGAAGCCCTCTAGGTGGTATTGAAACCACTAAGGCTGTAAGGCTTAAAAACTCATATTTTGGTTACAGTTTTCGAAACCTCTATGATGGTTTCTAAACCAGGGCCTGTAACGACTATATTTCCCTTTTGAAATACATTCATTTTCGAAACCCCTTCAAAGGTTTCGAAACCTCTGTGCAGGTGAGCACTTAATGCTCAGTTTTAATGGCTTCCAACGGCTCCAAAATCTGCCCAATGTCTCCCAACGGTTAGAAAAGATCAAGAGCATATAAAAGGGGTCTCCAAACAATAATGAAGGAACAAGAAAGCCTATCCAAATATTCAAGCAATCAAAAATCCAAATTGTGCTTAATTTTCCATCTTTCTTGTAAACACTGGTGTTGTTATTCATTGTAATTCTTTATCTAGTTTTTCTTGGGTGTGTGGGAGAGCTTAAATTGTGCAAACACCTTCCTTGTGAGGATTTTCTAGTATGCTTATTTGTACTTATTTTTGGCAAAGGATTCAGTAGACTTTGGGGTATAAGTCTATTGAATTGTGTAAGGTTACTCCTTATCCTAAAGGAAAGACAAATTAGTGGATTTGTGGAAAATCCTTATTCTGGTCACTAAGGTAGTGGATGTAGACTCTATTAAGGGAGTTGAACCACTATAAATCCCCTTGCAATTTCCTATCTTTGCAATTAGTTTCCACTATTCTTTAAAATTCCAATTCATTCTCTCTTAGCTTTATTCGATCGATTGCTACACTCATCAGCTTCCTATCTTATGCCACCTTGCTTTCCCTTCGTAAGCAATAGTTGATTTCTACCCTATTGCTTCGGCATTGTGTTCAATTGAAGTGAGTAGTTGACTTTGTTTTTATCTCTTCTTGAACAAAATATCTTATCTTTCGAAGGGGGTATTAGTTGATTCCTATCCTATGCCACTTCCTTTTCAAGCAGAGGGCATTAGTTGATTCTTATCCTATGCCACTTCGTTTTCAAGCAGGGGGCATTAGTTGATTCCTATCCTATGCCGCCTCGCTTTCCCGTCATAAGCAATAGTTGATTTTTATCCTATTGCTTCGGCATCGTGTTCAATTTAAGTGATTAGTTGACTCCGTTGCTATCACTTCTTGAACAAAATATCTTATCTTTCAAAGGGGGCATTAGTTGATTCCTATCCTACGCCACTTCATTTTCAAGTAGGGGGAATTAGTTGATTCCTATCCTATGCCGCCTCGCTTTCCATTCGTAAGCAATAGTTGATTTCTATCTTATCGCTTCAGCATCGTGTTCAATTGAAGTGATTAATTGACTCTGTTCATATCACTTCTTGAACAAAATGTTTTATCTTTCGAAGGAGGCATTAGTTGATTCCTATCATATGCCGCCTCGCTTTCTTATCGTAGGCAATAGTTGATTTCTATCTTATTGTTTTGGCATCATGTTCAATTGAAGTGATTAGTTGACTCCGTTCATATAACTTCTTGAACAAGGCATCTTATCTTTTGAAGATGGCAATAGTTAATTTATATCCTATGCTTCTTTATATGGAGCTAGTAGATGAACGAAACCCTACTACTTTAGGACAAAGATACTATAATGCCCTGAAATTGGGCCTAGATGTTAGGTGGATCGATTAGACGGTTCAGTAGAACTAGATTAGGAAATTCGAGCTAGTTTTGGGAATTAAATCTTAACAAATCATTTTTTGCTAAAATAAAATATGGAAAATACTAGAAAATATTTAATTAATATTCTAAGGGTCTTGGTAAACTTAATTTGAAGGAATTAAATCTGATTTTGGGACATTTAGGTTCGGTGGCTAAAATGTAAAGTTTTCAAAACTGTTTTGGTGACTAAATCGTAAAAGGGTCAAAACTTAGAATCTTTAAGGAGCTAATTAACCACAAATTTTCATCAGATTTTCCCTTAATGTAGGCTATTTTTAAAGGGTTTATAAATGGTTTTAATATTAAAATAAAATAGAATTAATAAAAGGATTTTTAGTTAACCAAGATTCATTTTCTCACGTAATTAATTTTGCTCTCAACTTTCTCAGCAACCAAACTATCAATTTCTTTCCAAAATTTCCAGAAATCAATCCCTTTTTATTTTCTTTTGATTTTCTATTTGATTCCTTTGATTTCTAAAACAAAAGCTACTTGGTTTCTTGAAGTTTTCATCCAAACTTTGCCAATTAAGGGAGAAATCAGCAATTAGAGGTGATTTTCATTTCTCTATTATAATTAAATGTTCTTTAATGAAATTCTCAAGTTCATGATCCTTTACAACTGATTTATGTTATGGAATTATGATTAAAACATGAATATGATGATTGAATGGAGTTTTGATGTGGAAATTTGATAAACACTGTAATGGATCTATTTTGTATTGAATCTAATTGATTTAGATCTCTTATAAGATGTGTTTTAACGTTAAAAGAAAAGAGTAATTAAAGGAATCCCGAAACTATATGAATTGCTAATTTTCTAAATTGTAAATAGTTGGAATTTGAAGTGATCTTGGTGTTGTAATGTTGCTAGAGGTATAAGGACGTTATAAAGATGTTTTTGGATGTTAATTGATGTTGTTAAGATGTTAGAATCTTTAGGTTTTGGCTGGGCTTTGTTTAGATGAAGTTTGGTGATATTTCAATTGTTTTATAGAGGCGTTTGATGGTTTTTGGTGATGTGAAGTTGTGTTTGATGGTTGCTGGAAATTAGAGATGCATGGAAGTGAATTAATCCTCTGTTTTGATTGGGTAAAGTAGGGGAGTTGGATCCTTTAGCTTTTGGAGAGGTTGCGGAAGCTTTGGAAGCTTGATTATTGCAACGGTAAGATAACTTTGGATTGTTGGTGAGCGGAAACATGGTTTACCGCTTTTAAAAGGTTTGGAGATGATTTTTGGGAGTTTAGATTAAGTCAAAAACACTTGTCTAAGCTCGGAAGTAAGTATTGGTTGATCTTGCTCTCGTTTTCGTTTTGTAAAATACAATCTCATGCATATGTTTATGATTTTGATTACCTACTATTATTTGCATATTTTAGAAATGAAAGATGTTGCAAATGATCATATGTGATGAATATTGAGTATGACAAATGGTTTAGGAAATGAATTTTGAGAATACTAGAATACATGGTTTAATGTATTGGAAATTTGTTTGATTTGATGCATATGTAAAATAGTGAGGTAATGTGGTTTTATTGAGTATATTGGCAAGTGACTGAGATTAAAAGTTAGCGGATATAGTTGGCTAGCCATAGGGTTTAAAGTGTACTATAATATGTCACCTCATGTGTGTCGAGGGGTCAAGAGTGTGCCTGTAACACCCTCAACCCGATTTAGAAGAAAACCGAAATCGAAGATGTCACTGAAGACAATTCAGGAAACATGTAACCAAAAACTAAAACTTTCAAAAATTAAATCTAGGCAGGTTAACAAAAATTTTCCTTTCTAACTAGGATTCTTATTTCCACCAGAATATTACAATAAAATTGTTTACTTTTAATAAGACTATATATATAATTTCAAACAAACAAATCCTTTAATATCAATACAAGAATCCATTCACTAAAATAATCAAAAACCATGCAAACCATTCTTTTCTTCTTAATAGATTCCTATTCTGGGCACTCAAAAATACAAATCATGCATTCAACTCCTTCAATTACATAACATCAACCAAATTAAAACAAGCTAAACGATCATGCAATCATACATATATAAAGATAACTTGAACCAAGCTTGTTCGTATAAATATATATAAGTCATTCAGATAGAGCTTAGTTTATATGTATTCACTTATGCATTCTAATAGTTTACCCACTCTCCTAAATAATATTTTGTGATCAATAGAAGGACATTACTTGTCACACAAGACTTAATTACAATTCATTGAGTTGACTTATAAACCTACTTGCTTTCTTTAAAATATAGCTTAACCATACATAGATTCTTGTCATACCAATCATAAACATATTATGCTGTGACATAAATTACTTATCGAGTATGGCATTAACTTAACGTATGTCTTCTTCCAAAGATTAATGAAAGAGTTCAGGTAAAACTTCTTACTTGTTAAATAATTTTATTGTGAGGAGTCATACAAGCATTCTGTCAAGCATACACTTACAACCAAAGGAACATTCAAGAGCCAAGCGATGCACATTAATGTTATATCCACTTTTATGTTTACAAAAAATAGTCCAATTAGACATATAGACTTAAATACTTATCACAATAATCCATATGTGTATTTATTTTTATGTAAAAAAAATCTCTTACTCATGTATACATTTACATGCACTAAAACAATCCAACATGTCTTTAATCATATTCCAAAACAATCCAATTTCATATATCCACATAAGAATTCTCATAACAGTCCAACATGCACCATTGTTAGCCCTTGTTCGATCCTAAACTCTTGACTTCCATTCGTCAGCAATCAGAATGATCTTAAATTTAATAAGTAAACACAATTAGCACAATTAAAACAATACTTGAGGCATTATAATAATTTTTAAGACAAATCAATGAGATTTGAATAGAGTATACAATAGCATGAACTTCTTAGCACGTAGAATAACAATCATTCGAACCATGTCTCACAGCACATATCTAACAATCAACTCTTCAAATCATTTTTAATTTAACTTATCTAACAAGCAATCATAGGATTTAATAAATCACTTACATGAAGTGATTATTTACTTAAATGACTTATAATTTCACATGTCATGGACAAGTTACTAATTACACCCAAGACTCGAAAGCTATAAAAATTTTGTCTTTACTTTACAGTGGTTTCTTTAAGACTTTCATGAAAATAATACATAAATATATCTTTGTCATCTTGAATTAATTCATTATAAACGTATAATCTCAATTATATAGAAAGCAATCATATCTTGTGATTACATGGTAAAGCCACTAATAACTTAATCACAATCCATTTATAACATGAAACAATAGTGCATACCAAAATGTTACACATACATGCAATGCCACCACTAGAAGACCTAGAAAACCTAGATACATATATCTATTACAAATGTGACTTGCAGCCCTTTTCCATGATCGATCCTTGGTCAAATGATTAGCCTGCAAATGTATTTTAATTAATGCATTAGGCTTATATAGCCTAAGTGAGATAGCAACCAAAAAGCATAATAAGAAATGTAAACAATGATTAATAAGGATGTAATGGAAATCAAACATATGATATCATAATTCTTAAGTTAGGCTTATTGTTCAAAGTCTTATCTTAAAGGCTTTCTTCAGAATTTATTCAAAATTTACTTATAAACTTGATTAGAAACTTATTTGGAAGCTTATTGAGTTCACATCTTATTCAAAGCATATACTATTTATCCTGCTCCCCTTGAGCTTATCAAAGATTATCGGATTCCTTATTTGAGATCTCACAAAATTCATATCTTTTAGAAACATTTTCCTTGGATCATATTTGGACATAAGTAGCATTGATCGAAATTTAACCGTATTGGTCTGAGTTACACATAGCTCAAAGCACATAGCAATGGCTAGTGTCGGAACATAACAATCCTAACTTCTCATATATCCAACCAACTATCGCCAATCTCCTTACATCTCCCTTGTTACCTCCTACTGTCGCCAATATATCACATATATATAGGGTTGTCACCCTTGAGCCGTAGCTCATGGACCGTAGTCCCTGAATTATATACCTTTGCACCATGCCAAAATGTCCAAGGACTTCCATTGTTCAGGCAACTTAAATATTTTATGCTTTGAAGTCAGGAGGGGTATCTTATGACACAAGTAAACTTATTTGTTTCTTTTCTTAATATTTTATGGTATAAGTTGAGCTATTAGCTCCATAGGTAAGTTCTTATAACTTTAAAGCTTTACATTGTTTCTTGTATTTTATACTTTCAAAGGATTAAGATTTCAATTCAAAGAAATCCTTATACATAGAGATACTTCAATCCAATAGTTGTTAAACATCAATATAGCATGCAATGCATTCATGATGCATATGCAATGTATACCTTATCCATGAAACTTCAATGCCATGTATGTAAACCAAACCCAAATGCTCTATCTAAGTGTTATGCAAACATGATCATATGTGATTCACACTTGAACATTTAAGATAACCATTTTGTAAAACTAAAGATCGGGGTCGGGGTGACTCTGTGTCACCCGGAACAAATACAACTGCACTCACTTGATATTCCAAAGTTATGGAATACCTGAACCACAATCATATTTCCTTTCTCAAGTAGATCCCTTATCTAGCCATCCTTACCAATATGCGTACCTCAACACAATTAACCAGACATTACAACCATATCGTACAAACAATGTACTCTATCAAACTACATACGCATTAATCACATCCATACTTCATAACTATAGATTTGTTACTTGTATAATTTCCACTTATTTACATTTCAAACAATGTATCAATTCAAGCACACAGCTCCATTATCTTACATGTTAAACTATACAAATTTCATTTCGTTGTTAAACCCTTTATTAAAATTTGTAAATTTTCTCTTTAACAAATTTTACAAGACAATCCAAAATTATATATATATATATATGTATGTGTTTACAAAACAGCCCAACGTATACTCATACAAAAACAAAACAATCCAAAATTTCACATGTATTCAAATACCTTCTCAAACAGTCCTCAAAATTCTCATTTATGCAAAACAGCTCACATACTTGCTTATCAACATAAATTAACCCCTAACATAAACATTTTCACTTATATATTCATATAAACACTCCACTAACTTTCATATAAATGTAAAACATCTTTCACATTGGCATACATACTAAAATATTTCAAAACAGCCCTTGATATTATTGTATGCTTTCAAAACAGTCCAGTTAAGTAAGTAAAACAGCCCTTTAATAATCCTAGCATTGCAAGACAGACCCTCCCCCGTTTCATTGGTTTAAAAATAGTCCATAAAACATTTATAGATGTACAAAACAATCCCAAGATACTTATGTATTCTTATATATATATATAAAATCAGTCCCGTATCTATGTACATACAAAATAGTCCACTACATACTTGTATATATTCAAAAACAATCAAGAAACATATATAATAGCCCCCACTTGTTTTAATAAATATTCAAACAGCTTTAAAACATTTCTCTTATGATCAAAACAGTCCCTTTATTTCCCCAAGTGTCCAGACTAGTCCCAATTTATATACATACATATTTATACTCAAAGCAAGGCATTTTCATCTATTTTACATACAAATCAGTCCACATAGTCATTCGATCCCATATATATATATTTTACTTACAACAATGTATTCCTAATTTTAGATTTTAGTTTTACAATTTGTACAAGAATCCATCCATGCATCATTCGAATGTTTCCACGACACTAATCATTTCATACACATATTCAAGACTTTATCAAAGCTTCATCATTCTAGCAACTATAATCACATAACTTTCATGGAAATTCTCTTAACAATTTCAGCATCATAATCTAGTTTAATGAAAAAGAAATAGAAAACTTACTTCCCAATTGAGCTACCCGAGCAATGGTTCTAATATTTTAGTTAAACCGAGCTCAAATTCTTGTTTTTCTCTCTATTCTTTCTTTCTTTCTTTCTTTGCTTTGGTTAGATAGATGAAGAAGATGATAGAAACAAAGTTTTATTTGTTTCCTTACACCTCAGCCGAAATTCTTTCCTCCATTACCACATGGATAGATACAACCTTGACACATATTAGTGTCCTACACTCTTAATTAATTTACGTGCAATCTCCCAATAATCAAGACATTTCGAACTAGTCATTCCAATTTAGATAATAAACTATTTAAAGTTCTTATTAGATCCTTAATTCATTCCACTATTAATGCTAGGGACATTTTTAACCCAAATTGAAACACAATTAAAGTTGTAACATACTTCTAGGCTATATTTAGGATATTATAGTGCCAATTCTCCCACTGGTGGATTTATAGGTTATAACCGTTGAGAGCTGCTCCGGTTTGAGGATGTATGTGAAGTAGTCGAAGAAACCACTTGGGAAATCCGTGTATCCGATGTGTTTTTATAAAATAGAATGAGATTTGCTTTTGAGTCACTTGAATGCCAATATATGAGATGATGTATCATGGGAAATGGATTATGTTTGTATAATATGATTTATACATGAGATGCTCTTTAAGCTTGCTATTTAGAGATTTTGGCATATGAAGCTGAAATTAAGGTTTACGATAGAGATCCATGATACCTGTGTTGCAAAAGATTTAAATGTGCATATTTGAAGAGATTATAGAAGCATTAGATGATTTTGCCATGAGACTTATACATTTGGTTTGAATTAAAATGATTTTAAATTAATTGATGAGTGTTTTTGATATTCTCTCACTAAGCTTATAGCTTACGCTCTCCTTTTATCATCAATGTAGAGAGATAGGCACTTTCAGACAGCGAGTAAGCATGTGGAGATCCAAGGGTTGAAGTATTTTCAAGTATGGTTTTACGAGTACTTAGTAGTAATAGGAGGCAATGTGACCAAGTTGTAATTGGGAAGTTTGTTTTGGGTACTCCCTGTTTGTACAAGTCGTGTTTTATGTTTGGACTTGTATGATGCTTAATGTTTGGTTTTGAGGGGTTGGGAAACATTATGCATGCATGGGTAGAAGTCATGCCTATATGACAAATGTTTGCATTTGATATGTTGTGTATGATCTTCTACCATGCTTCTATGTCCGAGGAATTAATGTTTGAGTAGTTTTATGATGATTAGATGTTGATTGGAGTAAGTTAGATTGAGCCAAAGTGTCATATGTTGGACCAAGAGGTTATTACAGGTCTATCCGTACTGGTATGGGTCCTTAGGGATCTGTACGCGATGACCTGTCTCGACTCAATCTGGGCAAAAATACCTTGGCATACCGATAAGCCTAGGGAAGGTACGCGATGCTAAAATTTTGGCTTGGTGTCAGTACGTAGGCAACCGTATCGGTATACCCTTTGGCTACTAGAATTCTTGATTGAAAACAATAAACACCCATACCGATACGCTTGAGGACCATATCGGTAC
Source organism: Hibiscus mutabilis (assembly GCA_019671005.1). Taxonomy (NCBI): domain Eukaryota; kingdom Viridiplantae; phylum Streptophyta; class Magnoliopsida; order Malvales; family Malvaceae; genus Hibiscus; species Hibiscus mutabilis. The sequence continues at coordinate 12,894,027 of CM033754.1, forward strand.
ACCTTTGTTAAATTTGACCATTGGGATATGGAATGGTCTCGTACCGGTACGCGAGCCGTTATTTCTGGTAATATGCTTCCATGTAGTTTAAGTCTTTGCAGTTTAGTCCCTGTTTCATGAGCATGCAATTAAATGTGTTTGGAAGATTATTTTATACTGAAATATAATCTCATTGTATGAAATGTGACTAATTAAGGATTGGTAACTTTAATTTTGAGGAAGTCTTCGTAATTAATAGAAATTTCAATTTGGTCACTAAAATGCTAAATCGTACAATTGGATGTCAAATCGACACCCGATTGAGTTGCAAGTTTCATCATTGACAGCATGATCACCTTAAGACTTAATTGTGCATCTAGACAAGATAAAAGAAAAAAATTGTCCATTTTCTAATTAATTCTTCTGAGTTTGTCTCGGCAAACCCTAATATAGCTCGCTCAGTTCGGTCTTGCAACTAGACCGGGTCAAGGAGGTTACATTTGTTGATATCAGAGCCATGTTATGATTGTTGGGAGGTGGGTTATGGTTGTTTGATGTTATGTTTTTGTATTATTCTGTTATATAGTATGCACGGTGTATGATTTTGTGAGTTTATATTTGAAATGTGCTATGTTGGGGTAAAAGCTTGGGGACACATTGCGTTATTACTACTAGAATAAAATGATTTTTGTTTTGAAAAGTGAGCAACTTGGATTCTTGCTTTAAGCTGGTTTGATTATTATTTTGTTATATTTTTATGCTATAAATTCATATTTTTGAGTATGCAATCGAGACGAGAGATGAGATTAAATACGTCTATATTCCTTGAAGAGAATGATGAGATATGGATCAATCTGGGGTTGATGTAGCTCTAGCTTGGGATTGAAAGAATGTTGAGGCTTATGTTGCGAAATTACTTAGGTTGTGTTATTAAATCAAGGGTTAAGGATGTTTGGGTTATGAAAGTTTGTGTTGTTAGGTATCCATTCCTGAGATGTTCTAGATGATGTTATCGGAGCTGTCTTTTAGTTGTGAAGTTAGGTTCGATGTTGAGACCTACTTTGGTACGGCTCCTGAATTCTTTTAAGCCGTGGTGGCGAGTAGTGAGAAAGTGTAAAAGTAGTGGCATCTTTTTTGTTCTGAGGTGGCGGGATGAATCTAGTCAGATAATCAAGTTTGGCTAATAGGCTTTGCAGAGAAGCTTCTGTCCATAATTGAGGTAGTTGCAAGTTTTGGCAAGTTGAATGTGATATTCTAGGGATGCGACTAAGCTATGTAAGTTTGATCTGAGAATGTTGTTAGTAAGTGTGAATTGTTAAACATACATAGTACAAAACACTTATATGTATATATTTAAATGTCATTACATGTATACATTTGGGCATGACACTAAAGGTTTTGCATACATGTGCATAGGCATCTATGAAGGCATATAGGTAATCATGCATACATATGTTCACACTTACGGATAACTTTTTAGAGACCGATGAAACTTCAAGGTAAGTTGTCCTAGCAAAGGGTTTTTTAGGATCTTATGGAGTTTGGAAAGTGTTTAAGGTGAGTTTTCGGAGGTTGAAGTTGTCTTAAATTTGAGGCGACCAAGGTTTGTGTTAGAATGCGCGGTTTTCTTGGACTAGCTGATTGCTATCAGAATTCATTGTGAAATTCTCTTAGGATGGTGTATCGTTAGCGAAGTTGTGACATTAGAGATGTCTTGTGGTTCGCGGGATCACATTATGCGTGATTATCCATAGCTAGATAGGGAATAATAGGTTCCTGACCTGCTGTTGTACCACAGAGAAGCCGTGGGCACGGTCGAGGTTATTTTTAGCATAGAGAGGAAGTTTAGATGATAGTTGTTCGTATAGTAGCAGTTCAACATGAGGGTGGTGGACCAGTGAGGGTTTTCGCGCATCGTGTGGGGAGAAATAATATAGATGTGATTGTAGAGGTGTTAGATGTTGGAATGTGAGTAACTAGTTCTTTTGGTGAGACAATTGTCGCTAGGAAGTTGTATAGGAGATGTTCTTTGATGGTTCAAGGCCATGTGTTTGATGCTGATTTAATGAAATTATCATTTTATGGTTTTGATGTAATCTTGGGGATAGATTGGTTGTTTGAGCATAAGGTTGTGGTTAATTTTGAGACCATGCGAGTTTCATTGAAACTTGCTGAGGATTACAAAGTAGTGGTGGTTGTGGGTGAGAATGTTAAATTCTAGTCCAATGTTGTTTCGGCTTTGGAAGCGTGGATGTTGTTAGAATATGGGGTCAAGCATACCTAGCTTATGTTATGAACCCTAATATGAAGGAAGTGTGTACCCAAGACATTCACACTGTTTGCAATTTTTATGGAGTGTTTCCAGAAGAGTTGCCAGGATTACCGCCAGATAGGGAGGTAGAATTTTGCATTGAGACGTATGCGGATACGGCTCCAGTTTAGATTGTACCGTATTATATGGCACCAAAGGAATTAAAGGAGTTGAAGATGCAGCTTCAAGAGTTATTGGATCGTGGTTTTATTCGGCCTAGTATGTCACAATGGGGAGCACCGGTGTTGTTTGCGAAAAAGAAAGATGGCACGATGAGAATTTGCATTGATTATCGGCAACTAAATAAGTTTACGATTAAGAACAAGTATTTTTTGCCGAGGATTGATGATTTGTTTGATTAATTTCAGGGTGCTACTGTGTTTTTCAAGATTGATCTGAGGTTAGGGTATTATCAGTTGAAGGTGAAGGATAAGGACTTGCTGAAAACAGCTTTTCGAACGCGCTACAGGCATTATGAGTTCCTGGTGATGCCGTTTGGGTTGACAAATGTGCCTGTAGCTTTTATGGATATGATGAATCGGGTGTTCCATGAATTCTTGGATTAATTCCTAGTTGTGTTCATTGGTGACATTCTCGTGTACTCTTATACCGAGGAAGATCATGATCGGTACCTACGAATTGTGTTGCAAATTCTGTTGGAGAATAAGCTTTAGGCTAAGTTGAGAAAGAGTGAGTTTTGGATTAAGCAAGTGGTTTTTCTTGGTCATGTTGTTTCAGTAGAAGGTATCCGAGTGGATTCGCAGAAGATTGAGGCGGTTGTGAATTAGAAGCAACCTAAGTTGGTGTTAGAGGTTCATAGTTTCTTGGGGTTAGCGAGATATTATTGATGCTTCATGGATGGTTTCTCGAGGATTGCTGCTCCTTTGACGAATTAGTTGTAGAATGATATAAGTTTTGAGTGGACAGAAGGTAGGTAGCAAGCTTTTGATAAGTTGAAGAAAACTTTGACGCAAGCTTCGATCTTGATTTAATCTGAGTTGGGGAAGGAGCTAGTAGGGTATAGCGATGCGTCCTATGTTGGTTTGGGGTGTGTGTTGATGCAAGGGGAACGTTTATGGGTTATGCATCTAGGTAGTTGAAGGTGCACGAGCATAACTATCCTATGCACGATATAGAGTTTGTCGCGGTGGTGTTTGAGTAAAGATTTGGAGGTATTATCTTTTTGGTGATAAGTGTATTGTGTACACGGATCACAAGAGTTTGAAATATCTGATGTCGCAAAAGGAGTTGAATCTTAGGTAACGAAGATGTTTAGAATTACTGAAGGATTATGATTTGACAATAGAGTATCATCTAGGTAAGGCTAATGTTGCAGTCGACGTCTTGGGTAGGAAAATTGCAGTGGAGTTGAGAGCTATATTTGTTCGGTTGAGTGTGACGTAAGATGGTGGTTTGTTGGCTGAGTTGTAAGTGAAGCCATCATTGTTGCAGCAAATCAAGGAGAAACAACCGTATGATGGTACCGCATGTTAGGGATATATGGATGGCAATCAGATGATTTTTGTTTTAGTGATGAATGTGTTTTGTGCTTTAAGAGTCAGGTAGTTGTGCCGAAGGATAAGGAGTTAAGGCATACTATCTTGACTGAAGCACATTCGAGTCCTTTTGCTATGCATCTGGGTTGTACAAATATGTATCAAGATTTGAAGGAGTTTTTTTTGGGTTGGTTTGAAAAAGGATGTGGCGGATTTTGTTGGTCGTTGTATGGTATGTCAGCGTGTTAAAGTTGAGCATTGGTTTCCTTCCGAGTTGTTGCAAACATTGAAGATTCTAGAATGGAAATGAGAGAGAATTACCATGGATTTTGTATCTGGTTTGCCTTTAATGCCATCCAAGAAGAATTTTGTGTGGGTGATTGTGGATAGGTTTAGGAAGTGTGCGCATTTTCTGGCTGTGCATATAACGTATACTTTGGATAAGCTGGCGGAGTTGTATGTTGCTGAGATTTTTAGGTTGCATGGGGTGCCTAAGTCTATAGTATTGGATAGGGATCCATGCTTTACAGTGAGGTTTTGGGAGTGTTTGCATAAGGCTTTGGGTACGCAGTTGAATTTCAGTACTTTGTATTATCCTAAAACAGATGGGCAGTCTGAACGCATTATTTAAGTATTGCAAGATATGTTGCGGTGTTGCATCATTGATTTTCAAGAAACGTGGGAGAAGCAATTATCATTGGTGGAGTTTGCCTATAACAATAGTTATCAGCCTAGTATCCAAATGGTTCAGTATGAAGCTTTGTATGGTAGAAGGTGACGCACGCCACTTTGTTGGGCGGAGGCAGGATAAAGGTAGTTTTTTTACCTGATGTACTGAGGGAATACCAATAAAAAGGTAAAGCTTATTAGTGATCGATTGAAGGAGGCTTCGGATCGACAAAAGTCATATGCTGGCTTAAAGCATTGGGAGATAGAGTTTGTAGTTGGAGATATAGTGTTTCTCAGAGTTTTTCCTTGGAAGTATGTGATGAAATTTGGACGGAAAGGCAAGTTGAGTCCAAGGTTCATTGGGTCTTATAAGGTGTTGGAGCGCATTGGTCTGGTTGCTTATAGGTTGAGGTTGTCTGCGGATTTGGAGAAGATACATGATGTTTTCCATGTATCGATGCTTCAGAGATATAGATCGGACCCATCGCATGTGATGCCTGTTGAGGAAATTGAGTTGATTCCGAATTTGACCTATGAACTATGATGAGGAAGAACAGGTGAGGATTCTGGATTCTAGTAGTGAGGTTCTTCGTGGAAAGATCATTGAGTTGGTAAAGGTGTTGTGGCGACATCATGGGGTGGAGGAAGCCAATTGGAAAGTAAATAGGACATGAAGATGTAGTTTCCTTACCTTTTTCAGTCAGGTAAATTTTGAGAAAGAAATTTCTTAAGAGGGGGAGAGTTGTAACACCCTGAAATTGGGCCTAGATGTTAGGTGGATCGATTAGACGGTTCGAGAGAACATGATTAGGCAATTCAAGCTAGTTTCGGGAATTAAATCTTAACAAATCATTTTTAGCTAAAATAAAATATGGAAAAATGCTATAAAATATTTAATTAATATTATAAGGGTTTTGGTAAACTTAAGTTGAAGGAATTAAATCTGATTTTGGGATATTTTGGTCCGGTGACTAAAATGTAAAGTTTTCAAAACTATTTTGGTGACTAAATCGTAAAAGGGTCAAAACCTAGAATCTTTAAGGAGCTAATTAACCAAACTTTTTCATCAGATTTTTTACTTAATTTATGCTATTTTTAAATAGTTTTTAAATGGGTTTAATATTAAAATAAACCAGAATTAATAAAAGGATTCTTAATTAACCAAGATTCATTTTCTCACGTAACTAATTTTGCTCTCAACTTTCTCAGCAGCCAAACTATCAATTTCTTTTCAAAATTTCCAGGAATCAATCTATTTTGATTTTCTATCTGATTCCTTTGATTTCTATAACAAAAGCTACTTAGTTTCTTGAAGTTTTCATCAAAACTTTGCCAATTAAGGGAGAACTCAACAATTAGAGGTGATTTTCATTTCTCTTCTCTAATTAAAGGTTCTTTAATGAAATTCTCAAGTTCTTGATCCTTTACAACCAATTTATGTTATGTAATTATGATTAAAACATGAATATGATGATTAAATAGAGTTTTGATGTGGAAATTTGATAAACACTATTATGGACCTGTTTTGTATTGAATCTAATTGATTTAGATCTCTTATAAGATGTGTTTTAATGTTAAAAGAAAAGAGTAATTAAAGGAATCCCGAAACTATATGAATTGCTAATTTTCTAAGTTGTAAATAGTTAGAATTTGAAGTGATCTTGGTGTTGTAAGGTTGCTGAAGGTATAAGTACGTTATAAAGATGTTTTTGAATGTTAATTTATGTTGTTAAGATGTTAGAATCATTAGTTTTTGGCTGGGCTTTGTTTAGATGAAGTTTGGTGATGCTTTTGGTTGTTTTAGAGAGGCGTTTGATGGTTTTTGGTGAGGCGAAGTTGTGCTTGATGGTTGCTGGAAATTAGAGATGCATGGAAGGGAATTAATCCTATGTTTTTGATTGGGTAAAGCAGGGGAGTTGGATCCTTTAGCTTTTGGAGAGGTTGTTGAAGCTTCGAAAGCTTGATTCTCGCAACGACAAGATAGCTTTGGATTATTGGTGAGTGGAAACGTGGTTTACTGATTTTAAAAGGTTTGAAGATGATTTTTGGGAATTTTGATTAAGTCTAAAATACTTGTCGAAGCTCGAAAGTAAGTATTGGTTGATCTCACTCTCATTTTCGGTTTACAACATACAATCTCATGCACATGTTTATGATTTTGATTACCTACTGTTATATGCATATTTTAGAAATGAAAGATGTTGCAAATGATCATATGTGATGAATATTGAGATGACAAATGGTTTTTGAAATGAATTTTGAGAATACTATAATACATGGTTTAATGTATTGGAAATTGGTTTGATCTGATGCATATGTAAAACAGTGAGGTAATGTGGTTTTATTGAGTATATTGGCAAGTTGCTAAGATTAAAAGTTATTGGATATAGTTGGCTAGAAATAGGTTTTAAAGTGCACTATAATAAGTCGCCTCATGTGTGTCGAGGGGTCAAGAGTGTGCTAATTCTCCCGCTAGTGGATTTATACATTATAATTGTTGAGGGCTACTCCGGTTCGAGGAAGTATGTGAAGTGGTCGAAGGAACCACTTGGGAAATCCGTGTATCCAGTGTGTTTTTATAAAATAGAATAAGATTTTGTTTTGAGTCACTTGAATGCCAATATATGAGATGATGTATCATGGGAAATGGATTATGTTTGTATAATATGATTTATACATGAGATGCTCTTTAAGCTTGTTATTTAGAGATTCTAGCATATGAAGCTTAAATTGAGGTTTATGATAGAAATCCATGATACCTGTGTTGCAAAAGATTTAAATGTGCATATTTGAAGAGATTATAGAAGCATGAGATGATTTTGCCATGATACTTATACATTTGGTTTGAATTAAAATGATTTTAAATGCATTGATGAGTGTTTTTGAGATTCCCTCACTAAGCTTATAGCTTATGCTTTTCTTTTCTCATCAATGCAGAGAGAAACTTTCGGACAGTGAGTAAGCAAGTGGAGATCCAAGGGTTGAAGTATTTTCATGTATGGTTTTACGAGTACTTAGTAGTAATAAGAGGCAATATGACCAAGTTGTAATTGGGAAGTTTATTTTGGGTACTCCCTGTTTGTACAAGTCAGGGATTGGTAGGCGAGGACTTGTCTCGGCTCAATCAGGGGAAAATGCCTTGGCGTATCGATACGCCTAGGGACCATATCGGTACATGATGCTAAAATTTTGGCTTGGTGTCGGTACACGGGCAGCCGTATCGGTACGCCCTTTGGCCACTAGAATTCTTGATTTGATGAACACCCGTACCGATACACTTGAGGAACGTATCGGTACGCCTTTGTTAAATTTGACCGTTGCGATACAGAATGGTCCCATACCGGTACGCCAACCATTATTTCTGGTAATATGCTTCACTATAGTTTAAATCTTTGCAGTTTAGTCCCTATTTCTTGAGCATGCAATTAAATGTGTTTGGATGATTATTTTAAGCTGAAATTTAACCTGAGTGTATGAAATATGACTATTTAAGGTTTGGTAACTTTAATTTTGAGGAATTTCTCTTAATTAACAAAAATTGAAATTTGGTCCCTGAAATGCTAAATCGTGCAAATTGGATGTCAAATAGACACCAGATTGAGTTGCAAGTTTCACCGTTGCTAGCATGTTCACCTTAGGACTTAATTGTACATCTAGGCAAGATAAAAGAAAAATGGCTTGTTTTCTAATTAATTCTTTCTAGTTTACCTCGGTGAACCTTAATGTAGCTCACTTGGTTCTGGCTTGCAAATACATCAGGTCAAGGGGGTTACAGATAAAATTACCAGTTTGTGTATTGAATGGGTAAAATTTTGTACTTTTGTTCTTTGCTTTATCCTTGTTTCATCGGAATGAGCAAAGAGGGGCATTTGTAGTCACTAGATTTTTACCCGTTTATTATATATATTATTTGTTTTTGTTATTATTATTATTATCATTATTATTATTATCATATATGATTATTATTATTATTAGATATAAAACCTAAAAAGAACTAAAAATAGTCCATTAAAAATAAATAAAGATCCATGTTACAAGGGTGGCCCAAAAAGTCGGAAGCAAAAAAACCCTATCTAACCCTCTTATTCTCCCATGTGCAGCTCATACACAGTCCTTGGATCTAAGACAGATCCAACAGTCCAGATTTGATCCAGGAATGAACCACGAGGTGCATAGGAGCCACTCGCACGAGGCTGCTCTCCACGAGTTAAGTTGTTGGGCAGCTTTTATGGCCGCTCCAACGCCGGTAGCATTGACGCCGAACGGCTGTCCAGCCCACTACCCTCGCCGTGACTCACGCCGCATTGTCACAACACCTCGTCTGTAACACCTGTTAAAAAAATAATATAGAAGAGGGGAAGCTGCAGGTTGGGGGATTCGAACCCTCAACCTACAATTTGGAAGGCTGGCAACCCAGCCATTTGAGCTATACAAGCTCTTGGGGCTTATCTACCCCACATTTCTTTTATTTCATTAAACTTCGGGTTATAAATTTTCCCCACATGCTTCATTTAATGTTCGAGAAAACCCAGTCCAAGCCCCTTGCAGAATCATCTTCTCTCACCCTCATCGACCGCCCAACGTCTGACCTGTCCTCACTATCGCGTCGTGGCCGCCACCACCTTCTTGCTCTCCACCTCATCCTGACCAAAACCCCTATATCCACTCGCTCAGATACCGGTTTGATCATCGGCAATCGAAGCTTGAAGCTTCGTCGAGCTTAGGTTTTGGATCTCTTTTTCTCGCATTTTTCGCCACCCACGTTGGCTGTTCGAGAAACGGTCATCGGATTTGAGCCTCAATGTTGAGGTGAGCAAAACCCAGTCGATCGATTATTGTTCTGACGTCTAGAGAGTCTTTGTCAGAGTTCGGCCGGATAGGTATGAAAGGTGAGTTTTCGGTCAATTTTCAAGATGATTTTCATGTGATTTGGGTTGAATAAGTGCTCTGAGAATGAAATCTGGCCAAAAATGAGCTTTTTGGCCTTTTTTCGGCTAGTTTGGCCGCGCGTAGAGTGCACGCTCCGTCCGGGGTGATTTTCGGCTGCCCTAGACAGTAGCCCTTAAACCAGACTAGTTCATTAGTGAACCGACCTGGCCAGACCCAGTTTGGTCTTTGAACCGAACTGGTAAACAAACCCGACCCATCTGACCCAATATGGCTTGACCCGACCGACCCGTTGTTCGAGCTAACCCGGTCTGAGTCAACTCATTCGAGTCAACTCAGTTGACTTTGACCCTTTGACCAATGGTGTCAGCATTGACTTCGAGTGCTAACGTCAGCATTGACTTTGACCAGAAAAGTCAAAATTTTTGAAAACTCTTATTTTAAATTTGTCGACGTCTTGAGTCCGTTTTTAAAGCTCGTTTCATGAAATTTTAACCCGAAAGACTCTAAAATCAACCTTAAACTCGACCATGCATATGTATTTAAATTATTCAAATTGAGAGCAAAATTTTGAATTAAGGATTCTGACATGAAATGTTATTGTTTAAGGTACTCGAGATTCGCTCGATCGTTCTTCTGCTCAGCCCGACTCTTCCCGATCAGCACCTCCACGTGCTCCTATAGTTACCAGTATGTTTAAGTTCACCAGATTATTTATTAAGCTACAAATTATTTATTCTCTTATAACCCTAATTCGTTATGTCATAGGATCTAGCACTGTTGCAGATCGTAGCGAGGAAGGTGCTCGTTAGATTCTGACCAGCTTTTGAGGTGCGTTCCATGTGTGCTAAATTACCGTTTTATATAAATTGTTTGAAATAATTTCTTGAACTGATCGTGATATGTTTTCCTAAAATATTATAAGTATGTATGTATGATTTGATAGCATGCTCTCTGGTTACTGTTTACTGAAATATATACTTGTCAAGTGATGTCTGATATTACTATTTACTACGTAAACTATTTTAATTGGGATTACTAGGAGAATGATTAGAGATCCTCAAGTATAGCCTTGATCCAGTTGTGCCTCCAGTTAGGCCTCCTACGCCTTCGGGCCTAGGACCAGCCTCTAATTAGGCCTCCTACACCTTCGGGCCTAGGACTAGCCTCCCGTTAGGCCTCCTACCCTTTTGAGCCTAGGACCAGCCTCCAATTAGGCCTCCTATGCTTTTGGGCCTAGGACCAGCCTCCAGTTATGGGAAATTGTATATTGGTGTTCGGTTGGGGGTAGCTAGGTTTTAAATGAAACTTTGGTTGCCCTATAGCTTGTTTTTACTGAAATAATTTTTATAATTAACTGAATTGTTTAAATATTTTTCTGTATGCACGTGTTGGGACACACTAAGCCCCTAGCTCACACACCTCAACCCTTTCTTTTCAGATACCTTTTGGAAAGGCTATCGGATCTGGCACTTGGAGGATCGACATATTTTGTACTCGTCTTTGTTGTAATATTTCTATCTTCCAGATTTTCTTAATTACGGTGACATGAGCCTATGTTTTGTTACTATATGTCTTATTATGAAGCTCTATGAGGTTTATGATGTAATTTCACTTATTATGGTTTATTTTGGATAACTAATTTGACTTATGTTCGAATTAATTATTATCTTTAAAGATTTTAAATCTTTTAACATTTAAACATTTACGTGAAAAGTCTTTGGTAAGAATGTGATCTTCTAGATTTGGACTTTATGCATAGGCCGGTCTAGGGGGTTACATCATCGGCCGAACTCCTGCAATAGCAAAAAAGGGGGAAAGAATTCGATTATAACAAATCGAATATGGAAAATATATGAAAGATCAGGCCCAAATCAGTACAAAATTAATCCAAAAATAAAATGAGAAGGGGAATCCGAATCAGACTCAATATGGCAAGCATTCACTAGATTTTAGGGATTTTTATTCAAATATTTCTTGTATTTTATGGTATGAAAATACCTATCTAAAGCCACCCATTTTATTGTAATTTTTCACTACGAATTCATATGAATTTTACTGGGAATAAAAGCAATCAAGCAAGCAATTTTTTGGGTATATTTCATATTGTTCTTTTTTTATTTATTTATTTTGAATATTGTTGAAAAGAGGATAAAGCTTTACCTTTTCGAGTCGCTACCGCATATACGATCCAGTTTTTATTTCTGATGATGGGTTCATGCTTGCTAGATGAGTCAAAACATTTTTAAAAAAAAAAAGGAAGGATTCAAGCATTTTTTCTTGATTTTTCAAATTGAAAGATTCGAATATTTGTGTGTTTTTTTTAAAAAAGAAATCAAAGGGTTTTCCATCGGTAGAAGGCGGCCGACACTGTGGATGGTCACCGTGTTCTTCATTCATGAAGAGCATGGACACTTGAGAGAAAATAGAAAAAGTGTTTTTGATTCAAAATTTTAAAAGGGAAAAATGAAAGGTACTTTAAAAATTGGGCTTTATACCCACATGTTTTAAAACAAAAAGGGCAAATTATACCCATTAAATTCATCCGCCCTATTTCTTTTGCTTCGCGAGATACCATACTTTCTATTGTTTCAAAGTGGTCACTATTTTTTTTTATAAATTTGGCCTTTTATTGTGGCGTTTTCTCAAATTGATCACTGATTTCAAGCCCTTTTTTACATCCGAATATATCGTTTTAATTTTAATTTTTCCCTTTTTCAAATCAACATTTTTATTTTTTTAATAAAGTTTTAATTTGTATTTTCTTACAAAACTGGCTTGTACACCAAGTGTTGACCCGACTTGGGAATGATACATTTTTTAAAAGGTTCGTGTTTTATCCATTTCTTTAATAATTTGTTTAATTTTTTATTTAATTTTAATTTCATGTATTTTGTTAATTTAATTCACTTACCTAAAAAACTTAAAAATGCTAGTCTTTTAATCAAACTTTAGGTTAGCTGAAAACTCCTAGGATCAGGTTCTTTAATTTAAACCTTGATTTAGTTTAGAGCTTTTAAATTTGATCTTATTAGGACAGTCTTGACTATAAAATCAATAATTGACACTTAACTATACTTCAACCCATTTTAGGTAAAATCCATTTTAGACTCTCTTTTAAGATAACATTAATGAACATAGAGTAATAAAAAATACCTTGACCCTAAATTAAATGAATCAATTTCTTTGATGCCATGTTTAATAACGGGATATATAATTTGCAATGCGTGTCTCACCAAAAGGGGGTAACGAGTTAACGCCAGAGATATTGGCGGTGATTATTGTTTATTTCCCAGATGGTGAAGCTGTTAAAATGAGTTCATAGTTATAAATGGATAATAAATTAAATTTCATACGAACTTGCAAATTTCGACGAAAAGACAACTTGTAATCGGCTAGGTGCCAATTTTTTGGCGTTGTGGGGGTGTTCACCCTTCCCCATGCGTACCGACTCCCGAACCCATTTTTGTGTTTTCGCAGACCAAAATTATTGTTTTAATAAAATAAAATGTTTTTTTTATTAAAATGACCCGTTTTTAGGTGTTCCAATTACACCTTGAAAAACAAGATTAGTGACGACTCTGTTGTTTTAGATTTTATAAAAAAAGTCGTGCCGAGCTCTTACTCCGACAACAAGTTTAAATAATCTAACCTCGAAAGTAGAGTCGTAATTGTCAAATAGACTTGCTCATCTTATCATGCCTGTAACATCAATCTCATCATCGTCATCTTTATTCATAATGATCTCGGAATTATCGCAACAATCACTTTATTCAAATCAACAACTCTTAAAAAATCTGTTAATTCTAGAATCAGAGCAAATTCCGCAAGATTAGACCTTAAAAAATTTACTAACACTAATAAATTTTCTGATTGTAGTAAAGTCATAATCTTTAGCCTTCCATTTTGGCGTCACCGCATACTATTGTCTTTATAAACATGTACTTCCAAAAAGAAATTGTTAGTACCATAATAGTCATCATGTAACATTTTTCTTTAGTTATAAAGACAAGATTCAAAATAAACACATAAAATTAATAAATGCTTATGGAAAAACGTTTCACAGTTTTGCTCGCTGTCTTATTCAAAATATTAATAAATGGTTTTGTCTAACCTGTGTCTTATGGCATAGATTAAGGTACATTTAATAACATTAATTAAGTAAAAGATTTTATTATTGCATTTAATAAAAATCTCATTTAAGAAGATTCTTTGATTATTTAATTCATTTAATACTATTAATTCTTACACTAAGTTGTTTAACCGTTTATGGTTTTTAGAGGTTATGGTTAGAGTTTAGTGTTTAGAGTTTAGAATATTTATAGTTTTTATAGTTTAGGGCTTATGGGTTTTAGAGTTTATGGTTGGGGGTTTAGTTTTAGTGTTTAGGGGTTATGATTTAGGTTTTAGGGTTTAAGATTTTTATGGTTTAGAGTTTAAGATTTTTAGGTTTAGAGTTTAAGATTTATGGTTTATGGGTATAGTTTTAGGGGTTAAGATTTTATGTTTTAGGGTTTATGATATTATGATTTAGGGTTTAAGGTTTAGTGTTTATGAGTTTTAGAGTTTAGGGTTTAGCATTTAGTTTTAGGGTTATGGTTTAAGATTTTTCATGTTTTTCATAGTTTTAGGAGTTAAAATTTTATAATTTAGAGTTTATGATGTTATGGTTTAAAGGTTTTAGTTATTAAATGAGTTAAATAATCAAAAAATTTCTTAAATGAGATTTTTATTAAGTGTTTTTTATTAAATACAATAATATAATATTTTACTTAATTAATGTTATTAAATATACCTTAACCTATGCCCCTTAACAATTAAATTAAATTGCATTAAAGGATATAGTATTATTACCATCAATAATACTATCTTTTAGTGGCATATGATCTTTCCCAGCCGATCATTATTGATAATGACATCAAACCATTCACTTACTTTGTTCATCTTGGGATCACCTCGTTAGTATCCTCCACCAACTTCGAGGATTTATACATTATTAACCCATTCACTTCGTATCATAGATGATTGACGGTTTTAAAAATCTTTGTTTTCATCAACAATAAAAACTCGAATGTATTTTATAGCAGTAAACTATTCGTTTCTAAATTTTTAAAAAATAAATTGCTGCAAAACCAAACATTAGCATTGACTGGAAATGAATAGATAAGAAAAAAATCACTTAACTGTGTCATGATAATAAACCACTGCCTTATAAGCGAATTCGTCCCAATTGATGTAATCGCTGCACTGGACAATGCCCTATAAGGTTAATACAGACTTTTCTTGTACAATTATACACCCAAAATCAAAAGTGGACATTAGTGGTACTACTCTTCTCTAAGAGTAGAAAATAAGAACTCGAAGAAAACACTCAAGATAAACATGGAGAGAAAAGAGAATATTTGTAAAGATATTTTCTGCACATATAAATATGAGTTGAGAAAGACTTAATTTATAGGCTAAATTTGAGGGTAAAAACGTCCATTTACAAAATATAGAATTAAAATATATTTAATTCATTGTTTAAAAAATCCATTACTTTACCATAAAAGTTAGATTAATATTGCTGTAACAACCAAATTAAAGGTTGTTTAAAATCCAATTCATTCATGGATTAACATAAATATGACATGTCATTTTATGCCATTATCAAGATCAAAATGTAAATCAAGAATAGTTTGAAGCAAGGTAATTGAAACCAATAAGCATTTCAGTCCATATTCAAATCAAGGAAGCATATTATACAATGGGTATATATATATGCATATGTATACATGTGTGTATAATGTACTAGTTTTACTCAAGTACTAGAGCACATGTGTGATGTCGATCGATTGGATTTTATATACTAGTCGGCTGACACTATTGTACGAGGCCTAAATAAACATTCGTGTTTATGCTTATAGTTAAGCCAAGTATCCAAGGTCTCATTGACCAAATCAAGTTCACAAGATATATCATATCGTGCAGAAACTATAAATCAAGAGACGTAAAGACTTAACAGACGCTCAAGAGTTGCTTAACCACATATCATAACGTGCTATAATTATTATCATCACAAGCATTACCTGTTCCATTGATTTCTCAACATATTACCGATCGTAGTTTTAAATCATCATATTCAAGTCAATGAGTAATTAGAGACATCAGAAATCAAAACATGATTTTTAATGCTTTCTTAGTCATTTATACTTTTAAGGACATTTTAGTAATTTGGTACTCTGAAGGATATTTCAGACATTTAGGTAAGGAGTATTTGAAAATTTCATGACACATCTTGGTAAATCTCAGGTCACAATTGTATTTAATCATTTAAATCACCTTGGTATTCTAATCGGTTAGCAATAAGAGACAATTTTATCTTTTTGGCACGAAAGGGCATTTTTTCTATAATTAAATCTGACAGGAATTGATTTTAGTCTGAAGTGATTATAATTAGAGGGGATAATGATTTGAATTAGAGTTTGGCTTGATATTAATTCAAACTCGAATTAGACCCGATTATTTTAGATCTGAACCTAAACTGCATTCGACCTAAGAACACTCCCAAAAAGAAATTAAACTTGATAAAATGATAATCGGACTCGGCCTGATATAAACTAGAATTCAAAATTAACTTCGTAAATATCCGATATAATCTGACCTGAAATAACTCGAGATATGATTTTTATCCGACCTATAAATGACCCGACTTGTTGATCTGACATGTTAATTTACCCGACCTATGATTAACCCTACATATTATTGACCCAACTTATTGACTCCAACTGATATTGATTTGACCTATAATTAATTGACTTAATGCAGTTTTTTCAATATTTACTAAGTATTCGTTTTAATCGAAAAATCCAACCTTCGCACTTCAGTATTACTACAAGATATTGATTGTTAAAATTTCTTGAATTTATTTCCTTATAATTATTTCAAGAATCCTACGAAATTAATTGCAACATACACTAGTTTTCCACTAACAATTTTTTTTTTTATAAAATTATAACTATGTAACGAGCCAAATATCTGAGTCAACAATTGGGCGTTGACATAGGTTACGACCTTCGTGTTAGATTGGGTAATTAGACCCATTGAACCAAGTTTAGGTTTAATTGGATGAGTTTTGGAACTTGTAAAGTTGGGAGGTAACCGTTTTGTAAAAACGTAGACCTTTTTTAAAAAGAAATGGCTGGTCACCCTTTATGGCTCTTGTTTTATATGTGGGAATGGAGGGACAAAGTAAGGTCACCTATTTCTCTTCATATTTCCTCTTCTTTTCTCATACACTATTTTTTCATTCTTCAAGTTTTCTATATCAAAAAACAAATCTTTATCGAGCTAAATTCTATTTTGGGATTCAAGGTTGAAAGAGTTATTTGTTGAAAATAGAACTGCAAAACCAGAGCGTTAGCACTGACTGAGAATTAAAAAAAAATAACCGAAATATAACTTGAACCATGTTGTGGTAAACACCATTACCTTAGAAACAGATTCGCCCCAACCGGTGTAGTTGCTGCTTTAGGCGTATCGTCCCCCGATGTTAACACAGACTCTTCGAAAGTTTGTACACCCAAACTTCAAAGTGAAGATCGACGGTATTGCTCTTCTCGATTAGAAACGCAGTAAAAAACTTCGAACATTTTTTGTAAGAAAAACGGGGATAAGAAACTGTTTTTTGCTTTTTGATGTGTATTGAAATGAAAGAATTATGCTCTTATTTATAGTAGAAACTTAGGGGCGTTTTCGTCTAGAAACCAAATCACCATAAAACCAGGTATTAAATTCAGATAAAAAAGTGTAACATCCCATTCATCTCCTAAATCTGCTATTAATTACGTAATTCCAGCATTTGAATACATGATTAAAAACAGTCCAGATTCATCTCTTAAATCTGCTGAAATTGTTGTTCATATCTGACCAAAAATAATATGATTTAAAACTGCCAATTAGCATAAATACAAGAATAATTACAGACAGTGTATTAGAACAGTACAGTCTGTAATAACATTTCAAATCCTGTAATAAAGCGTAATTGACACGTCTTTAAAATGTAATTATCTAGGAATTAACAGGCTGACAGAAAAGTCTATATAACAGACAGACGCGTCTTCGACACGTGTTAACACTAACCGAACCAAGCTGAGCCGGTCGGACGGCAGCGGCGTGAGCATGTGGGGGCCTAGTCCATCACTCTTCAACAAAGAAGGCTTCCAAGGTTCATATATAAACCAAGCCAACTATGTTTTCCCACTCAATGTGGGATGAGCATTCTCCAACAATCCCTCACAAATGCGAAAGAATCTTTTGAAAATAGAGTTATAAAAGAAAAAAAATTGAGTTTAAAACTGCGAGAAGAGCAATAACAAGATTAGTTGCTTAAGCACTAGTGAACGTATCTGGAACTAGTACATAGTGATATGAGCGATTCTTCTTTTAGATAAGTGAATGAATCTAGAACTTTCTAAGATAGGAGTAAACTCATAACACACAACTAACCCCTTCATCCACCGAAATCCTTGATGTGTCAGAAAATATACAAATGTAAAAATATACAAATGTAAACAAGTATAGCCATCTGACCTCAGGATTCTAGTAAGTGTACTAGAAAAACAACCCAGTGTTTTTCATAGAAGGTGGCTAATCCTTCTCATTTACATAGGTTATTTCATCAGGTTTATCTCACTATAAACCACTCAAATAAGAGCTATGAAATAATTAAGAGCTTTTCCTTCAAGATCATCCTCTCGAATTAATAGGTGAATTCTTCAAGTTCATTTATAAACTGAACCACCTAAACTCTGGGATAAGAATTCATTAAGAATAAAAACTCAACCTCTTTAATGGTGAATTCAATAAGTTATTCTCAATAGAACAATCCAAACTCTTGGAATTGAATTCATTAAGAGTTAAAAACTCATCATTTCTAGCGGCAAGTTCATTCAGTCCTTCGCGATAGGACTACCCACTCAACATTGGGATATGAACTTATTAAGAGTAGTTATTCAACCAAAATCAGTAAATTCATCAAGTCTTTCTCACTGAGACCACCCAAAAACTGGCCTATGAATTTATTAAGAGTAATAAAACTCAACCTGGCATGTACATTATTCGTCATAGGGATAGGTAGTAATAAATGTACACTATGGGTACTCTTCATGGTTTCGTTTGACCACATTGAACTTAGATAACAAAGTTGGGTATCCACTATGAATTTCTCAACCAATGGGCTTTAGACCCATCCCCCTCGACGAATCTAGAACCAATTTTTGACTTAACCCTTTGGTAAACGGATCAACAAGGTTCCTTTCTGACTTCACATACTCTAAAGAGAGTACTCAGTTCCTTATTAAGTGTCTCACCGGTTCATGTCTTATGCGAATGTCTCTTCTTACCATTGTAAGCTTGGCTCTTCGCCACACATATCGCTGCTTTTGAATCACACAACAAGGACACAGAAATAGTCAGTTTTCCCCACAAAGGAATTTTTGCTAATAGATTTCTAAGCCATTCGGCTTCTTGCCCAGCTAAGTCAAGAGCAGTAAACTCTGATTCCATGGTAGAGCGTGCGATACAAGTCTACTGAGCAGACTTCCATGAAATCGCTGGACCACCTGAGGTAAAGACATACTCACTCGTGGAGCTTACTTCATCATTGTCAGTAACCCAGTTGGCGTCACAATATCCTTCTAAAATAGAAGGAAAGCCAAAAAGCTCGAGTTGTCAATCAATAGTACCTTTAAGATACTTAAGTAAGCGTTTGAATGCAATCCAGTGATCACCACTAGGATTATGAGTATATCTACTTAACCTACTCGTTGCATAGGCAATATCAGGCCGAGTATAGTTCATTAAGAACATAAGGCTTCCAATAAGTCTAGCATACTCTTCTTGGGAAACACTACTTCCTTTATTCTTAAAGAGATATATACTAGAGTCATAAGGAGTTCGAACAGGGTTGACATCAAAACTATCAAATTTCTTTAACACGTTCTCAATATAGCATGTTTGATTTAAAGAAAAAACCTTTTTAGTTTTGGTAACTTTTACTCCTAAGATTACATCAACCTCTCCCAAATCAGTCATCTCAAATTTAGTAGACAATAATTTTTTTTTTGTTAATGGATTCAATGTTAGTACTGAAAATCAACATGTCATCCACATATAAACTTATGATGACACAATCACTTCCAAACATTTTCCAATACACGCATGCATCCGCTCCATTAACAATAAAACCAAAATTCAAAATGGTCTTATGGAATTTCTCGTACCACTACTTTGGAGCTTGTTTAAGGCCATAGAGAGAATTTTTAAGTCTGTATACTTTGCCTTTCATACCAGGTGCCTCAAAACCTGGTGGTTGCTCCATATAGATCTCCTCGTCCAGATCTCCATTCAAAAATGCAATCTTTACATCCATTTGATGTACATGCAACTTATGAATGGATGCGATCGCAAACAAGGCACGGATTGTTGAGATTTTTATCACATGAGAGTACGTGTCAAATAAGTCAATACCAAACTTCTAAGTGAACCCTTTGACTACTAGTCTTGCCTTATACTTTTGGATTGACCTATCTGGTCTTAGTTTCTTTCTAAAAACCCATTTAGTATTGATAGGTTTAGATCCTCTAGGCAAGTTAACTCCCAAGTGTGATTAGAATTAATTGATTCTAGTTCATCATTAATGGCACTTCTCTAAAAACTAGCATCAATTGAACTTATAGCTTCATTACATATTTTTGGATCCTCATCTAAAAGGAAAGATTAAGCTATAGGTTCATTTATAGTGTCTAGATCACTAATTTCTGAAATAAAAGAAGTTATAAAATCTGGTCCAAAGGTAGTAGGTACCTTTTTTCTTTTACTTCTTCTAGGCTGTAATTCAAACTCTAGAGTCTCATTGGCAGGACTACTAGAAGAAGAAGGAATATGACTTTCTGGTTGTGTCTCAATATTTAATCTAGCTTTTTTAAGAGGAAATGAGTCCTCAAAAAATACATCATCCCTAGATTCACAAATTGAGAAGTCACTTAAAGACATAAACCTGTATACGACATTATTTGTAGCATACCCTATAAACACTACATCAACAGTTTTAGGACTGATAGTGGTCTTCTTAAAGTCAAGCAAACCTACTTTTGCCAGACACCCTTACACTTTTAGGTATTTCAAATTTGCTGAATAACCTTTCCACAATTTGTATGGAGTACAATTTAATTTCTTACGAGGCACTCGGTTCAATATATAATTGGCCGAGAGAATGGCTTCCCCCCACATGTTATCAGATAACCCAGAACTTATTAACAAAGAGTTTATCATCTCTTTTAAAGTTCTTTTTTTCCTCTCGACAATGTCATTCTGTTGAGGAAAATATGGAGCATAAGTCTCATGTATTATGTCATTCTTCTCACACACCTCTTTAAGGAAATTAGATCCATATTCACCACCTCTACACGTTTTATTCTCTTATCAAGCTGGTTCTCAACTTTTGCCTTATAAATAAGGAAGAAGTTCTCAGCTTTGTGTTTAGTTCTAAGGAGATAAACCTTTGTATATCTAGAGCAATCATCTACAAAGGTAATGCAGTAGTGTTTTCCTCCCTTACTTTCACAGTTTATAAAGTTTGCTAGACCAGTATGTATAAGTTTTAGAAGTTTAGATCTACGTTTAGAGACTGACTTAAAGGTAGGTTTAGTATGCTTGGTTTCTACACAAATTTCACATTTGTTAAAGCTATTACCTTCTAGATTAGGTATTAACTTCATTTTTATGAGTTTTTAAGTGATTGTAAGTTCACATGTCCTAATCTAGCATGCCACATATCAAGAGTCTCAACAGTATAAGCAGAAGTAGCGGCTTCATTATTTTCATTAAACTGGGTTTCGATTACAAATAAACCATTTTGTAAAAAACATTTCCCTACATAATCTCCATTTTGGGAAAGTATTAGTTTATCTGCCTTGAAAACTAGTTTAATGTCTGCCTTATTCAATAATCCACCACTAATAAATTTTTTTCTTAAGGCAAGTACAAACAAGACATTGCTTAAAGCTAAAGTTTTACCAGAGGTCAGACCGCTGTTGACACTAGTAGGCTTTATGACCAGGCTTCCCACATACATAGCAATTGACCGCTTTGCTTTGAGCCTTGTCCTTTCCTGGCTTCTTGAAGTTGGTAGCCATCTTGGGTTTAGTTTTCTTTTTCTGGTTTACCTTTTTGTTTGGTTTAAATTTAGAACCTAAGGCACCACCGGATTCAACTAGGTTAGCTCTTAAAGAAAATTGACTAGAGTTGGAAACCTTATCTTTTAACCAGTTTGCCTCCTCTATCTTCATAAGGGCCATCAATTCCATAATCGTCATATCTCTCTTTTTTGTTTGAGAGAATTACGATATTCAGACCAGGATTTGGGCAACTTCTCAATCAGGACGTTGTGTAACACCCCAAATCAGGCCTAGTCAGAATTTAATTTCGACAACCGAAAATTTTGCATCGGAGAGTTAAGTTATAGTGTTGACCTTTGACCAAGTGGTCAATTGTTGAATCATTGAATCCTAATCAAGCATCTATGTGATTTAAGGACCTCATTATAAGTATTGAAACTTGTTTTAGTGACCAAATTGGGAAAATTAAAAGTTAGAGGACAAAAGTATAAAGATTGAAGAGTTGAGGGACTAACCTTACGATTAGCCCCTCCTTAATATTAGTCATCCTTTACGTGGCCATTTGGGGTGAGAACCCTTCACCCAAAGGAAAGGTTAACATTTAAAAATAGAAAAGAAATGAAGGAAAGCTTACCAATTATCATTAAGCTAGCACCTCACCGTCTTCATCTTAAATATCTAAGCACACACCTCCATTGGAGAGTAAACCGAGCTTTGATTTCCTTAAGTTTCTTAATCCTAGAGTGTAGCTATTGATTGGGTAAGCAATATTCTCCAATTGACTTATCAATTCCATGACCAAACCATGTTTAATTTAAAGTCTAAGAACAAAGGAAAACCTATAAATTCTCTAGGGATATCATAGCTTAATTGTTATTGTTTTTCATAGTTATTAAGTTGCTATGAATTCATTATCGATATTGAAATTCTTGTAATCCCTATTTCTATGTAGCTCAAGAGATACACGGTGAAAAGTCACCAATCCTCCAAGTTACAACAATTCTAAGGATAAAGGAGTTGTCATTCGGGAGCCTTGAAAGCTTCAGAATTATCAGTGAGTGTAGTCGGAGTCTCGGGTTTGGCTAGGTGCCATTCCTGATTACATTGGTGTGATTCATTGCATTCTTATTCATGAACTCAAGGTATGTTTACCACATAACCTCGTAGGAGGTATTGTTAACCTTGTAAAAAGTATGCATTTCATGCCTGGTTACTATGGTTATTGTTTGTTTTCAAGCTCATTTCATTGCATATAGATGCATTTAGCTTATATAATTGCATTTGGTGGTGTTTGTTTGGTTGTTTTTATATATTTGTGAAATTGGTGTTGCTTAAGGGAAAGGTTTGCTTGTTGGTGGTGATGTGCAAGTGAGCTAAGGAGCATTGCTAGGAAAGGAAAATTTGCTGCAGCATTTTGGACGACATTTTTGGGCGCAGAAAAAGACAAAGACAAAAAATATTTTACAGCCCCCACATGTGATTCTACTAGGCAGCCAGCTGTGCCACACATGAAAAGGCAATATTCCCTAGGGTACACAAGGAATTAAGGGCACAAAACCCTAGGAGCCCCCACTATATAAAGGATAGGACACCCACATTAAAAGGAGAGCTGAAAAAAAGGTGTTATGAGCTAAGAAAGAGAGAAGCAAAAGGTGGCTGCTTTCCTTCTCCTTCATCTTGGTGTCCTCCATTGTTGAAGCTCCAAGGGACGATCTTGTTGGCCTTTGAGAGAAGCAGCAAGCTTCGAGTGGTTCACGACAGTCCAAGGCGGCTTGAGAGATTTCTTTACTCTAGTTGCTCTTTGCTCTATTATTTCTGTATTTTGAAATGGGTTGTTTTAAACGGTTAAAATTGGATGTTATTTGCCCAGTCATGAACTAACTTTAAGTGGCTTGGGTTTATTTGTGGATGATGATGTTTTAGTTTTAATGAATGCTTTAGCTTTTTCTAGCTTCATATGCACTTTGTTCATTGTTTTATTGCCTTGGGTTTGTTAGAGCTTTCGAGTGTTAGCCGTTACCTTTTTTTGATGCTTAACGGTCGAGAGAGTTAAGTTAAGATCTACGTGGACAATGTGGTTTGATGCTGAGAGGCAAAACCCTAACTCACCTTAGAGATAAGGATAGAGTTTCAACAACTAAAAGGAGTAGAACTTCATGGATAGTAGCTTTCTAGGGTTCACGATGAGAGGTATTGCTGTAGCATTCTTACTGTCAGTTTCTTGCTTGAGATAGTTTAGAAAAACCTAGGTAAACTATTTTGAGTGCGTTAATAACTGGAAATAGTTAATAATTCGTGAGAGCTAGGCATAGGATTCCTAGATAAACCCAGCCTGTCACCCAGTTGAGAGTTTCCGCATGTGTGAGGACGTTTGAAGTTTTATCGCATCACTTCACTTTTTATTATAGTTTTTTTGCTACATCATTTCTTTACTCTGCGTATATCAACTCTTTCATTCAATATTTCATCTTTGTGTTTGAGTGCTTAAACTTGACTTAATTTACCTCCAATCCACGTGGAGACAATCTTACTCATCACTACTATTACTTGTTCGATATGTATACTTGCATCGTTTGCATATCATTTTTAGTACATCTTTACACACAACAAGTTTTTGGCGCTGTTGCCACGGATTGGCAATTGGTTATTTTAAGTTTAGATTTTGCACCATTTTATTCTTTCTTTTTGTATAGATTTATTTGCCTTTTGTGTTTACCTTTTTTCGGTGTTGTGCTGTTGCATGACCCGAGGAACCCCTGAAGAACCATTATCACCTTTCGTTCCTGAAATTGAACGTCTTTTTCAACAAAAAAGACAGTTACAAAGAGCTCGAAGAGCCATGTTTGGATTTCAAAATCAAGGAGGCCAACCAGTTAAGAATCATAATGCTGAGGCAAATCATGGAGTCGTAGTTCGCCCACGTGTTATTAGAGACCATTTGAACCCTATCTTGGATGATCTCCACCCTGGGATTGTAGCTCCCAAAATTCAGGCAACCCACTTCGAACTTAAACCAGTGATGTTCAACTTGTTGAACTCCATTGGACAATTTGGTGGATCACCTCATGAAGACGCAAGACAACATATTCACGTTTTCTTGGAAGTTTGTGATTTCTTTAGACAACAAAGTGTGCATGAAGATGTATTGAAGCTCAAGTTATTTTCTTATTCATTGCGTTATCGAGCAAGAGCGTGGTTGAATGGAGTGCCCGTTGGTTCCATGGAGACATGGACAGATTTGTGCAAGAGCTTTTTGTTACGGTATAATCCATCTAACATGAACACCCAATTAAGGAATGATATTGCTTCCTTTCGTCAAGCTGATGATGAGTCAAAGTACGAGTGCTGGGATCGATATAAGGGACTACTTCGCAAGTGCACGAATCATGGTTTTCATGATTGGACGCAAGTTGTGATGTTCTACAATGGTGTTAATGCCCCTACAAGAATGATGCTAGATGCTTCAGCAAATGGAACTCTACTGGACAAGTCGCTTGAGGAAGCATTTGATATCCTTGATAGGAAGCAAACAATGACTACCAATTTCCTACTTCAAGACTTGAAATGGGGGAGGGGAAGACTCATGGGACACGTGAGCTCGATAATAATGAATTTGTTTCAGCTTAATTATCCGCCATTACGAACATGTTGAAGAATCTGCAACGTCCTAATGAGGTGAAGGAAGTAAAGGTAGCAACTGCTTGTATTCGTTGTGATGGAAATCATCATCTGAGCGAGTGCCCAGAAAACCCGAGTATACCAACTACGTGGGGAACTTCAATAGGAATAACCACAACCCCTACTCGAACACATATAATCTAGGATGGCATCAGCATCCTAACCTTTCTTAGGGGAATCAGGGAAACAACAATGCTAGTAGCTGGATAGGCAACACAATCTAACTAAACCCCCAGGTTTTCAACAAAATATTTCGTGGCATAATAGTAACAAGGGTTCAGCATCTTCATCGAACAACAACTCTTTGGAAGCTGCTTTCCAAGACTTTATGACAACTACGAAGGCTTTATTTCAAGATCATGATACGTCTATCAAAAGCCAAGGAGCATTACTACAAAGTCATAGTTCGTCTTTAAGAGCTTTGGAAACTCAGGTAGGTCAAATCGCGCAAGCTCTGCATGTTCTACCTTAGGGCAACCTACCTAGTGATACTAAAGTCACTAAACCTCATGGAAAGGAGCAGTGTAGTGCACTCACCTTAAGGAGTGGCACCCAACTCAACAAATAAGATAAGTTTGGGGGGGAAGAAAGTGGATAATTCTAACCCCAAAACTACACCTGAAGAACCAATATTGCAAGAGGATTTAACTCTTGAAGAGGAGAAGAATGAGAGCTCAACAAGTAAACTTACTGGTAAAAGACCAAATATTGCTACAACGAAAGATAAACCCCCACCAGTAGAGGAAAAAGTTAGGCCCCCACCACCCTTCCCTCAAAGATTGAAGAAGCAAAATGAAGATCTTCAGTTTCAGAAATTTGTAGACATACTTGACAAGCTGTACATCAATGTCCCATTTTTGGAGGCCATTGATCAAATGCCCACTTATGAAAAGTTTTTCAAGGATATTGTCACAAAGAAGAGGAAGCTCGAGGGGTACGAGACAATTACTGGAGTAAAAGAGTGCTACTCTATGTTGAGTAAATTGCCACCAAAAAGAAAGGATCCAGGCAGCTTTATCATCCCATGCTCGATAGAAGATAACTATGCAGGGAGAGTCTTATGTGATCTTGGATCTAGTGTGAATCTCATGCCCAAATCAGTTTTTATGAAGCTTGAAATGGGAAATATAAGGCCTACCACTGTTATTTTGCAATTGGCAGACCGATCTTATGTTCGTCCAGAAGGAAGGATCGAAGATGTCGTAGTTAAGGTTGACAAATTTGTTTTTCCAGTTTACTTTCCCATTCTCAACTGTGAAGCTAATGATAATGCTCCCATTATTTTAGGACGATCGTTCTTAGCTACTGGCCGAATTTTGATCGACTGTGAGAAAGGTGAATTCACCATGAGAGTGGCTAATCAGAGGGTGACCATAAATGTCTTCAACACAATCAAATATGTGGACGAATCAGAAGAGTGTCAATGTCTTCAGAATTTGGATTATATAGAAAAGGAAGAAGCCACAGAATTTTGCTATAGTAATTTTTTAGAGGTTAAGGATTATTTGATGCTCAATGGAGATGACAATGAGGAGCTCGATGAGTTTCCAATAGAGGTGCAGCAATCTAGTTTGCTCATAGCTAGCCTAGGTATACGATTCGAACCTTTAGATTTTGCTGAATTTATCCCTCCGAAACCTTCACTTGAGCATGCACCCAATTTAGAATTAAAGACCTTACCATAACACTTTAAATATGCTTATTTTGGTGACAATGACACTTTGCCTGTGATAATTTCCTCTAGTCTTAACCTTGACTAGGAGCATAGCTTGATAAATGTGTTATCTCAATATAAAAAACGTTAGGATGGGCTATGGCCGATTTGAAGGGTATAAGCCCTACTATTTGCATGAACACAATTTTGCTTGATGAATGTCACAGCAATTCTGTTGAACCCCAAAGAAGGCTTAATCCAGTCATGAAGACGATGGTGATGAATAAGATAATCAAGTGGCTCGATGCTAGGATTATTTACCTGATCTCCAACAGTTCATGGGTCAGCCCTGTCCAATGTGTACCAAAGAAGGGAGGTATGACCGTGTTAAGCAATGAGGACAATGAACTCTTCCAACAAGGACCGTCACGAGATGGAGGATTTAC
This sequence comes from Hibiscus mutabilis, assembly GCA_019671005.1. Lineage (NCBI taxonomy): Eukaryota > Viridiplantae > Streptophyta > Magnoliopsida > Malvales > Malvaceae > Hibiscus > Hibiscus mutabilis. Next base: position 12,921,305 of record CM033754.1, read on the forward strand.
ATGGACTATCGCAAGCTCAATAAGGCAACTAAGAATGACCATTTTCCCCTCCCATTTATTGATCAAATACTAGATCGATTGGAGGGCAAATCTTTCTATTATTTTCTCGATGGATACTTAGGGTATAACCATATTGCTATAGCACTAGAAGATCAAGGGGAGACAACCTTCACATTCCCCTATGGCACTTACGCATTTTGGAGGATGCCTTTTAGACTAAGCAATACTCCAACTACTTTCCAAAGATGCATGCTAGCCATTTTTTCGAACACGTTGAAGAATTTTTGGAGATATTCATGGATGATTTCTTAGTCTCCGGAGATGACTTTGAGTCATGTTTGGGTAATTTAGAAAAGGTGCTTAAGAGATGTGAAGAAGTGGATTTAGTGCTCAATTGTGAGAGGTGCCATTTTATGGTGGCCGAGGGGACTGTTTTAGGCTACAAGATCTCGAAAAAAGGAATAGAGGTTGACAAGGCAAAGGTTGAAGTGATTGAGAAGCTCCCTTTTCCCACAACTGTGAAGGGCATTCGGAGTTTCTTAGGCCATTCTGGCTTCTATAGGAGGTTCATAAAGGACTTCTCCAAGATCTATAAGCCATTATGCACTTTGCTACAACAAGCAACCCTTTGTGTTTGATGATTACTACCATAGCGCATTCAATGAACTTAAGGAGAAGCTTATCTCAGCACTTGTCGTTGTTCCCCAGATTGGACTTTACCCTTCGAGCTTATGTGTGATGCAAGTGACTATGTTGTGGGAGCAGCACTTGGACAACACCGAGGTAATATTTTTCATATCATCTATTATGCTCACTTTAAATGATGCACAAATCAATTACAAAACAACTGAGAAAGAATTGTTGGCTGTTGTGTTTGCATTTGATAAGTTTAGAGCATACTTAATAGGCACTAAAGTCATTGTACACACTGATCATTCAGCTATTAAGTACTTAGTGACTAAAAAGGATGCTAAACCTAGACTTATTAGGTGGATACTTCTCTTGCAAGAATTTGACTTAGAGGTTAGGGAAAGAAAGAGCACTAAAAATCAAGTTGCTGATCATCTTTCTAGGCTAGAAAACAAGGTTGAATGTAATGATGAACAAGAAATTAAGGAGGAATTCCCCAATGAGAAATTATTATTTGCTGCGCCAATTCCGTGGTATACTGACATTGTTAATTTTCTCGTTAGTGGTATTTTACCTCCTGATTTGAATAGCCAGGGAAGAAAGCCATTCAAACATTTCTCCAGGAATCAGTCTTTATTGATTTCCTTTTTGATTTCTATTTGATTTCTGCAAATAACTTTGCAAATTCTCTTTGGATTTCATCAAAGCTTGGCCAATTAAGGAGAAATCAGCAATTAGAGGTGATTTTCGTTTCTCTCCTCTAATTAAAGGTTCTTAAATGAAATTCCCAAGTTCTTGATCCTTTGTTGTTGATTTATATTATGGAATTGTGATTTAAACATTTATTTGTTAATTAAATTGAGTTTTCTTGGAAACTTAATAGAAGTTGAATTAGATCTATTTTGGTGATGGATTTAACATCGTAAATTAGATGTGTTTTAATGTTGAAAGGATTGATTAATCAATGGAATCTCGAAACTATAAGGATTGATAGTTTTTAGGTTGTTTATAGTTGGTTTTTGGTGCGATCTGGTTGTTGTGATGTTGCTGGGGATATAAGGACGTGATTAGGTTGTTGTTGGATTTTAATTGATGTTAGTAATGTGTTAGAATCGTTAGATCTTGGTTGGGCTTTGTTTGAGTAAGGTTTGGTGGTGTTCTTGTCGGTTTTAGAAAGGTGTTCGATTTATTATTTTGAGGTGTTGTTGAGTTTGTTTGCTGCTGGAAGGTTTTGATATAGAGATGTGTTCTTAATCCTCTATTTTGGTTGGGTAAAGCAGGGAAGCTTAATCCTTTACCTCTCGAAGAAGGCGCGAGAGTTGTAGAGGCTTGATTAGCGCATCGACAATCGAGCGTTGGTTTTGGTGAGTAGAAAAGTGTTTTACTACTGTTTAAAAGTTTGAAAAGGAGTTGTGGGAGTTTAGATAAGGTTTGACACACCTATCTAATCTCGGAAGTAAGTATCGGTTGAGCTATCTCTCATTTTTGGTATTTTAAAATAAAATCTCATGCACATGTATATGGTTTTGTTACCCACTACATTACGCACGTTTTGAAAGTGAAATATGCAAATAATCTTTAATGATGACTCTTGAGAATAGCATATGATTGATGCAAGTGTTTTGAGATTATGAGAAATACATGGTTTGATGTATTGTGTTGGAATGATTTGAAGCATATGTAAAACAGTAAGGTAATGTTGGTTATTGAATATATTGGCAAGTGGCTGTGTTTAAAATGTTATCGGATATAGTTGACTGGTCATAAGATTGAAAGTGCTCTATAAAATGTCGCCTCATGTGCATCGAGGGGTGTTAAAGTGTCCGTAATATCTACCATCAGAACCGCAATAATTGAGGTGGGTAAATGTTCTATTTTCTCCTACTGGTGGATTAATACATCTAAACCGTAGAGGTGGGCAAGTGTGCCATTACTCCAGTTGAGATATGTATGTGAAGTGGTTGTGTGAACCACTTGAGAATACGTGTATCCGATGTGTTTTATGAAATGTAAGGTTCCTGGTTTTGAGTCACTTGAAAGCCAATATATGAGATAATGTATCATGAGAAATGGATTATTTTGTATAATGTGATTTATACATGTGTTGCTCTTTAAGCTTGTTATAAAGGTGTTGTGGTGTGAAGCTTAAATTGAGCTAGGGATTGAATCCATGATACATGTGTAGAAAATGGTTTTAATATGCATATTTGAGATGACATGGTGATACGAGCATGAGAGGGGTCAAAATAATCATCTTGGAAAAGAAGTTGAAACTGCTTTGCAAGTCAGAAACATCAGTCAACTTGCGAAGATTTTTTGATGGGATCCAGTCATTTATGGGTCAACATGTCTTCTTAAAACTTGTCCGGCTGCAAATTAGCTTTCCAACTCATCTTGAAACGCCTCAATCGGACATCTGGATCTCAAGATATGTCTATTTTAGCAAAGACAACGCATGCAGAAATTCCTATACGAGATTAATACGGGCTTTTTGGATAATTACGAATTTTCAAGATTTTATTTGATTATTTGTAATTTAAATCAACATAGGATTTTGCAATATCTATTAGGATCAGATTTATTTAATTAGGATTTTATTTTTAGTATTTATTTATTATTAGAAGTTACTAATCTAATTAGGAGATTAGATTTTAGCATTTATTTATTGTATTTAATTCCTAAGTTTAGTAGGATTAAAACTTCTCCATGGCCTATATAAAGGAGGTTTCACCCACATTGTAATTCAGATTTCATTGACTAGTAAAAAGTTCTCTTTGGAGATTTTAGTATTCTTTGAATTTGCAAGTGTTCGGTAAACTTGTCTAGAAGCCATGTTCACATAAGATCATCGAGTTCTTGTGAGGGAGATCATCTTCACACTCTTGCTTGCCTAGGTAATTGCATCTAGGAGGGTGGGTTAGAGCCGCTTGAGGTTGCTTGCTTAGATAATTGCTTCTAAGAGGGTGCCGAGGACAAAACAACAACTATCAATTCATCACGCCATCTCCACATATTCAAGCTTCCTCCATTGACGCCACCACCATAAGCAAATATGAATTTTTAGATTTGTTCTTTATTTTGGTTTGTTTTGTTTTTCTCTTTATTCGAATTTGCGCTACTCTATCAATAATGCTGGAGTAGAAGGATAACAGATCTCTCGGTTGGAGCCGACAAAGCAAGAAGAGTTGAGATAAATTTTCCTTTGGCTTACGTGGACTCTCCTTAGTTATGGAACTCATTAAAGATATAGGAAAAGCAAGATCCTCTTAAAAAAGGTTGTGCACGCTTTAGGGTTATGAAACCCTAGCTTTCACACCTATATAAAGAAGACTTAGACAATAGAGCTCGATCATAAATGGCAGTCCTTAGTCTTTAGCTATCGGAGAAACATCGAATTCGAAGTGCTAGAGGAAGTCTCCACACGACAGAAGCCATAAAAAGAGGCTGAAGAAGTACAGGACCTGCAACAACAGTTAGAAAGCTTAGAGGAGATCGTCGAGGATGTTTGACCCTTTTCTATCTTTTGCTTAATAAACTGCCATGTTTTTAATTTTTTTATTATGGATGTTTTAGGCTCAGACATGAGCTAAATACTTTTAGTTGGGTTATTTCTTTATAGGATTTTATGCTTTGAATACTTTGTTTTAATGCTGTAGTTCTTTTCCTTTATCTATTCGATTCATCGTCCTTCATGCGTAGTTATTGTAAGAGCTATCGAGAGAGGCCTTTTAACTATTTATTAGTGGCTTAATATTAAGAGAGTTAGGTTAAACAAATATGAACAGTGAGGCTAAGCTGTTAACTTAGTCCTAATCTGGCTTAGACATAAGTTTAGAGTTTCAACGACTAATAAAGAGAACTTGAATAGATAATAGTGTTGTTAGGGTTCACGTAGACATGTATTACCTTAGCTTCGTTGTTATCAACTTCTAGGCATCGAGAGAGTCAGAAGTTCATTAGAAAATACTGTCGAGTAGATAAAGATCTTAATGGTTTACGCAGACATGTATCGTCGGTCGCTATAATATAAATAAGTAATCAAGCATAATTCCTAGGCAATAAACCCAGCTTTCATAATTATCTGTTATTTGTCGCAGCATGCTTACTTGATCATAGCTACTTTTTTATACTTTACTTTATTCGCATTTAGTTTTGATAAACCACCATCAAACCAATACTTGCTCAAACTTTCTTAAGCACGATAACTTCATAATTATTGATCCAATCTCCATGGGTTTGTCATTCTACTCTATCACTTTATTACTTGATTGAAAAGTATAATTGCTCTGAAGTACATCACTATTCGACAAGCATCAAGTTTTTGGCGTCGTTGCCGGGGATTGGCAATTGATAATTACATTTTAATTGCACTTAAGATTTTATTTTATTTGCATTTAATTTGTGTTGTTGTTTTATTTTCTTTTTCAGGTACGTTCCAGTGTATGACCAGAAACATAAACTCTGAACCTATTCTTCCATATAATCTAAAGATCAAGAAGTATTTGCGAGACTTACGCAAAGAACAAAGGATAATGGCAAGAAAAGATGGAGAGAACGTCCTGAACAATGTACGCCATGACGGCATTCCACCAAACGATGCACGGGTGGTTGTTGAGAATGCAGACCACAATGAAGGCCAGGAAAGGCAGGAGATTCTCCTCCTACCAGACCTAGACAACCCATTCGCGACAACATTCCACCTGTTATCAACAACCTCAACCCATCAATCATTGTGCCAGATCTAGGGATAGCTCACTTTGAGTTGAAGCCCGTTATGTTCAACATGCTCAACTCCATTGAATAATTTGGAGGATCAGCAAGAGAGGATTCTATAGAAAACATTCAAGCTTTCTTGAAAGTTTATGATTGTTTTAAACAACCAGGAGTTCCTAATGATGTGTTGATAGGGATGGACATTTTACTCGACCCAGTCGGGTTAGAACTGGGCCCGATCGAGTCAACTTTTTTAATGAAAAAATTGGGTTTGGGTTGGGTCAGGTTTTTTAAGGATGAAGTCAGGTCGGTTCGAGTTTGGGTTTAGGGGGAAAATATTTGACCCAACCTGGGACTAATTGTGTAATTTTCCCCTAAATTTTTAAGGGATATTTCTAATAATACCCTCTCTTTATATATATTTTATAATTAGGTCCTTAAAATTGAATTTTTATTTACAATTTAGTCCTTAAAATTATAATTTTTATGATTAAGTCCCCTAAAATTATTTTTTTAAATTGGGTCCCTAAAATTAATTTTTTCTATAGGTCGAGCCGGGGTCAGGTTTAGTGTATTTATTTTTGGATTGGGTCAGGTCAGGTTTTTTAAAGAATACGTTTAGGTCGGGTTTAGGCTATTTATTTTTGGGTCAGGTTCGGTTGGGCTAAAAACCCAACCCGGCCCGTGCCCATCCCTATGTGTTGAGACTTAAACTATTTCCCTAATCCTTACGAGATTGAGATCAAGCATGGTTGAAGACTATTTCCTCAGGATCTATTACATATTGGGATGACTTGTGCAAGAACGTTTTGCACCTGTATGATCCATCGAACGTGTACAATCAGAAGCGAAGCGAGATCATAGCATTCATGCAAAGAGATGATGAATCCATGTATGAATGTTGGGATAGAAACAAGGATATGATGTGCAAGTGCTCGATTCTTGGAATCCATGATTGGCTACAAATAACGGCGTTCTATAATGGCATCAATGCACCAACAAGAATGATGATTGACTCTTCAGCCAATGGTATTTTGCTCAACAAAGATCCTGAAGAGGCTTTAGAACTTCTAGATCGGATAACTAATAATGACTACCAATTTCCTAGGGGGAGATTGAAGCCAGCGCCTAAATCTTCTGGAACACTCTAGTTGGATGAATCCCAGAGTGTGGCAGCTCAACTCTCCACCATTACAAGTTTGCTCAAGAACATGTAGTCGATATCCAACTCACGAGAGTCTAAGGTAATTCAATATACATGTGAGCATTGTGATGGGGAACACAAATCGAATGAATACCCCCAACAACAAGAATATGGATGCTATGTAGGGAATGCCAACCACAACAAAAATCCCTACTCGAACACCTACAACCCAGGGTGGCGTCAATATCCAAACTTTGGTTGGGGAGTTAGCACATGTAATTTAGGAACACGACAGAATGACACAACAAAACCTCCTAGATTCCAACAGAAAACTCAAAGGCAGAATAAGGGAGCTTCTAACTCAAACTCTAACTCTTTTGATTCTTCTTATCAAAGTTTTATGAATATTGGCCGAATTATTATGTAGGATTAGTTAGCACATCTAAAGAATCATAGTGGCATGCTCACAATGCAAGGCGCTATATTACAAAACCAACAATCTATCCCGCAGAATCATATCGTGTCCTTATGGTCTTTGGAAACATAAGTTAGGAAGATTGCTCAAGTCTTGAAGATGTGACCACAATGCAGTTTACCTAGTGATACTAAAGTCACTAAAACGTTCAGTGTAGAGCAATACAATGCCATCACACTGCATAGTGGCACCCAATTGACAAAAGATGACAAGTTTTGGGAGGTTCTCTCATTGATTCTATTCCAAGCAAGCCATCCAACAATGCTCTAGCTCCGAAAGATACAACTCTTGTGTATGATACAGTGAGAGATCTTGCTATTGATGGCAAGGATGACAAGACCAAGGATGCCACTACATCCAGTACACCACACGATGAGTCCAAACCACCACCTCCATTTTCACAATGATTAAAGGCTCAAAAACAAGATGTCAAATTCCAGAAGTTTTTAGATATGCTTAAATAGTTGCACATCAATGTCTTATTCCTAGAGGCCATCGATCAAATGCCGATATATGCAAAGTTTTTGGAGATTGTGACCAAGAAAAGGATAGTGGGTGAAGTTGAAACTATTGATACAGTGGGAGAATGTGTGGTTGTGCTAAGTGATTTACCACCCAAGATGAAGGACCTTGGCAGTTTCACAATTCCATGTTCCATAGGCCATAATTACTCTAGCCGTGCTTTATGGGATCTCAGAGCACGTGTCAACTTGATGTCAAAATTAGTGTTTTCAAGACTGGGAATGAGAACTATTAAGCCTACATCGGTGATACTTTAATTGGCTGATTATTCTCAAATTCGACCTGAGGGCATAATTGAAGATGCCTAGTCAAGGTAGATATATTTATCTTTATGGAAGATTTTATCATCCTTGATTACAAAGCTGACGATAACACTCTCATCATCCTCGGAAGACTATTCCTTGCCATCGGGTGAATTGTGATCGATTGTGAGAAGGGTGAATTTACTATAAAGATGAATAACCAAATAATCACACTCAATGTCTTCAGCACTCTCAAGTACGTGGATGACTATGAAGAATGCCAACTTGTGCAAAGTGAGGAAACCCTAGTCGTAGAAAATCTTCAAGAAATATGTTGCAGCAATGTCCTTAATGTTGTAGAATAATCTGAATTCGACGAGGCCATGCATGAAGTTGAGGAAGAATGTAAAGAAGAGATTGAACAATCCAATATTGTGCTTACCAGGGCAGGTACGTATTTTGAACCATTGGATTATGCTAAGTTTAAATCTCCCAAGCCATCACTTGAGTATCTATCGGTACTTATCTTAAACTTCTTCCCTAGTTAAAATATGCATATCTAGGGGATAATAATATGTTGCCTATTTTCATATCTGCTAGCTTAACATCTAACCAAGAAAATAAATTGTTGCATGTCTTATCTCAATATAAGAAATCTATTGGTTGGACTATTTCTGACTTGAAGGATATAAGCCCTACTTTGTGTATGCATAAGATTTTGCTTGCAGATGATCACAGCAACTCAATAGAGCCACAATAGAGACTCAATCTGATCATGAGAACTATGCTTATGAAGGAGATCATCAAATGGCTTGACGCTGGAATCGTCTACCTTATCTTGGATAGTTCATGGGTGAGTCATGTCTAGTATGTGCCGAAGAAATAAGGCATGACCGTGATCAAGAACGATGCCGATGAACTCTTTTCAATAGGAACCATCACTGGATGGTGGATCTATATTGAGTACCGAAAGCTTAACAAAGCCACAAAAAAAGACCACTTCCCTTTATCGTTCATTGACCAAATGCTCAACAAGCTTGCAGGGAAACCTTACTATTACTTTCTGAACAGTTACTCTGGGTACAACCAGATTTCCATCGCACTAGAAGACTATAACACCCCCTACCCGAGGTTGGCAGGAAATCGGCTTGGGAGCATTACCAAGAAACAATACAAGCAAAATCGAGCAAGGAAAGGCTTAACTCATCCCTATTAGATGAGTTACTTAACTAACAAGCAACCAAGAATTTATTAATTAACATGCAAGTTATCTCATACTTTGTTTACAAGGCATTATAGGTTACCAAAAATTTCACTTTACATTATCATCATGACCATACAACATCACATTTCGAAACCTATAAACATACATTATTTCAAATTCATTCGAATAGCCTAAGAGCAACATGCTTCCAATTTCATTTCATTATTTCATAGCTTGATACATACAAGAATTCATACTTAATATACTAGACATGATCATTTGAATGTACCTTGATTCCAATCAAGCAATATGCCAACCTTACCTTTCGACATTTACCATTCAAGACATATAAATACTTATACACATGGTATAATCATACAAGACTATCATTTATCATAAGCTATTCGAATGGTACAAGGCTAGGTCAATTGTCTTTGGACATTCAATATACATGTATCATTATCAATATGTGTAACACATATTCAAGACAAGTAAGTAATTCAAGTAGGTTTAACTTCACATGCTCAATTCTATCATCATTCGACCATCACAAGGCCAAGCATAGCATGACATACATTATATCATTCCTTAAGTATTCGAAATATTAGGAGCCATAATCATACATATATACAAACTTTCAAGTAGCAAAATGCATGGCCTAGTTTAACTATATACAAGACTAGGTGCCACCAACTAGGAGCATTACAAGTATTGGTGTGGATCCATACTCTAACTTGGCTTGTACTTTGCTTCAGGCGCAAGAAAGAAGCTTCAAAATCAGGAGAATACTTCGAATCAACTAACCTGTAGTTTGGGAAGAGTGGAAACGATAGTGATAAGTACAAAAATGTATTTAGCGAGGTAGTACTAGTTCTAACCAATTTATAAGACATAAATCAATTAACCAAGTTTGAACCTAGTCAATGTTTGTAGAAATCGAACTAAAATTTATATATATACTTATCATTCAATTTTTGTAACATATCCATTCAAGCAAGACATTCAAGTAGCAATTCAGGTAGCAAGAAAATCAAGCATTAGTAATTTCAAGTATTAAGAAACTTCAAGTGTCATGTATTTCAAGTATCAAACAAATCAAGTATCAAGAGACTCAGTGTCATGTAGTTCAATTAACAAGCAAAACAAGTACCAAGAGACTCAAGTATCATGTAGTCCAAGTATCAAGTAGGCTTTACTCTTAAATCAAGTATCATGTAATTCAAGTGTCAAGCAATTCAATGTATCAAGAATTTTATTGCATCAAGTAATTCAATGTATCAATAAGCTTTATCTTTAATTGTTTCTTATTTGCTTTATTTAGTTTATGCCCTTGGTATTTAGTTGTCCAGGTAATCGAGTCTCCAACCAACTGTCGCCACAAGATTTGCCGTAGCACTGGTCAACCCTCCTATTGTCGCCAAAGACCACACATATGTACCCTCTGTTTGTCACCAATTAGGGGCCTTAGCCCTTGACTATAGTCCACCCTGACACAATGAGCTCTAGACTCTAAGGCATGCCCTTCTACCTATGACCACTAACAACCAAGGCTTTGTTCAATGATGAATCACTTATTAAAGTATTACATGTTTATGTCAAGCAATAGCTTATTCAAGGATCAATTCAAGTGATACATTGCAAGATCATGTTCATATACACAGCCCTTAGGCCAATTGAGCCTTAGCTCTACACTTTGCAATTTAATCTTCCCATTCAAGCAAGCAATTAACATATGCCATTTCTTAGGCATCAAGCAAGATCTTCAATTCATGATTTATATCATGTTAACAAGTATTCAAATCATAGAGATACATTAAGCATTCATTCGAATGGATCAAAGTCAAGGCATCAAGGTTCAAGTATTTGTTTTCACCTCTCTTCCTAGGTAATTTAACATCATACATGTTACTATTAATTCAAGTTTTAGCTTAAACCATTCTTCCCTTTTATCATCACAACCAAACTTAGATCATACATATTAACATGGAATCAAATAACAAGAAGTAGATATGCATATTTGGTTAGGACCTAAGTCCTAACCCTATATTAAACTACACTCACAATACTCCAAGCTTAGCTAATCTTGGATCCAAATCCCCTTGTTTCTAGCTTTCGAATGTTCCTCCTTATAGACCCTTCTCCAATGTTCCCTTCTCGTTCTAACATTTCATACAAGCAAATCATGGTCAAGACAAGCACATTCATTTATTCAAAACAAGACAACAATACACATAATTCATTCAACATACATTTCAAAACATCAAGGCTGCTGCCTGGCAGCTTGTGCATTACTTACTAAAATATGCATAACTTTCATTTCGTACGTCGGAATTTCAATTGGTTTATACCGTTAGAAATCTAACTTAATTTTACTTATAACCATATTGGCCTTGCATTTTAATTATTTACCAATTAATACAGTTTTTTACTTAAAGACAGGGTAATCACAACACTAGACAGTTTGCACAGTCCCAATTGTTTCATTTCTACAATCCATTCTACAATCCCAAATTCAATTCCGTTTTCTCATAATGAATTTAGACATATCAAGGCACTATCCATTAAATTTTCAGACTTAAATTCCATTTGTAAAATTTATAGAGATTTTTCTAAGTTACTGCCCATAACAAAGCATTCTGGGCAGATTACACTAGCTTAAATTTCCAGCTTCTTTAATCACTTAGATAACACTTCTAACAAGTTAATTCAGCTTATATACATGTTCTTGCATGTCTAGGTTAGTTTCATTCTCCTACCAATGTGATTAAAACAGAGCATTATACTTGTATATCAATTTGAACATTCGATGCAGACCCTCATTTTCTCATGCATGGATAAAACAACCCTTAATTCATCAATTTAATCCTAAACACATTTACATGAATGCAAAACAGTCTAAACATTAGTATCCAAGCATAATTACTTCAAATCAGTCCCAATTTTACTTTCAAATCAGTCCCTTAACTAGCCTAAACAGTTCATTACTTACAAAACAGTTTATTTCCTTTACAAATTAGTTTTTCCCATGTTTTCAGCTTTATAAACAGCCCATAAAATTTATCCAAGCAGTCCCTAATTACCATAGTTTAGGATTCCAGCATAGTTAATATCATTCAACCATCTAAACATTCATCATTCAATTTTATTACATTCTTACATCACTTCTCAATCCAATTCACTCATACATGTATCATCAAAGAGGATCAAGTTTCATGGCTTATACAACAACCTAGTTGATAGTAAAATTCACAAAGAAAAGTAAAAGAGATTACCTCCCTACAACAAACCCTTCGAACAAAGCTCCAAGGTGAGCTACATTAGCCAACAATGGCTTCTCTCATTCTCACCTTTTGCTTCGGTTTAGTAAGGAAAGAAAGAAGAAGATTGTTTAATTTTTTGGGAATTAAACTCCCTTCAACCGACCCCTACACATGCCCTCACTCTTGTATGACACCTCAACAATGTCCTAGGAGATTTAATTCTTACCATGCAAACTAAGAGTTTATGTGACTTTTCGATTTAGTCATTTCCCACAATAGCTATCCATGTTTTCACATTTTAAATTTTTAGTCCTAATTTAGATTAATTAATCTAATACTTAATGATTCCAAATCGAATTGACTAGTAAGACTCATGATATATTCCTAGGCCAAGATTTGGGGTATTACAATTCTCCCCCCCCCCTAAAATAAATTCGCCCTCGAATTTACCTGAGTTGAACAAGTGAGGATATTGATCTCTCATTGCAGCCTCAGGTTCCCAAGTTGCCTCTTCCATTTTATGATTTCTCCATAAAACTTTCACCAAGGTAACATTCTTGTTTTGGAGTCTTCTAACTTCTTTGTCAAGTATTCTTATTGTCTCTTCTTCATACGATAGGTCGGGGTTCAATTCTTCTTCTTTAGGTTCTAGAACATGGGATGGGTTAGATCGATATCTTCCAAGCATAGACACGTGGAAGACATTATGAATCTTGTCAAACTCACTAGGAAGAGCTAATCGATAGGCCATTGGCCCTATCCTTTCAATGATTTCAAACGGACCAATGAATCGGGGACTGAGTTTCCCTTTTCTTCCAAACCGAAAGACTTTCTTCCAAGGGGACACTTTCAGGAAGACCTTGACTCCAGCATTGTATTGGATGCCTCTCCTTTTCAAGTCTGCATAGGCTTTCTATCTATCAAAGGCTTGCTTCAATCGATCATGTATGACTTGAACTTGTTCCTCAGTTTCTTTGAGCAATTAACGTCCCAATACCTTGTTTTCTCCCAGTTCAGACCAGCACAAGGGAGTTCTACATTTCCTTCCGTATAGAGCTTCAAAGGGAGCAATTTGGATAAATGTCTAGTAGCTATTGTTATAAGCAAACTCTACTAGGGGTAGAGATTTCTCCTAGTTCTTTCCAAAGTCTATAACATAAGCACGTAGCATGTCTTCAAGTACGTTGATGATTCTTTCAAATTGTCCATCTGATTGAGGGGATGAAAGGTTGTGCTCAAATGCACTTTGGTTCCAAGGGCTTTTTGTAATGATTTCCAGAATCGAGAAGAAAATATAGGGTCTCAATCGGAGATTATAGCTGCAGGTACACCATGTAATCGAATCACTTCACGGATGTATAGCTCGAATAAGGTTTCCAAGCTCATGTTCATTCGAAGAGTGATGAAATGAGTAGACTTTGTGAATCTATCAACAATCACCCATACAACATCATTCTTTTTTGGAGTGGAAGGAAGACCAGTAATGAAGTCCATTGTAATTTGATCCCATTTCCACTATGGGAATTCGATTGGTTGGAGCAATCCAGTAGGGACTTGATGCTTGGCTTTGACCCTCTAACAAGTTAAGCACTTTGAAACAAAGTCTGTGATAGTCGATTTCATGCCTGGCCACCAGAATGGTGTCTTTAGGTCCTTGTACATCTTAACCGATCCAGGGTGAATCGAGAAAGAGCTTTGGTGAGCTTCTTGTAACATCTCGTGTCTTAGTTCTTCGTTTTTAGGAACACATACTCTATCTTTGAAATAGAGGAGTCCATTCGACTTGAGGAAAAAGTCAGAATTAGACTCAGAGTCTAGCTTGGACATGATCTTCTGAAGATCTGGATCAATTTGTTGAAGTTCTTTGATTCTCGAGATTAGACTAGATTGAATGATACATGTATGGGGGGCTAAAATGAGTTGAAGCTGTTTTATAAGTCTGAAATTTCAAAGAGTTGAAGATCCCATCCGAAAATTTGATGCAAGTCTAGCTTGGACATGATCTTCCAAAGAGTTGAAGCTGTTTTATAAGTCTGAAATTTCAGCCGACTTGCATCAAATTTTCGGATGGGATCCGGGCACTTCTAAGTCTACATGTCTCTTCAAACATATTCGTCTGTCTCTTAGCTTTCCAACGCATCTTGAAACGCATCAATCCGACATCGGGAGCTCAAGTTATGTCCATTTTAGTGAAGACTATGCGAGCAGAAATCTCTATACGGTTTTATCACGGGAAATATTATTTATTACGAATTTTCAATAATTTTATTGATTATTTGTACTTAAATTTAATCTATGACTCTTTATGAAGATATTTAGATGATTTAGGATTAGATTTGTTATTTATTTATTAGTTTTTTTAGGTTAGATAAAATATGTTTATTTATTTTATTATTATCTTTATTTTTCCTAATTTAAGTTGAACTCTTCATTTGTAGCCTATTTAAAGGCATATTTGCTTCATTAATAAGAACAACATCATGAATTTATGAGTTGTAAAAACCTTTGGCCATGGGCCATTTTATTTTCAAGGTAGATAGATTTGCCTTGTTATTTTTCGTATCAGAAGTCTTCTTCAACGTAAGTTCATCAAGTTCTTGTAATGGAGATCATCTTCACACTCTTGCTTGCCTATGTAATTGCTTCTAGGAGGGTGGGTTAGAGCCGCTTGAGGTTGCTTGCTTAGATAATCGCATATAAAAGGGTGCCGAGGACAAAATATCCTACAACATCTATCTCGTCATCATCCATTCATCGGAGAGATTCGTGCCGTTTGCAGGTGTTTGCCTATTCAATTGCGATTAGGAGGGTGCCAAGGACAAATCTATCCAACACCGCCACAGTCAAATTCATCCTATCTCGTTTTCTACATCAAGATCATGCTTTATTATCAATTTGTTGAACTTAGAGTTTGGGGTTTTCTCGGATCATATTAGTGAGTTTGCTAGATTAATTTCGATCTAGAGGGTTCCTAGATTTTGAGGTAATTCTTGGATCCTGGCTTCCGTATCATTGAACTTGAAGTTTAGACAAGAATTTGCGTACTTTGGATAAACGAAAATGAGCATTGATAGCCAAAGAAGCTATAAACGAATGGAAAAGATCATTAAGAGAGATTTTTTAATAGTTACTTGTAAGTTAAGAAAGAAACATTTCAAATGAATTATTCTAGGATTTAGATTTAAGGGTTTACCCGAGTATGGTCTACGACTAAGGGCATCAGCGACCACATTTCTTTCCTCGGATGTTAGCCGATGACTAAATCGTAGTCTTTAAGTAACTCTAGCCATCTCCTTTTCCTCAAGTTCAAGTCTTTCTGAGTTAAGAGGTATTTGAGGATATTGTGGTCTGTGAATAAGTTGCATTTCTCCCCGTACAAGTAATGTCTCCAAACTTTGAGTGCAAACACGATAGCTGCCAATTCTAGATCATAGCCTAGTTGGAACCTTGGAAACAATGGGGTGTTTATGTTTTTGTTTTTGTTTTCATATTTAGATAACATTGCTTAAGGATAAGCAACAATTCAAGTTTGAGGGTATTTGACGAGTGTGTAAATAACCTATTTTGTATGCCCTTTTCACTTGGCTTTTACGCGTGTTTAAGCCAATTTAGTTGCATTTAAGACTAGTTTGCATCTAGTTAGGGAGTTACACTTCTTGTGCTTAATTATTATATAATTTGGTGTTTTTAATGGGAAAGGCAGTGTTTTGTGGTGCATGCGCAGGACCCAATAGAGTTGGAGGAATACTGGAGCAGAAGGATAGTAGATCGCTCGGTTGGATTTGACAAAGCAAGAAGAGTTGGAGATAAATCTACCTTTGGCTTACTAAACTCATCTTAAATACGAAACTCTTTAAAGATAGAGGGGGTCATCATCTTAAAGGAGGCTACGCACAGCTTCCTCGCCTATATAAAGAAGACTTGGACAATAATTAAAGATATAAGGGGTCATCTTAAATACTGATGTTGGTGCCTCTTCTCACCTTGCGAAGAAGACAAAGTCCTCCTGGGCACAAGGGCATTGTCATTTGGGAGCTTTCTCCCTAGTAACTCCCTGGGTTAGTTTTTTTAGTTTTTCGTATTGCATTTGCATGTTCTTCTTTTTATTTGTTTTCTTGTTTCCATTTTGTATTAGGGACAATGCTCTTATCAAGTTTGGCAGAGTACTATCTCATGTATGTATTAGGTTAAATTTAGGTAAAAATAAAAAAAATTATACATGTAAATAGCCTAATCTATTTTTATGGTTCACTTTGCTATGATTCCACTAATTCTAAAATTGTTGTTGTGTTGATCATTATTTCCTATGATTAATATATGTTTAATATTTTGCAATGTGTTAAGAGCTTTCGTGTTTTGAACTTAGTGTTGAAACTATTGTAGCTTTTAAATTCACATGTTGCATGCCTTTTAAAAAGTTTAAGAAACCTTAGGGAAATTCTAGGTCGACTCCCTGATGCTAAAGCATGATAATTATGAATGAACTGAATGCTCAATGTAGCAACTAAAGGCTTAATTAAACTTCCAGAAAAAAATCGAGAAAATAATGAAAATTAAGTGAAAATTCGATGACATAGGCAAAGGTAAAACTATTGAGGGACACTCTTCTATGCATCTTGCTACTTAATACACTAGGTGAGTTGTGTTTGCTCCATTTAACTTTCCCTGGTAGGAATGGTAGTACTGGCATTAGAGTGAATGAAAGTCTTTGCAGGATGGCTCTGCTTGTAGGACTTGGGGATAGGTTGTTTGCTCCACTCCATCTTCAGGTCTAAAGAGTAGTTGTGATAAGCTGAAGCCCCGGTGATACAGTTTTTAAACTTAAAAAGAATGAAAGTAGTACAATATTGTGCTTAAAATAAAAAAATATGTCGAGGCAACAATAGAGAGCAATCTTTAAATTTTTCTAAGGCTATTAAGTGATTAATTCATGTGACACGGCACCCATTGCACCTACAGTAGAATTGATCCTTGGAACAAAACTGTGAGCTCTAAAGCATTGCTTCTCATAAAATAGTTGAGGAATGAATTACTGCTCCAACATGTCTTGGAATTCTTATCATTATAGCCTAGTTGGAACCTTGGAAACAATGGGGTGTTTATGTTTTTGTTTTCATATTTAGATAACATTGCTTGAGGACAAGCAACAGTTCAAGTTTGAGGGTATTTGACGAGTGTGTAAATAACCTATTTTGTATGCCCTTTTCACTTGGCTTTTGCGTGTGTTTAAGCCAATTTAGTTGCATTTAGGACTTGTTTGCATGTAGTTAGGGAGTTACACTTCTTGTGCTTAATTGTTATATAATTTGGTGTTTTTAATGGGAAAGACAGTGTTTTGTGGTGCATGCGCAGGTGATACATGTATGAGGGGCTAAAATGATGCATTGTAGCCAATGAGTTGAAGCTGTTTTATAAGTCTAGAATTTCAGCCGACTTGCATCAAATTTTCGGATGGGATCCGGGCACTTCTGAGTCTACATGTCTTCTTCAAACATATTTGTCTGTCTCTTAGCTTTCCAACGCATCTTGAAACGCATCAATCCGACATCGGGAGCTCAAGTTATGTCCATTTTAGTGAAGACTGTGCAAGCAGAAATCTCTATACGGTTTTATCACGGGAAATATTATTTATTACGAATTTTCAATAATTTTATTGATTATTTGTACTTAAATTTAATGTAGGATTCTTTATGAAGATATTTAGATGATTTAGGATTAGATTTGTTATTTATTTATTAGTTTTTTAGGTTAGATAAAATATGTTTATTTATTTTATTATTATCTTTACTTTTCCTAATTTAAGTTGAACTCTTCATTTGTAGCCTATTTAAAGGCATATTTGCTTCATTAATAAGAAGAACGTCATGAATTTGTGAGTTACAAAAATCTTTGGCCATGGGCCATTTTATTTTCAAGGTAGATAGATTTGCCTTGTTATTTTTCGTATCAGAAGTCTTCTTCAATGTAAGTTCGTCAAGTTCTTGTGATGGAGATCATCTTCACACTCTTGCTTGCCTAGGTAATTGCGTCTAGGAGGGTGGGTTAGAGCCGCTTGAGGTTGCTTGCTTAGATAATCGCGTCTAAGAGGGTGCCGAGGACAAAATATCCTACAACATCTATCTCGTCATCATCCATTCATCGAAGAGATTCGTGTCGTTTGCAGGTGTTTGCCTATTCAATTGCGATTAAGAGGGTGCCAAGGACAAATCTATCCAACACAGCCACCATCAAATTCATCCTATCTCGTTTTCTACATCAAGATCATGCTTTATTATCAGTTTGCTGAACTTGGAGTTTGGGGTTTTCTCGGATCATATTAGTGAGTTTTCTAGATTAATTGTGATCTAGAGGGTTCCTAGATTTTGAGGTAATTCTTGGATCTTGGCTTCCGTATCAGCAGGACCCATTAGAGTTGGAGGAATACTGGAGCAGAAGGTTAGTAGATCGCTCGGTTGGATCTAACAAAGCAAGAAGAGTTGGAGATAAATCTACCTTTGGCTTACGTGAACTCATCTTAAATACGAAACTCATTAAAGATAGAGGGTGTCATCTTAAAGGAGGCTACGCACGCTTTAGGGTTACGAAACCCTAGCTTCCTCACCTATATAAAGAAGACTTGGACAATAATTAAAGAGAGCTCGATCATAGACGAAAGTCTTTAGTCTTCAACTACCGGAGAACCACCAAAGTCGAAGTGCTAGAGGAAGTCTCCACATGATAGTAGCCATCGAGAGAGGTTGAAGGAGTACGGGACCTGCAACAACAGTTAGAAAGCTTATAGGAGATCGCCGAGGATGCTTGACCCTTTTCTATCCCTTGCTTGATAAACTGCCATGTTTTTAATCGTTTTTATTATGGAAGTTTTAGGCTCAGACATGAGCTAAATACTTTTAGTTGGGTTTATTGCTTTATAGGATTTTATGTTTTGAATACTTTGTTTTAATGCTATAGTTCTTTTTATTTATTTATTTTGTTCATCATCCTTCATGCATAGTTATTGTAAGAGCTATCGAGAGAGGCCTTTTATCTATTGATTATTGGCTTAATATCGAGAGAGTTAGGTTAAGCAAATGTGAACAATGTGCTAAGCTGTTAACTTATTCCTAATCTAGCTTAGACATAAGTTTAGGGTTTCAACGACTAATAAGGAGAACTTGAATAGATAATAGTTTTGTTAGGGTTCACACAGCCATGTATTACCTTAGTAGACATGTATTACCTTAGCTTCATTGTTATCAACTTCTAGGCATAGAGGGAGTCATAAGTTTATTGGAAAAACATGTCGAGTAGATAAAGATCTTAATGATTTACACAGACATGTATCACCAGTCGCTATAGTATTGAAATAAGTAATCAATCATAATTCTTAGGCAATAAACCCAGCTTTCATAATTATCTGTTATTTTGCCGCAACATCTGTTTGTCTTGATCATAGCTACTTTACTTTACTTTATTCACATTTATTTTTGATAAATCACCATCAAACCAATGCTTGCTCAAACCTTCTTAAGTATGATAACTTCGTATTTATTGATCCAATCCTCGTGGGTTTGACACATTACTCTTTCACTTTATTACTTGATCGACGAGTATACTTGCTCTAAAGTGTATCACTATTTGACAAGAATCACACATCCCACTCTACTTTAACATAGGCTTTTTCAACGTCGAGCTTAATTTTCATGATGTTAGTAGTGCCATTTCTTCTTCTCTTTATAGCATAGAATGCTTCATGGGCGATCAAGATATTGTCATGGATAAATCTTCCAATAAAAAAGGTTGATTGCATTGGGGATATAATTGAAGGGCGAATTATTTTGATCCGAGAAGTCAAAATTTTAGAGATGATCTTATAAGCAAAATTGCAGAGGCTAATAGGTCTGAAGTTCTTAACTTGCTCAGGATTTTTCTTTTTCGAAATAAGAACTAAGTCTTGTTTAACTCCTTTGGCATCTCCCCCATCATCATGAAATTTCTTACTAACATCTGAACGTCATCTTTAAAGATCTCCCGACAAGAATGAAAAAAAATCTAGAAAAATCATCTAGTCCAAGTGCTTTGAGGGCCCCCAAGCTAAATAGTTTCTTTTATTTCTTGGTCATTCACCTCTTTGCATAGATACATATTCATCTCTATTGAGATACAAGATGGGATCATCTCTATCACTTCATTTAAATTTGTTAAAATATCCCTTGAAAACATATTCCGAAAGTGCTCCTGAAGAAGAATAACAATCTCGTCCTCATTTTCAATCCATCTACCATCATTATATTTTAGTTTAAGGATAGTGTTTTTTGTCTGTTTTGGATAGTGGTTGCATGGAAGAATTTTGTATTTCAATCTCCTAAATTTAGCCAGTTAACTCTAGCTCTTTGGTGCCAATGTCTTTCATCCTTTTCCTTTAATTTATCCAGCTAAAAAATCAAGGGTTTATTACGCTTTTAAGCCTTGATAGGAGATACATTAACAAAGATTTATAAAACCACTCGAGTCATCCCATTCCAAGTATTTAAACCTTGATGTTTGGTAGAAAGTCTACTTCAATGTTTAAAAAAAGGTCACTTATCTCTTAAGAAAATCCACTAATTCCTCAAGGTCTATTAACTAGTTAAATTTTGAATAAAAGGACAAATTTACTTTTATTAATTAATTTTTTCTATTTGTTTTTCTATATTTCTTTTGTATTTAATAAATTCCAATTAAAAATAAAAAATTAATTATAAAATTATTTTGATAATTATTCAACTAAATTGTAAATTACATTATATTCTAATATGATCATACCTTAAATATAATGCATATTTTCAATTAATATAAATTTAATTTAAAAAGCTTCCATGAATGATAATTATATTTTATTTTTATTCTATCTTTTACTTTTTAATTAATTTTTAAAGTTAATTTTAATTATATGTATTAAGTTTGAGATGAATACAATATGTTTCTTTTATTCCTTAACTTTTGTAATTTAATCAAATTTTCATTAAAACCTGTTAAATAATGATAATTAATTTTAAATAAAAATAATTAATTAATGCAAAAGAAGTTGGGGAAGGTTTATGGCAGTGAGAAACTCTCAGGAGATGGCCGATCGAGTATGGACTTTGTTTGTGTCAAATTTATTAGAGGAGATGCACTGGAAAGGGCTATGGCAGGTATTTGATAGGCAAGGGGTTGCGGTAGATTTTTTTATTCTGCAAAAAAATGATCAAGAGAGAGATTACATTTTGGTTTTGTGAGAATAGGTTTGAAAAGGGATGTCATGCGTGTGGTAGAACAATTACATGGTTGATCGATCTATGGGGTGAGATTAAGGGTGTCAATTGTTCAACGTGAGAGGAATCAGTTGTTTTGGAGGCGCAAAAGGGAGGATCGTAATAAGGATTATACTGATACTAAAGGGGCAAAGATTTTTGGGTCTTCAAAAGTATGTAGTAAATCGACTATTGGGGTGGTGGACGAGGAGAAATTGAGTATATTAAACTGATGCACATGTGGATAGAATCGATGTCCTTGAAAATTGACGGAGTTATCGAATGAATTTCAACTAGAAAATTTAAAGGGATTGCAGCTGGCTCATGAGTATTATTGATGTTTGATAGTGTGGAGATACAATGAGAGGTGTTAGAAAGAGAGGCTCTGAGCAAATAGTTCTCGAAAGTGGAAGTGTGGTCTCCTGAGAGTGAAGGTATAGACCCTCAAGTGTGGCTCGCAGTTACAGGACTTCCAATCCATGTATGGTCAGTGGAAACGTTTGGTAATTTGGTATCAATTTGGGGTGCTCTGATACGTGTAGATGAGGCGACGTTGGCTCCACCCTCATTTGAGCGTTGTCATTCTTGATTGAAACGGATTATTGGGATCGAATTAATGAATGGGTGGACTTATGGGTGCAAGATAAGTGTTATAAATTATGAGTGGCTGAATCTGAGGAGTTCTCGGCTTAAATAGGTTTAAGGTATGTTGAGAAGGAGATAGTGTAAACTCGAAAAGTAAAGGGGATAAGGAGGCAAAGCCTGGTGATACTGAGAGGGATAGAACCATGGAATTTGTAGCTACGATGAGTCAAGTTGGGGAGCCTACAAAATGTGTTGATAGTCTAGTGAGGGGGTGAGGATACAAACGGGATTAGAGGAGAGCAATTTGCTATGGGGAAGGAACAGGGGGGTGAATCAAAGGGACTGTTGGTAGTGTGGCAGGAAAATCGACTTTGTGAGGAACTTTTGAGGACAATGGCACTAGAGGATGAGAGATTTGACATGACAACACTTGCCGAGAATGAAAGCTTGGTAAATAAAATGAATGAGTCAAGATGTGGGTTAGAAGTTGATGGTTACGAATCGGGTCATGAACTTGTGACGAGCTCGGGTATGCAGCCGTATGGCGTTATGACTGAGGGGGATATTGGGCCGGTTAAGGAGGCCCCTAGACCAATAAAGCAAGAAAGGGTCCGAGTGAAAAATCGCATAAGATTTTGCATACTACATCTCCTGAGGAATAAATTCATGATGCAGTAAAAGTGAAGAAACATGGAAGTGGAAGACCGCGAAAGCAAAAGGCTACTAAGTTTGGATCGATTTTGGATTCAGACGTGATAATCAAGTGGAAAGCCATATTGCGAGAAGCAGAAGAGACTGCAGTTTGGAAAATTAATCGAAGCGAGTACTCTTAGAAATGAAGAAGCTTTGATTAAGGACATCGATGACATCGTTACGGAGTGCGATAGAGAATAATTGATGGAGATGAAGGTGTTGTCGTGGAATATCAGGGGTTTAGGATCATTGTTTAAAAATAAAGCAGTGAGGAGCTTTTATTGAGGCAACATCAATGTGATAAAATTAGATACGATTTTGGAGTCTGTTCTTTGTAAGGTATGGCATTCAGATAAGTTTAGTTATATTTTTCACCATCTCAGGGACGATCGGAAAGACTCCTTGTGATTTGGGAATCATATCGATTTATGTTGGAAGACTCGGTTATTCGATTCAATTCTACTTTGTTGAGTGGTCATTGGGTATTTGATGATTGGATATGCTGATTGGGATCAGTTTACGCATCCTACGGAGTGGATGGTCAAGCTTTGACTTGGGAGGGCACTTTGTATTGGGCGAAAGACTCGCATGGTGATTTTGTGATTGAAGAATCCTTGTGGTTGGTATGTCCGTAGAGATGTTATTCGATTTTCCCTGCTTCGATTAGTAGAGTTTGAGTGGTTTGGCAGCCTCATTCTGAGGGTGTTCTGAAATTTAATGCCAACGGATCGGCACAAGGCAAGCCTGGGCCAGCAGGTTGTGGAGGGGTGTTACATGATTCGTCAGGTTCTATTTTGGCTATTTTTTGGGTTCGTTGGGAGTGATGGATTCGAATGAGATGGAGGTATGGGCAATTTCATTTGCATTAGAGATGTTGATGAATTCGCAACAGAATGTGGGACACTCATTGGTGATCGAATCTGATTTGAGGGTGGCAGTTTCATAGATTTTACACATGGAGGATCATCCTTGGCATTTGTGGAAGTGCTTTTGATCGATTGATTTCGCATGTGCCGATTTACCTTGTGTTTGCTTTAACAATGTCTTGCGGGAAGCAAACGGGTTGGTAGACATATTGGCTAGGAGTGGAGTTGATCGCTTTTCATGGCTGTGGGAAGGGGCGTAAGGGCATGTGCTGGGTAGTGGGCTCTTACTGGTGTAGCGGCATGGTGTTGATTGAAAGAGTTGCTTGTTGTTGATAATGGTGGAGGTAAAGGTGCGAATTTTTTAATTGTGTGTTGAGGTGAAATGATGTATAGGTTCTTTAGTGGGGCATCGATTGTATACGCAGGGTATGGCTAATTGGGTGAGTCTGCTTGGTTTTGGCAAACCAAGTATTTGGAAGACAATAGAAAAGCGCAAAAGGTATCTTTAATAAGGCGTGACCACGCATCGTAACTGATGCGATGCTGGTATTATTTTCAGGGGTTGAGAGTTTGTTGCATGTTATGTGTGGTGTTTACTTTTGTCTGATGTTTATTGATTAGTATGAGTAATCTTTTCTCCCATCTAGGTTTAGGGTTTTTTTAACGAAATTTGTACTAATTCTCTCATGTATGATTTTCCATGAATAAAATCATACGATTTTGATCAATAAATAAAATAATTAAATAAATTAATCTTACGGTTGATATATAATTAAATTATATTTAAGTTTCAAATACTTAATTTTACCTTAAGTGAAATATAATATAATTAAAGTTTAATTTTGTAGTACTTGATTTTTTGTTTTGTAATTAGAATTAGAGGGAAATTGAATAAAATAAATAGAAAATACATGTTAAATAATAACAAGGGTATGCTAATCTTTTTATTTAAAAATACTTAGTAAATAGATCTAAGGGGTATATGAAATTTTCTTCAAACCTGAAAAAGATAAGTGAATATTTTTAAACTATAGAGAGTATTGATTGTATTTTACATCAAACCTTAGGGACATGAATTTTAATTTTTATAAATTTAGAAGTTAGGGTATATTGTTGTGCATTGGAGTATAGAGATGCCCAAAAATGGGTCAAACCCTAGAATCGTAATAATTATACTAATTCATCGATTTTTTATTTCGTGAGGAGCTGCAAATTGCAATTTTTAATGATTTTTAAAAATGGATTTGTAAAAATCGTGTATATTTGAAACTAAAGAGTTTTAATTTTTTATTTTTTAGAATTTTTATTGAAATTATGAAAAACATTTATTTTTTAAGTGTAAGGACTAAATTGATTAAAGTACCTTAACCATTAAGAGATAAAATTATTATTATGCTTTTTTTTAGAATTGCCTAGTCAACCAACTAGTGGTAAAACTTTATGGATGTTAACAAAATATCAATATTTTTAAATAAAAATGTAAAGATACTAGTAATATCACGAAATTAAAGTACAGTGAAAGCAAGTTAAACGTTTAGTGGTTATAATGAAAGTTTTAAAAGTTTAGTGACCAAAATGAAAGCAATCTAAATATCCAGTGAGTACCAGTATAATATACCCTTAATTTTATTTCATTCAATTTTAAACCATTGAAAGCCAACTAATTTTTGCACTTGATATGTGCCGGCCTGCCGGGTTCAGGTTCAGGTTCAGGTTCAGACCTATATAATATTGCTGCGTCAATCAATCAACATGAGCATGTTATGGATCCATAAAGATTGGGTGCTGGCCCAATTGGCCAATAAAATCCTTCAAAGCAAAGAGAGTCATGACTGTGTGATAATGTGAAATCGTAATTGTAATACCAATTGATTTGAATATACATGCATCACCTGAAAGTGGTGGATTGATTGAGAAAAGCTGCACCCAAGTGTGGGTGGGGGGGGACTGTAATTAAATTTGTAGGTGCTTGTGGGAAGCAAAGTCAGCACGATATTATTTTTAAAATATTTTGATATAATTATATGATAATATTTGGTCTTTTACTCTTAGTCTTTTGAAAACGTATATATAATGTGTATATTACATTATTTAAGAAAAACAACATCATCCTTTAACACTACGACAATTTAATGAATATGTGGCGGACACTTATGGGCCATTTTTTTTAACACCCTATTGGGTAGTTGGACCATATATCCCTCTTATTATTAATTAGAGGGAAAAGCAACGGTTGTCCTTATGGTGAAGATACTACTCTATATGGTGACCAGTGGCCTATAGTGTTTGGTTCATGTTTGAAATTTCTGGTTGTTCCTTCCAAACATATTATAAGGTTCGAATTTGATTTCGATTGAAATTTAAGACTAATGTATGTTATCATAACCCCTAATACTTATCGATAACTTATATATCATATAACAATCGTAATGTCAATTAATGAATGAAATGGAATCAAAGCAAAGCAGCAAACTCTATATTTGTACTGTTTCAATTTTATTGCATTGATATGATATTTGTTTAAGGTTTTAATTAAGTGTAGCTCATTAATTACTGCCTCAATACCCTGAACTCTCAACTATAGTATCTTTTTTATGTTGTAGGACACTAGAAGTACGATGTAGTAATGTAATTTTACGTAGCAATTAATGAGGGTTGGTTGTGGTTTTGGTATCACAACTATCCACTAAAGAATATAGTTTGTGTCGAACTCTCAACGTTTATTATTAATTTATTGCTCATTCTCAGGTCATATGATATCATTAATGTTATATTAATTAAACAAATGCATTAGCATTAAATATCATGGAACCAATAAGCTCTCTGTTCTGTTTGAACAAAAAAAAATTGTCTTTTTTTAGTGTTTTTTTATGTCGTTACACTAAAAAAATTACATTTAGAGTTAAGATTAGGAATTAGGTTTAAGGTTTAAGAAATTGTGGGTCATGTATATTTTTTTAAGATTTAAAATTTAAAATTTAAAGTTATAATTTATATTTTATTTTTTTAATGTTGAGAAATAAAAAAAAACACGATTTTTGTTCGTTCCATTTTCTATCATTACAGTTTTTATAGCGCACGTATACACCAATTCATGTGTTAACATCGAACATTGTGTCAACGGACCTCATAAACGCTCCGTTCTCCACATTCTAACACTTTACATGTTGGTTCAAAAGAAGAAAAAAAGGCTTTACAACATGATTCTTTTGAAAAAAAAACACTTTTTATGACATGTGAATAAAATTTTAATATAGTTGATAGAGGAGTGGCAACTAGTATCGAGATCGGTGTCACCTACGGCCTAAAGTATTAAATTGCGGTTGCGATATTTGTCGCGATTGCGATTCTGATGTCGCGCGATTGTGGGATCTCGCAAATGTTACGTAACGCAAATCTAACGGTGATCGATGATCGTGATTTGTTTCTAAAAATTCACAACTTTTCTAAAATATTATTTATATGTACATTTTGCAACCATAATTTAATATTCTAATATTAATACATTATTTTATGTGTTTTATTAATTTTTAAAAACAAAATTCTAATTTATAAATACAAATTATTAAAAATACAAATTATATAAATATTATAACCGTAATTTTAATTAATAACATGTAAATAAAACCATGCTAAAAAGCATATAAATACTAAATAGTGCCATATTTCAATACTGCAAATTTAGTTTATATTAACTTAAAAAAATACATGCATACAAATATAAAAACTCTACTTCTGATAATTCATCACCAAAATGAATAGCGTGGAGGATCTAAAACATCTCCAGTTCCGTCGCTACCTTGATTTTGATCATTTTCCATTTCATATGAAAAAGGCATCATATTGTGAGCATTAAAAGATGCATCAGTAGGAGGAAACATCTGATATGGTAAATTGTAATCCGACAATATGAAAAACTTTTATAGTAAAAGCTTCAAGCTCCTATGCTTCCTGCAAAGTTAAAAAATGAGGCTAATTGATCAATCGATGTCATACGGGTGTAGTTGATTTATTAAATTTAAGTACATTCGAGTATTTTATTTATGGAGAATTATATTTCGGATCATTTTTCGATGTTTATTGTGGTGATGCGGCGTTGCGGCGCAATATATGACATGTTGCGGGGTTACGTAACGATTTCGGACCGTAAAAATCGTGATGCAATTCCTTCATTGCGTTGCACTTATAATGCGTCGCGGTGACCTTGAAAAACATTGCGATGCGGCCATTACACTGCGTTGCGGCCTCAATTTAATACTATACTCCGGCCAAACAAAAAAATTAAAAAGAATCTGCAGTTAATTTTTTTGAGAGAAAATTAGATTTTGAAAAAAAGTTAGTGATACACAATTAATTAGAAAAAGTTATTCGTAACTATCACATATTCTTAATTGAAGAACCAATGAAATTAAAATATATATATAATTTAAATGAGCCATCCAATCACGCTTGTTGATTAGAGCAGGGTTTTCTTAGTATAATCATCTATATCTAATTAATTAGTTGATTATTTCGGATCGAATATTACAGAGACCCATTATGAGGCGATTTTCTTTACCTAATTTACTTTATTGACAATATTATAATTCAAATCTTTGTTTTTACTCAAAGAAATATAATGCCTCTAGTATTACAAACAAAAGATATCACCTTGCTCGTATAGAATATATAATATAAAAAACCCACCATATTAGAGTATATATAAGAAATTTCCAAGTTACAGAAAATTTGGGTTATGGATTATAAGTGTCTAATCTAAAGCAATATAAATATAACACAAGTGATGAAGAACACATATAATATATGAGATTAATCATTCATTTGCTCAGCTTTTAAACCAATTCCATTAACTAAAATGTGTAAAGAGAGAGGTGGTCCTGGTGATGAAGACACCTTTGGATTTTAGTATAAATGGTCAAAACCCCATTTATGTCTTGCAGTTATGCCAAAGTCGCTTACTGCCCCTAAATTTAATGTTTTTGTGTATCTTGTCTTTCATACATTTCTGTCCTTTTTTATTAAATATATTTTTTTTTTATAATCAGAGGTCTATTATAAGGTGATTTTTTTAATCTAATTTATTTTATAATTTTTATTCACAACGTTAAGATTTAAATCATTAACCTTGTTTAAAGGATCTAGTGTCTCATCCCACTAGACCAACTGATATTTTAAATGACGGTATATTATAAAAGTTTTCTACATTTTTTTGATACTTTGAATGGATTTATATTTTAAGATGACTGACATGTTATCAAAGTTCTTTTAAAATTAAATTCAATTAATTTATTTCTAACAATGTAACATTATTTGATTTTATACATCGTTGATATATTAAATATAATTATGATAGTATTTTTAAAGCTAATATCTTATAGTTCATTAATAACATATGAAATTTATATATGGTTCGTGCATTGTATATAGATCTTTAATAAATTTGTAATTAATGCATTGATGATACGTAAATTCTTACATTATTTTTCCTTTTGAAAATAAAAATACAATAAAACAAAACAAAGCGCCACACCAAGAGAGCTGGACAGAGCACAGAAAAACTAAAGTTAACTCCATAATAGGAATTTGCATCATCAATCAACCAAGGATCCTTATCCTTTAAAACCTTAAAAGAACAACAATCTCTCAATCTTCGTAAGTTCTAACATTACTATCTAACCATATAATAATAAATCACATCATTAGTAAATTGTTACATATTGACACAGATTCTAATTAATAATTAAGTTAGATTTTAATTTCAGTGTTTGATTCTATAAATATAAATTTTATTTTAACCTTTATAATTATGAAAGATAATTATTTTTGAGAGATATAATCGCTTTGATGACCTCTGCAACTATTACGGCTATGTTACATAGATGAGTATTGTAAGGACGTCTAGAATATATTCTAAATATATCAGTTTTTGATATACATACGATATATTGTATTTGTACTCTTCGTGATCTATATGTTTCTAGTGAATTATTGTTTCATCCGTAGAAGTAGATAATGTCGAATCACATTAGATCTCGTCTTTTCTTCATGTCTTATTTTATGTGGTTCTCACATTATTTTTTCTGCCTACAAATTCATAACCTAAATAATTAACAATTTTTAAAAGTAAAATAAATAATTATTGTATTATGTAATATCTTGCGGTTTGTTGAGAGTTACAAACACTATCCATGCATAATAGTAATATATATTTGGGTAAACTACTGGGTGACCACTTAACTATTGGGTGTGACCTATTTTGACTATCGGACTACAAAAAATTCAAAATTCGACTACCGAACTATTTAATTGGTCCTACTTTGACCACCAGCCGTTAAAATCTAATGGAGGAATGACGTGGCTGTTAATGAAAATTTGTATAACTGCACATTTGGTGTGTATTAGTTAACTATCATATCAATTTCTTCAAAAAACTACCCCAACCTCTCTTCCCCATCCCTTCCATAGCTGTTTGAGGAAAGAAGAATAAGACTAACCATAGCTGCTTGAGGGAAAACACCAAGTGTATGACTCCCAACATTGTCATACAGTGACAAACACCATCTTTTCTTTGCACGAGGAGAGTAATACTCTGCAACAAATTTCCTGCAGTATGAAAAAGTATTATCCTACAAAATCAAGGAGACATAACAGGATTCTTAGCGATTACCAAGTTGAAAATGAGTTGATGTCAAGTCTGTAACAAGAAGATAATTGAGCATTCATCGGAGTATATAGTAGATTTCTACACCCAAAAAAGGGAAGGAAGGACAACTTCATGACTGCAGCAAGTTAACTGAGCATACATATTTCCACAAAAAATGCAATCTTCAAGAGCAGTGAAACCGTTAAATCAAACCAATTAAAATTCAAGATACTTTGCCGCAAGATGTAGTAAATAGAAAAACATAAACTCACAGGTGGCCTCTGCCGTTGGTGATATAGGTATTGGCGTATTGCATTAGCCGGCGAGCACATACACCACCATCAAAGGGAAGTTTCATTCCAGCTACTTGCTGCATGCCCTGTTGTTGCAATTGCTGCCTCAACTGCATTTGTTGTTGTTGCTGCTGCTGCTGCAACTGTACTGTCTGCAATGAAAGCATTGACTGCAAAATTTGTTGCTGTTGCCTAAGTCTCTGCAGCGGGATCAAAGCTTGTAATTGGGGGTTTCGAGCTTGCAACTGCATGGAGTCATGTCTTTGCAGCAACTGTTGCAACACCTGCTGCTGCAAAATGTCTTCTTGCTTGATGTCTAATCGAGGTTGCTTCTGCACCTGAGATGGGTTATTAGGATCTTGCATGAAGGATCCTGGGACTCGTGGACCCATGGGAAGTGAAACTTGTCCAGTTTGTGACGCAGGCAAAGATGTAGCAGTTGAGGCCCCTTGCTGAGTGGGGGTAGTTTTTTTGTTGAAGAAATTGATATAATAGGTAACTAATATGGACCAAATGTGTAGTTATATAAATTTTCATTAACAGTCATGTCACCCCTCCGTTAAATTTTAACGGCTGGTGGTCAAAGTAGGACCAATTAAATAGTTCGGTGGTCGAATTTTAAATTTTTGTAGTTCAATAGTCAAAATAAGTCAGACCCAATAATTAAATTGTCACCCAGTTAGTTTACCCAATATATTTTTGTACAAAAGAAAGAACAAGAGTGACAGCCCTATTCTCCCCGTGATTAAGTAATCTTGGTGAGAGTTGTGCATTTGAGGATTTGATATTAAATTTTTTAATTCAGGAGCATAGTTAGAAATAAATATTAAGAAATAAATTATCTAAATTTAAAATAATAAAGAATTATTAGGTATTTAATTTTAAAAATTGGAGGGGAAAAAACATATTTTAACTTAAATTTAAACTTATATTTTATAGGCACCAAAAATACTATTGGACAAAAATTAAATTTGGAGGGACAATAGCTTCTCCCACTTTCTAATTTAAGTGATGTTCAATTTCGTTAACATTATAATATACTATAAAAATAAATCAATTTACATTATTATAAAAATATACAAAAATTATGAGAACAATTTAGTAATATTTTAATCTATAAAATATAAAAGAATTGATTTATCGATAAAAAAAATAAAAACACATAATATATATATATGTTTTATATAATATAACAAAATAAATAATAATGAGCCAAAAAAATTGAAGGACAAAACAGAACAAAGAAAATATAAAAGGAACAAAGTATTTTTTTTCTTTTGCTAAGGTTAAAAAATGAAATTCGTCCAAACTTTTTTGCAAAATGGAAAGCTGCATTTTTTTTACTTTTCATTCTTGTTAAAAAAGCTAGTTTAATAACTGTTTTTTTAAAGCAAAAGTTGAGTTTTCTCCCTTGTTTGGCAATGTTTTTATTTTTTTGGTTTTTTTCTTGTTTTTTAAGGTTTCGTCGTGATTATTTTGGACTAATCTGTATCGTACATCTGAATTTTATGAATGAGTCTCCCAAACGAGGATTTTTTGCATACACAAGACTTTGAACTCGAGACTTGCTTAAACGATACTAACCGTTTAATACTTGGATCAATCCTATTAAATTTACTTAAATAAATGGTTTTGGATTCCTAAAACCAATCCCAAACGGCTCCTCTATGTACCTTCGACACTGCTTTGACTACTCTAGCTTTAATTTTATTTAATGGTCTAAAGGTAATTACAATGTAGTATATGTTTATACATATTTTTAAGTCTTTAACAATGCAAAAATATATTATAGACAAAACAATTTAAATCAATGTCTTTTAAAATGAACATCACTCGTCTTTCTATTGAAACACTTGCTGACTTCATAAAACGCTAATTATAGAAGAAAAATTTAGAAAGAAAGGTAACGATCAAAGCCGTCCATTCGGGATTGTGGGTCCCTCAATTTTGGGTATAATTTTTTTGTATAAATTTGTTGTATTTATATATCACTATATTAATCCATAAATTATTAGTGAGTCATAGAACGCTAATTACAGAAGAATATAAAATTTTAGTATAATTATTAATATTATAATTATTAATTGATCAATTAAATCAGATTAAATATTATATAAATCAAATATTTTTTTACAGATATCACAGTAAAAACACGTTAAAAATACTAAAAAAATTAAATATGAAACCATCAATTATAAATTTTTATACCCATAATTAAAAAATTATACACAAAATTGAGGGGACCCGTAATCCCGAATGGACGGCCTTGATCGTTTGACAACTTGTGACCTTTCTTTCTAAATTTTTCTTTTTGACTTTCAAACCCCAAGTAAAAGAATGTACACAAACAAAAATAACGCACCCGAAAAGAGTGCGCGAAAGTAAATAAGGAATCCAAATCAATTCAACTTTAACTTCACGCAATCGTTATGCGCGTCTATTAAGGCTGCGTTCAGTGCATTTCTTTATCGATAATTGGAGCGCTAATTAAAAAAAAAAGTAATACTCTATCATTTATTTTGTCTATTGTTGATTTTTTATATATTTAAAAAAATTGTATAAGAATGTATAAAAAATATAATATAAAATAATTAAAATAATAATTTTATTCTTAAAAAGTTAAATTTTATTTTGTTGGGAAACAAAAAAAATATAAAAAAATATGTATCTTATAAAAATTGTTATTTTTTTAATAAAATACTTTAAATGAGATAATTTTAAAATACAAAAATAACATATGGACTGAGATAAAAAAAAGTACTAATATAGTGTGTTTTGAGCGTTGAATGAATATTACTTTCGTTTTTTCATTTGATTTTATGCTTAAACAGACGTTTTGTCATAGATAATTTTTTTTAACTTCTCTCAAACGGCCAAACAAGTAAGAATTTTGCGTTTAAAATTCTGTGTTGAACGAGCCCTAAGGCAGAAATTAATTAAAAATGTTTGACTTCATTCATTCCCTTTTCTATTATTAATTCACGTTTGATCCCTATATTATACTATACTTTTCACTTCGTACTTGAACCTTTTTTTGTCTCATTTCGATACTTAAACTACAGTTTACTAAAAAATTCTACCAATAAAAGCAACAAAGTTGAACATCGATAATTTTTTAAGATAAAACGAGATGAAAATAACAATTTCAATACTAAAAGTTCAAACAAATTAGATATTAAAATGAAAAAAACAGCATAATTCAAAGTTCAAATAGTAAATAAAACCTTTTCATTTTGGGAAACGTATGAAGGGAGATCAATACAATCCCTTTCTTACCAAAACGGACACGTTTTTTTTTCATAAAAGACAACAAACGGAGTAACTGGCGTTGCTTGATTTCTATGACACTGCGGTTACGATCCTTGTTTACCCCGAACGGTAAAATATAAATAACTTTTAGGTCGAAATCCAAAATTAGTCCCTTTAATTTGATAAAGTTTATGGTTTTTAACTTTATTCAAATTAAGGACTGCCATCGCAATTTTACCTAAATATTTATTACAAGGAGGAATAGAGAGAGGAACATAGATGTGCGAGTCTATTTTAGGTATAGAAATCAAAGGGAATAAATCGGAGAGTTGCCTTCTTCCTCTTCTTCATCCTCTTCCTCTCTGCAAAGGAAACACTGACAACATTGGTTATGGTATTTACTCTTACAATGATTTTTTTAATAATAATTTATCTTTATTACTACCCGTTTCGCTCATTTTTATTATATATATATATATGTATTTACTTTATTTCTTTGTAGTTGGTTAAATTTCTGAAGCTGTTTACGAAGCGTTTTCCTCTCTTTTTTCCCCTTTTTTTGATGAAGCTGCTTTGGTCTTACCATATTTGATTGTTGCAGGTGCACCAAAAAGAGCACGATTTTAGTGTAGTTGAAAAATCAAAAGAAAAACACTTCGAGTCCTGACTAAAAAAATGTATGAAGATTGTCCAGTCATCTCATCAATGGGAGGGAACGTGATCTCCACAGAAAGCTTATTTTCATCGACATTTCAAAACCCTAATTTCAACTTCTTGCCTTTCGAACCTTTACCTCTCATGATCCTTGTAAGTCACTCTTCCCTTGTTCTTGCTTAAGTTGTACTAGTACTATTTGTTCCTTTTATTTTTACCTTATTTGGGGTGAAATTTAATAGAAAGAAGAAAATGGGTTGTTGCTGGGAGGGAAAGATGAAATGGAAAGCGGGTCTGAGAGTGAACTACGAGCTGAAGACAAGCTTGGGAATGAAGAGAATAGTAGTGAGCAGCCCCTCAAGAAGAAACGTTACCATCGACACACTGCTCGCCAGATCCAAGAAATGGAAGCGTATTTCTACTCATCTTTAACTCTTTTTTTACAAATTCATAATTATAACATTGCCTTTGTTTATAGAGAGTAATGTTTGGTTTTTTGCAGTGTTTTTAAGGAATGCCCCCATCCTGATGACAAGCAAAGGATGAGACTAAGCCAAGAACTTGGCCTCAAGCCTCGCCAAGTCAAGTTTTGGTTCCAAAATCGCCGCACTCAGATGAAGGTGAAAAACATGAAACCAACTTATTTTCATCTCTCTCTCTCTGGTCTTTCTCTACACATACCGAAGAAAAAAAACCTGAATCCCAAGATAACGCGTTGATGGGTTTGCATGAAAAACCAGCACAAACCCTAAACTGCTGAAAAGGAAGGATCTTCTTTAATTTGGGGCCACTGCAAACACAATCTGTATTCATAAATGTGGACTGTGTTCAGCATTAAACTCATTTACCTGCTAATGTGCTTCCCAAAGGGTTCTCAGTTCTCACAGTTAATGCAGATTATGTAATTTATGTATACTCATTATGGTTCTTAATGTTATAATTTATGTTTCATTTTGTATCTTTAATTGTTTGTTGGTTTAAATTTATTGTCAGGCTCAGCAAGATCGATCAGAGAACGTGATACTTAGAGCTGAGAATGAGTCTCTCAAGAATGAGTTTTATCGCCTTCAAGCGGAACTCAGCAAACTTGTTTGCCCAAATTGTGGTGGTCCGCCTTTGCCCGGAGGTTATTCATCACGATTTTCCTTTGAAGAACTTCGTATGGAGAATGCACGCCTTGCAGAAGAGGTTATTCATCACGATTTTACTTTTCTCTATTTATATATATTATCAGTAAGCCAAGCCAAGCCAAGGGTTCTCAATCCTGTCTATGTTAGATAGTTAGTCATTATACTTCAAAGTAAAAAAAAAAAAAATTTTGTCGTACAATTAATCCCCATTCAATTGTTAATATTGTTAGTGTTTCTGTCAAATTTTAATTACTATTATAAGGTACGTGTACAAAGTTTATAATAATTTACGTATGGAGTTACTATTATTGTATGCATGTATTAGAGGAAAATTAATTTAGGGAAAATACTAGCAAGTTTTATAATTTAATTAATACTTTTAAATCCAAAAAGTGGAATTAATTTGACATTTTTATGTACAAAGATTAAATCAAAGCACAGCCAGTTCTATCAGATTTACACTTTTTGGTTTTGCATTAGGTTATGGAGTATGAGTTTCTTTTTTTATATAGGAATATGAGTAAATCCATTGTCAATGTTGACATGTTTTAACAGTTGGAACGGGTCTGCGCCATTACCTCACGATATATGGGACGGCCAATCCAAGCAATGGGTGCATTGATGCCACCTTCATTAGATTTGGACATGAACATTTATCCAAGGCAATTCCCAGAGCCTATGCCTCCTATACTGCCTGAAGCAGCCTCCTTTCCCGAGAATAACAATCTGTTTTTAATGGAGGAGGAGAAAACTATTGCAATGGAGCTTGCCATATCTGCCGTGGATGAACTTGTGAAGATGTGCCGAACAAATGAGCCTCTTTGGATCCGAATCAACGAAAACGACAGGGAATTAGAAGAGCATGCCAAGGTGTTCCATTGGCCATTAAATCTGAAGCAGCGCTCAAGTGAGTTGAGGACTGAAGCTAGCCGTGATAGTGCAGTTGTTATAATGAATAGCATCACTTTGGTAGATGCATTCCTTGATGCCGTAAGCTTCCTTTCCTTGAATTTTCTCTCACAGTTTCATACGATAGCCATATTTAATGGTTTCCAAACGGTTTCTTTACGACTGTAGAACAAATGGACCGAGCTCTTTCCCTCTATAGTTGCTAGAGCCAAAAGTATTCAAGTTATATCACCAGGTGTTTCTGGGACTAATGGTTGCCTCCAGCTGGTATACACCAATGCCTACATTATAGTATTCATTAAGCTTATAGGCGTCTCCATCTTATGAGTTTGCTTTTGTTGCTTTGAGCAGATGTATGCAGAATTGCAAGTTCTATCTCCATTGGTGCCCACTCGAGAGACATATTTCCTTCGTTATTGCCAACAACAAAATCTGGACGATGAAACGTACTGGGCAATTGTTGACTTCCCACTCGATGGCTTTCATAATAACTTACAATCTTTATTTCCCTTATACAAGAGAAGGTCCTCTGGCTGTTTAATTCATGACATGCCTAATGGGTACTCAAGGGTACGTGAGGAATATCTTT
Organism: Hibiscus mutabilis; assembly: GCA_019671005.1. Lineage (NCBI taxonomy): Eukaryota > Viridiplantae > Streptophyta > Magnoliopsida > Malvales > Malvaceae > Hibiscus > Hibiscus mutabilis. The sequence goes on from CM033754.1 coordinate 12,958,360, forward strand.
CTCTAATATTGAAAATTGGGAGAAGAATCAGGAGTGTATTTGACATGAAAGAAATTAAGCAATACTGATATTTATTTTTTTTTAAAAAATGCAGGTTACATGGGTTGAACATGCAGAGATAGAAGAGAAACCTATCCACCTGATATTTAGCCACTTGGTTCAGAGTGGGATGACTTTTGGAGCAAACCGTTGGTTAGCTGTTTTAGAAAGACAATGTGAAAGGATTGCTAGCCTCATGGCCAGTAATATCACTGACATTGGAGGTTTCTAAATTTCTCATCTTGCCAAAACCCTACTTTTTTTTAATGATTTTTGTTCCATTATAATGAGATTCTGATTCACACCCTTCAATTCTTTCACTTCCAGTGATACCTTCCCCTGAAGCAAGGAGGAATCTGATGAGGCTGGCTCAAAGGATGATAAGATCATTTTGTGTCAACATCAGCAGTTCCAGTGGTCAGTTATGGACAGCTATTCCAGATTCCCCCGATGATACTGTCAGAATCACCACAAGGAAAGTCACTGAACCAGGCCAACCCACTGGACTCATCCTTTGTGCTGTTTCCACTACCTGGCTGCCATATCCCCACCAGCAAGTCTTTGATCTTTTGAGGGACGAACGCCGCAGAGCCCAGGTTTCATTTTGTTTCATCTGTTTTCATCTTTTCGCTTCGTCTCGGAATGCGGTATTTTAATATAATATTATGCAGCTGGAGGTACTTTCAAATGGGAATGCTTTACAAGAGGTGGTTCACATTGCTAATGGCGCCAATCCTGGAAACTGCACTTCACTTCTTAGAATCAATGTAAATTTCCTTCTTACATTTCTACATTCCCCCCTCTTTTACATGAAATGAACCCTATAGCTTCTAATTACATTAACTGCAGGTTGCCAGCAACTCCTCACAGCACGTTGATCTGATGCTGCAAGAAAGCTGCACGGACCGATCCGGCAGCCTCGTTGTTTACTCAACCGTCGATGTCGACTCCATTCAGATTGCAATGAGCGGGGAGGACCCATCTTGCACCCCATTGCTTCCCTTAGGGTTTTTTTATAACCCCAATGGAACTCATCAAAGATGCTGGCAACACTGAAGAGGCCAATGGGCATATGTCTTCAGGCAGTTTACTCACCATTGGACTTCAAGTTCTTGCCAGCACAATTCCCACAGCAAAGATCAATCTCTCGAGCATTGCCGCCATCAACAACCATTTATGCACAACCGTTCACCAAATCAGTGCTGCTCTGAGTAGTAGCAGCAGTAGCACCCTTAGCTGCCCTGATAATGCAAATGGCGGTGGGGCTGCTAATGCACCAGAAAAATAGGGTCTTGGTCCTTGGTGAATTACTCTTAACATCCTCATTTTTTATGGAATTGAAGATGGGGTGATAAAAGTGAGGAAGTTATTGGTAATTTATTGAAAACCAAGCAGTGGGATTATCAAGTTAGATGCAGATTTAGTAATTTGATGTGGTAAATAAAAATGTTTTAGTAGCAGTTTTGTTGTTGATATATGATGGGAGGCTAAAGACAGTAGTGGTGGCAATAGGTGGTGGCAGTCAAGAGCGCACCAGTTGATCCTTGCTTTCTTGTAAGCCCTAAAATTGGATCCTCAGTACTGGTTCGGGTATTGACTTCTGCTTTATTGCCCTTTTTTCTTGCTTTATTTGAATGCTACTCTCATACTTTAATTTATATGTTTGCCTCTAATTATTATTATTATTAGAAATTTGTTCTTATATTATCAGAATTTCTGCGTGGTTCTCTATTTTCAATCAATAATGTTGGATCTCCTTTCCACAAGGAAATACTGTATTTGAAAAAAAAGATTTAGAGAAATAGGGACCTGATATTTTATTTATGGAATTACAGTATTTGTTACAGTAGATAGTAAACTCGTCATTTACTCGATGAATTATGGAAGAAATGGTTTTTTTTATAGAACTTGCCACATGCTTCCAACCAGTTCCCCTCCCTTACATTAGAAATAAGTTTATAGAAGTTTAAATCGTAGAAATAAGCTTCCTTTTAAACATTTTAAATAGTTTCACATTCAAACATGTTAAATTAGAAACATTGGGGTTGACGGATATCATTTTGCTTGCATTTCTAGAATGGTGAGTTCTGAGATTAATTATCGTTTGCTTTAAAGTCGAAAGAGAATTTTGAAAAATTCGTCGGAATTACAGGATGAGTTCTCCATGATTTAAAAAAATAGAAAAAACTAGTCGACGAGTTACATAAAAAATTAATTTTACCTCTTACTCGTCAGAAGTAAATGACAAGTTTACTATCTACCATAGCAAATATTGTAGATCCCAGCATATTCGATGCGATGATAACAAGGCAGATGATCAAATGGCAAAGCTAGCACAGACGGATGATTTGGACATCCACTGATTTCTTACTCCACCTTTGGACGTGCTCAGTCTTTTATAAATTTTATTATTATTTTGGTTGAGCATTAGTTAGTTTTGTGGTTTTCCCGCTCATTCTTTTCGTTACGTACTTATTATCATATGTACTCTTTTCCTCCATCTAAATTTACGGAAAATTTTAACGAGACACATGATAATAATTACTTTTCATTAAAAAAATATTGTTGATCCCTGATTAAACTCCATTCCTTTATTTCCCTTTTCCTTTTTTCCAAATGCATTATTTCACTAATTTTGCCCCCTTCTTAACCGCTAAAGTAAATGTTGTGCTTCAATCCTTCTCTTTTAAGGAAAAGCTCGTGATCCTACTGTGGTCTTGGATTTGATTAGAGAGACTGTTAATATTAAGCTTAGGAATAAATGTATTGATAGTAATTAAGGCATTGTATTGCATGGGGTATCCCTGGAATGTTAAGGCTTTAGTTGTGCCTTAAGTTGTATGTAGCAGCTTGCTGCTATTTTGGGTAATAAAAGAAAAATTATTCCTTTTTTTTTTGTAAAAATTCAAATCCTTAGTTCTTGTTTGCATTTCAAATTAATTAATTATCCAAAATTTACTATTTAATCCATATTAATTAAATTATCTATTGTCATTTTTTTATCAGTCAACGTATGATTTTATTAAGTGCAAAATCATACAGCTCATTCACAACCACATGCCTCGTTAAAAACCTCCATAATCTTAATTGAAGGAAAATAGTACAACATGATAGTGTAAATAAAAAGCAGATAAAACGCCGTAAAGTGAGGAACATCAAACCAAGCATACCTCAATCACTAAACACCTCACCACCCAAAACACGGCCTCGCAGATAACCAACATCACACAAAACAAGTGCCAAAAACTGGCACTACACCAAACCACCCAAAGCCTCAAAACACAGCCACCATGGAGCCAATTTCCGCAACGACCCAAATTTTTGAGTCAACGGATGGACGTTGACCCAAGTTATGGACCTTCGTGTTGGGTTGGGTTATTGGACTTTTTGGGCCAAGTTTGGGCCTTAATGGATGTAACGCCCCGAATTTGGGCCTAGGAGTTTCCCAGGTGGTTTTGTCTGTCCGTTGGATTGGATTAAATATTTTTGGAAGAGTTAAAAATATGGAAAAATTATTTAAAATTATTATTTATTATGGAAATGATTTTGGTGGAATAAATTTTACAAAAAGGGGTCTCGAAAGTGGACATTTTGGGTAGTGACCAAAATGTAAAGTTTCAAAATTGTTTTTAGTGACTGTTTTGTAAAAGGGTCAAAACTTCAAATCTTTAAGGAGCTATTTACCCTAAAGTCTAATATCAGGCTTTTCCCCTTAATTAGCTATTTTTAATTGTTTTAAACTAATATAAATGGTTGGAGAAATAATTGATTAATTAAAAGCTTTGAAATAAAAATCTATGTAACTAACTTTTTACAAAAGGATTTTCTCTCCAATTCTCTCCAGCCAAACACCTTTTCTTTCTTCAAAATCCTCAAGTAAAATATTCTTTTAATCAATATTTTGATATCAATTGAGATTATAATGGTTTTTTTAACAAAATAAACTTGATTTCTCATTGTTTTGCCTTTGGAAACCATCTAATTAAGGGAAAGGCAACCATTAGAGGTGAGGTTCATTCTTCTCCTCTAATACAAGGTTCTTTATTGAAATTCCAAAGTTATTATTCCTTTTCACATTTTTCCTTACTTGATTTGATGATTTAATTGTGGAAAATTGATTAAATTGTGGTTTAATTGATTTAATTAAAGGATTTTCATATAGGCTCTGTTTTGTTGGGTTCTTGATTGATTTTAATCATAATTTTGATGTTGAATAATGTTAATAAATGGATTTTAACATTAGAATCCCGAAACTATGTGAATCTTTAATTTTCTAGGTTGCTAGTTATGTGTTTTTGGGGAGTTGTGGTGGTGTATTGAATGATGAAGATATAAGGATGTTAGAGATGTGTCTTTAGATGCTGATTGATGTGTTGAAACATTAGGTTTGGTTGGGTTAAGTTTGGAAGAGGTTTGTTGTTAATTTTGGGTGTTGTAGAAGGAAATTGGATAAAGGATGTTGAGGATTTGTGTTGCTGTGATATTGATTGCATTTTGATGCAATGCACCTCTGTTTTTGTGTGGATTAAGCATGGGAAGTTTGCCCTCAAGCTTGAACGTTGGTTTCGTAAGCTTTGGAGGAGTGGTTATTGCATCGATAAGCGAGGCTTGCGAGTCGGTGAGTGAGATCATGTTTTATAGCTTTGCAAAGATTTGAAAGTTGTGTTTGAGAGTTTAGATCAAGCTTGAAACGCTGGTCTAAGCTCGGAAGTAAGTAAAGGATGAATTCTCTCTCGAACTCGATTGGCTAATAGTTTGATGCACTTGTTTTAAATGGTTTAATTACTCACTATATATGCATGTTTTTTAGTATGGTTTAATGCTGGAAATTAAGTACATAATGATGTTGATGCATTTGGAAGTAATGCATGTTTTGTTAATGTTTATGAATATTGGTTAATGCAAGGTTTATTGCATTGGTTAAATGATTTTGATGATGCATATGAAAACAGTGAGTTGTTATTGTTAAAATCAATTATATTGACAAGCAATGGTATGAAAAGGTTTGAAAATGAAATCGGATATAGTTGGCCGGCCATAGGATTGATAGTGCACTATAAAAAGTCACCTTGGATGTCGAGGGGTTTATAAGGTGTACTGTACACTCCATCTAAATACCCTAACAGTCGAGGGGTTTATATGTACCGAAGACTCTCGTTAGTGGGTTATACGTCTAATCGATAAGTGTGTTGAGGGGTTTCTATGTATCGAAGACTCCACCACGGGTGTCACAACGGTGGAGGGGTTTATGTACATCGAATACTCCTGTGTGTGAACCTTGGTTTGCCAGTAGATTGTATGTTAAGTGTTGAGGGAACACTTGTTGAATCCGTGTATCCGATGTTATGTTTTGTAAAGTGGAAACTTAGTAAATGATCATTTGGAAACCAATATAATTGTTTATGTATCATGAGATGGATTATGTTGTTTAATTTGATTTAAACACGTTTTACTCTTTAAGCCTTGCATTGGTAGTATGCATGGGAAAACTTAAATTGAGGGTAGCAAATGGGACTTTGCTGTAGAATCCATGATACATGTTGCATATGGTTTAATATAATGTTTTGGAAATGTTAAGTGTATGGTTTTGACAAGGCATGATATGTGATGATGTTTTAAAGAGTTTTGAAAAGTGTTTTTCAAAAGAAATGTGAAACGATTTAACTTGCATTGATGATGGTTGTTGTTTGAGCATTTCTCACTAAGCCTAGTGTGCTTGCACTCTCATTTCCATCAATACAGAGAATTAAGGTTCGAGGCATCAAGGAGGCAAGGAAAGGAATTCCAAGGACTTGTTTTCAATGTACGGTTTAGAACGTTGAAAAGTAGTAATAATGGCAATGTGTCAAATGATAATTTGGGAGGGTTTTTGATGAACTCCCTGTTTGGGCAAGTTGTATTAGTTGATTTGGTTTTGTAAGTGACTTAATGTGGTTGTGTTATGGTTGGTTTTATGTTTTGGAACTAGGAAGCATACCTCTAGATTTGGTGATTGAATATGATAGATATGCTAGGTTGGCTTAATATGTTGATATGTTGATGTTCAAGCATGTTGATGATGTTATATGTTGAATAGTTAAGTGTTAAGGTTGATTGAAGTGAGCCAAAGTGTCATATATTGGACCTAGAGGTCATTATAGGCCTCTGCGTACCGGTATGGGTACCTTAGGATTGGTACGCGAGGTCTATATAAGGCTCAAATTATCAAAAATAAGCTTAAGGTATCGATACACTTAGCCATCGTATCGGTATGCCTTAAGAGAAAACAGTCCAGGTGTCTGTACACGAGATAGCGTACCAGAACGATCCTTCGAGTTTAAGCTTTTCGTATCGATATGCAGGGTACCGTATCGGTACGGGCTCTAGCTACTGGAATTCTGAGTTTTGAAATTGTAAAGAGGGGATCGGTACGGGGTCAAGGCCGTATTGGTACAGGTTGGTCAACAAACCGTATTAATACAGAGAGACGTCTATCGGTATGGGTGGACATTTTGTTAGTTGGTCTGTATAGGTACGAGCTTGCCTGTATCGGTACGCCTTGTTGAATCTGTGATATTTTGTTCGCTGAAGTTTGGAAATCTTGCAAATTGGTCCCTGTTTACTAGAATGCAATTGGTTGAGTTTGGATGATTGTTTTGGAATAGAAATTAACCTGAGAGCATGAAATTGAAATAATCAAGGTTTGGTAATCTTATTTGTGATAAAAGTCGTACAATTTGCGATATTTACGTTTTGATCCCTTATGTGAATTGTTGATCAATCGAACCTTGATTTATAATCTGATCGAAATATAACGCTACCACTGAAGCATGATCACATAGGACAATAATGAAATGCTCTAGACAAGATAAAAAGGAAAAAAATAGGGCTCGATTTAGGGTTTTAGCTCAGGTTTACTTCGACAAAGCTAATGTGGCTCTTTTAGTTTAGTTTCGGCTAGGCCAAGCTAAGGAGGTTACAATGGATGAGTCTTGAGCTATGTGAGCTTGGGAAGTGACCATTTTGTAAAAAAAGGAAACACGAAAGTTTTATATTGATATTTTACCAATTTTCAAAAGTTGGTTGATCACTTTGCTTGCCCTTGTCTTTACGTGATTTATATTGGGGGACAAAAAGTTGTTTTGGTGATATCATCACCTATCCTCATTTCTTCACCCATCTTCTTCTCCATATTTTTTCCCATTCATCCAAGTTTGTCTTCAACACTAAAAATCTCATCTTTGCTACTCATTTCTTCAACCCAAGGTCCAACAATCAAGTATGTTATTCACCATCTCATGAGCTTCAAGAAAAGGGTATTATCTTGTGGAAAGGTGATTTTTTCTATCAATGGGTTTTTGGCATTTTAAGATTTGGGAGTTTTATGGAGTTCTTCATTTGATTTTGAGGTTGTAAATCTGTGGTAGATTCTTCTATAATCTCTAATTCAAGCTTTGTTTTGTTTTTCATAATCTTGTGGAAAGAGGAAGTGATTTGAGAGTTTCTACAAGCTTGAGCAAGGAGAGGAGGACGGGGGAGCTTAGTGTGTGAGTTTATTTTGAGATTGGTAGCTAAAGGTCAGTACATCTCTGACTCTTACTCTTCTTTAAGATCATAAATTAATTGCCTTGCTTGATTTTATGGTTAGGATTGCTAGATTTGGTGTTTATGATTGTTTGGGTGCTTTTTGGGTGGATGAAACTTTAAAATGGTAAAACTCATATTTATTGTTAATCATGTGTAAAAATGGTAATAAAACACCTAAATAACTTCCATAAGATGTAGGATCGAGTTAAGGAGTTGTTTGTTGAGATTTTGGGGCTTTAGGATGATTTTTCGAGCCTAAAACCCATTTCCAAGCTTTGGTGTCAGTACATGGGGAGTTCGTACCGGTACCCTGCTGAAAGGGAAAGATTTCTAGCAGGTTGAAATTAAACCTCATTTCAGCTGGACCATGAAAAGACTGTTCAAGCTAAGGAATGAAGCAATGATCCTATTTGATTTGGTTAATTGGGCAATGGTGAACACTAGATGGATCTGGGATAATGTGATGGATAAACATGAAAAAGTACCATAGGAGAAAGTCGTTTGGTACCCTATGCATGTTCCAAAGAACTCCATTAACATTTGGATGACGATCTTTGATAAGCTACCAACAAAGGATAGGCTGAGACGATGGGGGATGATCATTGATGGTAATTGCCTTTTATGCGAAACTAAGCTAGAGACTAGAGACTATTTGTTTTTTTTTGAATTCCCTTATACACTCAGAGTATGAGAAAAGATTCTTCTGACCTACATGTTACAGCATCAAGCCTCGCAGTGTTGGGAATATATGCTTCACTAGGTTGTAGACAGACTCAGGGGTAAGTCTCTCCTAGTTCGAATCTTGAGATTGGCATGGACTGAATTCTTATACTACATATGGGAATGAAGGAATTATAGACACTATAGGAACACCACTCGATCGAGTGACACTATTTTTGATAGTATACAAAACACAGTTAGCATTAAGTTGTACAGCTTGCATATAAATAGTTCTGATAGAGTTACCACACAGTTGTGTACAACTTGGGGGATTCAGTAGTACTACTCCTTTTTGTCTGCTTGTAAACGTCTTTTGTAGTAGAATCTGCTTTCTTGGATAATATAACACAACCATTTATCCAAAAAAACATATAAACTGTAAAGGGTGTATCGGTAGGAGCTTCATCCTGTACGAATACGTGATTGCAAGCCGTATTGATACGGGCCGACCAATATCGATTATCACTATTTTTATTGAAATTCTAGTGATCTAATTTCCTATCGGTATGTTGTGAGTACCATTACCCAGGCTATCATACCGATACGTAAGATCTAGTACCCATACCCATTGGTAATCTGCTCGAAAATGTGAATTTGAGTTCGAAGGGCTGATAATTCGAGGATGATGGTCAAATGGGTTGAATCATTGGTTATTAGGTTGTTAGATTTGTGTTTTTGTGGAGTTGTGGTGGCTGTGTAGTTGCTGGAAGTTTATGGAAGAATTAATCATGTTTTTAGACGTTATTAGATATTGATTGAAGTGTTAGATTGATAGATTGTAGCTGGGTTGTATTTGGAAAGAGTTAGATGATGATTTCAGTTGTTGTGGTTGGGTAATTGTGAAAGGATTGTGAGGTTTTGCAAGGAATTTTGTTGCAGTGTTTTTGAATGCATCGAGATGCATTAATCCTCTATTTTAACGTGGTTAAAACATGGGAGGTCGATCCGAAAGTGATCGGTGAAGCTTTGGAGGCTTTGGACGCTTGATTTCGCATTGGCGAATTGAGGTTTCGCGTATCGGTGAGTGAGAACGTGGATTTCAGCTTTGAAATGATTTAAAGGTGGTTTATGGGAGTTTAATTTGAGCTTGAAATGCTGGTTTAAACACGGAAGTAAGTATGATGTGGTTTTCTCTCTCGGTCGTGCTATTATGAAATGGTTTTGTGAACTTGTTTTGATTTACATTGTACTACTGTTTAAGCATGTTTTAAAGTATATGAGATACTGTTTTTGATCATGAAATGATGATGGATGCACGTGGTAAGTGATCCATGTAAGTATATGATTTATACTTGAGTTTTAAGCATGTGTTGTTGCTTGGAAAATGGTTTGGTTAAATGCTTGTAAAAATAGTGAGGTAAGTGGTGAATTATATTGGCAAGTGATATGGTTTTAAAAATTATTATCGGATATAGTTGGCCGGCCATATGATTGATAATGCACTATAATAAGTTTCCTTGAATGTTGAGGGGTTTTGATTTGGTGTACCGAAAACTCCATCCAAGTACCATAACGGTTGAGGGGTTATATGGTACCGTAAACTCCCGTTAGTGGATTAAGCATCTAACCGATGATTGGGGTTGGTGTCCCCGTGATTTGTAAATTGTACTCGGTTGGTAATGTACCGCGATTGTGATTGTATCGCTATTCCGGTTTGGATGGCTTGAAGTGTTGCAAGGACACCTGTTGAATCCGTGTATCCGATGAACTATTTTGGAAATAGAACTTGGTTAATAATCACTTGTAAGCCAATATAATTGTTAACATATCATTGAAAGGTTTATGTTGTATAATGTGATTTATACATGTTTACTCTTTAAGCTTTGCGGATGGTTGTTATTCATGTGAAGGCTTAAATTGAGGTTTAGCAATGGGATTTGCTGTTGGTTAATGATACATGTTGCATATGGTTTAATATGCTGGTTTTAAAGATATTAAGTGCATTGTTTTCAAGGCATGATAATGTTTTAAATGATGTTTAAAAGATGATTGAAATGGGATTTCAATGTGTTGTTGAGAGGTTTTAATGCATTGATGGTGTGTTGTTTTTGGAGCACTCCTCACTAAGCCTAGTGTGCTTACGCTCTCTTTGTCTGTCAATGCAGAGAATTAAAGGCTTGGAAGGCAGCGGGAAGCAAGGGATCACAAAAGACTTGGAATCAAAAGTACGTTTTTGGATTAGACTATAAGTGATAAGGGCAATGGGGTTCTGTTGTTGTTTTGGGAGGTGTTTTGCTAAACTTCATGTTTGAGCAAGTTTGTTTTGTTTCTCTTGGGTTGTAAAAGGCCATTTTGGATTGGTTGTGGTGATGGTTTGAGATTTCATGTTTTGCTTGCTTTGGTTTTTAGGAAGCATGCCTCTAGATTTACATTTGAAGCATGTTGTCATGAATTGATGTTAGAACTAGGTTGTTCTGGTGTGGTTTGACCCTTGAACATATTGGATGTATGTTAGAAGCATGATAGGTTATTTTGGTGTGTTCGAAAGCATGTTAAACCAACAAAAGTGGACATTACAGGCCCAGGCGTATCGGTACGGGTGTCCCTGTTTCGATACGAGTAAGCCATTTCAGGCTTAGCATACTGGTACGCAGGCAAGTGTTTTAGTACGGGCTTAGGCAAATTTGGCCAGCATTTTGGTACGCGAGGAGCTGTTTCGATACGGCATAGTGTTTTTATAAAGGACATTTCGATACGCGAGGGCATATTGAAACAAGTTTTGGCTACTGGAATTTTGGAGTATGAATTAATGAAGGCGTATCGATACACCCCCTTGCCTGTACCGATACGGTGGCAGTTAAATTGGTTATTTGGAATATTCTGAAGTTCTGATTTCTTACATTTTAATCCCTAAATGTTGTGAATTCAATTGAATAAGTATGAATGACCTTATTGAGATGATTTTTGACATGTAAGCATGAAACCTGTTTAATTAAAGGTCGGTAACATAAAAATGAGTCCCTATAGTTTTCCAAAATTGCAATTTGGTCCCCAAATTGCAATTGTGTTCAATTGGATGTCAATTCGATGCCCGATTGAGTTGAGTTTTCACCTGTGATCAGTATGTACATGTAGGATAATAATTGTTTATCTAGACAAGATAAAATAAAAATATGGACGTGTTTTGGGTTTCATCTTCACAATTTACTTCGGTAAACCTAATGTAACTCGCTCCGGTCGATCTTACAACTAGGCTCGGTCGAAGAGGTTACAAAAAATCATATAGATACGCCTCTAAGGGTATCGATATGTGTTAAATATTTTTCAGAGTTATGGTTCCAATAAACTGACAAGGAAATGGTCAAAAATTAAATGCAAAGATTTAGAAAATCTTTAACCCTCGTACTGATACGCTATAAGTCGTACCGATACTTAGAAGCAATTTGGTTTCCAGGTTTGAAGGGCGTACCGATACAGATATATGCGTATCGATACCTTATAGCCATTACGAATAAAATAGTTTTTCAGTAGCTAAAATCCGTACCGATATGGCCTAAGGCGTATCGATACTCTTGTACCAAATTGGCTATTTTGAGTACCAAAACAGTTAGAAAAACTTTGGGGTTTAAGGTTTTGATTTAGAAAATATTTTAAGTTTGAATACTTGACAATTTTGTGAGTCAATTGAGTATTTAAAAATTTATTCCCTTTTACAAAATAGTGTTTGTTATATCAAAATCAAATATAGGTTTATCAATCTCCCTCTTTTTGATATAACAAAACCAAAATAAATTTTTAAGTCACCCCCTTTCTTTAAGGCTAAAAGCAATATTATTTTTGAAAAACCTTTGAAAATTTTATATCCCATACTTCTCCCCCCTTTTTGTTAGATCAAAATCAATAGGGCAATAAACACAAGATATAAAGCAAGAATAACTCCAAAGATAATTAAACATGATAAATATTATACTCTCAAAGCATAAATTCAAAGCAACATTAATCTCCTAGGGATATCTTGGCTTAATTATTATTGTTTTTCATAGCTAATGATTGCTATGAATTTGTTATTGATATCAAAATCCTTGCAATTTATATCTTGTGTAGCTCAAGTGGATCAAGGGGAAGAACTCTCAAATCCACCGAATGTCGGCAAGTTAAAGAATAAAGAGATCGTTATCCAAGAGCCCTAAAGCTTTGAGAGTATCGGTAAGTGTAGTCGGAGTCTCGGGATTGGCTAGGTGCCTATCTCGATTTCATTATATTGATCTATTGCATTTCCATCATTGAAATCAAGGTATGGATAGATGAAAACCTTGTTAAAGGTATCATTGGTAAGCTTATTACATTGTCATATTGATTATTGAATCATTACATTGTCATTGATATCGTTGAAACATTGAGAAAGGCCATATTGATCATGGTATATTGTTATTGCTATATTGCTATTGTCATCGCTACCGTTATTATTATTTTTATTGATATTGGCCTAAGCATTGAATCCTTGGATATGAATGGACATGAGATACAATTGGCATGCCATATAATTCATGAGCTCATTGGTACGGAGCGGGCTACTGTCTTTTAGCTAAGGCTCTATTTGGCAATGTTGGAGAAAATTGACCATTTATTATTGGCGATGTTGGCTGGGAATTCGCGTATCCACATTCACATTTTGATACAAGGAATTAATCATTGGAATTATTGTTAAAATATGTTTTGAGATGCATTTACATTGATATTCATGTTATCGATATTATCAGCATTCATATTATTATTGTTGACTACCTCACTAGGCTATATAAGCCTAATGCATCTCATTTCCATGCATTTTCAGGTTGAAGGTTGGTCGGATCAAGGATCGGAGCTAGGCAAGTTTTAAAGCAAGTCACACAAGCTATATGTAATGAAAACCTAACCTTTGAATTCCTAGTATGGTAGCATAAGGTATAGACATGTTAGTTTAGCCCCATTTTGTATTTATATATGGTTCACCATGTTGAATGGGTTAAATCATGAAAAATGGCATGTTAGTGTTTTGGGCAAAATAAGTGAAATGGCTTAAAATGCTCTAATATGTGAAAACCTAGTAAATGGATCCATATTGGCATGAAATATTGACATGAATTTAGATTTGATGTTTATAAGTTTACTGGTAAAATTTGGTAATCATTGGACGAGGTTAAGGCCCTTAATTCAATTAAAAACCAGATAAAATATGTTATTACAAGCCTTGTCGTACCGATACAGGTGATGGCGTATCGGTACGGTCTTGCATATTTGGTTAGATTAACATTGGGGTATCGATATGCTTATAGGCGTATCAGTAGAAAGCTTAGTCTCTGGGATTTTTTTTGTAGATGGGTATCGATACGCACCTAGGCGTATCGATACGAGTCTTAATCACTGGAAAAATACTGTAGTATCGTATCGACACCGTATGTATGGCATAATTCATATGCATGGCATAGTTCATATACGTAACATAATGTGTATACATAGCATGATTCATATGCATAGCATATTTCTTATACATGTGACATACTTCGTATACATGACATAATTCATGTTCTTGGCCTGATTCATATACTTGGTATAATTCATATACATGTCATAATATACATGTCATGATTCATATACGTGACATAATTCATGTTCTTGGCATGATTCGTATACTTGACATATTTCATATACATAGCAGGGTTCATATTCATGACATGTTTCATATACGTAACATGATTCTTTATCATTGCCCAAAGTACGCTATATGAGATCGAGGTATGCAAGTCATCTTGAAATGACACCGTAGTGTCAAACGTAAACGTAAAGATGAGTACGTACTTAGGGACGCTCTTTGCTCCCCATAAACATAAAGCACCTCGACAGTGCACTTGGGCACAGTGGGCGTAGATCCCCAGGGTGCGTGTGACACAATCATTTTGTCACAATTTCTGTTTAATAACATGAACATAAGGGTGCAGCTGCTAAGGACTCTATGACATGCCAACTATACCATGGACTATCATACTCAATACTTAGGCATTTCTTTCATTACCAATCAATTATCATCAATCATATATATAGGAATTTCATATTTATATTTCATCATAATTGTTCATGGTAATCAATAATCATCATAATTAATCATATAAATAGACATTTTATGTTTCATGCTTCATTATAAATAGTCAGGGCAAACATAGATCATCATATAAATAAACAATTCATATCTCATACTTCAACATATTTGATCATGGCAAACATAAATTAATATATATATATATATAATGCAATATCATTTTAAATTTTAGGTTGATTATTCGCAAGTCTTCCTAATTGCATTTTTAAACATATAAATGCACTCACCTGGGCCATGAATAGTATGCCTCACTAAGCTTACTCGAGGTTCTTATCTTTCTTTTTATCACTGGTTCTCTTTCGATCTCTTTTAGAACTGTATATGACCAATCGAACATATACATCATTTTTCTTGCATTGAACTTAAATCTAACATTGCTAACTTGATTCTTAAACATAATCTATTCGAATATAAAATTTTTCTAAAAATTTCCCCAATATTTCACATCATTGCCGAAATGGTCCCTAAGTCTTTAGTGACCATTTTGAACATTAAATAATTGTTCAAACCCATTTTTGAACAATTTCTATAATTAATTACTTATTTTGGACTATTTCCTTTTTAGTCCTTAAACTTTATAAAAGTGACATTTTAGTCACTACTTCACTTTTGTACATAAATTCATGTACGATTAAACCATTTATTTATTTCTAACATCCTTAGAAATTTTCCTTCAACTTTTAAATTTTATTCACTTCGGTCCTTCACTAAATCCTTTATTTTCGAAAAGGTCCTTAAATTTTCTTTTCTTGTCATATCAGCCCCTTAACTTTCATAACATGCTTGAATCTTCAATTCTATCACTTTTCCATAAATTCAAGACCAATCCTAAACTTTTACTAAATTGCCGAATTAGTCCTTGAATTTCTAAAAAAAATCATTTTAGTCCCTAATCACCAATTCAAGCTATTTTCACCTTAATTCAATGATTCCCATGCTAAAATAAAATTCACAATAATTTCCCCTAAATTTTCCATAAATTTGAAATAACCCTTAATTTACAACTTGGAGAAATTATTTAATATTTTATCAAGATAGGTCTCCAAACATCATAATTCAATCAATTTCATCCTTAATTTAACTTCCTAACCAAGACCCCCAAATTTTAGGTTTAGGGTTTATAATCTCTAACATGAAATTTATCCAATTTCAACCTTAATTCCATGTTTAAATCATCAATCTAACTATCTACAAGCCTAATTCCATCATCAACTTCAATTTCCATAATCAATCTTCATCCAAACATAACTCATACTTGATTCTTATCATGCAAAAATACTATCAAATTGAAGAGAATCAAGTATAGAACAATTTACCTTAAACAAATTTGCTTGAAACTAGCCTTGATTTTCTTCAAAATTGGCTTGAAAGTTTGAAAATTTCTTTCCTCTCTCTTATTGGTGAGTTTCAAACAGCCTTGATATGGGGTAAGATGATTTTTTATCATATTTTATCTATTTAATCCAAGTGTCTTATTAAATGAATTTAAAATTCATTTAATTAGTGTAATTACATTTACCCTTTTATTATAATGGCCATGATTCAATCTCATAAAAATCAATGGCTAGGATTTAATCCATGTGTAAATCTTCATCCAAAATTGCCCTCAAAGTTGCAAAATATTTCAAAAATGCCATCCATGGCAAATGTCCAATTTGCCCTCCAACTAGACTTTATTTACAAGTCTTGAAAATTGCCATTCCATCTCCATCTAACTAAATCTAGTTATAATCCAACCAAATATAATAAAATATTCATAAAATATTATTTTATGAATTTTCCATAATTTCTTGGAACTGTCTTTAAAATTTCAATTCGATCCGATATACCGATATCCATAAAATACTTCTACTGCAATACCCTTTCTGAGCTCTTGGATTTATTCCGAAAATTTTATATTTCCATATATGGAAAATAAACTTTATTTCCCCATAAAAACTTCTTTTTTTCCAAGGACTTAGAATGATTTTTCCTAACTCAGTCTATTATTCCGATAATTATTGAAAATCTTCATAGAATAAAATTTCTCTTAAAATTCCTCTATCGATAATCCATACGAATTTTCTCTACTCTTACTGAGTCCAAAATATCAATCAGAAACACTTTTATGGGCCCTTCCCGAAGGTCACCCTTCCTTGGGCTACTTTGGCCTGAGCACTCTTAACAATTTCATTAGATCCAAATTCGAATAATATAAGCCTCGTATGAAAAATCCTATAACACAGAAATACCACTTTTGGGGGTGAACTATTCATTTACGGAGTTAAATTACATAACTTTTTAAAAGTACACTTTGGTCCCTAAACTTTTCCAAAATTTACACTTTAACCCCTAAACTTTCAAAATTTTCATTTTTCTCACTTGTCAAAAAATTGGGATATTACAGGACCATTTCAGCTAAGGGTAAAAAGTAGAAGGGTTTATACTTGAATTTTGGTTTGATAATAGAAATGAAGAATATATGATGGAAAAATTAATTTAAGCATGTTAGGATGATTTTTGAATGAAAATTAAACCTTTGAAAGGTTAGTGACCAATTCGGTCAAATGTGAAGAAATGTTGGAGTAATTTTTTTAAAAAATTGAATATGTTATTTTATGATTCAAATATGTTATATGAAGTTAGTATTGATTTTAGGAGGCAAGGGATTAAAATGACAAACAATGAAATGGCAATGGACCATTTCGACAAGTGAAGGTTTAAAGGAGGACCAATTTGGCTTTTGTTTAAAATCAAAGGAAGAGTTTGAGAAAAATTTTAGGCATTTTGGATTAAGTATTTGGTACATGTTTGCAAGTTATTTGTAATATTAGTGACTAAAATGTCAGTTTAGCAAAGGTTAGTGATTGAAGAGTAAAGGTTCAAAGTAGATGAATAATAATGGAAATATGGGGAAATTATTATTCAAACTTGAATAATTGGTTTATTGTCCAAAATGTTCACTAAGGACCTTAAGAACTGTTTCGGCAATCACTAAAGAATAAAGGAAATTTTTTGGAAAATATTGTATATTCGATTAAGAATATTCTGTAATATGTTTAAGTAATGTTAGATATGAATCTAACAAGTATTGTGCATGTGATCGATTAATACTCTGCAGTTCCCGAGAATTCTAAAGGAGGTACTAGTATGAGAGGCAAGGAAAAAGAACATAATTAAGCTTAGTGAGGTCAGTTTTGTACTACTCAGGTGAGTGCGATGTTTATATGTATGTGATGTTTCTAAAAGGAAAAATTGCTATAAGTCAACCTTAAAAGTTAGTAACGATATTATATTGTCTGAAATTTTATATTATGATTTATGGAAATGGCATGACAAGTGATATGTGTACTATTTTGTCCTTAAAACGGTATGTTTACCTGATAACCTTTGATCATATTATCTTTGTTGCCCAAGTGTTACATCATGAGAGTCGGTTATAGTTGGCATGCCATAGAGTCTTAGCAGCTGCATTTTCGGTTTTGATATCTGTCTGTTATTATGGTTACTATGGTGACACATCCACCTTAGGGATCTAAGTCCATGGTGCTAAGTGCAGTAAAGAGGTGCTTATATGAGGAGCAAAGAGCGTCCTCGAGTACGTACTCATCTGTCTGTTCAGTTAGACACTAAGGTGTCTGTTTCAGATGACTCGCGTACCTTGATCTCATACGGTATACATTGGGCTATTATCTTAAAAATACTAATCTGCAGGTGAATAAACTCAAATACTTGATACGTTCTATTATGTTTAGAAACATAATTATTTGTATTTTATCTATATCTCAGTGATATGATAACTTGATATAAACTGTTTTGGGACTCGCTTGCCATTTTGCAAGAACTGTGTTATATTGTTATGTTATTTAATTATATGATATTGTTTTTGCCTCACTAAGTTATACTTAGCGTGTGCTCTTTTCACACGTAGGTTTTGGACTAGCATTAGAGGAAAAAAGGAGTTGTACTTTGGGAATCAAATTATTGCCTGCAAAACTTCAGTATGTACTTATGCATCCTAGACTAGTGGGCATGTATACGTATTTTTAATTAGCAGCTGTTTTGTATTATTAAACTTATAAGTCAGCTATAAGTTACAAAAATGTTTAACTTTAGTAATATGAATTAGATGTATGATAAATTTTTGTCGATCAGAATCTGATATGAATATGATAAAAAATAAAACAAAATAAAGATTCGTTATAACATTATAACAAAACCAAGATAAGACATTATCTAGAAATAGAATCCGCGTTTAATTCCTTATATATATATATGCAATATATATACAAACAAGATATACAAATTTCTAATAGATCGGATAAAATCTCAAAGCAAAGAATCCCAATATTCAATCTATTATTCATTAACTACCTGTATATCTTAAGAATAAAATATTTTTTTAGTCATTTTTTTTCGTGAGGAGCTGGATGAGAAGAAACTCTCATGTCCAGTTCTGTAGTAGAGATGGAATTCATAAACAACCATCAACTATAACCCAAAAGAACCAGATTTCGTAAACAACATAGAGGAAGAATGAAAGGAATATCTTATCGATGTAATCGCATTTGTTTCGGTAGATATGCTCTTCAAGCACTTGAACCCGCTTGGATTACATCTAGACAAATAGAAGCGGGGCGTCGCGCAATGACACGAAATGTACGTCATGATGGAAAAATATGGGTACGTATATTTCTAGATAAACTAGTTACGGTAAGACCTATAGAAACACGTATGGGTTCGGGGAAAGGATCTCCCGAGTATTGGGTAGCTGTCGTTAAACCAGGCATAATACTTTATGAAATTAGCGCCGTAGCCGAAAATATAGCCAGAAAGGCTATTTCAATAGCGGCGTCCAAAATGCCTATAAAAACTCAATTCATTATTTCAAGATAGGAATATAGAACCAAAGGAAAGAAGTCTTGTCTTGGGAATAAAAAAAATGCAGGTTTCCTTTTTTTGACAAGCAATATTTCTTTTTTTCGACAAACAATATTTCTTTTTTTCTTCGTCTTTTGTTACTATCGCGTAACAATTTTAAAATCTAGAAAGAGTCTAGGCCGCACACATAGTCTTCACCTTGAATTATATTTTCTTATTATTAACTGACTTATATGTTTTACAAACAAATTCAGAGTTGAAACTAGCTGCGTTTGACTGAGACAGATTTTAATTGGAAACTGAAGAAAAAGATGAAACTATAAAACTAATTTTGGGAATTGTTTTAAATAAAAAAAATTTACAAGCCTGGAATTCAGCTAAACAATACTGTGACATCTTTAATGTATATTCGGCTTACGAGTATACTTTATGGGTATTACATTTAGCGAAATTAGAGCTACAGGTTTAGCTGATTCTGGATGTTAAACCGAGTCTGATATGATTTTGTTAGTGTGTACATGCCTCTAGGATGTTATGTTACTAATGTATTGCTGGTATAACTTGGTGTTGCTCCTTATTAACATGATCTCGATTATGTTTGTAGTAGATAATGTCAGACACTGTGGGATCTCGTCATGCGGCAGATCATGAAGGCCCGAAAGAGGTTCAAAGTGGTAGTAACGAGATGCAACATGTTTCTCCCCCAGCTCCTGCCTCGGCTGAGCCACCTGCATAGTAAGGAGCTCCAGATCAAGAATATAGGGCATTAGTTCAGGCATTAGAAGCAATGGTTACGAGGCTTCAGCCTTCAGCGCCTGCACCAGCTCTACTTTCGGCTCATATACCTGTAAGAGCACTGACTGCTAAGGAGCTCACGAAAATGAGTGCTCTTCATTTCATGGAGAGGGTTGTCTAATGGATGCTGATTATGGTTAAATGATGTTAAGGTGATGCTGCAAGAGTAGGAATATAGAACCAAAGGAAAGAAGTCTTGTCTTGGGAATAAAAAAAATTGCAGGCTTCCTTTTTTTGACAAACAATATTTCTTTTTTTCTTCGTCCTTTGTTACTATCGCGTAACAATTTTAAAATCTAGAAAGGGTCTAAGCCGCACACATAGTCTTCACCCTGAATCATATTTTCTTATTATTAACTGAATTATATGTTTTACAAACAAATTTAGGGTTGAAACTAGCTAGGTTTGACTGAGACAGATTTTAATTGGAAACTGAAGAAAAAAATGAAACTGTAAAACTAATTTTGGGAATTAATTTAAATAAAAAAAATTTACAAGCCTGGAATTCAGCTAAACAATACTGTGACATCTTTAATGTATATTTGGCTTACGAATATACGTTACGGGTATTACATTTAGCGAAATTAGAGCAACAGGTTTAGCCGATTCTAGATGTTAAACCTAGTTTGATATGATTTTGTTAGTGTGTACATGCCTCTAGGATGTTATGTTACTAATGTATTGCTGGTATAACTTGGTGTTGCTCTTTATTAACATGATCTTGATTATGTTTGTAGTAGATAATGTCAGACACAGCGGGATCTCGTCATGCGGTAGATCATGAGGGCCCGAAAGAGGTTCAAAGTGGTGGTAACAAGGTGCAACATGTTTCGCCCCCAGCTCCTGCCCCGGCTGAGCCACCTGCACAGTAAGGAGCTCCAGATCAAGAATATAGGGCATTAGTTCAGGCATTAGAGGCAATGGTTACGAGGCTTCAGCCTCCAGCGCTTGCACCAGCTCTAGTTCCGGCTTATGTACCTGTAAGAGCATTGAATGCTAAGGAGCTCACGAAAATGAGTGCTCCTGATTTCATGGAGAGGGTGGTCTGATGGATGATGATTTATGGTTAAATGATGTTAAGGTGATGCTGCAAGAGTTAGATTGTACGGATGCTGAGAAACTGCAGGAAGTTATATCTTTGCTACGGGAACATGCTCACATCTGGTGGTCTAATGCCACTACGTCAGTACCAACTGTAGAGGTGACGTGGGTATTTTTCCAAGAAGCATTTAAGGCCAAGTATATTGGTGATCAGTTTATGAGAGAGATTTTGAACAATTTTTGGATCTTAAGCAAGGTACTCATATTATATACGAGTACGAGTTAGAATTCAGTAAAATGAGTCGGTATGCAGTTGATCTTATGCCAACTGAGAAATCCTGCTGTGATTGGTTCATTGAGGGGCTTCACCCAAGGCCCAAAGAGTTCTTGTTGGGTATGAACTTATCAGCATACCAGGATGCAGTGAAAAGGGCAAATGCCATGGAAAGAGCCTATATGGAACGTGTCAGAGCTCAGACTTCCAGAGTGCCAAAAAGGCCCAATGAGACTTTTACCTCGACACAGTCTAAACGAGGTAAAAGTAATCGATCTCAAAGTAAGGTGACATCTGAATTTGAACGTAAGAATACTTCAAGAAGAAAGTCTTAGTATGCTCAGTCATCGGCTGCTAGATCAAGCAGACCTCAAGTTCCAGACTGTGAGTTTTACAGGAAATGACACCTAAGAGTTTGTCGAGCAGCTCAGGAGCTTGCAACAGGTGTGGTAGCACTGAGCATTTTATTAGAGACTGCCCGGGGAAGCAAGTTGGAAAGCCTACTCAGTCTGAAAGATCTGCAGCCACTTTCCCCAAAGGTCGAGGTCGAGGTGGTACGCAACTTAGGATGCCGTCTCAGGGAGCTTCTGAAGCTGTATCAAACAGGTATTTTCCAACATTATGGTAAACCTATACTTGCTTTAGTAGATCATGGTTCTACCCACTCGTATGTTAGCTCTAAGTTGGTTACAAAAAGGAAGATTTCTGTGGAGAATATTACTAGCAATGTGATTGCCAGTAATCCACTCAGACATAGTGTAAGAGTGACTAAAATATGCAAGAATTGTCCGTCAGTGATTCAAGGGGTTGAGTTTCCGATAGACTTAATGGTTCCATGAATTTGACGTTATTCTTGGAATGGATTAGCTATCTGCATATGATGCGGGTGTTAAATGTAAAACGGAGAGATTGGTACTTCAAAGAACCGATGGTTCTGAGGTCATCGTAGTGGGAGAAAGAAATGATTGTTTGGGTTTAGTGATCTCTGTAGAGATTGCCCAGAGGTTGTTATGTAATGGATGTAAGACGTATATAAATTATATGGTGGATAAGCAAACTTCAACCAAGAAGATAAAGGATATCTCGACTGTGCGAGAATTCTCAGATGTGTTTCTGGATGAGTTACTGGGATTACCTCTAGATAGAGAGGTATAGTTCAGAATTGATGTTTACCCTAGAACAGAACTAGTATCAATGGTACCGTATTGGATGGTGCCAACTAAGTTAAGGGAGCTGAAAATGCAGTTGCAAGAGCTTTTAGACCGGGGCTACATTCGACCGAGTGTGTCACTATAGAGGCTCTGGTGTTATTCATAAAGAAGAAAGATAGTTCTTTATGGTTGTGTATAGATTACCGATAGCTGAAAAAGGTAACCATAAAGAACAAGTATCTGTTACCTAGGATTGAGGATTTATTTGATCAGCTTAGAGGTGCAACAGTGTTTTCAAAGATTGATCTTCGATTGGGCTACTATCAACTAAAATTTAAAGAATAAGATGTACCAAAGACTGCATTCAGGACCCGCTATGGACACTATGAGTTTTTGGTGATGCCGTTTGGACTTACTAATACGCCTGTCACATTTATGGATTTGATGAATAGGGTTTTCCAACCTTATTTGGATCAATTTGTGGTGGTCTTCATCGATGATATTCTAGTGTATTCGAAGATAGAAGCTGGTCATGATCGCCATCTTCGAGTAGTATTGTAGACATTAAGAGACAAACAGCTTTATGCCAAGTTTTCCAAATGTGAATTTTGGCTATCAAAAGTAACCTTCCTCGGACATGTGGTATCTGAAGAGGGAATACGAGTTGATCCCAAGAAAGTACAAGCCATTCTTGAATAAGAGGCACCGAAAAATGTTTCTGAAGTTCATAGTTTCTTGGGATTAGCCGGATATTATAGATGTTTTTGTGCTAAATTTCTTCATTATTGCTTTACCACTTACACAGCTGCTACGAAAAGCTTTTTCATTTGTGTGGACAGAGAAATGTCAAGAGAGTTTTGAAAAATTAAAGAAAGTTTTGACAGAGGCACCAGTTCTAATACAACCAAAGCTGGGGAAAGAATATACACTGTATAGTGATGCATCCTATTGCAGTTTGGGTTGCATACTGATGCAAGAAGGTCATGTTGTAGCCTATGCATCGTGGCAGCTCAAGACTCATGAAAGGAACTATCTAACTCATGATCTAGAAATGACGGTTGTGATTTTTGCTCTAAAAATCTGGCGGCACTATTTTTATGGTGAAAAGTGTTATATTTACACTAATCACAAAAGTTTGAAGTATTTGATAACGCAGCGAGATCTGAATCTGCGACAACAGAGATGGGTCGAGTTCCTAAAAGATTATGATGTGGTAATCGACTATTATCCCCAAAAGGCTAACGTGGTAGCTGATGCTCTTAGCCGAAAGGCATTTTATACTCTGCTTGCATTAAACGCACAATTGTCTTTGGGACATTATGGTTCTTGGTAGCAGAATTCTAACTTAAATCAACTTTGCTGGATCGGATTAAAGAATTATAAGTGATGGATGAGGAATGCCTTGAAAAGAGGAAGCAAGCTGAATCTGGGGAGGCCCAAGATTATGAAATCAAGTCAAATGGTTGCTTATATTATCGAGGAAAAGTTTACGTTCCTGACGATGGCAATTTGAAGAAAGATATTCTGACAGAAGCTCATCATAGTCCGTTAACTATGCATCCAGGAAGAAACAAGATGTATCAAGATCTGAAGACCCAATATTGATGGCCAGGAATGAAAAGAGCAATATCAACGTTTGTAACAAAATGTCTAACATGTCAACAAGTCAAATCAGAACATCAAGTGCCTTCTAGACTGCTTCAGCCTATCTCTATTCTAGTGGAAATGGCAAAAAGTAACAATGGATTTTGTAACAGGGTTACTAGTCACTCCAAGCAAAAAGGATTCGATCTAGGTTATTGTGGATTGGTTGACGAAGTCAGCACACTTTATCCCAGTCTATATGAATTATACTCTGAATAGATATGCTAAGTTGTATGTACGGGAGATAGTTCGACTGCATGGTGTTCCGATATTGATAGTATCAATCAAATCGAGACCCGAGATTTACCTCGAGGTTTTAGGAAGCTTTACATCAGGCTTTGGGTACTAAATTGAATTTTAGTACAACATTTCACCCACAGACATATAGACAATCAGAGTGAACTATTCAAATTTTGAAGGACATGCTCCGAGCTAGCATTATTGAGTTTAATGGATCTTGGGAGAGGTACTTGCCTCTAGCTGAATTTGTATATAACAATAGTAACTAGTCAAGCATCAAAATGGCACCATTTGAAGCACTATACAGATGGAAGTGCCGAACACCTCTCAATTGGTTCGAGTTACAAGATCAAAATATTCAGAATAATCCAAAAATAGGTGGAATTGATTTAACTCAAGAAATGGAAGACAAAGTATGGATAATTCAGAACAATCTCAAAGCAGCCGCAAATCAAAAAAAGACGTATAAGGAGAATAGTAGAAAAGATATTGAATTTGAAGTTGGGGACAAAGTATTCCTGAAGGTATCACCTTGGAAGAAGGTGCTACGCTTTGGTTGGAAAGGAAAGCTTAGTCCTAGGTTTATTGGACCTTATAAGATCCTCAAAAGAGTTGGCCCGATGGCCTATCAGTTGGCCTTACCTCTAGAGATGTGTAAGATTCACGATGCATTTCACATGTCCATGCTTCGGAGGTATCGATCGGACCCTTCACATGTCATTACTCCAGAGAAAATTAAACTGCAATCAGACTTGACATATGAAGAGGAACTAGTGGAAATCCTATCGTACGGAGTCAAGGAATTAAGGAAGAAGAAAACTCTATTGGTTAAAGTCCTTTGGAGAAATCACAATATAGAGGAAGCCATTTGGGAAACCGAGAAGAAAATGAGAGTATAGTATTTGCAACTTTTCGAAATAGGTACGTTTCGAAAATTCGAGGACGAATTTTCTTAAGGGGAAGAATTGTAATACCCCAAAATTTGCTATGTCGATTAAGGGTTATTTAGTACTAAGATTGTAGCTTAAAAGCTAACTCAGTGACTAAAATGACAAAAAAAGGCAAAAATTAGGATTTCTTAAATTGGGAGATTTAGAAAAGGAATTTTTGAGATTATAAGGCATCATGTGAAAGAGAGTAAGCTAAATAAGGTACTTGCAAAGTGTGGTTAAAATTTGATAAAAATTGAAATGGGGATTAAAGGATAAAGTTTAGTGATCAAAATGACAGTATGTCAAAAGTTAGTGTCTAGAGTCTAAAGATGGGAAAAGTATAGGCTCCTAAGAAACAATTTTCCTAATAAAATTTTTATTTCACAGATAAATAAGGTAGGATTATAAGAAATTGATTTGCGGAAATCAGATTTTCGGTACAAAGTTTATGTGAAAATCTATTTTTGATCAAACATTTAGGATGGGTGACCTACTGCGAAGGTTCCATGTCAGTATTTTTGACTGATAAAAAGGATTCAGTATAAGCCAATAATATTCATAATAGATTATTGTTATAAAAATTCTAAGAGAAATTTCATCCGATAAAAAAATTCTCGATAATTATCAGTACATCGGATCCAACTGGAATTTTAAAAACAGTTCCAAAAGTTATAGAAAATTTATAAAATATTATTTTATGAATATTTTAATATTTCTAGTTAGATTCCAACTAGATTTAGTTGAATTTTTACAAAAATGACAAACTATATGAAATTGTGAATAGTTGAGGACAAGTTAGTCATTTTGCCTCCAATGGCAATTTTGAAATATTTTGGAAGTGGTATGGGCATTTTAGTAATTTCTCATCTCAAGATTTAATCCTAGCCATTGATTGTTAATAGGATTAATTTGAGCCCTTGGATTTAAGATTTATTAATTAAATGAAATTAAAATTCATTTAATAAATTACAAGTGGCAATATTAGATTAAATTCAATATTATAAGTCAAAGATGAACAAAATTTGCTCATCTTTCTTCTCCATTTCGTGAGTTCAAGAAGCTTAGGGGAAAGAATACAAAAAAAAATTCTTTGGCAATTTTGAAGGCTCCAAAGTTAGAATCAAGGTATGTTACTTTGGAAAAAAATGATCTATGCTTAATGCTCTTTCTTTTTATAGTAATTTTGCATGGTAATTTGAAGAGTAGTTCATGTTCTTTAAGAGAGATAAATTTGAGTTTCATGAACCATGTTAGGATTAAGGCTTGATTTAAGTAAATCAAGCGTTGTAGAGATGAAAACAAGCTTGAATTAAGTTTAATTCCATGTTCAAAGCTATAAACCCTAACCCTAGAATTTAGGATTTTATTTAGGGGTTTGAATTAAGGATGAATTTGGATGATTTATGAAACATGGAGTATGAATATGAAGTTGGAATGCAAAATCCTTTATTAGAGTCCAAAGTGATCATTTTGGCTTGGAGGAAGAATTAAAGGGATTTTTTTTTGAATTTTATTCTAGAGATGGAATTGAAGAGATTAAGATTATACAAGCTTAAATTTGTCAATTGGATCAAAAATAAGTCCTTGAATAATAAAGGACCATTTCAGCTAAGGGTAAAAAGTAGAAGGGTTTATTCTTGAATTTTGGTTTGATAATGGAAATGAAGAATATATGATGGAAAAATTAATTTAAGCATGTTAGGATGATTTTTGAATAAAAATCAAACCTTTGAAAGGTTAGTGACCAATTCGGTCAAATGAAGAAATGTTGGAGTAATTTTATAAAAAAATTGAATATGTGATATTGTGATTCGAATATGTTATATGAAGTTAGTATTGATTTTAGGAGGCAAGGGATTAAAATGACAAACAAGGAAATGGCAAGGGACCATTTCGGCAAGTGAAGTTTAAAGGAGGACCAATTTGGCTTTTATTTAAAATCAAAGGAAAATTTTGAGAAAAAAATAGGAATGTTGGATTAAGTATTTGGTACACGTTTGCAAGTTATTTGTAATATTAGTGACTAAAATATCACTTTAGCAAAGGTTAATGATTTAAGAGTAAAGGTTCAAAGTAGATGAATAATAATGGAAATATGGGGAAATTATTATTCAAACTTGAATAATTGGTTTATTGTCCAAAATGGTCACTAAAGACCTTAAGAACTATTTCGGCAATAACTAAAGAATAAAGGAAAAATTTTGGAAAATATTTTATATTCGATTACGAATATTCTGTAATATGTTTAAGTAATGTTAGATATGAATATAACAAGTATTGTGCATGTGATCGATTAATATTCTGCAGTTCCCGAGAATTCTAAAGGAGGTACTAGTATGAGAGGCAAGGAAAAAGAACATAATTAAGCTTAGTGAGGTCAGTTTTGTACTACTCTGTTGAGTGCAATGTTTATATGTATGTGATGTTACTAAAAAGAAAAATTGCTATAAGCCGACCTTAAAAGTTAGTAACGATATTATATTGTCTGAAATTTTATATTATGATTTATGGAAATGGCATGACAAGTGATATGTGTACTATTTTGTCCTTAAGATGGTATGTTTACCTCTTATATTATATTTGATTTATTTAGGGTATGAACTACCCATTCTATTTATCTGATAACCTTTGATCATATTATCTTTGTTGCCCAAGTATTACATCATGAGAGTCGGGTATAGTTGGCATGCCATATAGTCTTAGCAGCTGCATTTTCGGTTTTAATATCTGTCTGTTATTGTGATTACTATGGTGTCACATCCACCTTGTGGATCTAAGCCCATGGTGCTAAGTGCACTAAATAGATGCTTATATGAGGAGCAAAGAGCGTCATCGAGTGCGTACTCATCTGTCTGTTTAGTTAGACATTACAACATCTATTTTAGATGACTCGCGACCTTGATCTCATACAATATACCTTGGGCTATTATCTTAAAAATACTAATCCGCAGGTGAATAAACTCAGATACTTTATACGTTCTGGTATGTTTAGAAACATAATTATTTGTATTCTGTCTGTACCTTAGTGATATGATAAGTTGATATAAACTGTTCTGGACTCGCTTGCCATTTTGCAAGAACTGTGTTATCTTGTTATGATATTGTTTTTGCCTCAATAAGTTATACTTAGCGTGTGTTCTTTTCACACATAGGTTTCGGACTAGCATTAGCGGAAAAAGGAGTTGTACTTTTGGAATCAAATTACTGCCTGCAAAACTTCAGTATGTACTTATGCATCATAGACTAGTAGGCATGTATACGTATTTTTAAGCAGCAGCTGTTTTGTATTATTAACCTTATAAGTTAGCTATAAGTTACAAGAATGTTTAACTTTAGTTATATGAATTAGATGTATGAAATTAGTAAACTCGATTATGATGTTTTACACGGTTTAAATATTTTTTATCGGCTATCGCGTAACAATTTTAAAATCTAGAAA
Organism: Hibiscus mutabilis; assembly: GCA_019671005.1. Lineage (NCBI taxonomy): Eukaryota > Viridiplantae > Streptophyta > Magnoliopsida > Malvales > Malvaceae > Hibiscus > Hibiscus mutabilis. The sequence continues at coordinate 12,987,137 of CM033754.1, forward strand.
AGGTCTAGGCAGCACATATAGTCTTCACCTTGAATCATATTTTTATATTATTAACTGACTTATATGTTTTACAAACAAATTCAGGGTTGAAACTAACTGCGTTTGACTGAGACAATTTTTAATTGGAAATTGAAGAAAAAGATGAAACTGTAAAACTAATTTTGGGAATTGTTTTAAATAAAAAATTTATAAGCCTGGAATTCAGCTAAACAATGTTGTGATATCTTTAATGTATATTTGGCTTACGAGTATACGTTAAGAGTGTTATAATCTAAATTTAAGTTTGTAACTTTTCGAGAACCAAGACAACACATAATTTAAAAAAAAATCAATTTTGGATGTCGTGTGATTCTTTAACCTTCCTTACGCGTAAGTGACCCCAAACTCAATTTTCACTTTAGTTTTAAACGCATACAATCAAAATTAACTCTTTCAAAAAAACACCTTCAAAAATTTTATTTATAATGATATTTTTTATAGGTGATCAATCATACCTGACACAAAATAATTGACGAGACTTTATTTTTTAGAATTTACATTTTAAACTAAAATAGTTTTCGAACTTAAAAACGATTTCGACAATAAATAAGAAGAAATATAAATAATATGCTTTTATTAGTAATTAATGAGGCCATGTTTAGGCTATGGTTTCAGTCCTATGTTTATTTATTAATTTATTTCTCATTCTCGGGTCATATGATATCATCAATGCTCTATAAATTAAATGTTTAATAATATATTTTATCATCATTTTGTTTTTTAAAAAATATTTTCTTATTTTTTTATCTCTTTAGATTTAATTTTTTGTTAAATCAAATGAGTTGACAGAAAAATAACTCTTTGTAACAACTTTTATACAGTTATTTTTATTTTACAAATTTTCATATTTTTTATTTTATAGTTTTAAATTTTAAATAATTTATTTTTTTAAAATATATTTCTTAAATTTTTTTAAAATTTTACGTGAAAGAAGAAAATAACTAAAGTTAGCATTGACAAAAAATGAAATAGTTGACCATCTTAACAAGTTTAATCTTTTTATCCATTGATTCAATTAAAACAAAGTAAAAGTTCAAAAACAAAAGGCACAAAAAGATAAAAATATAAAAATATAAAAAAACAAGACCAAAAATAACGTTATTAAATACATAAAATCAAACTACATCCCGTCAAAATTCAAATTTCCATTATTACACCCCACCCCAAGCGTTAACATCACATACGGTTTCAAGAGGCCTCATAAACGTCCCGTTCTCCGCAGTCTACTCCATCCATATTTTTTTGATGAATAATGAAAGAATTCAGGTTAGAGACTTAGGCTGTGTTTTTAGTTGTGATAGTGGTTTCTAACGAACGTTTATCGGCTACAGCAATCCTAAACAACTATAAATTTAACTCCCAATGAGCGTTTGTTCATCTATTTTAGCATCCAAACGGACGTTTTGGAACAGTTAATTTTTTTTTACTTTTAACCAAACACCGTTTGCCCCCAAACGGGGGTTGGGACTGCAACTCCAAAAGGAACCTTAGCTCATACAATTATTGCGCAAAATAACAAGAACATCGCCTGATGAACTGTTAAAACGATGACATTCTAAATCTTCCTTTCTTACCCAACGTATCAATTATTCAATTACTTTTATTAAGATCTTCTATCGACGCTGAAGAAACAACTTAACGTGTCGTATGATCGTGAAATGTTCTCGATCTCTATCAATATCTTTCAACAGTAAGAGTACCTCAAGGTTAATCGTTCCCACTTTGATCTTGCAATGGCTTATCTCCCTACCACATCTCAAGCCCTCATAAACTCCCACAATTCGGCTTTCAATACAAAGCATACGCGAATACAAAACTAGGATCAATCTCATTTATATATACTTTTTTATGAAATTTGATAAAAAAATATTATCTTTGTTATTTTTTTGGTTGCCTTCCTGGTTCATCAAACTTTGCTTTGACTAATCTGGACCGACTCGCGTCGCACACTTAGTTTTGGCGGGTGAGTCTCCCAGCAGAGATTTTCTGCATACACAAAATCTCAAACTCGAGATATGCTTAAGCGATATCAAGCTGCTTAGCACTTGGACCACCCCATTATTATCTTTGTTCTTTAACACTAGGGGTGTTCAAACAATTGGTTCGGTTAATAACTGAACCAAACTATCCAAATCGATTTAATCGAGCTCTTAAAATTTTTAACCGTTAATCGAATTGAAACCTTTTTGAAAATCATTAACTGAACTGATTTTTTAAATCATGAACCAAACCAAACTAAATTCGGTTAATTTAATCAGTTTTCGAAACAACCATTTTTTTATTTTTTTAGTTTAATTTAAAATAACAGTAAATTAAAGATATATTTTTTGTTCGATATTTTTTATTTTTATACTTTATTTTTCTCTCTTTTGGGTCAGACTTAAACTTGAGATTAAAATATAAATATTGAGTTTTAAATATTACAAGACATTGTTAGGATATAAGCTTAAAATTTAAAATATATTAATTACATATATTAAATTTTAGGTTAATTAACCAACTACAAACCGAGTTAACCGATAAACGAACTTTGAAAAAAATTAATCAATAATCGACGGAATACTTAATTAACTATTCGATTATCCTAGCTAAATTTTAGTTTGATTGGTTAATTTAATTTTAATTGAACAATAAACACCCATATTTAACACCCAAGGTCCATTTGCCATTTGCTCATTGGATTTTTAGCTTGTACTTATGAGTAAATAAGAGTGTATATAAGGAATCTTCAAATTACTAAAAATTTGAGTTATTATTTAGTTTAAATATATAAAAATGGATGATGGTTGGTTTGCTCAACTATTAAATCCACTCAATTATTATTTTTTGAACAATCGAGGGAGGAAGGAAGACCCCCTTGGATTGCAGTACAAAAGGTCATAAAACCATTTATGTGTTTTTAATTTAATTTTGACATAATAAACGTAATAAATTTAACTGAGGATTATTCTTTTAATAATTTTTTATTGATTTTAATTTAAAATAATCAATTGATAGATTGAATATAGATGTTTATAAAAAAGTTAAGATATAATTTTTGATATTTGACACAGTTAAATTGTAATTTTAAACACTGATAAAAAGAAAAATTATATCATAGATCATTCTCGCCACGTCATAATCTCAATTAATAAAAGTATTTATTTCTTAATTTTTTTAATATCATCTTTTTACTAAGTGAATATTTAGTCATATTTATCGTAAATTAAATTTAAAAATATTTATTTAATAAAAAGATAATATAAAAAATTAATAAAATTAATAATTTTTATTTGTTGAAATTATAAATAACGTAGCGTGGCTGGGTTATGATATAAGGACGGCTTAGATCCATTTCCCTTGGAAATTTTTTCAAAAGCACAAAAATGGATGGACCCCACAGTCCCCAATGGATGGCCTCGATCGATTGACATTTCCTTGCACATTTTTCAAAACCGAAGGAAGTAAAAGAATTGCAGACACAAACATGACGCACGCGTGAAAGTAAACCAGGAATCAAAACAAAATGAGCTTTCAACCCAATGATATTAGCCAAGCGCGTGTATTAAGGAAGAAATAAACTAAACTAAGAATGCTGTGTGACTTTTGTTCTTTTATGGAGTACTTTAATTTGGGAAACGTGGTTACAATCCTTGTAAAAGAAAATCAAAGGGAGTAAGGTGAAGTTGTTGTCTTTTTCTTTTCTTTTTTTTGAAAGAGATCACATCATTCGTTTTCAATTTTACAGTAATTTTCTCACTATATATATTTTGCTTATATATTTATATTTGGATCGAAGCAGTTTCTTCTATGGTTCAACCAGTGCATGGTTAGTTTGCTTTGGAGGATGTTTTTGTTTTTTCATGTGAAGATGTGTTTGTCTTACACTATTTGATTGTTGCAGGTGACCAGAAGAAATTAGTACCGAGCAGCCCCTCAAGAAGAAACGTTACCATCGCCACACTGCTCGCCAGATCCAAGAATTGGAAGCGTATTTCCACTTATCTTTCACTCTCTTTACATGTTCATAATTATAACGTTGCCTTGTTTATAGACAGCAATGTTTGTTTTTTTGCAGTGTTTTTAAGGAATGTCCCCATCCTGATGACAAGCAAAGGATAAGACTGAGCCAAGAACATGACCTTACGCCTCGCCAAGTCAAGTTTTGGTTCCAAAATCGCCGCACTCAGAAGAAGGTGAAAAAATGAAAAAACTTATTTTCATATCTCTCTCTCTCTCCCCGGTCTTTCTATTCTCTACACATACTGAAAAAAAAAAAAACCTTTGAGAGATTTATCACAAAACCAAAAACAAAACCCGAGTCCCAAGGAAACGCGTTAATGGGTTTGCATTAACAACCAGCTCAAACCCTAAGGTCTAAAACTGCTGAAATAGAAGGATCTTCTTTACTTGGGGCCACAGTCTGTATTCATAAATGTGGAGTACTGGGTTTAGCATTAAACTCATTTACCTGCTCATGTGCTTCCCAAAGGACTCGCACAGTTAATGCAGAACATGATATATACATATAAACTCATTATGGCTCTTAAGGATATAATTAATGTTTGATTTTGAATCTTTTATTGTTTGTTTTGGTTTAAATTAATTGTCAGGGTCAACAAGATCGATCTGAGAATGTCCTGCATAGAGCTGACAATGAGTGTCTCAAGAATGAGTTTTACCGGCTTCAAGCGGAACTCTGCAAGCTTGTTTGTCCGAATTGTGGCGGTCCACCTGTGCCTGGAGGGGTTTCCTTTGAAGAAGTACGCATAGAGAATGCACGACTTGGAGAAGAGATTATTCAACACCATATCACTTCTCTATTTTATATCACTCAATATAATGCTAATGATCACATTGTGTCAGAGCAAATCATTATGAATTCAATAAATCTTTTTATGAAAATACTAATGATGTCAACTATACTGTATTACATATAACTTTTAAATTGAAAAATCAAGGAATTTAATTTAATTTTTTTAAATACAAGTACCAAATTTCAAGTTTTGACAAATTCTTTTTTGGTGATAAGGAAAAAGTAATGTCAATGATACTCGAGCCTCGTTAAAAACTTTCTTAAACCTACATAGAAAAAAAGAGTACTCTTGATAGTATCACTTATACATAAAAATAAGTTTCGCCAATTTTTAGTGATTGGTAGAGAATATTTTGTAGTTTTTTTAAATATACGTGTTTAATTATATGATAGTATTTGTTCATACTTTTTATAACTCGAGCCTCGTTAAAAACTTCCTTAAACCTACATATAAAAAAAGAGTACTCGTCACTTATACATAAAAATAAATTTTGCCAATTTTTAGTGATTGGTAGAGAATATTTTGTAGTTTTTTTAAATATACATGTTTAATTATATGATAGTATTTGTTCATACTTTTTATAACTCTTTAACAACACACAATTTGAACACACAAGTGCTCTTATGATGAATATCATCATCTTTTTCATTGGAGCCACTTGTTAGGTTTTATTTTGCCTTTTTTGCCGTACGAGACATATACAATACTATTGGAACATATGAGTAAAGGATTATTATTTAGTACATTACTAGTAAAAAAAAGTTTTCATAAGCACCAAATATTTGTCCAGTGAGTAAATATAATTAATATTTACTGTTATAATTTTGATATATTAACGGTTGGAATGGGTTTGCGCCATTGCTTCACGATATATGGGGTGACCAAACCAAACAATGGGTGCACTGATGCCTTTTTCATTAGAATTGGACATTGTAATACCCGAATTTTACCCGGGATAGTACATATATACTATTTTCTCTTAAAAATAAATAAATATAAAGTACATATTAAATAAATAAATAAGTAAATAAATTCAGTCCAAAGATTCATTCCAAATGTCCAAACACATGTAAAATTCCGAAAGCCCAACATCCTATTTTACATTATGTTTCCTGCCAATTTTGACCCAACAAAATCAAATTTTATCTTTCCCGCTCAAGTCTGCCTTCCAATGGACACGTGACACTCATTCACTGGTCTGATTTCTTTTACGCGAATTGTGCTTCTTTTGGCAACAACTGGCATGACATCATCACCATGACGCTAGCAACAAAATCACGGGTTTTACCACCTATAAATAGAGAGTTGTCAGATCATTAATCATTAATTACAGTCCATAAAATAATAATAATAATATAATAATAATAATTAGGAGAAAGAGAGTTACTTGGGGAGCTTAGCCGTTGGAAGCCGAACTGCCATCTGAATGTTGATCGGTCGCCGAATCTAAAATGCCGAGGATACGATCGGACACCGAAAAACTCACCAGAATCGTCGTTTTAGACCGTCATAAGGTAAAACTTCTTTCAGATCTTTTATTTCTTGCAAGTAAAACATGAAAGGTGTTAGATTTTAAGCAAAAAACATAAAGAAAAACAGATCTGGAAAAATAAAAGGAATTCAGTGACTTATCTCAATGTGGTCAGAGTATTGTTGGAGTATTTTAGGTATGACCGGAGTTGAAGAGGGCTCGGGTTGGGTAATTTTAGGCTTAGGAGGGTGAAGTTGGGTGGTTTTATCAAACCGAGATTAGTTTAGGGTTGAAACTGAAAGTTTTTTGGTTCGAATAGATGGCGGCCGAAAATTGCATGTGGCGGCCGACGTTCGTCTACGACAGCAGACGAACGACCAAAGGTTGTTGGTGAGTGGTGTCTAAGGATCTAGGGGCAGAGCTAACGACATAGTTATGCCGAAAAGTTTGAAGTTCATCCGGTTTGGGATGAACTCAGATGAACTTCATCCAAAAACTAATGGTTTCGATCCATTTGGGGGCTAATTTCTGGGAATATGGTGTTTGAGTGTAGAGCATTTAAAGAGAGGGGAGAGTTAGAGAGAGTGTGGATTTTGAGAAAATGAAGGGAAAAGGAAAATTTCGGGTTAAAAAAGACTTTATACATCCAAAGAGTACGATGACGTTTTGACCCCATGTCAAAGGGGGTCCGCGCACCATGAGCCGGGTCGGATCTTCACCCGTGAGGTTTCATCCGAGTCTCCTTTTGTTTTGGCTCAAAAGTTTATTTTTTATAATTTGGTCCCTGATTGAAATAAAATGAAATTCAAGTTTAATTTCTTGCAATTTAGTCTTGTTTTAATTGTTTAATTATTTATTTATTACAATTCAGTTCATTAAATGTTTGATGCATGTTTTAAAATAGTGCATATAGGAATGTATGCTAGACAATTTAATCACCTAGATTAATTAATTGCTTAAAGCCTTATCCTTAGGTTTTCTATTAGGATTTAATAGTTCAATTAGGAAGATCATTGTAGCAAATTGATGAATATTAAGTGGGAAGCTTTGAAGTTCCAAATTTGGGTGATGTCCCATTGTAATTGGGTGTTGTCCAACATAGGCTTTTAAGTAGAATACTTAGTATTCATTAGAATTTTAGAAATTGGTAAGTAATCTAGCTAATTAATTAGAGCTTTAAATAGGATTAGAACTTTAACAATTAGTTTAATTAATTGAGATAGGAATATTATATATACTTTTGGGTTTTAAATATGGATGATGCTCAAGCAATTGAGTGTTATCTCATATAAGCTTTTAAATTAAATAATATTCATAGATTTAAATAACACACAAATTTAAATAAAATCTTTTTAAATTATCACTTAAAATAAACAAGACAATAATAAATCATACATTAAAAACCTTTCTATATTGGAAATATATTTTTTGAATATGAATAGAGGTGCCCTGAATGTATAGGAGTATAGCTTTCAATCTCATATTCGGATAAAAATATATTTCCTTATAAAAAAGAATATCTCCATTTGGAACATAAACTCAATTATAATTAATGATCAAATTAAATTCGAATTTTTATTCTCGAAATGTCAATATGCCACGCAAAATTAAAAGGTGCCGATAACAGGCGTTTGTGGGGTGCTAATCCTTCCTCACGCGTAACCGACTCCCGAACCCTAATTTTAAAAGAACGAATCTCTGGTTGTTTTTATGGTGTCTGGTCTACTAAAGTGACCGATGGTGACTCCAAACATTTTCAAAATTAAATTAAATGAAAACCCCTAATTTACAAAATTAATCGTCAAACTATTTCCACCTAGTTTAAAAATGGTCTCGACAGCTTGGCGACTCTGTTGGGAAAAATTTGAGAGCCAGGCCTAATTAATTTTGTGTGACATTTCGGCATTTAAGAATGGTAATTTGAATTTAATTTCTCCAATAATTATTAGATGGGTTTATGGAAATAATGGAGATATGCTTTTATTTGTGTGATATAAACTGTCATTTATGCATAAGCCTTCTACCCAGGCTTCTCCTTTAGGTAGGAGCAAGACATGATCCTACGTGTGGTATCCACCTTCATGATCAAAATTTTGTCTTTCTTCCAGTATACCAACCTTATACACCGTGAGGTTACGCCACTGCTATAAGGGGACGTATACTCTCGAATCGATGTCTTTCTATCGCAGTAGACAATAATGATAGTTTGGATACCTAGAGTCTAGAACAAAAACCAAATGTTATAATCTAGAAGCCCACCCCATTAGAGCCATACATGAACCTAGGATAGGGTGTTGTCGATTTAAATACTCTTCTTTGGTTATTTTCTTGGCTTTTTATAAATTGTTTCATTTATCAGCAATTTAATTTTTTGCTTACATAATTAATTTACCATATTGACTCATTTCTTTTTTTTTTTTTTTTGCATTTTTGCACTGTATCTTCATTGTATAAATGTATTGATTCAAGAGTGATTATCATTAGAAGACAATCATGATGGACAAGGGGATTCATAATCCGATATAACAGAGTGCAAACATGAGGAAATGTTTAGAACATACCACGGAAGGAGTGAAGGGCAGTTCATCTAGGGTCACACGTTAGATGGTGTTAGTGTTGACGCTGACAAGAATGAGATGCAAGAACTAAAAAGACAAATGGCTGAGATAATGACTATGATGAAGACTATGGCCAAAGAAAAGGGGCATGCTAAATTGAAAGGAGAACCGAACAAAAACTAGAACATGAATAAACAACCGAGTCAGTGCACCGTTACAATTCGCATCAATAAACCAACTGGAGGTGTAAGTGGGTCAAATTCCAAGAAGGTGATGATAGGTCATGAAGAAGCCCAAGTGGAAAATACTAGATGATCTTTTAATTCAATTTTGATGACATATGTACAATTGCTCCCGATACTGGTAGAGAAAAACTTTGTGAGCCGAGTTTAGTCTAAACCCAAGGTGTCTACTTATCCTAAAAGTTGTGATATCAATGCAGTATGTGACTACCAACAAGGAAGTTCAGACCATACTACCGAGAATTGTGAGGATCTGATGATCAAGGTTGAAAATCTTATCAGGATAGGCATGTTGAGTTTGAAGATGGAAAACCCAAATTTCCTAAAAGTCTGACAACTAATAGAACACCAAGAGATACGAAAGTGAAGGAAAACTTAAGCCCATCAAAGTCAATCAACTATCCAGGACAAAATTCAAATTCCAATACCCTTTCAAATGATTGCCAGAAGATAGAGATCACAAACATTACTTTGATCTAATTCCTATTTTATACAAAGAAATGTATCCTCAATTGTTGAAGGCACGATTAATGATCCCATAATTTGAAAGGGTATGGCACCAATGCTCATTGTGAATTTCATGATAGAATTTAAAGACACTATATTGAAAATTTCACCGCCTTCAAACGTCGAGTTCAAGTTCTTTTGGAGCATGAAAAATGGAAATTTGGAATAGAAAACCGTACTGATTCAGTGGATGAATATGAAGTTCAAGAAAAGAATACCCAAAAAAAGAGGTATCAGTTTGAATATGAGGCCCAAATAAGCAAGTTAAGGTAAGATAGAGACGGTTTGAATGAGGAGCTAAAAAGTCTGTAATTCAATTATCAACAACTCTATTTGATGCTCAATAATGCTAGTTTGGGTATGACTTTGGAACAATCGAGAAAATGAATCAAATAACTGAAACATAAAGTTGAATATTAGAAAAAGAATTTTTAAAGCAAGTGAAAATCGAGCCAATACACTCTCGTATGATCTGCGGGCAATAGAACTACAACGCAATACTTTCATGGACGATCTAAAGGTTAGTTGGGCTAAGAGCGATATGATGATTAAGTAAGTACATACAGATGTATGAAGATACCGCTATCAAGCTAAATGACAGCCAAGCTAAAAATGAAGCACTAAAGAAGAAGGTAGATGAATACCTAAATCTTGAGCTAATATACAAAGATCTTGGTGATGATGTTAAGAAAGATTGTCAAGAAAGATAAGAAAAATGACATGTCCAATTTCAGAGATCGAGAATAAAGATACGAGAAAGAGACAATGACATGAAAGTTGTTGTTACTCAAGTACGAGAAGTGGCTCACCAAGTGGCAAACATGGTTGATGTAGTAATGGCACTGAGTCAGAATATTAATCCAACATTAGATCACGGAGGGAAGTTGTCTTGGCTCTTAGATGAAGTTAGGAGATTAGGAGTTAGAGCTCACCAATATTTGTAGTTTATGATATCTGATGTAATGAATCCTTTTATTCCAATGAAAGTTGTTCTATGATGATCACTTTTAGAATCAATACCTATTGCATTCATGCATTGCATATTTATCAACATAGCATTATCATAACATTGCATTAACATTCTAGATCTAAAGCAATCGGGGTGTTCGATGGCAGTAATTTGGGAATCAATGAAAGTTTAAAGATCTGTTATCATGAATGAAGATATGAAAAGAATTGAGCAAGATCAAAAGGGATTACAAGAATAGATGACCAAGCCTCAACGAAATGCGAAAAACCATACTGTTACACCATGTTTGACAATTTACCTTGGGGCGTCAAACCCAAATGCAGGGATAGCTTATGTGAAGCCTATCATCCCAGGATCAAGACTCGAGCAGCTGGAAGATAGATATGCAATACTTAAGAAAGAAGTCAAGGCAAAAAAAGTCATCAAAAATCCCAAATTTGATGCAAGATAATTTTGTTTAGTCCCTAATTAAAGTGGAGGGAATTAGCAGCCTAAGTACAACCTTCTATGACGGAGGAAAAGATATATCTCATATGTCATCAAACTCTTCCATCTTCTTTCTACGAGATAATGCTCGCGAATTCAAAGAACAGTTTCAATAACCTCATGGTATTGGAGAAGTAATAGAAATACGGATCTAACAAGGGAATATTGGATCAAGATTTGAAGACCGTGCTAATCAAGAAGTGAAGCAAGAACAAGAAACAAATAAGTGTAATGTTCAAAACTCTCGGAGTTGCAACAGAAAAAAGGTTAGCTAATTCATCGAAGCTACCACAAAACATTCCTCGAACAAGTATAAATCTAGAGATATTTGGAGTACCTATTTCAGACTTATTCCCTCACCTTGTTAAAGGACAATGTATCATCCTAAGCCAATGAAGGTAGTGCCAAACCCATCTGCCCATAACTATGATCCAGACAATGTCCGTGACTTTCACATGGGGGTACCAAAACATGCTACCAAGAAATGTAGGCCTTTAATAGAAGAAATCAAGAAGTTAATTAGTAATGGAATCTTAACACGAGGGCTAGTTCAACAATGGCAGGCGTGGAGCAAGTTGTTATACCAGCCGAAGAATATGAGAACCATAATGAATGCTTTCAAGACTGTTTGGAATTTTGAGAAGTCCGCCTTAACCATGTCTGTGCATCATGTGGGTACAATTTATAGGTTCCATTTCTGAAGTAATACATGAAAATAATTCTACTACACCTATCCCGAAAATAGTAGAGATCATTTTCTAAAGGCATATGTCATGTTTGTTGGTTTTTATTTCAATGAAACGATGTTTTTTTTTTTGAAATTCATGGATCTCTTCTTACTCTTGCAGGTCCTTAGATGCCAATTGCAAGATGCGACATTGATTCTGGTGCAAAGATTAATTAGATGTTGTAAAGAAGATGAAGTGCAATTTATTTCTAAGTCTACTCTGGTCGGCAAAGCAAGAAAAGGGTAAATTACTATACCTTTGACAATGTTCGATGATAAATCTTTGAATTTTATAAACATTGAAGTAGACTAGACAATTTTAACCAAGTAAAGTTTTGCTTGAAATTGAAGTTATAAGCGTAGTCTTCTATACTATAATAAGAACACATGAATTGTAACAAGGAAAAAAAGAGAGAAAAAAAAGAAAAAAAAGGAAAAGGGAAAGAAAAAAATAGAAAAAAGAAAAAAAAAGAAAAAAGAAGAAAGAAAAAAAGGAAAGAGAGAAGAAAAAAATAAAAAAGAAAATTTGAATAAAAAAAAGAGAGAAGAAAAAGAAAGAGATAGAAGTAATAAACGATTGAATAAATAAGTCTCGGAGCACTCTGATGGAGCTATAGGGGTGGCAAATCTAATAATGAGCTATGCTCCACTTGTCCAATACCTTGGCATCAGAGGTATATCTTTGAAGACATGTGTATAATAATAATAATAATAATAATAATAATAATAATAATAATAATAATAATAATAATAATAATAATAAATAATAATGGCTAGTTACAGTCAGAAGCACACACATGTACTTATAGAATTTTATTCTTGGAATGATATTTTTGCACTCTACTACTTAAACAAGTCTGGGAAGCTTGAACACATGTATGAATGGAAAGCAATGAAGAGAATAGAAAGAGAGTTGTTTCTGACTGGATCGAGCAATGCGGTAATCATATGGTGTGAACCAAGTGATCTAAAAGAAATTTCATAACTTCAGATATCGCCACAACATTCATAAGATATGCTAATCACGAGAGGGTTGAATCTAAGGCACTCTTGTACTCGATATCCAAGGCATCCTATTCTGTTTTCTTTCTTTATTAAGACTTTGGCTTTTTTGATCTTCTATGCAAAAAAGTACCCTTTATTGAAATGTTGATCAACAAAATGACACTTTTTGCAAAGAAAAAGATTTCATTGTATTGCTTCAGAGATAATGGTGAGAATGCATACATCAGATAGTTCATAGACCTAAAACAAGTTTGGTTGTAAAAGAATATACTTGATGAAAATTCAGAGACTTGGAGAAAGTTCAAGGACTCGAGGCATTGGCTCGCCCTAAATGATAAAAGAGGGGCAAACTCTACAGACAAGAAACCAAGAGATCAGTGGGGCATCATTGCACGTAAGAGTGCAAATTAGAATATACAAGAGAAGATGCGAAGCCAAAAATAATTTTATTACTAAAGAAGTCAAGATCTTCTCAAGAAGAATAAGAGCTTAACAATGAAATTTTGGGGCAAATTTTGTCATGGCATGAAGACAATAATGATACTTCGAAGAAAAAACTCAAGAAGATGAAGCTAAGAAAGATTTGAGAAGAATAATATAAAGAGATAAGATACCATTACAACAGAAGCAGAAAACTTAATTGAGAAGCAAAGAAGATCAAATCCTATCCAAGTGTTCTCAGCTGTCACAATTCATGCGTCTTATAGTCAAGCATCCATAAGATATGAGTATTCTAACTCTTATTCAATGTATTTTTGCATATTTTGGCAGGAATTTACAAGATCCAGTAAAGAATAAGCAATGATATTAATCTACAACTTCGAGATAGAAGAAGTAGAATCAGCAAAGAATAGACAAAGATTTCAATCTACAATTTCAAGATTGGAGAAGTAGATGCAGCAAAGATTCAACAAAGATTTCAACCATATTTTTGTGAAGCAAAAATATCAACCCATTTGAATAAGCGGATCTTAGCAAAGATTTTTTGATTGTATGCTTAAGACAAAAGTGCAGTACAATTCTAAATCCTTCGAGTCATCAGTAAGTCATTCGGGCATGATGTTAAGTCCTTCGAGCCATCACCTTCGGGAGTGATGAGAATATTTGATTGTTTGCACAAGATAGAAAGTGCATTACAATCCTAAAACCTTCGAGTCATCAGTAAGTCCTTCATGCATGATGTTAAGTTCTTTGGGCCATCACCTTCGGGAGTGATGAGAATATTTGATTGTTTACACAAGACAAAAAGTTCATTACAATCCTAAAACCTTTGAGTCATCAGTAAGTCCTTCAGGCATGATGTTAAGTTCTTTGGGCTATCACTTTTGGGAGTGATGAGAATATTTGATTGTTTACACAAGACAAAAAGTGCATTACAATCCTAAAACCTTCAGGTCATCAGTAAGTCCTTTGGGCTTGATGTTAAGTCCTTTGGGCCATCACCTTCAGGAGTGACGAGAACACTTGATTGTTTGCACAAGACAAAAAGTGCATTATAATTCTAAAGTCTTCGGGTCATCAGTAAGTCCTTCGGGTATGATGTCAAGTCCTTCGGGCTATCACCTTCGAGAGTGATGAGAAAATTTGATTGTCTGCACAAGACAGAAAGTGCAGTGCAATTTTAAAGCCTTCAGGTCATCAGTAAGTCCTTCAGGTATGATGTTAAGTCCTTTGGGCCATCACCTTCGAGAGTGATGAGAACTTTGCAAATTTCATCACAGTAAGATAGTGGGGGCATGGTATTGGCAAAAATTTCAACATTTGGGTCATTATTTCAAAAAAAAAAAACAAACAAACAAAAAAGAAAATGAGAAAGTTTAGATTACCAGTTTGGAAGGCCAGATAGATCAACCATTAGCTCAAATGAGAAGGAGATTCACAATTTAATTGGTCAAAAGTTTCAGCGTCTCTCATTGAAGCACTTGAAATTTCTTAATGATTTGCCCTAAATTGTACATTTGCTCTACAGTTAATGTTGAAAATTAATGCTAGATTCGACTTTTGCAGGTCACATATGTTTCAAGCATATAAAGAGATTGATCATCAGAGAAAGAGAAATAAAAGATTTGATATGAGTTTCAGATTGAAAGATCGAGACACCTTAGGCAGAAAAAGTAGTGTCTCTAAATATCCCAGTGCCTCGAGCGAGAAATTGGAGATATTTCATATTGCTTCAGGTTGAATTCTTATAATTGATGATATTTATTTTTACCGATTCAATTTTCCCCAGAGGAGGAGGTGAATCAATATTCCTAGCAAAGAATAATGAGCTACTAATGAGAAGAGTTCGCTCAGCAATGAATGAAGAATTCCTAATGAGAAGAATTCGCATAGAAAAGAACACAGAACCTCATAATAAGAAGAGTTCACCCAGCAAAGAATGCAGAGCTCCTAATGGGAAGAGCTCATCCAGTAAAGAATACAGAGTTCTTAATAAGAAGAACTTGCTTGTTCGATGCCTTTGCAGTGAGGTGGCCTAACATTTCCAAGAAGAATGAATAAGTTCATAATAAGAAGAATTGGTTCAGACTTTGCAGACAGCCTATGCAGAAAGATTGAGAAGTTCATAATAAAAAGAACTTGTTTAAGATTTCTAAGGAGGCAAAAGTTTCAGTATCACTTGTTGGAGGAGCATTTGAAGTTTTATTCGTATAATTTCCTCATGATTAATACTGAAGATTAATGATAGTTCTGAATTTTATAGGTCATATATGAAAACAAATTAACATTTTCAAGAAGAATGGGGAGTTTCTAATGAGAAGAGCTTGCTTGTTCGACACTTTTATAGAGAAATAGATCAGCGTTTCCAAGAAGAATGAGGAGATTCTAATGAGAAAAGCTCGCTTATTTAACACCTTTACAGAGAGGTGGATCAATATTTCAAAAAATGGAGAGTGTGATTGCTCTAGGCTTTGCAGCGTTTCAGAAGAATGGATAGTTCAACTTTTTCAAACTTCATCAACATTTTCGACAGTGCATGAGGATCTGCTTTTTTGTAGAGAAAAGTGGATCGACATTTCCAAGAAGAATGAGAAGTTCCCAATGAAAAGAGCTTGCTTTTTCAATGCCTTTACAGAGAGGTGGATTAACATTTCAGAAGAATAAAGAGCGTGATCGTTCTGGCTTTGTCGCATTTTAGAAGAACGAATAGTTTAGCTTTTTAGACTTCCCCAACATTACAGAAGCACTTGCAGTTTAGAATTTGCAGCACATAGTGATAGTTGGCTGGCTCGAACAAAATTTGTGTCTTTTCAGTCTTTGCCCAATTCCTGTTCCACAATAATAAGCAAAGATGGGCAACTATAATACCCAAACTTTACCCGGGGTAGTACATATATACTATTTTCTCTTAAAAATAAATAAATATAAAGCCCATATTAAATAAATTCATTCCAAATGTCCAAATACATATAAAATCCTGAAGGTCCAATTCCAAAGCCCAACATCCTATTTTACATTATGTTCCCCGCCAATTTTAACCCAACAAAACCAAATTTCATCTTTCCCTCTTAATTCTCCCTTCAAATGGACACGTAACACTCATTCAATGGTCTAGTTCCCTTCATGCAGATTGTGCTTCTTTTGGCAACAACTGGCATGACGTTATCGCCATGATGTCGACAACGATGTCATGAGTTTGACCACCTATAAATAGAGAGAGTTGTCAGATCATTAATCACTAATCATTAATTACAGTCCATAAAATAATAATAAAAATAATAAAATATAATAATAATTAGGAGTGTAATGACCCAAATTTTAGGATTCGAGGGTTAGGTTTGATCAAGGCATGGGCCTCGTATTTGGATCATGCTTTTTGGCTTTTAGGAGCCATTTTGGGCCAACTTGTGTGCTGGGCTCATATGGTTGTTGGATTGGGTGGAGATGGGAGGTAGAGGGGTAAAGTGGTAAGTGTCTAATTTGAAGTATGGGGGTGGGAAAGGGTTATTTTTTCTACAATATGCAGAGTGGTGAGATCACCTAGCTTTTATGTCTTCATTTTCCTCTTCCCATCTCATCTCTCACCCAAAACACCACTATCAAAGGTAGGATTTTGAGTGTTTGTGTTGTGAATCACGTTTAGCCCTTTGAGGGAAGTGTTACTAGCTTTCAAGGATCTACATTTCAAGGTAAGCTTTGTATGGTTTGGTGGAAGAAGGGGGTTGTTGGAGGTTTGAGAGGGTTGGACGAGATTGGAGTTTGGAAGCTCTAATCTTCGGTTTAGTTTATGTTTTTGGCCTCTATTATCTTCCAACAACGTTGTAATACGTTTTGTAATCCACTCATGTAGTGAAAAAGGTTGGGAGCTCATCCAAGGCTCAAGAAGGGAGGAAAGCTTGAAGCGTTGGAGGAGGCTTTGTGTTATCAGCTAAGCTAAGGTTAGTACACTACTAACTCCCATAGTTTCCTAGAAATCATAAAGTTAAGCTTTAAAGCATGATTTGGTGTTTTTGGCCTAAGAGTAGCTTGAGTGGTTGTTTATGGCAAATCTTAGAATTGTTGTTGTAATGGCTTGAAATTGGTTGTAATCCACCCAAAACTATCACCATAACTTGTGGGAACGATTTGGGGTTTAACAATGGGGGTTGAATAGGGTTTCTAGGTGAAACCCTTACTTAGAGTTTAAAAATTGAGCTCGCGTACTGGTACTGGGCTTTACGTATTGGTACTCCTTAGTAAAATAAGGGAAGGGTTGTGAGGGGCGTACCGGTACACCTCCCCGTAAAATGGTACCCCTTATAAGCGAAGGATTCAGTAGCGTCTTTATATATCGTACGCTTGGGGTGTATCGGTACGTACTGTTACATTGCCTGGGAAAGGCTTAACGTACCGGTATGTGTATGGGGAGTACCAGTACAGAGGTAGATCGATATGGAGCGATATTGGTACTGTTGGTGCGTACCAGTACAAACAGAGCGTATCGGTACGGTGTGTGAGTTCAATTCTTTTGAATCTAAAATGAGTATCGGTACTCATTGGTAAGTACCGATACCTAGAGGGGAGTATCGTACCCACATAGGAGTATCGGTACTCACTAGGCATTCTACCCAAGAAATTTGGCTTTACGTTCGGGGGTTCTATAATTCGAGGCAAAGGGCCCTGTGGGTCTTTTAAGGTGTAAAACGAATACTAAAACTAAGAAACTGGGATTTTAACCCCGTACGTGAAATAATTGGCTAATGACTTGGTAATTATTAGGTAAGTCGTGTGAGGTAGTAACCCATAAGGATCCTTGGTGGATCAAATCGAGCTGTATCGTAGTTAGGGTCCTTGCCGTGTACTGAGGGACGCCTAGGTAGTTGAGTTACCCTTTTTTTGTTAGGGTTTGGATACCCTAAGTGTGTTGCAACACCTTGAAGATTCCCGAATGTGGGATCCCAATGCTATATGGACGCTGGCCTTATTCGAAGATGCTTGATGAGAGATTTCGAGCATGGATATAGGATCCCGATTCTATGTGGACACAAGCCTCATCCCCTTGAGTATAGGATCACGATGCTATGTGGACGCAGGCTTTACTCGTAGTGTAGGATCCCGATGCTATATGGATGCGGGCCTCACTCAAGTGTAGGATTCTGATGCTTTGTGGACGCGGACCTCACTTAGTTGTTGTTGGTGTTATATGTGTGATGCTAGGAAAATGTATAAGGTTCTAGTATGGGTTGTGTGCGTAATCATACATTCATAATGCCATGTGTTTAGGCGGTTATGGTAGCGCCATTGCTATATTTCCATGATATCATTCATGTTGCATTGCTTTATTTATAATTTTCATGAAGCATGGTTGAGTGGCGGTGTATCCATTGAGCTTGTTAGCTCAGCATTCAGAATCGTTATTTCCATTCGCAGGTTAGTAGGTTATCATGAAGCGTTAAGGAGTACCATCAAGGTTTGGATTTCAGCATCGACTTTAGCGCTTGAGTACAAATACTAGATGTAATGGGCTATGTACTTCGTAGGACATTATATGTGTATTTGTAACTCTTATTTTGTATTATTTGGTCAAGTTGAATGATTTAATATTTGTAATAGAGCTCTGTGAATACTGTTTTAAACATCCAAATTTAACTATGTTTTCAATGTATGGACTCATGTTTTTTTAGACTTATATATTGGGCTTGAAAAAAGAAAACTTTTAACGATATGGATTTTGGGCTTAGGACCTAAATATGGCATCCGGGTCAAGGGTGTTACTTTTAGTGGTATCAGAGCTTAGGTTTAGTCACTTCTAGGATGTCCTTGGGGAGTCTAGAAGAATGTATAGGTGTCTAGCGAATACATGCCCATGAGTCGAAGTCGTACATGTTTTAATGCTAAAATTCGATGGTGTGACCTTGTTTATTGTTGTGCTGAATAGAACTATGCCAAGGAGGGCAATAATTGATGAGGAAAGTTTGGGCTCCAAAGAAGGAAGTTTCGATGAGGAATATGTGTCTGGCACATAGGGTATGTCAGAGGACACAGTTAACCGGGGAGTCAACTACTTCTCACATCTGAACCGGGTGTTGCACCGAATTGTGAGGGCAGTACCGAGGGCATCTGTTACCCCTCGTGAGGCACATATTAAAAGGGTGAAAAGGCAAGGCGCTACGAATTTCCATGGATTGGGGCGTGATAACCCGGTACAGGTGGAATAGTGGTTGCAAGATACACGCTGGATTATGAGGCAGATGAGGTTGAGGTCAGAAGAAGAGTTGCCATGTATCTTGTCCTTGCTGAAGGGCAATGCTAAGGAATGGTGGGAAATAGTAAAGTTTGGGTAGAACCCCAATCGACCATCTTGGGATGATTATCTTGAAGAGTTCGAGAAGAAGTACGTGGGCAAGGCCCACATCGATACCTTAAGAGATTGGTTCAATCATCTTATACAAGGAAACCGGCCAATATTCGAATATGAGCAAGAGTTTCTTCAGTTGAGTAGGTATGCTCCTGAATTAGTTGCCACTGAAAAGATAAGGTGCAAGAAGTTCTTGAAGGGCTTGAAGAAGGAAATTCAGACGTACCTAACTGCTGCACCAATGAAGGTGTTCTCGGAGTTGACTTTGAGTGTCAAGTCTCTTGAGCAAGTGCAAGACTTAACATATGGCCCGTCTGGTGGGCAAGGGAGTTTGGGTGGGAGGACCCATAACCCCTTTAACAATAATTCACAGGCTTTCTCAGGGAGGAGCAAAAATCAGTGGAACCATAACAGAGGAGGATCGAATCGAAGTTCAAGGTCAGACCAAAGATCTGAGTCAGCTGGTCGTAGAAGGCCATCTTCTTCTTCTTCATCCATGATGAGCCTGGAGGGTTCACAGATGAGTGCGGGTGTACCAGTTTGCAATCAGCGTGGACATAAGCATAGAGGTGAGTGTTGGGGAGCAGTGAAGGTTTGCTACCAGTGTGGGTCACCGGATCACTTTGTGAAAGATTTTCCAGTGGCGGTTGTGACCTCTCCAGATCAGGTTCATAGGACTGCTTATCCGGCCCAGAGGGGTCGAGGCCTTGCTTGGGGATGAGCAAGCCATGTATTAGGAGGCACCTTCCAGTCTACCGCGAGAGCACTAGCTAGGCAGTATGCAGTTAGGGCTCAAGAGGATTGAGCAGTCACAGATGTTATCTCAGGTACGTTCACCTTGTTTTCGGTTGCTCTTGTGGATTTGGGGTCTACCCACTACTACATTCATAGTGGGATATCTCAACAGTGATGTATTCCTGCCGTGAATCTAGAAGTATGAGTCCATGTGACTAGTCCCTTGGGATCTGATGTGTTGGTGGATAAGGTGTATCAAAGATGCTCGATCAAGGTTCAGGTGTCCTTGTTTTCAGTAGATTTAATGGTCTTACCGTATCAAGAGTTCGATTCCATCTTGGGGATGGATTGGCTCTTTGAGCATGATGCTAGTTTGGGATGTAGAGCAAAGAGTTTGAAGCTTCGTGTTGCGGATGGTTCCAAGCTGATTGTGCGAGGTGGGAGGAATCCGTGTCTATTTAGTGTGGTGTCGGCCTTATCAGCTCAAAGGTTGTTGCAACAAGGCTGTGAAGCCTTTTTGGCCCATGTGGTGGATGTAAGGGTTGAGGGTCCAATGCTTGAAAATCTTCAGATAGTTAACAAGTTCATCGATGTGTTTTCGGGGGAGTTACCCGGGCTACCTCCTGACTGTGAATTAGAGTTTTGAATTGATGTGATGCTGGGTACGACACCAGTGTCCATCGCACTGTATCAGATGGCACTCGCGGAAATAAAAATTAAAGAAGCAAATTCAGGAGTTGCTAAAGAGAGGTTTTATCCAACCGAGTGTCTCACCTTAGGGAGCACCGGTCCTGATCATCAAAAAGAAAGATGGGTCTATGAGGATGTGTATTGATTATCGGCAGCTTAATAAGGTAACGATAAAGAATCGTTATCCCCTTCCGAGGATTGATGATTTGTTTGACCAGTTGAGAGGTGCTCGTGTGTTTTCTAAGATAAACTTGAGGCCAGGGTACTACTAGTTGAAGGTAGTGGATGAGGATGTCCAGAAAATCGCTTTTAGGACGCGGTATAGACACTATGAGTTCTTGGTAATGTTGTTTGGGCTTACCAATGCACCTGCAGCTTTCATGGACCTAATAAATCGAATATTCTAGCCGTACCTAGATCAGTTTGTTGTGGTCTTTATTGATGACATCTTGGTGTTTTCGTGTTTAGAAGAAGAGTACGACTACTATCTGCGTTTAGTTTTGCAGACCCTCCGAGATAGACGTCTTTGCGCTAAGTTTAGTAAATGCAAATTTTGGCTTTCAGAAGTGGCATTCCATGGTCACATAGTTACTGCGGATGGAATCCGCGTGGACCCCCAGAAGATCCAGGCTGTAGTGGAGTGGAGACCTCCACAAAATGTTTCAGAAGTTCGTAGTTTCCTAGGACTTACCGGGTATTATAGGCGGTTTGTTAAAGGTTTCTCTGTTATCACCGCACCGTTGACCGAACTGTTGCAAAAAGGGGTCCCTTTTGAATGGAATGAGGAAAAACAACAAAGTTTTGAGCAACTAAAAGCTTATCTCACAGAGGCTCCGGTTTTAACCCAAGCCCGAAAATGAGTATGTTGTATTTAGTGACGAGTCCTTGAATGGGCTTGGTTGTGTCCTTATACAAGAGGGTAAGGTGGTTGCTTACACTTCGAGGCAGCTTAAGCCGCAGGAACAGAATTATCCTACCCACGACTTGGAGCTCGCTACAATCATCTTTGCATTAAAGATTTGGAGGCATTATCTCTACGGGGATAAGTGTTATATTTATACAGATCATAAAAGCTTGAAATACCTGCTTACACAAAAGGAGTTGAATTTGAGGCAACGACGGTGGATTGAATTGTTGAAGACTATGATTGCATTATTGAGTATCACCTAGGTAAGGCGAATGTTGTGGCTGATGCCCTAAGTAGGAAATCTATGTCGGACCTGAGAGCTATGTTTGCCCGGTTGAGGATGACCGAGGATGGAGGCCTTTTAGCCGAGCTTCGAATTGAACCTACGTTGGTACAAGAGATAAAAAGGACTCAAGCTTTGGATGAAGAATTAGTTGCACAAATTGAAGCGGTTCAAAGAGGTGAAGCTTCAGATTTTGAGGTAAGAGATGGTGGGTACTTGTACTTTAAGGGGCGGCTGTGTGTTCCGGTCTTGGAAGATTTGAGATACCGCATCTTAAGGGAGGCACACCGTAGTTCTTTCACCGTACATCCGGGGAGCAACAAAATGTATCAAGATCTTCATCCTTTTTATTGGTGGCCAAGTATGAAGAGAGATGTCTCTGAATTCGTGACAAGGTGCTTAGCTTGTCAGCAAGTGAAGGCGAAACATCAGGTTCCATCAGGGTTGCTTCAGCCTATTCAGATTCCATAATGGAAGTGGGATCGGATCACTGTGGATTTTGTCACCGGTTACCGATGACCCAAAGGAAACATGATGCCATTTGGGTTATTGTGGATCGTTTGACCAAGTCTGCTCATTTCTTGCCAGTGCGTATGGATTTTACCTTGGAAAGGTTGGCTCAACTGTACATAAAAGAGATAGTAAGGCTGCATGGTGTGCCATCATCGATCATTTTAGATAGAGACCCACGTTTCACAGCTAGGCTATAGAAGAAGATCCATAACGCCTTGGATACCAAGCTACATTTTAGTACAGCTTTTCACCCTCTAACCGATGGTCAGTCTGAGCGTGTCATCCAGATTCTCGAGGATATGCTCCGATGTTGCATTGTGGACTTTGCTAAGAGTTTGGAGGACCAGTTACCCCTTGTAGAGTTTGCTTACAACAATAGTTACCAGTTGAGCTTAAAGATGACCCCTTTTGAGGCGTTGTATAGGCGTAAATGTAGGATACCCTTGTGTTGGACCGAGCTCAATGAGAGAAGAATAGTAGGCTTCGATTTGGTTAGTTAAACTGATGAGAAAGTTTAGATTATCAAGGAAAGGTTGCAAGTGACCTTTGACTGGTAGAAGGCCTACGCGGATCAGAAATACAAGCACATTGAGTATGATGCCGGTGAAAAAGTGTTTCTCCAGGTATCTCCATGGAAAAGAATCATTCATTTTGGACTCAAAGGAAATTTAAGCCTAAGGTACATCAAGCCTTATGAAATTCTTGAGAGAGTGGGACCAGTTGCTTATCGGTTAGCCTTGCCACATGAGTTGGCTCGTATCTATGATGTTTTTCATGTGTATATGTTGAGGCGTTATCGTTCTGATCCTTCGCATGTTGTTTCGCTTGAGGAAATTGAGGTAAATGCCGACTTTGCATACGAGGAAGTTTCGGATGGGGTCTTTGACACATGAGTTAAGGAGCTTCACAACAAATGTTTACTTTTGGTGAAAATGTTATGGAGAAACCGTGGTGTTGAAGAGGCAATGTGGGAAGTCGAGGACGGGAAGTCGAGGACGGCACGAGCGTTCTCTATCCGCATTTGTTTACATCAGGTAAATTTCGAGGACGAAATTTTTTTGAGGAGGGGAGAGTTGTAACGACCTAGATTTCAGGATTTGAGGGTCGGGTTTGATCGAGGCATGGGCCTCATATTTAGATCGTGCTTTTGGGCTTTTAAGAGCCCTTTTAGGCCAACTTGTGTGTTGGGCTCATGTGGTTGTTGGATTGGGTGGAGATGAGAGGTAGAGGGGTAAAGTGGCAAGTGTCTAATTTGAAGTATGGGGGTGGGAAATACTTATTTTTTTCTGCAATATGCAGAGTGGTGAGATCACCTAGCTTTTATGTCCTCATTTTCCTCTTCCTAACTCATCTCTCTCACAAAACACCACTATCAAATGTAGGATTTTGAGTGTTTGTGTTGTGAATCACGTTTAGCCCTTTGAGGGAAGTGTTACCAGCTTTCAAGGATCTATGTTTCAAGGTAAGCTTTGTATGGTTTGGTGGAAGAAGCGGGTTGATGGAGGTTTAAGAGGGTTGCACGAGATTGGCGTTTGGAAGCTCTAATATTTGGTTTAGTTTATGTTTCTGGCCTCTATTATCTTCCAACAATGTTGTAATACGTTTTGAAATCCACTCATGTAGTGAAAGAGGTTGGGAGCTCATCCAAGTCTCAAGAAGGGAGGAAAGTGTTAAGTGTTCAAAAGTACTATTTTTATTACCCTTTTTATTCATATTATTGCTAGACTTAGGCTCATATTAGTTGCATTATTAGGCATTCATACATGTTTGCATTATTTCCTTGGTGGACAATCTTGATTTCATATTTTGCTTAATTTTTTGGAAAAAGATACTGCTTTGGTGTCTTTTGTGTGTGTGTGTGCAGAATCACTTGCCAAAGCAAGGCTGGAACCAGTTGTCAGGGCAATGCATGAAGGAGATGCCGAGCTAGTTGCCAGGGCAATGCATGAAGGAGATACCGAGCTAGTTGCCAGGGCAATTTTCGATAAGGGATAAGATGATATAGTAGTTGAAATTGATGACTAGATAAGCCCAAGATGACATGGAGCAAAATTAAATCCCAAAGGAGTTTGATTTCCACGAAGAGGTTAAAGAGAAATTAAATCCTAAGAAAATAAGAGAAGTTCTAGAAGGAATTTAAATATAATAAAGAATTATATTCTTTAAAGATATTTAATTCCAACTTAACTTCCTCCTCAAAAAAGACTTTGACCTAGCCCTATAAATTGAGGACCAAGCCGTCAACTCCAAAGGGAGAGAGGAGAGAAATTTTGACAAAGAGATCAAGGGAGATTTCGACAAGGCTTCAACCATTCTTCATCTTTTTCTTTCTTGTTCAATTAGGTTTATGCTAGGAATTCTTTGTCTTGTGTTTCTTTGGAACCTAGCTATGAACTAAATCTACTTGGCTAAGGTTATTGTGTTTTGTGGTTGTGAGAAACAATTGGATTTTGTTTATGTAATAAGAGTTTGCACTTTCAATTCAAGGTTTACTCATTCTTGGTTTTTATTCTTGTTTGCGAGTGAATTGGGAGAGGATCTCGTAACTTCATCTATTTATCTAATATCGGGAGAGTTAGATTCAAGAAACGAATGAGTATGGTCTTTATTCAATCTCTTGATGGTGAAGATTAATCTGACTTAGGAATAAGTTAAGGATTTCAACAGCTAAGAGGAGCACAAGATTGGTTGTTGTTCACCCTTTATTCACTCTTTTACCAAGACGATCCAATAGGCTATCACACCTCAACTCACGATAACCTGGCATATTCTCTCTCATTTGATTACATCTTCTTTTCTTATTTGCTTTCTAGTTTAGTTGTTAGTTAAAACTCCTACAATCTTCTACTTCTGTTCTTTTACTTTTTACAGTGCAAGAGATTAGATTCTTGAAGTGGCATCAATCCCTGTAGAGGCGATATCTTTTATACTATAACTTGCGACGTGTACACTTGCACAATTGCGGAGCACTTATTACACGCAACAATTTTTTGGCGCCGTTGCCGGAGATTGGCAATAGCAACTTTGTTTCTATTTTTCTTGCACTTTTTATTTTTCTTTTTTAAGATTCAAAGGGCTAACAAACTTTGGTTTTGCATTGGTATATGACCAGGGCGAGACCGATTACACCAGAATATCCCTTTGATCCAGAAATCGAACGAACCTTGCAAAGACTCAGACAAAGATTATGGCTAATGAAGACGGCAATATGAATCAAGATGTTCTAGCAGGAGGAGGAGTGATTCTTGCACGAAACAGAACTATTTGAGACTATCTTGAAGAAGATCTTGAAGGACTTAATCCATGAGTTGTAACACCTGAAATTGAAGCCGACCACTTTGAATTGAAACCGGTGATGTTTAATATGATCAACACAATTGGTCAATTTGGCGGCTGAGCAGCTGAAGATGCACGACAACATTTTAAATCTTTCCTCGAGATTTGCAATTCTTCAAAATACAAGGAGTCATCCCTGATGTTTTACGACTAAGATTATTCCCCTATTCATTGAGGGATAGGGCGAAAGCATGGTTGAATAGTATTCCTGCCGGATCAATAGGATCTTGGACCGATCTTTGTCGTGATTTCCTTGCTCGATTTAATACTACAAATTTGACTGATAAGCTTTGTAACGAAATTACTTCTTTTCGGCAGGCAGATGATGAATCCATGTACGAGGCTTGGGAGCGATATAGAGAACTTCTACATAAATGCCCCTACACGGATTCCCAGTGTGGACACAAGTAACAATGTTTTACAACGCTATGAATACACCAACAAAGAAGATGCTAGATGCTTTGGCAAACGACATACTCCTAGATAAGTCGCAGGAGGAAGCAATGAAAATTCTAAACAGTCTTGCCAAGAATGATTATCAATTCCCATCTGCTAGAAGAGGAGGAGTTAGACGCCAAGCCACAATACATGAACTGGGATCATCAGACTCAATTTCGGCACAATTGGCCACTCTAACCAAGATGGTCCAGAATATGCAGAAACCAAACAACACACAAGAGGTCAAGGTAATTGATTCCTTTTTGTGAGTTATGTGGTGGTAATCATGATTCTTCTGAATGTATGCAGAATCCGGAATCCAGCTTTTATGTGGGGAATTACAACCGGAACAACAATGTGATGTCCAATACATACAATCCAGGTTGGAAGAAGCACCCGAATTTTTCATGGAGTAATCCCAACAATGCTCTAAACCAGAACAATCAGAATGCACAAGCATTGGGATTCTAGTAGAATATGTCACGGCAACAGTTGCCGCAGCAACAACCGACAACATCTAGTTCTTTGGAAAATTCTCTCAATGCTTTTATGTTGAAAACTGAATCTTATATGGCTGAGAATAGTAACTTCATAAAAAGAACTGATGCTTTTATTAACAAGACCGAGATGAGATTGCAAAACCAATAGGCGGCAATCAAATCATTGGAAAATCAAGTAGGACAATTTGCTTAAAACCTGAATACTAGACCGCAAGGAGGTTTACCTAGCGATATCGAAGTTGCAAGAGGAACTGGCCATGAGCAATGTAAGGCGATCACCACTAGAAGTGGCCAACAACTTAAAGAGGCTCAAGCTCGCTCATCAAACAAAACTCCACAAAAAGAACAAGACGAACTCAGCGGGAAAGCCCCAGATGCTGAACAAGGAATTGCCGCGGCAACCAGCGATAAGCATGCCTCGGCAACCCCAATTGACGATACCGCGGTAACTCTAGTTGCCCCGGCAATGCCATCAATTAGGTTTCAGACCAATGAAAGGATCAAAGATATCCAACTTCCACCACCATTCCCACAAAGGTTGAAGCGACACAAGCAAGAATATCAATTAAAGAAGTTTCTTGATATCCTAAAGCAAGTCTACATCAACTTACCATTGGTTAAAGCAATTGAACAAATGCCGAACTATGCCAAGTTTCTTAAAGACATTGTGTCCAAAAGAACAAGGCTAGGAGAGTTTGAAACAGTTGCCGCAACAGAGGGATGCATGGCCATGTTGCACAATCGCATGCCACCCAAGTTGAAGGATCCTGAAACTTTCACAATACCCTGTTCCATTGGAAACCACTATGTCGGGAAAGCATTATGTGACCTTGGAGCAAGCATAAACTTGATGCCTAAATTGGTTTTCCAAAAACTAGGAATCGGGAAGGTAAGACCTACAACAGTTATGCTATAGCTAGCCGACAGATCCTATGTGCATT
The DNA here is from genome assembly GCA_019671005.1 of Hibiscus mutabilis. Taxonomy (NCBI): domain Eukaryota; kingdom Viridiplantae; phylum Streptophyta; class Magnoliopsida; order Malvales; family Malvaceae; genus Hibiscus; species Hibiscus mutabilis. The sequence goes on from CM033754.1 coordinate 13,015,059, forward strand.
CAGAGGGAAAAATCGAAGACATACTGGTAAAAGTTGATAAATTTATTTTTCCCGCTGACTTTATTGTTTTGGATTGTGAAGCAGATGAACATGCACCTATCATTATCGGGAGACCCTTCCTAGCAACAGGGAGAACCATGATCGATGTTGAAAAGGGAGAACTCACGATCATGGTGAATGACCAGCAAGTTAAACTAAATGTGTTCCAAACACTAAGGCATGCTGATGATCCGGAAGAATGCCAACCTCTTCATGCCACGACAGAGTTTGACTTCGACGAGGAATTTAGTTGCCTCGGCAACTACATTGCCGAACAAGAAGAACCCGAGGAGTATGGAGAACCGATCGATGAGGAACAACCAGTGGATTACTCAAGTAAGGAAGGTAAACTCGAAAAGCCCTCCATTGAACAACCACCGATTCTTGAGTTGAAACAATTGCCAGGATAATTAAAATATGCTTACTTGGGAACCGATAATACATTGCCTGTAATTATTTCCTCTAAGTTACAGCTTGAGCAGGAAAAGAAGCTGATCAAAATGTTGATGCTACACAAGAAGGCAATAGGGTGGACAATTGCCGACTTAAAGGGAATTAGCCCGATAGTGTGCATGCACAAGATTTTGTTGGAAGATAATCACAAACCTTCGATTGAGGCCCAGAGGAGACTGAATCATGCCATGAAATGGGTTGTAATGAAAGAAATCATCAAGTGGCTTGACGCTGGCATCATATACCCTATCTCTGATAGTATATGGGTAAGTCAAGTACAATGTGTACCAAAAAATGGAGGTATAATGGTGGAAAGTACTGAAAACAATGAACTCATTCCAACCAAGACTGTGACCAGTTGGAGTGTCTGTATGGATTATCGAAAGCTAAACAAAGCCACTAGGAAAAATTACTTCCCATTACTCTTTATTGATCAAATGCTTGACCGTCTTGTAGGTAAACCCTTTTTATTATTTTCTTGATGGTTATTCAGGTTACAATCAAATTGCCACAGCATAAGAAGATCAAGAAAAGACAACCTTCACATACCCATACGGTACTTATGCTTTCTGAAAGATGCCGTTCGAATTGTGTAATGCCTCGACAACCTTCCAAAGATGCACGATGGCACTCTTTTCAGACATGGTCGAAGACTTCCTTGAGATCTTCATGGATGATTTTTTCGTTTTTGGTAATGAATTCGACAGTTGCCTAGGCAATTTAGAAAAGATGTTGGCAAGATGTGAAGAAATCGATTTAGTTCTTAATTGGGAGAACTGCCATTTTATGGTAAATGAAGGAATAGTACTCGGCCACAAGATTTCATCCAAGGGAATTGAAGTAGACAAAGCCAAGGTGGACGTGATCGAGAGATTACCCCCAACAAGTTCGGTTAAAGGAATCCGAAGCTTTCTTGGACATGCAGGTTTTTACAGGAGGTTCATTCATAATTTTTCTAAGATTACTAAACCCTTGTGCAATTTGCTTGAACAGTATAAAGTCTTCAATTTTGATGATTCTTGCGCCCCAAGCATTTGAAACCCTAAAGGAAAAGCTTACCTCGACACCCATTGCCGTTCCACCCGATTGGACGCTACCTTTTGAGCTCATGTGTGATGCAAGTGATTTTGCGATAGGAGCAGTCCTAGGCCAACGCACAGGTAAGACCTTTCATGTGATATACTACGCTAATAAAACTCTTAATAGTGCTCAAGTGAATTACACAACAACGGAGAAAGAGTTACTAGCCGTAGTTTTCGCATTTGACAAGTTTCGATCCTATTTGATTGGTACAAAGGTAATTGTTCATACGGACCATTCGGCAATTAAGTATCTATTTGCTAAAAAAAGGATGCCAAACCTCGTTTGATTCGTTGGATATTGCTTTTACAAGAGTTTGATATTGAAATTAAGGATAAAAAAGGAACAGAAAATCACGTGGCTGATCACTTATCACGCTTAGAATGCAATAGGGAGAAGGATACAAATTTAGAGATATGCGATGCATTCCAGGATGAGCAACTGTTAGTTACCTCGGCAACCATGGATGTGCACGCCTCGGCAACTCCAGACGTGTATGCCTCGGCAACCCTTGAATCGCATGTCTCGACAACCATGGATGCGCATGCTGCGAAAACTCTAGACGCGCACGCCTCGGCAACCATGGAAGCAGTTGCCACGGCAACAAATGCCTCGGCAATACCCTGGTACGCGGATTTAGTTAATTTCCTTATTTGTGGTATTTTACCTTATGGTCTTACTCACCAAGGGAAGAAGCGGTTCCGCCATGATGCTAAGATTACTTTTGGGACGAGCCTCTTTTGTTTAAACAATGTGCAGATCAGGTTATACTCCAATGTGTCCCTGAAGAGGAGCAACAGAATGTACTCCGGCAATGCCATTCTTTACCATAAGGAGGACATTTTGGAGGAACATGTACCGCGACCAAAGTTTTACAATCCAGTTTGTATTGGCCAACACTGTACAAAGATGCCCAAGAGTTTTACAAGCAATGTGATCCTTGCCAGAGAACGGGTAATATCTCTAGACGACATGAGATACCGCTCTAAAACATCATCAAGGTGGAATTGTTCGATGTATGGGGGATTGATTTTATGGGACCTTTCCCATCTTCATTCGACAACCTCTACATTGTACTTGCCGTCGAATACGTGCCTAAATGGGTTGAGGCAGCTGCAGTTCCCACCAACGATTCTAAGACCGTGCAACGATTCTTGCAGAAAAGCATATTTACTCGGTTTGGGATGCCGAGAGCAATTATTAGTGATGAAGGCAAGCACTTCGACAACAAACTCATCTCCAAGATGTTACAACGCTTTGGTGTATCTCACAAGATTGCCATGACATATCACCCACAAACCAACGGGCAAGCAAAAATTTCCAACCGGGAATTGAAGGGTATACTCGAGAAAGTTGTAAATCCCTCTAGGAAGGATTGGTCAGTAAGACTAGATGACGCACTTTGGGCATATCGCACTGCATTCAAAACACCCTTAGGTCTGTCTCCCTTCCAACTTGTCTATGGCAAAACATGCCATCTACCGGTAGAAATCGAACACAAGGCATATTGGCAATCAAGACCGTGAATATGGATTGGGAAAGTGCTGGACAAAAGCGTTTGTTGGACCTCGACGAGATAGAATAATTTTGTGCACTCGCCTATAACAATGCACGAATCTACAAGGAGAAAACAAAGCAATGGCATGACAAGAAACTATTGCCGCGACAATTCATGCCAGGGAAACTAGTTCTCTTGTTCAATTCTTGGCTGAAACTTTTCTCGGGAAAACTAAAATCAAGATGGTTGGGACCATTAGAAGTTGTCAAACCATTCTCCCATGGTGCCGTGATAACCAAGTCCATCACTGCCGAACATGAATTCAAAATTAACGGGCAAAGATTGAAGCACTACAACGGTGCCCATGTGGAACGTAACAAAGAAGTGGCCACCTTAGGAGATGCATGAACATGCCCTCCTTTCGATATTTTATTTTTATTTTTATTTTTTTCGAACTATTTAATTTTTTTATTTTTTTCGGTTATTTTTCTTTTAGGATAGATTTATTTATTTTCTTTAAGATTAAGACTACATCTTCCTTTCATATTTATCTAATTGTTTTTAAATTTTAAGTTTAAGAATTTCTTTGCACATCTTTATTTACTTTCTTTTATTAGTTTATCTTTAATTTTAATCTTTATTTTATTTGTTTTTGAATTGTAGGAAAAAAATTTCAAGATAAAGAGGAATTTTGATTCAAGAAGGAAACTTCTTCAACAAGGAAATTAATGGGCCGAATCTAAGGCTTATATTAAGCCTCCAATTTACCCTAAATAAACCCTACATAACGGCCAAGCCCTTCCCCTTCCCTAAACCCCTAGCCGTCACCTTCCCCCAATCTAAACCCTTGTTTTCTTTCTTTCAAAATTACTCCCACCCACCATATTTACTACATATCTTTTCTATTTAACCCATCAACCTTAACTTCCAAGAAACCTATTCCTACTTTTCACCTTGCAACTATTTAGTTTCTTTTGCTTTATTTTCTTTGTTTCTACCAAACTCACAACCAAGATCATCCATGGCATCCAAAATCAAATTTTTGGTTCATCCAAGTTCCTCCAAAGAACCAAGATACAAGAAGTTTGCTACACCGGTGGTTCAAGAAAGATTTCACTCCAAGTTTGAAAGCCGGAAGATTTGCGAAGAACAAGCTTCAAATACTCCAACTCTCATCAAGATTTCAGCCTTGAACCATTCATCTTCGAAAGGATTGCACATCAAAAGTGGCAAATCTTTTGCCATCAATTAGAACCGGGTAACATCTCATGGGTAAGAGAATTCTATGCTCACTCACCTAAACCGGATAATCCTTATGTTTTTGTTCGTGACAAGGCTATACTCATAAGCCCCAAAAAAATCAACACCTTTTACGGGCTCTACGTTGAGAAGGACAAACATCAAGCCTTTGTTGATCAACTCACGCTCAAGCAACTCAACAAGGTGCTTCAAGAACTCACTCTACCGGGAACTCAATGGAACGACGGTAAATACAAGGGCACGGTAAATCGCCTTCGGCTTAAACCCTAGGCAAAATTATGGAATAAGTTTGTTAAAACTTCTTTAATGCCCACAACACACAATACCACCGTTGATACACCTCATCTTTTGCTCATACATTCTATCTTGCATAATCGCATCATTAACATTGGAAAAATTATTTGTGATGAGATTTTTGCATGTAGCACAAAAGACAAGGGTTCTCTTTTCTTCCCGTGCTTAATTTCCAATCTTTGCAAGGAGATGCATGTCTCAAGTGAGTTCACTGATAAAAAGGCCCTACCAAAGTCCGGTTGGAATCGAGCACAAATCTGAAAGCTAATGGGAGAGGCACCGGTAAAATCCCCAATGCCTTCAATTGTCGTGGAAACTCCTGCCGACTCGGCAACCCCTAATGCCCAAGCAACTGATGCCCAGGCAACTCGGCCAACAACCCCAGGACAACTTGAAGCACTCTTACAACCGTTGGAGAATCGCCTTAGGCAAATTGAAGACCGGCAACTAATGTTCATGCGATACATGAAGGATCACAACAATGCCATAATCTAAGTCGTCCTGGAAAAGTACCCGGACAACCGCTTGTCGTTTCCCATCTTTCTTGCCGAAATCTTTGCCACGACAACCAAGGAAGCAGTTGCCCCGACAACTGCAACAGATGATGCCGCGGCAACCTACACTGTGCCTGCCCAAGCAGTTGCCCCGGCAACCACTACAAAAGCCAAAGGTAAATCATCTATGCCCGAAGCAACTCGTACTGAATCATTGTCTGATTTTTCAAATTCGGACGAGTCCTCCATTGCACCAAAAAAGACCGCACCAATCGAATCCTCCAAGCCCAAGCGAAAAGCCAATGACATTGATGAAGAGGCCGATGAGGACAATCCCGTACGAGGATCGATAACAAGGAAGCAACCACCGCGTTCAAGCAAAAGAATCAAGACACCGACCAAAAGGAAACTAATCATCCACGATAATGAACTCTCGGAGTAAGTCATCGTTTGCATTTTACTTTTCTTTATTATTTTTTTTATTTTTATTTTTCTTTGTTACATGCATTGAGGACAATGCCTCACTCGAGTTTGGGGGGGATTGTTATTAGTTAGTTACCATGTCTAGTAGCATTCATCTTAAGTATTGCATTTAGGATACATAAATTGCTTGCCATGTCTTTAGTTGGAACAAGAATTACCTAGATTTGATGAATATTCGATGATGACTTTGCCAATGCACTTAATTGATAAAAATTTTTATTCTAGGATAACTGTGGAAACATTTAGAATCTTACTATGATGCTAAACTTGATGAAACACTGTTGTGGCTTGACTGATTTAAAGAATTCTAACGAACTTAGGTTGATAGTTAAAAAATTGGGGGATTAGAATAAAAATTGGATGAATACTAGAGGTGCCCGAAATTGGCTCTAGTATGTGCTAAAAATTGATCGCTAGAGGTGCCCGAACTTGGCTCTAGTATATGCTAAAAATTGATCGCTAGAGGTTCCCGAAACCGGCTCTAGTCGAATAAATTAATTAACTTAAGAAAACTAAAAACAAAACACTAGAGGTGCCCGAAACCGGCTCTAATTAAAACATGTTAAAAGAACCCAATAGGGTAATTTGAAAACCTCTTGTTTGTATAGAATCCGAAAAATCAACTTGCACACAACTCTGCACACACTCACAAGCATTATAGTTTGATTCTGAGTAACTCCTAAGTTTTCCGAAAAAGAAAAGCCAATCATACTTTGTGCCACGGTTCTGAGAATTGAAATCAAGTTCAAAGCTAAGTTTGTAAAAATTGAAGTCTTGGCGGGTAATTATTAGTTTGCATTGCTTGAGGACAAGCAATAGTTCGAGTTTGGGGGTGTGTTAAGTGTTCAAAAGTACTATTTTTATTACCCTTTTTATTCATATTATTGCTAGACTTAGGCTCATATTAGTTGCATTATTAGCCATTCATGCATGTTTGCATTATTTCCTTGGTGGACAAGCTTGATTTCATATTTTGCTTAATTTTGTGGAAAAAGATACTGCTTTGGTGTGTTTTGTGTGTGTATGCAGAATCACTTGCCAAAGCAAGGCTGGAACCAGTTGCCAGGGCAATTTTTGATAAGGTATAAGATGATATGGTAGTCAAAATTGATGACTAGATAAGCCCAAGATGACGTGGAGCAAAATTAAATCCCAAAGGAGTTTGATTTCCATGAAGAGGTTAAAGAGAAATTAAATCCCAAGAAGATAGGAGAAGTTCTAGAAGGAATTTAAATATAATAAAGAATTATATTCTTTAAAGATATTTAATTCCAGCTTAACTTCCTCCTCAAAAAAGACTTTGACCTAGCCTTATAAATTGAGGACCAAGCCGTCAACTCCAAAGGGAGAGAGGAAAGAAATTTTGACAAAGAGATCAAGGGAGATTTTGATAAGAGCTTTGGAGAGATTTTGACAAGGCGTCAACCATTTTTCATCTTTTTCTTTCTTGTTCAATTAGGTTTATGCTAGGAATTCTTTGTCTTGTGTTTCTTTGGAACCTAGCCATAAACTAAATCTACTTGGCTAAGGTTATTGTGTTTTGTGGTTGTGAGAAACAATTGGATTTTGTTTAGGTAATAAGAGTTTGCACTTTCAATTCAAGGTTTACTCATTCTTGGTTTTTATTCTTGTTTGCGAGTGAATTGGGAGAGGATCTCGTAACTTCATCTATTTATCTAATATCGGGAGAGTTAGATTCAAGAAACGAATGAGTATGGTCTTTATTCAATCTCTTGATGGTGAAGATTAATCCGGATTAGGAATAATTTAAGGATTTCAATGGCTAAGAGGAGCGCAAGATTGGTTGTTGTTCACCCTTGATTCACGCAGGGATGTATTATCAAGACATGCACAAATAGCTAGAGTTTCGACTTAGGGATAAGAAGAAACCATTGAAGAACGCTCCGCCGAACCTTAAAGTTGCTGCCCAGTCGCCCAAGTAGTTTCCCAGCTAGTTGCCCATGTAACCGTCGATTAGTTGCCAAGGCAACCCTACTGTGCAAGTTGCCACGATAACTGAGTTGCCCTTGCACTCTTTTACCAAGACGGTCCAATCGGCTATCACACCTCAACTCACGATAACCTGGCCTATTCTCTCTTATTTGATTACATCTTCTTTACTTATTTGCTTTCTATTTTAGTTGTTAGTTAAAATTCCTACAATCTTCTACTTGTGTTCTTTTACTTTTTACTTTTTACAGTATAAGAGATTAGATTCTTGAAGTGGCACCAATCCCTGTGGAGACGATATCTTTTATACTATAACTTGCGACGTGTACACTTGCACAATTGCGGAGCACTTATTACGCGCAACAGAAAGCTTGAAGCTTTGGAGGAAGGCTTTGTGTTATCAGCTAAGCTAAGGTTTGTACACTACTAACTCCCATATTTTCCTGGAAATCATAAAGTTAAGCTTTGAATCATGATTTGGTTTTTTGGCCTAAGAGTAGCTTGAGTGGTTGTTAATGGAAAATCTTAGAATTGTTGTTGTAATGGCTTGAAATTGGTTGTAATGGCTTGAAATTGGTTGTAATCCACCGAAAGCTATCACCATAACTTGTGGGAACGATTTGGAGGTGAAACCCGCACCTAGAGTTTAAAAATTGAGCTCGCGTACCGGTACTGGGCTTTGTGTATCGATACGCCTTAGTAAAATAAGGGAAGGGTTGTGAGAGGTGTACCGATACGCCTTCTCATATATTGGTACCCCTTGCAAGCGAAGGATTCCAATAGCATCTTTACGTATCGGTACGCTTGGGGCGTATTGGTACACACTATTATATTGCCTAAGAAAGGCTTAGCGTACTAGTACACGTATGGGGAGTACCGATACATGGGTGGATCGATATGAAGCGTATCGGTATGGCATGTGAGTTTAATTCTTTCGAATCTAAAACGAGTATCGGTACTCATTGGTGAGTATCTGTACCTAGAGGGGAGTACCGATACCCACATAGGAGTATCGATACTTATTGGGCATTCTGCCCAAGAAATTTGGCTTTACGTTTGGGGGTTCTATAATTCGAGACAAAGGGCCCTAGGGGTCTTTTAAGGTGTAAAACGAATATTAAAACTAAGAAACTGATATTTTAACCCCGTACGTGAAATAATTGGCTAATGACTTGGTAATTATTAGGTAAGCCGTGTGAGGTAGTAACCCATAGGGATCCTTGGTGGATCAAATCAAGTTGTGTGGTAGTTAGGGTCCTTGTTGTGTGTTGAGGGATGCCTAGATAGTTGAGTCACCCCTTGTTGTTGGGGTTTGGATACCCTAAGTATGTTACAACACCTTAAAGATTCCCGAATGTGGGATCCTGATACTATGTGGACGCGAGCCTCATTCGAAGATGCTTGATAAGAGATTTCGAGCATGGATGTAGGATCTCGATGCTATGTGGATGTGGACCTTACTCGTAGTGTAGGATCCTGATGTATGTGGACGCGAGCCTCACTCAAGTGTAGGATTCCGATGCTTTGTGGACGTTGACCTCACTTAGTTGTTGTTGGTGTTATCTGTGTGATGCTAGGAAAATGTATGAGGTTCTAGTATGGGCTGTGTGCGTAATCATACATTCATAATGCCATGTGTTTAGGTTGTTATGGTAGCCCCATTGCTATATTGCCATGATATCATTCTTGTTGCATTGCTTTATTTATTATTGGCATGAAGCATGGTTGAGTGGCGGTGTATCCACTAAGCTTGTTAGCTCAGCGTTCGGAATCGTTGTTTCCATTCGCAGGTTAGTAGGTTATTGTGGAGCGTGAAGGAGCACCATCAAGGTTTAGATTTTAGCATCGACTCTAGCAGTTGAGTAGTAGGACCCTATATGTGTATTTGTAACTCTTATTTTGTATTATTTGGTCAAGTCGAATGTTTTAATATTTGTAAATGTAGCTCCGTGAATACTATTTTAAACATCCGAATTTAACTATATTTTCAATGTATGTACTCATGGTTTTAGTGGACTTATATATTGGGCTTGAAAAGGAAAAATTTTAACGGTATGGAGTTTGGGCTTAGGGCCCAAATGTGGTATTATGGTCAAGGTGTTACAAGAAAAGAGAGTGACTTAGGGAACTAAGCCGTTGGAAGTCGAACCGCTCATCTGGATATTGATCGGCCATCGAATCTGAAACGCCATCAGACATCGGAGACTCGCTAGAATCGTCATTTTAGACCGCCAGAAGGTAAAACTTGTTTTGGGTCTTTTATTTCTTGCAATTAAAACACGAAAGGCGTTGGATTTTAAGCAAAAAAACATAAAGAAAAATAGTTTTGGAAAAATAAAAAGAAGTCAGTGGCTTATCTCAATGTGGTCGGAGTGTTGCCAGAGTATTTTAGGTATGGCCAGAGTTGAAAAGGGCTCGGGTCGGGTAGTTTTAGGCTTACGAGGGTGAAGTTGGGTGGTTCGATATTAGTTTTAGAAAGTTTAGGGCTGAAATTAGAAATTTTTGGTTCAAATAGACGATGACCGAAATTCGCATGTAACGGCCGGCGTTCGCCTGTGGTGGTCGGCGAACGACCAAAGGTTGTCGGTGAGTGGTGGCTAAGGATCTAGGGGTGGGGCTCACGACGAATTTATATCAGAAAGTTTGAAGTTCATCCAGTTCGTGATGAACTCAGATGAACTTCATCCAAAAACTAATGGTTTCGATCTGTTTGGGGGCTAAATTTTGGGAATAGGGTGTTTGAGTGTAGAGCATTTAGAGAGAGGGAAGAGTTAGAGAGAGTGGATTTTGAGAAAATAAAGGGAAAAGAGAAATTTTGGGTTAAATAAGATTTATATAGCCAGGGGTACGACGTCGTTTTGACCCCAGATCAAAGGGGGCGCAGTATGTGCTAGGCCGGAACTTGACCCGCAAGCTTTCATCTGGGCCTTCTTTGGTTTTGGCCCAAAATCTAGCTTTTTTGTAATTTGGTCCCTGATTGAAATAAAATGAAATTCAATTTTATTTCTTTCAATTTAGTCATGTTTTAATTGTTTAATTATTTATTTATTACAATTAAGTTAATTATATGTTTGATGCATGTTTTAAATTAGTGCATATAGGAATGTATGCTAGATAATTTAATCACCTAGATTAATTAATTGTTTAAAGCCTTATCCTTAGGTTTTCTATTAGGATTTAATAATTCAATTAGAAAGATCATTGTAGCAAATTGATGAATATTAAGTGGGAAGCTTTGAAGTTCTAAATTTGGGTGATGTCCCATTGCAATGGGGACTTGTCCAACATGGGCTTTTAAGTAGAATACTTAGTATTCATTAAAACTTTAGAAATTGATAAGTAATCTAGTTAATTAACTAGAGCTTTAAATAGGATTAGAACTTTAACAATTAGCTTAATTAATTGAACTAGGAATATTATATATAATTTTGGGGTTTAAGTATGAATGATGCTCAAGCAATTGGGTGTTATCTCATATAAGCTTTTAAATTAAATAATATTCATAGATTTAAATAACACACAAATTTAAATAGAACCTTTTTAGATTATCACTTAAAATAAACAAGACAATAATAAATCATTCATTAAAAACCTTTTATGTTGGAAATATATTTTTTGAATATGAATAGAGGTGCCCTGAATGTATAGGGGTACTTTCGATCTCATATTTGGATAAAAAAATATATTTCCTTATAAAAGGAATATCTCCATTTGGAACATAAACCCAATTAATAATTAATGATCAAATTTAATTCGAATTATTATTCTTGAAATGCCAATATGCCACAAAAAATTAAAAGGTATCGTTAACGGGCGTTTGTGGGTGTTAATCCTTCCCTACACGTAACCGACTCCCGAACCCTTTTTTAAAAGAACAAATCTCTGGTTGTTTTTATAATGTCTGGTCTACCAAAGTGACGGTGAAGACTCCAAACATTTTCAAAATTAAATTAGACGAAAACCCTAATTTACAAAATTAATCGTCAAGTTATTTCCACCCAGTTTAAAAATGGTAACGATAGACATGAACATTCCTATGGCTCCAATACTGCCTGAAGCAGCCTCCTTTCCCGAGAATAACAATCTGTTTTTAATGGAGGAGGAGAAAACTATTGTAATGGAGCTTGCTATGTCTTCCATGGATGAACTTGTGAAGATGTGCCGAGTAAATGAGCCTCTTTGGATCCGAAACGAAGAAACCGGCAAGGAATTACATAACCTCGAAGAGCATGCCAAGATGTTCCATTGGTCATTAAATCCCAAGCAGCGCTCAAGCGAGTTCAGGACTGAAGCAGGCCGTGATAGTGCAGATGTTATAATGAATAGAATCACTTTGGTTGATGCATTCCTTGATGCCGTAAGCTTCCTTTCCTTGAATTTTCTCACACAGTTGTTGGATTAAAATCCGCAGTTGTGGGCACATATGTAAAATGTATGATGCTATTATAAAGTATGGCACAAAATTAAGTGACCAATTATGTTAGGCGTGTTATAGGTATTAAAGTGTCATGAAAATAAAAGTGTAGATACCGTAAGATATATTTATAATTCAATGAGGGACAGAGTTATAAATATTTAATAGTTTATTTAATAATCAACTATATAAAGAGGTAGTGGTCCCCAAGAAATAGGTTAACTTGTTTTTCTCTCCTTCCCCGTCAGAGAGTTTTACGTCAAGAGAAAATCTATCTTCTTGGAAGATCAATACCAAATATTTGGGATTTCAACATCAAGATTCAAGGCCATCAATGAATTCAAGTACGCTTCCGCTTTCGGTTTATTGTTTTTAATGATTTGACATGATAGATCTTAGGTTTAAATTTCATATCTATTACAGTTTGGTTCTAACAAGTGGCATCAGAGCCTAGTTATGTCGAATCGTTAAGAACAAATTATTTATTTTTCTTAATTGTTTCACCACCTCATCACTTTCGATTATTTATTTATGGAATTTTGGATTCAATTTTATTAAATATATTTTGTTTTTTGCAGCGATGGTTGCTTTAAAGTCTTGTTTAGGTTCAATTATATCGATTATTTTTTGATTTCCTTTTTTTGGATTGTAGCATGACAGTGACAGTTTTCTATCACACATGAATTAGGGATTGATTTTAATGTGTTTACCCTTATTTGCGATATTAGTTTTTGCTTTGGACGTTTCTATGCAAATTTAAGGTAATTACGTTTGAAGGTATAATTATAATTATAATTATATGGCTATCAAGACAGTTTAGAAATTCAAACAATTTTGCTTCTGTGATATTTCTTTATTTTAGGTTATTAAGATTTCCAGATTATGATTTTGCCCTTATTTTGTATTGCTTTTGCTTTTAAGTATGAAATATATATTTTATTTAATATATATATATATATATATATTCAGTTTGATTAAAATTTCAATTATGATCATTAGGTTATTATGGATATTTTAAGGTATCACTATATGAATAATTCATTTACATGATACTTCTGATTTTGACTTTTAGTTAAATATTGATTATTTTGAATTCGACTTTAATTTCGGCAAATGCATGCTTAAGGAATTTTTGAGAAACAGTCAAAGATTTTGATTTTTTCTATTTCTGATAGCCTCATTTAGACAATATTATGTTGGGTTATTTCAGAAACTTAAGTGTTATCAGAAATTTTCACTTTTGACAATTACATAATTTTAAATTTGGATATCGGTATATTTATATTATATATTTTAAGATAAATTAATTGAAGCATTAAGTCACCAAAGTGACCTCTATTGTAGAAATTATTTTATTTTAATATATAGAAGGTTTTGTTCATGTAAGTCGGATTATGTTAGTATTAATCGGCCCAAAGGAATGTTAATAATTAACATTATTACATGTGCAACTATGGTAATAAACATGTGATAATTATTCAGTTTTATATGTGAGCAATAAATCGGCCCAAAGGAAAATTTCTGTTTGACATGTTCTTATTATCAATGTTTGATTACTGTACCAAGATATCCCTTAAAAGTTAATGTTTTGTCCAAAGATGAAATATTAATGGAGTGTCCGGTATCTTGATATGAGGTTTACCTTTATTCAAATTTATTATTATTTTGGTTATCTTATAACTTGATTGAAAGATTAAATGAAGACAAATATTTTGAAACAATTAAATTCATATTTTGGTTTCGGATGTTTAATATTTTAATGGATTAATAGAAACATAATGTCACCAAAGTGACCGCTTTTGTGTAGATTAGTTAATTTAAAATATTAAGATAATTATGGGTTTTTGTAATTCATGCGTTTATTAATTGGCCCAAAGGAAAGTTAATATTTGGAAGAATTACAACGACAACTATGGCGATAAATGTGTGACAATTATAAGGTATTTTATGTAAGCAATACGTTAGTCCAAAGATTAATCTATTGTTTGACATAGTTTATTGTCAATGTTTGATTGCTACAACAAGAGTACCGCTTACAGTTAATATTACTGTCCAAAGACTTGATATTAATGTTGTGCTTGGTATCTTGAGGGGAACTAGCCATAATTTTGAATTTATTTGTTTACTTATGAATATTTATGTGAGCTTGTTTTTATTTTATTTATTTATTTTTGTTCTATATTTAGGTAATTTATCTTTGCTGTCACAATATCTGTTAAATAGGTTCTACATTCATGTTTAGTAAAACTAGTTTCAAGGAATAGAAAAGACACTTACATATAGCATTTGGTTGTATGAACACAGATTTTGCACTAAGGGAAGAATAACTTGCACCTCTCACCGCGATAAGCACCCATAAAAAGGGATTTTGAGAGGAGAAATTTTTCAAATTGTACGAGTCTAATGATCATAAAGAACAACATTCTATAAGTCTTTAGGAGCACAAATCTAAAGAGATTACTCATATTAAGGGTTTCCTTGACGAAATTAAGAAATAATTTACCCAAAGCATTAAGGTAAGATGACATCACTTATGTCTTCTTTGATGTCTATGAAGTATAAGGGTCAAGGAAATGTGAGGAAGTACATTATGAAAAATGTTTAATATTGCTTCAAAATTTAAGGCACATAAGATCAAACTTTCTAACAATTGTTTGTTCTTATGATTTTGGTATCGCTTCCTATACAGTTTAACAAATTCAAAATTAGTTACAACTGTCAAAAGGAGAAATAGACTTTAAATGAGCTTATTTCTAATTGTGTTAAAGAGGAAGAAAAGTTGAAGCATTATAAGTGTAAAAGTACTCATTTGGTTAGTGCTCATTTAGTTAGTGTCTCTAAGAATAAGGCAACAAAAAATATATTAGAATAAAGTTGCTAAAGGTCCTAATCAAAAGAAACAACAATAAGTTACAAAGTATTGATTCTTTTATGATCCATGGGCTGTAAATTTTATGATCCCACAATAAGGATTATTTTAAGGAGAGGTTTATAACATTTTTAGGATGTTGAGTTTGGAAGGAGAAATAAGGTTAGATACATTGCTATTGAGGGGAAGTTGAATTATAATTTAATTCATACTATCACTTTTAATGATGTTTAGGTTTTTACACCTATCATTAATCAAGAAGTGAATCAAGTACCTCAGCAAAACAATGTTGAACAATTCTCATTCAAGATAAGGTAATTGTTTCTGAAGAACGAACTCAACAACCTTAAAAAAATAAGTGTCATTAAAGATATCCACGAGAGGAAGGAGAAATACTATTCTAGATTATTACTTTGTATTTATTCAAGAAAATAAGGATAATAATGGAATGATAGAAAATGATTCAATCATTTTTTTTTATCAAATCATAAAAGTTCTGACTCTCAAAAGTGGATTGATGTCATTCAAGAAGAGTATAATTTTATGCAAGACAATAAAGTTTAGGAACTTGTCTCATTATGTGAAGGTGCAAACCAATTGGTTGTAAATGGATATTTAAAACCAAGAGGGATGCAAATGATAATGTGGACAAGTATAAAGCATGTCTTGTATCTAAAGGATATACTCTAAAAGAAGACATTGATTTTGTGGAGACTTTCTCTCAAGTTTTATTGAAAGAATCTTTTAAGATAATCATGATGCTCATTGCTTATTTTAATCTTGAGCTACATAAGATGGATGTTATGCTTGTGTTTTTCAATGGTGACATTGAAGAAACAAATTATATGGTACAATCATAGATTTGTGTCTAATGATACAAAATCAATGATATGTAAATTAAAGAAATTCATCTATGAGCTTAAGTTGGACTCTCATTAACGAAATTATAAATTTCATATTGTTTATCTCATTTGGTTTTGAGATAAATTTGGTTCACAATTCTATATACTACAGTTCAGTGGGAGTAAACCAAGTGATACTCATATTACTAAAGAAGACAAATTTAGTCTTACTCAATGCCCTAAAAGTAACCTTGAAATTTAAAAAAAAATACAAAAGATTCCATGTGCATAATCTATTGAGAATTTAATTTATGTTCAAGTATGTATGCGTTCGAATATTGCGTACATTGTTAGAACGTTAGACAAATATTTAAGCAATTCTAGTTTGAACCATTGGATAGCAGCCAATAGGGTTATGAGATTTGTTTAGAGAACAAAAAAAACTACATGCTCACATATCGGAGTTCTGGTAAGTTAGAGATCATCAAGTTTACAGACTTCGATTCTATTAGAATATTGATGCAAAAAAATTTTTTGTCACATGGGCTGCTAATTATAGATTGAATAGAAAGACCACTTCGGTTATTTTGTGATAATAAATATGCATTCATTTATTCTATAAACAATAGGAACACCTTAAATTTGAAGCACATAAATATTAAGTTCCTAGTTGTTAAAGAAAATTCAGAGTGGTTGTGTGTCTATAGAGCATGTTGGTACAAACTCCATAATTGCGCGCTTATTAAGAAACTGACACCCTAGGTCTTTCATGAGCACACTACTCATGTAGGTGAAATGTTATTTAAGGATATTCAGTTGTAGTGGGAGTTTGTAATTTTGAAAAATGCTCATTCGTTTTAGACACAATTTCGGTTACTTCAGTTTAAGGATATTTTAAGATTATTTTTTGCATAAATAAAGTTCTTTTGGCTTATGCACACTCTGAATTCAGTAAAGTTTGATCTCACAAAGGCTTAGGAGGACCAATTGGAAATAGACATGTTTGGTTCACATTTCATGTAATTTTCCATGCTAAGCATCCATGATTGATCTATGTCATTTGACTATATTTGTATACGTGACCATTGATGGGTCTTGTCATGATTGATATGACAAAGGTTGCTTTGATCCTATATGGATATAGTTGATGGACGAGATTGTTACAGAATACCTATTATATAATAGCAATTTTTGAGCTCATAAGGTTGTACATTTGTCAGGAAACATATGTTGCCCAAGTGGGAGATTGTTGGATTAAAATTCGCAGTTGTGGGCACATATGTAAAATGTATGATGCTATTATAAAGTATGACACAAAATCAAGTGACCAATTATGTTAGGCGTGTCATAGGTATTAAAGTGTCATGGAAATAAAAGTGTAGATACCGTAAGATATATTTATAATTCAATGAGGGGCAGAGTTATAAATATTTAATAGTTGATTTAATAATCAACTATATAAAGAGGTAGTGGTCCCCAAGAAATAGGTTAACTTGTTTTTCTCTCCTTCCCCGTCAGAGAGTTTTACGTCAAGAGAAAACATATCTTCTTGGAAGATCAATACCAAATATTTGGGATTTCAACATCAAGATTTAAGGTTTTCAGGCCATCAATGAATTTAGGTATGCTTTCGCTTTCGATTTATTGTTCTTGATGATTTGACATGATAGATCTTGGGCTTAGATTCCATATTAATTTATGATTTGATTCGAACAACAGTTTCATACGATAGCCATATTTAATGGTTTCGAAATGGTTTCTTTACGATTGTAGAACAAAATGGACCGAGCTCTTTCCCTCCATAGTTGCTAGAGCCAAAAGTATTCAAGTTATATCACCAGGTCTTTCTGGGACTAATGGTTGCCTCCAGCTGGTATACACCAATGCCTACATTATAGTATTCATTAAGCTTATAGGCGTCTCCATCTTATGAGTTTGCTTTTCTTGCTTTGAGCAGATGTATGCAGAATTGCAAGTTCTATCTCCATTGGTGCCCACTCGAGAGGCATATTTCCTTCGTTATTGCCAACAACAAAATCTGGAGATGAAACGTACTGGGCAATTGTTGACTTCCCACTCGATGGCTTTCATAATAACTATCTTTATTTCCCTTATACAAGAGAAGGCCCTCTGGCTGTTTAATTCATGACATGCCTAATGGGTACTCAAGGGTGCGTGAATAGTATTTTTCTCTTGCACATAAATGATAAAGTTGTACATCATTTAACATTATACATTAAAATTGAGCGGATTGAGTTAACCTAAACAAGGTCAAGTCGGGGTTTTAAATTTTTTTAATCACTTTGATTAAGATTAATTCCCCCCACCCCCACCCCAAATTATTGTATGTTTGAATTGTTTCAAGTTCTGATCATTTCGTGTTTAAGTTTGAAGCACGGATTTTTTTAGACCGGGTCATCATTACAAGGTTGAAAATTTCAGGTCACATTTCTGTTCTATTAATGGGTTCACGTTGTTGGACTTCTATGAACAAATAAACATGAGTGCAGTTTACCTGGGTTGAACATGCAAAGATAGAGGAGAAACCCATACATGAGTTATTTAGGCACTTGGTTCAGAGTGGGATGGCTTTCGGAGCGAATCGTTGGTTAGCTGTTTTAGAGAGACAGTGTGAAAGGATTGCTAGCCTCATGGCCAGAAATATCACTGACATTGGAGGTTTCTAAATTTCTCATCTTGCCAAAACCCTACTTTTTTTAATGATTTGGTTTCCATTATAATGAGATTCTGATTCACACCCTTCAATTCTTTCACTTTCAGTGATACCTTCTCCGGAAGCAAGGAAGAATCCAATTAGACTTGCTCAAAGAATGATAAGAACATTTTGTGTCAACATCAGCAGTTCCAGTGGTCAGTTATGGACAGCTATTCCAGATTCCTCCGATTATACTGTCAGAATTACGATAAGGAATGTCACTGAACCAGGCCAACCCACTGGACTCATTCTCTGTGCTGTTTCCACTACTTGGCTGCCATATCCTCATCACCAAGTCTTTGATCTTTTGAGGGATGAAAGACACAGAGCTCAGGTTCCATTTATATATATATCCATCTTTAGCTTCGTCTCGGAATGTAGCATTTTGAGGGATGAAAGACACTCTAACCCCTCCATGCGTCGTTGTTTATCTGGAATTTGTGATCATGGTTGAGTCAAGGGCCACAGACGAGATGGTTGTTACGTCTCATTAGATTTATATCTGATTTTAAGTTCAACGAGAAAAAGGGAGTTCAAGCTGCCATGTCTGTTAATTCTGATACACATTTTGCAAATGCAACGTCTATTGGTTCTAGATGATGTGTTACAACACCTCTAGCCTTCACGCCTCATCAATATCAACAAATTTTGGAACTCTAAGTAAGACCTCACCTGTTGTTCTACTATCAATTTAGCATGTAGTAATTCTTGATGCTTATCTGCTGTTGATTTCTCTAAATGGATCATGGATACTGGTGCGACTAACCATATACTGTTTAATTTGAATGATCATATCCCTTGTGCTCATAACTTTCATTTTGTTCATCTTTCAAATGGTAAAACTACTTCGACTTCTCATACTAGTTTTGTCAAATTACATTCAAACCTCACTTTATCAAATGTACTTTATACCTCACTTCACTCAATATTTTACTTGTCCCAAAATTAACTCATGATTTTAATTATGTTATTTTCTATCCTAATTTCTGCCTACTGCAGAAATTCTCCACTAGAAGGATGAAGGGATTGATAGAATGTTAGGAGGCATATATTTTTGAGTCTACTTCTGGTAAATCTGGTTTGATTTTACATTCTCAAAGTTGTTTCCTTTCTATTCCTGTTTAAGTCCAAATATATGTCTTTTATTGTTAATAAAGCTCAACTATAGCATGCACGTTTAGGTCATGCTACTCTTACTAAACTAGATAGATTATCTGAACTTTCTAATGTTAAACTTGATGCTCACTATAGTAAAACATATTTTGTTTCCCCTATAGTTAACCTCGATATTGACCCTGGAGATCTAAATGAATTAGTTCAAAAGGAGTAGTAGACCTAGATTGACTTAAAAGGAAAGGTAATTGTTGATGATTGTATTAGAATAACATGAGTTTACCGGTTGAAATTAAAATTTGATGGCATTTTACACTTGAAAACCTTTTTTTACTCTAATCAAGACTCAAATTTCAGTTATTGTTAAAATTGTACGTAGTGATAATAGTTTTGTATTTTTTAATTCATAATGTTCTCCATTCTTTGCTTCTTTAGGCATCCTTGTGTGCATACACCACGACTAATGATATTATTGTACACATATATATCTTATAAGTTGTTAGGGCCTTTAAGTTTCAGTCAAATGTTCCTTTCAAATTTATTTACGATTACATTATTAGTAGGTTTCCATCTTGAATATTACAGTGACAAACTTTTTTTGAACTTCTCTATTATAAACAACCTAATCTCTCCCATTTTAAAATTTTTGGTTGCCTTTTTTATGCAGCACAACCAAAGTATCATGATAAGTTTTCCTCAAAATCTATTCCCTTCGTTTTGTGGGATATTCTTTCACTCAAAAGGATTACTTTCTATTTAATTTAATTACCAAAAATTTATTTTTAAACTAAGATATTAATTTTTTCATGAGTATATATTTTCTTTTCAATTTTCCTTTCAATCTACACCTAATTTTGTCTGTAAAGTTTTCGTCTAGAGTTTTCAAACCTCCAAGTGGTTAAGGGATTTTCTCTGTAGCTCTCAGTTCTTTTCTTTTGACAGACTTTCTCTATTTATGATCATATTCCTTTTCTCACTTAATCTTATATTTCTTCCCCCTCAACCATTATTGATCCTCGAAGTTATTTTGAGGCTGTTCAAGATCCACTTTGGGTTAAAGCTATGGAAGAGAAACTTCAAGCCTCAGCATCTAATAGTACATAGATAGTAGTTGTTAATTAGCTGTAAATGGGTATATAAGATTAAGTATAAGGCTTTTGGTGAGGTTAAAAGGTACAAAGCTACCTAATAACTAAGAGATACAATCAACATGAAAGAATTATTATGGAAATACACCTTTACTAGTGATTAAGATGATCAATGTCAGAATTGTTTTGCTCTTGTCTCTTCTTTTCAATAGCCACTCTATTAAATGGATGTCTACAAGAAAATTTAGAGGAAGTCTACATGGAGCTTCATAAAGGTTTTTACATGTAGGGGATGATGGTTTGTAGACTGCAAAAATCATTGTATAGCTTGAAGCAGACTTCTAGGCGGTGAAATGTGAGGCTGATAGAGACATTACTTTCTGTTGGATATGCTCAAAGTAAATATGACTACTCCTTGTTCACTAAAAGACAAGGGAGTAGTATTATAGTTGTGTTGATTTATGTAGATGATTTGGTAATAATAAAAAATAATAGAGAAATGATTCAAGAACTGAAAAGGAACCTTCACCGAAATTTTAAGATGAAGAATCTTGTTGATCTAAAATATTTTCTTAGAGTAGAGATGTTAAGGTTAAGTAAGAGATTTTGCTTAATAAAAACAAGTATGCTTATTAATGACACATGCTTAGGGGAAACTAAACCAACTTTGAATGGAAATCAAATAGTGATAATGACATAGTAGAAGATAAATCAGTTTTCCAAAAGATTGATTGGAATTGGAAGATTAATTTATTTGACTTGTACAAGGTCAGACATAACATATGTCGTGCACCATCTTAGTCAATTTATGCATCAAGATAAGCAGTCTCATATAGATGCAACTTTCAGAATAGTGAGGTATGTGAAATGATCCAGGTCTAAGATTATTTTTACAAATATCTAGTGATCATCAGATTGATTCTTTTTGTGATGTTGATTGGATATCATGCTCAACGTCAATACGATCAATAATTCATTTCTGTACCGAAATTGAAAAATCTTTGATTTCTTGAAAGTCAAAGAAATACAATATCATTGTGAGATCTTCTGCTGAAGTAGAATACAGAAGTATGACAATGCCAACAACATAATTTGTTTGGTTAAAAGTATTGCTTGTGAAATTAGGACTAGGTAATGTGAAGCCAATGAAGTTATATTATGACAATAAGATAACTTTACGTATAACAGAAAACCTAGAGTATCATAAACGAACAAAGCATATTGAGATTGCTTGTCATTTTGTACGAGAAAAGATTAAGGAGAAAATCATACAGACGAATCATATAGCTTCAACAAACCCGTTAGCGGACATTATGACAAAGGCCTTGAGATCACAACATAATCTTTTGATTTCCAAATTGAGGCTAAAACTTTTTATCCTACCAAGTTCAGGGGTGTTGAAACTAATTTGTTTAGCAGTTACATTAGCAAGCTATATAAATAATAAGTTAGAGAGTTAGATTGTTGTTGATTAATTAGTCAAGTTGTATAAATACATTTGATTGTAGATGAATTCTTCATTTCTTATTCTTAACAAAATCTACTTCAAAATATAAATAGTTTATAATTCATATTAATTTCATATATAACTATTTGAAGATGAATTAATTAAACATTCATCAGATTTCATAAATGTTAAAAATCCTTATCTTAGTAAATAATTTTTAAAAAATCAATAATATATATATATAAATAAATATATTATCTAGTAAAATTAAATTGAATTCAGCTAATGAATATCTACATTTAAAGTTAAATTCGTTATCCACAAAAGGTCATTCAGTTACCTTTCTCCCCTTCAGAATCGGCGTGGCTTAACCAGAGTTTTGTGGGACAGATCAAAGGCATGTACGATGCGGACTTTGTTCAACAAGCATTACGATCAGACGGATTCAATGTAAAGGTTAGCGTTGGGTCAGGTTTTTTTGTCATCATCGAGTGCTTGGAAGTCGAACAAGTTGAAATTCTCTGGGATCTAAAGAATTCTCTTCTTAGCACCTTGATATGATCTCGACTATGAGTTTTGAATCATATATATGAATGCCCGATCGTGATTCTAGTAAGAACTCTGCAGTGCTTTGAATGTATTCTGAAATTACTCAAACAACAATGTAAGTAGAAATAGATAAATAAGAAAGAGAAATAATGGGATGAAAGATATGTAGAAGGGGTGTAGGAAGAGTGATAGTTGTGATTATGGAAGAAAAAAAAATAAAAGATGAAAATGTAGGTGAAGATGATGGGGTGTTGGCGTTAAGATGAAGAAATTCAAAGGATGGATTGTGACCCCCTAACTATAAAGAGTTAGGAACCAACAATATAATAAAGTGGAAATGAAGTGGTAGGATATGGAACGTGACCCACTAGCTATAGATGAGCTAGGAACCAACGCTATAACAAAAGGGAAATGGATGAAGACTACAAGACTAACTTGAAGCCGATAAAGTTCCACAAGAGAACAAGAATGAAAGCAATCTTTCAAAGATGTTTTATATATTCAAAAGTGTCTTACAATGATCCTAAAGATGCCTATTTATAGTAGAAGTAGGCAGAATATGAAAAGGTGTTACAAGAAAGATGAATGCTCATCTTAATGCACTTGAATACACATGAATGCTTTGTCCTTTCTTCTCATCTTCAAAGCTGATTAGTTTAGACAAATTGAGGTTGAATTTAGTCATATTTTCGTCCAAATTAAGAAGGACTCTTGGGCTGCCTTGTTTTGCTATCATATGAAGAGAAAGGGGATGAATGTGGACAAGGATGAATGTAGACATCCTTGCTGTCCAGTTTAAGTGCAACTCTTCATCTTCCAAGCTGATTAATATGACTTGAATGTCATAAAAAGGTGAGTTTCATCCAGCCTTCATTTCATGTCTCCTCAATGAATTTTGAAACCCCCACTTGAATGGTGATAACATCAACCTTGAATGCCTTGAATTTGCTGAATTAAGATGGCCATCAATTGCTTGTCTCTTGGTAGAAGATGAAAGAACTCTTCCTTGGCTCAAATTCATTCAAATCATCCATGCATAAAATTCTCGTAATAAAAATTTCAGCCTGCACCGTCTTGATAAATCATTCGTATCTCAAGCTCCCGATATCGGATTGAGGTGATTCAAAAGGCATTGGAAAGCTAAGAGATGGAGGAATAACGTCCAATTGATTTCTGGATCCAAACACGTCTGTATCGCATCCAGAATTGGAAGACATTCTGCTGATATTCTTGCATCCGTAAAACCGCTTCATCTTCCCTCATGCACCTAGACACAAAGGTAAACTTTATTCAATCTTTAATTGAAAACATGCATGTAAACAATTAAGAGTTAGTTTAATAAATGAGCTAGTTTGATGAATGAACTAGTTTAATTAATGAACTAACTTTATTCAATGAACTAATAATCTTGAATGAACTAGTTTAATCAATGAACTACTTAGTTAAATGAAGTGTATAACTAAATGAACTACATGTTTAAATGCAACGCATGCTTTAATGAACAACATGTTTATTGAATGCAATGAATGTTATGCAAACTTTAAATACTCATGCAAATTCATGCATAAGCAAAGTAAAGTGTTCCTCCCTTATTATTTCTTCTTTCTCACGTCCCAAGCTTGATGTAAACATATTTTTCATGGTCGCTTGGAACTCCTTGGCCCTTGATCGAGTAATGGGGCCACCGGGTACTTCTCTGGGTCTTTGCCATTGACGTTCATATCAGTCCCTCCCTCTTTAAGGCGATTTGTCCCCAAATCGTTATCTACATCATAAGGAGATAGGTCAGCAACATTGAAGGTTGCACTAACATTAAACTCACCGGAAGATCTAATTGATAGGCATTGTCATTGATCTTCTTGACTATTTGGAATGGTCCATCTCCCGAGGCATTAATTTGGACTTTCGTTGAGCCGAACCTTTCTTTCCTCATGTGCAGCCACACCCAATCCCCTGGCTCAAAGGAAATTCGCTTTTACCCTTATTTGCTTGCTGCTCATATTGCTTGGTTCGTTTTTCAATGTTCTCCCGCACTTGTTGATGAAGCTTCTTAACAAATTCAGCTTTATTAAGTCCATCTTTATTCACAATTTGATCAGCGGGTAATGGTAACAAGTCTATCGGTGTTAATGGATTGAATCCATACACCACTTCAAAAGGCGTCATACTGTAGTACTATGGATCGAACGGTTGTATGCAAACTCCACATGTGGTAAACTCTCCTCCCATGTTTTCAAATTCTTCCTAATGATGGATCAAGTAACATAGAAAGTACTCAGTTCACCACTTCAGTTTGGCCATCCGTTTGAGGGTGGCAAGTGGTGGAGAATAGTAACTTAGTACCAATCTTACTCCATAGGGCTCTCCAAAAGTGACTTAAGAACTTCACATCCCGATCGGACACAATAGTTCTTGGTATGCCATGTAACCTTAAGATTTCCCTGAAAAACAAAGTAGCAATATGTGAGGCATCATTAGTTTTGTTACAGGAAATGAAATGAGCCATTTTGGAGAATCTATCCACAACTACAAAGATGGAATCTTTGTTATTCTTGGTACGTGGAAGCCCTAGCACAAAATCCATTGAAATATCCATCCATGGTGCTTCCGTATGGGTAGTGGTGTGTAAAGTCCATGTGGCATGACTTTAGATTTGGCCTTCCCTGCAAGTGATGCATCGCTCACACAACCTCTCCACATCTCGTTTCATTTTAGGCCAATATAGGTGCTCTTGAAGTATAGCCAAAGTCTTTGCTATCCCAAAATGTCCCATTAATCCTCCTCCATGAGCTTCCTTAGTTAGCAATTCACGATGGAACCTTGAGGGATGCATAGTCTTCCTTCCTTAAATAGGAAACCATCATGCTTATAGTATTTTTCAATTGACCCTTTCTCACAAGCTTTGTAAATCTCTCCAAAATCGTAGTCGAGAGACATATAAGTCTTTAATAAAAACAAAACCCAATAACTTAGATTCCAAAGTGTTTAAAAGAATATACCTCCGTGACAATGCATCGGCAACTATATTCTCCTTACCTTTCTTGTACTTGATAACATATGGGAAAGTTTCAAGAAACTCCACCCATTTGGCATGCCTTTTGTTGAGTTTATGCTGCCCCGGATATGTTTCAATGCCTCATGATCAGTGTGAATGATGAACTCCTTAGGCCAAAGGTAATGTTGCCATGTTTCCATTGCCCTCACAAGAGCATACATCTCCTTGTCATAGGTAGGGTAATTAAGCGTAGCTCCACTTAATTTTTCACCAAATAGGCTATAGGACGTCCACCTTGAGACAAAATCGCTCCAATTCCTACACCGATGCATCACATTCAATTTCAAAAAGTTAGATTAAAATCAGGTAGAGCAAGTAAAGGGGCATGTATTAAACAATCTTTAATGCTATTAAAGGACTTCTCTTGATCTTTCCCCAAAAGAATTTAGAATTCTTCTTAATAACACTTGTTAGTGGGGCGGCTATGGTGCTGAAGTTGGGGACGAATCTTGATAAAAACTTGCAAGTCCATGGAAGCTCCTAACTTGAGAAATGCTTGCTGGTCGTGGCCACTCTTCAATGGCTTTAACCTTCTTTTGTCCACCTCCAAGCCTTCAACTCACTCAACGAAACCTAGGAAAACAACCTCACAAGACAAAATGTACATTTTTGTAAGTTAGCAAACAGTTTTTCCTTCCTCAAAACTAGCAAAACTGACCTTAAATGTTGAACATGTTCTTCCATGGTTTTACTATAGATTAGAATGTCATCAAAGTAAACCACACAAAACTTACCTAAGAATGGCCTAAGAACATGATTCATTAACCTCATAAACGTGCTTGGAGCATTAGTTAAGCCAAAAGGCATAACCAACCACTCATAAAGGCCTTGCTTAGTTTTGAATGCTGTTTTCCACTCATCACCTTCCCGCATTCGTATTTGGTGGTAACCACTTTTAAGATCAATCTTGGAAAAGAGGTTAGAACCACTAAGCTCATCTAACATGTCATCTAAGCGAGGAATAGGGTGACGATACTTTACCGTAATTTTGTTTACCGCTCGGAGTCCACACACATGCGCCAAGTTCCATCCTTCTTTGGCACAAGTAGAACCGCACGGCACATGGGCTAAGGCTTTCCCTCACGTAGCCTTTGACATCAACTCAGATACTTGCCTTTGCAACTCCTTAGTTTCTTCGGGGTTGCTTGATGCGCTGGTCGGTTTGGAATGACGGCTCGGGAACAAAGTCTATTTGATGTTCTATGCCACGAATAGGTGGCAACCCACTTGGTATTTCCTCCGGAAATAGGTCATCAAACTCCTGCAATAAAGACACAACAAAAAAGCAGGCAAATTTTGATCAAGGTAGTTAGTATTCAAGAAATTTTCCTTGTACATGAGCACAAGTGCTTCCTTTGTTGTCATTAAACTCTTTTCAACTCTCTCTTTTAGAAAGAATGCTGATTTTCCTTCCCTCATTTTGATCACACTCCTTTGCTTTTACCTCCATTTTGGTCTCTCTCTTTTGGCTTTTTCAATTTTTCCTCTCAATAAAATTTGGTCTTCATGTATTTGTTTTGGAGAAAGTGGGGCTAAAGTGATCTTCTTTGTTTCATGGGTGAACGTATACCGGTTGGTATACCCATCATGGATCACTCGCCTATCAAATTGCCAAGGCCTTCCAAGTAATAAATGGCTTATGTGCATTGGAACGACATCGCATAATACCTCGCCTTTGTACTTCCCAATAGAGAAAACAATTCGAACTTGTTTGGTCACCTTGAGTTCTCCTCCATCGTTGAGCCATTGTAGCTTATAAGGTTGTGGATGCTTTGTTGTTGCCAAGCCAAGTGTATCTACCATTAAGGTACTAGCAACATTAGTGCAACTACCACCATCAATAATAACAAAGCATACCTTTCCTCCAACATGGCAACGAGTATGGAAGATATTTTCTCGTTGTTCATTTCCTCCAACGGATTGTACGTTTAGGCTTCTTTTGACAACAAGAACCTCTCCTTCCACGCCATACTCTAATTCTTCTTCTTCGATGGCAACATCTTCATTCTCATCCTCTTCTTGTTCCGATTCAACTTCTCCATCATCTCGAAGAAGCATGGTGTTGCGGTTCGGACATTGGCTTGCAATGTGTCCACGCCCCAAACACTTAAAACATTGTATGTCACGGAACGATTTGGAGTAGCGGTAGTCTTACCCTTGCTGGTTTTTGCAATGGGCTTACTTCCTTTCGGTGGTCCTCCTTTTTCGTGGGACGGTAATGGAGGAGTCTTCTTGTATGAACTTTGCCCCCATTTTGATGTTGAACTCCCATAAGATCGTGTGGCACCCTTTCTTTTGAGCTGTTTTTCCACTTTCATGGCCATATGCACCATGTCTTCCATCTCCACATAATGTTGCAACTCGACCACGTTCGCAATGTCCGGATTTAGTCCCGCTAGGAATCTTGCCATTGTGGCTTCTCGATCCTCGTCGATGTTGGCTCGAATCATGGACACCTCCATCTCTTTGTAGTAATCTTCAACACTTCGGTTACCTTGTGAAAGATTTTGAAGACGGTTGAATAACTCTCGATGGTAGTGGGTTGGAATGAATCGCCTTCGCATCACCGCTTTCATTTCATCCCATGTAGTGATAGGATGTTCTCCATTGCGCCTCTCCTACTTGATGTCAATTGATCCCACCATATTAGTGCATAATCCGTAAACTCAATGGCAACGAGTTTTACCTTTTAAGCTCAATAGTTATGGCACTCAAAAATGTGCTCAACCTTCTTTTCCCATGCAAGATAGGTTTCGTGATCCGTTCTTCCTTGAAAAGGAGGAATGGTAATCTTGATGTTGCTGAGATTATCGCCTACTCGTGGTCGAGCTCTCTCTCGCCTTGTTGTACCATGCTATGTTGGGATACTTGATCTTGCACATCATCTACTTCAACTTCTTCAGATACTCCTCATTACCCCGATTAGCTTGTGAAATTTCAAGCTGGTCTATTCGCTCAATTAGGGCTCCAATTGCTCTTGGATCATTTTGGCCATTGCTTGAAGCATAGCCTGATTTTGCAAATTGGGAAATCCTTCACCACTATGACCAGATCTTTGTGACATGTTAGATAAAGAAACAAAAGAAATTAAACCTTACTAACACAAAATCTCACCTTTCCACTCCAAAGAAAATGCACTCACACTCGTGTTTCACTCAGGTTAGGCTTTTCCCCTTAATGCACACTCATGCCTTTTACCACTGTGCTTTATTTTCAAGTCCTTTGGGAACTTCCTCAAGGCTTACAAGTGTCTCGTGGACTTGGCTGAAACAATTCTAGCTTGGTAGGAGAATGATGAATAATAAAAGGATAATGGCTTCAAAAAGAAAGAATTACTAAGAATAGGTAAAGGAATTTGTAATTCAGCAATAAGAAATGATGTATTGTAATTTTTTTTAAACAAGAATAGATTGCTCCTCCCTCTTTAAGATTTTTTTTTGATTTTTTTTGATTTTTTTACTATCCCGGAGAGAGAAAAATAATACGCTGAATTGTCTAGGCTCGATACCAAATGATATGATCTCGACTATGAGTTTTGAATCATATATATGAATGCCCGATCGTGATTCTAGTAAGAACTCTGCAGTTGCTTTGAATGTATTCTCAAATTACTCAAACAACAATGTAAGTAGAAATAGATAAATAAGAAAGAGAAATAATGGGATGAAAGATATGTAGAAGGGGTGTAGGAAGAGTGATAGTTGTGATTATGGAAGAAAAAAAAATAAAAGATGAAAATGTAGGTGAAGATGATGGGGTGTTGGCGTTAAGATGAAGAAATTCAAAGGATGGATTGTGACCCCCTAACTATAAAGAGTTAGGAACCAGCAATATAATAAAGTGGAAATGAAGTGGTAGGATATGGAACGTGACCCACTAGCTATAGATGAGCTAGGAACCAACGCTATAACAAAAGGGAAATGGATGAAGACTACAAGACTAACTTGAAGCCGATAAAGTTCCACAAGAGAACAAGAATGAAAGCAATCTTTCAAAGATGTTTTATATATTCAAAAGTGTCTTACAATGATCCTAAAGATGCCTATTTATAGTAGAAGTAGGCAGAATATGAAAAGGTGTTACAAGAAAGATGAATGCTCAAAAAAAAAAGATGAAAATGTAGGTGAAGATGATGGGGTGTTGGCGTTAAGATGAAGAAATTCAAAGGATGGATTGTGACCCCCTAACTATAAAGAGTTAGGAACCAGCAATATAATAAAGTGGAAATGAAGTGGTAGGATATGGAACGTGACCCACTAGCTATAGATGAGCTAGGAACCAACGCTATAACAAAAGGGAAATGGATGAAGACTACAAGACTAACTTGAAGCCGATAAAGTTCCACAAGAGAACAAGAATGAAAGCAATCTTTCAAAGATGTTTTATATATTCAAAAGTGTCTTACAATGATCCTAAAGATGCCTATTTATAGTAGAAGTAGGCAGAATATGAAAAGGTGTTACAAGAAAGATGAATGCTCATCTTAATGCACTTGAATACACATGAATGCTTTGTCCTTTCTTCTCATCTTCAAAGCTGATTAGTTTAGACAAATTGAGGTTGAATTTAGTCATATTTTCGTCCAAATTAAGAAGGACTCTTGGGCTGCCTTGTTTTGCTATCATATGAAGAGAAAGGGGATGAATGTGGACAAGGATGAATGTAGACATCCTTGCTGTCCAGTTTAAGTGCAACTCTTCATCTTCCAAGCTGATTAATATGACTTGAATGTCATAAAAAATGTGAGTTTCATCCAGCCTTCATTTCATGTCTCCTCAATGAATTTTGAAACCCCCCACTTGAATGGTGATAACATCAACCTTGAATGCCTTGAATTTGCTGAATTAAGATGGCCATCAATTGCTTGTCTCTTGGTAGAAGATGAAAGAACTCTTCCTTGGCTCAAATTCATTCAAATCATCCATGCATAAAATTCCCGTAATAAAAATTTCAGCCTGCACTGTCTTGATAAATCATTCGTATCTCAAGCTCCCGATATCGGATTGAGGTGATTCAAAAGGCATTGGAAAGCTAAGAGATGGAGGAATAACGTCCAATTGATTTCTGGATCCAAACACGTCTGTATCGCATCCAGAATTGGAAGACATTCTGCTGATATTCTTGCATCCGTAAAACCGCTTCATCTTCCTCATGCACCTAGACACAAAGGTAAACTTTATTCAATCTTTAATTGAAAACATGCATGTAAACAATTAAGAGTTAGTTTAATAAATGAGCTAGTTTGATGAATGAACTAGTTTAATTAATGAACTAACTTTATTCAATGAACTAATAATCTTGAATGAACTAGTTTAATCAATGAACTACTTAGTTAAATGAAGTGTATAACTAAATGAACTACATGTTTAAATGCAACATGCTTTAATGAACAACATGTTTATTGAATGCAATGAATGTTATGCAAACTTTAAATACTCATGCAAATTCATGCATAAGCAAAGTAAAGTGTTCCTCCCTTATTATTTCTTCTTTCTCACGTCCCAAGCTTGATGTAAACATATTTTTCATGGCTGCTTGGAACTCTTTGGCCCTTGATCGAGTAATGGGGCCACCTGGGTACTTCTCTGGGTCTTTGCCATTGACGTTCATATCACACCTGGTTCGAAGACCTGGATTCTGTGGATACTTTCGTGGCATCTAGAAAACTAAAGATTTGGGTAAACATTGAAGGCCTTCCACTGTTTGCATGGCATGAATCAGTGATCAAGTCTATCGCTAACAAATGGGGGATCATAGTCAAAATTGATGCAGATACTTTATCCAGAAGTCGTTTCGATTGCGCTGGAGTCCTCTTGGGGATGAGTTCCATATCAGATGTACCCTCGTCAGCCTTTGTATCCTTGAATGGAGAAAAGTTCATGGTAAAGATGTCGACGACTGCCTTCGAAGATGACCGCTGCTGGATAGATGAAGGATCGTCGGTGTTTCCAAACGACAATACGGTGAGTTGTCGCTTCAGAAACTCCCCTACGGGAAGTTATAACCAGGCGGCTGAACAAGTTCCTAGAAAAGTCAAGGACAGGTCCAGCTCAACATAAGGTCCCGCATGCGAGGTCATTAGAGCCTGAGCATTTGCATGATGTCAACATATCCATGGCCACGAGTTTTTCATCTTTTCATCGGGTCAAAGTGAGCAGGCTGCTCCAGTTTTAGACAAAGGAACGGGCTTGTTTTCGATTAAGCCCAGGCTGATTTAAAACACCAAAAGCATCTCGCCTTGGCTACTCCGATCCCAGCCGAGTATTAGTCATCGGGCAGTACTTAACCCAGTAGAAGAGGATCAGAGTAAGGCAAATAATCCTAAAGGGTCCAATAACCGTGAATCAACAAATGAAGCTATCATTGGTTCTACCAAAACCCACGCCCAATCAGTTACAGTTGAACCTTTCCACTCATCGGATTCTCTCGAAGAAGAAGCAAGAAAGACAGTAGCGGTTTGCAACTTATCAGGATTGTTCTTCAAGGCTAACGACATAGAAACTTGCAGAAGAATCGCAGATATGATTTCGGGTAAGGGAGCTGACCAGATCTAGAGGTAAGAAAAGCTCTTTTTAATCTCGTATTTTTTGATAAACTTATGAATCAATGTTTCTTTTTGTCTTGGAATATAAGAGGATTGGGTAAAGCTAAAAAAAAGCAACTATAAAAAGAATCAGCTCAGTCAGCAAAGCCAGTATTGTTTTTATCCAAGAATCGAAGCTAAAGACAGCTGATGATAGGGTGGTCAATCAAATTTGCAATAGAACAAACAATTTCAAATGGGTATTCTCCCCTTCCGTGGGCTCGGCTGGTGGTTTAATCTGCTTGTGGGACTCAAATGTTTTCGAATGCAGATCTTCTTACATCCAGAACAATTTTATTATGATGCTGGGGTCTCTAAAGCTTCAATCCAAAAGTCTCAGTTGTATATTGGTTAATATCTACGCGCCATGCGAGTCTGCTGAAAGACACCTCCTGTTTACAGAAATACAATCCAAAGTTTCGCAGTATAAGCTTCCAATCCTTATGGGCGAAGATTTTAATACAGTATGAGTCATAGAGGAAAGGATTGGGGTCAGTACGAAGAGGGGAGACATGAAGATTTTTTTCAGAATTCATCAATGCGCTAGGTCTCATAGATCTTGCACCCTCAGGAGGGTTCTTCACTTGGTCCAACTATCGAGAGTTTGCATCTTGGAGCAGATTGGATCGTTTTTTGCTGTCTCCAGAAGTAATTGGCTGCTGGCCTGATATCGTCCATCAGATACTACCTAAACATATCAGATCATAAGCCGATTTCGCTTGCTGTGGTTAAAGTGGAGTGGGGACCTAAGCCGTTCAGATATTTCGACCATTGGGGAGATGATAAAACATACGTAGAGCAGATTCTCAATGTGTGCTGCAACAAGAAGGGGAATGGTATTAATCATTTGCTTCGACAGTGTAAAGAAACTTCTAAAGACTGGATCAATTGGAAAAAGTCTCAGGAGTTAGAATCTATCACCTCCCTAGAGAACAAGCAGTCCAAGCTTGAGGGGGTAATTGCAAATGGAAATTTTGACCCCAAAGTTATTGCTGAGTTAAGATCCATTAGAACTAAGTTGTGGGAACGAATTAGAGTAGAAGAAAGAGAATGGCTGAAGAGATCAAGACTAAGATGGTTCGAAGTAGGAGGCAGAAACACAAAGTACTTTCATATAATAGCTTCAACCAGAAGAAGGAAAAATTCAATTAATAGCCTAAGAGTGGAAGATTCTAATTTGAAGGAGCCTAGTGCGATCAAAAAGGCCATCGAAAGCCACTTTATGTACTCTTATCGGACTCGCACAAATATCAAAGTCGAGCGATTGGAATGCAATTTAAGAAAAATTGAGCAGTGAGTCTGCTAACTTATTAGAGAGGCCTTTTACCTCTGACGAAATTTGGTCAGCTCTGTCTATGCTTGATGGGTCTAGAGCTCCGGGACCCGATGGTTTTAACATCAACTTCTTGAAGCAGTTTTGGGACCAATTGGAAGATGAAATTTGTCAGTTTTTCTCAGATTTTTTTGACGGAAATATCTCAGACTTCTCTTTTAACCATTCTTTTATAGTTCTTCTACCAAAGAAGTCAAATCCGAGCTGTTTGGAGGACTTTCGACCTATAAGCCTCGTAGGATCCATTTACAAACTACTTGCAAAGGTGCTTTCATTGCGTCTTAGTCGAGTATCAAACGAAATCATTGGAGAGCCGCAGTTTGCTTTTTGTCCGGGCAAACAAATTTTAGACTGCTCTCTCATATCCAATGAGATTATCGATTACACAAGAAGAAGGGGCCTGCCCGGTGTTGTCTTTAAAGCCGACTTTCATAAAACATACGGCTCGGTTGAGTGGGATTTTCTCTTGTTTGTCTTGAAGCAGATGGGCTCTGGATCTCTATGGTGCAAGTGGATAGAAGAGTGTATTGAATCCGCAAAGCTATCGGTTTTGGTTAATGGATCTCCTACTAACGTCTTTTCTATTTCACGTGGACTGCGACAAGGCTGCCCCTTATCCTCATTTTTATTCAACATAGTTGCAGAAGCATTAAGCTCATTGATCTACAAGGCTGTCACAGAAGGTTTATTCTCTGGGTTTAAGATAGGTAATGGAGCTCTCGAAATTTCCCATTTGCAATTTGCTGATGACTTAATAATATTCTGCGGAGCAGGAGAAACCCAAATAAGGAACGTGGTTCGCATTTTGAGAGGATTTGAAATCGTTTCTGGCCTCGCTCTAAACCTCAACAAGACCAAGCTCTATGGCATTAATATAGATGATTCTTCGATTGAAAATTGGGCAAAAATCCTGCATTGCAAAAGTGATCGTTTCCCCAGCTTATACCTTGGTCTTCCATTGGGCCAACCGAAAATTTTGCAGAATTATGGAGGCCGATTGTTGAGAAATTCACAAAAAATTCTCTGGGTGGAAATCTAAGTTGCTCTTATTTGGAGGCCGTATTACCTTAGTGAAGTCCGTGTTATCTAATCTCCCGATGTATTATATGTCACTGTTTCCAATGCCAATTTCAGTGAGTTCTCATATCTCTAAGTTGATAGCTAAATTTCTCTGGAACTCCCTTGACCGTAAAACGATCCATTGGGTGAATTGGGAAACCTTGTGCCTCCCAAAAGAAGCTGGAGGCCTCAGTTTGTATGACTTTAATATGAAGAATGAGGCGATGCGATGTAAATGGCTCTGGCGATATGGAACTGAGCCAAATAATCTCTGGCGTAAGACCATTGCAGCCATATATGAGTCTAATTCTAGCACTTTATTGCCTAAAAATCTCAAAGCATCCAATAAGAGCTGGATCTGGAGGAGTATATAATCACAGCTAATCAAGCCTGACAATACCTTTTTATCAAAATACCCGATTCATTGTGGGAGATGGGAGAAGTATTCTGTTCTGGACAGATCATTGGGTCGGCAATGGTTCTTTAAAAGTTTCCTTCCCCAGGATTTATGTCTTATCCATCAAAAAAGCTGGGGCTATCACTGAATTTGGTAATGATATAAACGGCGCATGGATTTGGAATATCGAGTTGCGAAGGAGATTATTTGACTGGGAACGAGAAGTTTGAGATTCCTTTTTGGATGTCATTAATTGTTGCAAAATTAAAAATGATATTCCATATAGCATCCGATGGTCAGCAGATTCTAATAGAACATTCAACATTAAATCATTTTGCAATGCTTCATTAAATGCCACTTATGCAGTCGACTCTGTTTGGAAGAGTGTGGTGTAAATTAGCTCCACCTAACGTTAAAGCGTTTGTATGGAAAGAATTAATCGGAAAAATTCCAAGCAGATTTGAGCTGATGAAATGGGAGTTCTAGATCAATCTTCGGCATTATGTCCTTTATGTTCAATGGAATTCGAAACCATATCACATTTATTCTGCCATTGCTCAATCACTTGGAGCCTTTGGCAAATATGGTGGAATTTGTGTAAAATATGCTTTATTATTCCAGAAAACCTGAGAGATTTGTTCCACCAATGGACATCGATTCCCAAAGCCAAGCTACATGATGAAGTATGGACCTTGAGCTTTTTCAGTTTTATCTGGTCAATCTGGTTATATAGAAACACAGTAGTATTTAAAGCTGCAAAGGTTGATTTAAATCAATTGTTTGATTTGTGTGTCTTGAGGCTATGTTGGTGGTGTAAGGCAAAATGGCCAGATGAGAGCTTTTCCTTTTCTGATGTTATCCGCTATCCAAACTCCCTTACTAGCTTACGATGTTGTAAGCCCAAGATAAAGAAAAGCTTTTGGCGCCCCCTGATGTCGGGACCTTAAAATTCAATATAGATGGGGCAGTTGTTGGTAGTTTTGGAGAAGCTGGAATAGGTGGTTGTCTAAGAAATGAGAGCTCGAAGATATTGATCTATTTCTCCAAGAGCGTTGGCATAACAGATGTGTCGACTGCAGAGATCCTAGCTATCAAAGAAGGATTACGCTTGTTTAGCATTTCACCATGGTGTAATAAGGTCAG
This sequence comes from Hibiscus mutabilis, assembly GCA_019671005.1. Classification (NCBI taxonomy): domain Eukaryota; kingdom Viridiplantae; phylum Streptophyta; class Magnoliopsida; order Malvales; family Malvaceae; genus Hibiscus; species Hibiscus mutabilis. The sequence goes on from CM033754.1 coordinate 13,051,218, forward strand.
AGTTTTCTTCGAGAGTGACAGCAAATTAGCTGTGGATTGGATATCGCAGCCTCACTCTGCTCCCAAGGTATTCAAGCCGATCATATTATCATGGCTTAGCATAAACAAAGATTTTGATTGGAGCATTCGTCTTGTGCCTAGAGAAAGCAATTATTTGGCAGATTGCTTGGCCAAGAAGGGCATATCGAGAAAGGAAGACATAGAAACTTTCCTTCCATTGTGAGTTGTGAGTTTGTCTGTATTTGTAAACTATTATCTTGGATATGCTTCACTCTTTTTCTTCCAATTTAAGTTAGGGAGGTTTTTTTAACGAGGCTCATATTCAAGTATTATCCTATGTATGATTGTTTCTCTTAATCATATAACCATTTTTCAAAAAAAATTGTAAAAAGTTTAAAAAGTAAAATAGATAATGAATTTAAATATCTGAATTTGTTATAAAATTAAAGTGGATTCGGCTTAAGGATATCTAAATCTGAATATACTGTCTGCAAAGATAAATATAAATAGATATTTAAAGAAAAAATTATTTCACGTACCCTTCTCACCACGTTATCTACGATCCTCTCCAATTAAAAAAAAATTCACATCATTTATACATTTGATTTAATTTTTCAAATAAGACACACCAGGATTAAAAATAACGTTTAAGTTTAGAATTCTCTAAAACTCCTTTTCTCCTCTAATATCATCCTTGCTTACTGTAAGAATTTGGAAGGGTTATCAAAGAAAAGGCTGAGGTATACACGACGACATCAAGACAATAAATTCATGAACAATGACTACTTCACTAAAACAATAAGTTCTTAATAATACTAATTAAAAACAACTATTATTTCTCGTTTGCTATCGATCTTTCAATTTCAACAAAAAAAAACAATAAAGTTAAAAGACAAATCATGATCAAGATTGTATTTTCAGCAATACGAAATAAAATAAAATGAACATTTTCTACTCATGTTAATACTAGTATCTTACTTGTTCTTTCGATTGTGGTTGGAGTTATGTGCTGGAAGCTTAAAAACCTTTCTAAAATCTTTCCAAATTCTGTTGAATTTTATACTGATAATGATTAATTATTGTTGACTGTGTAAATGAAATTATTTTATATTTATAACCTTTCAATTTTTTCTATTTTATTGATTACTTTTAAAGATCATGGGGCTCATTTCACCATAATTTTTTGTCTCTTCTCTTTAGTTGATAACTGGTTTATAACTATACTTGCTAGTTATAATCCATAGGTTAGTTTTAAGTTTTATTGATGAGGAATAGGAGAAAAAATTGAGAAAATTGTTTGTTGAATTAGAAGTATGTTCAATATTTATGTGTTTAATTTGATTGTGGAGTTTTGTTTCATTATTTAGGCATCTCTATTGTGTCGTTCTTTTACTCTTTGTAATTAATTCATAAGCGAATAAAATCTTTTTTTTTGCTCGGCAAATGATTTTTATTAAATAACCGAAATTATGTGCCTCATTAAAAATTTCCCTAATCCTAGATGGAGGAAAAGAGTACACATAATCCAGGGATATACAAACCGCTAAAGATGAAGATACAAAATAGTGAGCGTTTCAATTTTCAAGCAAATCCTACTAACTTCTACCCATATAACACGGCAAGAATTCTCCAACCCATCACCTAGTTTACTAAACTCCAAATATCACTAGTTACTAAAGCAATGCTACATACAATTTACCCTATACATGATTGCTACCACCAGGCTTTAAACGCGTTCGATCTCAGAGATCCTTCCTTTGCCAATCCCCCCACCAATCTGCTCAAAGGAATATTCGAATACAAGAACTGGATAGCCCCAAACCTTGAAGAGAACCTATCAATTTCCCTAAGCTCCTGCCCCCAGCACCTATGGATTTTTAAGTTTAGATGTATCACCGTTCAGTGTATAGACGGTGAAATTTTTAAGATTAGCTTGTCGCCGGCAAAAAGTTATCTACGAATACAGCAGTAACCGCTCTCCCTTCTACTTACATCTTAGGCCTCCCTCATTGCCAGCTTCTATCAGGTCCTCGATCTGTTTTTCCACTCCTTTATTCTCGGATTCAAATCCTTATTACCTACCTTGTCTAGCTTTTGACAGCTCCTTTCAATCTTTTCAATTTTACTGACAAATCATACTTATTTTTAGATTTTAGCTCTTCTTGAATCATCCTCTTGCAGCCATTTTTTGACACGAGTTTGAGTAAAATCTCAACAGGAAGATACCCACTTCTCGTCTGGAAGAAATCTGTCTAATCTGCTTCTCCAATTGTAGGGGCCAAACCACGTATATTCTTACCCTATCATTGGTAAATATATCAGGTTACCATCTAAAATAAAGGATTAGATTCATTGCTACCAACCAGCATACCCACACATCCCAACCTCTCACTCCTTTTCGTTACAGTTTTAAATCTCCTCCTAACAACCAAACTGCAGAATCTGAGTTTTTCATCTCAAGAAGATCCTTCCATGTTGATATTTGATCAGCCAAACAGCAAGAAGCATATACATTCACCATAACTATTCTCAAATCAAAATCCTTCCATCGACCAACTAGATAAATGAATCTATCATTTTGAATTGAATTCTCCAATTGAAAAACAGTTGTAAAACAAAAATGTCATCTTACCAGATTTTTCTGACAACCTCCTCTGAAATCAAATCCATCTTTGTTTCATGTAGATTCGCCATCTTCACTCTCGGTTCTCGCACCAATAATTTGATTGCAGAAACTTTAGACTCCGACCCTAACCCCCGCACATTCGACGTTAATACCTTCATAGTCAAAGAAACTATGCTGGTATGCTCACGCTTCTTTGTTCTTGTGATTACACCTTCACCAGGAGGGCAATATCTCTCACCGCTTCTTCTTCATCTCCTTCTATTTGCACCCCAATCTTTTTGCTAACTTCACAGTCTTCCTAGCTTCCCTGGTCATCATATCCCATCTTGCTGCAAGATCCGAGTCTGAAAGTGACCTCTATATTATACTAATATAAGAACTCAAACATGATCACCATGCATTTTTTTGTTATCATTTTTAGCCATTTCTGTGAGATATATTGTTCATAGATTTTTTTAATACTTTTAACCCTAAATATCCATAAGGCATGAGAGCAAAGATAGTCACAAAATCAAACTTCTTTTAAGTGCAATGAATTTTCAATGGTAGTTGTGTTAAATTAGACTTTTCGAACTCTTGAACTATTTTCATCTATCAGCAATTAAAAGTGTAAATCTTATCATTTTGTGCAACTTCCCTCGAAGTCAATGGAATACCATCAAGAAATTCTTTTGAAACCTTTATATATTTCATGAGTGTAAACTTTAGATGCATAAGTCAAAATACTAGAGCCCTTAATTATGCACGTAATTGAACCATTTTTGCATTAAACTTTTTTCTCAACTTCAGAAAAACGTTATCTTGCCACTAAATTCTCAAATTCAAAGATAAATCCAGTAGGAGAAATAGTTACTTTAAAAATAACATACAAAATATTATTTGTAACCTCAATCCTTTAAGAAAAAATATATCAACGTTAAAAGCAATACTTCATTTTTCTTGATATTTGTATAAATCTTAAAGATTATGATCATTAATATTTTTGTTCAAATTCTTGTTCACAACCTTGCATACACTTATAAAATAAAACATGAAATTTAACATTAAACAATGAGACTTCTAAGATGTGAATGTGAGTTCTTAAAAATATGCCATAAAAATAATATATGGCATGAATTAGGACAAACTTCTTTGATTATTTTACTAATTGCATGATCTTAATTTGTCATGATAATCTTCATTGTTTGATTTTTCATTGATTGCAAGAAAGACTTGAACAACCATTGAACAATTGTCAAAGCCTTCAAAATTAATTCATGCTGAAAAACAAACTTTGTCGTAGTGATAAATATGGTTGAATTCCCAAAGAGCGATATTAGATCAATTTTATTAAAATAAATAAGAAAATAATTAACAAGGTTTTTATACAATGTCAAGGCACATTGCTCTCCAAATGAGAGAACTCAGGTTCGAACCCTAGAGACAACATTGTTGGGAGGGAGGGTCACGAATCTTGAACATAGACCATAAAATGGATATGTATTGTACCAAAAATAAATAAAAATTAAATAAATAGGGTAAGAGGGAGAGCCACAAAATCTGAACATTAACCATAAAATGGACATGTACTATACCAAAAATAAATATAGTTTTTTTATAAATTGAATTTAAAGATCTCAACCAGAATAAAGCAATTGTAAATAGAATTTAATAATGAGAAGATATCTAACCAAGGTAAATCGCAAAGTTTTAATTCATGACTTGATCATCGACTTCAACATATGATAATCTAAATCTATCTTGAATAGCTTTGTAGCACCCTGTATATAATAAGGGAATTACAGTCAATTTGTCATGATAATCTTCATTGTTTGATTTTTCATTGATTGCAAGAAAGACTTCAACAACCATTGAACAATTGTCAAAGCCTTCAAAATTAATTCATGCTGAAAAACAAATTTTGTCGTAGTGATAAACATGGTTGAATTCCCAAAGAGCGATATTAGATCAATTTTATTAAAATAAATAAGAAAATAATTAACAAGGTTTTTTACAATGTCAAGGCACATTGCTCTCCCAAGGAGAGAACTCAGGTTCGAACCCTAGAGACAACATTGTTGGGAGGGAGGGTCACGAATCTTGAACATAGACCATAAAATGGATATGTACTGTACCAAAAATAAATAAAAATTAAATAAATAGGGTAAGAGGGAAAGCCACAAAATCTGAACATTAACCATAAAATGGACATGTACTATACCAAAAATAAATATAGTTTTTTATAAATTGAATTTAAAGATCTCAACCAGAATAAAGCAATTGTAAATAGAATTTAATAATGAGAAGATATCTAACCAAGGTAAATCGCAAAGTTTTAATTCATGACTTGATCATCGACTTCAACATATGATAATCTAAATCTATCTTGAATAGCTTTGTAGCACCATGTATATAATAAGGGAATTAAAGTCAAGGGGGTTTGAACCCGTGCCCTTGGTTGCCCAAGTGAGGGAGGTAACCATTTAAGCCAAAGCTCTTGTGTGATATGGGATTACCGTAATAAAATAATAGACCTATCTTTGTTCGGTTATCATGTAAATGATAAAACCAGATTTGAGACCTTTCACCTCCTATTTTCTATTCGAATCATCTTCTAGAAAATTTCCAAAATTTCTCTCACCGACCCCTAAGCTGCCGTCGTTCGTCCACCTTCACTGCCGCACCGTGTTTCACCACCGCCGGTGCCAAAATAATCCCCATTGAGTTCCGACCAAAACCCTCTTAACACTTGCCCAAAAGTCATCCCGTTCACCAGGATATCGTGTTAGAAGGTTCATCGAACCTAGGGATTTTTGTTGTAGTTTCTGGCATTTTTCGGTTGAACTCGACATCCGTTGGAGACGTCAGTGGTACCACCGCCTTCCCCACGTTGAGGCGAATCTAACCATGGCCACCGATCATCCAACCGTCAACATTTGAGCCCTCGCCTACGTTTGACTATTTTGGTAAGTTCGATAAGTTTTGGGTTGATTTTCTGATGTGTATTGCTTAAATCTGGGATTATGAAGTGTTGTGGGTGTTAGATCCGGTTGAAATATGCATTTTCGAGCCATGTAAGGCTGTGAGTAAGCACCATGCGTCGGCCGGAGCAATTTTCGGTCGCCGTGATCGGTTTGCCTGTAAACCAATCTAGTCCAACCCGATTTGACTCGGTCTAGCCTAAACCCGATCCGAGCCTGACCCGTTTGACCCGAACACAACTAAGTCAACCTATCCGAGTCCACTCGCCCGAGTCAACTTGTTCAAGTCAACTCGTCTGACTCAACTTGTCCGAGTCAACTTAGTTGACTTTAACTGTTGACTTTGACTGATGATGTCAGCATGACATCATGTTGACATCAGTATTAACTTTGACTTTGACCAAAAAGTAAGAATTTCTAAAGACCCCTATTTTACGTTTATCGACGTCTTGAGTCCGTTTTTAAAGTATGTTTTGCGAAATTCTAACTTGAAACCTCCAAAATTGACCTTAAACTCGAGCATGCATTTTATCAAGTATTTTTATTTAAGGGTAATTATAGTTGAATAAAGGACTGATAAAAGTCTTTGTTGGTTAAAGGTACTCACGGATCTCCCGATCGTGCTTACGCCCAGCCCAGCTCGTCCCGATCTGCTCACTCGCGTGAACCCATAGTGACCCATATGGCTTTAAAACACTTAATTAATAGTCTTAGTGAAAACATGATTCTTGTAGTAATCTTGATTTTTTTTTTCAATCTAGGTTCCAACACTGCAGCTAAGCGTGGTTCCGGCGCCCAGCAGATTATCTGACCTACCTAACTTTTTTAAGGGGTGTTCCTTGTGTGCTATACGATTGCATTATATACCGTTTAAAATGTTTTATTAAATGTTTTATCAAATTGATTATGTGCACATGACCGACATGTTACTTTTTGCATAAATATAACTTGATTTTGAATTTAAGCATGATTATACAGTAAGTTTGATGCATTCCCTAGTACCTTATATGACAAGTATGCTTTATGTATTCTGTTATTGGATCATGAATATGTTTATTAATTACTGCATATTGTAAGACTGCTTGTACTAATTTACTGGGGTACTTGGGTTATGATATGAAGTCTATGAAGGTTCAGCCCTGATCCAGCTGGTAATTCCGCCCGTATAAGGTTCCTACGCTTCAGCTAGGGTAATTCTACTCGTATTTAATTCCTATGCTTCGACTAGGGTAATTTTGCCCGGACCTAAGGTATTCCCTTAGGATGGTACCCTAGCCCAATGGGCTCGGGTTAATGCCTGTACACGATATCGTTCTGGGGAACTGTATCCTAGAGTTCGGATGGAAGGTAGATAGACTTACATGAAAACTTTGGATGCTCTTATAACATGTTTTCACGAAATGTTGGTTTATTTAATTTGTATAAATATTTTTACATGTACTGTTGGAACACACTGAGCTCCCTAGCTCATACCTCAAATCTTTTCCCCTTTCAGATAATTTTGGATAGGCTTCCCAGACTTGGCACTTGGAGGATCTACACATTTAGCTCACATATATTTTGATGTAATGTTTTTATCTTCCAAACTATATTTATTGGGTAACATGAGCCTATATTTTGTTACAATATACCTTCTATATTACTGTTATGGTTTTATGATGTAATCATATTTTGATGAGAATTTTACTGATTTCCTTAACTTATTTATCCACAAGATTACTTTATTACTTGGTTTAGCTTTTAAATTTTCAAGTAATTTTTATGGTTAAAATTTTAGTAAGGAATGTGGCATCCCAGAGTTGGTCCTTACGCATAGGCCGGTCTAGGGGGTTACAAGTTTTGTTATTATTGCCCGAGATGTCCACAATAACCTAATTTGTTCTTATTTTCTTGGTAATCAAATAGACGCTCGAATGGTTACTTCTATTGATTTTATATATTCAATAAATTTAAGAATTAAAGAGACTCAACCCTTAATTAACCTAATCACATCAATGTGGATGATTCAAACAAGATTTTATATCTTCATAACCTTGTACTATAGTTGTTTTACTACTTAGATCTAGGAGTGTAAATAAACTGAACTCGAACGAACTACATTATGTTTGTGTTTGTTTGTTTATTTTTGAAGTTGTTCATGTTCGGTTTGTATTTGTTTAAATTTTTAATGTCGTGTTTGTTTATTTATTTTTGAAGGTGTTCATGTTCATTTATTTAGAGTTCGCAAACATGTTCGTTTAACGTTCACGAACATGTTCATTTAAATGTTTGCAAACGTGTTCGTTTAACGTTCTTGAACATGTTCATTTATGTGTTCGCAAACATGTTCATTTAGTGTTCACGAATATGTTCGTTTATATGTTCAGAAATTTTAACTAAATAAACAAACAAACAAAATAAAATAAAATAAATCCAACAGTTTAAAACTTAATTTTAAACATGAACTTATATAACACCCATAACAATAACAAAAAGTAGTATTTAGAAACCCACAAGCATTTTCATCCTAAAATATCCACCAACCTTTCACATCTTAAAGCATACTAATTAATAAAAATGTTCAAAGAAATATTCATGAAAGTTGCATTCAAATGTTGAATAATTTATCAAAATATACTGAATTCTAGCATTTAACATTAAAACCTTATCACTCACACAGGTTTTGGGACAATACTAATAAAAGAGCGATGAATACTACTATCAATCCAAAAAGAAATACTAATTGGACACATGTTAGTAAAACAACTAATGCCAAATTACCAACAATCATATCTGCATAACCAGTATCATACTAGTTTTAGCTAGCTCACAGCTAATTTTATAAAGGTTTTACCTTGTATCGTGTCAACGGATCAGTTCCACGAACCTTTTGCAACATTATAATATTTAGTTTCTCTGCAATTACCTACACATCATCCCTGTGTTGTGTTCTGTACTTTTTTTGAAGAACAAAAATTCAGAATGCGCAATATAATTACACGTGATTTTGAATTAAAAAGTTGTAATGCAATAATGACTACCACTGATTTTTCTAATTAAACATGTATAAAACTAGGAAATATACATAATATAAAATTAATTAAACTTACATATATTAGGAATTATCCCATTCATACATATAAACTCCCTAATTAAACAAGCGACGACATTAAAGTTCCAACTTGTAAACATACTCTCTTTCCCTTTTGCCAACAACTTACTAGAAAACTAATTAGATTTAGATGGTCTTGGGTTTCCCGTCAAATTATTAAGGAGGAACATGTGTTAAATATACAACGTTAATGATGTTGCTGCTGATGTTGTTACTCCAAGATTCTCAAACAGAGCGTGTGGTTAGGAATAAGAGTGTAATGAGTGAGCTGATTGTCGATCACGAGAGATGATAGGACCACTTGGTGCCTAAAGAACCTTAATGGGCCATATCTTGTCTTTTGGGCTTGGAAAGTGTTTAAAGTGTGATGGGAGAAACATAAGAGGGGTTTATGATGTAATTAACCCAAGATTTAAAGAAGGTTGAATTCCCTCTTTATTACTATGATTTTATGTTATAAAAGGGATAGAGGTAAGCGTATTGTTCGACTGTGTGAGTGTTTGGCAAAAGGGTGGAAAAATGTATTGGAAATGTATGAAAACAGTGCCAAGACTAAGTCTTTTGTGTGCAAGTATACACGGTCTGCAAGTAATACAACAATAAGCTGGTTATCGAGCCCACAAGGATTGGCCAAGGGTTTGTTTGCCTTGCTTGTTTACTCGTCAAAGGGAAAGTGTTGTTGATTTGAAGTGGGTTTTAAAAACAGTTTAAAAAAAAAAAAATAAAAGGAAAACAGCATTGGCACAAGGAGAGTTTAAATGAGTGATGAGCGTTGGCAAGGGATGTTTGTTTTTCACGCTTTTCATGCCAGCCTTTAATAATTTTATCCCTTGATATTATTTGTCGACCAGATTAAAAGTTGGCATCGCCTCTGTCGATGACAATGCCCGAAATTAACCATGTAAAAACCCTTATATCTCTATAATGAAGTTTTCCATAAATCAATTTGATTGTCCCAATCCATACTCCTAAAGGGTAGACTCACTCCCGAAGTAAGTTCATGTACTTGAAGATCTTCCGTCGAAGCATCTCGCCTTAGTATCTAGCAACTAATCGTGTCCCCTAAGTCTGTTAAGATATTAAGGTGCAATAAGCATACTGTGCTAGCTGTCGCTTGGCACAGAATTTAAAAAATTGTAAAACATGCCAAATAGGGAAAACAATGCCAAAACATTTTTATTATTAAAAACTAAACATGAACATCGTTCAAATGCAAACATCCCCCACCAACTATAAAAGTTTAGTTCATGGTAGGGGTATCCATCCAAAAACCATAATCGTATCTCAACATCATCATCATTAAAAATAAAAATAATTTAAAACAAAGAGAATGGCCTAGAAGGGGGTCCATCGATGCAGCCCTTCAAGGTCCAAGCTCTTGGTCAAGTTGGTCGAACCACGTCTCCTTGGTGTAGCCTTCCTCTCAATCTAAACGTCTCTTCCGATCCCCCCATCCTTTTTGGTGATTGATCTCATTTTGTTCTTTAAATAGGCAAGCACAAGACGCCTAAGATAAGCCTTGAAATTTGAAATTTGAATTTTGAATGTGCAAGGGATAAGGGATGTGATCATCTTATCCTATATTTGAATCCTAGGTCTAACGCCATCCAGGTCCAATAGCTACTCGGCCAGGCATCAAACTCCTCTTTTCTGCCAACCGGTGATTTGGCAATTTTGGTCCATCGCTGCCAACAACAACTCAGCATTCTCTCTAACATTCCTTTCTTTCTGCGCTGCTTTGCTCTGCTAAACATGTCCTTCTCTGCTGAGCCTGCAATAATGCCAACAAAGCAACCCTTCACACTTGCATAACACAATTCCTAACTGCTTATGAAAATGCATGAATTTTAAGGCTAAATGCAACTAAACACACTTAAAGGCAAGCAAAGACAATGTGAAATAAGCATAAGATTTAGTACCTTTGATGAGTTAACACACCCCTAAACCTAGCTCATTGCTTGTCCTCAAGTAATGCAAATAAGCTAAAAATAAAATGGTGAAAATAGTACCTCAACAAAATTTTGATCGGAATGCCAACACGTGCTGGCAAACAGAATGAAGCTCTAGTTCTGTCCTTAGATATCTCAGTGCAATAATGCCAAGTAGGTAGTAAATTCAAGTGCACCAATATAACTCTAGTCTAGGGCATGACAAGTGCACAAAGTGTAGGCAATATACATCAAGTATTTGTTTACTCCCTTTGTCAATTTTACTACCTAAACTCAGAATTTTTTTTATTCCTGCCAAGGGGTTCTTCTCTTTTTTTAAGCTGGCATTAAATTAGGGTTCGCGTCATTGCACTGTTTGGCGTGAGTAATAAGAGGGAGCATACCACGAATCCCCACGTTAGTCCAGACTACATTCCTAAGCTAACCCATTACACCCATGCCCTTAAAGTTTTTGACATGACCACTAACGAGGGGGTTCCACCAAGCCCCAGGCTACCTATTATCTCTAAGGTAGAGGAGTGTTCCATTTTTTCTTGCCTTGGCAAAACATTGTTGCCTTATTAATTTCTTTTACCCTGGCATAATTTTTTTTCTAAGCTTAGTTTCAAAAATTCTAAGTTTGCTTAGGAACTAAATGCATACTACATGTTAAGTGAAAGTCAACTCCCTAAGCTAGAAATCAATTGCCAAGCAAACCTGGCATTACTATTCTGCTGGCATAGGCAATTAAAGATTAAAAAAATTTCCTTCATCGGACAGACTACCCTAGAACACATTAAACTTGCCTAACAAAGTGTTAACATTCTTCAAAATTTGACCAAGGTAAAATTTTCTTTTTTTTTGTGGTTTAGTATGCATGGCATTAATCTAGACATGGCAACAAAAATGTAAACATGAATGCATGGCATAGAATAAATGTGAGGCAACGCACACCCCTAAACCAAAGATGTGCATTGTCCTCAATGCATGAAAACAACACATATATACAAATAACAAAAAAAATAAAATGCATGAACATGTGAAATGCAAAGGAGTTTAGGAAGAAGATGACTCCCCTGTGGAGACTTCCTCTTGTGTGACGCGGGTTTTTATCTTGATAAATGTCCCACAATCAGAGGGCATTATTTTCCTTCCTTTCATGCTTGGCTTTGAGGCAGCAGTGGAAGCTCCAACTTCTTTGATAATTTGCACTGGCTCTGAAGCGACAGGAGTGGCAGTGGCAGCAGACGGTGCAGGTATTGTGGCAGGTTTCTTCTAGACTTGTTTTTCTGATTCTGACGGTGTTTGTTTCTTGGCAGATTCAACTTGAACTGGCAAAACTCAGACGGTGGCTTTTGAGTTTCGGGTTATGAACTAAGTGAGGGCTATATGGCATGGTATCATCGCTGGCAAAGAGCTAATTAGGGGAATTTAGGGAAGGTTGACATAACTTATAGAGACATACTCGCAAAGGTCTCCTTGATAGCAATATCCCTAGTATGAATGTAATGCTAGAGCTTGACATTTTTCTCCTCAGCTCTCTGTAATTTTTGGAGAATGATCTTCTGGCGGTGGTGGATCTAGGAGAGTAGTGCCACTGAACTAGCTGGCATGGGAGCATCAGGCTCTACCTTCGGCACCTTAGGCTTGGGCATTGATTCCTTAGCCTTTCCCTTGTCTTTCGACTCGGTGGCAGTGAGTTTCTTCCACAGGGCGGCCGTGATTGTTGTTCCCTTAATTATTTGTGCTTTATCCGTAGCAAGCTTGGGCACAAAATGTTGCATGTAAATGTTATAAATTAACAAAAGGAAAAACAAACTACCATTACCTCTTTCAGCACATTTATAAGTTTCGTTGATGATAATTGGGCCTACATTAATCTTGTGTTTCGTAATAATAGAGTGCAATAACGCCAGCCTCTCTTTCGAGACAGACTCATTGTGGGTAGTTGGCATCAGATTAGCCTTGATAAATTGGTTCCACCCCCTCGGCTATGATTTTAAGGCCAACCACTTGACCGTCCGGTGTCCCTTGGATGACACAATCCATGCAGTGCCAGGTTCGCACAAATCTGTCAACATCTTCTTTCTCTTGGCAGTGTTCATGAAGTCGACAAACTCCTGGTGTTCATCCTCTATACCAGCCAACTTAAACATGGTGTTAATGTACCCTTCATCGAAACGCACAGACGTACCTCGAATCATCAAAAAGGGTGAATCTTTGGTGACAAGATAGGCATATAATTCTCGGATAATGTTAGGGTAAACATCTCTCTTCTGTTGGTATAAAAGCTCCCGCTTGTGCTTGGTTACCACCGATATGAACTCCGTGGTAAATCCCAAGTTTGGTTCGTCCTTGAACTTAAAGGTTTTCTCGTAATAGAATGAGCTCGAAGCAAAATTGTCATCATACTTCTTGTGGATCTCTTCGTTGAAGAAGATTTTGAAGGGAGCCGATAAAGAAGCCATTGAAAAAAATTGAAAAACTCGAGCATTTTGGACAAGAGAAAAAGATAGTGAATCTTGGTGTTCTTGATAAAGAAAAAGGGAAAAGTTTTTAGGTTTTGACATAACTCGGGTAGATGAAAGGTAAAGAGGTTGAGTGTTTTAATTGGGGTAATAATGTGGTTGATTTAAGAGGGGTAAGGGTTTAAGTGATAAGGGTTTAAGTGATAGGGTAGGTTTAAAAGTGGAGTGATAAAGCGATATGATTAAGTTGAAATTCAGAATTCAACTTATCACTTTGGGCGGCTAGGGTAAAAATTCAAAGGAAAATCTTCACTTTCATGGGCCAAGTTTTAATCAAGCCTTGGTTAAATTTCTTGCTTCCAAATTTCCAATCGCCGCATGCCAACCCCTGCCCTGGCATTGTATCTAGCACACAGAATTCTCCCAATTTGCAATCGCCACTTGCCAGGTCCCTGTCTCAGCAATATGCATGGCACATTAAGTCTGCACATTCTCAAAGAAAACCTCTCAACGTAGGAAAATTAAAATAAAAAGAAAAAATGAAAGTTATTGAAAAGAAAAACATCTAACCTACTATTTAAAAAATTACAAACTGATGATGATCAATGAATCTCTTTCAGGAGGATAACCTCTTTGGCATTCCTCGGAGTGCCTTCCAAATAGTACTTCAATCGTTGACCGTTTACCTTGAAAATTTATTTTGACTTCAAATTTTTAATGTCCACCGCACCATGGACATATGGCTTTACATCTTCAAAAGGGCCTGACCACCTTGACTTAAGCTTACCTGGAAACAATTTAAGCCTTGAGTTAAATAACAGAACACATTGGCCTACCTCAAATTGTCTTGGCATTATCCTACTGCCATGCCAGCGTTTAGTCCTCTCCTTGTAGAGTCTGGCATTTTCATAAGCTTGTGTTCTGAACTCTTCCAACTCATTTAGGTATAGTAGTTTTTTTCTCCTGCAGCTTTCCATGCCATATCATGCGTTTTGATTGCCCAATATACACGGTGCTCCATTTCCATCAGTAGGTGGCATACTTTTCCAATGACCAGTCTGAATGGTAAAATACCCAAGGGAGTTTTAAAAGTTGTCTTGTAAGCCCACAAAGAGTTATCTAGTCTTAAGGGTCAGTTCTTCCTTGATGGATTTATAGTCCTTTCAATGATACTCTTGATCTCCTTGTTTGAAATCTCGGCTTGCCCATTTGTTTCGGGATGGTATGATCCTTTGCTGAATTTCATATCTGCACAAAGCTTTAGAGATTATATTGCATTTAAAATGGGTACCCTCATCATGAATAATCACTCTAGGGGCACCAAATCGAGTAAAAATGTGTTTGTGCAAGAACTTGGCAACGGCCTTAGCATCATTCGTTGGCAATGCAACAACCTCAACCCATTTTGAAATGTAGTCAATAGCCACGAGAATGTATAAGTTACCAAATGATGGAGGAAATGGACCCATGAAGTCTATCCCCTATACATCAAATAAGTCTACAGGCATGACGGTAGTTGGTGTATGGCAGAGATGTTTCATGTCCACTGGCATCGATCACATGCCTTGGCATAGTTATGGGCATCTTTGTGTAGTGTGGGCCAAAAGAATCCTGACTGCAGCACCTTGGTAGCAGTCTTCATACTAGTAAAGTGACCTCCATATGGTGCGACATGGCATAGTTGCTAAATGTTGTGCTTCTCATCCTCTAACACACATCGTCTTATCACTTGGTCGGTACACTATTTGAACAATATTGGCTCATCCCAATAGTATTGCCTAACTTCTCGCGGGAATCTTTTCTTGGCATTGTATTCTAGATTTGGAGGCAGAATATTACTTACTAGGTTATTGACTATGTCAGCGTACCATGGCACGACATTAACTGTAAGCAAATACTCATTTGGAAATTTATCTCTTATGGCAGCACTCTTACCATCTTCAAGGTGGTGCTCTAGACGTGATAGGTGGTCAGACTAAGTTTTCACTGCCCCTCTTGTCTCAGATCTCAAGGTCAAATTCTTGTAGTAGAAACATCCATTAGATTAGTCTAGGCTTGGCATTCTTCTTTGCCAAAAGGTACTTTAGTGATGAATGATCTGTATACACCACAACCTTGTTACCAACTAAATGAGATCTGAATTTATCAAAAGCGAATACAATTGTAAGAAATTCTTTCTCGGTTGTGGAATAATTCAGTTGAGCTCCATTTAGTGTCCTGCTGACATAGTAGATGGCATGAAAAACTTTGCCACATCGTTGTCCCAATACTGCTCTGGCGGTATAATCGCTGGCATCACATATGAGCTCAAATGGCTCATTCCAATCTGGTGCCACGATTAAAAGGGCATTAATCAACTTCTCCTTAAGTTCCTAAAACGCTCTTAAGCAAGAATCATCAAATGCAAAAGCGGCATTTTGTTCCAAAAGCAAGAATAAAGGTTTAGAAATTTTAGAAAAATATTTAATGAAACGATGGTAAAAGCATGCATGTCCCAAAAAACTTCTAATACCTTTTACACTTGTCGGTGGTGGCAATTGCTTGATTACCTCAATTTTCGCTTGGTCATCCTCTAATCCCTTCTTGATTACCTTGTGCCCGAGAATAATGCCCTCCTTTACCATGAAGTGGCATTTTTCCTAGTTCAACAATAAGTTTGTCTCAATGCATCTCTTCAAGACTTGCTCCAAACTCTGAAGGCATTCCTCAAATGTTTTGCCAAACACTGAGAAATCATCCATGAATACTTCCAAATTTTGTTCAATCATGTCGGAAAAATAGACATTATGCAACGTTGAAATGTTGTTGGGGCATTACACAATCCGAATGGCATTCTTCTAAAGGCAAACGTCCCATATGGACACGTGAACGTGGTCTTCTCTTAATCTTCTGGAGCTATGGCAATTTGGTTATATACTGAATAACCATCTAAAAATAGTAAAATGCCTTACATGTCAGTCTGTCCAACATATGATCAATGAAGGGCAATGGAAAATGGTCTTTCTTGGTGGCATGTTCAGCTTTCTATAATCCATGCACACTCTCTATCTGGTAACAGTCCTGGAAGGAATTAACTCATTATTGTTATTTTGAACCACGGTCATGCCACCTTTCTTTGGCACACATTGCACTGGGCTGTCCCGCGAGTTGTTGAAAATGGGATAGATTATCCCGACATCTAGCCACTTGATAATCTTCTTCTTAACAACCTTTTTCATGCTCGGGTTCAATCTTGTCTGACCCTCAATGGTCTTCCCATGATATTCCTCCAAGATGATTTTAGGCATGCAAATGGTTGGACTTATTCCTCAGATATCAGCCAAGGTCCATCCCAACGCTTGCTTGTAATTGCTTAGAATTTCCAGCAATTGTTCCTCATGATCATTAGTGAGATCAGTAGCAATGATCACTGGCAAGGTTGAGTGTTTACCTAAGTAAGAATACTAGAGATGGTCTGGTAGTGATTTGAGCTCAAGTTCAGGTGGCTCCTCAATGGATAATTTTGGTGCCATGATCTCTCTACCAGCCAACTCTAACGGTTCTGGTTGTCCAAAATATTCTACTAAGGCTGCTCTTTCACTGCCCTCACTTATTTCACCTTCATTGTCACTTTTGTTGACATCATCATCAGTATCTTGGCACAGTTGTGCCACGTCCACCTTAAAAATGGACTCCATCTTATCATTTGCTTGGCATTCGTCTGGTTCATCTACATGCTTCAAAGCTTAAAACACATTAAATGTAACCTGCTGATTATTCATGCTCATAGTTAATTTACCTTTATGAACATCAATCAAGGCTTTACATGTGGCAAGGAACGGTCTGCCTAATATAATTGGGACATTTAAATTCGCCTCATAATCTAAGATAATAAAGTCAGCTGGGAATATGAATTTATCTACCTTTACCAATACATCTCAATCTTACCCTTAGGATGTGCAAAGGATCGGTCTGCCAACTAAAGTGTCACCATGGTAGGCCTTGCTTCAATGCCAAGCTTACTGAAAACAGACATTGGCATAAAATTGATGATGGCTTCCAAATCACACAGTGCCTTACCCATGAATCTGTTGCCAATGGTACAAGAAATAGTAAAAATTCTCGGATCTTTTAGTTTTGGTGGCCACCGGTTGAGTATCATTTCACTGCATCCCTCAGTGAGAGCTACAATTTCGAAATCACCCAACTTCTTCTTTTTGGACAAGCTGTCTTTCATTAATTTGACATAGTTAGGCATTTGCTCGAGAGCTTCCACCAATGGTAAATTGATTTGCAATTGTTTAAGTACTTCCAAGAAGCGCTTAAATTGTTGATCCTGCTCGTGCTTTTATATTCTTTGTGGAAACGGTGGAGGTGGATAAACATATGTTGGCTCTACCGGCTTTGCCAAGGTTCTGTTCACATCAGGCTGTGGTCTGGCATCGGTTATGTCCGCTTCTTTCTTCTTTGGTTCTTTTGGTTCATCTACTGGTAGTTTCTTCTTCTCCTGACAACTATTTGGCTGCTTGACAGATGTCTCAGCCTCGAATTGTTTGCCACTCCGTAAAGTAACAACTTTGTATTGTTCATTATGGTTTTGCCTGTCATCCTCTATATCACTTGATAAAGCTCTATGGGGTCTATTGTTGAGTGCATTGGCAATCTGTCCAATTTGTACCTTCAAGTTTCGCATCGATGCTGCCAAACTCTGGATAGTTGCATCATTCTTCTCCATGTATTCTGTCAAAGTCCCCTGGTTGTTCATTTGCCTTGCATAAGATTGTTTTGTGCCCTTTGTGGCATGGCATTCTGGTTGACCCCTGGCATGGCATTGTTCTGACACCGTGCATTGTATTGACGTTGTGCATCATTATTCTACTGTTGGGCATTATATTGGTTGCTTTCTTGATTCCCCCAAGCTAAATTTGGGTGCTGCATCCATCCTGCATTGTAAGTATTGGAATTTGGATTATAATTACGATTGAAATTGCCAACAAAATTTACCGACTTAGGGTTGGTAGGGCAATCTTCTATGTGATGATCCTCTCCACATATTGTACAGAATGGGTCTAATGCCTTAACTTCTTGGGCCTCATAACTCTTTTGCAAAGTTCTCACCATTCTAGTAAGATTGGGAATCTCAGCGTGAATGGACGTGAACTCATCTATCTATAATTTCCCCTAGTTTTAGTGCCGGTCCCAAGTCTGGCAGTAGGATATTCAAAATCGTTGATTGAAATCCTCTCAAGGATACCAACTGCCTTTGTATAGTTTTTGTCAAGCAGTGAGCCATTTGCCGACGCCTCAACAACATTTCTGGTTTGTGAATCTATTTGGGTCCATTTCGGGAATCTATGCATGGGACATCTTCTCAACAGATCTTTATACCTCTCCCAGGCATCATATAGGGTCTAATCATAAGCCTGCCTAAATGTGATGATCTCACCCCTCAGCTTGGTAGTGAGTTTAGGTGGCTGGAATCGTAATAAAAATTTCTAGCATAGATCTTCCCATGAGGTGACGAAACCAGGTGGCAAAGAAATCAACTACACTTTTGCTCTATCTCTCAGAGAAAATGTAAACAACTTTAGCTTCACTTGTAATGCCCCAATTTTAGGGCATAGCGGTTTGGTTGTTTATTAGACGGTCTAGTGGACCGGAGTAGGGATTCGAGTCGGTTTTGAGACTGTATATTTTTTGGTAAGATAAGAATATGCAAAAATAGTTAAAATCATATTTTAATATATATTGATTTTTGGTGGAATAAATTTTGGAAAATGGAATTCGGAAATGTGACATTTTGGTTAGTGACCAAAATGCAATTTTTGAAAACTGTTTTAAAGTGACTAAAATGAAAATGGTCAAATTCCTAGAATCCTTAATGAGCTAAATTACCAAGTTTTTGCTGGTGGTTTCTCCCTTCAATTAAATCATTTTAAACATGTGTTTTAAAGGTGGTTTAAGAGGGATTAAAATATCTAAGTTAGTTATTAGCTTTTAAAGAAAATTTACGTAACTTTTTCCTAAACCTTTTCTCTCAACTTCTTTTCTACCAAACAATCAGAATTTCATCAAAATCCATAGGTGAGAGATTCTTTTCACTCAGATAATTGATTTTAACTTGATTTTTTAACTTTCTCTTGCAAAATCTCATTGAAATCTTATGTTTTCTTAGTTTTTCACAAATCAATTGAGGGAGAAACTTCACAATAAGGGTAAGGTCCGAGATCTCCTCTATTGCATGGTTCTTTACTGAAATTCCCAAGCATTTGATCCTTGTTTTTGTGTTTCTAATTTGATTTTGATGATTTTATAATGTTTAATTGAGTTATTTGGGGGAAATGAGTTAATTCACGTATTGGATCTAATTTCTAGTAATTAAGGATGCTTTGATTTATATTTTGGATGTTTAATAATGTTGATAAGAGATTTTTATCAATGGAATCCCGAAACTTAAGAATCTCTATTTGTTTAGGTTGTTAGTTTTGAGGTTTTGTGGTGTTTCTATGGTTATAAGGTTGCTAGATGTGGTAGGTTGATCTGGATCTGTTTTTAGATGTGTTTTGATGTTGAAAGTGATGTTAGATTGATAGATGTTGGCTGGGTTGTGAATCGAAGTGTGTTGGTTATGTTTTTGGTTGTTGTAGAGGGTTAATTGTGAAGGTTTTGTGGAAATCTGAGAAGGATGTAGTTGATGTGTTTAGAATGCATTATGATGCATTAATCCTCTGTTTTTAGTGGTAAAAATAAGGGAGGTTGATACGGAGGTGATTGGAGAAGCGTTGGAGGTTTCGGATACTTGATTTTGCATCGGCGAATCGAGGTTTCGTGTGTTGGTGAGTGAAAACGTTGTTTAAAGCATTTTGATGTTTTGGAACAGAGGTTTGGGAGTTAAGGTAGAGCTTGAAATGCTTACCTAGACTCAGAAGTAAGTATAAAGTGGTTTTACTCTCTCGTTCGTGCTTGTTCGAATGATTTTATGCACTTGGTTTAATGTTCATGTACCTACTGTTTAAGCATGTTTTAAAGTATTCGATATACTGCTTTTTAGCATGTTTTGTTGAAGGATGCACATGGTAAGTAATCTTTGTAAGTATGGTTTATACTTGTGGTTTAAAGCATGGTTGTTGCTTTGGAAAAGTGTTTTGGTTAATTCTTGTTTAAAACGGTGAGGTAAATGTTAAAATGGTTAATTATATTGGCAAGTGATGTAGTTTTAAAATTATTATCGGATATAGTTGGCCAGCCATAGGATTGAGTGCACTGTAAATAAGTCGCCTACGGCTTACCGAATACTCCATCGAAGTACCCTAACGGTAGAGGGGTTAAACAGTATCGAAAACTCCCGTTAGTGGGTTAAGCATCTAACCGATGAAAAGGGTTGGTGGCCCCATGGGTTGAAAGTGTACACGGTTGTTATTGTACCGCGATTGTGATTGTATCGCTTTTCCGGTTGAGATGGCTTGAAGTGTTGGGTTAACACTTGTTGAATCCGTGTATCTGATGAACTCTTTTGTTATTGGACTTGTTTAATGGTCAGTTGTAAGCCAATATAATTGTTAATGTATCATTGAAATGTTTTATGTTGTATAATGTGATTTATACATGTTTCTCCTTGAGCTTTGCATTTGGTAGTAATGCATGGGAAGGCTTAAGTAGAGGGTTAGCAATGTGACTTGCTGTTGATTAATGATACATGTAGCATATGGTTTAATATGCTGGTTTTAATGATGTAAAGTGCATGTTTTAAAAGGGCATGATGTTTTAAAGGATGATGTAAAGAAAATGGTTTAAATGCATTGATGGTGTTTTGATCTGAGCATTCCTCACCAAGCCATGTGTGCTTGCGCTCTCTATGTCCATCAATGCAGAGATTTAAAGTCCCGGGAGGCAGCAAAAAGCAAGGGAATCTTGTCAAGACTTGTTTCCAAAGTATGTTAGAGACTAGACTATAATGAATAAGGGCAATGGGGTACTAGTTGTGTTTTGGGAGATGTTTTGTGGAACTCTCTGTTTGAGCATGTTTCTTTAGTTTCTCTTGGGTTGTATATGGCCTTTAAGGATTGATTTTGGTATTGGCTTATCTTTTGATATGTTGGTTGGATGCATATTAGGAAACATGCCTATAGATTTCCTTTTTGATGCATGAAGCCTTGTTGTGTTGTTAGTATTGTGATGCTAGTTGGCTTGAGATATGTTTGGCATGTTGGTGTTGTGTTTTAAGCATGTTGAGTGGTTAGAGTATGCTATTGGGATGAAAAACCAGCAAAATGTGACATTAGAAGTCCAGGCGCACCGATACGCGAGGGACTATATCGGTATGGCTAGGCATTTTGAGGCTTGAGGGATTGGTACGCGGGTTGGTGTTTCGATATGCCTAGGCCATTTTGGTCTTAGCATACCGGTACGGTAATGGGTGTTTCGATACGGGTCTCAACTTTTGGAAATCAACTTTTTTGTCCCAATCCCGTGTATCGAAACGCCCGAAGAGCCGTATCGGTACGATCATCAAGGTTTTCAAAAGTTTGGTATTTTAGTTGGGCGTATCGATACGGCATGAATGTGTATCGAAACGGGGTGTTTCAATCCGTATCAATACGGGTACACTTGTATCAGTACGGATGGCCGTTAATTCTGATATCGTCACTTTGGGCAATTTTGTCATTTTTACAATTTAGTCCCTAAATCTTGCCAATTCAATTGAATGTGATAGAATGATCGGATTAAGCTGAAACTTGAGATGAAGGTTTGGAATCGGTCAAATTAAAAGTTGGTAACTTAAAAGTGAGCTTTAATCTTGAAATTTTTTGTATTTTCATTTTGGTCCCTAAATTGTAAATATGATCAATTGGATGTCAAATTGATGCCCGATTGAGTTGGGGTTACACCTAATGTCCGCATGAACATGTAGGGTTAATAATTGGCATCTAAATAAGATAAAAGAAGAAAAAATGGACTGGGTTTTGTGTATCTCTTCGGTTTGCTACGGTAAACCTAATGTGGACTTCTTGGTTCGGTTGGGCGTCTAGGCCGGGTCAAGGGGGTTACATTTGGTGGTATCAGAGCCATGTTTGGTTCATTTGGGAGGTTGTTGTGTTGTTGCTATGTTTGATTTGTATGGTGATTGTTGTATGTATGCTGGTTGATATGCACAGTGATTGATATATGAATGTTGGCTGATTATGCTATGTTGGGGAAGTTTTGGGGTACCCATTGCCATATTATTATAGTCTAGAAAGTTTTTATTTTTGAAGTGGAAGTCTTGGATCCTTGCTTGAGATTGGCCTGACTATTTTTGTTTTGAAATGATTATCATGCCTTAGATATATTTTAGCACAATAGGACCGATGAGAGAGTTACGGTCGGGTACGATTGCTGCTGCCATTGGGAAGGAAGCTGAATGAGAAGTTGTACCTCCTGGAGGGTTGCCACCACCCCCACCTAATCCACCGGAGGGAGAAACATGTACCACCTATGCCAGCTGGGCCAGGGATGGGTGATATGGCACCGCTGATACAAGCCATGACCAGTGCTTTTTAGGAAGCAGTTGCGGGTGTTTGTGTGCCAGCACCACCAATTGAGGGGAAACGTTTACCGCTTGAGTGTCTTTGTAGTTTGGGTGGAGTTGAGTTTGAGGTTTGTTATCTAAGGTCTCCGAGGGATGGTTGGCCAGTACTGAGAGGATATTGGGCCAGATGGGGTGTACCAATGCTCGTAAGCTGTGCTGTGTTGTTTCCCTGCTGTAGGGTGATATTTATGCACGGTGGACTACCACGATATCCGGTATGGTGACTATGAGGTAACCTGGGAGTTCTTTTACGGGGCATTTCGGAAGAAGTTTTTGGGAGTACGATATCAGAATGAGAAGAAACGTGAGTTTATGGCTCTAGTGCAAGGCAGTATGTCTGTTACGGAGTACGAAGTGCAGTTCGTGAGGTTGAGTCAGTATGCACCTGAGTTGGTTCCTAACGAGCGTACTCGATGTGATCATTTCCACTATGGGCTTGTGTAGGATGGTAAGACATACATGATTACTGCTGATTACACCAACTTCGATGTATTGGTTTCGCGAGCCAAGGATGTGGGGCAGAATTTGGGTTTGGCATCTGGATCGTGAGGTTCTAGCTCGGGTAAGAGAGCTATTGATTTGGGTTATAACGGTGGTTAGGCCAAGAGACATCATGATAGGAGGTTTCGCTCGGAGCTGAGGCATGGCAGAGGTGTCATGGGACGTGGAGTCCAGGGGCAGGGTGCCCAGGTTAGAGCCCCGTTTAGCACTTGTTGGGTATGTGGATCCTGAGATCATTTGAGGCGAGATTGCCTGCGTTTAGCCAGGGAGGGTCAGACAGCTGCGCATGTGGTGGCTAACGCTTGTTGGAGTTGTAGGTCAGGCGACCATCAGAGGCGTGATTGTCCATTGTTGGCTCGAGGTGGGCAGGGTGCTGCACCTGTTGTTGCTCCACAGTAGGGTCATGGTCGTGGCCGCAGACCATTTCAGCGTCAAGATGGTGGGCAGAGGACTGTGGCTCATACTGTTGCTATACAGCCTAAGGGAGGTGGACCGGCTAGGGCGTATGAGCACCGCGAGGGTCATAATGACACTGATGTGATTGCAGGTACTTTTACCCTACAGTCTTTATCGTTGTATTCGTTGGTTGATTCTGGTTCTACTCATTCATACATTTTGAGTGAGCATGCTGAGTTGCTTGATATATATGTTGTAATTATTAATGTGGGTGTTAGAGTGACTAGTTCTCTTGGGGAGATAGTCGTGGTTAGGAGGTTGTATCGTAGGTTTCCGCTCATGGTTTAGGGACATGTGTTTGTTGTGGACTTGATGGAGTTACCATTCTATTGTTTTGATGTGATTTTGGGAATGGATTGGTTAACCGAACATCGAGTTGTGGTGGATTTTGAGACCAAACGGATATCCTTAAGGTTGTCGGGTGATTATGAGGTGGTGGTGGTTGGTGAGAATGCCAAGTTTTTGTCTAATGTTGTTTCGGCTTTGGAAACAAGTTGAATGTTGGATTCAGGATGTCAGACTTATTTGGCCTATGTTATGAATTATTGATCAAAGGAGTTGAGGGTACAGGATGTTCGCACCGTATGTGAGTTTCCGGGGTGTTTTTCTGGAGGAATTACCAGGTTTGCCACCTGACCGAGAGGTAGAGTTTGGCATCGAGGTCTTTGCGGGTACGCTACTGGTATCCATTGCTCTGTACCACATGGCTCTGAAGGAATTGAAGGAGTTGAAAATGCAGTTGTAGGAGTTGCTTGACCGTGGGTTCATTAGACCCAATATCTCACCATGTAGGCGCCGGTGCTGTTTGTTAAGAAGAAAGATGGGACGTTGCGGATGTGTATGGATTACCGACAGCTGAATAAGTTGACAATAAAGAACAAGTATCCCTTACCGCGGATAGATGACATGTTCAGTCAGTTCATGGGAGACTCGGTGTTTTCTAAGATAGATTTAAGGTTTGGGTGCTACCAGTTAAAGGTGGAGGAGGTGCCCAAAATAGCCTTCCGTACGAGGTACGGGCATTACGAGTTTCTTGTGATGTTGTTTGGTTTGACCAATGCGCCAGCTGCTTTTATGGACATGATGAACTGAGTGTTTTATGAGTTTTTGGACCAGTTTGTGGTTGTGTTTATCGACGATATCCTTGTGTACTCCCATACCGAGGAAGATCATGATAGACATTTTAGAATTGTGCTCCAGAGGCTGTTGGCTAATCAGCTTTATGCTAAGTTAAGCAAATGTGAGTTATGGCTTAAGGAAGTTGTGTTCCTTGGGCATGTTGTGCGGTCGAAGGAATATGTGTCGATCCGCATAAGGTTAAGGCTGTAATGAGTTAGAAGGAGCCCATGTCTGTGACGGAAGTTAGGAGTTTCCTTGGTTTGGCGGGTTACTACCGAAGGTTTGTGGAAGGGTTCTCTAGTTTGGCGGCTCCGTTAACAAAGTTGCTACAGAAGAATGTTCGGTTTGAGTGGACAGGAGATAGGCAGCAAGCTTTTGAAAGGTTGAAGGAAACCTTGACGTGAGCTCTAATCTTAGTTCAACCAGAATCGGGGAAGGAGTTCGTTGTTTATAGTGATGCGTCGTATGTTGGGCTTGGTTGTTTGTTGATGGAGAAGGGTAAGGTAGTGGCGTATGCATCTAGGCAGTTGAAGGTGCATGAACGTAACTACCCTACTCACGATCTTGAGCTTGTAGCGGTTGTGTTTGCCTTGAAGATCTGGAGGCATTGCCTTTATGGTGAGAAATGTGTGGTTTATACGGATCATAAGAGTTTGAAATATCTAATGACATAGAGGGAGCTAAATCTTAGGCAACGTAGATGGTTGGAGTTGCTTGAGGATTATGATCTGACCATTGAGTATCATCTGGGAAAGCCAATGTTGTGGCGGATACTTTGAGCAGAAAAGCGGCTGTGGAGTTGAGAGCCATGTTTGCTCGGTTGAGTGTGACGAATGACGGGGGCTTGTTAGCCAAGTTACAGGTGAAGCCATCCTTGTCACAGATGATTAAGGAGAAGCAACCGCACGATGGAAGTTTGGTACCTCATGTGGAAGATATAAATGATGGAAATCCTACGGATTTTCATTTCAACGATGATGGGGTGTTATGTTTCAAAGGTCAAATAGTGGTGCCTGAGGACGAAGAGTTGAGGCACAATATTCTGACTGAGGCACATGCTAGCGCTTTCGCTATGCATCCTGGTAGTACTAAAATGTATCGAGGGTTGAAAGAGGAGTACTATTGGGTTGGAATGAAAAGGGATGTAGCTGATTTCGTTGCTCGGTGTATGGTTTGGCAGCGGGTAAAGGCTGAGCATCAGTTTCCTTTCGGGTTTTTGTAACCGTTGAGGATACCAGAATGGAAGTGGAAAAGAATAACCATGGATTTCGTGTATGGGCTGCCTTTGACGCCGACCAAAAAGGATTCCATTTGGGTGTTTAGGGATCGGTTTACGAAGTGTGCGAATTTTGTGCCACTGCATACAACGTATACCTTGGACAAGTTACCTAAATTGTACATCTCAGAGATTGTGCGATTGCACGAAGGTCCCAAATCTATAGTTTCGGATAGGGATCGGCGGTTCACCGTAAGGTTTTGGGTGAGTTTGCATCGTACTTTAGGAACCGGTGAATTTTAGTACCTCGTATCATCCTCAGACGGATGGCCAGTCGGAGCGCGTGATTTAGGATCTCAAGGATATGTTGAGGTGTTGTGTTATTGAGTACCAAGGAACGTGGGAGAAGCAGTTGCGGTTGGTAGAGTTTGCTTATAATAACAGTTATCATGCTAGCATACAGATGGCACCTTATGAGGTGTTGTATGGCAGGAAATGTCATACGCCCGTGTGTTGTGCAGAGGCGAGGGAAAAGTTTGTGTTGATGCCCAATGTTTTGAAAGGCACAATCGAAAAGGTAAAGTTGATATGCGAGCACTTAAAAGCAGTTGTAGATCGCCAGAAATCCTATGCGGATTTGAAGCGTATGGATATAGAGTACGTTGTGGGCAATAAAGTGTTTTTGAAAATGTCGCCCTAGAAAAAGGTGTTGCGGTTTGGGCGAAAAGGGAAGCTTAGCCCGATGTTCATTAGACCTGACGAGGTTATTGAGCTTGTAGGTCCTGTTGCGTATCGTTTGAGGCTACCTCCGGAGTTGGGAAAGATTCACGATGTGTTCCATGTTTCGGTGTTTTGGAGGTATAGGTCGGATCCATCGCATGTCATGCCGGTGGAGGAGATTGAGTTGAGACTGGACCTATCATACGATGAGGAACCGATAGAGGTTATTGATACCAGCAGTAAGGTGCTCCGTGGCAAGACGGTTGAACTCGTTAAGGTGATGTAGAGGCACCGCGGTGTTGAGGAGGCAACGTGGGAACGCAAGTCGGATATGTTGAAACAGTTTCCGTGCCTGTTTCCTCCACGTAAACTTTGAGGACAAAATTTCTTAAGTGGGGGAGATTTGTAACGCCCTGGTTTTAGGGTTTAGCGGTTTGGTGGTTTATTAGACGGTCCGGTGGACGAGAGTAGGAATTCGAGTCGGTTTCGGGACCGTATATTTTTCGGTAAGATAAAAATGTGGAAAATAGTTAAAAATCATCTTTTAATATATATTGATTTTTGGAGGAATAAATTTTGGAAAATGGAATTTGGAAATGTGACATTTTGGTTAGTGACCAAAATGCGATTTTTGAAAATTGTTTTAAAGTGACTAAAATGAAAAGGGTCAAATTCTTAGAATCCTTAAGGAGCTAAATTACCAAGTTTTTGCTGGTGGTTTCTCCCTTCAATTAAATCATTTTAAACATGTGTTTCAAAGGTGGTTTAAGAGGGATTAAAATATCTAAGTTAGTTATTAGCTTTTAAAGAAAATTTATGTAACTTTGTCCTAAACATTTTCTCTCAACTTCTTTTCTGCCAAACAATCAGAATTTCATCAAAATCCAGAGGTGAGAGATTCTTTTCACTCAGATAATTGATTTTAACTTGATTCTTTAACTTTGTCTTGCAAAATCTCATTGAAATCTTATGTTTTCTTAGCGTTTCAAAAATCAATTGAGGGAGTAACTTCACAATAGGGGTAAGGTCTGAGATCTCCTCTATTGTATGGTTCTTTACTGAAATTCCCAAGCATTTGATCCTTGTTTTGTGTTTTTAATCTGATTTTGATGATTTTCTAATGTTTAATTGAGTTATTTGGGGGAAATGAGTTAATTCATGGATTGGATCTAATTTCGAGTAATTAAGGATGCTTTGATTTATATTTTGGATGTTTAATAATGTTGATAAGAGATTTTTATCAATGGAATCCCGAAACTTAAGAATCTCTATTTGTTTAGGTTGTTAG
The DNA here is from genome assembly GCA_019671005.1 of Hibiscus mutabilis. NCBI lineage: Eukaryota > Viridiplantae > Streptophyta > Magnoliopsida > Malvales > Malvaceae > Hibiscus > Hibiscus mutabilis. The sequence continues at coordinate 13,079,138 of CM033754.1, forward strand.
TTTTAAGGTTTTGTGGCGTTTCTATGGTTGTAAGGGTGCTGGAGGTGGTAGGTTGATTTGGATCTGTTTTTAGATGTGTTTTGATGTTGAAAGTGATGTTCGATTGATAGATGTTGGTTGGGTTGTGAATCGAAGTGTGTTGGTTATGTTTTCAGTTGTTGTGGAGGGTTAATTGTGAAGGTTTTGTGGAAATTCGAGAAGGATTGTAGTTGCTGGGTTTAGAATGCATTATGATGCATTAATCCTCTGTTGTTTTGCGGTAAAAATAGGGGAGGTTGATCTGGAGGTGATTGGAGAAGCGTTGGAGGTTTCGGATACTTGATTTCGCTTCGGCGAATCGAGGTTTCGTGTGTTGGTGAGTGAAAACGTAGTTTAAAGCATTTTGATGTTTTGGAAAAGAGTTTAGGGAGTTAAGGTAGTGCTTGAAACGCTTACCTAGACTCAAAAGTAAGTATAAAGTGGTTTTACTCTCTCGGTCGTGCTTGTTCGAATAATTTTATGCGCTTGGTTTAATGTTCATGTACCTACTGTTTAAGCATGTTTTAAAGTATTTGATATACTGTTTTTGAGCATGTTTTGTTGAAGGATGCACATGGTAAGTGATCCTTGTAAGTATGGTTTATACTTGTGGTTTAAATCATGGTTGTTGCTTTAGAAAAGTGTTTTGGTTAATGCTTGTTTAAAACAGTGAGGTAAATATGAAAATGGTTAATTATACTGGCAAGTGATGCGGTTTTAAAATTGTTATCGGATATAGTTGGACGGCCATAGGATTGAGTGCACTGTAAATAAGTCGCCTTGGATGTTGAAGGGTTTATACAGCGTACTGAATACTCCATCCAAGTACCATAACGGTAGAGGGGTTAATAGTATCGAAAACTCCCGTTGTGGGTTAAGCATCTAACCAATGAAAGGGGTCGGTGTCCCCGTGGGTTGAAAGTGTACCCGGTTGTTATTGTACTGCGATTGTGATTGTATCGCTATTCTGGTTGAGAAGTCCTGAAGTGTTGGGTTAACACTTGTTGAATCCGTGTATCCGATGAACTCTTTTGTTATTGGACTTGTTTAATGGTCACTTGTAAGCCAATATAATTGTTAATGTATCATTGAAATGTTTTGTGTTGTATAATGTGATTTATACATGTTTCTCCTTGAGCTTTGCATTTGGTAGTAATGCATGGGGAGGCTTAAGTAGAGGGTTAGCAATGTGACTTGTTGTTGATTAATTATACATGTAGAATATGGTTTAATATGCTGGTTTTAATGATGTAAAGTGCATGTTTTAAAAGGGCATGATGTTTTAAAAGATGATGTAAATAAAATGGTTTAAATGCATTGATGGTGATTTGATCTGAGCATTCCTCACTAAGCCATGTGTGCTTACGCTCTCTTTGTCCATCAATGCAGAGAATTAAAGTCTCGGGAGGCAGCAAGAAGCAAAGGGATCTTGGCAAGACTTGTTTCCAAAGTATGTTAGAGACTAGACTATAATGCATAAAGGCAATGGGGTACTAGTTGTGTTTTGGGAGATGTTTTGTGGAACTCCCTATTTGAGCATGTTTCTTTAGTTTCTCTTGGGTTGTATATGGCCTTTAAGGATTGATTTTGGTGTTGGTTTATCTTTTGATATGTTGGTTGGATGCATATTAGGAAACATGCCTATAGATTTCCTTTTTGATGCATGAAGCCTTGTTGTGTTGTTAGAATTGTGATGCTAGTTGGCTTGAGATATGTTTGGCATGTTGGTGTTGTGTTTTAAGCCTGTTGGAGTGGTTAGAGTATGCTACTGGGATGAAAACCCAGCAAAATGTGGCATTACAGGTCCAGGCGTACCGATACGCGAGGGACCGTTTCGGTACGGCTAGGCATTTTGACGCTTGAGGGATCGGTACACGGGTTGGTGTTTCGATACGCCATGCCATTTTGGTCTTAGCTTACCAGTATGGCAATGGGTGATTCGATACGGGTCTTAGCTTCTGGAAATCAACTTTTTTGTCCCAATCTCGTGTATCAAAACGCCTGGAGAGTCGTATCGGTACGATCATCATGGTTTTCAAAAGTTTGGTATTTTAGTTGGGCGTATCGATACGACATGAAGGTGTAGCAAAATGGGTTGTTTCAATCCGTATCGATACGGGTATACCGTATCGGTACGGATGACCGTTAATTTTGATATCGTTACTTTGGACAGTTTTGTCATCTTTACAATTTAGTCCCTGAATCTTGTCAATGCAATTGAATGTGATAGAATGATCGGATTGAGCTGAAACTTGAGATGAAAGTTTGGAATCGTCAAATTAAAAGTTGGTAACTTAAAAAGTGAGCTTTAGTCCTGAAATTTTCTATATTTTCATTTTGGTCCCTAAATTGTAAATGTGATCAATTGGATGTCAAATTGATGCCCGATTGAGTTGGGGTTGCACCTGATGTCCGCATGAATATGTAGGGTTAATAATTGGCATCTAGATAAGATAAAAAGTAAAAAATGGACCGGGTTTTGTGTATCTCTTTTGTTTGCTACGATAAACCTAATGTGGCCTTCTTGGTTCGGTTGGGCCTTTAGGCCGGGTCTTGAGGGTTACATCACTGTATCCTCTGATACTTCATGCTGCTGAAATAGATGGCAGACTTTCATGAACTACTTCAAGTGTTGCCTTGGATCTCTAGTAGGTGCTCTATGAAATTGTCCTACATTCAAAAACGTTTGTATCATTACTGGTTTGAGTTCAAAATTGGGTGTATTTATCTCGGGACCAATTAGTCCTGGCATCAAATTGTCAATGTTTGGTGCCGAGTGTTCTCTAATAGATCTCTCTTCCTCTACATTAACAGATGGGGCAACAAGAGTTGGTGGTATTCTATTGTTATTGGATGGATTTTTCTCATTGTTTAACACACTATTTCCTCAATTTCCTTGTTGAGCCATCTCTCGAATCTTTTTCTTTAATATTCACAGGGTTCTTTCGATTTTCGGATTGTATAGCCAATCTTCCACCACAGGGCAATTTCTGGTCATACACCGGTCAAAACAAAGAAAAAAAAAGAAAAAAAAGAAGACAAGTAAAATTTTAAAAACAATAAACTTCGTTGCAATCCTCGGTAACGGTGCTAAAAACTTGTTCGACTGTGTGAGTGCTTGGCAAATTGGAAATATATAAAAACAGTGCCAAGACAAAATCTTTTGCGTGCAAGTATACACACGGTCTCAAAAATAATACATAGATAGCTGGTTATTGATCCCACAAGGATTGGCCAAGAGTTTGTTTGCCTTGCTTATTTACTCGTAAAAGGGAAAGTGTTGTTGATTTGAAGTGAGTTTTGAAAATAGTTTAAAAGTAAAGAAATAAAAGGAAAACAATGTTGGCACAATGAGAGTTTAAACGAGTGATAAGAGTGCTAAAAACTTGTTCGACTGTGTGAGTGCTTGGCAAATTGGAAATGTATAAAAATAGTGCCAAGACAAAATCTTTTGCGTGCAAGTATACACGGTCTGCAAGTAATACAGCAGTAAGCTGGTTATTGATCCCACAAGGATTGGCCAAGAGTTTGTTTGCCTTGCTTATTTACTCGTCAAAGGGAATGTGTTGTTGATTTGAAGTGGGTTTTGAAAATAGTTTAAAAGAAAAAAAAAAAAGGAAAACAACGTTGGCACAATAAGAGTTTAAACGAGTGATGAGCGTTGGCAAGGGATGCCTGTTTTTCACGCTTTTCATGCCAGTCTGTAATAATTTTCTGCTGATATTATTTGCCGAGCAAATTCAAAGTTTGCATTGCCTCTGTCGATGGCAATGCCCAAAATTAACCATGTAAAAACCCTTATATCTCTATAATGAAGTTTTTCTTAAATCAATTTGATTAAGTCCCAATCTATACTCCTAAGAGGTAGACTCACTCCCAAAGTAAGTTCATCTACTTGAACATCTTCTATCGAATCATCTCGCCTTAGTATCTAGAAACTAACCATTGCCCCCTAAGTCTGTTAAGATATTGAGGGGCAATGGCACAGAATTTAGAAAATTGTAAAACATGTCAGATAGGGAAAACAATGCCAAGTTATTTTTTTTATTAAAAACTAAACATGAAAACAACGTTTAAACGCAAAACATCCCCCACCAACTATAAAAGTTTAGTTCATGATGGGGGTATCCATCCAAAAACCATAATCGTATCTCATCATCATCATCATCATTAAAAATAAAAACAATTTAAAACAAAGAGAACAGGCTAGAAGGGGGTCCATCAATACAACCCTTTAGGGTCCAAGCTCTCGGTCAAGCTGTCGAACCATGTCTCCTTGGTCTAGCCTTCCTCTCAATCTGATCGTCTCTTCTAACCCCCCTCATTCCCTGGTGATCAATCTCATTTCCTTTTTTAAATAGGCAAGCACGGTATGCCTAGGATAAGCCTTGAAATTTGAATTTTGAATGCGCAAGGGATAAGGGATGTGATCATCTTATCCTATATTTGAATCCTAGGGCTGACGTCGTCAAGGTCAAACAGCTACTCGGACGGGCATCAAACTCATATTCTATGCCAACTGGTGCTTTGGCAATTTTTGGTCCATCAGTGCCAACAACAACTTGGCATTCTCTCTGGCATTCCTTTCTTTCTGCGTTGCTTTGCTCTACTAAACATGTCCTTCTCTGCTGAGCCTGCAATAATTCCAACAAAGCAACCCTTCACAGTGGCATAACACAATTCCTAACTCCTTATGCAAATGCATGAATTTTAAGGCTAAATGCAACTAAACACACTTAATGGAAAGCAAAGACAATGTGAAATAAGCATAAGATTTAGTACTTTTGATGAGTTAACATGTATCTTGTCCCTTACCATTTCTTCATACTCCTCTCTTTCTCTCATATACATTTTCCTCCAAACCTAAGAGAAAAATCCCACCTTTGCTACTCCTTTCTTCATTCTAGGAATTGAGAGTTTGATTTTTGTAATCTACACCTCAAATGCTTCAAAAAGAGATAAGGATGAATGAAAATGGTGGAAGAGTGAGTTTTGAGTTTTTTTGTGGGTGTTTGGAAGAAAATGGAATGAAAGAAGATCTAATCTCATTTTTTAGTCTTGAGATTATGTTTTTGTTACTCTATTCATCATTTGTAAGTTGTAATTTATTTTACAACTTCCTTGTGTAGTGAAAGAAGTTGGGGAGACTTTCAAAGCTCAAGGGAGGAAGAAAGCTTGAGGGTTTAGAGTCAATGAACTTATTTTCTAGCTATGAGTAAGGTTCATACACCTCTAAGTCCTTGGTTTTTATGCACATGCTAATGATGATGCATTGTATGCTTGAATTGGTGTTTTTGGGTGTTTTAGTGTAAAAGACATGTTTGATAGCTTAATTTGGTAAATTATGTTAAAAAGGTGTGAAAATGGTAGCAAACCACCTCTGACAACTTCTATAACCTGTAGAATCAATTTAGGGTCTTGTTGTGAGGGTTTTGGGGGATCTAAGGATGATTCTCGAATCATAGAAAGCAAATTCTAAGCTTCAGTACCAGTACATAGGAGTCTATACCGGTACCCCCTTTTGAAATAAAGAACAAGGATGAACTGTGAGTAGGGCATCGGTATGAGGTTCAATTAATATGGTACACTACTCAAGGTCGTATCGGTAAGGGTCGACTCGTGTCGGTACTCAAAGTCTTGTAAGGATTTTAGTGAGCTAAATTTGAATTGGTACGCATGAGGTGTATCGGTACTAGAAGTACCGTATTGATGCTCTTTCTTGAGTACTGGTACCAGGTAACCTTCAAGGATTTTAGTGAGTAATTTTGGTATCAATACGCGTATGACATACCAATACTTGGGGTACCGTACTGGTACCCAATAGGTATTCTGCCCAGAAATGCTCACTTTGAGCTGGTAGTGGTAGCGTCTTTTATTATTATTGTTGCCATCTTATCATTTCTAGTTACATGCCCATGTTTATCATTTGCATGAAGAATAGTAGAGCAGAAGTGTACCACTGAGCTTTATAAGCTCAACATTCGAAATTGTTGTTTTCGTTTGCAGGTTAGTAAGTTTGACGCGTTTCTTGGAGGAGTACCATCGAAGTAGGATTTTAGCATATCGTCTTATCAGAGTATAGTACTTAGATTATCGGCCTATGTATTTGTAGGACCCTATTGTAATGTTTGTAACTCATATTTTAGATTTATGATGATTGAGTCGAATGTTTACATGTTTCAAATTATTTGGAGCTCTTTGTAAACGTTTTGAATTACTCATCTATGTTCTAAAAATATTTGAATTAGATTAAATTTGGAAATTATTTTATGTTGGGCTAAACTAGGTCAAAATTTTATGGTTATAGGTTGGGCTTGAGGCCAAAATTTGGCATCCGAGTTTGGGGTGTTACAAGGAAGCTTAGAGCGACTGAAACAAAAGGGAAAATTAATCCACTGGTCCTTAAGCTCTCTAGGATTCACAATTTAAACTTGAAAGTTTTTTTTTCGTTCAATTTAGTCTATACCCTCATCAATATATAAAATTTAAAAAATAAACGAGACTATACATGAGCTAATAAATGAGTTTATAAACTAGTTTATAAATGAGCTTATAAACGAGCTTGTTCGCGAACATAACCGTATCAAACACATATATATTCATGTTCGTTCGTTTATTAATTAAACATAAAAATTTTGTTCATGCTCGTTTATTTAGCTTAATAAACGTAAATAACAAATGGTTAACTAAATGCTCTATTCATTTACACCCCTACTTAGATCAAAATATGCCCACAATTACGATGAGAAGATTTCAATTAACAATATAGAGATTAATCAATTTTAGAGTAATCGAGTCATGTAACTTATATATTAATAATAAATAATAAAGCTAAAGATATAAAAATATTCAAAAAAATAAAGAATATGAATATGAGAAAATATCACAAATACTTGATGATGCTTGCAAAATAGGTACGCAAATTAGAGCAAGTATACTCATCGATCAAGTAATAAAGTAATAGAGTAGAGTATCGAACCCACATAGATTGGATTAACAAATACGAAGCAATCGTACTTAAGAGTTAGTAAGAAAATAATGGTTTGATGGTGATTTGTCAAAACTAGATGCAAGAAAAATAAAGATCGCAATGATCAAGACAAGCAGATGCAGTAGCAAATATTCAAATGATTATGGAAGCTGGGTTTATTGCCTAAGAATTATGCTTGATTACTCTTCAAATGCTATAGCGGTGGTGATACATGTCTGCATTAACCAATTATGACTTTACCTATTCGACAGGGTTTTCTAATTAACTTCTTGACTCTCTCGATACCTAGAAGTTGATAATAAGGATACTATGGCAATACATGTATGTGTAAACCCTAACGACTTTATTATGTATTCAAGTTCCCCTTATTAGTAGTTAAAATCTTAAACTTATGTCTAAGTCAGATTGGAACCTAAGTTGACAGCTTAAGCCCCATTGTTCATGTTTGTATAACCTAACTCTCTCAATATTAAGCCACAGATCAATAGTTAAAAGGCTTATCTCGATAGCTTGTACAATAACTACGCAAGAAGAACAATGAATAGAATAGATAAAGAAAAAGACTATAACATTAATCAATTAATTAAACATAATATCCTAAAACAATAAACCCCAAAAAAGTATTTAGCTCATGTCTGAGCTTAAAACATCCATAATAAAAATATGAAAGAACATGGCAGTTTATCAAGGAAGGAAAAAGAAAGAATCAAGCGTCCTCGATGTTCTCCTCCAATCCCTCTAACTGTGTTGCAGGTCCCGCACTCCTAAAGCCTCTCTTGATAGCTCTCTTTGTGTAGAGACTCCTCTAGAACTTTGACTCCGTCGGTTCCCTAATAGCTGAAGACTAAGGGCACCGTCTAAGATCAATCGCCCTTTGTTTGTGGCACAAGTCTTTTTTATATAGGCGACAAAGCTAGGGTTTTGAAACCCTAAAGTGTGCAAAGCCTCTTTAATAAGGATCTTGTTTTCCCGCTTCATTCAATGAGTTTCATATCGGATGGAAGTCCACATGTGCCAATGTCTGAGTTCATCTCCAACTATTTTGTTTCATTGGCTCATCACGAGAGGGATCTATTCCACTACTCTGGCGCTCCTCTGCCTCAACAGCTTTTTACACAAACACCACTAAAGGCACTACTTTCCCTATTAAATGCATCAATATATATCAATAAGCACATGCATATCAACTCCATACAAACTAAACATAAATGCAACTATATGAGCTTAAACACATGCAAAATCTAAGTAAAAAGGGCACAAAAGACAGGTTATCTATGTAGTCATCAAATAGCCCCAAACTTGAATTGTTTCTTGTCCTCAAGCAATACAAACCTAGACCTAGACTAAAGACTAAAAAAAGAACCTAAGGTTTCCAAAGTTCCAACTAAAATAAGGTTTCAAAGGTTTTGACTAAACTAAAAACACCCTATTGTGTCCAAAGTTCCAACTAAGCTATGGTTTCAAAAGTTCCAAAACATGTTGTAACATCAATTCAATCCTTAAAAAATTAAAGATATGCAATATATCAGAGCTTACAAATTTATTTCTAGGATCAATTCTATTGTAGGTGCAATGTTTGCTGTGTCGCATACAATCATCACTTAATGGCCTTAGGATATTTCAATGATTGCTCTCTATTGTTGCCTTAGCATTTTTTTTCTTTTAAGCACAATGTTGTACTCCCTTAATTCTTTTTAAATTTATTAAATTGTATCTTTGGGGCTTCAGCTTATCACAACTACTCTTTACGCTTGAAGATGGAGTGGAACAAATATCCTATCCTTGAGCCCTACGAGCAAAGTCATCTCGTGAAGACTTTCATTCACTCTTATTCTAAGCTATTGTTCCTACCAGGAAAAGTCAAATGGAGCAAACACAACTCACCTAGTGTACTAAGCTAGCAAGATGCATATTAGAGTGTCCCTCAATAGTTTATCTTTGGCATCGAGTTTATCAATTAATTTGATCTTTTTATTTTTTTCTCGATTTTTCTGGGAATCTTATTAAAGCCTTTTATTGTTGCATTAAGCATTTAGTTCATTAACATCAATTTATGCTTTGGCATCATAAAATCGACCTAGAATTCCCCTAAGGCTTCTTAAGTTTTTTGAGAGCATGCAATGTGTGAGATAGAAGCTACAATAGTTTCACCCCTACGTTCAAATTACTAAAGCTCTTAAAACATTGCAAAACACAATTAAGCACATGTTCATCATAAGAATATCATCAATAATGCAGCAGTAGTTTCAACACAATAGAACCATAGCAAATGAAACTTTTAAAAATTGACTAGGCTATTTACAGTCCTATTTTTACCTAATATGTACATGGGATAATACTCTCCCACATTGGAATGGTGGTGCAATTCGTCATGCCTGGCTCTTAGTTCATTGTTCAGTACGAGGCGTTGAGGAAGCAAGCTCTTGTGGGGTCAGAGATGGTGCAGGGGATGCAGGGGCATCTTGTGGCGTAGAAGCATTGGCAGAGGCATATGAGTATGAGGAGTTAGATGTTGTAGGTAGGTGCATCAGATGTTCTTGCATCTCCTCAATAAGATTGAGGACTCGGCTGACAGACACTTTGGTCCAAGTTCTTGGAGTGAGAGTAAACATAGTAGGAGTGGGTGATATCTGGAGGAAGAAAAAGTGGTCCGAGAAACTAATGGTGGCACCTTAATGGTGTCATCACTGGCCAAGTGGGTAGGGCTGGTCGGAGTTGATTGTTCAGGGTGCATAGGGGCCTTGCCCTTGGCTCTCTTGTCCTATTAAAAAAGCGGCAAGATACAGGAACATCATCATATGTCTCTTTCTTCTTTTTCTTTCTCTTTTTCTCAACAGCAGCATAAGGTTTAGGTGGAATTTCTTCTTCTTCTTCTTTTTTTTCTGGCGGTGGTGGTTGTTCAGCAGATGCAGCAGCAAGTTCAGCTAAGTAATGCTCAGAGAACTGGCAAAAGGCAACTTAGAGGCCTGCACCAGCTCATTCAGTATGATTCTTATGGCCATGTCATTTTCTCTAGCATAAGCAAAATAAGGCCTAAATAACTCAACCATGGCTCTTAACAAGGCTGTGTGTTGGGTAGCATCATTGGAGGGTGCAGATGTAGGCATATGTTCTTTGAGCCATGGTATTTGAGTTGGTAGTGTCCCCGTTTAAGCCTCTATGAATAAGTCATTAGGAGCCTCACGAACATGTACAATTGTATGCAGAGCAGTGATTAGGCACAAAAATACTAAAGGGCTCTTTTCACATGTGGATGTGGCCTTTCCTACAATAGGCTGGTAGGTCAATTCGCCAATGTTGATTCGTCGTCCCTTCATCACCGAATGCAGAAGAAGCATTCTTGTGGTGGAAATTGTAGAAAGGTTTCATGTTGGCTTAAGATTAGTGTTCATAAAGTGGATCTAATATTTAGGGTTTGGCTGTAAATCAACCCTTCTGATCACCCTAGTAGTAGGTGATTTCTATATCCATTGTGTTCTAGGAACGCAAAGGTCGCAAAGCTCCTCGTCGTAAGTGGCGTTGGTGGAAACCGCCTCAAAGTCATGTACTCGTCCTCATCATTTTCCAAGCCAAAGTATTGATTGATCGTATCGGCAGAAAAATCCATAAGCTTTTCGCGAATGAACATTATTTCATCCTAGGCTTAAGTAATGTGGGTGTAAAACTCGGCTGTCAAACAAACTCCCCCAGTTATGGGTAGCAATGACTGTGCAGGTAGTGATGTTGAACTGGAGTTTGTGGTCACCGGAATACTCTAACCCTTCCTCTAGCGTGAGTGGCTGATTTTGAAAAAGCTCATAATGCTTCTTTATTTCTTCATTATAAAAGTTTCTATACGGGCCAAGTTCTTATGGTATTGAAGTAGGGCATCGAGAAATAGAGGTGATGGGCTTCGGCATGGGCTGGCTTCGCTGCGAGTGGCTGTTTTTTTGCCATTTGGTTTTCTAGAAGAGAATATGATTGAAAGAAAAACTTTCTAGGGTTTGGTCAAGAATTGATATGGCAGGGTTGAAAAAGAGGGGTACTTCATTCTCGCGTGTTTATAAAGGGAAATTGGATGAGTGTTTAGGAGAAGATGGAAAGGTTTTGGAACGGCTAAATTTTGAAGGGAAAGTAGGGATTAATGGGGTGTTTATGGCGTGTGACTAATTGAAAGGAAGTGTGGCGTCATAAGGAAGTTATGTAGGGTAAAATTGGAAAGAGAATATGAGGATGATAATTATAGGAAAAAGGTAATGTGTAATTAATTACAAATTTACTTCCCATTTTTTGTCCTTTTGTCTAACGGGGACCCCTCTTCCAAGAATAAAACCAAATCTGTCAAGAAGCTTCTTTTCTAAAATCCTAGGGATAACCTTCCAACTTGTCGCTTGAGTGAATAACTGCTAAAAATAAATAAAACAAACATAAAATTTAAACGTAATTAAATTCTTATTAAAAGCTAAATCAAAAAACAAACTGTGGAAAAATAAAAACATGGAAGATTAAAGTTCAAAAATAAAACTAATGCAGAAAAATAAAAGTGCAAAAAAGTAAAATGGATAGAATTTGAAACTTAAGCATCTAGTAGTGTGATTGAAGATTTGTCATGATGAATGGATGCTCCTTGTTAGGCCTTAAGTCTTTGACCGTTAACTTTAAAGATCATACCATATTTTAAATCCTTGATGTCCACAGCACCATGTGAATACACCTTAACAACTTTAAATGGGCCAGACCAATGTAACTTCAACTTGCTTGGAAAGAGCTTAAAGTGAGAGTTATAGAGTATAACTTTTTTGGCCTTCAACAAAATGCCGAGGCATTAGTTTAGCATCATGCCATCTCTTGGTTTTCTCCTTGTAAATCTTGGTATTCTCATAGGCATCCAGACGATGCTCCTCTAACTTTTTCAACTCTAACAAACGTCTCTTTCTAGCTAGTTGGCAGTCCATGTTGATCTTCTTGATAGCCCAAAAGGCTTTATACTCAAGCTCGACCGGTAAGTGGCACGTCTTGCCATAGAAAAGTCTATAGGGTGACATGCCAACGATGTTTTAAACGCGGTATGATAAGACCATAAGGCTTCATCCAGTTTCAAGGACCAATCTTTGTGGTTTGGCTTGACCATTTTTTCAAGAATTTGCTTAATCTCTTGGTTTGACACTTTGGCTTGCCTATTAGTCTACAGATGATATACTGTGGCGATCTTATGGTGAACTTTATATCTACGCAATGCCTTAGCAATCAATTTATTATTGAAGTGGCTGCCCTCGTCACTGATAATAGCACGAGGTACTCTAAACCGAGTGAAGATGTTCTTATGCAAAAACTTTAGGACAATATTTGCATCATTCTTGGTTGTTGCAATGGCCTCCACCCACTTGGACACATAATCAACGGTGAGTAGAATGTACAAGTGTCCACAAGAGGATGGGAAGGGCCCTATGAAGTCAATGCCTCAAACATCGAATAGCTCAACTTCAAGGATGACTTGCATGGGTAGCTAGTTCCTTATAGAGATGTTCCTTGTCCTTTGGCATCTATCACAAGCCTTGTAGTATGCCTGGGCATCTCTAAACAAGGTTGGCCAACAGAATCCAGATTGTATAACCTTTGCAACATTCTTTTGTCCTCCAAAGTGTCCTTCACATGGAGTGGAATGGCAATGGTAAATGATATCTTATTGTTCTTTCTCAGGTACGCATCTCCGGATTATTTGATTGGATCATTAAATAAAAAGGTAGGGCTCATCCCAAGTAGTAGTGTGTATCATGTCAGAATTTCTTTTGTCCCTGGCTGCTAAGATCACAAGGAAAAATACCACTAACAAGAAAGTTAACAATGTCAGCATACCACAACAATGTCGTAGCAGTCAATAATTTCTCATCAGGGAATTCCTCCTTAATATGAAGTGGATTATCATGATCACATGCATTAACAAGCCTAGAAAGATGGTCGGCTACTTGATTTTTAGTACCTTTTTCTATCCACTACCTCTATGTCAAATTCTTGCAATAGTAAAATCCACCTAATAAGTCTAGTTTTAGCATCCTTTTTAGTCACTAAATATTTAATGGTTGAATGATCGGTATGCACAATGATTTTAGTTCTTATAAGGTATGCCCTAAATTTATCAAATGCAAAAACTAAATTTATCAAATGCAAAAACTACAACAAGCAGTTCTTTTTCAGTGGTAGTGTAGTTTAATTGTGCGACATTTAAGGTACGACTAGCATAGTATATAACATTAAAAAATTTACTCCGAATCTGACCAAGAACGGCGCCAACAACATAATCACTAGTATCGCACATAAGCTCAAAGAGTTATGACCAATCGGGGGCACTACAATCGGTGTAAAAATAAGTTCCTTCTTTAAGGTTTTGAACGCTGCACGGCATTGGTCATCAAACTATAATGCTCTATTATGCTCCAACAACGAACACCAAGGTTTCGATATCTTGGAGAAATCTTTAATGAATCTCATGTAGAAACCGGCATAGCCAAGGAAGCTTCGAATAACTTTGACATTTGATGGGGTTCGAAGCTTCTCTATGATTTCTATCTTGGCTTTGTCCACTTTAATGTCTTTCTAGGAAATACGGTGTCCTAAGACAATGCCCTTGGCGACCTTGAAGTGTCAATTCTCCCAATTGAGAACAAGGTCAGTTTTTTCACATCTTTTCAACACCTTGGTAAGGTTGCCTAGGAATTGATCAAACGAGTCTCCAAAGATAGAAAAATCATCCATGAAGATCTCTAGAAAATCATCCACCTTGTTTGAGAAAATGACTATCATGCAACAATAGAATGTTGCTGGAGCATTGCATAGGCCAAAGGGCATTAGATAAAATGCATAAATACCATAAAGACGCGTGAATGTTGTCTTTTCTTGGTCCTCCCGTGCTATAGCAGTCTGGTTGTACCCGAAGTAATCGTTCAGGAAGCAATAATAGGGTTTCCCCGCAAGTTTGTTGAGCTGGTTAATGAACAAAAAAAGGAAAGTGGTCATTCTTTGTGGTTTTGTTCAGCTTCCAATAGTAAATACAGATTCGCCATCCAGTAACAATTCTGGTTGGGAGGAGTTCATCAGCAATGTTCTTTATCACGATCATGCCTCTTTTCTTTGACATGCACTGGACAAGACTCACCCATAAACTATCCGAGATAGGGTACATGATTCTAACATTGAGCCACTTGATGATCTCTTTCATAACCATAGTCCTCATGATCAGAGTCCTCATTGTGGTTCAATTGAGCTACTATGATCATTTGCAAACGAAATCTTATGCATGCAAATAGTAGGCCTTATGCCCTTCAAGTCAACAACAGTTCAACCAATAGCTTTCTTGTGTTGAGTCAAAACATGCAACAATTTATTTTTTTTTTAGATGTTAAGCTAGTAGATATGATTACAGCCAGCGTGTTATTCTCCCCTAGATATGCATACTTTAATTGTGGGGAAAAAGGTTTTAGGTCAAGTTTAGACGGATGCTCCAACGATGGCTTGAGAGATTTAAATTTTGCATAATCCAAGGGTTCAAAGGAAGTACCTGGCTTTATAAGCACAACATTGGATTTTTTAGTTTCTCTCTTACCTTCTTCTTCAGCTCCTTGCATTACCTCATCGAATTCAGATTGCTCTGCAGCATTCAGTACATTGCTGCAGCATATTTCTTGCAAGCTTTCTTCGACTAGGGTTTCTTCACTTTATACAATTTGGCATTCTTCGTATTCATCCGCATACTTGAGAGTGCTGAAGACATTGAGTTTGATAATTTGGTCATTCATCTTTATAGTGAATTACCCTTGCTACAATCGATCACAATACACCCAGTAGCAAAGAATGGTCTTCTAATGATGATGAGAGCATTCTCATCAGCTTCACAGTCAAGGATAATAACATATGCTAGGAAGACAAACCTATCTACCTTGACCAGGATTAGGAACAATCGGCTAATTAAAGAATTAGGAACAATAGGATAATTAAAGGATCATCGATGTAGGTTTAGCTCTTTCTATGCCCGACTTCATAAACACTAACTTCAGCATCAATTTCACACTTGCACTAAGATTGCACAAAGCACGGCCAGAGTAGTTCGGGCATATGGAACATAGAATGGTGAAACTGCTAGGATCCTTTATCTTAGGTGGCAAATCACTTAGCATCGCCATGCACTCTCCTACTGTAGCAACAGTTTCAACCTCGCCCACCATCTTTTTCTTGGTTACAATCTCCTTCAAAAACTTTGCATAGATCGACATTTGATTGATGGCCTCCAGGAAGAGGACATAAATATGCAGCTGTTTAAGCATCTCTAGAAATTTCTAGAATTGAGCATATTATTTCTGAGCCTTCAATCGTTATAGAAACGGAGGTGGTGGTCTGGGCTCATTGCGGGGTCCACTGGATGATGTAGGATCCTTATCTTAGAGAGGAATCAACAAGGGAACCTCTCCCAAACTTGTCATCTTTGGTCAATTAACTACCACTACGTAATGTACTAGCATTGCATTGCTTTGCACTGAAGGTTTTAGTGACTTCAGTATCACTAGGTAAACTGCCTTGAGGTCTTATCTTCAAGACTTGAGAAATCTACCAAACTTGCGTCTCCAAGGACCGTAGTGAAGCGGTGTGATTCTACAGGATAGATTGTTGATTTTGCAACATAGCACCTAGCGTTGTGAGTATGTCGCTATGGTTCTAGAGATGGGTTGACTGGTCCTGCTTAATAATACGGGCATTTTCCATAAATTTCTAGTAAGAATTATCAAAAATTCTAGAATTGGGATTAGAAACTCCCTGAGTCTGTCTTTGGGTCTGTTGTTGAAATCTAAAGGATGTGCTATAGCATTCTGTTTGTTCATGTATTTCCAGTGTTTTCTCCCCAGCCAAAATTAAGATGTTGCTTCCATCTTGGGTTGTAGGTGTTAGAGTAGGGATTGTTATTGCGGTTGGCATTCCTTACATAACATCCAGATTCTTGCTATTGGGGGTATTCACTCGACTGATGTTTCGTATCACAATGCTCGCAAGTGTATTGGATTACCTTAGCCTCTCGTGTGTTGGATGGTGGTTGCATGTTCTTGAGCAGGTTTGTGATGGTGGAGGGTTGAGATCTGCCACACGTTGGGAATCATCCAATTGGAGCGTTCTAGAAGATTTAGGGCTAGGATTCAATCTCTCCATAGGAAACTGGTAGTCATTGTTGGCTATCTTAATGAGGATGTCAAATGCCTCTACAGGATCTTTGTCGAGCAAAATACCATTTGCTAAAGAGTCAATCATCATTCTCGTGGGAGCGTTGACGCCATTATAGAACATCACCACTTGTAGCCAATCATGGAATCATCCAATTGGAGCGTTCTAGAAGATTTAGGGCTAGGATTCAATCTCTCCATAGGAAACTGGTAGTCATTGTTGGCTATCTTAATGAGGATGTCAAATGCCTCTACAGGATCTTTGTCGAGCAAAATACCATTTGCTAAAGAGTCAATCATCATTCTCGTGGGAGCGTTGACGCCATTATAGAACATCACCACTTGTAGCCAATCATGGAATTCATGAATCGAGCACTTGCGTAGCATGTCTTTGTATCGGTCACAACATTTATACATGGATTCATCATCTCGTTGATTGAATGCTATGATGTCGTTCTGCATCTGATTGTTCATGTTCGGTGGATTGTAACTTTGCAGAAAACTTCAACACAAGTCATCCTAGGGTGTAATAGATCCTGAGGGCATGGTCTTCAAACATGCTCGGGCTCGATCTCGCAAGGAATAAGGGAACAATTTCAGTCTCAACACATCACCAATGACTCCCTGTTGTCTAAAGTAATCACAGACTTCCAGGAAAGATTGAATGTGCTCTCGAGCATCCTCCCTTGTCGATCCACTGAATTGTCCAATAGAATTGAGCATGTTGAACATCACAGGCTTTAGCTCAAAGTGAGTTGCCTCTATTGTTGGCACAACGATCGAAGGATTGAGATCATTGAGAATAGGTGCAAAGTTGTCACGAATGGGTTGTCTCGGACGGGGTGGTGGTGGAACACCTTGATGTCCATTCTGTACTCCATTAGCGTTTGCATCATCAACAATTACTCCTCCACCAAGTGGTGGATCATCTTGGCCATTGCGTGCGCCGTTCAGGCCGTTATTGTTAACTCAGTCTCCCATTATCTTTTGTTCTATGCGTATTGTTCGCGAGTATCTTTCGATCTCTAGATTATAAGGGATAACTGGTTTTCCTCTATTTGTGTGTCTGGTCATGTACATAAACACGTTTGAAAAGAAAATAAAAATAAAAACAAAAATGAACGAATAAAACAAAAAGAAAATCGTAACCGTAATTACTAAGTTTACATGTATGAAGAGCTAAAGATCATTACGTGATTAATTTTTGAGTTTGACTTGTTTTGTTTCTTATTATTGAGAATACTCTCGATCATTGAAAGATTAATAGCAAACGAGAAATAATAACTGTTTCTAATTAATAATATCAATTAAATTAGTAAAGAACTAACCGTTTTGGTGAAAATTTTGCTGTTTTTGGCTGATTGTCTCGACACCGTCATGCCTACTCAACCTTTTTCACTGATAATCGTTCCAAATTTTTACAGTAAGCAAGGATGACATTAAAGAATCAAGGGGGATTTAGAGAACCCTAAAATTAATTTTTTTTTAAATGATCTGTCTTATTTGGAAAATAAAACCCAAATGTACAAATGATGCGGAAAATTGGGCTGAATTTTTTTATCGGTGAAAATCATAGATAATAGGTAATAAGGATTCATAAAATAATTTCTCTATTCATAAGTTAATATTTGTTTTTAGTGTTCACTAAGAATCCAATAATCATAGTAATTTTTATCAAAAATATATATATACTAGAATATCCAAACCTAAAAAACATCTAAATCTACAATATTCAAATTCCTAAAAAAATCAAACATATACAAGCATTTGAATGTGAGTTATCTATTGCCATTTCTAATACCATCAAGTTATCAGATTTAAGGCACCATTTCTAATATCATCAAGTTATCAGATTTAAGGCACCAATTCTTTAATAATTAGGTTGGAGACAAAAACATTTACGATATCTATTTCCCTAGTGATGCTGCTTAGCTTTACAAAAAGAAAAAAGAAAACTCCTAAGCTTTTTAATTTCTGAATTTATCTCCCCAGGAAATGGAGATAGCAGGGTTTCAGTAGTCGAGGTAAAGTTTATGCTTCTTCCAAATTTGACGATGGTTGAAATGATAGGCACCGTCATCCCTTATGCTCCAGGAGCAATTAGCGCATTTCAAGAAGACGGTGAACGCCCAGAAAGCTCCACGGTTGTCATTGTTGATATGAACGTAGCACCAGCGCAGCGGGAACAGAATCTCCACGAATGTCCACCATCTTGTTTCCCCGGGCTCCAACCTCTGCAGCGTTTGGTCCTTGGTTTCATGGAATCCGCACTTGAGATAAACGCTGTGGTTGGCTTCGTTTCTTAAGGTCACGTTTACTTTAGGAAAAAAGGTGACCACAAACCCAACAGATGCTTGTATTGAACACGACAAATACTGGATGCTGATTAACAATGTCAGAGCTATGGATTTATGGTTACCGCCCAACATTGCGTCACGGGCCAGGCAAATTTTATTACTTGCAGGTGAAAGCATGCAGCCATATAATACCAATTGGACGGTTGTGGAATCTATTTCTAAGTGAATCACCTGAATACAAGGAAAAAAATGTGATTCTAAGTGAATCACCTGAATACAAGGAAAAAAATGTGATTTTAGCACTGAATTTAGGGAACTAAATTTCCGAATGTGGTAGAAATTCGAAGATTGAATCTGGAAAAAAAATATGAGGTTATGTTATTGCTTTGCAATCCTTTTCATTACTAATATTATACGGTGAAATGTAATGATTTGTTTCAGTAATTTCAGGCGTATGAATAAATAAAGCCGGTGGCTGGGGATTGGTTTCTAAAGTAAGTGTGGCAATGATGAGAGACTTGGGATTTCTGAACCAGCTTTGGGCCTCGGCTTATATTTGGAGGGGAGAGCAAAAATTGTTTTAAGTCCGTTACCGACCTTAACTTTTGCTTCGGTCCTTGAATAATGAATTTCCATCCTACTTTTAATAGGGGTGTGCATATTAAAGTGTAATCGGTGATTAATATAACCGTTATATTTTATATGTTAATTAATTGAATTATTAAGATTAAACAATTTTAATTAATTAAACCACAAAAAAATAGTTAATAGTTAATCTATAAATTATGTGTTATTAAATTATTTATACATATATTTTGTTTACAAAATTGGCTACGTCAATCTTGATGCCCTCTCATAATATAATATTTATTAGAGAGATAATTTCATTATTCACAAAAGAAGCTATGAACATGTGAAAAAAATTATAATATATTACAAGTTAACTTATAATTGAACCGTTAATAACGACTAACTGTTAATGGTTAAAACGGTTAATCATTTCTTACCGATCAAGTTACGGTTCAATAATCTCTATAACAGTTAACCGATCATTTAAGCTAAACGGTATGGTTAACCTACCATAGACACTCATACCTTTTACATTCTAAAGAATTTATTTATAATCCTCTCGAGTATACTTGAATTAGAAAATTCAAGTTTAAGATCAAAATTTCAAGTTTGAACGGAGAGGGTGGAAGGTAAAATGCTTAATCGATGTTAAAAGAGTGTCGGTTATTTACTTCACCAACTTCTATCTTTCTTAATTTTAAACACATTTATATATGAGTTTTATTTTGATACACAGTTTGTGTAAAATAATTTTACATAACCCTTCTATAAAATCTAAAATCTAAAACCCTAACCCTACACTCTAAATTCTAACCCCTAAACCCTAAACTCTAACCACAAACCTTAAATCCTACAACCTAAACCTAAACCCCTAAACTTTAAACCCTAAACTAAATCTCTAACCCTAAAATTTGAAAAGCACGTGCAAACTTTAATTTACACGGATTATGTATCAAACTTTTTCTCTTTATATATATAAAAAAAAAGAGTGGCCAAAGCGTTTTGAAGTTAAATCATTTGGACTCAATTTGGGATTTTGAAGTTATATGGTACGCTTTAATTATGTCCCACAAACATGGCCCTTTCAACAAAAACACTGACAACTTTTCTCCAAATCTTTGTTTTTCCATTGAATAAAACTTTATAACTTGTTGACAGAGAGAGAGAGAAAAGGAAATGCATGGCGTTGGCATTAGACCATAGGGTATCCTTTTCCTTGTTTGTGGTTGAAATTGGAGAGTGACGTCTAATCCCCCTTTTTTTTACGGAATGGACCCAACATAATAAATTAAGATACAAAATTAGGAAGATGGAACATCAAAATATAAAGGCAATGATTTGATTTGCAGTTTTGAGTCATTCCTTAAAAAAGACAAGGTATAATAAAGGAACAAAACCCTATGTTTTTTTAGTATTTTTATATACTTCAACACTAAAAAGATTAAATCTTACACTCTAACTTTAAATTTTAAATTTTAAACGTAAACTCTAAACACATATTTTTAATGTTGAGATATACATAAAAACATCAAACAAAACAAATGATTTCTATCCATAATAAAGTAGTGTTAAAGCTGTGGTCTTTGCTTAAGATCTGACCATCCCTTTCTGTTTATCAAGTCCAAATTGAAGAAGGAAATGAAGCAAAATCAAATCATTCAAATCTTCCAGACAACACGTTTTTAGAATAGCTCAATCTCTTTTCCAGAGTTGTAGCTTAGGAAATGCTCCTTTACTTAGCCAATCTATGTGTTATGTTTTAAAATTTTTGAATATTTTTAATTAAATCACCTTTTAAAAATTTTCGTTAAATCTATAATCCTAAAGAAATTAATTAGACTCTGAGCTTTTTAAAAAGTAATTTAAATTTAATTTTGACCTCTGTTTAAAAATAAAAAAAATACAAACTGTATCGTCAAAATTTATCATTAGATTATTATTAATTAATAAAAGTTGGAAACTCAAACAAATGCATTTATATTAATAATAAATATTCAAATGATAATGCCAAATGGCATAGAAATCTATGGTATGGGCATGTTGATGTATGTGGCTTTTGATTCTCTAATATTTATTCATGCTTTGGTGAATTGTGACATCGTGGTTCCACCCACCCAGAACTTGTCGATAAACAAAAGTTTTGGGGGAAAGGAAAGGCTGGCATGCTGAGGTGTAAAGGGAATAAAAAAAATCCCTATACTATGAGCGTCAGAGAAAAATATAAAAGGATTCTGATAAAAAAAAAACATTTTTCAAGAATAACAAGTAATTTTAAAGAATAGGAAAAGTAACATAGAAAAGAATACTTGAAAAACAGTTGTCAGGAAAATTCATATAAATACAAACCAAAAGGTAGAGCTGAGAGAATCTTCATATTGTAAGGTGCCAAACGCAAAATTGGCCTCTCATTTTGTGCCTTATCGCAACAACAGTAAGCCGAGAAAAATTCTAAAAAGGACTTTGGTCAGCAATCCCTCCACTTTTTCAGATGTGGTACTGATTTACAAAGGTCGAAATAAACATGGAGGGGCTAATTATCAAAAAATAAATAAGCATAGAGGGACTAAAACCACAATTAGACCTGGGAAAAAAACAATTGGCTTTTGCCTTTTCTGCCATTGGGTTTTGGAGGACTAAAACCACAAACAACCTTTTTCTTTTTGCTTTCTTATTTTGGTTTGTGTGTTAAACCGTTTACCCAATTTTTTACTTCGGATTAGGGAGGAGAAAACATTGACCCTTGAGCTGAAATTAAGGCCGAAAAAGGCATGCACGTAGAAAAATAAATTTGGAAAGTTACAAATGATTCGGTCAAAGTAGTAGAAGCAGCGGTATAAAATTTGAGAATAAAAGTGTTTTTCTAGTGTTTTTATTTATATTTTTATATTTAAAAAATATAGTTTAAGGTTTAGAGTTAAAGTTTTGGGTTATAGTTTAAGATTAGGCAGAGACGAAGCGTCATAGAGATTAGTGGGAGTCATGGCACCCGAAAATTTAGGAAATTTATTATTTAGTGCTTCAAAAAATTTAAGAAATAAAATTTTAAAAATTTATATTAAGCTACAATTTTTAAATATTTTTTTTATTAAATTTCTCCCACAATTTTTAAAATTTCTCATTATGTCTATCAAATTTTCAAAAATTTGACTTAGACCCCCAAAATTTTTGAGAAAATGTAAATTGAAAAAAATTTGAAAATTTCAATTCAAAACTTTAAAAAAAAATTAAGTTGACCCCCTCAAACTCTTTCACCAATTCCACCACTAGGATTATGGTTTAGGGAATTAGAGGTAAGGTGTATTTTTTAAGGTTTAGGGTTTAAAGTTTAAGATGTATAATTTATGGTTAGGGATTAGAATTTAATTTTTTTAGTGTTGAGGTATAGAAAGGAGCACTGAAAAGGGACAGAAAATTTTTGTTTAAAATCGGAGGTGTTTCTTTTTTTGTTTAATCATTTGTACCTGATTCATTGGTCGATTAATTCAAATGAGGATAACTCTTATCAATTTAATTTTTTCCATTCTCAATGTCAAAATTTAAACATCTAACTTTACTTAAGAAATCTAACGTCTTATCCCACTAAAACAATGAGTTGGTGAGGTGTTTGTTCCTCCCTTGAATCAAAAGGGCATGCACATAGAAAAATGAAAAGTGGTGCGTGCATTCAGACGGTGGGTGTGCTTGACCTTTTCAAACCCAAAAAGGGCTGGGACGTGGGTTTTAGTTAAGAGGTGTCGCCTGCTAACAGCGTCCTTTTACCGTTTGGTCAAAAGAGGAGCAGCTGCTTCTAAAACCTGGTAGTTTGTCTCCGCGCATGAAAACTAGGCAAGTCCAAGAATGTTATGCGGTGGACTGGTCGTTGTGAAAATTGAAGTTTTGATTTGTTTTTTTGACTATTATTTTGGCCTGTGTTGGACTTTGGGAATTGAGTTCTTTTGATTATTTGTTTGCTTTTCCACGTGTAATTATTGCCTAATTTGAATGCTCGTATAAAAAGAAGAAATAAACAATTAAATAATTTGGGTTCACATCGAACTTGGTCAAACTACAAAAATACAAACCCATCAGTTCACAAACATTATCGTTCACCTTTTTCTTCGTCTAATTTTACTTTACTTCCTCTATAATGTTTAAATCAAAATTTTAATCCATTTACTTTAATTTTATATAATTTAATCTTTCTATTTCGATAATGTAGTAGTATAATTGAACTAATACCACTACATGTTGATATCTTTAAAGTAATGACCTGAATTTTTCAAAACGACCTTTAAACATTCGTATGTTGGTAGAGCATATGGAATCATAACTGTAAACACCAAGGGTTAAAACCTAGTACAATATATAATCGATTGAAGTTCTTCTCCGTAAAAATTCTTTATCCCTTTTCGGTGCCTCTACTTATGTCTCGTCATTAAAAAAATTTAAGATTTTAAATTAGAGTTTAAGGTTATGTGTAACACCCTAAAATATTATGTTACAAAAAATAACGAATGAAAAAAATGAAATGATGAAAAGAAAAAGGGAGATGTGCAGCCAAAAGGTTTTGAGTCAGCAACCTTTGGTATGGAGGACAAGAGACTTAACCATCTGGACTAGGACTAGTCTTGGTTATAGTTTGGCCATATTTTATTATAACCATATCTTTTGGTTATCCAAAAAAAATAAAAGAATAATCTTATATAACTCCAACCACCCCTTTTATTGTGCCATTAATGCACCATTTGACTATGAAAAGATTAGATCGGGAATGCCAAAGGCTCTCACCTAATCCACCTTACATTCTTCTCATTCAAACTCCGGCCACCATCTTTGTCGACGTCCGTAGCATGCACCACCGTCATCCGAGTGTCTGCCACCTCACACCGATCAAAATCCCGACCACCACTTGCCCTATTTCCCCATCGTTTGCCGTTGAGAACGGCTTGAAGGTTTGACGAGAAACCCAAGCGTCGTCCCTCTATTTTTCGAAGATTTCAACAACCTCCGTCGCCCGTGTGAGTCACTGCCTCCTGCAACGGACTCCCCGTGTCGAGGCGAGCGAAGTTGTACCCTTCGATCTCTGTATCGTCAGCGTTAGAGCAACGTCAGAAAAGTTTGAAACTTTTTCGTTTCCCCTTTGTTTCGGCCAAAATCTTCAATGATCCAAGCTCTGTAAGCTTCAAAATCCTTTTCCATTTTGTTTTCCTTGCCGTTTTCTGCTATTTTGAGGCGTTATTCGACTGTTAGGGTCGCGCGTAGAGACCATGCACCGTCGAGAGCTATTTATGGCCACCTTGATAGGTGTACCTCAAAACAAATCAACTTGACCGGCCTTGGACCCGATCTGGCCTTCGAACTAAGCCAGTTTGGTCTCGTGAACTAACTCAGTTATTCAACCAGCTTAATAAACCACCAATTATCCAACCGAGTCGGTCTGGCCTCGTGAACCGACTCAGTTATCTAATGACCTCTAACCCAGACTCAAATCGATCTTAGTTCGACCCAACCTAAGTCCAACCCGATCGAACCCGTTTGACACGACTCACCCAAGTCAACTCGCTCGAGTCAACCCGTTGACTGAGTCAACTCGCCCAAGTCAACCCCGCTAACTGTTAACTTTGCTTGTTGACTCTGATTGTTGACCTTGACCCGTTGACTTTGCCCATTGACTTGGCCAAAAAGTTAACTTTTTCTAAAAACCCTTATTTTATGTTTTTTGACATTTGAGTTCATTTTAAAGCCCGTTTCGTGAAATTCTAACCTGAAAGTTTCCGAATTTGACTTTGAACCTGAACATGCATATGTATTAAGTTAATTTATTTAAGAGAAGTTATTGAATAAAGGACTGACACATGATATTATTTGTTTAAAGGTACTAGAGACTCTCCCAATCGTTCATCTGCCCAGCCTAGTTCCTCTCGATTCGTTCGATCGCTTGAACCCATTGTGACTCGTATGTATCAATACGTTTTGAATTATCATAGAAGATAATTTCTGCTACATTGATTTAAAATTTATTGTCTCTTACGTTTTAGCACAACATCAGAGCGTAACACTAGTGCTCAGTTGGCCATCTGACTGACCAGATCTTTTGAGGTATGTTCCTTGTGTGCTATATTATTGTTTTAAATAAACTATTTGAAATGATTTATCTAAACCGAGCATGAAATGTCTACTCTGATTTATAGCATGACTATTTTATATGCCCAAAAGTATGCTTTTATGTCTGACTGAAAGCATGTTCTCTAGTTACTATTTTACTGATAAACATATATGTCTGCCTCATGATTCCTGATATTACTATCTATTGTGTAAACTTTGATTTTATTTGGGGTATACTATTGGGATATATTATGAAGCCTCTACAGGTTCAGCCCTGATCCAGCTGGTAATTACTTTTGGGCTCAAGGTATCCCATTGGGTAGGTTCTGACGCTTCGGCTTGGGTAATTCCTTATGAACCTAAGACAACCCTTAGGTTGGTTCCTATGCCCCATTGGGCCTCAGGTAAGTCCTTATGGATGCAGTTCTGAGGGGATGCATATCGGTGTACAGTTAGAGGGTAGTTAGGTTTTAAATGAAAACCTTGGTTGCCCTTGAAACATGTTTCACTAAAATGATTTATACATGTCTGAACTATTTAAAATGTTTTATTTATACTTATTGGAACACATTGGGCTCCCTAGCTCATACCCCCAAATCTTTCCCTTTCAGATACTTTTGGATAGGCTTCTTGGAGTTGGCACTTAGAGGATCGACACATTCAGTTCATATCTTTTGTTGTAATGTTTCTATCTTCTAGACTGTCCTTATTACGGTGACATGAGCCTATATTTTGATATTTTAAACTTTACTTATGTGGCCGATGTAGTATTATTTTGTAACTAAATTTCTAATATGGTTTAAACTGACCATCTTAATTTACCTATGTATGGGTTATAATTATTACTTGATCGAACCCTAAATCTTTAAATATTTTTCTGGAAAGTTTTGATATTGGATGTGACCTCTCAGAATCAGACTTAATGCATAGGCTGGTCTAAAGGGGTACATTGGGTTGGTATCAAAGCTTCTAGTTTTATAACCTTGAATTATGGATGAGTCCTATTTATATTATTATTTTGAAATGTTTTAAAAAAATGTTAAAAACGGGGTCATGTCACCGAATTTTATATGTTTAATTGTGTTCGATTCTCTAGTGTCAAATCTGACCTTAGGTTCTACCCATTTGTAAAGATTCTCTGATATGAACACTAGAAGAGGTCGAACCGCCAGATTTGTTGACTCGATAGATGATCCAATTGTTGATCCACCTGCCCAGTAGATCTTTCAGCTCCTGCAGAGCCTCCAATCCCTCGTGTTCCTTCAATTTTGATTGATCTACCGCCTGCCCCTAGTATTGACATGACTACTCTAGTTAGAAGAGCGACAATTTTTGGGTTGAGCCCGTGACTGGAGTTACTGATGATACCCTTAGTAGATAGTTTCTTCAACTGAATTAGGGTATAGTCAAAGTATTAGGCATCGTACCTGAAGTCCCTATTTTGTAAACCTTGATTGCTAATAGGGTCAAGACCTTCTCGGGATCTCTTAGCGGAGCACCGACTGAGGCTAAGGACTGGCTATATGACATTGAGAGACATATGTACCAGTTGGGTCTAGAGCCAGCTAAAAGATATTTGGGTGTTGTATCCATGCTAGATGGAAATGCCTACACCTGGTGGGAGTCTATCATGAGTAGTGTCTCTCCCAATCGATTGATATGGGAATTCTTCAAAAAATGGTTTAAGAATCATTTCTTGGGTGACCGATTCTTGAGAGAGAAATGATAGGCTATTAAGGACCTAGTGCAAGGTTCTATGACTATTGCTGAGTACGAGTTAGAGTTTTTGAGGTTGTTGAAGTATGGTGCTGGTTTGGTAGCCAGCGAGGAAGATAAATGCTTTAAGTTCTTAGAGAGACTTTGGATTAGGATACGTAAGCGGGTTGCTACTCACTATGACGAGGTGTTTGAGGCCCTGGTGAATCAGGCTAAGACTACTAAGGAGATTGAGTTGTCAGAGGCTAGTCAGGGCAGTGGAGATCGAGATCGAGATTGTGGTCTAGATCAATCTAAAAGGTCTTCTATTCCCGATTCTTCTTTATATCTTGATAAGAGAACTCATACCACTACTTTTAAAGGAGTAATGATAGATCTAGACCTGTGGCAACCTTGGCTCTAGTTGTTAGTTAAGGTAATTTGTCTGGTTTTTCTCTACTGGCTTCTTGTGCGTATTGTGAAAATCGACATAGAGGAGAGTATAGGAAGCAGATGAGAGTATTTTTTTGTTGTAGATCCATGGATCTTTTTTTGAAAGATTGTCCGTAATGACCTTCTGCAAATCGGGCATCTACTTAGACTCTTGCTCGTTCCCAGACTCTTGCTTGTTCACAAATATCTATTTAGACCCCGGATAGAGGACGTAATCAGGGTAGAGCTTTTGGGTATGCTGCCAGGTCTGATAGCAAAGGCCTATCACATCAGAGTGGGGGACTACTCATAAATGAGGCCATATAGCCTGCGCTTATTTATTTTACTAGACGTCGTAATGATAGAGATGAGCCAAACATCATTGCAAGTACATTTACTATATCCCGAGATCTATGTATTGAGATCTATATCCCGAGACCTTTAGATTTTGGTTGAAGCCACTGAGAATGCAGTTACTGTTATGAGTTTAATGGTTTAGTTCGTGGTTATAGATAAGGTTTTCAAGTGATGTCCTCTTGAGGTTTAAGGGGAATTTTTCCAGCTGAGTGTATGGAGATACCATTAGAAGAGTTTGATCTGATTCTTGGCATGAATTGGTTGACTGAACTCGGGTTAATCTAAATTATGAGTCCAATAGAGCGACTCTAAAGTCTTTTGATGATCAGACAATGGTTTAAGTAATAGAGATGTGTGGGTATCTGTCTAATGTGGTATTCATTTTGACTGCTAATAAGATGATTTAGAAGGGGTATGAGACATTTATTACCTGTATCCTAAATACAAAGGGATCTTTATCCAAGATTGAGGAAATTCTTATAGTGAGAGAGTTTTCTAATGTTTTTCCTGAAGAGTTACTTAGATTGACACCGGATAGAGATGTCGAGTTTGAGATTGAGACTTATCTGGGTTCTGTACTTGTGTCTATGACTCTATAACGCATGGCTCCTAAGGAGTTGAAAGTTCAGTTGCAAGTGATACTTGATCAAGGTTTTATCTGACTTAGTTCTTCAACTTAGGGAGCTCTAATTTTATTCGTTAAAAAGAAAGATAGTTCTCTCAGACTGTGTATTGATTATCAGAAGTCAAACAAGCTGACGGTCAAGAATAAATACCCACTACCCAGGATTGATGACTTATTTGATCAATTTCAGAGAGCCATGGTTTTCTCGAAGATTGATCTTCATTCTAGGTATGATTAGTTGAAGATAAAAGGGTTTACTATTGTAAAGACGACCATTCATACCAGATATGGGCATTACGAGTTCTTAGTAATGCCATTTGGTTTGACTAACGATTTTGTTATCTTTATGGATCTGATAAATTGTATATTTTAAACCTACTTAGATTAGTTCATGGTGGTCAAAGCAGCGATCTGAGGGCTCGTTTACTATTGATCCATATACTTTTGAGCTTCTTTGTAAATAGTGCAGAGAAAACTTTTTGTTTCAAATCTTAGGCTATATGTTCCGATTTCAATGTGACATGCTTATTAAAAAATTAGGGTTTTCTTTTCAGATTGTGAATATATCAAGCAATATTGAATGCCCCGAATATCAAGTGCAAGAGCAACACTGAAAATAGCTTACCGAGGATTGCCCCAAGTGAATCCTATGTCTAGGAGACCTCAAAAGCTGAATTGATAGTTGAAGATGCGAAGTGAATTTAAAGCTTCTTTGGTACCTGACCAATTTGCCTTTGGTAGATTCATTTTTTCATTTCTGTTTGGGGAATTCAATTCATCACATTCCTTTGGCTCAAAATAAATGATGGAGCAAACAACAAATTCCTGAGCTACTCGGCATTGTCATGATTTTGAAAATATTACCATCACTCATGAAGTGAAGAGTTTCAATTAGAATGGGCTTCAGCGGAGTCCCCCAAAAATTCCTCACTCTTATCCAAAAAATGCCTATTACTAGGTTTCAAGCATTGGAGTGCTTTTTGATTAAAAATGCCTATTACGAGGCTTTTAAGTGTTTTTTAATATTTTTGAAAAAAGTCCTATTACCATGCTTCGAGAGTTAAATTATTTCATTTTGTTTTGAAAATGCATATTACCAGGCTTCAAGCATTAATTTGTTATTATTTGTGGTCTTTGATATGAAATGCAAGTTGCACCTTCATAATCTCCGCAGCTTAGGATTTCAACTAGGCATAGGTCACTCGGGCTCAACCTTCGGGTCAAAATCAATGTCCCTTGTGCAATTGATACATGATGACTCAATAGACAAATATATTTACAGAGTGAAGAGAATTGAAAAAAAAAAAAAGACAGATTGCATCTTTTTATTGAAGCTTTTGAATATGTAGCCTTAGGCCATTATAAAAGATTGACACCACGTTTGGGCTCTTTTTTTTAACTTACCGAGGGGGTGCTCGGGTGCCCCCTATGCGGAATCACTTACTATGTCTGAATTACAAATGTGGGTCATGAAGCTTGCCTTTTTTCACCGGCTGGGGCGTCATCTTTGTTGGAACTGGTAGATTTTTTATTTTAACAGATGTGATGCACGCCTCTAAATGTCTAGATGTGTAGATGTTGATGCCAGCAAATGAATAACTAGCATGTGAGGCAATTATGATGTAAGTGAATGAAATTAATATTAAATGCTAGTATGATGCGACTACTGTGCAAATGAGCGTAATTAATGTTGAGTGCAATTATTATGAAATTTATGCTTGTATGATGCAATGTAAGTCAAAGTGTGACGATTCTAAAATGAATGCATGTAAACGCAGAATAAATACCCTAAATACAAAGGTATTGATTTAGACATAGTTTTTGAGGAACAACGCCCACAAATATATGAGAGAAATTTGCAACTTTCAAATATTGCATTTAATTGACGTCTAGGTCACTAGATTTTCTCTCGATTCATGAACGATCTCCAATGTGTCTACCATTCTTGGGTCAATACCTCATGACGGTGTGATGCAGATGAATGAATAATGAATATAGTGCGAATGAATATTATATGTTGATGTAATGTCAAAAGAAAACACTGGTTAGTATGAATCAAATACTTACATATGAGAAACAAAATATACACGATATGTTTTAGCACAAAATGAACCCTATTTGCATGATATTTTAATTTCTAGGGTTACCGTGTGGCTCTAAAGGGGTGGGCTTCTTAGATGCTCTACATGCAATTTTGGTGCAAAAAAGGTACTCGAATTGTCCTCGTTGTCCCCTTCTTAAGGGTAGCAAGGCCCCCATCATCACCTATTATAGGCTTCTTTCAATTGAGTTCAATTCAAGGGGACCCATTCGCTATGTCCATACGAGGAAATAATATTCCCACGAAAACATAGGGTACTCGAGCCCCGAAGGTACTTACTAGGGCCACACGAAGGAACAATATCCTCACGAAAGCACTACCGTTTCCCCCACTTACATGAACGGGTTTATATGTCAAATTTTAAAATGCTTTAAAATGAACTCGCATTTCTAAAAAGATGTTAAATTAATTTAAAAAAAGAGCTCACAATTTCAAATTAAGGCAAAGGGTGCTCGACTCGTGGCTTGACTCCCTTTTTGTAAAAACAAAATTGCCCCCAGCGGAGTCGCCAGCTGTGGTGACCACTTTTCCAAATCAAAATCACTAAAAAGAAAATTAATAATTGGTTTTTTTGTTTTTGTTGAAAAAGAATTTTGAAAATTGGGGATTTTGGGGAATTGTTTTAAAAGTTCAATTTTTGAAAAATAAAGATTGGAATCGCCATCGATCATTTTTAAAAGGCAGACTGAACACCAAAAATGAAACCAAAGATTTTTTCAAAAATGGGTCTGGGAGTCGGTTACGGATGGGGAAGGATTAGCACCCTCACTCTGCCCAAAAATTGGTACCTAGTCGATTACAATTTGCCTTTAATTGGAAACTTACGAGTTCAAATTTTAAATTAATTTAAGGTCCATTTAAAAATGTGAGTAAATTTTAAAGGCCCGTTATTTGAGAATAAACGAAAAGACCACCACCACTACGACTGGTATTGGCCATGTTTACTATCGAATAAAAGGCGCAGAGCATTAAAAGTTAAATAAGTCAAATGCAAGAAAATAAAGCAAACAAATATATATGAAATTAAAGCATAAATAAAAGGCGAAAATTAAAAAATCTAGAAAGAGGATCGGATTGAAGAAAGATAAAAGAAATGCAGAAATAGAAATATCCGGAAGAAGGAACGAATCGAACAAGATAAAAAAGGCGTAAAATAAAAGCATAAATTAAATGAGATAAAGTAAATACGATAAAGTAAATTGCGAGAAAATTAAGTGCGGAAAAATAAAAGGCGTAAATTAAAAGTTAGAAGTTAGATGCGAGAATTAAAGGTTAGATGTTAATTGGCTATACTAAACGGGCCATAATAATACGGGTCATTCCCCGTTGTGGGTCACCGTAAGGCTAGATCGAGCAATGAAAATAAATAAATAACAATATGAATATAATAAACAAATATTATGATATGCACAATATATAATATATTATATAATTATAAATGATATATAAAAACTATATAATATAATATAATATATATTTCATAACGAGGTCGAGGAATTTGAGGTTTCTATTTCTGCACAAACTTCAAGGCAGCAACCACCACGAGGAAGCAAACACATCAAGCAAACGGCCAAAGGAAACTACGACTACGAGATAACGATATCTCATATTAGTTTGTTGTATTTTTATTTTTCTGTTATTTTATTTAGCATGCATTGAGGACAATGCTTCTCTCGAGTTTGGGGGGTGTTTTTGTTAATGTCATTTTCATTTGCATTCATGTTCATTGTTTCATGTTAGGTTGCATATATCACTTGCCATGCTATTTACTTGTTAGAACTACTATCAATTTGATGTGATATTCTATGATGAGTTAATTGCCATAACATTTAGAGTAGAGAAACTTAGACTTGAGGATTGACATAGAATTTACTTGAGTTTTTGCTATGATACTGTATATAATTCTCACTGTTGTGACTAGTTGATGTAGGAAGACTTAGTGGACCTTAAGTAATTAAATAGGAAGAATGTGCTAGAGGTGCCCATCTGGCTCTAGCTTTAAAAATGAATAATACTAATGCATTACTAGAGGTGCCCATCTGGCTCTAGTTGAATAAAAATCAAAATGAATTCATTAGAGGTGCCTATCTGGCTCTAACGGAATGAAATGCCTTGACAGATAAAACTAGGGTTTACTAGGAATTCTTGTGATTGACTTGTACACAACTAAGCACACACATTCTCACAAGTATTGAAGTGAATTTTTTAGTAATTTTCTATATCTTCTGAAAGTCGAAAGGTAATCAAACCCTTCTTGTCACGGTTCTGAGAATTGATGACAAATTGAAAGCATGTTCTTGATGGTTAATGCCTTGGCAGGTGATTGATAGTATTTTGCATTGCTTGAGGACAAGCAATAGTTCGAATTTGGAGGTGTGATAAGTGTGTAAAAGTACTATTTTTCCTACCATTTTTACTCATAATATTGTTAGATTTAGGCCCATTTTAGTTGCATTTGTAGCCATTTATGCATAATTTCGTAATTCCTCTATTCATTGGGATTCATATGTGTTTTACTAGCTTTTATGGAGAAAACGTTGTCGTTTTGCTTGTTTTTGTACAAGAGCGACTTGTCGGGATACTTGCCGAGCCCTGCCACGACAAGTCAGGATAAATTCCCTATTTTTCCAGGATAATTCCAAAAATTGCAAGGATAATTCTCCACAATTTAAATTCAATTTCCATCTGGAAAGAGATAAATTCCCTACGCGTTCTAATTACATTCCAACTCCTCTTCTTCATCTATTTAAAGAGAACTACAACAACAACACGGAGAGAGATTTGGGAGAGTGAAATAGCACAAGAGGGGATTCACGCACAAAGGAGTTCTCCAATTTTATTTACTATTTTGTAATCCCACCATGTCTGAGTTATTTTCCTTGTTATTTCTTCTTTGCCCAGCTATGACCTAAATTTATTTGGCTTGGGATTTTTGGGTTTTTGGTGTTGAAGGACGAATTGTTCTTGTTCTTGGTTTTTAGTTTCAATATATATATATATATATATATATATATATATATATATATATCTTCTTTGTTTATCCATTCTTGGTATTTATTATTGCTTCAAGTGAGCTTGGGAAAGAATCTAGAAACACATTCATTTATCTAGGTTCGGAAAAGCTAGATTCACAAAACAAATTGGATACGATTTCCATTTAAACAACCGCTGGTGGGAACTAATCCGCCTTAGGGATAAGGAAAGGATTTCATAAGCTAAAAGGAGTGAAGATCGATGTTGTCCACCCAAGGTTAACGTAGGGATGTATCACCAAGGCATGCACAATCACTAGTTCTTCGGTTAGGGATAATTCGAAGGCATTGAAGAACACTCCGCTGAACAGTGAAGGAGCAACTAACTACAGCCCAGTTACCACAGCAGTTATTCTGCATTTACTTGCCACGACAAGTGTTGGTACTTGTCACGGCATTTACCCATTTGCACTTGTTGACTACAATTATCCACACCATACTTGCCATTGCAACTACAAGCCAAGCCAATTCATCCGACAATCACACCAATACTCTCAATAACCCAGGCTATTCTCTCTCAATTCGATTACATCTTTCTTTACTTAGTTTATTTTACTCTTTAATTATCACCATCTATCAATTCTATTACTCTTCTATTTCGGTGCAAGAAGCTAAGAATCGGAGTTACACCAATCCGTGTGGAGATGATATCTAAACTATACTATTACTTGCGACGTGTTCACTTGCACCGTTTGCGTAGTACTAAAAAACGCAACAAAAAACAAAAGCTTAGGTTTGAGGGTATGATAATTCTTTAAAAGGAGTTATTTTTTCACCATTTAGACCTTTGTTTTAGCTAAGTCTTGAATGATTTCATGTATTTATGTAGGTATTTTTATTAAATATCAATTTATTTCATCTTACTTAGCTTATTAGAAATAAGGTTTGTTTTTAAGAGTTTTTCTCTATAATTTGCCTATATTGTCTCCACAGTGCTACATAACGTTTCTGCCATGTGCTGTGAGTTTTCAAGAAACTTAAGGGCTAGTGTGTCTATCACGTCTTCGAGATATGGGCACATAACGTTAATATTTCCAAGCTATGTGTCGATGATGCCTCTAGAATTTTGAAGCATGACGGCTGGTAAGTAGTTACACGAGAATCTTTTAGAAGATGAGTTGTCGACATGTTGTTAGAGCTGGAAATAATTAGAAAAATCAAAGGAAATACCCTATGGCTATTTGGAATTATGCATTTTATGCTCTATCTTCTCTCTCTTGCTTTTTATCTTCATCTTCTTCTTCTTCTTCTTCCTTACCTCATCTATGAAAGCTTGAAGGGGCTTTAAGGAGGAGGAACACCAACAATGACCGTCAGAGCTTGAGAAAGTCCAACACCGAGTTAGAGACCAAAAGCATCAGAGGATCGTCGAGAAAAAGATTAGAGAGAATTCTTGTTAGCTTTTATTTGACGTTTTAATTATTTTTGGCAATATACATTGATGAGAATCGTATAGTTTTCAATGTTTTTAATTTAATGAATTTACTATTTGTTAAATTTTGTTTGTAACTGTACTATGCACATTAGGGCACATAGGTTTAGAGATAAGTCTTGTGTGGAGATCTATGTCTTGAGAAAGTGGAGACATATTAGTATACAATACAACAACCTTGAGAAAATTTTTAATGACTAGAGAGATTTATCATGTTGTTATCTCGCCAACAGGGGATACTTGGTACCTAAAAAAATTTAACAGCCATTAACGGTCAGCCACTTAAAATTATTACTTTTGAAACTTTAGGCACCTTTTTTTACAAAAAAATACTTTAGTCACCTAAAGTTAAAAAAATGCATACTTTGGGCACCTATTTTTCATTTAAGCCAAAAAAACTAAATCACATCAAAATACAGGACAAAACTCTTTAAATATGCAATCCTTTTCATAAGTTCACACCCCCTTATATAAGACAATCTACTTGAATCTACTTAATGCAATGAATACAACAATATTAAAACCAATGTACAATAAATTTTTCACAAATTCACCAAACTCCCCAAACAAAAATAAGGAAAAAAACACAAGGAACCAAAGTTAATTATATATATAATTTGTAGTTCTTTAATTGCGTAAGAAATATGATACTTGATGTGTGAAATATAGTATGCACAAATAGAGCAAATATACCTGTCGTACAAGTAATACAGTAACGAGTACTGAGTATCGTATCCACGGAAATTGGAGTGATAAACTCAAAGTAGTTGTACTAAAGGAAAATAAGATGATAGTAATGATATGAATAAACACAAAGTGTAAATAAAATGATGTAGCGAAAGATAAACTGAAGCGAATATTGAAGGATAACAAACAATTGCTAACTCACAAAAGATTACTAAGGCGAATGTATAGTTGGGCCTATTACTAAGTACGATGCTCAACTATTACTAGAATGCTATGGCAATGAAACTCTATTTATCTACTCGACAGGGTTTTCGAAGGAACTCTTAAACTATGTCTAGCTAGAAGCTGATAATAAAATGCTACGGCGATACATGTCTGCGTTAACCCTAACAAGTTATAATCTATTTAACTCCCTTTTTTAGTCATTAAAACTCTAATCTTATGTCTAAGCAGGATTAGAACTCAAGTTAAAAACTTAAGCTCTTCATTTTTTAAATGTTTTATTGCCTCATGTTAGAGGAGTATTTCATGTTTCAAAAGTTTCACTGTCTCATATTGGAGGAGCAATTCATTTTTCAAAAGTTTCACTAACTCAAGTTGGAGTGGAACTCTAATTTTCAAAAGTTTCACCATATCAAGTTGAAGGATCACTTAATTACCAAAATTTTCAAAATCTCAAGTTGGAAGAGCTCTTTAGTTCAAAGTGTCAATGCCTCAAGTTGGAGGACCAAAACAGCTCTAATCGCTTCAAAATTGAGGAGTGTTCTAGTTTTTTTTTTCAAAGTCTCAGTACATCAATTTGAAGACCAAGACATCACTTATCTTTTAAAGTTGGAGGAATGATTTACCTTTTGAAGTCTCATTTCCTTAAAGTGAGAGGACAAGCTATGTCAAAGTTTTATCACCTCCAGTTGGAAAAACAAATTATTTCAAATTAGAAGAGCTCTCAATTTGAATAAAGTTAGTTAGAATAGACCAAATTTGTGTCTTTTAGTATTTTTCATATTCTTGTTTCACAAATATGGGTAAAGAGGGGAAATTGTAGGCACCAATTTTGTTTGAGCCTGAGCCTTAAGCTCAAAACCAAAACCCAAACAATCTTAAAATCTATATTTGTGTCCAAACTCGAATCCAACCCTAACAACCCAGTTAACTCATTCCTTCCTATAGACAAAAGTCTTCCCAACATCATCTTTCCATGTTCTCACCTTCCTCCATCCCTCAACCGAATTGCCAATGACCCTCTCCCTTAACTTTATCATCTATAACCACTCACTGCAATCCCCTTTAACGCTGAGCCACAATCAATACTAAACTATATTTAACCCTTTAAATTTCCATGGTCCTAAGAGGAGATTATGGGTATTAAATAAAACAAATGCCAAACATCAACTCGAGAGTCATCCTCAATATCCTACTAACTTCATACTCATTCAACTACACACCCAAAATGTAACCAAGCTATATTGTTACAAACTGCTACTTACCATCCAAACACTACTTATCCCAATTACCTCAAGCCACCATAATCCAAACCTAAAACCAATAGGAAAGAGAAAAAAAGCATCAAAAACTAAAACTAAAAAAAGAAAAAGAAAATTGTTGAGTATATTTTGATATAAAAAAGATTTGTAAAAAGAGTTGTAAAATATTTTGGACTTGATCAAATATTTCAAAAATAATTCAAAGTCCACAAAACTTGAAAAAGTGTTTAAAATGTTTTGACTAAAAACCTATATTCAATATATCTTCAAAAAATCAAAACCTAGCCAATTTTTTAGTGTTTTAATGAAGGTTTCAATACATCTTTAGGAGATTTTGAAACCATGCGGAAAGAAAGGTTTTAGAATCAAAACCTGGGCTAAGGTTTCAATACCTTCCAAAAGGTTCAAAACCTTTCATAAAGGTTTCAATACCTCCCAAACAAGGTTTCGATACCCTAGGCCACAATGGCTAGTAGCGACTAGTTTACTTTTAAAAATCCTTAAAGGTTTTAAAACCATATCAAATGTTTCGATAGCTCTATGCAGTGAGCATTTAAAGCTTGACTTTATGACTTCCCAATGTCTCCAAAACATTCCCAACGACCATAAACAGCTAGAATCTCATTCTACACTACAAAAGCAAGCTTAGGACACTTGAACATGGTTAGACAACACATCCAAGCAAAAATATCAAGAGAAAAGAGTTTTAATTCTTGTATTCTTAGTTTTCTCTTGTATATAGTGTTTGCGAGCTTAATTGTGCAGACATCCAATATTGTAAGGATTATTGTTTGTTTGCTTTATTTGTATTTCTCTTTTGATAGAGGTTTAAACTTAAGATTTTGGGTATAAATCTTAAGCAAAATTTCTTGGGATTTGGGGTATAAATCACAAAGGAATTTGTAAGGTTAAACCTTATCCTCAAAGGTTCAAATTTAAGTTTAGTGTATTTGGGAAAATCCTTAATGGTGGTAAGCTAAGGTAGTGGATATAGACTTGGTTTAGAAGTCAAACCACTATAAATCGATAGTGCACAAAACTTATCCATCTTTTATTTCGGTTTCAACCAATTCTTAAATAAGCTAATTTAATCACTTTTTGGCAGTTTTCGGTTGATCGATTTGAGCTTTTGGACTTGATCAAATATTTCAAAAATAATTCAAAGTCCATAAAACTTGAAAAATCTGTTTAAAATGTTTTCTAAATATTTTGACTAAAAACCTCTATCAAATATATTTTCAAAAGTTCAAAATCTAGCCAATTTCTTAGTATTTTAATTAAGGTTTCTTAGGAGGTTTCTAAACCATGCGGACAGAAAGGTTATAGAATCAAAACCTGAGTTAATGTTTCAATACCTTTCAAAAGGTTTGGAAACCTTTCAAAAAGGTTTTGATACCTCCCCACAAGGTTTCAATACTTCTAGGCCACAACGGCTAGTTTTCTTTTAAAAATCCCTAAATGTTTCGAAATCTTATCAAAGGTTTCGATATCTCTATTGTAACATGTTACGCGTAATAAGTACTACGCAATTGTGCAAGTATACACGTCGCAAGTTATAGTATAAAAGATATCGTCTCTACAGGGATTGGTGCCACTTCAAGAATATAATCTCTTGCACTGTAAAAAATAAAAACACAAATAGAAGATTATATGAGTTTAACTAATAACTAAACTAGAAAGCAATAAAGTAAAAGAATAAATGAGATCAAATGAGATAGGCCAGGTTATCGTGAGTTGAGGTGTGATAGCCGATTGAATCGTCTTGGTAAAAGAGTGCAAGGGCAACTCAGTTGTCGTGGCAACTTGCACAACGGGGTTACCTTGGCAACTAATCGATGGTTAGCTGGGCAACTACTTGGGCGTCTGGGCAGCAACCTTCAAGGTTCGGCAGTGCGTTCTTCAATGGTTTCTTCTTATCCCTAAGTCGAAACTTTAGCTACTTGTGCATGCCTTAATAATACATCCCTACGTGAATCAAGGGTGAACAACAACCAATCTTGCGCTCCTCTTAGCCGTTGAAATCCTTAACTTATTCCTAAGCCAGATTAATCTTCACCATCAATAGATTGAATAAAGATCATATTCATTCGTTTCTTGAATCTAACTCTCCCGATATTAGATAAATAGATAAAGTTACGAGATCCTCTCCCAATTCACTTGCAAACAAGAATAAGAACCAAGAATGAATAAACCTTGAATAGAAAAGTGCAAACTCTTATTACCTAAACAAAATCCAATAGTTTCTCACAACCACAATACACAATAACCTTAGCCAAATAGATTTAGTTCATGGCTAGGTTCCAAAGAAACACAAGATAAAGAATCCCTAGCATGAACCTAATTGAACGAGAAAGAAAAAGATGAAGGTTGAAGCTTGTCGAAATCTCCTTGCCCTAGATGCTCGTCGAAAATTCTCTCCTCTTGCTCTCTCTGGAGTTGTCGAAATTCCTCTAATTTATAGGGCTAGGTCAAAGTCCTTCTTTGAGGAGGAAGTTAAATTGGAATTAAATTATCTTTAAAGAATATACTTCTCCTATCTTCTTGGGATTTATTCTTCTTTAACCTCTTCACGGAAATCAAACTCCTTTGGGATTTAGCTTTGCTCCACGTCATCTTGGGCTTGTCTAGTCATCAATTTCGACTACCGTATCACCTTATTCTTTGTCGACAATTACCCTGGCAATTGGCTCGGTGTCTCCTTCATGCATTGCCCTGGCAACTAGCTCGGCATCTCCTTCATGCATTGCCCTGGCAACTAGCTTGGCATCTTCTTCATGCATTGCCCTAGAAACTAGCTCTAGCCTTGCTTTGGCAAGTGATTCTGCACATACACACAAAACACACCAAAGCATCATATTTTCCCACAAAAACAACCAAATTATGTAATTAAGCTCAACGATGGAAGGAAACATGGATTAATGCATGAATGACTAATTATGTAACTAATATGAGCCTAAGTCTAACAATAATATGAGTAAAAAGGTCAGAAAAATAGTACTTTTGAACACTTGTCATAACACCCCCTTCCCGTGGCCATACACTGGACAGGAGTCGGAAATTTTACAGCTTTTTAAAACATATATTTTAACCAAAATCCGGGGAGGTTTAAAAAATTTTGAAAAACTTCCCAGTGGTCACCCATCTTAATATTTCTATAACCCAAGCACACTTAACTTTAATTAATATCGATATAAAATATTTATTCGAGTTTCGATTATAAAACTTTTTACATAAAGTATACAGACATCCTAAAACAATTTATTTTACAAAAGGGTTTCTAATAAAATATTCAATATCTAATTCGTATAAAATATATCAAATCAGATTATTTAACACCAAACTGTAGATATAATAATCAATTTAAAATATTTTATGCCACTATTATAGGCCCCGATAATTACTTTAACAAAATAGACAGATTTATTAAATACATGCCATTATTAAACATACCAAAGACGGATGTCATGATTACCGAAATACCTGTCGATTATCTTTTATACATAATGATGATGAAGCAAAGGTTGTCATCTACTAATCCCGATCACCTACGTGTGTGACATAAATACACACTGAGTATATCTCAGTGAGGCATAGAAATATGTAACATGTAAAATACGGTATAAAATTATTTGTAGTATGAAATAGTTGTATTAGGCATGATATTTGGTAAAGCGTGATACTCATGTAATGAACTTGTACTGTAATAAATCCGTGTTGTACTAAATCTTTACTAAAAAATCATATAGCAAGATTGCTCTATAAATCATATAGTTTGTAATGCATGAATAATCATGTAAGAAATTTGTACTGTAATAATTCTGTACTGTAAAATTATGTAACTGTACTGTAAAATCTTATGGCCCAAGATAAATATCAAGAGACAAGTAAACGAGTCATCATAACCGACACCGTACGTCTACAACGTTGTAGCGTCTAATGATGAGTATGTACTGTAGGACGCCTTTTGCTCCTCATTATCGCACCTTTTGTGCTAATTGACACTGAAGTGTCTAAACAACACCGTAGTGTCTGCAACATTGTAGCGTCTGATGTCAACACCGAAGTGTCTAAGCAACACCGTAGTGTATACAAGGCCATAGCATCTGATGTCAACACCGAAGTGTCTAAACAACACCGTAGTGTCTGCAACGCCATAGCGTCTGATTTCAACACTGAAGTGTCTAAACAACACCGTAGTGTCTATAACGTCGTATCGTCTGGAACGCACCGTAGTGCTGGAATGCAGTTACTAAGACTCTATGGATATCCAATTCTACCAAAGACTCTCACACTAGTACTCGGGCATAATAATATAATACTTTCGCATTCAATATCCAATCCATCAATACTATCATTCATAGTTCGATATTGGGCAGTTCATACCCAAAATCTAAAATTCGATTTATCTTAAATAAATCATTATACCATATCAATGTATCATATATGTCATTTAATATCTCATGTCATTTACATAACTTTGATCAACATACATTTTCATTAATATGAAGGTCGATTTTCCGTAAGTTTCCCTCATATCATATATATAAAATAAGTAAAAATGCACTCACCTTGACCTTGTAATGAAGTCGACTTTATCACTTGATCTCACTCCCGACCCTTTTTCCTTTCCATTTTTGTTAGTACGGTCCCAATTCGTATCGGAAGCTACATTATAAAATAACATATACCATTTCAAGTATAGGTTAGAACATATTCACTCTAAATATAATAATGGAAAGTAAATAGAATAACTATCCATTAAATATATAATTGATCCAATAAAGTTTCTCATATTGGACTCACATTTTTCTCACATTTTACCTTAAGCCTTCAACCTTTACTAAAATACTTATTTTAGTCCCTAAGAACTTTTTCAAGCTTCAAATAGTTAATTTAAGCTTGATCCTTACATTTTTCATCCTTTACACTTTAGGACCTAAACTTTGAAAAGTTCCATTTTTGGTCCCTAAACCTCAAGCCGATTTGTCTTCTTGGTCCCCAAAGGAATATTTTTGATCCAATTAATCCATTTCCTATTTTTCCACAATTTTTCCTTTACTTTTGCTTAATAGCCGAATTGGTCCCTTGTATTCTACAAATTGTCGTTTTGGTCCCTAAGTGAATACAAGATTCTATTCACTTCAAATCAACATCTAAATCACTCAAATAAATTTTTCCAACATAGTACTCTTCAAACACATAATTTTCACATTTCAACCCTTTGTTCTCTAATTTGTCGAAATAGTCACCAATTTACAATTCAAGGATTCTAGCTTTAAAACTTTGCAATTAGGCCCCCAATCATCAACTATACATCATAATCATCACTTAACATAAAAAATCAGAATTTTTCCTCTTCTTATACACCATTTCCGAATTGGTTATCCACTTTTGACAAATTGTCAAAATGGTCACTAGCTCGAATAATCATCAGTTTAGCATTCTAACTTCATTTTCATGCCTCAAACATCATTAACAACATAAATACATTTCAAACTCCAAAAATCATAATTGAACCCCTAACTTTAACACTTTGCTGAATTAGTCCTTTAGGGTTTAAATTTAGGGTTTTGATTTCAAACAACAAATCAAGCTTGCTAGATTACTAACTCATCATCACAAACCCTAATTCAAGGTTGGATACCTAAACCCTAATCTTCTTCAAGGCTAATAAATTTTTTAGGGTTTAAATCCTAATTCAAAACATGAATCCAACACCATTCTTGCTTGATTTCAACATAAAATTGAACATAGATTCATAAAATCATAAAACCTCCAAAATTGAACATAAACCCTAATTTCTTTCTCATATCAAATCTCATCAATCAAGCATGAAATACATGAATAATTTACATCAATAGATAGGCATTGAAGAGAATAACAACTTTGTAGTTCGGAAGATTACCTAAAAACTGAGTTTCGAGGCTTAAATCTACCTTGTAAGATTTCATCTTCTTTCTCCTCTTTCTCCACGGTTTGGGAATGAATATTTTGATGATAAATCTTCATATATCATATATTTATGCCACTTGTATAAATAAAAGTGAATTTTTAATTCATTTTATTCCAATTTACCCAAATATCCCCCAATTGAATTCATATTTACTAGTTTACCATATTGTAAAACTCTAACTAAAATTATTTTGATTCCAACCAACCACTATTCATCCATTAAAGAAATCTCAAAATTTATTCCATGTCCCTTTTGGGTGAAAAGACCAAAATACCCTTTTACCAATCAATTTTTTAAACAAAAATTGCCATTCTAGGCAATTTCAGTCAAATAAATTTAATCCAAGCATTTAACTCTCCAAATATCCATAAAATAATATGTTATAACTCTTCCAAATTCTATGGAATCATCTCTGAAATTTTAGCTTAATCTAATTTACCGATAAATGCCGAGAATTTTATCGGTTACTAAATAAATTTCTTAATCAAAATAAATCATAGGATTCATCCTGAATCGAACTAAAATATTTCAAACACTTGGAAATGACTTTTATAACCTTTCTGTATCATATGGTAAAATTTCATAATTTTTTAGTTCGATCCAGGTATCTGAATTCCATTTAAACTTTGACTGTGATTTCCCAATAATCGAAATATCAGATCAAACTAGTAATTCCACATTCGGTCCATACCAATAGGTGCTCTATCTATTTATGAAATAAAACACCTACTTTTTTGGAAATTACAATTTTGGTCCTTCAACTTTTCATATTTCGACTTGTACCACCCAAGTTTTGAAAACTTATCATTTTGGTCACTAAACTTTAACCTTGAATTCCCATTCCAATTTTCCTTGGATTTTAACCAAATTTTTCGAGTATCCTATTTTACTCGTTCTCTATCACTTGACACCTTAAAACCTCAGGAATTTCTTTTCTACAGTCCATAATTGAGAAAATCCTAACTTTTGCATTTTTGTCATTTTAGTATTAAGTAAGCTTTTAAGCAATTATCTTAGCGCTAAATGACCCTTAAATAGTACTGTAAATTTGCGGTATTACGTATGTGGGTATTTAAAGCTTGACTTTATGACTTTCCAATGGCTCCAAAACATCATCTACGGTCATAAACGGCTAGAATCTCATTCCAAGCTACAAAAGCAAGCTTAGGACACTTGCAGATGGTTAGACAAGACATCCAAGCAAAAAGATCAAGAAAAAAGAGTTTTAATTTTTGTATTCTTAGTTTTCTCTTGTACATAGTGTTTGAGAGCTTAATTGTGCTAACATCCAGTCTTGTGATGATTATTCTTTGTTTGCTTTATTTGTATTTCTCTTTTGAGAAAGGTTTAAATATAAGATTTTGGGTAGAAATCGTAAGGGAAATTTCTTGGGATTTTGAAATATAAATCTGTAATATCCCAATTTTTGGCTAGTGACCAAAATGTAAATTTTGAAAGTTTTGTGGCTGAAGTATAAACTTAGGAAAAGTTTATGAACTAAATTGTAATTTTCAAAAGTTATGTATTTTAGACCCGTAAATGAATAGTTTACCCCCATGAATGATGTTTTCGTGTTACCCGGATTTTTCGTACATAGTTTGTATTAATGGCTATAAAGCGATAAAGTTCAGAAAAATATTCGGATAATC
Source organism: Hibiscus mutabilis (assembly GCA_019671005.1). NCBI lineage: Eukaryota > Viridiplantae > Streptophyta > Magnoliopsida > Malvales > Malvaceae > Hibiscus > Hibiscus mutabilis. The sequence continues at coordinate 13,123,727 of CM033754.1, forward strand.
GGATTGAATCGAATATCCAGGATATTTTGAAGGATGATAAGGCAAGGTTAATTATGTCATTTTACATGTCTAAGATATTTTCTTTGTGTTGGAAGAATATGAACTCTTGGATTTAAGTTGATTTTCCATGTTAAATATGAGCCGTTGGATGAAAAATGGCAAGATCGTAATTTTGGAAAATTATAAGGGCAACGTTGGTAACTACTAGCTCAAGATTAAATCTAGTTCATTGGATGAAGGATGATGACATGAGGTACATTATGAAAATCTAGAATTTTCGGAATAGATCCGATAGCTCGGTAAAGGTAAAACCGTAGTAGAAGTATTTAGTGAATATCGAGAAATCGGATTGAATTGAAATTTCAGAGACTGTTCCATAAGCCATGGAAAATCATATAATGATATTTATGGAATAGTGGTTAGTTGAGAAGGAAATAATTTAGTTAGATTATATTGGAATGGCAATTTTGAAACAAACTAGTAAATAAAGACTAGTTGGAGGGCAAATTGGTCATTTGGCAAGGATGGAAATTTTGAAATATTTTTGAAATGTTGAGGACATTTTTGGAAGATTAAATATATATGGATTTCATCTTGGCCCTTTATTTTGGATGAGATTAAATTAGCCATTGGATTTAAAGGCTAAATTGGTAATTTCACTATATAAATGAATTTAAATTCATTTAATAGTTACAAGTGTAATTTAATAGTAAAAATATGAAAACAATGTTCATCTTTTCCAGCCATAAACCAGGGAGAAAGAGGAGAAAGAAGAGGGAAATTTCCAAGCTCGATTTAAGCCTCGAATCTTGATTTTTAGGTAATCTTTCGAACTACAACGTTGTTCTACTCTTCGAGCTCTATTTTTTGATATAAATAATTTATAGAATACTTGATTGGTTGATGAGATTTGATATGTGGAAGAAGTTAGGGATTATGAACAAATTGGGGCTTTTATGATTTTATGAATCCATGGTTGATTTTAAGTTAGAATCATGCTTGTATGATGTTGGAATCATGTTATTGAGTTGGGATTTAAACCTTACATATTTTAGTTTGCATAGAGAATATTAGGGTTTATGGATTCAAGTCTAACTTGGGGTTTGTGATGTTGAATTAATGATCTAGTAAGCTTGATTTGTTGTTTGGAAGCAAAACCCTAAGTTAAATGCATAGGGACCATTTCGGCAAGCTTCAAAATTAAGGGACCAGATCTAGTTTTTTATTGAATTTGATGTGTATTTATATTATTAATAATGTTAGAGACATGAAAATGAAGTTAGAATGCTAAACCGACGATTAATCACATTAGTGACCATTTTGACAAATTGTCAAACTTGAATGGTCTATTCGGCAAAGAGGATATGTTGAAGGAGTAAATTTGATTTTTAGTTAAAATGATGTAATTAAGGTAGTAATGTTGATTTGAGGACTAATTTGCAAAGTTAAGAAGCTCGAATCCTTGTATTGGAAATTTGGTACCATCTCAACAAATCAAGAGAAATTAGAAGAGTAAAGGTTTAAGCTTATTTTGATGAAGGATGTAAATAGAACATATGAATACAAGCTTTATTCTGGTTATTTGAAGTAAGGTGATGGGACTAAATTGACAAGTAGAGAAATAGGGAGAAGTTGGTGTAAATTAGAAGTTATTTATGGAAAGTTATGTTGGAATTGATTTATGACAGTAAGTTTAAAATTTCGCCATAAACTCTAGAAAAATGGTTAGATGATGAATTTTATACCGTTGAAAAGAATTGTTAGTCTAGTTTCGTTTCCAATAAACGGAAACTGATTTCGAAATCCGAGTTAAAAAATATGAATTTTTATTCGAATGAAAGTTAGAAAAATTATAGGGCAGTTTTCTGCCTTGACAGTATGCGAAGTGAATTCAGTGATTTTTCATAATTTTTTTAGATTTTATTAATTTATGTGGCTTATATCGTTAGAACGGTTATCGAATCTAGTTTCTCCAGTATAAAGTAAATTATGATCCAATATGTATTCTGCCCTGTATAAGTAAATCTTTGAAGATAGCACAAGCTGTCAGAAAATGAAATTTGAAACATTTTGTATTCAAATGTTAGTTAGCAAGCTCGAAAGAATTAATGGAAATTCAAATTGGTCATTAAGGACCATAATGAGTTTTTGAACAGTACAAGGAAGAAAGGAAAAATATTTGGAAATTTTATATTCGATTGATTATATTAGACAACATGTTCAAGGTATTGTTAGATTTGAATCTAACAAATATTTTATTTTATTTATGTGATTAATGAAGTCAAGTCCGAATCAAAGAAGGCTCGAGGAACTATGAAAGAATCGAGCTACGACTTAGTGAGGCATTGTGTTAAGTGGCCAAGGTGAGTGCAATTGCATACATAACATGACACCTTGATGTTTTATACATCATTGGGATGGCTTGCAATAAGCCTACCCAAATTTTATTGTCATTATATTTATGTCATGGAGCATGCTATTGACATATTTTAAATATGTTAAAAGTTGAATATAAATACATGGATCACTAGTTATATATGATATTGTATTATGAATGTTATTTCGGGTATGAACTGCCCAATGTTGAATTATGTTGATATACATTGCCATGGATGGAATAATTATGGAATATATGCCCAAGTAAGTCATTGAGGGATAGGGTATAGTTGGCATGCCATAGAGTCCAGCAGCACGTTGCATACTCGGTTTAGCACTATAGTGTATATAAAGGACACTTAGTGTATATGGTTAGCATTGCCTTATAAATGTGCGGATGGTTAACACTGCCTTATAAATGTGCGGATGGTTAGCACTGCCTTATAAATGTGCGAATGGTGGGCACGACCTTATGTGTATTAGCACTTCGGTGCATATTTGACTCGTGTACCCAGGGTCCTCATAGGCTTATATTTGGGCTATGGTTTATTGGTTAATAAAAGATAAACAGGTGAACAAGCTTATGAGCTTTTGGAACAAATGGCAAGTATATTGGTAAGAAATTTATATCCGGTTTATATTATGTTAATATATGAATAACATGATGGATTTACATGTCTAGTGATCATGATGGATTTATGCATGTAAGGCATATTATGACAAATAAACAAGGATGAAAGTCTTATGACATTAGCATGTAGTAAATCATTACTAATGCAATGTGAAAGTTGATGCTTTGGCATATATATATCATGTTATATAAACATAGCCATGAAGTCGAATAAAGTTTAAATTATTGTTATTAATTTCCTTTATTGCCTCACTAAGTTCGTACTTAGCATGTGTTTGATTGTGCTCACGTAGGTAAATCAAGATAAGAGTGAGAAGAGCGTTGCATCAATATTGGAAAGCTCAACAGGTAATCACAGTAATGACATCCTAATTGAGGTTTGATTATTATAGTGGCATGTATACTTGCTAAACCTATTTGAGTTGTGATTAACCTTTAAAGTTAGGTAGGGTTTCATGATAATTGGCGTTTCTGGAAAGATACAAAGTTAAGAGTAAACTCAGGTGATAAGTTCTATGCAAAGATAATTGATTTATGATTGGAACTCGAATAAATAAAGTATAATTGATTTATGATTGGAACTCGAATAAATAAAGTTAAGCGTGCTTGGGCTAGAGAAATTTTAGGATGGTTCACCATTGAGAAGTTTTCCTAAAAAAATTTAAATTACCCTAATTTTTTATTAAAGGATATTTCTGAATCGTACTCAGTGTACAGATACGGGAAGGGGATATTACATTTATTCGTATCAGAGCTATATGTTTAGCCGGTTCTGGAGCTAAACAAAGTACGGTAAAGGTCAAAAGTGGATACATGCTACTAGGATGTCAAAATTACTAATGATTTTACTTGTTTGAATGGATGCAATTGCTTACTTCATTTTGATAATAATGTTAAATTCCAATGTGTGAGGATAAAAGAATTGTGTCGGATGTTTAGGCGAGTAGATCAACAAGAGATTCACGAGAGTGATAAGGTTAATGATAATATTCTACCCTCAGCTTAGCATGGTACAGAGGCACCAAGGTAACATGTTATGCATATTCTGGATTAAGAGTTTTTCTTCCAGACATTAGATGCGATCATGAATCAACCTGTTTATGCACCGATTGTAAAAGAATTAAGAGTTTTGACACACTAGATTTTCAGAGAGATGTTAATGGAGATCCTATAATTGTTAATCTATGATTTAATAATATAAAAGTTATGTTGGAGGAACTATGTATTGATGATTGGAGGAGACTTAAAGAAAAAATATTATCTCATCTGAAAGGATTAGAATCGTATTTGATAAAGTAATGTTACGGTACATATTCAAAAGTATATTAGCTAGAAGTTCTTTCTTTGAGGGTTCCGTAACACAGTTTATCCTAGAGATGCAACGGAGTTTCTTGCATCTTTATTAGGGCAATTGGATTATTTACGGGTATGAGTGCAAGTTCAATAAACTGAGCTGATTTACTTCTAAACTGCTTCCTACAGACAAAAAGAGAGCATGTTATGACAGCTCATAGAGGACTAGAGGTCAGGTACAAAGAAGTACTGATGCCCTATGTATTTCAAAATTCTATGAAGCAGTAAATTATGCCAAATGCAATGCAAAGGGTTCAGAATGAAAAATATCTAAACAGATGTCACATCTCGTAAAGAGGAATAGGGAATCACTATGTATTTCACGATTTCTAAAAAGTGGTGAGGATTCTCGGCAAAGATATCAAGCTGAATTTATTACATAATTCTACTAAGAGATCAGGACAAGGAAAATTAAGAACTCTCTAACATTTATAATTAATGTTGGAGATTCACGAAAACCACAAAACCAATCATATGGGTGTGGTAACAATTGGCATGCATGAACATATAGAGTTTTTATTGGAATTTGCTACCAATGTGAATATTATTTAACTTATGCTATGGATACCGAGCATTAAAGGTAAGCTGAGAGAGTATTCCTATTTTTTGTGAGTTTTAAATGGGTTCCCCAAAAGGAGCTGTCAAGCTTGACTCTTAATCAAGAGGCTAAGTTTAGGATTGGATTTTAATCCAATATTGGACCTATATCGATTGCACCCTACATAATGGCTCTTACTAGATTGAGAAAGCTAAAGGCCTAGTTGTAAGAATCATTGGATTGAGGTTTTATACGACCTAGTATATCACCTTAGGAAGCTCCAGTGATGTTAGTCAAAAGAAGGAGTAATATTCTTCTAAGATTAAATTACGATTATATTATTACCAATAGAAGAAGATTTGATAGTAGCACTAGTATTAGTGCAGTATGAATCTAGTAAGGATTCTACCTTATTCAATAATACGTCCCATAATAGGTTGGGATATGTATTGATGTAATAAGACTAATGTAGTAGTTAATGTATTTAGCCAAAAATCATTCTTTGGCTTATAAGCATTAAATGCCCAATTATCTTTGGAGGAAAATAGTGTATTGATTACACAATTTCAGCTCAAGCCTACTTTGACAAATTGGATCAAAGATTTACAGATGAAAGATAAGATATGCCTGGAAAGAATTCAGTAAGGTGAAAAGGAAAAAATTAAAGATTTCGATGTTAAGTCTAAAGGATGATCATGTTATCAAGGGGTAGTTTATATTCCCGATGATGATGAAAAGAGAACTAAGAGGTGATTGAATCTGATTTGATTCAGTTCAGGATGTGGAAAATAAAGTAAGAATAGTTTGAAGAAATCTAGAATTGCTTTAGAATGGTGGATATTATTTGCTGATTTTGAAAGAAAAGATATTTAATATGAAGTTAAGGATAAAGTATTCCGTAAAAGTTTTACCTTGGAAGAATGTGTTATGGTTAGGATAAAAAGGGAAGTTGAGTCCGAGAGTTATTGGAAAATATAAGATTGTGAAAAGAGCTGGTCCGGTGGATTATTAGCTAGCCTTACCTCTGGAAATGGACAAGATTCACAATATATTTCATGTATCGATGCTCAAGAAGTATCAATAAGATCCTTTACATATCATTACCCGGAAGGAATAGAGATTCAACCGGATTTGATTTACGAGGAAGAATCGGTAAATATTCTAGCACATGGAGTCAAAGAACTAAGGAATAAGATGATCTTGCTTGCTAAAGTTCTTTGGTGAAATCATGAAGTCGAAAAAGCGATATGGGAAAAATAACAAGATATGAGAAAACAGTTTTCTCATTATTTTTGAATTAGGTATGTGTTCAAAATTTGAGGAAGAATTTTCTTAAGGGGGAGAATTGTAATATCCCAATTTTTGGCTAGTGACCAAAATGTAAATTTTGAAAGTTTTGTGGCTGAAGTATAAACTTAGGAAAAGTTTAGGGACTAAATTGTAATTTTCAAAAGTTATGCATTTTAGTCCCGTAAATGAATAGTTTACCCTCAAGAATGATGTTTTCATGTTACCCGGATTTTTGGTACGGAGTTTGTATTAATGGCTATAAAGCGATAAAGTTCAGAAAAATATTCGGATAATCGGATCGAATTGAATATCCAAGATATTTTGAAGGGTGATAAGGCAAGGTTAATTATGTTATTTTACATGTTTAAGATATTTTCTTTGTGTTGGAGGAATATGAACTCTTGGATTTAAGTTGATTTTCCATGTTAAATATGAGCCGTTGGATGAAAAATTGCAAGATCGTAATTTTAGAAAATTATAAGGGCAGGGTTGGTAACTACTAGCTCAAGATTAAATCTATGTCATTGGATGAAGGATGATGACATGAGGTACATTATGAAAATATAGAATTTTCGGAATAGATCTGATAGCTCGGTAAAGGTAAAATCGTAGTAGAAATATTTAGTGAATATCGAGAAATCGGATTGAATTGAAATTTCAGAGACTGTTCCATAAGCCATGGAAAATCATAAAATGATATTTATGGAATAGTGGTCAGTTGAGAAGGAACTAATTTAGTTAGATTATAATGGAATGGCAATTTTGAAACAAACTAGTAAATAAAGACTAGTTGGAGGGCAAATTGGTCATTTGCCAAGGATGGCAATTTTGAAATATTTTTGAAATTTTGAGGAAGTTTTTGGAAGATGAAATATATATGGATTTCATCTTGGCCCTTGATTTTGGATGAGATTAAATTAGCCATTGGATTTAAAGGCTAAATTGGTAATTTCACTATTTAAATGAATTTAAAATCCATTTAATAGTTACAAGTGTAATTTAATAGTAAAAATATGAAAAAAAATATTCATCTTTTCCATCCATAAACCATGGAGAAAGAGGATAAAGAAAAGGGAAATTTCCATGCTCGATTTAAGCCCCGAATCTCGATTTTTAGGTAATCTTTCGAACTACAAAGTTGTTCTACACTTCAAGCTCTGCCTTTCGATATAAATAATTTAGAGAATACTTGCTTGGTTGATGAGATTTGATATGTGGAATATATTAGGGTTTATGAACAAATTGGGGGTTTTATGATTTTATGAATTCATGGTTGATTTTAAGTTAGAATCATGCTTGTATGATGCTGGAATCATATTTTTGAGTTGGGATTTAAACCCTACATATATTGGTTTGCATAGAGAAGATTAGGGTTTATGGATTCAAGTCTAACTTAGGGTTTGTAATGTTGGATTAATGATCTAGTAAGCTTGATTTGTTGTTTGGAAGCAAAACCCTAAGTTAAATGCTTAGGGACCATTTCGGAAAGCTTCAAAATTAAGGGACCAGATCTGATTTTTTATTGAATTTGATGTGTAATTATATTATTAATCACATTAGTGACCATTTTGACAAATTGTCAAACTTGAATGGTCTATTCAGCAAAGAGGATATGTTGAAGGAGTAAATTTGATTTTTAGTTAAAATGATGGAATTAAGGTAGTAATGTTGATTTGAGGACTAATTTGCAAGGTTAAGAAGCTTGAATCCTTGTATTGGAAATTTGGTGACCATCTCGACAAATCAAGAGAAATTAGAGGAGTAAAGGTTTAAGCTTATTTTGATGAAGGATGTAAATATAACATATGAATACAAGCTTTATTCTAGTTATTTGAAGTAAAGTGATGGGACTAAATTGACAAGTAGATAAATAGGGAGAAGTTGGTGTAAATTATAAGTTATTTATGGAAATTTATGTTGGAATTAATTTATGGAAGTATGTTTAAAATTTCGCCATAAATTCTTAAAAAATGGTTAGATGATGAATTTTATACTGTTGGAAATAATTGTTAGTCTAGTTTCGTTTCCAACAAACGAAAACTGATTTCGAATTCTGAGTTAAAAGATATGAATTTTTATTCGAATGAAGGTAATAAAAATTATAGAGCAGTTTTCTGCCTGGACAGTCTGTGACGTGAATTCAGTGATTTTTCATGATTTTTGTAGATTTTATTAATTTATATGGCTTAAACTGTTAGAACCGTTATCAAATCTAGTTTCTCCAGTATAAAGGAAATTAAGATCCAGTATGTATTCTGCCTTGTATAAGTAAATCTTTGAAGATAGCGCAAGCTGTCAGAAAATGAAATTTGAAACATTTTGTATTCAAATGTTAGTTAGCAAGCTCAGAATAATTAATGGAACTTCAAATTGGTCATTAAGGACCATAATGATTTTTTGAACAGTACAAGGAAGAAAGGAAAAATATTTGGAAATTTTATATTCGATTGATTATATTATACAGCATATTTAAGGTATTGTTTGATTTGGATCTAACATATATTTTATTTTATTCATGTGATTAATGAAGTCAAGTCCGAATCAAAGAAGGTTTGAGGTAATATGAAAGAAATGATCGAGTTAGGACTTAGTGAGGCATTGTGTTAAGTGGCCAAGGTGAGTGCAATTGCATACATAACATGACACATTGATGTTTTATACATCATTGGGATGGCTTGTGATGAGCCTACCCAAATTTTATTGTCATTATATTTATGTCATGGAGCATATGATTGACATATTTTAAATATGTCAAAAGTTGAATATAAATGCATGGATCACTAGTTATATATGATGTTGTATTATAAATGTTATTTCGGATATGAACTTGCCAATGTTAAATTATGTTGATATACATTGCCATGGATGGAATAATTATGGAATATATGTCCAAGTAAGTCATTGAGGGACAGGGTATAGTTGGCATGCCAAAGAGTCCAGCAGCACACTGCATACTCGGTTTAGCACTAAGTGTATATAAAGGACACTTAGTGTATATGTTTAGCACTGCCTTATAAATGTGGGGATGGTTAGCACTGCCTTATAAATGTGTGGTTGGTTAGCACTGCCTTATAAATGTGCAGATGGTTAGCACTGCCTTATAAATGTGTGGATGGTGGGCATGACCTTATGTGTATTAGCACTTCGGTGCATATTTGACTCATGTACCCAGGGTCCTCATAGGCTTATATTTGGGCTATGGTTTATTGGTTAATAAAAGATAAACAGGTGAACAAGCTTATGAGCTTTTGGAATAAATGGAAAGTATATTGGTAAGAAATTTATATCCGGTTTATATTATGTTAATATATGAATAACATGATGGATTTACATGTCTAGCGATCATGCATTTATGCATGTATGGCATATTACGACAAATAAACAAGCATGAAAGTCTTATGACATTAGCATTACGACAAATAAACAAGCATGAAAGTCTTATGACATTAGCATATAGTAAATCATTACTAATGCAATGTGAAAGTTGATACTTTGGCATATATATCATGTTATATAAACATAGCCATGAAGTCGAATAAAGTTTAAATCATTGTTATTAATTTCCTTTATTGCCTCACTAAGTTCGTACTTAGCGTGTGTTTGATTGTGCACATGTAGGTAAATCAAGATAAGAGTGCGAAGAGCATTGCATAAATATTGGAAAGCTCAACAGGTAATCACAGTAATGACATCCTAATTGAGGTTTGATTAGTATAGTGGCATGTATACTTGCTAAACCTATTTGAGTTGTGATTGACCTTTAAATTTCGGTAGGGTTTCATGATAATTGTCGTTTCTGGAAAGATACAAAGTTAAGAGTAAACTCAGGTGATGAGTTATATGCTAAGATAATTGATTTATGATTGGAACTTGAATAAATAATTTATTTCGGTTTTAAATAAAGTTAAGCATGCTTGGGCTAGAGAAATTTTAGGATGGGTGACCATTGAAAAGTTTTCCTAAAAAAATTTAAATTACCCTGATTTTTTATTAAAGAAGTCGTAATATTTCTGACTCGTACCCGGTGTACGGATACAGGAAGGGGATGTTACACAATCTTCAGGGAATTTTTAAGTTTAAAACTTGTCCTCATCGGTTCAAATCCAAGTTTAGTGAATTTTGGAAAATCCCTAGTGGTGGTAAGTGTGGTGGTAAGCTGTGGTAGTGGATGTAGACTTGGTTTAGAAGTCGTACCACAATAAACCCTTGTGCAAATTTTAATTTTCAATTGCTTCCATCAAACTCCTTCAAAACCAATTCACCCATGCGGTTTTCGGTTGATAGATTCGAGCCCAACAAAAAAGAACATGAAGTTTACACGACTTGAATATCTCATTTCTCATTGATTTGAGCCTTCAATCAAAGATCTTAACGGGGAATTAAAGCATCTTGCTGAGAGTAAAAATATAGTCGAAAATCATGACGATCTAATGATCAGATAAAGAGATTAAAGTGGTACGTTTCAAACAGTCATATCGTGATTTTGGATAGATTTATGCCTTTTTAGGAAAATTTGAGGCCAGATTTGGGTTCAAGAAAAAAAGAGTCGTGAGAATAATTTTGGTAATCATGGACCATTTTCGGTTGGTAGTGTAGCGACTAAAAAAACTATTATGTTTTCCAGGGTTACTTGGAAGAATCGATTTGATTTTAAAATAAAATTTATGGAGTCGTTACCGGTCATTTGGATTAAGTAGACCAGACACCAAAAAATAAAATCATAGGGTCGGGAGTTGGTTACGAGTGGGGAAGGGTTCGCATCCCCACCACGCCCGAAAATCAGTACCTAAAGGTTCGTGTCGTATTTGCAAAGAAAATTAAAATTTGATCTAATTTAATTACTAATCCCTAAAAATGCATGAATGCATGGTCATATAATTCGAATATATAAAAAATCTCGCAACCTACGGTACCCAAAAAAGATGAAGCCTAGAGACCCGAGACGACACTCCCAATAGGATATCAAAATTTTGAGGCCTAACTAATACAACAATTAAAAATGCATGGGCGAAATAAATATGCCAACAATAAATATGTATGAAAAAATATAATGCTAACAATGATAAATAAAGGTAAGGACATAGAGCATAAATAAATTAAATATGGTGTAAAAATAAAGATTCATATATGATATAAGATAATAATAATAATAATAATATATCTTATCCATATATATATATATATATATATAACTATACATATATTATATGGTATAAAAACTAGTACACATATATATAGAAAGGATATGGCCATATATATATATAACTTTCTGAAATATACGACATGATTAAAATGTAAAAACATAAATTAAAGGTGAAAATATAAAAACAGAAATTTAATTGCATATAATAAAAAAATAGAAAATAAATAAAATCTGGAAAAAGGACCAAATTAAAAAAAATAGAAATGCAAGGTAAAAAAATAAAGAAAAACGAAAAAGGTAAAAATAAAACAACAGGGACCAAAAGTACAATTGGCCCTGAATTAAAATGGATGCGTAATAGAAGAAGAGGGACTACTTGTGAAATTAACCCATTGACCCAAAATGTGCAGATCCTTCCCCGTGTCTGGGTCATCGTGCGGGCGGAGCCTTATACGGCGTTGTTTTGGGATCAGCCGATTTAATTAAAATAGGTTATCTTTTTTTTTTAAAATAGATTATATATAAAAAAACAAAATAGAAACCCTAATATTTCTAACCTAAACACAACCCTAATTCCATCTTCTCCTCTTAACCACCCAAAGACATTGCTCTTCTTCCTTTGCGCCGATCACCAACAACAATACCTCGCGACAAAGATCGGTGCAGACGGCGGCATGGCCATGTGAAAGGCCTCAACTTTTCCCTACCAATCAAAGGTAAATATTCGAAACCCTCTCTTTTTTATTTTGGTTTTTGGGTTTGAAACAAAAACAAAGCTTGATTTTAAAACTGAAGAATCCTTTTTTACGATTTCGATTTTTAAAAACTAAAATATTTTTGATTTCGAGATAAAACCCTTTTTTGCTATGAGATTTTGAAATTTTCTTATATTTTCATTCCAAAAAAACCCCTACAATTTATTTCGAATCTGAAAATCCTCTTACAATTTTTGAATGGAATCCCTAAAAAAACCCTTTTACATTTTGATTTTGGTTCTTATATAACTGATTTTACACAATAAAAACTAACAACTCCCCCTATTTTTTAATGTGTAGATCAATGAATGAGTCTGGATTTTGAGGTTTTTGTAGGGGATCAGGTCATGGGGTGATTGAAAATGGGGTATGGGCGATTTGGGGTAGTTGATAGGGCTATTGGCATATTAGGTTTTTAGGGATTTAATTTAATTTTTAGGGTTTTTTGTTATTTAGGGGTTAGGCTAGGAATTTGGGGTTTGAATTGGATGGGTTTTGGTTGATTTGGGGGTTTTAGATGTGTCACCGGTGGCGGACAGCAGCTGATGAAGGCGATAGCGGCACGAGAGGCTGGCGGCGACTGGTGTGTTTGAGGTTAAATTGGGTTTTTGGGTCATATTAGGGTTGGGTTAAGATTTGGGTAAATGGTTTGGGTATTTGGGTTAATAGTTTTTCAGGGTTAATGGGTTATGGGTCGGGTATTGTGAATGATTGTAATTGGGCTTTCGGGTTTGGATTTGGGTTACCCGAATAAAGATGGGTTATGATAACTGTTCCTCTTTGCTCGTTGTTGTGTAACAACAATAGGGCAAAGACTAAAATGACCCTTTTTATCCGTTCTAGCTAGTTGTCTCCCATTTTGACGTTTGTCTTCTTTCTTCAGTAGATCTTTTTTCTCTTCAGCGCATGTCTTCTTTCTTGACTTGATTAATCTACTTTGTCACTCTTGGGGAAGCAAAAGCTTCAAAATGGGGGTTGTCTATTGGGGGAGACAAAATAAGTGCGGCTTACTACATTATTGATTATGAAAAATACTTAAGAAAATTTGAACCAGCTACAACACCGACGAAGAGGCAAGGTCTACAAAATTTGATCTAGCTGCAACACTGACGAATAGGCAGAATCGATAGATGAAGGTTTTGATGTATGATCCAGCTACAACTTTAACAAAGAGGCATGATCGAGAAGTGAATGTTTTGAATATTTGATTCCAAAAAAATCTACAGCTTAGCTCATAGATTTCTTTTGCATTTTTCCCAAATACATAGGGATCAACGGTTTTGAGTTGCCTTTAACGATAGTCGTTTTCTCCAAGCTAGTTGTATCATTCCCCTGGGTACAATCAGTTTATATCAATCATGACATTGGATTTTTCCAAAGGATTTATTTTCCTTTGACCATTCATAAAAATGGATTTTCGATAGACATTTGAATTATCCATTGTCTTAAACTTTACCTTGTTTAAGCACGTTGCGCCAACATTTATGTCGGACTTGCCAAAATAGTTTTGATCCAGCTGCAACACTGACGAAGAAGCATGATAAAAATATTGAAAACTTGGTTTGATTTTTTGGTTTTTTGGTTTTTTCTATCCTTTTCTTTTTTTCCTTTTTTGCTCTCTTTTTTTTGCCTTTCTTTTCTTTTTTTTGTTGTTTTTTTTCTTTTTTGCTTTTTTTTCTAAATTTTTCTAACTATTGATAAAGATAAATAGTTGAAAGTTAGTAAATTTTGACCAAGCTACAACACCAACGAAGAGGCGAGATTTAAAGTTAGTAATGTTGATCCAGCTACGATACTGACGAAAAGGTGGGATCAAGAGTTAGTGAATTTGGTCTAGCTACAACACCAACGAAGAGGCAAGATTTTTAGTTAGTAGTGTTGATCCAGCTACGACACTGACGAAGAGGCAGGATCAAGAGTTAGTGAATTTGGTCTAGATACAACACCAACGAAGAGACAGAACTGAAAATTTATAAAGTTGGATCTATCCACATCATCAACGGAGGGGTAAGATCGAATTTCAGCACTTTGGACCCAGCCTTACCATTAACAGGACATGATCAGATTTCGGCAATTTGGATCCTACTACGCCACCAACAGAAAACATGATTGGATTTTAGCAACTTAGACCCAACCACACCATCAACGGAGGGACAAGATCGGAGAATGAAACTTGAACATAGCCTTACCATAAACGGAAGGGCAAGATCGAATAACGACATTTGATTACTTTTCTTTCTTTTTATTTTTTTCTTTCAATTTGTTTGTTTTAATTTCTTCTGAAAATTTTTCTTGAGTTTTTTTAAAATTTTTCTTTTTTTTCTTTTGCCTAACTATAATTTGGAAAAAGAGATGCAAGGGAAATATTCGGTCTAGTTGTACCATCAACAGAAAAACGAGACCTTGGCAAAAAATTGATTTGTTGCACCATCAACGTAGAAGCGAGATCTAGAAAATGCAGGATCTCCTACATCACTGGCGAAGAGACTAGATCCATAGAAAAATTCAATTTACTGCACTATTAATGGAGAAACGAGATCTTTAAAATTTGATATGCTATACCATCAACGGTAAAGCGAGATTTGGAAAATGCGGGATCTATTACATCACTGGAAAAGAGACGAGATTCGAAGGAAAAATTCAATCTGTTACATCATCAACGGAGAAACGATATCTTCAAAATGTTTGATCTGCTATGATATTTGAAGAAAAGTTTGATCTGACACACCACTGGAGGAGAGACAAAATCTACAAAATGTAAGGTCCACTACACCACTGACTTAGGAATGAGATCTTTAAAAAGAAATAAAACATTTGTTAGTAATTGTTCAAAAAAAATTTGATGAGATCCTCTATTTGGAGATTTCAATTCTTTTGTGTATTCAATCTCTTTCAAGACTAAAGGTTGGCCATCGTGTCATTGCCTCTCATGTTGAGGGTGTTCAATCTCTTCTTTAGACCTGTTCGTATGTACAGACAAAAATAAATGCATGTATGCATCTAATCTGAACGTATGATGATTTTTGACATATGCATCTAATCTAAATGCATGATGATTTTCAATGTACGCAACTAAATACACGAATGTGTCATGATAATTTTTTTGGTTTTTAAATGGATGCCCCTGACTCTTCACTGGTCTTATTGGGCCTTTGGTCTTTTGCATGTAGCGGTGCCCCAACCTCCTTCGGGTTTCATTACTTTTCTTTGGATCGACTCTCATTTGGATGCATGCCCCAAAATTTTGTTCGTTATGTACCATCGTCTGAGATTGCTCTTGTAGCAAATTTTGACTCACATGTTTGTCTTTTCTGAGGGGCTTTCATTGTCCTCGTGAAGATATTATGTTTCCCCCTAGGTCAGGTTCACAAAGTTGTTGTGTTGGTTCATGGCACCTCATCTCTTTCAAATCAATGGGGAGCGGTGCAGATAAAGATTGATGTAGCTAGCGAAGGCTTGCTTCTGAACCTTGATGGAGAATGCACAAAACTGAGGCCTTGTCGGAGGCATGGTGTTGTATAAATGCAGCAGACACTTTCGGACATACCCCAAGATTGAGCTCTTGTAGAGGTTCTGTAAGGTGCTAGATCGACCAACTTTGTTGTATCTAATAGGGTAACTCGAGGACCGATTTCAAATTTTCAAAATGTATGCACGTAAATGCAAGGTACATGTCCTAGATGCGAAAGTACTAATTCAAAATGGTTCTCATGGCACAAATTCTTGAACTAACATGATTCATTTTCGACTTTGAATATTGACTTGATATCTAGAGTACTAGATTTTCTCCCAATGATAATTTTTCAAATTGAGAACCAGTCGTGAATCAGTATTTCATGCTGGTAAAATGCAAAAATTAAAACGTTATGATATGTCATGTAGTTAATGCAAAATGAGTGAACTTAATGTAGTGCAATCAGAAAAAGATGGATCAGTTTAGAATTAAAATAATCGAATAAATAAATTAAATGGTAATTAAGGTAAAAATTAAAATAGATAAAAAAAAATTGTACATAAAAAAATAAACAAAGGCATCAAAGCCTAAAAAGGGTAACCGCTAAACGGGCAGAGTTTCGCATGGCTCTAAAAAAGTGGCTCCTACGGCTCACTATATGCGGGTTTAGTTCTAGGGTAACGGTACCCGAACTGTCACTAGGGCATCAATTCGGGGAAATATGACTCTTATACTATATGAAGGTGAATACCCCATGAAATATAAGGATAGGATTTCGGAAGTGAATTGCAATATCATATGGAGGTGAACAACCCACGAAGCGAAGTAATTACTCCCACTTAATAGGGCGAGGAGCTCGGGTAGCTTATGCATGAATGACAATTTATTTCAACACCGTGCGAATAAAGAGGTAAACAAACAAGGGTAGGGATTAAAAATAAAATTAAATTGAATTTCAATTTTTCTTGGTAAGCACAATACAAACTCGACTAAGGCTCGAATCTCTACTTTTTTGTTCTTGAAAACAAAAAATATTTCCCAAGCGTAGTCGCCATGCTGTAGAGACTAAAAAATTATGTTATGTTTCCCGGTGTCACTTGGAAGAACCGGTTTGATGTTGAAATAAAATTTGTGGAGTCGCCACCGGTCACTTGGATTAGGTAGATCGGACACCAAAAAATAAAACCAGAGATTTAATGGGTTCAGGAGTCCGTTACGAGTGGGGAAGGGTTCACACCCCCACCACGCCCTAAAATCGGCACCTAAAGATTCGTATCATTTTTGCAAAGAAAAATTAAAATTTGATCTAATTTAATTATTAATCCCTAAAACTGCATGAATGCATGGTCATATAATTCGAATATATAAAAAATCTCGCAATCTACGATACCTAAAGAAGATGACTCTCGAAGACCTGGGACGACACTCCCAATAGGATATTAAAATTTTGAGGCCTAACTAATACAATAATTAAAAATGCATGAGCGAAATAAATATGCCAACAATAAATATGTATGAACAAATATAATGCTAACAAATGATAAATAAAGGTAAGGACATAGATCATAAATAAATTAATTAATTAAATATGGTGTAAAAATAAAGATTCATATATAAGATAAGATAAGATAATAATAATATATATTATCTATGCTAGCCTGTATGTATATATAACTATACATATATTATATGGTATAAAAACTAGTACACATATATATATATATAAAGGATCTGCCCATTATATATATATATATATATATATATATATATTATAATATGTAAAGAAATATATATATAACTTTATGAAATATACGACATGATCAAAATGTAGAAACATAAATTAAAGGTGAAAATATAGAAACAGAAATTTAAGTGCATAAAATAAAAAATTGAAAATAAATGAAATCTGGAAAAGGACCAGATTAAAAAAATAGAAATACAAGGTAAAAAATAAAGAAAAGCGAAAAAAGGTAAAAATAAAACATGGACCAAAGTGCAATTGGCCCCTGGATTAAAATAGATGTGGGATAAAAGAAGATGGACTGCTTGTGAAATTAACCCATTGACCCAAAATGCGTGGATCCTTCCCCGGGTCTGGGTCACCGCACGGGTTGGAGCATTATACGGCGTTGTTTTGGGATCAACCGGTTTAATTAAAATAGGTTATCTGTTTTTGTTAAAATAGATTATATATAAAAAATAAAAACCCTAATATTTGTAACCTAAACACAACCATAATCCCATCTTCTCCTCTCAACCATCCGACAGTGACGCTCTTTTTCCTTAGAGGCAATCACCGGCAATAATGCCTCACGGCGAAAATTGGTGCAGACAACGGCATGGCGGTGTGAAAGGCCTCAACTTTCCCCTACCAATCGAAATTAAATATTCGAAACCCTCCCTTTTTATTTTGGTTTTTGGATTTGAAACAAAAACAAAGATTGATTTTAAAACTGAAGAATCCCTTTTACGATTTTGGTTTTTAAAAACTAAAATATTTTTGATTTCGAGATGAAACCCCTTTTTTGCTCTGAAATTTTGAAATTTTATTGTACTTTCATTCCAAAAAAAACCTTACAATTTTTTCGAATCCGGAAATCCTCTTACAATTTTTAAATGGAACCCTCCCAAAAAAACCCTTTTACATTTTGATTTCGGTTCTTATATAACCGATTTTACACAATAAAAAACTAACAAATTCCCCTATTTTTTAATCTGCAGATCAATGAAGAAGGCCGAATTTTGAGGATTTTGCAAGAGATCAGGGCATGGGGTGATTGAATAAGGGGTATGGAAGATTTAGGGTAGTTGATAAGGTTATTGGCAGATTAGGTTTTTAGGGATTTAATTTAATTTTTAGGGTTTTTGGTTATTTAAGGGTTAGACTAGGGATTTAAGGTTTGAATTAGATTGGATTTTGGTTGATTTGGTGATTTCAAACGTGTCACCGATGGCAGACGGTAGTTGATGAAGGCAGCGGCAGCATGAGAGGCTGGCGGCGGTAGGTATGTTTAGGGTTAAATTGGGTTTTAGGTCATATTAGGTTTGGGTTAGGATTTGGATAAATGGTTTGGGTATTTGGGTTAATTAGTTTTTTGGGGGGTTAATGGGTTATGGGTCAGGTATTGTGATGGGTTGTAATTGGATTTTCGGATTTGGATTCGGGTTATCTAGATAAAAAACGGGTTATGACAGGTAGTGGTCGGCGACGAAGAGTGGTGGATGACACAAATAGAGATAAATTGATAACCTAACTGTGAGGGAAAAAGAGAGAGAAGTGGGAGGAAACAAGATAGGAAGAAATGATAAAGAAAAAAGAAAAAAGAGATCCACTAATTGGCCTAGTGACTAAGGATGCTCATATTATCTCATCTTATATTGGTTTGAATCTCAGTATGGGCCTCTCTATTTAATCAAAAAATAAGGGAACTTGGCTCTTATACTCCCAAGCAAAATGATGTCGTTTTATTGACTAAACTATTGATCGATTCGTACATCTGACTTGAAATAAGATGGATTGCAATAATTTTTTTCATCATTCATAACAAATGGATATCCTTCTTAAAAATAACACAATGCATTATTTTTCTTAAAATTCGATGCAATGTTGTTTTATTAGGGCGGTAAAGGGATAGTGTCCGAAGTAGATGGATTGTAACCTTTTTATCATTAATAATATAGGGGTGTCTTTTTCGAAAATAAGACAAGGTTATTTTATTTTGATAACTAAAAGGGTAGCGTCCAAAGGAGATGAATTGAGACCATTTTTTAGTTATCCATGAAAAAACATTTTTTAATCGATAGACTTCTATTAAAAAAATCATGTAAATAATTTTATTTTCAAACAAAACCACTCGAGTAATAAATCTTACATTCATATTCATTCAATGGATCGAAGTTAAATTTAAATGCATGTTCACAACTTCTAAAAGATTAAGATAACATGTGTTTTTAAAAATTACTAATTTTGAGCGTCATGATTGTGTTTTAACCTTCTTTACGCATAGCTTTCTCCCAAACCTATTTCTTTTATTTGAACGCATACTTTCAAATTATCTTTCTAAAAAAGAATTTTCAAAATAAAATTTTTATAAAAAAAAATTACATGTATTCGGTCCTAGCCTAAAACGATCGATGTTAACTTTAATTTTTCAAAAACACTTATACATCTTTCAAGTCAAATATTTTTCGAGTCTAAAAACAATTTCGACAAATGTGCTGAAACATAAGAAAAATAGCACTTCAACCAAATTTAGCAATATCATATTTTGGAATTTGATGGAGAAAGCGCCGGCGGCCAGGAGAAATCTGAGATCAATTGACGGGGGACATAAGGTGTAGACGTTGTTTGTCAAGAATATCTCGGATCGAATACATTAGAAGGGGCCGTGGTAGTCTTTTGACAGATATGGAGAGGTTGTCGATGTGTTCATCCCAACAAAACGGGCAGCAGATGGATCTCGTTTTGGTTTCGTTCGTATGGCGAATCGATCAGATACATTACGTGTAGTAGAACAATTAAATATTTTTTGGTTATATGGGTCGTGGATTAGTGTGATGTTGGTACGTAGAGATGAGCGTGATTGGGTTAGACGGCGTTGGAAAAGAGAGGAGCAGCAGACTGCTCCTTTGCAGTCGAATTCGAATGTGAAGAAAAGGGGTATGACAGCATGTAAGCGTGTACAGGGGGTTATTGATGAATCGACAATGCTAACGGCTTGTACCGTGGGCTGCTGTAAAGGGCAATTGGGCGGATTGGAGCTGGCTACAGCCTTGAATGCTTCGAATGTGCAAGGATGTTCCATCATACGTATTGCTGGGAAAATAGTGTTTTTATTGTTTAATAGTGTAAAGGAGAGACATATAGCTTTAGAACGAGGAAAGTTATAACGATGGTTTGATAGAGTAGAGGAATGGTCGCCTGACTTAAAGTATGATTCTCGTTTTGTATGGCTCTCGATTATGGTATTACCTATGTTTTGTGGTCGACTGAGACATTTAGGAATATGGCGGAGACGTGGGGGTCATTTATCTAAAGTGATCCAGCAACTCAAAATCTGTTATCTTTTGAACGATGTCACGTTTTAATTGAGACTAGGGAACTGGGACGGATAGATGAAATGTTAGAGGTGCATATTGGTGGAAATATATTCAAAATTCGGGTTCAAAAGGTGGAGGTTATTCATTCACATGATATTGTTTGTAGTTGTGAGAATGATGATTATAGTAGCGGCAAGAGTGTTGATAAGGAATGTTAAGATTGTAGAGGTCAAGACGTGAGTACTCCACAAGAATTGCATAATGACACACAGCAGGACCTGAGTGTTGTGGAGGCTAGGGTACATTGGCAAAGGATATGTTGTGGGAGGCTGCAGGTGATCAGGGTGTGCGTAGGTTGTATGGGTCAGATGAATGGGCTGAGATTGTTGAACGGGAAGAGGCGGAGGTAAGGTGCGATAGGGACATGCTTGGTAGTGAGGCTGAGTTGATGTCGTGGCAAGTACCGGAGGTGAAATGGGCAATTGTGGAGCCGGGGAATATGGGATCATCCCCATCTGATCACGTAGTTGAGTTTGGTACAAACTCTATAGGGGATAATGCAATGATAGAGTTTCAACCAATCTTTAACTCTTTTGAGTTACCAACAAATGAGAATAATCTGGTAGATCAGCAAGAACATGAGAGTAGAGCGAGAATTGACTATGTGGTAGAAAAGACAGTGTCCTTGTTGAAAAAATAAGTTGTTGAGACAGAAGTGAAAGGCAAGAAAAAACGTGGGAGGCCGAGGAAGGAAACTTCACGACAGGAGCCTGGTGAAGGGTTAGAGGCAGTGTAAGATTCAGTTTCGGATGCACAAGCAAGACAACATGCAATCCTTCATGAGACTGTGGTTACGGTGAAACTCTGGAAATTAGTAGGGGTTAGCACGGTGGGGCGAGAGGAAGACATTAATCTCGATATATCACTTATTATAGGGGATAGTCATAGGGTCGAGTGATAATGAGGATCATGTCGTAAAACATTTGGGGTTTGGGGAATGTGTCTAAACGAGAAGGGGTACATGATGTTCTTCGACAGTAGCGCTGCGGCATGTTATTGTTGTAGAAATCTAAGCTCGAGGAGGTGTCGACAAATATAGTTAGTAAGGTATGGTCCTCGAATTCTTTCTCTTTTGTGTTTTCTCCTTCAATTGGTGCTTCAGGGGTATAATTGTTGTTTGGGATAATTCGAGGTTTTGGATGGATGTGACAAATGTTTTTAGGAGTTTTGTTGTAGTTCAGGGACATTGGTTACAAGATGATTTTTCTTGTGGCATCATCGCAGTTTATGCGTCTTGTGTGTTAGAGGAACAAAGATTATTATAGGATGACATTCGCGCTTTCATGGAATCATTCGAGGGAATGCCATAGTGCATTGGAGGGGATTGTAATGCTATTAGATAGCCGAGTGAAAGGTCAGGATGTGTTTCAACTTCGTATGGTATGGAGGATTTTTCTAATTTCATTGAATAAGCGGGTTTGATCGATGTACCGTTCCAAGGGAAACGGTTTACATGGTTTGGTTCAGGTAACAGATGCAGCAAAATTGATAGATTTTTAGTGTTTCTGCGGTGGGTGGATCGATTTCAAAAATTACAACAAGTAAATTTATCTCGAAGTATGGGGCAGTAATACCGCGGTGGTGTTTTAACATAACTAGCCTGAGTTTTATGCCATCGGTTTGGAAACAAATTGTGTGTTCAACAGCTTCGACAAATGTGGGATCATCTCTAGACTTGTCGAGTTTTGTACTGTGTTAAATTTAATGTCGACGGGTCTGCTCACGGTAAGTCGAGTCCTACAGGATGTGGCGGTATCTTACGGGATGTGTCGGGTACGATTTTGGCTCTTTTCTTAGGTCCTTTTGGGATAATGGATTCGAATGAGCCTGAACTCCGTGCTATTGCGTTTGCTTTGAATTTGTTTTGTCGATCGCAGTGGAAGGGTAGTGCCCGGTTATTGGTGGGGTCGGATTTCAAGACTGCCCTTGGTTGGATTTCTCAGCTTGATCGACGACCTTGGAATTTATTGGAGCTTTTTGTCGAGATCGATGTGGCATGTGCGGAGTTAGGGGACGTGTGCTTCGTACATGCTTATAGGGAGGCAAATGGGGTTGTCGATGTCTTAACCAAGGAGGGTGTGGATCGGTTTTCATTTTTTCAGACGGATATTTGATGTTGTGTAGTGTAGTTGATTGTTGTGCTTGTTATGGGCAATGTTGCTTAGGGTGAGGTTGGAGTTTGGTTGATTGTTGTTTTCGGGTGGTTTGTGGTTTTATGGTCTTGCTGTGTTGTCCTTGTTCTTTTGGTTTTAATCGATCGGTGTACTCTTTTCCTCCAACTAAATTTAGGGGGTTTAACGAGGCACCGGTCGGTTTGCAATGTATGATTTCCCGTAATAAATCATATGTTTGTGAGAAAGAAAAAACAAATTTAGCAATATTGTTTAAATTTATTATTTATTATTTTAAAATTTTTGTGCAAATATTATAAATTTATTTTATCTCCTTAAAAACTGAATTGACTCGGTAATTGTAGACAGTCTAAAATACCCTGCTTTTGCGAACGAGAGGGCCAACAACATAAGGAGGGCCTTGTCTTTTCCTAGGGTGGCCTAACGAACTACAAGGTAGGTGAAGCTGTTCTATACAGCTCAGCTGTTTGAACCAACAATGCCCATTAGGATGCCGAATCCATGGAGTTCGTTACTTTTGATCGTTAAAAATCCCTGATTAACTTCAATGGACGGCCAGATTTGATTAGTACCCCACATTTTACATACACGTGATTATGTGATCCTTCCAGACTCTTTCTTTTCTCTGACCAAAAACAGAAACCAGAAGTCTTCGGTATCACCGTCCGTATGAATTGACAAGAAAGCCCTACAGAACATAAAATATTAGGGGTTAACTGTGGCGGAAGTCTCTTAACTATGGAACATGTTTTAAATTAGACACTAAATTTCAAAAAATTCTATGTAAATCCTCAAATAATCAAATCATTTTTTCAGCCAAAATTTTTATTTAAAAGTTAAATGCTAAGCTCGGATATGAAGTTGGTCATTTTTTAAAACCTGTAAATTAAACTATAAATATGTTTCTATCTATTAGAGGTGAACAAAATTTGACTCTACTAAAAAAATAATTTTTTTATTTGCTTTAATTCAAATCGTAATTTTATAAGCTCGATTCGACTAAGAAAAAATTTAAATTAAGTATGAGTTATAAAATGAAATTCAAATAACTTAGAATTTTTAGTAATTAATTGATCAATTTTCAAACTCGAGTTGAGTCGAGTCTCTCAACTCTGTTTAATATATATATATATATATATATATACATATGAAGAAATATATAAATGTAAATGAAGAATATATATACATGTATATATATCGGATATGGTTATAGAAATGCGCTTAAATTGTAACAAATTAATATCATAATATGATAAATTTACATTAAATTTGAACAAAAAGTTGAACAACTCTTTTCGAATAAAAGAATTTCAAATAAAGTTTTAGTTATAAAATAGGACTTTTCAACTTAACTAATTCAAAATTTTTAACTAGATTCGATCGAATTTTTACTCCCTATTATTTAGGGTTCAAACAACTTGAATGTAATGTCTTAACAAGTTAGATAACATTGTTTTTTTTTATAAATCATAATCATATCTAGAGGGGAAGGGAATGAGGACTCTAGGGGAAAGAATATGGTGCTCCTAATGGGTCTAGAACCCATGACCTAAGAAGATGTGAGGAAACAAAGATAATCAACTTGATCAACCGGCCAAATGTACTTGCTCAGTTAGATAACATCATTAAATTCAAGATTATTTGTTCTTTGACATGACAATTCTAAATCGTCCAAGTGATAAATATACGTACACTTTTTATTTTTATTTTTGTATTTTAAACATGTTCTACATTAAATTTAAGAGTTAGTTATATTTTAATACACAATATATGTAAAGCAAATTACACAATTATAGCTATTCAAATTAAACTAGTCAGCCAATGGATTAGATCGGTGGTTATACTAAAAAAAATACACAATCCTTTTTCTTTACACTATACAATCTAAAATGTAATTCTCTAGCCCTAAACCATAACCTTAAATTCTAACTTTTAACCATACACTAAACTCCTAAATCTTAAATTAAACCTATAAACCCTAAATTTGACAAATTAGTGTAAAGTTTAGTTCATACATCTTATGTATCAAAGTTTTTCTCTAAATCTAATATAATTTTAAAGTTAATTTACATTTTAGATCATCAAACTTAACATCCAGTTTCATTTACATTACAAACATTTAATTTAATCAAATTACATCATTCAACTTTTATTATTTATAAATTGAGTCACTTGTATCAACACCGTTAAATAATTCTAATGTAAAAAAATGAAATTGACATTTTATTTAATATACTTTTTCATATTTTATCAATAAATAATGTTTAATTACAATTTAAATATTTTTGTTATGATTTATAGGAAATTAAGTTTGTGAGCACCCAAATCCGTCTGGCGCTCACTTTTTATTCTAAGTTCGTTTTGGGTTTGAAAATTTCTTTTTGATGTATTTGAAAAACCCCGCCCGATTTGGAGGTTAAAAATGTGGAGTCGCCACCGATTATTTAAAAATGGTAGACCGGACACCAATAAAACCATAGATAAAAATATTTGGGTCCGGGAGTCGGTTACGGATGGGGAAGGATAAGCACCCTCACACCGCCTAAAAATTGGTACCTAGTCGAATATTTAAAGTCTCGGCGTTGAAAATTTCGAATTCGAATAAAATTTAAAATACGATTCTTAGATGCATGAGAATGTTCTAAATATTTAAAGAAACGTTCCGTTATTTAGAATAACCGAGAAATCCACTTCCCTTTACGCCCGAGAAATAGTTTCTCAATTTTCTAAATAAAAGAAAATTCCCTTAAATATTGTATCCTAAAATGGTGAGGATATTCTTTTATTTAGGGATATCAAGATGGTCGCATCCCTTTGCGCCCAAGACACTAATTCTCGAACTCCCTAAATAAGAGAATATTGCCTTAATCTTTACTTATTATGATGCAATTTCTAATGTAGCATGAATATATATGTACTTAAAAGTATATTACTTATGGTAAAATATATCTAATAATTATATTTATCAAAAAATAAAAATAAAAAACTATATATATAGTTAATAAATTTTATATATGTATATTTGCAAAAACAAGTTTTTACTTTTATTTTATGTACATAGTATTTAAACAAAAATACTATACAATATTTTACAAAAATACATAAAGTATTATACATAATATACAAAATATATATACAAAAACTATTGTATCTAAAATATAGGGTATAGGTAGAAATTTATATACGTACATATACTTTATATGTTATACTAATGTATATAATATTTATACAAAATAAAGTACTTTATAATAATAATAATAATAATAATAATAATATTAATAAGGATAATAGTAATATGCAAGAAACTAAAGATTAAGACTAAAATGCACGATTATTAACTTATATGGCATACATGTTAAACATCAATGGACTAAAACGAAATAAATGCAAAACACGATGGCTGAAACATAAATAAACGGAAATGAAAAACTGAAAATTAAACATTACAAATATGAGGACCAAACTGCAACGGAAATAAAACTAAAGGATACATGAAGCAAGTATACAAAACGAAAAAAGATGGAATTTAAAGAAAGATAAAAGCAGAGGGACTAAGATGTGAATTTTCCCATTTTCATTTCAAAGCACGCGGATCCTCCCCGAGTCGGGTCACTTGTGCGGGTACAAAGCTTGAAACGGTGACGTTTTGGGTCGTGTATAGACGCCTAAAACGACGTCGTTTTAGAGTGCAGCTTAAATGGGTTTTTTAACCTTACAGCTCCATTCGAACTAAAAAAACTAGCCTCAATATTCTCTCTAGTTTTTAGAACAACAACAAAACCCTAAGGGTTCTAAGCCTCACCGTCGCACCGCCGTCCTCGGAGTCGAATGGACTCTTCCGGCGACCAAGAACAGATGAGAAACCGACCCTCAAACCCCCCCAAACTTGAATTAAAAAAGAAACCATGTATGATCTTTAGCTTCTTTTTTGGTCTGTTCAAACTTTCTCTTCTCCCTCTATTTCTTTTTTTTCTTCTAAATTTCGCTCCCTATTTCTCGTCTAATCTCTTTATTTTTTGCTTGTAGATTCATATATAGAAGATGAGGGAGAGTCTGCCGGTTTGATATCTCTCTGTTGAAGTCCTGAATTTTCAGGATTTATTAGAGTTAGAGGCGGCCGAGTGCCTGGTTATTGCTTAGGGGATGATGGATGTCGGCTATAGGGTTAGGAACAGAGATAGGGTGGCTGAAGATTAGGTTTTAGAGTTAGGGTTATTATTTGGGATTTGGATTTGAACTAGATTTTTTGGATTTAGGGTTTGTTTAGGGGGTTTTGGGTTATAGTTTGAAATGAATGGTGGCTCGGATAACGGCGTCTTGACCGACGGCGGCAGTGAGAGATGGTGGCGCAGCTTCGATCGGCGGCTGTCATTAGGGTAAGGGTTAGTATTAGGGTTTTTTGGTTTTCGGGTCGAATCCGGGTTATGTATTGGGTACAAGTTTGGGTCAGTTTTGGTTTAGTTAATGGGTACTGGTTTCAGGTTAGTGGGCTTAAGGCCCGGGTGAAATGGGTTATTACAGCTGCCCTTCTTTGCTCGTTGTTGTGTAACGGCAACGAAGCAAAGACTAAAAATGACCCGTTTTATCCGGTCTGGCTGGTCATCCCCTCTTGACGCATGTCTTCATTCTTCTGTAGATCTTCTTTCTCTTCGACGCATGTCTTCTTTCTTGTCTTGATCGATCCACTTTGTCACTATTGGGGAAGCATAATCTTCAAAATAGGGGGCTGTCTGTTGGGGAAGCAAAATGAGTTCAACTTGCTATATTATTGATGATTAGTTAATACCTAAAGAAAATTTGACCCAGCTGCAACACTGACAAGGAGGCAAGGTCTACAAAATTCAATCCAGCTGCGAAACTGACGAAGAGGCATGACCGATGGATGAAAGCTTCAATGTCCAATCCAGCTACAACTCTGACGAAGAGGCAAGATCAGATAATTAAAAACTTTTTCCTTTTTTTGCTTTTTCTTTTTTTGTTTTTTGTTTTGCTTTTTCTTTTTTTGTTTTTTTTTTGCTTTTTTTATTTTTTCTTCTTTTTTTTCTTCTTTTTTGCTTTTCCTTTCTTTTTTCGTTTTTTTAGTTTTTTTAGATACAACATTGATAAAACTTGAAATACAATAAATTTTGACCAAGCTAAAACACCGACGAAGAGGCATGGTCTAAAGTTAGTAATATTGATCTAGCTACGACACCGACGAAGAGGCATGATCAAGAGTTAGTGAATTTGGTCTAGCTACAACACCGACGAAGAGGCAAGATCGAAAGTTAGTAAATTTGGTTCAGCTACAACATCGACGAAGAGGCAGAACCGAAAGTTAGATTTGACCAAGCTACAACACCAACGAAGAGGCAAGGTCTGAGGATTTGTTCCAGCTACAACTCTGACGAAGAGGTAGGATCGGATATTTGATTTCTTTGCGATCAAGCTACGACTCTGACGAAGAGACATGACCAAAATTTGGCAAACTTGGTTCAGCTACAACACTGACGAAGAGGCAGAACCAAAAGTTAGGTTTGACCAAGCTACAACACCGATGAAAAGGCAAGGTCTGAGGATTTGATCCAGCTACAACTCTGACGAAGAGGCAGGATCAGAGATTTGGTTTCTTTGCGATCAAGTTGCGACTCTGACGAAGAGGCATGATCAGAATTTGGCAAACTTGGTTCATCCACAACACCGACGAAGAGGCAGAACCGTAAATTTATAAAGTTGGATCTACCCACACCATCAACGGAAGGGTAAGATCGGGTTTCAGCAACTTAGATCTTACTATACCATCAAAGGAGGGGCAAGATCGGCAAATGATAACAACTTGATTTTCATTTTTATTTTTTTTCATTTTTTTCTTTCTTCTTTTTTTATTTTTTGACTTTTTTCTCTTTTTTTGATTTGTTTTGAAATTTTGATTTCTTTTCTTTTTTTCTTGCTACAACTATAATAAAAAGTAAATTTTGAGTAAAATTTTGGTCTAGCTGCAACATTGACGAAGAGGCAAGACCTGAAGAGGATTTGATCTGCTACACCACTGACGGAGAGACTAGATCAGCAAAATATGAGATCCACTACACCACCGACGGAGAGATAGGATTCGGATGAAAAATTTGATCTGCATCACCACCGACGGAGACAAGATCTAGATTAAGTTGGTCTACCACCACTGACGGATGCATGATTTGCAAGATGTTGAATTGTTGTGCCATTGACAGCGAGACGATGTCTGGAAAAAATTTGCTCTGTTTCTCTATCGACAGAGGGCATGATCTAAAATGAGTTATTTTTGTTGGCAATAGTGAGAATCTGGAAAATGTTGGTGTCCACCACACCATTGTCGGAGAAATTAAATCCTACAAAGGAAAAAACAATTTATTAATAATTGTTCAAAAAATTTGTCACTGGTACCTTTTATTTAGAGGTTCCAGCATCTTTTGTTTGGCCTCCTCTATGACTAAGGTTGGCCATCGTGTCGTTGCCCTCATGTTGAGGATGTTCGGTCTCTTCTTTGAACCTGCATGAATGCATCTAATTTTATGCCTAAATGCATGTGTCTTTCCTAAATGCATGGTGACTTCGGTGTATGCCCTTAATCTAAATGTATGACGTATGTAAAAATGATTCAATGCAAGATGAATGCAACTAAATGCATGAATCTAGTCCTCAACGGGATGCCCTTGAATCTTCAATAGTCTGGTTAGGATCTTGGTCTTTTGCATGTGGTAGTGCTCCAACCTCTTCTTTCGATCACCAGCTTTAAATTAGCTTTTATCTGGGTGGATGCCCCAAAATTTTGTTCATTCTATGCCATCGTCTGAAATTGTTCTTGTAGCGAGTTTGAAACTTTGAGTGTGGATTCTGTTGCCCCCTAAATTAGTTCACAAGTTGTGTGTTGGTTCATGGCAGCTCATTATTTTGTTTTTGTTTTTTTTTTGGATCGGGTGAAGTCTTGCAAACTGTGGTCGATGTAGATATTTCAGGGATGCATGGGTTTGACTTGGCAATGAAATCTGGACCTTGGCAAAGAACGCCCCCAGACTGAGACCTTGTTAGAGACACAATGTTTGTAAAAGATGTGGAGGGTGCTTTTGGACATGCCCCAAGACTAGACTTTTGTAGAGGTTCTGTAAGGTGCTAGATCGACCAACTTCGTTGTACCTAATGGGGTAACCCGGGGACCGACTTTAAAATTTTCAAAAATGAATGCATGTAGATGCGAAGTGCAAGTCCTATTTGCGAAAGTACCGATTCAAAAATGGTTCTCGTGGCTCAACTTTCGAACTCGCATGATTCATTTGTGACTTTGAATATTGCCTTGATATCTAGAGTACTAGATTTTCTCCTGATGATAATTTTTTAAATTGAGAACCAGTCGTGAATCAGTAATTCATGCTGGTAAAATGCAAAAATAAAAATGTTATAATGTGTCATGTAGTTAATGCAAAATGAATGGATTTAACATGATGTGATCACAAAGAAATAAATGGGCCAGTTCAAATTAAATAATCAAATAAACAAATTAAATGGTAATTCAGGTAAGAATAAAGCAGATAAAAAACTGTACATAAAAAATGCATTAAAGCCTAAAAGGGTAACCGCTAAACGGGTTGAGTTTCGCATGGCTCTAAAGGGTTGGCTCATATGGCTCACTATATACGATTCTAGTTCTAAGGAAGGGTACCCAAATTGTCCTCGCTGTCCCTTACTAAAGGCAGCAAGGCCCCTGATCCTCACCCATTATAGGTTTCAAACGGACCAAGTTCAATCCAGGGGATACATCCCTTATGCCTATACGGAGGTAACCCACATGAAAGCATAAGAAATATATCCCGAAAGCGATTCACCAACCTATACGGTGGTAACCCACACGAAGGCGATATCACACTTTCAGTTAAAAATAACGGATCCCGGGTAGAAGGCTCATGGAATGGAGCAAAATTAACTCAGTAATATTTACAAAAAAATAAAATGCATGTCTTAAAAAAAGAATCATAGTTTAAATTAAACTCGAATTCGTGAATTTCCAACGGCCAAGACTAAAAAATAATTGACTCGTGGCTTGACTCTCTTTTTATTTTAAAAGTCCCCAGTGGAGTCGCCAGTTGTGAGTACCCAAATCCGTCCAACAGAGTCACCAGCTGTGAGCACCCAAATCCGTCCAGACCCACCAGATTTTTTGGATTTAGGGTTCATTTATGGGTTATTTGGGTTATAGTTTGAAATGAAGGGTGGCTCGGAAACTACGTCTTGACCGGTGGCGGCTGTGAGAGATGGCGGAGCGGCTTCGATCGACGACTTTCATTAGGGGTAAGGGTTAGTATTAGGGTTTTTTGGTTTCCGGGTCGGATCCGGGTTATGTATTGAGTACGAGTTTTGGTCGGTTTTGGTTTGGGTAATGGGTACTGGTTTCAGGTTAGTGGGCTTAAGGCCCGGGTGAAATGGGTTATTACAAAGTTATTTTTCCTTTGAATATATTTAAATGAATTGTTTTAGAAAATTTTTACAGAAAAATATTTAAAATTTCAATTAAACATTATTTGATGATGATATGTGAAAATATGTTAAGTAAAAGTGTTAATTTCAGTATTTTTGTTAGAATTATTAAACAATATTAATATAAGTGACTTAGTTTATTAATAATAAAAGTTGAATGATGTAATTTTTTGATTGAGTAGAGAGTAATTACATTTCTAAGGCAAATGCCGGGATCCGATCTCATACAAGATGATGCAACATAGACATCCTTGACCACTTAATCAATCAATGAATCTAAGTTGAAATGGGATAATTTGATTAAATTAAAGGTTTATAATGTAAATAAAAGTGAATGCTAGATTCATTTATTAAATTACCCAATTTTTAATATTGAAACTAATGATCAGAATAGCGATTAGATCTAATGCTTCAACAATTTAATTATAAGGTATTAAAGTTGTATAACCTGTACCGTAACTTAGGAGTGTTTAATGCAGTTAATTCCACTATTAATCCATCTTTTTAGCTATTAATTTCTCTTTATAATTAAAATTTTGTTATAAGGGTAATTATGGAAAAGGGTAATAAGCAGGGAAGGTTCCTTAATTAAAACGAGAAGAAAGGGAAATAAAAAGCATTTTTGGCCGGCAAGGTGTTTATGTTAAACCACCGAACAACAACCACTTTCCTTCACAACTGCTCTTCAATTATTTCTTATTTTTTCTTTTTTATTATTATTAAAAAAGATTACTTCATAAATCATTTTTTATTGAATTAATAATATTAAAGCTCATCTAAAGCATTAAATTTTGGCTATAAAACGTATAAATTATCCTATCATTATTCTTTTCCACTTTTCTAAGCCTTCCTTTTCCTTTCTCTCTCCATTCCTCTGTTTTCTCTCTCTTGCCTTCCTTCGGAAAACCGCCTCCCTCCGCCGGGAAACTGCCCCTTTTCTCAGGCGAAGAAGGTCTCCTTGTCGCCGGAAACCACCAATCTCTCTAGCGTTGATCATTTTCCTGTAATGTTTTTAAGCATTTCTTTTTCGTGATTCGGGTACGGATCTCCGGGGGTTTGACTCGTTCCGTTGGAGTACGCGGCGCGTTTTTAAAATGTGGCGTGTTTCGTTGACGTTTGACGTTTCCAAATGGTGAAGATCGTGATTTAGGGTTTAGTATTTGCGGATTTTACTGTTTTTTTCGTTGTTCTTTGGACTTTTTCTTTTGATGAATTGCGACAAAACGGTGGCCTGCAAAGGACCATTGCGGAATGAGATGGTGAGTCAATTCTTCTTTTGTTTTCTTTTTCCTTTTCCTTTTTTTGAGATTTTTAATCGATTTTCCACGGTTTTATTTTTCTGCAAAGAACTCTGCGTGTCGTTGTACGGATCCAAAGCATTTTAATTATGAAACGGTTTATTAATTTTCCATGTTTTCTTCTGGTTTCTTATATTTGTCCTATATCCTTTCAGAAAATAGAAACTAAAATTTTAAATCTAGAAAGAAATTCATCAATGAGAACATCATGCGCTGAGGATTTTGCTTAACAGTTTTTTCTTATCATTCATTTTAGATTTACAATTCAAATTTTACAGGCTTTCCTATATAACTATTAATAAATAGTTTTGCACAAATTAATTTACATGTTTGTTTGTTGAATTTCCTTCTTGAGCTAGAGTTTATTTTGACTACGTTTTAAATTTTGTGGATAAGATTAAGTTATTTAATGAATTTCATATATTTTTTAAATTTTTTTAGAAGTTGTTCTCGTAGTTCCGTGTTTTATTGTTGAAGTTGTCTGGTTTTTGACTGACGATTTAACATGAGTTTCGGTTATTAATCAATTTTTGACTTTATATTTATGGCATATATGCTATGTACGATGAATTCAACTTGTCGTAAACCTTTGACTCACGATTTTAATGGAAAATTTGGGGTATAATTTTAATTTACTTGGGCCGTTGATTTGATTTAGACTCAGTCAACCATCTGTGTTCTGTATGCTTTAGAAATTATCTTGGTTCTGAATTTTGATGGTGTCGGCCTTTTGGTTTCACATTTATTCTTGGCTCCCAAATTTTTCCTTTTCACTGATAACATTTCAGAATGAACTTTGATCCCTTTTACATTATTACTGTTTGGGAGTCTGGTCTAGTTATGGTAATTGATACATGGACGTAAATGCGTTCACATTATCTTTTTGTGCTATAGTTTTCTCTTATACGCATTGCATGGACTGTATTCGGCCTATGCATCATACTTTTTTTCACCTTTGTACTCTGATTTGAAATTATCTTTGATTGTTAAACTAGAATATGGTTTTTATTTTTATTTATTTTGGATCAGAATGGTGCAAAAAAATTCTGTTAAGAGCTTAGTTGAAATCTTTGCTTTCTGAGTCTAGGTGATAGTAGTTAATGCAGCAGAGGTTGAACTAATACTTAACCGTAACTTACTGAAAACATTTTAAACTAATGGTGCTACCTGTGTGCATTTAGTGTGTTATGAATGTTGTTGCTGCATGCAAGTATGGAGGTCAGTTGGATAGCAATTAGGTGCTAATATGTTTGAAAAGTTGAAGTATTTAACTTCATATGTGGGGAATGTTGGAGCTGCTTTTGTATTGTGGTTACATGCTTCTCAAGTTTGCTTCTGTCTTTGTTTCTATTTACTGATATATGATTCTTTAAATTTGTTTATCTACTTCTTTCGGTAGGTGGAAGGAAGGGTGTGTTTATCCAAAGAGGTAAGAAATGGGTTAGAGATATTGAAGCGTAAAAGGCTCCAACGAATAAAATCTGAAACTGTCTCTTTGACATCTGGTGTCACAAATATGATGTCTAGAAGTGGGGGAGATGCTTTGAGAGTTTCAGCATCATGTGGAATGAGGTTGCAGGGGAAAGCAGAATCATTTTCTAGGTCAAATGTTTCTTCAAGTGAGAAGGACATCCTTTCAAAGCGCAAGGTTGATAAGTTTTACACTAACGATCTAGAATGGACTGAGAAAATTCCAGAATGTCCTGTATTCTACCCTACAAAGGAAGAGTTTGAAGATCCTTTAGTTTATTTGCAGAAGATAGCTCCTAAAGCTTCCAAATATGGTAAGACCTGTGTTTTTTAGCCTTTCTAGAAATTTCAACACTTTCCATCTCCATCTCCATCTCCAAATCCCAACACCAACATCCACTCCGCATTCCAACCTTGGTTGGAGAACTAGAGAATTGATGGTTTTATGTCTTTATCTTGGTTTTATGTCTTTATATGCATTTTTTTAGGAGACATCAATGCATGTAACTTCTTATTGGAACGGTTTTTTTATTAAATATTGTTTCTCTAGGGACTGAATGAAGCAACTGCTGCTTCATCTATGTGGTATTGCTTGTCTTTGCTGCTATACATCTTTTGTGAAGATTTTCATTGTTGTTGCAGTAACACGATCCTGTTTCCATAGTTGCATAAATAGAAAGATCGGAATAAATGGATTTGTTTGGAAATTATTTATCAGGGTCAAATGTTTCAACAGTATTTATGGAAGAAATGTTTAGTACTTTGGCATGCCAATAAAACCAAGTTAACTTCTTTGGATCTTGAAAGAAAAACAGTTCTTTATTTTTTTCCTACTTAAATAAATGCTAAGGCGTTTCGAATATTTTCTCTGTAATTCACAGGACTGTGCAAAATCATTTCCCCTGTAAGTGCTACTGTTCCTGCTGGAGCTGTATTGATGAAGGAGAAAGTAGGATTCAAGTTCACAACTAGAGTGCAGCCGCTTCGTCTTGCTGAGTGGGATACTGATGACAGAGTCACCTTTTTCATGAATGGAAGGTGAGCTCTTTTACTCGAAACAAATGTTATTTTGTGCCTAGTGTATATTTTGGTTTTGAATTTGTTAATTTCTTTTCAGAAATTATACGTTTCGTGATTTCGAGAAAATGGCGAACAAGGTGTTTTCTCGTAGATATTATAGTGCTGGTTGTCTTCCTGCAACATACTTGGAAAAAGAATTTTGGCATGAAATTGCTTGTGGGAAGATGGAAAGTGTTGAATATGCTTGTGATGTTGAGGGTAGTGCCTTTTCTTCTTCTCCCAGCGACCCGCTTGGAACTAGCAAATGGAATTTGAAGGTGTTGAACTCAGTACTATCATCTCTAGGTTTTTTTTAGCAGAGGCTTGTTTGCTTAATTTTCCATTATAGTAAATTTTAGAAAAGTAAAATTTCTATTTTATTGCATTGCTGTGTGAACTTTAATGACTTCAAGGTTGATTTGAACTGAGGAACAATTTGATACTGACCTTGTTACGATTGACTCTATACCTTTTCTTGATTATGGTTCGATTGATTTTTATGTACTTCGTTTTGGTTGATTTCAGAAGCTCTCACGGCTGCCAAAGTCCACTTTGCGTCTTCTCGAAACTGCAATTCCGGTATTGAATTGATCCAAATCTCAATTTTTCTCTCCAAATATAAATCGCTGATCTGCTTACATTTATGTTCTATTATATTGAACTGATATTTGTTTCAGGGAGTAAGCGATCCCATGCTTTACATTGGAATGCTATTTAGTATGTTTGCTTGGCATGTGGAGGATCATTATTTGTATAGGTAAATGTTATCAAACATTTAATTCCTTTTTAAGTTATTTACTTTCTCAATATTTTGTAATTAATCCTATTCTTCGTTTGTGGCAGCATTAATTATCATCATTGCGGGGCTGCAAAAACTTGGTATGGTGTACCTGGTCATTCTGCTTTAAGATTTGAGAAGGTTGTCAAGGAACATGTGTACACTAATGATATCCTATCGGTGGATGGTGAAGATGGAGCTTTTGATGTGCTTTTGGGTAAAACAACCTTATTTCCTCCAAATATTTTGTTGGAACATGATGTCCCTGTCTACAAGGCTGTACAGAATCCTGGAGAGTTTGTAATTACCTTTCCGAGAGCTTATCATGCTGGCTTCAGTCATGGTAAGACCAATTTACTTGAGATGTTCTTTCTCTGCTCTTACAGAATTCAAAGAATATGTTTCTAATTGTAATCTTTTAGGTTTCAACTGTGGTGAGGCTGTGAATTTTGCTATTGGTGATTGGTTTCCTTTGGGAGCTGTGGCAAGCTTGCGTTATGCACATCTCAATAGGGTGCCTCTCCTCCCTCACGAGGAACTTTTGTGCAAAGAAGCCATGCTTCTCAGTACAAGTTTAGAACTGGAAGATTTGGATTTTCCACCAGCAGATTTGGCTTCTCATCATTCCATTAAGGTTTCATTTGTGAAGCTGATACGTTTCTTGCACCGGGCCCGTTGGTCTATCATGAAATCAAGGGCATGTAACAGTGTATCTCCAAATTTTTATCGAACTATCGTCTGCACTTTATGCAAACGCGACTGTTACGTTGCTTTTGTTAACTGCAGCTGTTACTCTCATCCTGTTTGCTTGCGACATGGTAACCTCTCTCTGATCCTGCTCTATTTTTGGTAATTTCAATTTGTTATGAAATTTTGCCTTGTGATGAATTCCATCACACTTTTGCAGATGTTAAGTCACTCGACTTCCCGTGTGGGAAATATCATGGTCTTTTCTTGAGGGATGATGTCGGAGAGATGGAAGCTGCTGCCAAGAAATTTGAGCAAGACAGTGCCATATTAGAAGCGGTTGAGCGACAAGCTGAAAATGGTGATGTGTATTCCTATCCACTATCAAATAAGTTCCAGAATGATGTAGAGGATGGATACTTTCCATACTGTGAGATAACTGTTGTTTTGAATCTGGAGGTTGCTACAATAACTTCAATTACGGGTCAATCAGTGGAACATGGACATCCTTCAATAAGCCATGAGACTGGAAATTTTCGACCTGAACCAACAGATGCTTTCTCTTCTTATACCGCATCAGCTCTATGTTGTTTTGTAGAGCAAGTCGGATCCTCGCCAAAAAATGTAAGATCCAGTGACTACCTGCTGAGTATTTGCCACATTTAGTATTATAATGTTTATGACTCTACTTCAGCTTCTGATCCTGTGCTAAGTGAGTTTGTTATTTGTAAATTTCAAAGCAGGTACAGGAGTTAGCTAACCTAGGAAACACTAATGATATGAGGTTCTCTGAAGAAGTCTCAGAAAATACATATGAATCGTCTGTATCCTGTTTGTCATGTGAAGATCGTCTGGGTATCCATCAATATAATGGTCATGAACCAGTGAGTAGGTCTATAGTGGACCATGACAGTGATAGTTCTGATTCAGAGATATTTAGGGTTAAACGGCCTTCTTTTTTGAAGGTCGAGAAAAGAAATGGGAATCAGACCATGTCATCGAAGAGTTCTGAACACCAGGTATAATTATAGCATTCCAAGGTTAATTTCTTATGTTTATCATAAAATGGCCAATTTAACTTTCAGGGTGCCTTTTGTTTTCATAAAATGAATGGAAAACTATTTATTAGAATCAAAAGTTGAACTTTGTGAAACGTATAATGCATAAATTAGTTGAAGCCCAATATGATTATATATGTTAAAGAAGGTGTTAAAACATGAATTTTGTTCCATACAAATTCATGAAATTGAGAAATAATGGCTTCACCCTGTTATATATTAACTTAGCTCTTGTTTGCTCTCAAGTAAGTCTGGTGAAGTTCTGTTAGAGGACTTAAACTAGCTTTTGACTCTTTTGTAATTAGTTGCATATGTTTCCGCTATTATAGTTATCATATTTGCTCTGTTTATTGTGTTATCATTTGGCATTTTGCAATAGTTTCTTGCCTTTCATTTCTTCAGAGGCCTTAGTTGTCTTTTATTCATTTTAAAGGGGCTCAAGCGATTAAAGAAACTCCAACATGAAGGAAGGTGTGGGCCATCAGTGCCATCCGAATTCTCTAGAAATGGTGAACGACATCACGGCATTAGTCGCAATTCTGATTGTAAAGAAGCTCGAAGAGGCCACCTTCCCACTTCTATCAAGTATAGGAAGTTGGGAAATGACGAGGCAATGGTTCGACAGGAAGAGCAGCACCGAAATGACAGGTTCAAACATGAGCTAGGAAAGGGCACAAGGGAACCTCCTCCATTAGAGATGGGTCCAAAACGCATTAAAGTGAGGGGGGCAATGTATGTAGGTTCGGAAAGAAGACTGGATTGAAGTGAAGTTATAGACGACATAGATGGAGACCGACTTCTGCTAACTTCATCCGCTCTAATCTAATGGAGTTCTAACAATACAGGAAGATGATTGATATTGTTCAGGGAGTCGTAGCAGGCGAAGATTAGAACAAATTTATATTCTTTGTGCAAATTGCACACGTAGTGGATTTGATTGATGTGGGTTCTCAGGTTGAAAAATTAGGATTTGTTTTTTGTTTCTGTTGGTTGGTGTATTGTTGCTGCTGCTGATTATATTCATTGAATGTATATGCCAACGTAATTTGTTCCGTCTTGTAAAATTCTGATCTATTTGTTTAGTTGTAGATCTGACAGAGCTTAGAGAGATTATTGGGTTGTAATACATATCAAATCTGTTCTCCATCTCCATTTGCATGTCAATTATGCTATGCTTGCCCTGGTTATATTCTATGATATGCCCCAGTTTGACCTGAAAATGGATTCAATCTTGAAATATTACGAATGAACTGAACCTAAAGCGACAACATTTGAGATCATTTGAACATGTAACAGTCCAATCTGGAAAAACTTGAATCTCAAATCCAAAACAATTTGAGTATGAAAATTAAAATTAAAATGACTTTTAACTATCTAGATTTTCAATCAACTTTTATGGTAGTAACTTTTTATTAAAAAAAAACTTTTAATTTAGTTGTTGTTAAAGAAATAATCATTTTAATCGCTTTACCATTAAATTGCTCGAGGAATGCTAATGTAGACTTTGATCGAATAAAATTTATTTTGATTACTAAAATAAAATATCCAATTAATCACTCAATTTGGATAGGGATTAAACCTTGGCCTTATGATTCATGGATGAGGTGAATAACTATCACACCACATTTTATGGTTGTGATCGCCACTTTTGTTTTTTGCTAGAATGGAACAGCTATTTAGTGACTAGTTGATTGCTTTTGTAAAACGAGCGAAGCCAAAACATCTAGTAGATGGGGAAGATAGGATGTAAAAATAGGTAATCGGATGGGTTTCAAGTCGAATCAAATCGAATACAAATTATTTCAGGTTGATTTGATGTTTCGACTTGACTAGGGTCGGGAGCGGGTCAAAACGGTTCGGGTCAAAACGGTTCGGGTCTGAATCAGTTAATTGATAGGTTAATTCGAGCTCGAGTGGACTTCAGGTCGGGTTCATTTCAGGTTGTTTTCATTTGAGGTCAAGTTCATTTCAGGTCGAGTAATTTTAGGTCAGTTTCATTTCAAGTCGGGTTAATTCGGGTTTCGAATTCATATTAAGTTTGAGTTTGGTACAAATAGTCGATAGACTTTGGGTTGGGTTATTTTGAGTGAATTATTTAACGCCTTTCACGAACATGAATCTCATTAAAAATAAATATTAAGGACTAGAATGAACAAAATATCATCATATTTAAAATATTGGACTAAAATACAAAAAATAGAAATAAATTAGGGTATATTTCGGCTAAAAATAAAATATTAAGGACTATAGTGAACAAAAATATCAGCATATTAAAAATATTGGACTAAATTACAAAAATATAAAATAAATAGGGTTAATTTTGGTTAAAAATAAATTTTTAGGGACTAATATGAACAAAAATATTATCATATTAAAAATGTTGGACTAAATTATAAAAAAAATGAATAGGGGTCAATTTCGACTAAA
Source organism: Hibiscus mutabilis (assembly GCA_019671005.1). Taxonomy (NCBI): domain Eukaryota; kingdom Viridiplantae; phylum Streptophyta; class Magnoliopsida; order Malvales; family Malvaceae; genus Hibiscus; species Hibiscus mutabilis. The sequence goes on from CM033754.1 coordinate 13,163,763, forward strand.
AATTAAATTTTAGGTACTAGAATAAACAAAAATATTATTGGACTAAATTGCCAAAAATATAAATAAATATGGGGCAATTTTGACCAAAATTAAATTGTAGAGACTAGAATAAACAAAAATATTATTCGAATAAATTACCCAAAATAGAAATATATATGGGTCAATTTCGGCTAAAAATAAAGTTTTAGGGACTAGAATGAACAAAAATATCATCATACTAAAAACATTAGACTAGATTATAAAAATTTAAAATAAATAGGGGTCAATTTTGGTTTAAAAAATTAGGGACTAATATGAACAAAAATATACCCCTAAATTGAATTAGGGATACTTGTGACTAAATTGAATTAAACTAAAACTTAAAAGTAAATATTAGAACTAAAATACAACATTTAAAAGGCAACAGGATCTAAAGGATAATTAATCTCTAACCTAAATAATAAGCGGCTTATTTTCCTCTAAAATTTTGTCCTTCCCCTCTTTTTTTACCAATTATCTATTTCTTTTTTTTAATTAAAATAAAAGGTGGGAGGGAAAGAAACAGCGTGATTTTTTAGGATAGGGGGAATTATTTTTGAGCACTTCTGATTTTAGATGTTTTTTATTTAAGTCCCAAATTTTTAATTTTAGGTTTTAATTTAATTCAATTGAGTCCAAATTTAGATTAATTTAATTAAAATTCCACATATAGCTTTATAATTCTTTTAATTATGTCTGTGATTTATGCTTTTAGGTTTTAATTTAGCTCAATTAGATCCTGAGTTTAATAAGTTAATTTAATTCGGGCATTATTATTATTATACCATATAAATTTTGATTTAATATAATTATACACAAAATTTTGATTTGGATGTAAACATGTAATTGTACATATGAAAGTTGAAACTTAATTTAGTTCAATTGTACACATGAAGCTTTGATTTCAAATTCAAATGCATAAATTAGCAATTGAATCGGAATTAATCTCGTAAATCAATAACCCTAAACTAAACCATAAACCATTAATACTAGACCCAAAACCATAAACCTTAAGGAATCAAAATTAATTTCATAAACCAATAACCATAAGCTAAACCATAAACCATTGATACTAAACCATAAATCATTGATACTAAACCCTAAGCCTTAAGGAATTCAAATTAATCAACATAAACCAATAACACCATCTTTACTTTATTACATTAAATTATAAAAATTATAAATAAAAATAGGTAAATTTTAGTTAAAAATATTTTTTTAGGGAATAAAATGAACAAAAATATCATCATATTAAAATATTGGACTAAATTACACATTAAAAATAAAATAAAAATTAATTTCGGTTAAATAAAGATTTGTAGGGAATTAATTGAACACTAAACTACACCATAAACTCTAAAGCATTAACACTAACTCCTAAATCATAAACCATAAACCACAACATATACCTAAACTACACCATAAACTCTAAAGCATTAACACTAGCCCCTAAATCATAAACCATAAACCTTAAGTCATAGAAATTCATCTCATAAATCAATAGCCCTAAACCATCATCACTAAGGCCTAAAACATAAACCTTAAGCCATAAAAATTAATCTCATAAATTAATAACCCTAAACTACAACATACACCCTAAACCATTAACTCTAAGGCCTAAACCATAAACCATAAAAAAAATTGGGGACCAATTTGACAATTCTAACATAAAAATATAGCATAAAACCTAAATTGGAGATCGAGTTGACAATTTTACCATAAAAATATAGCATAAATATGAAATTAGGGACTAATTTGACAATTTAAAGTGGATAAATTTGAGAGTCCTGTGACTAATTTAACAAATTTACAATACAATATAACCTAAACTAAAATTTAACCAATTTAAATTATTTGAATTTAACCACAAATAAATTTGAAATCTCACCACATTCAGTGCATAAACCTTATGTCTATTACCATTTAATCATTTACCCCCAAAATTACCCTAATCCTTATCTCCTCTTTCACTTTAGGCAAGCTCATTAAAACTCCAAATTTAACCCAAAGTGCATATGTTTATATGGCATATTAAGAAAGTCAATTCAAACAAAATCGAATTCACACGTCAAGTATCAAAATCAGGACCTAAATGGAATAATAATTAAATTAATTCTAAAATTGATGATCTAATTCTAAGACATGGAGATTGAAATTAGGATTCGATTGAATAGAAATGAAATTTAGCATGCAAAATCAGAACCTAAATGAAATGTTACCCAAAAGCAAAAAGACTTAAAGTGTAAATATACCTTAAGTTAAAATGGGTGGGCTGATTCCCTCCAATACCTCAATTTGGCGGGATGCAAATTCTTTGCATCTCGCACAACACCTTAATTAAAGACCACCTGTGTTCCTTAACTAAGGTAAAAATACACTTTAATTTAATAATTATAATTAAATATTTTTGTATACTATAATTTATAAAGATAAAAATTAAATATATTAAGTTAATAAACTTTGGTTAAAGAAAACATAAATATAGGTTTTTTTTTGTTTCTTTCCTTCCTTTTTGAAGTTTTTTTTTTTTTAAGATGAATTTACTAGGTTGTTTAGAACAGATATATAAATATAGTTACATTTATCGACACTTTAAATTAATTATATATGTATATATGTATATATATTCTTATATATAATTTAATAAATTAATAATTAAATTATTTAACAAAAAAATTTTAAATAAAAAATTAATAATTAATAATTTAAATGGTGAAAAATTAGTTTCTCACATTATAATATAATAAATTTATAATTTCTTAAATACTTCATTTTTTCTTGAAAATTATCAAATCATAGACTTCCTCAAGTACATGCATGTCAGGTCAACAACAGAAGTTGGGTCAATTAACAGGTCAGGTTCAAAACAGGTCGGGTAAAATCGGATTTCGGGTCATTTCAGTCGGGTTATGTCGGTTATTTGCCAGTTTAGTCTCGGGTTAGGGTACGTATCAATCGGGTGCAGGTCGGGTTCCGTTACCACATTAACAGGTTCAATTCGGGGTCAGGCTATTCTCGGTCGGATGCAGGTCAGGTTCAGTTACTACAGTATCAGGTCCAACTCAAATTCGGGTTAACAACAGTCGGTTACAGACCGATTTTAGGTCATCACTTTCTCAGATCAAAATAAATTCTGAATCGAACAGATTTCAGTCGAATTTTCGGGTCGGGTCAACTTTTTACCTCCCTAGTGGAAGAGAACGTCATTAACTTGTTTATTCTGAGATAACGATGTCAATTTATCGGTCACTGCATTGATCTCTCGCTGAACATGTCGTACCTTAATCTCCCAACTCCGAGACAGCAGCTCACGGGTCTCCACGATTAATATGTTATCGGACAACTCTTTAAAACTTGACTTTTCATTGGAGATTTTATCAATATTTTCATGAACCCAGGAGCTTTAAAAGTGATCAAATGTTTTCAAGAGCTTGTCTTGTGCTGTTTGGGATACATTTTAATCATTTTGGGCTTCAACACAAAAATTCCCAAAACCGCATCATCCAAATCATCAGCTTCATCGCCCTCTTCTTCATTCCCTTTCCCGTTTCAAGCCCAACTTTCATAACCCATACCCTATATTCAATCATACTCCGAGCTTTATCCCTACCCAAATCCAAACCCAAACCCAAACTCAAACCCAAAACGGTTAGGCTTAAAGGCACCATTGCCCCTAAACTACAAGTATTTTTTGGAACGGTTTACCCATAAAATTGTTATCTTAGTTGTTCCAAACCGTTAGCTCCATTAAAAAAATATCTTACAGTCCAATCAGAGCGCGCCACATTCTATCAGATTTTATATTTATTCATTTTGGTCCCTAAAAATCTTTATTTAACTCAGAATTGACCCCTATTTTTTTTTTCTAATTTTTAAAATTTAGTCTAATATTTTTAATATGATGATATTTTTTTTCATTTTAGTCCCTAAAAATTTGTTAAACATGGAATTTACCCATATTTATTTCTAATTTAATAACTTAATCCAATAATTTTATAATGATGATACTATTGTTCATTTTAGTCCCTAAAATTTTATTTTAGCCGAAATTGACTCATATTTCTTTCTAATTTTTAAAATTTAGTCCATTATTTCTAATATGATTGGAGAACAGTGGAATTAAGTTTAGTTTTAAAAAAATGAGACTTAATGAGAAATTTTTAAAATTTTAAAATCGGACATGATTAAAAATATTTAAAGAAATAAAAACTTAATGGGAAATTTAAAATTTTTGAAAGAGACAGTAATTTTTTTTAAAAAAACTAAAGAGTCAAATGTGGATTGTCCAAAATTTTGAAGGGCAAGACCCTTTTTTTCCCTCACCACCATCTACCACTATTTACATCTCTAATTATAAAAATAATAGTGTAAATTTTAGAAATTAGATGGAAATGGGGACAATTTTGGCTAAAATAAAATTTTTGGGACTAAAATGAACAATAATATCATCATTATAAAATTATTGGACTAAGTTATCAAATTAGAAAGAATAAGGGTCAAATCTGGGTTAAATAAAGATTTTTAGGGACTAAAATGAATAAAAATATCATCATATGAAAAATATTGGACTAAATTTTAAAAAGTAGGAAGAAATATGGGTGAATTTCGAGTTAAATAAATATTTTTAGGGGCTAAAATGAACAATAATATCATTATACTAGAAATATTAGACTAAATTTTAAAAATTAGAAAGAAATATGGTTTAATTTCTACTAAAATAAATTTTTAGGGACTAAAATGAATAAAAATATCATCATACTAAAGATATTGGACTAAATTTTAAAAAATAGAAAGAAACAGGGTGAATTTTGGCTAAAATAAATTGTAGGAACTAAAATAAACAAAAATATCACTATATAAAAAATATTAGACTAAATTTTAAAAATTAGAAAGAAATATGGGTGAATTTTGGCTTGTGTAAAATTTAGGGGCTAAAATAAACAAAAATATCACCGTAATAAAAATATTGTACTAAATTTAAAAATTAGAAAAAGATATAAGTGAATTTCTGGTTAAATAAAGATTTTAGGGACTAAAATAAAAAATAATATCTTCATATTAAAAATATTGGAATAAATTATAAAAATTAGAAAAAATAAGAATTAATTTCAGGTTAAATAAAGATTTTTAGAGACTAAAATGAACAAAAATAAAACCCGACAAACATAACGTACAATTTACCTATTTTATTTAAGTCAACTATTTTTTATGAATTTATATCCAATACAATAGCGGTGGAAACTACAATCACCTTAGTTTTAGGGTTTAAGGACTCCATTTATGGTATAGGGTTTAGTGGTTTAGAATTTAGGGGTAATGGTTAGAATTAGGGGGTAGGGTTAGGATTTAGGGTTTCTAGGTTAAGGTTTAGGTTTTAGGGTAATATGTTGAGGATTTAGGTTTTAACCTATAAACCCTAAACTCTATTCACAATCACTAAATTCTAAACTACTAAACCTAAACTTCTAAACCCATCTTAAACTGAGTCCCTAAACCCTAAAACTAAGGCACTTATAAAAACTAAAAGTTTCCACCGCCAGTGTATCAAATAATTATTTATTTTTTATTTTCAAACTAACACGTGGCCTGATTGGTCTATGAGATTTTTTTAACGGTGTTAACAATTTGGGGAAACTAGAATAACGATTTAAAGTTTAAAGGACACAATGTCCAAAAAATACTTTAGGAGACAACTCAATACAAAGTGCATAATTTAGGGGCAATAATGGTTTTAAATCGTAACCAAACTATTCATGCTTCAATATTTTAGTATCAAATTTTCTTTCTCCTCGGTCCATAAAGACAAAATGTAGGACTGGCACCAACAGTTAATCACGGAAGAAAGGACTCACTGAGCCGGGATCACTAACTAATACTAATCTAATACTAATAGAATATAATATTTGTAACGCCCTGTCTTTGGGTCTAGCGATTTTAAGGTTTATTAGACGGTTCAATGGACTGGGTTAGGAATTCGAGTCGGAAGTAAATATTTTTCGGTGAGATAAAAATATTAAAAAATGGTTAAAATCATATTTAAATATATGATTAATATTGGTGAAATCAATTTTGGAAAGTGAGATTTGGAATGGTGACATTTTGGTTAGTGACCAAAATGTAATTTTTGAAAACTGTTTTTAAAGGTGACTAAATTGAAAAGGGTCAAATTCTTAGAATCCTTAAGAATCTATTTTACCAAGTGTTTGCTGGTGATTTCTCCCTTCAATTGAGTTATTTTAACATGTGTTTTAAAAGATAATTAAAAGGGATTTTGGATATTAAAGTTAGTTATCATCTTAAAGTAATTTGACGTAACTTTTCTCTCAACTTTTCTCTCCACTTATTTTTTGCCAAACACTCTTGTTTTCATCAAAATCTAGAGGTGAGAGATCCTTTTTCTTGGATTCTTGATTTATAATTGATTCTTTATCTTTGATTTACAAAACCTCATTGAAATCTTATGTTTTTCTAGCTTTTATCAATCAATTGAGGGAGAAATCACACAATAGAGGTAAGGTTCGTTCTTCTCCTCTATTGATGGTTCTTTATTGATATTCCCAAGTATTTGATCCTTGATTTATGATTTATAATCTAATTTTATGTTTTTATAATAAATAATTGATTTAATTGGGTTAATTGATAAAATTATGGAAGATTCGTATTGGATCTGTTTTCCAGTGTTAAGGATTGATTTTACACATATTTTGGATTTATTATAATGTTGATAAGTTGTTTTTAACATTGAAATCCTAAAACTCCTTGAATCCTTGATTATTAGGTTGTTAGATTTGTGTTTTTGTAGAGTTGTGGTGGCTGTGTAGTTGCTAGAAGTTTATTGATAAATTAATCTTATTTTTAGATGTTGATTCAAGTGTTAGATTGATAGATTGTGGCTGGTTTGTGTTTGGAAAAAGTTAGATGATGATTTCGGTTGTTGTAGTTGGGTAATTGTGAAAGGATTATGGAAGTCTATGAGGAACTGTTGTTGCAGTTCTTTGAATGCATTGAGATGCATTAATCCTCTGTTGTAATGTGGTTAAAACAGGAGAGGTCGATCCGAAAGCGATCGGTGAAGCTTTAGAGGTTTTAGACGCTTGATTTTGCATCGGCGAATTGAGGTTTTGCGTATCGGTGAGTGAGAACGTGGATTTTAGCTTTGAAATGATTTAAAGGTGGTTTATGGGAGTTTAAACTGAGCTTGAAACGCTGGTGATGTGGTTTTGAAAATTTTTATCAGATATACTTGGCCGGCCATAAGATTGATAGTGCACTATAATAAGTCGCATTGGATGTTGAGAGGTTTTGATTTGGTGTACTGAAAGCTCCATCCAAGTACCCTAACGATCGAGGGGTTATATGGTACCGTAAACTCCTGTTAGTGGATTAAGCATCTAATCGAGGAATGGGGTTGGTGTCCCTGTGGGTTGTAAGTGTACCCGATTATAATGTACCGCAATTGTGATTGTATCGCTATTCTGGTTGAGATGGCTTGAAGTGTTGTGAGGACACTTGTTGAATCCGTGTATTCGATGAACTATTTTGGTAAAGGAACTTGGTCATGATCACTTGTAAGCCAATATAATTGTTAATGTATCATTGAAAGGTTTATGTTGTATAATGTGATTTATACATGTTTACTCTTTAAGCTTTGCATATGGTTGTTATGCATGGGAGAGCTTAAATTGAGGTTTAGCAATGGGATTTACTATTGGTTAATGATACATGTTGCATATAGTTTTATATGTTGGTTTTTAAAGATGTTAAGTGCATGGTTTTCAAGGCATGTTAATGTTTTAAATGTTGTTTAAAAGATGATTGAAATGGGATTTCAACGTGTTATTGAGAAATGGTTTTAATGCATTGATGGTGTGTTATTTTGGAGCACTCCTCACTAAGCCTAGTGTGCTTATGCTCTCTTTGTCCATCAATGCAGAGAATTAAAGGCTTGAAAGGCAGCGAGAAGCAAGGGATCACAAAAAGACTTGGTATCAAAAGTATGTTTTTGGAATAGACTATAAGTAATAAGGCCAATGGGGGTTCCGTTGTTGTTTTAGGAGGCGTTTTGCTAAACTCCCTATTTGAGCAAGTTTGTTTTACTGCTCTTGGGTTGTAAAAGGCCATTTTGGATAGGGATGGCAAAATTACCCGTCCTCGACCCGACCCGGTGTGCCCCGACCCGACCCGATCGGGATTTTCTTATGATTTTCGGGGATCGGGGCAGGGCGTGGTGGGTATTTAAAAATATAAAGTTGGGTTGGGGCGGGTTCGGGTATGATACCTGGTATTTTTTTATTATATCTATAAAAATACCACTATATATAAATACTTTTAGGAGTTTCAAGCTATTTTTTTAGTTTGTGTTTATCGTAAATTTTTGTTAGATATTGTTCAAATTTTAACATACATGATTCTAAAAGTCAATGATCGAGTTTATTTTTTTAAAATATGTATTTTTTCTTTATATGATTAATTTAATTGGTTTTATTTTATTTTTTTTATATAGTTTAAAGTCTGTGAAATTTATATTTTGCAAATATAATGGTCGTTCGATCGAATCTAACATTTATCATCGACGAAATTTAATATATTTTTTACATTTTTGGGTCGAGTCGGGTTGGGGTTGGGTTTAGGGTTTATAAATCGGGGCGGGTAAATTATTATTTTATTTTTGGGGCAGGGTCAAGTTTTGGGATTAATATATCGGGGCGGCCAAAAACCCACCCCGTTGCCATCCCTAATTTTGGATTGGTTGTGATGATGGTTTGAGATTTCATGTTTTGCTTACTTTGGTTTTTAGGAAGCATGCCTCTAGATTTACATTTGAAGTATGTTGCCATGAATTGATGTTGAAACTAGGTTGTTTTGATGTGGTTTGACCGTTGAATATGTTGGATGTATGCTAGAAGCATGTTAGGGTGTTTTGGTATGATTGAAAGCATGTTAAACTAGCAAAATTGGACATTACAGGTCCAGGCGTACCGGTACGGGTGTCCCCATTTCGGTACAGTAGGCCATTACAAGCTTAGCATATCGGTATGCGGGCAATTGTTTTAGTACGGGCCAAGGCAGAATTGGCCAGTGTTTCGATACTCGGGGAGGCATTTCGATACAACACTATGTTTTTATGAAGGGCGTTTCGATACGCTGGGGCATATCAGAACGAGTTTTGGCTACTGGAATCTGGGGCTTTTAAATAGCAAAGGCATATAAAAACACGTGTAAGCGTACTGATACTTTAACCGTTAAATTAGTTATTTGGTATATTCTAAAGTTCTGGTTTCTTACATTTTAGTCCCTAAATGTTGTGGATGCAATTAAATGAGTATGGATGATCATTTTGAGCTAATTTTTGACAAGTATGCATGAAATTAGATTAATTTAAGAATGGTAACATAAATATGAGCTAAGTCCCTGTAGTTTTCTAAAATTGTGATTGTGTTCAATCGAATGTCAATTCGGTGCCTGATTGAGTTGGGTTTTCACCTGTGATCAATATGTACATGTAGGATAATAATTGTGCATCTAGACAAGATAAAAGAAAAAAATAGACGTGTTTCAAGTTTTATCTTCACAGTTTACTTCGGTAAACCTAATGTAGCTCGCTCGGTTCGGTCTTGCGACTAGGCCGGGTCGAAGGGGTTATATTTGGTGGTATCAGAGATAGGTTTGCGATAATTGGGAGTTGGTTTGATTGTTGTGAGCTGTAACCTATTGTTTAATATGCACAGTGATTGTAATATGCACGGTGGTTGTTTTATGCTATGTTAGGGGGAAATTTCGGAAACCCATTGCCTTATTATTATAGTCTGAAATGTTAAGATTTGGAAATGGAAGTCCTGGATCCTTGCTTGAAGCTGGCCTAACTATTTGTTTTGAAGTGATTATCTTGCCTTAAATATATTTTTAGCTCAATGGAACCGATGAGAGAGTTATGATCGGGTACAATTGCTGCTGTCTTTGGGCAAAGAGACGAGGGAGATGTTGTACCTCCTGAAGGGTTACTGCACCCCCACCTAATCCACTTGCGAATGTGGAGTAAGTACCACCCGTGTTAGCTAGACCAGGGATGGGTGACATGGTGCCTTTGATTCAGGCCATGATTAGTGTGTTCCAGGCAGCAGTTGCGGGTGTTCATGTGCCGGCACCAGTGATTGGACAAGGTTTTCCATTAGAGCGCCTTCGCAGTTGTTAAGTGTTCAAAAGTACTATTTTTATTACCCTTTCTACTCATATTATTGTTAGACTTAAGCTCATATTAGTTGCATAATTAGTCATTCATGCATTAATTCATGTTTCTTTCCACCGTTAAGCTTGATTACATAACTTGGTGATTTTTTGTGGAGAAAGATACTGCTTTGGTGTGTTTTTGTGTATGCAGAATCAATTTCCAAAGCAAGGCTGGAACTAGTAGCCAGGGCAATACAAGAAGGAGATGTCGACGCAGTTTCCAGGGCAGTGCATGAAGTTTATGCCGAGCTAGTTGCCAGGGCAATTGGCGATAAGGGATAAGATGATGTGGCACTCGAATTGATGACTAGATAAAGCCTAATATGACGTGGAAGAAGATAAATCCTAGAAGAATTATAGATTCAAAGAGAGATTAAATCCCAAAGAAGATAGGAGAAGATCTAGAAGGAATTTAAATATAATAAAGAATTATATTCTTTTAAATTATTTAATTCCAACTTAACTTCCTTCTCAAGAAAGACTTTGACCTAACCATCTCCTATATAAAGAACCCATAGCCGCCTATTTTAACAAGTTTGGGGGGAGAGAGTTCGATTGGGAGAGAATTCAAGGGGGCTGATTGATTTCTTCATCTTTTTCTTCTTTATTATATTCGATTCATGTTTGGGGATTATTCTTTGTATATCTTTCGAAACTCGGCCATGAATTGATGTGAATTAGCTTGGGTTATTGTGTTTTATGGTTGTGAGAATGATTGGATTTTGTTTAGGTAATAAGAGTTTACACTTTCAATTCAAGGTTTACTCATTCTTGGTTTTTATTCTTGTTTGCGAGTGAATTGGGAGAGAATCTCGTAATTCTATCTATTTATCTAATATCGGGAGAGAAATGAATGAGTATGGTTTTTATTCAATCTATCGATGATGAAAACTAATCTAGCTTAGGAATAAGTTTAGGATTTCAATGGCTAAGAGGAACGCAAGATCGGTTGTTGTCCACCCTTGATTTACACAGGGATGTATTGTCAAGGCATGCACAATTAGCTAGAGTTTCGACTTAGGGATAAGAAGAAACCATTGAAGAACGCTATACCGAACCTTGAAGTTGCTGCGCAGTCGCCCAAACAATTGCCCAGCCACTTGCCCAGGCAACCGTTCTACTAGTTGCCAAGGCAACCCAACTGCGCAAGTTGCTACGGAAACTTAGTTGCCATTGCACTCTTTTACCAAGACAATCTATTCGGCTATCACACCTCAACTCACGATAACCCGACCTACTCTTTCTCATTTATTTACACTTTTATTTTATTTACTTGCTCTTTTACTTTACTCGTTAAAATCAACTCCTACTATCAATTATGTTTTTACTTTTACAGTGCGATAACTAAAGCAAAGTGGCCCAAACCAATCCATGTGGAGACGATACTCGTATCACTTTATTACTTGCGACGTGTATACTTGCACCGTTTGCGTAGCACTCAATACGCGCAACGAGTTTTTGGCACCGTTGACGAGGATTGGCAATTGGTGTTAGTTGTTTTCGTTATTGCATTTTTCTTATTAGTTTTGCTAACTTTTCTTTTTGTTTGTTCTATAAAAAACATTCATTCAGGTGCGCTACAAGTTAAGGGACATCAACATGTCGAGAAATAAAAGTCGATCTATTCTAGAGTTGATGTGGGAAGATAGGAATCAATCCAATCAAGAGTTTCTTGCAGCCTTCGATGATTACCTATACCAACCGAGAAAAGCATATACCATGGAAAACTCGTGCACTTGTTGTGGAGAACATCATGTGTTTGAAAATTGCCCTCATATTTTTGATGCATATGACTACATGGAGGGCCATAGAGGGAACCAGCAGTAAAATCCTTCATGGTATGATCAAAAAGCTCAATTTTTTTTACCATAACAATTTTGTTGCAACAACAAACATGCCTCGGCAATGTAGTCCTTATTAGCAGCCTAGTGTCACGACAACAAATATGCCATGGCAATGTAATCCTTTTCAAGAATATTCCAATTCCTTGGAAGAAATATTGCTAGCTTCCTTGGCTATACTTGACGGATCAATTAAAGAGATTCGAGAGCTATCAAAGAATATGGATGCGAGGATACCTCAATAGGATGCAATCTTGGGGGATTCAGAAGATCAATTGATGAGATCCACATATGCCTTGGATAACATGCACCAACAATCTATTCTGGGGATACTGGTGTCCTAAGGCAAGAGGATAAGGAGCAATGCGAAGAGGGGTCCCTGACGTGTGGGGAACAACTAGAACCTCTAAGTCAAGAGGATGCAATGAGAGAGACTGTCCAACACATGTGAGCCTGAGCAACAAATTGCCTCGGCAATGATTGAGGAGCCTAACATAGCAATGCCGCGACAACACTCAGTGAAGCTGAGAACAACAATACTACAGCAAATTCTGAGGAACCTGATGCCTAGAAGGTTACAACGTTGATGTTGAAGCAGGAGTTTGTAGATTGCTTTCATCTACAGTTGCCACGGCAATTGCACGACCACATGCAAGCTCAACGATATGATAATACTTTGCCAATGGAATATGAGTAGCTAATGGTTGAACCTTTTGAATTCTTTAAAAACTCACATCGTCCATTGTAGGTATGTCTTGAGGAACCGATGTTGGTAGATTTGAAGCCATCAAAATCTCTACTGATGGAGATGTTTGAGAGGCCAAAAGAAAACGATGTTTGGACTTGTGAAGCTTTTCAGAAAATTGGTTTTTGCCTTGACTTACAAAAAATTTTGGCAACTGATTGCCACGGCAATTGGCTTGAACAACAATTGCCATGACAACAAAGGCTATATCCAACCATGATAGAAGTCGACAAGAATGAGGTAATTGAATGGTTGGGAATAGATATAATTTTTCATATTAATATATTTGTGCCTTTAGGAACAGTAGCAAGGTGGAGGGCATGCATGGACTACAAGGGAACACGAAAGAAAGACACCTCCACCATGGTAACGCAAAATGGAGTAGTGGCAAGCACTTTGGCCAAACTCTTTTTGGGCAATATTGTCACCTGATGGAGGGTGCGAATGGACTATAAGAAGTATCGGAAATGACCCTCCTCAAGTTTTCTCAGATATGCAGTAACATTAGAAGATGCATGAAAAATGCTCTTTCTAAGAATCTTTAATTTTGTTTTTAATTTTTTGGAACTTTATTTTATTTTCGGTTATTTTTTCTTTATTTATTTTTGGAATTTTTAGGAGATATTTTATTTTATTTGTCTTCATTATCTTTAGTTTTTAGGTTTTCTTTGTTTTCTTTTCTTTTCCACAGCAAGACTGACAACCACCATGCTAAGGAAATTCCCTGCCGACTACTTGCCACGGTAACCATAATAGAGGATGCCCCGGCAACTACCTCAGCAGTTGCCACGGCAACAGAAACTAGCGATGCCCAGGCAACAACAATGGCTTCGGCAACTACTGATGCCCGGGCAAGTGAACCTGCCTCGGTAAACATGGATCAAATCAAAGCAAAACTATTCACGCGGTACAGCCACAAGCATTCAACCACCGACCGGAATATGAATCAAGCAAACGGCACGAAGGAAACTTATCACTCAAGGTGACGACCTCTCCGACTAACTCATTTCATTTAGTTTCTTTTAAATTTTGTTTCACTTTTACATGCATTGAGGACAATGCTTCTCTCGAGTTTGGAGGGGTGTTGGTTTCTAGTTAGTTTCATGTTTAGTTGCATTCATCTTTAGCAATCACATATAGGTTGCATATGTTACTTGCCATGCCTTTGATTGGATTTAATTGCTTAAGACTTGTGGAATATCCAATGATGAATTTTTGCCACTGCACTTAATTGAAAGAACCTTTAATTTTAGGATTGCATGAAAAGAACTTAGAATTTTACTATGATGCTGATTTTTTACACGGTTGTGGCTTGTTGATTAAAAGAAACTTAGTGAACTTAGGTTGCTTAAAATTTGGGTAAATTTAAAATTTAAAATTTAAAATTGAAAATTAAAAGTTAATTTCTTGCTAGAGGTGCCCGAAACTGGCTCTAGTAGTTAATGCACATTAAAGAATCGCTAGAGGTGCCCGATATTAGCTCTAGTCGACTAAAATAAAATGAGAAATTGCTTACTTTGCTAGAGGTGCCCGAAATTGGCTCTAGTGAATATAAAAATAAATGCCTCGGTAATTAAATTGATAAAAGCCTATTGTTCACATAGAATCTTGAAAATCAACTTGTACACAACTACGCACACACATTGTCACGAGCATTATAGTTTGATTCTGGGTAAAATTTGTGCTATCCGAAAAATTAAAAGGTGATCATACTTTGTGCCACGGTTCTGAGGTTTGAATTCAAGTTTAAAGCATGTCTTTGATGATTAAAGTCTTGGCAGGTAATTGTTAGTTTGCATTGCTTGAGGACAAGCAATAGTTCGAGTTTGGGGGTGTGTTAAGTGTTCATAAGTACTATTTTTATTACCCTTTTTACTCATATTATTGTTAGATTTAAGCTCATATTAGTTGCCTAATTAGTCATTCATGCATTAATTCATGTTTCTTTCCACCGTTGAGCTTGATTACATAACTTGGTGATTTTTGTGGAGAAAGATACTGCCTTGGTGTGTTTTTGTGTGTACGGAATCAGTTGCCAAAGCAAGGCTGGAACCAGTAGCCAGGGCAGTGCATGGAGGAGATGCGGATGCAGTTGTCAGGGTAATGCATGAAGGTTATGCCGAGCTAGTTGCTAGGGCAATTGTCGATAAGGGATAAGATGATGCGGCACTCGAATTGATGACTAGATAAAGCCTAATATGACGTGGAAGAAGATAAATCCTAGAAGAATTGGAGATTCAAAGAGAGATTAAATCCCAAAGAAGATAGAAGAAGATCTAGAAGGAATTTAAATATAATAAAAATTATATTCTTTTAAAGTATTTAATTCCAACTTAATTTCCTCCTCAAGAAAGACTTTGACCTAACCATCTCCTATATAAAGAACCCTTAGCCGCCTATTTCAACAAGTTTGGGGGGAGAGAGTTCGATTGGGAGAGAATGCAAGGGGCCTGATCAATTTCTTCATCTTCATCTTCTTTATTATTTTCGATTCATGTTTGAGGATTATTCTTTGTATATCTTTCGAAACTCGGCCATGAATTGATGTGAATTGGCTTGGGTTATTGTGTTTTGTGGTTGTGAGAATGATTGGATTTTGTTTAGGTAATAAGAGTTTGCACTTTCAATTCAAGGTTTACTCATTCTTGGTTTTTATTCTTGTTTGCGAGTGAATTAGGGGAGGATCTCGTAATTCTATCTATTTATCTAATATCGGTTGAGTTAGATTCAAGAAACAAATGAGTATGGTTTTTATTCAATCTATCGATGATGAAGACTAATCCGGCTTAGGAATAAGTTTATGATTTCAACGACTAAGAGGAGCGTAAGATAGGTTGTTGTCCACCCTTGATTCACGCAGGGATGTATTGTCAAGGCATGCACAATTAGCTAGAGTTTTGACTCAGGGATAAGAAGAAATCATTGAAGAACGCTTTGCCGAACCTTGAAGTTGCTGCCCAGTCGCCCAAACAGTTGCCCAGACAACCGTTCTACTAGTTGCCAAGGCAACCCAACTACGCAAGTTGCCACGACAACTGAGTTGCCATTACACTCTTTTACCTAGACAATCCATTCGGCTATCACACCTCAACTCACGATAACCCGACCTACTCTCTCACATTTGTTTACATCTTTATTTTATTTACTTGCACTTTTACTTTACTCGTTAAAATCAACTCCTACTATCAATTGTGCTTTTACTTTTACAGTGCGATAACTAAAGCAAAGTGGCCAAAACCAATCCCTATGGAGACGATACTCGTATCACTTTATTACTTGCGACGTGTATACTTGCACCATTTGCGTAGCACTCAATGCGCGCAACAACAGTCTGGACGGAGTTGAGTTTTGTGGTTTAGCACCTGAGGCTTTCGAGGATTGATTGGCCAGTACTAAGAGGATATTGGTCAGATGGATTGTTTGGATGCCCGTAAGCTGGGCTGTGTTGTGTCCTTGTTGCAAGGTGATGCTTATAGTTGGTGGACGACCACGATAGATGGGATGGTACCTGGGGATGTACCCTAGGAGTTATTTTGTGTCGCTTTTCAGAGGAAGTATCTGGGAGTCCGATATCAGGACGAAAAGAAGGTAGAGTTTATGGCTCTAGTGCAGGGCAGTATGTATATTTCTGAGTAAGAGGTGTAGTTTGTGAGGTTGAGTCAGTACGCACCTGAGTTGGTTCCTGACGAGCGATAGCGATGTGATCAGTTTTGTTATGGGCTGATTCAGGATGTTAAGACATACATGCTTGCTGCTGATTATATAGATTTTGATGTTTTGGTTACGCTAGCCAAGGACATTGAGCAGAACCTTGGGTTGGCTTTTGGGTCTCGAGGCTTTAGCTCTGGTAAAAGAGTTGCAGATTCTAGTTTTGGCGGTGGTCAGGCCAAGAGACACCGTGATAAGAGGTATCGCCCTGAGCTAAGGCGTGGTGGAGGTGTTGTTGGGCGTGGAGCGCAGAAGCAGGGTACCAGGTTAGGGCTCTATATAATACCTGTTGGGCTTGTGGATGACGTGATCATTTGTGGCAAGATTGCCCTCGTTTGGCCAGAGAGGGTCAGACACTTGCGGCTGTTGTGGCCAATGCTTGTTGGAGTTGTGGGTCTAGCGACCATGTGAGACGTGATTATCCTTTGTTGGTTGGAGGTGGACAGGGTACTGCACTTGTTGTTGCTCTGTAGAGAGGCCGTGGTCGTGGCCCATTTTAGCACAGAGATGGTGGGCAGAGGATTGTGGTTCACACCGTTGCTATCCAGCCTGAGGGAGGTGGATGGCTAGGGTGTATGCGAACCGTGAGGGTCGCAATGACACTGATGCAATTGCATGTACTTTCTCTTTACAGTCTTTACTGTTGTATTCGTTGGTTGATTCTAGTTCTACTCATTCATACATTTTGAGTGAGTATGCACGGTTGCTTGATATACATGTTAAAATTCTTAATGTGGGTGTTAGAGTGACTAGTTCTCTTAGGGAGACAGTCGTGGTTAGGAAGTTGTATCGTAGGTGTCCGCTGATGGTTTAGGTCACGTGTTTGATGTGGATTTGATGGAGTTGCCATTTCATGGCTTTGATGTTATTCTGGGGATGGATTGGTTGACCGAGCATAAGGATGTGATAGATTTTGAGACCAAACTGATAACCTTGAAGTTGTCTAATGATTTTGAAGTGGTGGTTGTAGGCGAGAATGCTAAGTTCTTGTCTAATGTTGTTTCAGCTCTTGAAGCGAGTTAGATGATGGATTTCGGGTGTCAGGACTTCTTGGCCTATGTTATGAATCATGGTTCAAAGAAGTTGAGGGTGCAGGATATTCGCACGGTATGTGAGTTTTAGGGTGTTTTTTCAGAAAAATTGTTAGGGTTGCCACCCTACCATGAGGTAGAGTTTGGCATTGAGATCTTTACTAATATGGCACCAGTGTCAATTGCTACGTATCGCATGGCCCCAAAAGAGTTGAGAATACAACTGCAGGAGTTGCTTGATCGATGTTTCATTAGACCTAGTATTTTATCGTGGGGTGTACTACTGTTATTTGTGAATAAGAAGGATGGTACGTTGCGGATGTGTATAGATTATCGACAACTGAACAAGTTGACAATAAAGAAAAAGTATCCTCTTCTGCGGATAGATGACCTGTTTGATTAGTTAAGGGGTCCCTCGGTGTTTTCTAAGATAGATTTGAGGTATGGGTACTATCAGTTGAAGGTGAAGGATTTGGATGTGCCCAAGACAGTTTTTCGTCTCGTACAAGCATTATGAGTTTTTGGTGATGCCATTTGTTTTGACCAATGCATCGGCTGTTTTCATGGACATGATGAATGAGGTGTTCCATGAGTTTTTAGATTAGTTTGTGGTCATATTTATCGATGATATCCTTGTGTACTCTCGTACTGAGTAGGATCATGATAGACATTTACAGATTGTGCTTTAGACGTTGTTGGCTAATCAGCTTTATGCCAAGTTAAGCAAGTGTGAGTTCTGGCTTAAGGAGGTGGTTTTCCTTGGGCTTGTAGTATCAGCCGAAGGGATTCGTGTTAATCCGCACAAGATTGAGGCTGTGATGAGTTGGAAGGTGCCTAAAACTGTGATAGAAGTTCGAAGCTTCCTTGGTTTGGTTGGTTATTATCGTAGGTTTGTTGAAGGGTTTTCTAGTATAGATGCTCTGTTGACCAAGTTGTTACAAAAGAATGTTCGTTTTGAGTGGTCAGAGGATAGACAGCGGGATTTTAAAAGGTTGAAGGAAGCTTTGATGTGAGCTCCGGTCTTGGTTCAGCCTAAGTCAGGAAAAGAGTTCGTTGTTTATAGTGATGCATCTTATATTGGGCTTGGTTGCGTGTTGATATAGGAGGGTAAGGTAGTTGCGTATGTATCTAGACAGTTGAAGGTTCATGAACGTAACTACCCTACTCATGATCTTGAGCTTGTCCCAGTCGTGTTTGTTTTGAAAATATGGAGGCATTACCTTTACGGTAAGAAATGTGTGGATTATACGGATCATAAGAGTCTGAAGTATGTAATGTCACAGAAGGAGTTAAATCTTAGGCAACAAAGATGGATGGAGTTGCTTAAAGATTATGATCTGTTTATTGAGTATCATCCAGGCAAAGCTAATGTTGTAGCTGATGCTTTGGATAGGAAAGCTGCTGTGGAGTTGAGAGCTATGTTTTCTCGATTAAGTGCGACTTGCGAATGCGGGTTGTTAGCTGAGTTGCAAGTGAAACCGTCCTTTTCGCAGTTGATTAAGGAGAAGCAACCGCATGATGAGAGTTTGGTACCGCATGTGAAGGATATCATGGATGGGAATCCTACGGATTTTCATTTTAATAATGATGGAGTGTTGTGTTTTAAAGGTCGGGTTGTGGTGCCTGAAGACGAGGAGTTGAGGCATACCATTTTGACTAAAGCGCATGCTAGTTCTTTTGCTATGCATCTCGATAGTACTAAGATGTATTGAGGTTTGAATGACGAGTACTATTGGTTGGTTTGAAGAAAGATGTGGCTGATTTTGTTGCTCAATGCATGGTATGTCAGCGAGTGAAAGCTGAGCATCGGTTTTCTTCCGGGTTGTTGCAACCGTTGAGGATACCAGAATGGAAATAGGAAAGAATCACCATGGATTTTGTGTATGAGTTTCCTTTGACACCGACCAAAAATAATTCTATTTGGGTGATTGTTGATCGATTTACGAAGTGTGCATATTTTGTGCCAGTGCATACGACATATACCTTGGATAGGTTGGCTGAGTTGTACATCTCTGAGATTGTGTGTTTGCACGGGGTGCCCAAATCCATAGTGTCGGATAGAGATCCACATTTTACAGTAAAGTTTTGGGTGTGCTTGCATCGTGCTCTGGGGACTCGACTAAATTTCAGTTCTGGGTGTGCTTGCATCATCCTTAGACGGATGGTCAGTCAGAACGTGTGATACATGTTTTGGAGGATATGTTGAGATTTTGTATCATTGAGTTCCAGGGAACATGGGAGAAGTAGTTGCCTTTGGTGGAGTTTGCTTATAATAACGGTTATCAGGCTAGTATATAGATGGCACCGTACGAGGCGTTGCATGGTAGGAAGTGCCATACATTGTTGTGTTGGGCTGAAGTTGGGGAAAACCATGTTTCCATGCCTGATGAGTTGAAAGGCACCAATGAAAATGTGAAGTTGGTATGTGAACACTTGAGAGCGGCTTCGAATCGTTAGAATCCTACGCGGATTTGAAGCGTAAGGATATGGAGTATGTTGTTGGTGACCAAGTATTTTTGAAGGTGTCGCCTTAGAAGAAGGTGATTGGTTTTGGGCAGAAAGAAAAGCTTAGCCTGAGTTTTTTAGACCATACGAGGTGGTTGAGTGTGTGGGTCCTATTGCTTATCGTTTGAGGTTACCTCCTGAGTTGGAGAGGATTCATGATGTGTTTCATGTTTCGATATTGCGGAGGTATCGGTCAGATTCATTGCATGTTATGCCGGTGGAGGATATTGAGTTAAGGCCAATCTATCTTATGATGAGGAACCAGTTGAGGTTCTTGACACCAGCAATAAGGTTCTGCGAGGTAAGACGGTTGAGCTTGTTAAGGTGTTGTGGAGGCACCGCAGAGTTGAGTAGGCCACGTTGGAGCGCAAGACGGACATGTTGGAACAGTTTTCGCATTTGTTTCCTCCAGGTAAATTTCAAGGACAAAATTTCTTAAGTGGGGGAGAGTTGTAACACCCTGGTTTTGGGCCTAGCGGTTTTGAGGTTTATTAGACGGTTCAGTGGACTAAGTTAGGGATTCGAGTCGGATACGGGAGTAAATATTTTTCGGTGATATAAAAATATGGAAAAGTGGTTAAAAATCATATTTAAATATATGATTAATATTGGTGAAATCAATTTTGGAAAATGAGATTTGGAAGGGTGACATTTTGGTTAGTGACCAAAATGTAATTTTTGAAAACTATTTTTAAAGGTGACTAAATTGAAAAGGGTCAAATTCTTGGAATCCTTAAGGATCTATTTTACCAAGTATTTGCTGGTGATTTCTCTCTTCAATTGAGTTATTTTAACATGTGTTTTAAAAGATACTCCCTCTGTCCCACTCAATATGTCCCTTTTGTGTTTTAAAATTGTCCCACTTAAAATGTCTCATTGAAAAAATCAACAACTTTTAAAAAGGCATATTTCCATTTATACCCTTTTTAGTTTCCCAACAAAACAAAATTCAACTTTTGAAGGATAAAATTGTCGTTTCAATTATTTTACATCATCTTTCTTGCACAAACTTTTATTCCTAAACTAAGTGAAAAGTCAACAATGGACGTTTTTGGTGGGACGGAGGGAGTAATTAAAAGGGATTTTGGATATTAAAGTTAATTATCATCTTAAAGTAATTTGACTTTCTCTCAACTTTTCTGCCAAACACTTCTGTTTTCATCAAAATCTGGAGGTGAGAGATCCTTTTTCTTGGATTCTTGATTTATAATTAATTATTTATCTTTGATTTACAAAACCTCATTGAAATCTTATGTTTTTCTAACTTTAATTAATCAAGGGAGAAATCACACAATAGAGGTAAGGCTTGTTCTTCTCCTCTATTGATGGTTTTTTATTGATATTCCCAAGTATTTGATCATTGATTTATGATTTATAATCTGATTTTATGTTTTTATAATGAATAACTTATTTAAATGTGTTAATTGATAAAATTATGGAAGATTCGTATTGGATCTATTTCCAGTGTTGAGGATTGATTCTAAACATATTTTGGATGTATTATAATGTTGATAAATTGTTTTTAACATTGGAATCCCGAAACTCCTTGAATCCTTGATTATTAGGTTGTTAGATTTGTGTTTTTGTGGAGTTGTGGTGGTTGTGTAGTTTCTGGAAGTTTATCGATGAATTAATCTTGTTTTTAGATGTTATTATATGTTGATTGAAGTGTTAGATTGATATATTGTGGCTGGGTTGTGTTTGAAAAAAGTTAGATGATGATTTCGGTTGTTGTAGTTGGGTAATTGTGAAAGGATTATGGAAGTCCATGAGGAATTGTTGTTGCAGTGCTTTGAATGCATTGAGATGCATTAATCCTCTTTTGTAAAGTGGTTAAAACAGGAGAGGTCGATCCGGAAGCTATCGGTGAAGCTTTGGAGGCTTTGGACGCTTGATTTTGCGTCGGTGAATTGAGGTTTTGTGTATCGGTGAGTGAGAACGTGGATTTCAGCTTTGAAATGATTTAAAGGTGGTTTATGAGAGTTTAAACTGAGCTTGAAATGATAGTTTAAACTCAGAAGTAAGTATGATGTGGTTTTCTCTCTCTGTAGTGCTTTTAAGAAATGGTTTTATACACTTTTTTGATTTACATCGTACCTACTATTTAAGAATGTTTTAAAGTATGTGAGATACTATTTTTGATCATGAAATGATGATGGATGCACGTGGTAAATGGTCCATGTAAGTATATGGCTTATACTTGTGTTTTAAGCATGTGTTGTTGCTTGGAAAATGGTTTGGTTAAATGCTTGTAAAAAAAGTAAGGAAAATGGTAAATGGTGAATTATATTGGCAAGTGATGTGGTTTTGAAAATTGTTATTGGATATAGTTGGCCGGCCATAGGATTGATAGTGCACTATAATAAGTCGCCTTGGATGTTGAGGGGTTTTGATTTGGTGTACTAAAAACTCCATCCAAGTACCCTAGCGGTCGAGGGGTTGTATGGTACCGTAAACTCCCGTTAGTGGATTAGTCATCTAACCGAGGAATGTGGTTGGTGTCCCCGTGGGTTGTAAGTGTACCCGGTTATAATGTATCACGATTGTGATTGTATCGCTATTCCGATTGAGATGGCTTGAAGTGTTGTGAGGACACTTGTTGAATTCGTGTATCCGATGAACTATTTTGATAAAGGAACTTGGTCATGATCACTTGTAAGCCAATATAATTGTTAATGTATCATTGAGAGGTTTATGTTGTATAATGTGATTTATACATGTTTACTCTTTAAGCTTTGCATATGGTTGTTATGCATGGGAAGACTTAAATTGAGGTTTAGCAATTGGATTTTCTGTTGGTTAAAGATACATGTTGCATATGGTTTTATATGCTAGTTTTTAAAGATGTTAAGTGCATGGTTTTCAAGGCATGTTAATGTTTTAAATGTTGTTTAAAAGATGATTGAAATGGGATTTCAATGTGTTGTTCAGAAATGGTTGTAATGCATTGATGGTGTGTTGTTTTGGAGCACTCCTCACTAGTGTGCTTACGCTCTCTTTGTACATCAATGCAGAGAATTAAAGGCTTGAAAGGCAGCGGGAAGCAAGGGATCACAAAAAAACTTGGTATCAAAAGTATGTTTTTAGAATATACTATAAGTAATAAGGGCAATGGGGGTTCCGTTGTTGTTTTGGGAGGCATTTTGCTAAACTCCCTGTTTGAGCAAGTTTTTTTGCTGCTCTTGGGTTGTAAAAGGCCATTTTGGATTGGTTGTGATGATGGTTTTAGATTTATGTTTTGCTTGCTTTGGTTTTTAGGAAGCATGCCTCTAGATTTACATTTGAAGTATGTTGCCATGAATTGATGTTGAAACTAGGTTGTTTTGATGTGGTTTGACCCTTGAATATGTTGGATGTATGCTAGAAGCATGTTAGGGTGTTTTGGTATAATTGAAAGCATGTTAAAGCAGCAAAATTGGACATTACAGGTCCAGGCGTACCGATATGGGTGTCCCCGTTTCAGTACGAGTAGGCCATTACAGGCTTAGTGTACCGGTACGCATGCAACTGTTTTGGTACGGGCCAAGGCAAAATTGGCCAGTATTTCGGTACTCGGGGAGGCGTTTTGATACGGCACTATGTTTTTATGAAGGGCGTTTCGATACGTGGGCGCGTATCGAAACGAGTTTTGGCTACTGGAATCCGGGGCTTTTAAATAGCAAAGGCGTATTGAAATGCGTGTAAGCATACCGATACGTTTACCGTTAAATTAGTTATTTGGTATATTCTGAAGTTCTGGTTTCTTACGTTTTAGTCTCTGAATATTGTGGATGCAATTGAATGAGTATGGATGATCGTTTTGAGCTGATCTTTGATAAGTATGCATGAAATTGTATTAATTTAAGGATGCTAACATAAAAATGAGCTAGTCCCTATAGTTTTTTGAAATTGCAATTTGGTCCCTATATTGCAATTGTGTTCAATCGGATGTCAATTCGGTGCCCGATTAAGTTGAATTTTAACTTGTGATCAATATGTACATGTAGGATAATAATTGTGCATCTAGACAAGATAAAAGAAAAATGGACGTGTTTCGAATTTCATCTTCACTGTTTACTTCGGTAAACCTAATGTAGCTCGCTCGGTTCGGTCTTGCGACTAGGCCGGGTCGAGGAGGTTACAATACTAATCTAATACTAATAGAATAGCAAAAATAGAATAGAAAATACTAATATAATAGAAAGAAAAGAGCTTTCTTTTATGTATACTTTCCCCAGTTCCGTTGCTACCGCGGGCTTTAACAATCTATCGGATCATATAGATATCCCTTCAACACAACATAGGTCGTCGAAAGGATCTCAGAGACTTACCAAAGCACGAAAGCCAGGATCTTTTAGAAAATGGATTCACATTCGAAGAGTGCATAACCGCATGGATAAGCTCACACTAACCCGTCAATTTAGGATCCAATTTGTGATTTTCCTTAGGAGGTATCCGTAAGGAATTGGAATGTAATAATATTGATTCATATAGATACAAAGGAAAAAGGTTCTCTATTGATTCAAATGTTGGACCTATGGGATAGGGATAGAGAAAGAGGAAAAAACCAAAGATTTCACATAGTGCTTTTGATAAAAAAAATCAATCTGATTTATTTCGTACCCCTCGCTCAATGAGAAAATGGGTCAAATTCTATAGGATCAAACCTATGGGACTTAAGGAATGGTGGAGGGGAATAAAATAAAAAAACAAATAAAAAAGAGGGAAAATAATAAATAAGTAAATAAAAATGAAGTAGAAGAACTCAGATTCCAAGTGAACAAATTCAAACTTGAAAAGGATATTTTTGATTCTCGAAGAATAAGGGGCAAAGGAAAGGGATTGATCGAGAAAGATCTCTTGTTCTTATTATAAGATCGTGTGATTGGATCCGCAGATGTTTGGTAAAAAAATCTTCTCTTTTGAGAATAATAAAAAATGGAAAGTGTTCAATTAGAACATGAAAACGTGACTGAATTTGTCCTAGTTACTCTTCGGGATAGGGTGGAAGAAGGAAGGAGATTCTCGAACGAGGAAAATGACCCAATGTTTTGCTCACGTCTCGAATGAATTCAAGAACATATTCGAAGAAACTTTGACTGGCAGTTGGAATGGTTTGTGGATTTCGAACAATGATAAGGGCAGAACCTAATAAGATAGCAATTACAACCCAAGAAGTAATAAGTACTTAGGCATGGACTTGGAAACCTCATATTTGCCAATAAAAATATTGGCCTACTTCCACACCAAAGATATCATATAACCCGTTTAGTGCGTTGATGGAACATGATATACCATTCATATTGACCTCTGACAGAAATAGAACTTTACTTAAAAAAGGAATTATTTTGATTCAATCTTCTCTTGCCTACTCAAATTCTATATTTTTGACACCGACTAAACTAACCACACAATATTTACGGTTTTTATCTCTTTTGTGCGATTCAGGATATAGTAACCGATTCCATAGATCTATGTAGTTTCAAAAAATAATTTATTTATCTTATTATTAATTTATTATTAATCAAGGATTTCCTATATAGCTAGAATGACCCTCACACATTGTGACTACTAATTTGTTAAGAATTAATCGAATTGAAGCCATCATTTGCTGGAATCGAAATATCTAAGAGATCGGGATCACAATTTGTATCGATTAAACAAATTGTTGGAATTCCCAAAGTGATACATTCTCGAAGAGCCGTATATTCTTCTTGTTGATCAACGATGATTACAATATCAGGCAATCTCATCATATATTTAATCCCGCCTAGATATGTTTGCAAGTGAGATAATTGTCTCTTCAACATAGCTGCATCTCTTTTCGAAAGACGATTGAGCCCCCCGTCTTTTGTTCTATTCTCAAGTCCCTAAACTTATGAAGCCTAGTTTCTATAGTGGACCAATTTGTTAACATACCACCGAGCCGTTTTTTATTAACATAATGACACCGAGCCTTTATTGCAGCCCGCGCCACCGAATCAGTTGCTTTATTTTTTGTACCAACAATTAAGAATTGTTTTCCCTTACTTCCTGCACCAAAAAGTAAATCACAAGCTTCTAATAAAAATGAGCAGTTCTAGTCAGATTTGTAACATGAATACCCTACGTTTTGCAGAGATATATGGCGTCATTCTAAGATTCCATTTCCTAGTACCATGACCAAAATGAACTCTTGCTTCCAACATCTCTTCCAAATTTATGTTCCAAGATCTTCTTGCCATTTCTCTTCACACTTCCTCTCTCTATCTCTTTTTTACTTAAAAAAAGAGAGACAAGACACCCTGAAATAAATAATAGTTCCAATAGAACCTTCTCTTCTACCGGGGATTGGTCGTTTATCCACGAGCCAAGCCATTACTTTCTATTCGCTATTCTCTTTATTACTATTAACAAATTAACAAATCTTAACAATTATTACTATTAACAAATTAACAAATCTTAACAACTCAAATGACTACAACAAAATAAATACTTAAAAGGACGAATCCACTCATCTTATCTTAAGAATCATTAAAGTATATGCCTATAAAGAGCGGCCTGATGTATCATGTAAATTGTTTGAAATGCAAGAGTCAAATAATTCTCTGTGGTGGAGGAAAATATCTCTTATTTCTCCCCTGACGAATTTTTTTGTTTGTTTCCAAAAGAATGTTGTTATGTTGTCGTGACCGGTGCACTAATCCTTTGAATCCGGTACTAGCAGGTATCATACCCCCTAACACAACGTTCTTTTTCAGGCCTTTCAACCAATCGATACAACCTCGAAGAGCCGTTTTTGCTAAAACTCGAGAAGTTTCTTGAAAACTTGCTTTAGATATAAAACTTTGAGTGTTCAAAGATGCTCTTGTTATTCCCAATAAGACGACTCAATACCAAATCGCTTCTTCTAAAGCACGCCCCGTTCGTTCCCCTCGCAATAATCCAATCAGTTCCCCGGGTAAAAAACATTAGGCATTCCATCTTCTGAAACTAATACTTTTGATGTTATTTGACGTACAATAATTTCTATATGCCTATTATAGATTTGTACCCCTGAGATAAATAAACCTTTTGGATCTTATTAACCAAAGAGGGAAGACTTTGCACTATAGTTAGCTCAGCACCAATCACGAATCCCCAAGGAATTCCAAGAATTCGTTCCAACCCTCAACTCTCTTTCCTAGGTTTATCGATATTGAATCAACTGAACGCAATTCTAACACTTGTTCCACTTTTGGAAGACCCTGCGTTATATCACCAGACCACGATTTTTCATATATAAATGTAACTAACGTATCTCCTTGGCATAGGATTTCTCCATAATGCCCATTGACAGTTGCTCCCGGAGTGGCCAAATAAGGCTTAGCCAATCTTATTACTATAGAATCAACTTGAACAATAAAAACTTGACCCGATTTTAGGTGTGGTCCGCTTTTGTTTATACATACATTTTCACAAATAAACTGCTCAAGACTAATTTTTCCTATAATCTAAGTAGGATTAAGATTTATGAAAAAAATGGATAAAACAACTAACTATGAAAGAAAATGAAAGGACAAAAACGGTTCAGTCAAAGAACCTAAAAATTGGAAAAGAAATACTCCTTCACTTCTATGAAGATTGTCTTTTATTAACTTTTTTGGTAATTATTTTTTTAATTTTGACTCTTAATTATTTAAAATTTATTGTTGATAAAAATATAAAAATATATTTTAAAAGTTTCTAATCAAGTAGTTTTTAAATATATATTTTATAAAATTTAAATTATTTAAAATATTTAATATAATTATAGTCAAAGTTTAAAAAAATTAATTTAAAAAAGTCAATAAAAATAATTTTCGTGAGACAGTGATAAAATTAACTTACTCATTTAATGACCTTAAGAAAATACCATTCAATCGATATCTTTTCATAATTCTCAGTACGATTCGTTTCAGAAGATTTAGGGGGAATACTCTAGGAATTTTAATTCATTTGCCAAAAAAAAAAAATAGTGTTCGTGGTTTAATCGATCGATTAAGTTACAGATTGAAAGAATCTTTTCAACCTAAGACGCGAAATGGAAGGTTTATTACATATTAAATATTCAAGAAAATAAAATAAAATAAAATAAAATAAAATAAAATAAAATGTAAATATAAAAAACTGTAAAATTATTAATTAGTAAAACAGAAAATAAAAAGATATTTACGAAATAATAAAAATTTTAAACATTTTTATTAGAAAAGTCTTCGATTGTTTCTCATATTCATCAGTCTATTATTATTCATGAAACATATTTTCAGTCAAAAATATAATAAATATATTTTTTTTATTTTTTAAAATGAGTTTTTATATTTTTAACTTTTAAATAACTTATTGAGTGGGAGAAATATTAAAATATAATAATAATAATTTTATTGATTAGGCTAATTGAAAATTCTTGTTCGTCGTCTAAAGCTTGCTAAGATGAAACATTCATAGAGCCTTAGACTCTTTGAGCCTTTATATTTTCTTCAAAATTTTAATAATATTTTTATTTTAGTATTTTTATTTTTATGTTTTGAATATTTTAATAATTTCTTATCTTGTTTAATATTTTTTTATATTTTAAATAATTTCTTGATAGTAGAACATTATTAAAAATATTTAATTGCAATATAAATATAAAATTACAATTATATTTTAATAAATTTTAATATTTTCTCCTAATAAATAAATTATTTAAAATTTAAAATATTAAAATAATAAAAATATATAAAATTATTATATTTTTGAATGAAAATATGATCTATGAAAAATAGTAGACTCGGATTGATGAGAAATAGTCGAACACTTTTTCGATGAAAAATGTTCAATTTCTAATACTTTATAATTATTTATACTTTTTATTTTTTAACAATTTATAATTTATCATTTAATAAATTTTGATATTTTCTATTGTTACTTAATTTTTTGAATTTTATTAGTATTTTTGTTTTTAATAATTTTAATATTTGTTTTTTGAACTTTTTTATATTTTTATTTTTAATATTCTCTTCATTTTTATTTTATTGTTTAAAGATTAAATTAATTATGCCATCGAACTCAATCAAAAAATAAATTCCCTCTTGTCATGTCATCACCCACCATGGGCTGCCACATCAATAACATGAACTACTAAGCCAGTATTGTAACGGTCAACGCTAGCTTTTGTTGGTTAAAGTTGGGGTGAGCATTCAATTGAATCGAGCCGATTTGAGTAAACAATTTTCAAGTTAGTCGAGTTGGCGAGTCTTATTTCATATCTCAAACTTTATTTAATTTTTTTTGGATCGAGTCGAGTTGTCAAGTTTTGTACAAATTTATTTGTGATTATTTATAATGTTATAGTACACATTGAATTCAATTTAAACGGCTTTCTCTAATAATATAAGATATATAAATATATATATATTTCATATTTTTTCACACGTGTGAGTAAGATTTGTAATGTTATTTAATAAAACAATATCATCTAAAATTCTAAAATATATTTATAATATTATTTTTAAAGAATGAATTTTTGATGACAATGTATTAACGGGAGTATAAAGGAGCCAAGGAATTGACGAGAATAAATAATTTGCAATAAATTTACAATTGAAGGACCAAATTGTGTAAAATACAAAGTTAAGGGACTATATTGAGAAAATATGAATTAAAGTTACATAGATATTATATAGTGGTAGCGGGGCATTTGGTCAAAATAGACTTAAAACGAATGATGAATTAAAGAAATGAGAAAATCATACAAAGTTGAGGGACTAAATTGCTAAAGATGATTTTTTTCAAAAATATAAATTAAAGCTAAACATGTGTTCTATAGTGATTTAGGAGCATGTGGTTCAAATTTAATAAAAAAATGTACTTGAAATAAAAGAGAAATTGACAAAAAAGGAAAGTACGAATTAAATAGCAAAACTGTAAATTTTGAGTTGGACTACATTAATTTTTGTTCACTCTTAATTTGAACTCAAAATTTACACCTCGAATAACTTAATTTGAACAACTCATAAATTGAAAAAAATCAATTATTCAAGTCGAGTTTTATTCATTCTTAGACCAAAGGGCTACATTAAATTTTTTTCTCTCACATACCATTAAGTCAAGATCTTTTATGAATTTCTCAAAGTTTATATATCTAATATCTATTATATGCTATGTTACACGTTTCTAAATTGTCACACGTGTGATCACTAATTTTGTCCGAAGTTTAGTATTATTATATTTTAATATTATTATTCTTTAATATTATTAATATTATATTATTATTATTATTATTACCGATTATTATTATTATGTTAATAATATAAAAGAAATTAAATAAAATATATCAATATTAAATAAAAACCCAAAGAATTAATACTCGAGTCCATTTATTTTAATTTAAAGTTCATTACAAATGGCCCGTTAGGCCCAAAACAACAAAAAATCCTAGAGCTAATTTGATATCTCTCCCTCTCATCTTATGCAGGGATACATTCGGTTCGGTTCGATTTTTTGATAAAAAGATGAACCGAACAGCAGTCTGCGATTTTTTAAAATGAAAATGAAAATCGAATGGTAAAAAAATTGAAATATCAAAAATTGAATTTTGCAGTTCGGTTCGATTAAAAACCGCGGCTTTAATGGTTTTTTTTCAAATTCAAAAAAGGCAAAACACATAACATATTTTAATTTAACATTGGACACTCAAATATCAACTTAATTTTTTTATTAAGAACAAGAAAACATAATGTAGCGACTATTTCTTCCGGGCCGCTACAAAAAATTAAGATCGTATTTGGGGGGTTCCCACTTTATTGAAAAACTTATTAAAAAAGGGGAATTTGTAACAACTTGTATTTTTTAAAAAATCGGAGCCGCCACCGATCATTCAAAAAAGGTAGCCCGTACACCGAAAATAAAAACCAGAGATTTTAAAAACTTGGGCTCAGAGTCAGTTACGGATGAGGAAGGGTTAGCACCCCACACCGCCCAAATTTAGTTCCTAAGGGTTTGTATCGTATTAATTAAGAAAAATAAAATTTTAATTTAATTTAATTTTGGAACACCCCCTACCCAGTCTAGGAAATAAACCGGCTTAGGACGTGTTACCAAACAAACATACAAAAAGTCTGGATCAATTTAGTACAATCAATTGAACATGCCTTCGAAAAATAGAGTAATTTAAAACTTTTTAAAAGTTTCAAAGATCTAACTTAATATTCCAATCATATACAAACATGCATTTACATACCATAGACTATACACATCAATCACTAGTTCTTAGTATGCCTCTATCTTCTATGTTCTTCAAATCACAAAGTTATTTACATTGATTCTACTAACACATAAGATTCCTTTTCATACCTACATTATTAATCTTAACTCGATTATAAGCTTGCATACCTCTAATCATTTTAAGTCATATCAATCTATGATTAAGATTGTTCAAGTTAACAATAAACCATTGGTTAATAATCTTTAAACTTCCATATTGTACCATTTAATATCAAGATTTACTAACCTAGATTACCAACTAAGCAACTCATATTACTACCAAACATGTAACCTTAGCAACAAGCATTCAAAGCTTAAACCAATCCTATAATACCCTCAAAATTAGGTTAGTAATTTTACCTTTTAAGAGATCAATTGGTATAGTAATGCCTTGTCAATTTGAAAATTTAAGAAATAATTGTAATATATTAAACATTGGCTTAAGAGTATGCTCCAATGGACCACTAGTTAAAATTGCTTTAGAAGTATCATCTATTAGATTAATCAAGTGGTTTAGGACCAAATTGGAATTTAGAAGCAATGGATAATCAATTGTGGAAGGACTAAAATGAAAAGTAAAGAACCTTGAAGATGTGCATGTAAAATTAGTGGAAATTAGGGACCTTAATATGTGTCATTTTGAGAAGGAAACACATGCAAGGGGGAGAGGATACAACCGGTCAAGTGGAGAAGAAATAACCAAGTGGTTATTATCTTCCTTCTTTCTAACAATGGAAACGAAAAACACATAAAATTGAGAGAGAAAAAGGGAAGGCAGCCATTGAAGCTTAAGAATTTAAATTTAGTTTGTTTTAAACCATGGGATCTTGATCGATAGGATTAATGAATATGTAAAGCATCCTTTTCTCTTTTCTTATTCCAGATTTTATTGTGAACTTGATTTTAAACTTGCATGAATTTGTTGTCATTAGAGATATTGGAGGATTGAACTTACAATATGAATTTATTGTTCACCGAAAATGATATGTATGATTAAGATGCCATGCTTTGTGATTTTATAACATGATTAAGATCCTAAATTCCTTGATAATGAATCCTAGGTTTAATTGAGCTGGGTTAGGTATTGAGATAAACCCTTGAGTATGAGCAAAAATAACCTTGAACTTGAAATTATGGTTATATGGCTTAATAGGCACGTATAGGACTGTTTTGTATGTATAAGAACAATTTGTGAACTGTTTTACACATACAGACTTCGAATATATGAATTGGAAATGATTTGGATACATGGGAGAGTTTTGTAGACTGTTTTGATATGCCAAAGTGTATACAAACGTAGCTGCCCTTTTTTTGCAAGTATGAACATAATATGGACTGTTTTTGAAGCATGAAATCATATATATGCAAGTGAAACTGTTTTTGGCATCTATATGAGCTTTAGAGGACTGTTTTGGAGCATGTACGATAATAGGGCAGAATTGCTTGAATATGATTCATATGGGACTGTTTTGATATGAAATTATGTGTATATGTTAAAGTGGACTGTTTTGATATGAATATGTGATTAAGTGGACTGTTTTGATATGAATATGTGATTAAGTGGACTGTTTTGATATGAAATTATGTGTATATGTTAAAGTGGACTGATTTGCATAAACATGAAGTTAAGTGGACTGTTTTGAATGGATTAATGAACACATATGAAATCTGTCTAGATTTGTGCATATATGTATGTAAGTGGACTGTTTTAAATGGATTAATGCACACATATGAAAGCATGGACTGTTTTGAGTATATTGAATAATTGTTGGACTGTTTTGAGTGCACATAAATATGTATGTAGATGTGCAGGATTGATTTGAATACCTAAGAACTTTAGGGGTTGTTTTAAGATATAAAAATGTATATGTAAATCTATATTTGAGACTGTTTTGTATTGTCATAAAAATTAAGGGACTGTTTTATGTACCTATAAGTATGTACTAGAAATTTAGATTGTTTGGCATTTATATGAAGGTATGATGGATTGTTTTGACTAGAATATGTAAGCAAGTTAAAGGATTAATTTGGCATAAAATAAACCTTAGAGGGCTGTTTTGAGTATATAAGAACTGGAGAGGGACTACTTTTAATGCGTAAAATGTATATAAATACAAATGTTCTGTATGGTATATGTATATTTTATGAAGGGTTGATTGATCATGTACATATAAGTATATATGTGGAATAGGGTTGTTTTAAGCTTATAAGAAATGGCATGGGCTGTTTTGATTACATGCATGGATAAACATGAAACGTGAATTGTTTGAGTACATAAGAAAATATGTTGACTAAATTGTATGTATAAACATATGAGTGTGCAATTGGAGTGTTAGTAATTAAATTAAGTCGGTTGTAATGATTTATTATTCTGTTTGAGGTACATATCACGTTAAGGATGAGTTGAAGGAAGAGTTAGATAAAAGCTTGATGTGATTAAGGATTCAGGCATCCCGTAACTTCGGGATAAGAGGTGAGTGTAGTTACATTTATTTTGGATGACACGATGTTAATCCGATCTTTGTTTCTATGATATATATTAAATTAATACATAAGCATGTGCATATGGCTCACATACAGCACAAAGTGTGAATGCATTCATAGCATGGCATCATAGATAAATCATTTGATTATATTGTATCGCATATGCACCTTGTTCCTTTCTATGCTATGTTTGTAATAGATGATTATGTACACTTTGCTAAAATGCTTGGAGCTAATTACTAACCAATAAGGCTATAAGATTCCAATAAAGGAATTAAATATCAAAGTCATAAGTTCATAATTCTAAAGCCTTAAGGAACTAGAAGCTCAACTTGTGTTATAAGATACTGGAAAGATGAAATAAGTAAGTCTACTTGTAAAATAAGAAATCCCTTCTAACTTCGAGACATAAGATATTTAAGTTGCATATTTAATGGAAGCCCTTGGATACATTGGCATGATGTATGGTATACTTTGGGACTACGGTCCATGAGCTATGGTTCGAGTGACAACCCATTATATGTGATATATTGGCGACAGTAGGAGGTAACGGGGGAGATGTAAGGAGATTGGCTACAGTTGGTTGGATAGGAGAAGTTATGAGTGATATATTTTTGACACTAGCCATTGCTATGTGCTTCGAACTACGTGTAACTTGGACCAATATGGTCAAAACTTGAACCAATGCTATACACGTCCAAATGTGATCCAAGTCAAATATTGTAAAAGAAGTGATCAGATACTAAGTTTCGAATGGAAGCTCTGTGAAATAATGTTATGAACTCAGATAAGTTTCGATATGATCTCTGAAACCTAATAAGAATCTTGTTAAGCCTTGATAAGACTCTGGCTTTGTAAGTAATGAACTCTGATAAGTTCGAAAAAAAGTTCAAAAGAATTCAGTTAAATCCCTAAAGGATTTTCAATCAGGATTTGGAAGATGATTAATCATAAGACAAGCCCTCATCCTATTAAAGTTAAAACTTGAATAATTATGTGATACTAATAAACTTGGAAACTATTATATTTCCTTTATGTGTGGATATCTTTGATTGTTATCTTTCTTGGCTCACTATCTCACTTAGGCTAATTAAGCCTAATGCATTCATTATTCATGCATTTGCAGGTTAATTAAAGCTTGCGCATTTCAATAGTGATCAAGTGTTGCAAGTCACTGCTTAGAGTCACAAGTAGAATCTAGATTTCTTTAGATAAAACTCCATAGATGGTGGCATAGTTATCTTAAAGAGGCATATTAATTAAGTTGTTGTAGCATTGTATTACTCTCTATTAAGTTTGTAAATGGCCCATTTATTTATTGGTAATGATTAAATAAATTATCATTGGTTTGATCATTTTGACTAACTAATGAATTAATTTCATAAAAATGATGCATGATTTAGCTGAATGATTCGAACGAGATTAATGTATATGTTTAAGTAATAACATGATCATTTGGCGTTTCTTGCATGCTTAGTTAATAGTTTAAAAGTATGGATGTATAAATCGATTGTATACAAATATGTGATTGAAATGTAGTCATGTGTACATGTGCATAAATTGGTTCGAATAATTGATACCTTGTCTATCAAGTAAGTTTTTGAAGGAAATGTCAAGTTAGCGAACTTGTGTGATAAGCATTTCAAGTATTGATAATCTATGATCAAGGAAAATTGAGAAAGTCATAATCTAGTAAATGAATTATAGTAAAGAACTTGTATAGCAAGTAACGTCTTGTCTTTTAACGATTGTTAAACTTCTAACTAAGTAAATCTTGTTGATTCGGTAATTCTATTTTAACTATACTCGGTGTTTGATCAATACCTTTGGATAGATTAACTTGTAAAATAAATGAGAATCATAAGTAATACATAGAAGGGATGGTTAATACAAAAGAATAGGTTTTGCCGGTTGAATGATCCTTTAATGATATCAAAGAGATATTGGACCCTTAAACAATTTGATTTTTATTTGCTTTGCTGTTTGAAGTATATAATGTGAAATTCAGTAAGTTGAACCGTCTATATTTTCAAACTACATCTGCTGTAAATGGAAAAAGTCAGTTTTATACTAATCATAACAATAACAACCTAGTTTGTAACAAATAGAAAGTTAGGCGTGTCATGTTAAAATTAAATTATATAGCAAAAAGTCTAATTCTTTGAAAGAATTTTATAAGCTTGTTTGTATTACTTGAAAGTATTTAGAAGTTGGTATCCGGTTTTGTGAATTTTCCCTGTTCTAACATTTTTAATTCCGGTTTTCTTCTAAACCGGGTTGAAGGGGTTACAAATCCTAACCAGACACATATAACCTTTGCATAGCAAGACCGAATACAAAATTCATTGACATCTAGCCATTTTCTTATTCTAACCATTAAACTAGCCATTCGAACTACACCATTTTTATTTGGGATTTAATACATGATAATATATATGTAGATTTCATATTGCAAAACACAGTGATCAAGGTGATCTATCAACTTAAGACTCTTACTGATATTTAAACAACCACCCAATCTTACTAACTATTAATTCATATAAAGCAAGCAACAATCCAAGAAATAATTAAAGGCCCATTACAAAACTTTGAACACTTATCAAACTTATGTACATGTAAAACCAAAATGAATGATCTATATGCACTATGCATACATTCCGACTATGTGACACCAACTAGGAGTTCTTAAAGGAGATACAACACGTACTTCTTATTACTTGTGATCTTGTCCAAGCTCAAAGTAACCTAAAGAAATGTTACCCTGAAAAGTGATGAAAGAATAGGGTAAGGAAACGCTTAGTGAGGTAGCACTAATAACCGTAAGTAATGTAGTAAATATTTAGTGATCCATTCCTATTCTTTCACCCAAGATTTTCAAATTATGTATACTTCTAACTTGATCATGAATCAGGCTATCTTGGTTTAAAGCATTCGAATTAGCATATTCCTTTATCCAAAGTTTATAAAAGTCCAAGTAAATGCCGACTTGATCAAATAACAAAGCAATATAAACACAAAGAATCACATATAACATTTTATTGACTTGTTTTACTCCACTCACCAATTATCTAACTTAGCATCTTATAATCATGTTTTTCTTGTTACAAAACATATCAAACATAACATATCAAAGACATATATTACTCGTCTTGTAAGATATCGAACATAGCTTATCAAAGTCACATTTAGGAGATACTTGTATATGTCCAAAACACTCCAATACATACTTATTTATATGCAAAGTAGTTCCAAATTCATGTACATACATACATACGCTTAAAACAATCAACTACATGCTTGTACTTAATCAAAACAGCCCACTATTTATATATATACAATTAGACATTACAAACAATCCACAATATGCTTGAATTCATTCAAACAGTCCACTAAACATGTATATATAGAAATATACAATGCAAAACAGTCCAAGGCATGTTCTTTTCTATCAAAACAGTCCACTAAACATGTATACATTCATTTTTATCAAAACAGTCCACTAAACATGTATTCACAAATATACATTGTAAAACAGTCCAAGGCGTGTTTATTTTTATCAAATGTTCATTTTTATCAAAACAGTCCACTAAACATGTATACACAAATATACATTGCAAAACAGTCCAGGACATGTTCATTTTTATCAAAACAGTCCACTAAACATGTATACACAAATATACATTGCAAAACAATCCATGACATGTTCATTTTTATCAAAACAGTCCACTAAACATGTATACACAAATATACATTGCACAACACTCCAGGACATGTTCATTTTTATCAAAACAGTCCACTAAACATGTATACACAAATATACATTGCAAAACAGTCCAAAGCCATGTTCATTTCTATCAAAACAGTCCACTAAACATGTATACACAAATATACATTGCAAAGCAGTCCAAGACATGTTCATTTTTATCAAAACAGTCCACTAAACATGTATACACAAATATACATTGCAAAACAGTCCAAGCCATGTTCATTTCTATCAAAACAGTCCACTAAACATGTATACACAAATATACATTGCAAAGCAGTCCAAGACATGTTCATTTCTATCAAAAAAACATGTATACACAAATATACATTGCAAAACAGTCCAAGGCATGTTCATTTTTATCAAAACAGTCCACTAAACATGATTTACTTATCAAATAAGCTATCATACATAACATATTGTAAACATGTGTTACTTGTCTCATAAGTTATCTAAATAACACATTAGTTTAATTTGCAATTTCATGTTTTGTCTTTAACATAGAATAGCATATCATTACTTATGTGAATGACTACCAGCATATCATTAGTAATTCACCTTGTCATGTGTGAGCCATTAATCATAATTTGTGAGAAATTTCAAATTGCCATACCTTATTATGAATCATAAGTTTCTTAACGAAAAAGTTACAAAGCAAAACTTATCCAAATTATACATTTTTTGTCTTATAAGTTATCCCTTTAATTCATTAGTTGGGTTTCATTATGAAGTCTTAACATAACCTTGAAATCAAACATAACCCCCAAAATCAAACATCAGCCTAGGTACTCAAAACCCTCCTCAACCAACTATCACCAAATAAGGACCGTAGTCTACCCCAAACACGAAAATGGACTCTATGGCATGAACTATACCTATGACTGACAAACCAAGGCTCCTATTAAATCTTATCATATCAGAATGACCACAACACTTCCCTAATTAATTAACTACTATCACCAAATAAGGACCGTAGTCTACCCCAAACACGAGCTCAATGGACTCTATGGCATGCCAACTATACCTATAGACTAAGAACCAAAGGCTTTTTTTTATTAAATCTTATCATATCAACATGTATATTGAGCTTAGCTCCTTAATCATATAATTAATTAACATATCTTATTCGTATCATAAATAGGCATAGTCCCACATTCCTACAATCAAATGAACAAAGCTTATAAGTTATCTCATCATAGAGAGTCCAAGGCGTGTTCATTTTTATCAAAACAGTCCACTAAACATGTATACACAATATACATTGCAAAATAGTCCAAGGCATGTTCATTTTTATCAAAACAGTCCACTAAACATGTATACACAAATATACATTGCAAAATAGTCCAAGACAAGTTCATTTCTATCAAAACAAACAGTCCAAGGCATGTTCATTTTTATCAAAACAGTCCACTAAACATGTATACTCAAATATACATTGCAAAACAGTCCAAGACATGTTCATTTCTATCGAAAAAGTCCACTAAACATGTATACACAAATATACATTGCAAAACAGTCCAAGGCATGTTCATTTCTATCGAAACAGTCCACTAAACAATGTATACACAAATATACATTGCAAAACAGTCCAAGGCATGTTCATTTCTATCAAAACAGTCCGCTAAACATGTATACACAAATATACATTGCAAAACAGTCCAAGCCATGTTCATTTCTATCAAAACAGTCCGCTAAACATGTATACACAAATATACATTGCAAAACAGTCCAAGACATGTTCATTTCTATCAAAACAGTCCACTAAACATGTATACACAAATATACATTGCAAAACAGTCCAAGGCATGTTCATTTTTATCAAAACAGTCCACTAAACCTGTATACACAATATACATTGCAAAATAGTCCAAGACATGTTCATTTTTATCAAAAAACCTGTATACGCAAATATACATAGCAAAACAGTCCA
Source organism: Hibiscus mutabilis (assembly GCA_019671005.1). Classification (NCBI taxonomy): domain Eukaryota; kingdom Viridiplantae; phylum Streptophyta; class Magnoliopsida; order Malvales; family Malvaceae; genus Hibiscus; species Hibiscus mutabilis. The sequence goes on from CM033754.1 coordinate 13,203,238, forward strand.
AGGCATGTTTATTTTTATCAAAACAGTCCACTAAACATAATTTACTTATCAAATAAGCTATCATACACAACATATTGTAAACATGTGTTACTTGTCTCATATGTTGTCAAAATAACACATTAGTTTAATTTGCAATTTCATGTTTTGTCTTTAACATAGAATAGCATATCATTACTTATGCGAATGATTACCAACATGTCATTAGTAATTCAACTAGTCATGTTTGAGCCATTAATCATAATTTGTGAGAAATTTCAAACTGCCATAGCTTATTATGAATCATAAGTTTCTTAACAAAAAAGTTACAAAGCAAAACTTATCCAGATTATACATTATTTGTCTTATAAGTTATCCATTTAATTCATTAGTTGGGTTTCATTATGAAGTCTTAACATAGCCTTGAAATCAAGCATCGGCCTAGGTACTCGAATCCCCAACCAACTGTCACCATCAGAAAGGTACTCAAAGTATCAGTCAATTCCTCCTAATGTCGCCAAGTGACCACAACACTTTCCTCCTACTGTCGCCAAATAAGGACTGTAGTCCACCCCAAACACGAGCTTAATGAACTCTATGGCATGCCAACTATACCTATGACTGACTCAAAACCAAGGCTTTTCAATTAAATCTTATCATATCAGAATCGGAATTGAGCTTAGCTCCTTAATAAGATAATCAATTAACATATCTTATTCGTATCATAAATGGGAATAGTCCTACATTCTTACAATCACATGAACAAAGCTTATAAGTTATCACATCATGCCAAAATTTTGTTTGAGTATAATTTTACATTCTTATAATCAAATAGTCAAGGCTTGATTCATAGTATTTCCACAAGTTTAATTACATGTAACTTTCGAACATAGTATGCATTCCATAGCTTCTTGAACATATTCAATCACATATAGCTTTCGAAACTAGCATGCATTTCATAACATCTTAAACATATTCAAGTACATACAGCTTTCATAGCATCTCAAACATACTCAATCACATATAGCTTTCATAGCATCTCAAACATATTCAAGTACATATAACTTTCATAGCATCTCAAACATATTCAAGTACCTATAGTTTTCATAGCATCTCAACACACTCAATCACATATAGCTTGTAATTTTTGTACTTACCTTGGCATCCAAGCTTATTCGTACGGGCAAATCTTAGCCTAATGAGTAAACAAATTAAACAAAGAAAATCAAAATGCTCAGGGTAGTTTTAATCTATCCTGATACTTTAAACTACACTCACCTTATATCCCAAAGTTACAGGATATCCTGATCCACTAACACATCCAAGCTTCCTCCATTCGATACTTGATTCATCCGAGCCCTTGATTCCAAACTCTCCTTCTACTTTGACCTTATTTCCAGCTTCTTCTTCCAATCTTTAGCTCAAATAATAAAAAATACATCCATTAATATACATGCCCCTCATCACACATTAACTCGATAAACTTGACCAATATTGTCCTTCAAGCATTAGCTATACATATACTAGTCATTTCTCAATTCCATTTTCAAGATAAGTCATTATTTCTAACTTTTAGCAACTTTAGCTATCATCAAAGAACTGTTTCTCCAGAATAGAATATACACTGGAATTTAAAGCTCTTTATATCTTTACAAACTAGATTTAACCACGGTTTTAATGGTATAAGCCTCATAATTTAACAAGTTCTATAACAATTAGGAGAATTTTTAGAAGTTTCAAAACAGAAACTGTCCAGAGCAGAATTTGCCTCCAGAATTTATGCATTACCTTCACTTAAAAATTCATAACTTTTGATTCAGAGCTCAAAATCATTCACCGTTTGTTGGAGATTAAGATAGACTCACATATGGTTCTACACATGTAAAATTCATCTTCAAACTCAACATATTTAATTTTCTATGAGTTTGTAAACTTACTGCCAGAACAGAGCTTTTATGGGCAGATTGCATTTAACCTCCAAATCAACTATTCTAAGCACTTCAAAACAACATGTGACTTCAAATAATGTAGGAGCCATACAAATACCTCCCTAAACTTAAATTTTCAGAATCATTTAACTTAATTTCTCATCATCGCTATCAAGATTTCATACTTTAAACAATATCAGTCCATTATTAAAATCATTAAAACACCCTTTCATCCATAATCAGTTTACCTTGTGCTTGATTCTCCCATTCACTTCCATCTCAAAGACTTCAAATTTTCTTTTTTCTTCGTTGATAGCTTCAGCCAAGGGAGAGTAAATCCCAAGAGGAAGATGGTGGAATGAACAAATGGTTCTCCCCCCTCACCACATGACCAGCTAGTCCTTCTTGCATGGCCATATGGATTCCACTTATCCAAAGTGGTGGAATTAAACATGCAAGAAGTAAGCTTCATCCTTATTTCATTTTAACCCTACAAGCTACTTACCCCACTTTACAATTTAGTCACTAGCTCATGTATTCTTTCTTGTAATTTAATCCTTAATGTTTTGATCAAAATACTAAATTAACCTCTTAATGCTCATATATGCTCCTTCATACTCGTTGAATTATAATTACTTTACTCATTTGCTAAATGATTTTTAGCTTAATTAGATCTTTCATTTTCAATCCCATTGACTTACTTATTCAATTGACTCGAATTGAATCTTTAGCAATTCAAAGATAACATTATCAAGCATGTGATCACTTTGTAAAACTCCTAGCCCGGTTTTAGGGGTATTACAAATTTTAATTCCTAAAAATGCATGTGTGCATAAAAATATTAAATTTGCCTTGATATCCACGGTACCAAAGGAGATGACACCCAGAGGCCGGGATGACACTTCTACTAGAATACTGGGATAAAGGCCTAAACTATATGCAACAAAATAAAATACATGAACATGATATTAATTCAAATGAAAAAAACTCATAGTCTGCAGTATCAAAAGAGATGCCACCCGAAGACCAGGATGCCACTCCTAACTGAATACCGAGACCCTAAAACTAAATCTAACATACAAAATATATCTATTATAAAAACATGTCAAAAATTAAAAATATAATTAAATAAGCTATTTATTACCCTATATCTAAACTAACATTAAATTATAAATAAATACAGAGATAAGATTGAACTTTTACCCCACTAAGAGCTCGGATGCAAAACCTTGACTGACCTCCACCAAGATCTTTGTGTCATCTTGTCATGGCTCAAAAATTAACTCGATCGGACCACGAAAGGACTTCTGATCAAATGCTGGATCGAACCAGCTGGGGCCGAGGGCACTGTCCTCTACCCCTGGCCAGCCTTGCTCGGGCTATCCGCTCCCACAATTTTGGGGAGCCTTGGCCGATTGTTCTTGGCTGCTAATGCCCCTCTCCTCCTCTTTTTTTTTTTGCTTTTGCTTTTTTAATTATTATATATATTATTTTTACTTAGTTATTTTATTATTATTATACTTTTTTATTGATTTTACATTAATAATAATATTATTAAAATAATATTAATAATACTAAAATTCAGACAAAAATGAGTGATTACAGTTGCCCCTCTTTGCTTGTTCTTGTGAAACGAGAACAAAAAAATATCAAAAGCACTCATTTTTGTCCTACTTTCTTGTCCTTGACTTCAGAACCACATGTTCTTCTGGAACTTTCCGCTTTTCCTCAGCCAACTCTTCAAGCTTCTAAATGGATGATCCGTTGGGGAAGGCAAAATCTTGAAATAAAAAATTCGAGGTCACAATTTCTTCCTATATATAACTGTTCTCTCTTCTTCTGACTGGTTCCTCAGAAAAGCAAATTCTCCCTATATAGAATTTTAGCTTGTCCTCGGTAAAGTCTTTGGGCTGCAAGTCCTTCCTCTATAGAACTTTTCGCCTTCAACTATCAGCGTTGTGGGTTCTCCCTATATAGAACCTTTTGCGTCTTGGATTCTTCAAATTGAGAGTTCTCCCTATATAGTACTTCTAGTCTTGAAATCCTAAAGCATTAGTTTCTCCTATATAAAACTTTTTGCTTCAAAGTCTTTTGAGCTACAGGTTCTTCCTATATAGAACCTTTCACTTAGAGTCACGAGTTCTTCCTATATGAAACCTCTTACTCTGAAATCTTAGGATTACTAGATCTTCCTATATAGAGCTTTCGTCTTAGAATTTTGAAGATGTGGGTTCTTCCTATATAGAACCTTTGTCTTCAAACACGACTCCCCATTTTTTGATGGCTTGATCACCAAAAAATCCTGATTCTTCCCAAAAGGCTGAAGAAATGGAAGTTCTCGAGATGATGCTCCGATTTCTGATTGTCTTAGCATCAACAACAATAAAATATCATAATTGGACGAGTAAAAAAGACTCTTGATTCTTTATTGGTATCTGCTTCCTCACTTGCATGTTCAGAGATTTAGAGCTTCGAGTTCTTCCTATATAGAACTGTTCACTCTTTCTCTTTCTGAAGTCTTTGAGCTACAAGTTCTTCATATATAGAGCTTTTAACTTGACCTTGGCAAAATTTTTAAGCTACAATTCCTTCCTATATTGAAGTCTTTACCTTTTCTTCGTCTGCTGCCTTAGATCCACTAGTTCTTCTTGAAATTTTTTCTTTTCCTTGGCGGATTATTTGAGTCGTAAGAAATTTTAGGTTGCGAGTTCTTCTTGTATAGAACATTCTTCACCTTCAAGTCTCGGAGCAACAGGTTCTTCATATATGGAACCTTTCACTTTCTTTGGATGGATTCTTCGAGCTACAAGTTCTTCCTATATAGAACTTCTCACCTTGAAATCCTTTCCTTCGTCTATTCCCTAGGAACCATAAGTTCTTCTTGAACTTTTCGCTTTTCCTTAGCGGATTCTTTGAGTAGTAAGTTATTCCTATATAGAAATTCTATCTTGTTCTTGAAGCTGTAGGTTCTTCCTATATAGAACCTTTCACTTTGAAATTGTGGAATTACGGGTTTTTCCTATATAGATCTTCTTACCCTAAAATATTAGAGTTAGAAGTTCTTCCTATATTGAACCTTTCACTCTGAAGTCTTAAAATTATTAAAGCTTTGAGTTTTTTCTATATAGAACTTTTTTTTCCTTTTTTCTCTTTTTTTTTGCTTTTTCTTTCTCTTTCTTCTTCTTTTCTTTCTTCTTTTCTTCTTCTTTCTTCTTCCTCTTCTTTTTTCTTTCTTTCTTTCTTTCTTTCTTCCTTTTCACTTTCTCTTTCTTCTTATTCTTATCTTTTTTCTTTTTTTCTTTTCTTCTTATCTTCTCTTTTTTCTTTTTATTTTCTTTTTTTCTTCTCTTATTCTTTTCTTTTTCTTATTATCTTTTCTTCTTATTCTCTTTCTTCTTCTTTTCTTTTTCCTGAAATCTATAGCGGTATGTTTTCCTATATAAAACTCATCGTTTTGAAGTCTTTGAGCTACAGGTTCTTCCTATATAGAACCTTTCACCTAGTAGTGTTAGAGCTGTGGGTTCTCCCTATATAGAACCTCCCACTCTTAGAGTAACTGGCTCTTCCTATATATAACTGTTCACTTTGAAATGGTGGAGCGACGAGTTATTCCTATATAGAACCTTTTACTCTGAAATCTTGAAGCTGCGGGCTTTTCCTATATAGAACTTTTTGCTATGAAATCTTGAAGCTATGAGCTCTTCCTATATGGAACCTTTGGCTTCGAATCTTTTAAGCTACAAGTTCTTCTTATATAGAACTTGACAGGTTCTTCCTATATAGAACCTTTTGCTCTAAAATCTTGAAGTTGATGGTTCTTCCTATTTAGAAAATGTGGGTTCTTCCTATATAGAACCTTTATCATTGAAAATGGCACCACGTTTCCTATAGCGCGAGTACCAAAAAATTTCCACTACTTCTCAAAAGGCTGAAGACTGGAAACACTTAAGGATGCCCCAATTTCTGATTGTCTTGGCATCAAAGAGTATCTAGCTTTGAGACTACCATATGATTTTCACTGCTTCCTTGAAAGCTGAAGGCTGGAAAACCCTGAAGGATTCCATGGTTTCTGAACGTCTTGACATCAAATCTCGCTTTGAGAATACCAGATGGAAATCTTTAATAGGATCTACTTATTCAACATGAAACTGCAAACAAAATAACTGGATTCACGCCGACATGGCTACCAATAGAAGTCTTCAATAAGATCTACTTCTTCAACATAAAGCTGCAGACCAAATAACTGGATTCATGGCAACATGGCTACCAAATCGAAAATCTTCAATAAGACCCACCTCTTCCATATAAAGCTGTAGATCAAATTTTTTGCTTGTCTTCAAATACCTTTTCTTTCTTTTTTTTCCTTCTTCTTTTTTCCTTCTTCTTTTCTTCAAATCTATTTTAAAATCCTATTCTCATAAATGTCATTCTTTAGATTTCTTCACTTTTTTCTTTGCAACATGCTCCTTAATCTTCGTCTTCATCAATTGCATATTCATCTTTCACCTGACTCACGCTTTTAACCCTTTTTGCGAAAGTAACTCTTTTTTTCTTCTTCGGCGTCTCAACCCATTTCGCAAATAATATTATTCTATTCCCTATACTATTCTTGTATAGGGACTCTCATCATCTCTTTTGTTCAGCATTGCCCCATTAAATCCTCGGGCTCAACTATTTTTCTTGTCTCTGACCCAACATATGAGTCTTCATCTATCTCAAAATTAGGGTGGGCACAATGCCCCACTCCCTAAACTTATCCTTAGATCCAATCTTCTTGCAGCATCTCAGCGGGAACTAACTCTCGGTCCCTATGCTTTAATTCTCATCAATAAATTTTTAAAAAAGGTTAGTCATTTTGAAAATAAAACTTGGAGAAAATGCCAAACACTTTGAAAACTAGTGTTTGGGAGAAAAACCATAGATATCTTAAAAATCAAGGTTTAGAAAAATACCAAACATTTTTTTAAAACTGATGTTTGGAGGAAACAATAAGTATTAAAAGAATTAAATTTCGGAGAAAAATGTCAAACATTTTTGAAAATTAATGTTTGGAGCAAATAATAAATATTAAAATAATTGAAATTCGGAGAAAAAATGCCCAAACATTTTTGAAAACTAATGATTGGAGGAAATGAAAAATATGTAAAAGAATTGAATTTTAAAGAAAATGCCCAAACATTTTTGAAAACTAATGCTCGGATAAAATGACAAATATACAAAAGAATTGAGACTCAGAGAAAATGCCTAAACATTTTTGAAAACTAATGCTTGGTCCTAAAATAACAAATGCACTAGTAAATTTGTATGTTTGAAAGATCTTGATATAAGCATATGTATGATATCCCCTAGTCCATTTAGGCTTTCGAGAAGAACACTTCCCATACCTAATTTCTAGTCCATTTAAGGTGGCTCTCTTGATCTCACCACTCACTATGCTCCATCCTTCCCTTATTTGGGTGTCGATCAGGCACTTCGAAGTTTAACGTTCCTTGAAGAAAGGTTAAACCCTTATAGGCAGAATGTAATCTGAAGACAATCTCATTCAACTTAGATATCTATGAATGATCAAAATGGTCTTTGGAGGCTTGTAATGTAGACCATGTGTCATGATTAAGCATTAACCGTGCTCTTGAACTCGTTTGATCTGGATATGCTCATATGAAGTAATCTATTCTCTTTCATTCCTCGGATCGCTCTAGACTGTCCACTTTTGGGTTTTCACCCTAGAGTTCATTTTTTTTCTTTCATAACGTCAGACCGCCTTGTATCCTAGTCGACACTGATGCTCACTTTCAAGGCAATTGATCCTCTATAACTCTTCAAAACTGATATTTACTTGAATGAAGGATTTCGTATGAATTTTTTTAGGATCTTCTCTTCAAAGCCTCAATCATGTGCTTAACTTGCTCAGGCATGTATTCTTTTCTCTTTATTTTCGGGACCGCTCTAGACTGCCTATTTTTTAGGTTTTCACCCTAGAGGTCATTTCCTTCTTCTATATCTTCATATCAGTGTATTCTGGCCATACATTGATGCCAACATGCTCAGGCATATCACTATTTTCTCTTTATTTTCGGGATCACTCTAGACTGGCTTTTTTTTGGGTTTTCACCCTAGAGGTCATTTCCTTTTTCTGTATCTTTGGGTCGGCGTATTCTGGCCAGACATCGATGCCAACATGCTCATGCAGATCACTCTTTTCTCTTTATTTTTGGGATCACTCTAGACTGCCCATTTTTGGATTTTCACCCTAGAGGTCATTTCCTTCTTTTGTATCTTCGGACCGACTTGTGTTCTAATCGGCATTAATGCTTGCTTTCTGTCCAATGGTGACTTAATCTTCCAGGGTTCATTAAAATTGAGATTTCTTGAAGAGAGGATTATGTTGAAATCTCTTACTCATTTTTTCAGTTAGAGCTTCATTCTTGCACTATTTAATCTTGATGTACTTACGTTTTCTTTTTTTCTTTTTCTTTCTTTTGTTCTTTTCTTTTTTCTCTTTTTCTTTTCTTTTTTCTTTTCTTTTATTCTCTCTTTTTTAGACTGACTATTTTGGGGTTTTCAGTCTCGAATCTTTTTCTTTTTTTTGTATCTATATTTGACCTTTATGTTTATTTATGCTTGAAAGTAGTCAATTCTCCACAGTTCTCTCAAATTGATGCTTATTGTCTGAGGAATTCTTCATATATTTTTTACTACATTGTTCAATTTACTGCGATCACTCTTTATTGCTTCAGTTCTCTGCCTGGCATTTTCCTCTTTGCTTGGTTTGCTCGCTGAACCTAATACTGTCTTCAATTGCTTCCCTCCGGTGATTCTATGACCTTCGTATCCAATATATCTGGTCTCATTTCTTCCTCCATGGAAAGTGAAAGAATGACATTCGTCGTCCCATTCATAGATATCGAGAGAAAGTCTTTAGTGGAAAATGAAAGAATGACATTTGTCGTCCCATTCATAGATATCGAGAGAAAGTCTTTAGGGGATAGAAGTTTATGGTCAACACTCGATTCAATGATCTTAAACGAAAAGTGCCTGAGAGGGGAATTTCCTAAAATGGGAACTGCCCATTATCTAAACACTTGTTTTGTTCCTCTATCGGCCTAAATGGACTAGCGGATACTCATATATGCAATATCCCTATTATGTTCAATTTAAATCGAAGATAATCATACATTTGAAGTTTAATGACTTAAAAATGGTATGTGCCTATGCATAAAAATGTGTATGTATGGGACAACAAAAACTATCCCGTAATAAAGAATGAAATATTTAAAGAATCAAAGAATGCAAAAAATATTTTTATTATGACAAAATTAACTACATTCAAACATTTGATTTTCTTTTAAAAATCTACAGCTTAGCTTATAGATTTCTTTTGCATTTTTCCCAAATTCACAAGGATCAACGGCTTTGAAGTGCCTTTACCGGTAGCCTTTTGGTCCAGGCTAGCTTTACCATTCCCCTGGGTACAATTAGTTTATACCAATCATGACATTAGATTTTTTTCAAAGGATTTATTTTCCTTTGACCATTCGTAAAAATGGATTTTCGATGGACATTTGAATTATCCATTGTCTTAAACTTTACCGTGTTTAAGCACGTTATGCCAACATTTATTGTCGAACTTCTTTGCAAAATGGGAAAAAACCCAATCATATAGACTTTTGAGTCATTGTCAGGGAGCCAACTCATTCTGGCCTTCTAGGTGCGTTGTAAGCTTACCCTCATCTCCCTTATTTTCCACCGTTGGATTAACTCTTGTCAGGTCTCCATTGCCAACCAGCCTCTTAATTTCTTCTAATAACGGCCTATACCTCTTAGTTGCATTCCCCGGTGCCCCATGTTGAAAACGGGTAAAGGACCAAATAGAGCTCCTTTGCATCCAAGATGTTAATACCCCCTCTCACCTAGGGCTTTTTCCAACTTCACTACCATGAAAACCCACAATCGATTCTATCGTTCCATGGATTGATGGATGCAAAATTTTATGTGAGAGAATCATTAAAAAAATTATTTTTTTCTTCTTTCATCCTTAAGAAAGGATAGAATTAAGGAATTCTCTTATTTTCAGAAAAATAATCCTTAAGAAAGAATAGAATCGAAAAAATCTTCTTAAGAACTATGAAAAAATCCTTAAGAATGGTAGGATTAAAACATCTTTAAGAAATTTTTGAGTTAAAAATGATCCTTAAGACTGGTAGGATTGAAAAAAAAATTGTTTTGAGAATAACAATTGAGATTCTTTTTTCTTTCCTTTTTTGAGAAAAAGAGAAAAAAAATCTTAAGAAAGGAAAGAATTGTGAAAATCCTTTTGTTTTGAGAAAAATCTTCTTAAAAACTAAGTAAAACATTTCTAAGAAATGGTTTTAGAAAACATCCTTGAAAGGATAAAGTTGAGAAATCTTGTTGATTTTGAGAAAAATCTTCTTAATAACTAAAAAAACATCATTAAGAATTGGTAATATCGAAAAACATGTTGAAGAAAGGGTAGAATTAAGAAATCCATTTTCTTTTCTTTTTTTACAATATCCTTATGAAAAGATTGAATAAGAAATATATTCTTTGAAAAATGTCCTTATGAAATGACTAAATTAAAAGGCTCATATTAAAAGATGTCCTTGTGAAAGGATCGAAGAAGAAACTCTTATTATTATTTTTGAAATAATGTCCTTGTGAAAGGACTAAACAAGTGTATTTGTGAAAGGATTGTGAAAACCTTACTTAAAAATATTTATTCTCATGGGAGAATGAAAAAAACTCAAAAATGTCCTTGTGAAGGGAATGGATCTAAAAATTTTGTTGAAACAAATTAATATGTTCATTTTTTAAAAAATCTCCCTTATGAAAGGATTGGATTTAGAATTTGGTTGAAAGGATATAAAAGTTCATTCTTGAAAAAGGTCCTTATGAAAGAATTTATCTTTCCTTAAAAAATTGTGAAAGAACTTTTTGTAAGTATTTTATGTAAATGAGATGCATGTGCATGCTTTCGAGGCGGTGCAAAGATGAAACTGTTATGAATGCTTTATGGAAAACCAGATGTCATGATGTATGAACATGTTATGTAATGCAATGTACGAAATGTATAAAGCATAACAATAAAAAAAATGCAAGAATGAGTGAAAATGAGGTGTTGATTCTCAAATAATCTTTTAGGAAGATTTTTATCAAGAGAAAATTTATGTTTATAAAAAAATTGATAATAATCATTTCTTCTTAGTATCTTGATTTCCTGGAGTGAAACGCGTACTTGGTGCTCCAAATCTGTCTCCTCTCTATTTGCTTCTACTACGATCATCCTAGACCGTAGCATTATCAAACTCTATATATTACAAAACGTCTCTCCCATTTATAAAAAATCCCCTAATATGGAATAATTTTCGAATCAACACCTATGATTTGAAATGAAATGTAAATATGAATGCAATGAGGTATTGATCGTAAAGTACTCATCATAAAAAGACTTCCATTGGACAAAAAGGCTCGTGACATCAGATGTTGCTTTTCTAAGCTTTATAAATACTGATAAGCTCTAACCCCTAACTTTTTGACTTCGTCCAACAAACGAGTTAATTTTCCTTCATGGTCCAGCAATGGATTAATACTATGACTCAAGGGCATCATTGTGTTGGCCAAGTCCGCCACTTGCTAAACTACTTTATGTGCTTAGGTGACAGCAATCTTCACATTATTTGTTTCTTGGGTTTCTTTTGGACCTCCCTGGAACTCGAACCATATGCATATCCTACTGATCTGTTGATGTGGATCACAAATGGGTTTGAACTATTGTATTGGTTGGAACTGCCTTGTTCAAGGGTTGAATTTTGACCATCGCGTTTCATATCTTGACTCTTAATCGATTATTCTTTCGATTCAACAGACACATTCTCTTTAGCCATAATGGTCACCGGGTCCATCATCTCAACCATCTACTTCTTCAGTTTTGGCATCTCATGTCGATCATCATTAGCGCGAGTATCGCCTACTATGTCTAATTTGCACCCTTCGGATGCACCACCTCTTTGGTCTCTAGTGTATCCTTAGGACAATCACCGAGAGTTGTTATCCATTCTATCTGATCGCAAGACCTTTCATTCATTATGATTGCTGTAATACCCCAATATTTGCTTAGTGACTAAATTGCAAAGAATCAAAAGTCAGTGGTTTTAGTTCAGTGACTAAAACGTAAAATTTTAGTTTAGTGCTTTTAACTAATTCACTTACCCGTGCAGACGGAGTACGGACAAGAGTCTTTTCTTCAGTGGTCGATCTTGACAATCCAGTTTGAAGAGGTCTATTTAAAATTTTAAAAAAATTTGGAGGCTCAAATTAAAATTTCCAATAATTTTGAAGGGTTTAATTTAAAATTTTCATAAAATGTATGAGTTTAACTAATTTTTTTTTAGAAAATAACTTATCAAAGCCCTTTTTTTAAAAAATAAAAGGGATTTAATTAAAATTATTTTAAAATTTTGAAATATAATAATAATTTTAAAAAATTTTAGCGAAGTCAAATGAAAATTTTTGAAAATTTTAATGGGTTAAATGTGAAATTTTTGAACTTTGGGAAGGGGCCACTGGCTTCAATGAGGATCCGCCTCTGCATCCAAAATATGTCGTCTCTTCCTCCGACACGTGTCTCCTCGTTAATTTATCTATCTTCTTGATTGGTCTTCGTTTGGTCCAACCCAATACTATAGCGTTATCGCTCTTGAAATCACAGACTTTTTTCCCATCTTGAATGTCCTCTAAATTAACCATTTTCGAATCAATATTTATGTATGATATGAGATGCAAATTGGATGAAAAAAACAAAAAAAACAAACAAGTCAGTATAACGAAACAATCAAATAGATAAATTAAATACTCAACAATAAAATAAAGCAATCATTTCGAAGCGAATAAAAGGTATGTATAACAAATAAAAACAAACAAAACCTAAAAGGTTAATTCTAAATAGGCAGCATAATGGCATGGTTCTTACAAAGGGTGGGCCACTACATACATGCGATTTGGATCTAAAGAAAATGGTACTCGAATTGTCACTCGGACATCGATTCAAGGGATCGTCCCTTATACCATACGGGGGTGAGGACCCCACGAAATATAAGGATCGAATTTCGAAAGTGAATTATAACACTATACGGAGGTGAAAACCCCACGAAGTGAAGTAATCACTCCCACTTAAGGGTTCTAAAACTAATATATGATGACAATTTACATCAAAATCAAACAAGGCTTAGAAATTAAAAATTAAATTAAATCAAATTTAAATTTAAATTTTCTTTAATAATTACGATACGAACCCAACTAAGGCTTGACTCTTTTTTTTTGTAAAAACAAAAATTATCCCCAGCAGAGTCGCCATACTGTAGCGACTATTTTTTTTCAGGCCGCTACGAAAAATTAAGATCGTATTTGGGGGGTTCCCACTTTTATTGAAAAAATTATTAAAAATGGGAATTTGTAAAAACTCGTATTTTTTTAAAAAAATGGATCGCCACCGATCATTCAAAAAAGGTAGATCAGACACCGAAAATAAAAACCAGAGATTTTAAAAACTTGGGTTGGGGAGTCGGTTACAGATGGGGAAGGGTTAGCACCCCCACACCGCCCAAAATTGGTACCTAACGGGTTCGTATCGTATTAATTAAGAAAAATAAAAAATTAATTTAATTTTAATTCCTAAAAATGCATGAGTGCATGACAATATTAAATTTGCCTTGATATCCACGGTACCAAAGGAGATGACACCAGGAGACTGGGATGACACTCCCACTAGAATACCAGGATAAAGGCCTAATACTATATGCAACAAAATAAAATGCATGAACATGGTATTAATTCAAATGAAAAAATCTCATAGTCTGCAGTATCAAAAGAGATGCCACCCGGAGACCAGGATGCCACTCCTAACTGAATACCGAGACCCTAAAACTAAATCTAACATACAAAATATATCTATTATAAAAACATGTCAAAAATTAAAAATATAATCAAATAAGATATTTATTGCCCTATATCTAAACTAACATTAAATTATAAATAAATACAGAGATAAAAATCGAACTTTTACCCCACTAAGAGCTCGGATGCAAAACCTTGACTAACCCCCACCAAGATCTTCGTGTCATCTTGTCATGGCCCAAAAATTAACTCGATATGACCACGAAAGGACTTCCGATCGAATGCTGGGTCGAACCAGCTGGGGCCGAGGGCACTGCCCTCTACCCCTGGCCAACCTTGCTCGGGCTAGCCGATCCCACAATTTTGAGGAGCCTTGGTCGATTGTTCTTGGTTGCTAATGCCCCATCCCCCGCCTTTTATAGGCAATTTGGGGGTTGTGGGGTGAAGTGGAGCATTATGCTCCACTCCTCCCTCTTTTTTTGCTTTTGCTGTTTTTAATCATTATATATATTATTTTTACTTACTTATTTATTATTATTATTATACTTTTTTTTAATTTTACATTAATAATGTTATTATTAAAATAATACTAAAACCCGGACAAAAATGAGTGATTACACCTAAGTCTTGAGCCCTTGACAAATCTAAGATTTCAAATAAAAATGAATTAAAAAATAACGATGATTACAAAACAGACAACATATCTAAAATTAAATCACATAAAATATACACAATGATTCCACGCCACCAACATAAAACACAAATATTCAGTCTAACATATTATTTGATTAAAGAAAAACTCAAATATTCAACATCATAAAACAACGTCTGTATAGTAAATATTATAAAACATATTCCAATTTGAAACACAATATTCAATCAACTTAATATTATAAAAATGTATTCAAATATTCCAAGAGACTACCTTCAAAACAAATCCAAATATTTCAAGAGACTATATTTAAAATATAGTATATTTGATTTGGGTCATAATATTTTTTATTCAGGTTGATATGGAATAAACGGGTTCCATATGAAAAACCCGAAACTAAACTGAATTGAGAAACTTGAATTTTAAATCGAACCAAAAATCAAACATCAAGATGCAAATCTGAACCACCCTTTCAGATCCCGGTATGATACACGCTCTGGTCAACTGTCTCCCCACGCGCGTTTGCAACGAACGCTCGAGGCTCTTCAGCTCCTACGCGTCATGTGTCCTCACCGATGGTTGCTACGTCCTCTTTCAAGAGTCATCTAGGTTGTCCATCTCTAAGTAATCTCAGCCGTTGGATCAAATCTGATCCACCGACCCAGATCAAATCTGATCGAGAGATACTTTTGGCCTCCCTTCATTGATAGCCACCACGTGGCACGATCAACGGTCACCATCTTCCCTTCGTCCATGTGGCCTTATCGTCAAAAACTATGCTGTCATCATATGGCCACCGGCTCTCTACAACCACTGTGCATGGCAGAAATGATAAAAAAGAAGGGGATGTCAGAAACCCATATCAACATTAAAAGTTTGCCCAACTAATGAAAAAATCAAAGATATATATGTAAAGTAATCCATGTATTTGGATTACCAATCAATAAGAAAGAAAAAAAGAGAAGCATTTGTAGAGGTATATTCTATTTTTCTCTCATTTCGAATAAAAAACAAAACAAAAAGGGCTTAGGGTTTTTACCTTATTTTGGTCTCGGGCATCCACCTTACTGGTGGTTGAGGACGGTGTCGCCGATGAACGACACCATAGATTTTCAATCCCTTCAGTAGCTAACCCTTATACCAATTGGATTTAAAAAAATGTTTTTAGAATTTAAAATCTGGTCTTAAAAAGGGATTTGGGTTTCGTTTTTTCATAGATCTGGGATTTTTTCCTAAAATTCTAAAGTATAATTCAAAACTAGGAGGAGAGAAGGGTTAATCCGGGGTGAGTTTAGTGTTTCGCCGACGCCGGTGATGTTTAAGGGCGATCGACATGGCGGAAATCTATTTGTTTTTGGGTTCTCGAGGTGACCTAAGGTGAAATATTTTCAGAGCATTTTGCTCTATTTTTTTGGGAGAAAATGTGTTAAAATGATGACTTTTTTTTAAAAATAACTTATATAGTATATGTGTTTTAAAAGGAAAAGGGATAATTGCTTCATTAAATCCATCCGCCCTATAAGAATTATTTTCGCGGGCCCTGAAAGTTTTGCAAGCATTTCAATTTTATCCTTATTGTTTGATTTGGTCTGAGATTTATGGGCTAATTACCCTTTTAGTCCCTTTTATTTTAGATTTATGCCTTTAAATCATTTATGTATGCATATGTTATTATATTATATTTTGTTATATACTATATATATATGTATATATTACGTATAATATATATATATATTACTAACTATATTAGTTATGTATATTATATATAGGTTTAAATGAAAAATAGGTGCCCAAAGTTTCAAAAGTTTTAATTTTAGGTGTCTGACCGTTAATGGGTGTTAAATTTTTTTAACCAATCAATGCTTGACATGTGGCATATTTAATTTATTTTTTTTCAAAATTAAAATTTTAAAAAAAAAACTTTTTAGTTTTTCAAAAGATCCCAAAATTTTACATTTTTTACGAAACAGTCCCCAAATCTCTAAAATTTCCCAAAACCAAACCACCAAATCGCCGCCGCTTTCGTCGTCGATCACCGTCCCTTAGCACACCGGTTTGGTCGCCAAACCAAGGCGGTTATTTCCCCCAACACGACATCGTCGAAAACGGAAAACGACGTGCAGCCAAACGTCGAATGCGAAATCAACGTTCGGTTGGCATGCTGTTCGCCGTTACTGCTACATTGTGTTGGGGGAAATGACTGCCTTGTTCTGGCGACCAAACCGGTTTGCTTAGGGGCGATGATCGGCGGCGAAAGCGGCAACGATTTAGGGGTTTGGGTTTGGGTAATTTTAGTGATTTGGGGACTATTTTGTAAAATTTTCAAAACTCTGAGATTTTTTGAAAAATAGAAAATTTTGGGTATTTTTATTTAAAAATTAAAAACAATAAATTAAATATGCCACGTGTCAAGCATTGATTGGTTAAAAAAAGCTTAACACCCATTAACAGTCAGGCACCTAAAATTATAACTTTTGAAATTTTGGGCACCTATTTTTACAAAAAAATACTTTAGGCACCTAAAGTTCAAAAAAGGCATACTTTGGGGACCTATTTTTCATTTAAGCCTTATATATACTATATAATAAAATCTTATATGTTATATATATACATATATATGATACGTGTATTTATGTATTTAAATATGTATATGTATGTCAATTAAAAAAATATGTATATGTATGTATGTATTTATTGATATATGTTCTAGTTATAATTTGTTTATATATATATATATATATATATATCGTTTACAAGTATGCGTATTATATAAAGTGTATACATATTTTATATATACCTTTTATAATTTGGTTTCATATATATATCTACATATTATATGTGTAATATTTTATATGTTAATAACTCTTTATACTTATAAAGTATTATGTCTTTATATATTTACATTACATTCATATATTTATTATGCTTTTTATAATTTACTATATAATACATACGTATTATTATTATTATTATTTATTTTAGTTTATCATATTTAAATTGTTGATGCATACATTTATTTGTTCATACATATTTTTGTTGTATTTAGATTTAGTTCTCAAAATTTTGGTACCCTATTGAGAGTGTTGTCCTGGGTTTTCGGGCTTCAACTTTTTTGGATACCGTAGATTGCGAGATTTTTATATTCGAATTGTATGATTATGCATGCATGTTGTTGTGCTCGAACCTTGAACCGATTTGTTCGCCAAGTGGTGAAGAAGTGGTAATTGGTGGTGGAAGCAATCTAAAGAAATAAGACACAAAGATTTTAGAGTGGTTCAAGCTTCTAAAGAAGCTCTACATCCACTACCTTAGCTTCTCCACTAAGAATTTCTTTCCTTTTTTCCGAGCTCAAGAGACAACCCTTACAAACACAAGACTTATACCCAAAGTCTTGTAAAACACTCTTTTACAAAAGACAAAAAGAAAACAAACAAAGAAATCCTCACTAGGTAGTTTGTTTTCACAATTAAGCTCACTCACCCAGACCTAATACACTTGAGCATACATTGACAATTTAGCTCACAAGTGTTTGTCTATGAGGAAAAATGACAATTTAAGTACAAAGACTCTTTTCTAAATCATTGAGATGTAGGCATTAAGATCATTAGTTGTTCCAGGTGCTTGAAGGGTCATTTATCCTCTCAAATGAGTTTTTAGTCGTTGGTGACCGTTGGAGATGAATTGGAGCCGTTGGGGATGATTTCCAAGCAAAATTTCCCATTATGGTGCTGTCGGTACCGATACAAAAGTACCTGTATCGGTATGCCCCTGTTTTGAAAAATAGCTGTTACAGGCTGAAAATAAGAAGAGGTTTCGAAACCACCATATCCGTACTGGTACTACAAAAGCTATATCGGTACGAAGTTTTGGTTTTGGAATTTGTGGATTGAAGCACGTACCGATACATGATGATGAGTATCGGTACGAGGCTTCTATTTTTGATAATTTTGCTAGTTAAAAACGTTTTAAAGCTTCCCAAAACCTTTTGAAAAACACCTCAAACATATTTTCAAGTTGTTTGGACTTTAAATTATTTTTGCAATCTTTTCAATTTAGTCCAAAATTATTTTTCAATTATTATATCAAAAAAATCCAAACACATGCATTCTTAGGGATTAGATATTAAATTAGATCGTATTTTAATTTTTTTATATATACGATACAAACCCTTTAGGTACCAATTTTTGGGCGTGGTGGGGTGCGAAACCTTCCCCACTCGTATCCGACTCCCGAACCCGTTTAATCTCTGGTTATTTTTTGGTGTCTGGTCTATCTTATCCAAGTAATTGATGGCGACTCCTTAGTTTTATTCAAAATACGAGCCTTTTTCAGATTCCCCCGAAATTATATATTTTAAAAAAACGAGGGAAATATCAAAATTTAAAATTAGTCGCTACACCATGATTTTTTTAAATGAGTTGAGGTAATATGCTAGGGATGGAAAAATTACCCGTCCCAACCCGAACCCATAACATCTAAACTCTAAAACGATCGGGTTTTTTTATTATGATTTTCGTGGATCGGGCGGGCCAGTATTTAAAAATGAAAAGTCACGTAGTAGAAAATTTAAAAAAATGTAAAATAATGAGGTGGGTTCGGGTATGATATGAAAATTCCTTACCCCGCCCCGCCCCAGCATTTTTTTTTTTTTTTTTATATTTATAAAAATACCACTATATATAAATACTTTTAGGAGTTTCAAGCTATTTTTTTAGTTTGTGTTTATCGTAAATTTTTGTTAGATATTGTTCGAATTTTAACATATCTGATTCTAAAAGTTAATGGTTGAGTTTTTTTTAAATATGTATTTTTTTCTTCATATGAGTAATTTAATTGGTTTTATTTTATTTTTTATATAGTTTAAAGTCTGTGAAATTTATATTTTGTAAATATAATGGTCGTTCGATCGAATCTAACATTTATCATCGATGAAATTTAATATATTTTTTACATTTTTGGATCGTGTTGGGTCAGGATCGAGTTTAGGGTTTATAAATCGGGGCGGGGTGGGTAAATTATTATTTTATTTCTGAG
The DNA here is from genome assembly GCA_019671005.1 of Hibiscus mutabilis. NCBI lineage: Eukaryota > Viridiplantae > Streptophyta > Magnoliopsida > Malvales > Malvaceae > Hibiscus > Hibiscus mutabilis. The sequence continues at coordinate 13,222,738 of CM033754.1, forward strand.
GCAGGGCGAGTTCGAGTTTTGGGATTAATATATCGGGTCGGGTTTAGGGCAACCAAAAATCCGCCCCGCCCCGCCCCGCCCCGCCCCGTTGTCATCCATATAATATGCATAATGATTAAAAAGTTATGAGATCAACTGAAATAAAATAAACACTGTTTATTTTTCTCTCAACCTAATTTTTCTCTACACCATGTCTAGCGCCGCCACAACCTCCTTTTTATTTTTGTTTTCTTAGCAGGTGGTCAACAATCAGTCTTGGTATTGGTTGCCGACCACTGAGTCCGTTTTTTTATTTTATTTTTATATTTTTAATAAGAATCTCTGTCTTTGTTGCACACTTTTTCCTTTATCTTTGTGGCACGCTTTTTCTTTATTTTTGTGGTTTCATTTTATCTATCATTTTTGCATGATTTCAGCATATTTTAGTGGTCGTTTGGTACTCGTACAAAGATTTTTATGGCGCTAGTTTCTAATTATGATTCTGTCGGTGGTCATAGAAAGATAAATTCTCACTCGATTGATGGTTGTTTGCCGATGTAATCAGTCCTAGATAGCAAAGCAACCTGCCTGATAATTTGGCTCGCTCACCACTCATTTTTCATCACGTAATGCGCATCGTTTGGATAGAGACAAATTTAGGAAGACTTTTAGATTTTGACGATATGCTAATCTCTATAGACGTATTTATTTTTTTGCACTTTTAAATTCTTTTATGAGATATTAATAGACTAATCTTATTATTTTTCATTTCAAATACATTGTATTTATAATATCTTTCGTAATAAAGTTCAATTGTCATTCTCAAAAAAAAAAAAAAAAAACCTAGGTACAACTTCGTCAAAATATCATTTTAACTGTTTGGTTACAACTAACAGTGTTGTTTACCCTTCAAATCATGAGATGACTTGTTACAGACTTACAGTTTACAAACAAGTTTTGCAGTAGAAGGGTAGATCCCAACAAGGGAAATTGAATTAGGGCAAAACATGGGGAGAACATCATCGAGCAAGGAAGACGCTGGAGCCCTATTCCATTCTCTTCGATCTGCTTACGCAGCAACCCCTCTCAATCTCAAGGTTTCTCTCTTCCTTCCTTCCCCTTTTAACTCTCAATTTTTTGTTCCAAATCTTCAATTTTTAATCCTTTTTTGGGGGATTTTCTATTTAACTACAGATCATTGATCTATATGTGGGTTTTGCGATCTTCATCGCTCTGATCCAGGTACTTCCATTCGGCTTCTATATGCGTTCTCTAAATCTTTGCTTTCCCACTATATTTCATCCGTTCAAACTTCACTTTTTCAAATACATGAAATTTAATAACGAATTAGAAAATGTAAGTGGGTTGAATTCAGGGACGGACACAATATCTTACGTTAGGGGTGCAAACTTGTATGCTTAGTAAAACTAGATGAGAATTTTAAAATTCTGGGATGTGAAATTAGATGATCAATATAAAATACAAAGAAAATTTCTATAATATTTGTTAATTTGTAATTTTCAGGGGTGCGACTGCCCCTACCATCCTTCGGTCCATCATAATTGAATTGTATTGAAACTCCATGACAACCAAAATAGAATAGGGTGCTCCCTGGAATCATTTAATTGTTGGATTAAGGTAAATGTATCTTTTGATTGTGCTCGGTTACACTATATTTCTTCCTACACCCATTGTTGCAATGCAACCCCATTTTTTGTTGGATTAGTTCTATACTAATATTCCAATATATTTAATTTAGTTGCATATATGTTAAAAAACTTGTACTCCAATTTTGAGGACCGCAGGTAGTTTACATGGCTATCGTGGGATCATTTCCTTTCAACTCATTTCTTTCTGGAGTGCTTTCTTGTGTTGGAACAGCAGTCCTTGCTGGTAAGTCAACTTTGTAGCTTACCTCTTTGCAAGGTAAATGACCGCATCTGACACTGATTTGGTTTCACTTGATTCAGTTTGTCTTCGTATTCAAGTGAACAAAGAAAACAAGGAATTCAAGGTATGGCTGTTCGTGTTTTCTGTCTTTGGCTTTACTACATGAGTTACGAGGCAGAGGAATAAATACAAAATAGAATGTTTTTATTATCTTTCTAAATTCAAATGATATCGATGCTGCAAATCTTTCTAAACTTGTTGACTTAAACCTCCGAAAACAACTTATTGTCTCCTTGAGTTGGACATTGGGTGATGAGTATATATATCTCCTCTTACCTCATTGTGTTAAATACTTAACTTGAGAATGCTCACATCAATTGCAGGATCTACCACCTGAGCGAGCCTTTGCAGATTTTGTTCTTTGCAATTTGGTGCTCCATTTAGTGATAATGAATTTCCTTGGATAAATCACGCCTCCAGGTTTGCTAGACTGCTGGTCTCTTGGTTTTCGGCTGTGATTTGGTCAGTATTATGAGTTTATGCATATAACATATATAATCGGGAACTGTAGTAAGAATTTGATGTTGCATCTGGTAGAGTTTGGAAGTTACTCGGAGGAAGAAAAAAAAACGTTTCAGTATCATTTTGCTTGTTCTGACTTGATATTTGTTAAGTTGTATGAAACATATGAAAAGTATTGAATTTACATGTGGTACTGGCTGGTGAAGTTTACATTGCCGGTTCATTAGGTCAGTTTGGTTGTAGCCTAGGGAGCACCCGACTCATAAACATTAAGATATTGTTGCTATATATTTCTGATAACTCACAAGCTTTATTATATTTATGAGTTGCAAAGGAAACAATTGGTAAGTAAATGGTGGTCATATAGTAGTAAATATATTTAGAGATGTTGAATTCCTAGGGCTAAACATCGGTTGCCTTGCCGCTATAAAAGCTTGATTCGTGCTCATCAAAGATAACAACCAGAAAGCAACGTATGAGAACAACCAAAGAGAATCCACAAAATTAGGTTTTGAGCAGTTTGGCTGATGATGCCCATGTAATTGGATAATATAGGGTTCAACGAGAAGTGCGTGATTTGATTTATTAATATTTTTTGCTTGTCCATCTCCATTCGTATTTCGCATTGATTTACTCTGCAGGCAATGGTTTTTGTTTTTGTCCGCAAGGCGTTAGTTTCTAATGTCAAGATCCATGTTTATTTTCTATTTAATTGCACTGGCCTTGCTTTGCTACTCTAAACCTCACTTTTAACCCCTATTCTTAAACTTTAAATCTAAATAAAGTTGTTTGTGTAAACAAAAAATTACATCCACGGTTCATCAAATATTTTTTATATATACATAGATTAGTAACAATATATTAAAAATAAGCCAGTTATTTGATAAAAAAAAAGAAGAAAATAAGCCGGAAAAATGCAGACAATCATTTTAATGGAGAATACCGATTTAAAGCAGAAAAACTAATTAGATCTTACTTTACCCATAAATTATCAGATTTCGTATTTCAATACGTTTGAAAATTGAAACCCATAATTAATGGATGAATTATAATATTCTTTTTGAATAGGAATGAATTATATTAATTAAATTTTATTACAATTTTTTAATACAATAACAAATGAATTCGGATTTTAAATTAAATTTAAAAATTCATTTCTTTTATAAAATTATAAATATTTTATGGATTGCTATCTTAATTGTAACTGAAATATAGATAAAATTAATCTTAACTGAATTTGAGTCACTCAATTATTAAAAATTATACTTGGATTACTTAATTGTGGGTAATATTATATTTGTGTCACTTTTTATATTTAAAATATATATATTAATTTGTGTATTAGATCAATTAATGATTTCAAGTGAAGTACTCTAATGTTAATGGGATATACAAGTGATTTAAAAGAAAAATAACTAAATATATATATATATATTTTTAAATATAAGTAGTAATTTAAATATAACATTACTCATAATTAAATAACCTACGTGTAATTTTTAATAATTAAATACTCAAATATAAATTAAGTGATCATAATTTAGTGACATTCATTGTAGTTTATCCAACTCCAAATTACAATATTTTTGTTAAAAGAAAAAAATTCTTGCTGGTTGACACGTAAACATTGGGTGCCACGCGTGCCGAATACTACTACTCCAATCGGTGTCCGTCCGCGTCAGCGAACTCATCTATTCCCCTATTGGTGTGTTCATCGTAAATCACGCGCTCCCCCCAACAACACCGCCACCACCATAATTCTACATTTCCTTCGATTTTCTTTTTCCCTCTTTCAGAAAGACAATAAAAGAGGGGACGGAATTCGTGTTCTCCGTTCAAAAAACTCGGGCACAAAAATGTCGACTTCTTTGCCGCTTTCGTTCTACAGGTTCAGGGGCACATCCAACTTCACTAGGGCTCCATATCCGGCCACACTCAAATGTTCTTCTCTTCATTCTTCCGTTTCTTATTCCTTGATTCCGGTCCAGCCACTCCTGCACTTTCGATCTACTTCCAAAACAACATCCAGGAGTTTCTCATGCGTCAAAGCAAAGGCAATGGCTGGCCTCGTTCAAGATAAGGAATTCGGTGCGCCCGCCGCCGGTAGTAGTGGAGGCGGAAGGCGGCCGGAGGTTGAGCATTCCCGTACCTTTCTTGAAGCTCGGTCCGAGCAAGGTTCGTTTTCCTTTTTTTTAGAATTTGTGTATATATTTGTATAAACAGATGAATATGTTAAATATTACTGCGTCGTGTTACTCTTTTCCCCTCGATGAAAAAGAAATAGGTATTATAAAACTTACGACGTTTTATTCTTCTTCTTTGTCTTCTTCCTTTCCTTTCCTCACAGGGAAAAAGAATTAACTATAGAAAATGCCAGAATAAAGAATTGCCGTTGGATAATTTGGTTATGTTTTTATATGTTAGTAATCTTCTTTAAAAAAACAGAGGAAAAAAAGAAATAATAAATTGCTTACATCACAATAATAGCCTTTAAGAGAAGGTCGTTTTATTATTTAATGAACGCTTTAATGGATCAAAGGTTTCTTGCCAAATATTTTTTATGGCTTTCTAATCAGCTTGGATTAAAACAATTTTGCTTAACTTGGTACACTTAAATGCACAAATATCTGTGAAATGAATAATTACGCTTTGAAAGCGCTTGCTAGTTGCTACAAAAATTGTCCTTGTTTAAGGGTATTTATTTAGGAATACGAATGGTGTAGCTGATGTAGTAATAAAGTTTGCTGGGATCTGTTATCGATAAGAGCATCGACATCATGAATTGATCAGGATCATGTTCAAGTATTAGAACAGCCTATTTAGTTAACTTCTGCCGACTAAAAACGGCTTGTCCCTGATCAAGAATGAGGAAGCTTTTAGATTTTAAGACTTTAGTAAAAGAATTATCTCTTATATATTGGAATATAATGAATAATATTTCAATGGTTCCAAAAGGAAAAGTGTGTTTGGTTTTTTTGAGGAGCATAAAAAGACGGAGGCAGATGGGGAAATGGGGCTGGTTGGACACGGTCAACAATTGAAAGGTTTGGTTGATTGAAAGAAAAAAGTGAACAGAAAATAAAAGAATATCATTTCCTCACTTTGAAGTTTGAATATATCCTGCTGTTTTCTTTCAACTATAGCCTCTTGTAGTTCCAAAAATTAAACTAGGGGACTGATTTTACTATCACACTACTTATTTGTATACAGAACTCCTATCTGGGATTAGGAAGGAAGTAGAAGCAAAAAGACTACCCCCAAGTGCTGCAGCAGGAATGGAAGAACTTTATCAGAATTATAGAAATGCGGTGAACTAATATATTTGAGCTCTTTACTTCAGTGGAAATTAATGGAATCTAGATATGAATCATATGATAGGTTCTCCTCTGCATTTACTATGTTAGTTTTGGTTGCAGCATCAAGCATCCTTTTTAGTGCTATTTATCCTTTGTGTCACTATAAGCTCATATTTTATCAGATCTACCGTCATATGTTTTTAAATCTCTGTATTCTTATCCTCAATGCACGATTTATACTTAAGTATTGTATCTGCACTTCAAAATCAGAGTATTGGGGTTTGAACTGCATTGTTTTAATAGTTTATCACCTAAAGATTGCAATATTTGGGCAAACCTTATCACTCAATGGCAGCCTTTTACCTGTACCTCCGAAAAGTGTAAGAGAGAATATCTTTTGCATGTGGCAACATTTAGGTTTTCCAAAGTGGAGATCCTGCAGCTGCTGAGATTGTGCTGTCAAACATGGCTGTTGCATTTGACCGTGTACTTTTGGAATTGGAGGTAACTCTTACAATTTTCTTTCAAGATGACTCTGCAGTTTGTAACGTATTTGAACTTCAATTTCCCGGTATTGCGTACCAATTATGAGTTTTATAAAGTTCTGCATGAAATATGGCGGTAATTTTTCAGGATCCTTTTGTCTTTGAATCCTACCACAAAGCTTTGCGAGAGCCATTTGACTACTATATGTTTGGTCAAAATTATATACGGCCTTTGGTTGATTTCAGGTGATTGGATGACTTGCACACTATTCCCCAATGCTTGTTTCTTTATTCATATCAATTTAGTTTGCTGAAATTTCCCCTGAAAATTTAAGATTTGCTTTAATGGAAGTTTTTCAATTCCATAACTCTATTAAGTAAACCAATTTACTATATTTTAAGGTTAGTGGATAGGAAATATTTATCTATTAGCTACCTTTTTAGACCATCTACTAAGCTTGTTCTATGATTCTTATTTTTTGCATTCTCTTTGGTGGTTCTTTAATAAATTCCATGAGGGTTTCGTGATCAAGAATTGATTATTGTTTTGAAATAAAGTAACAGTACGTTTGAAATTGCAGAGGACTCCTTAATATTCATAGGGTCTCAGATAGTTTTTCTTTTCTTCATGTTTGATTGTTTATCAACTACTGTAATGACAACGATACCAAGGAAGAGAATCATGTATTATGTATATTTTACTCTTTCCTGTTTTGGCAACATCTTATTTCACTTGTCTCATAGGTGCTTGTATTTTACTTTAATTCTTGTCAACAACCTCATAATCACACTGCTTTCACGAGCTTCGTATGAATATTTCATTATCCATACTTTAGACACCTGAAGATGCATATGGTCTATTGTTTTTTAGTTACTTCTCTTGACATCTATGTATTACATTCATTGCAGAAATTCATACCTTGGCAATCTTTCTGTTTTCAATGAAATAGAAGAAAAGCTTAAGCAGGTACTAGTACTCACTTTTCCCCCTTTCCTGGACTCCTTTGAATGTGACTGAGTATCGCTAAATTATTTTTTCACAAAGCTGTGGCAGGATGTTCTATCATGTTTACATTTGAAAAGGCTGTTAAAGATCATAACTTGGTTTATCCGTCACTAAGCTTCTTGATTGTGGATGAAAATCTTTGTTCTGGCTACAACACTTGTGTTCTTTGTTTAATAACTAACGAAAACATGTATCAAAGAAATAAATATAAATAACATGTTTTTGCATGTTCAAATTTGTTTCGATTTCCCAGTAATTTCTTATTTTTTCATACAATAAATTTTTGTGGTTTTTTTTTCCAATTTTATGTTGGCATAAGCTAAAAGTAGTCGTACTAAGCTTTCAATGTTCAAGGAGATTTCTTACATTCAACTTTAGCTTGGGAAGTGTGTAGTATTGTTTAAATCATTTATATACATGGCTTTTATGTATATAATTGCTGTCTATTGGTTTCAGGGTCATAATGTTGTACTCATATCCAACCATCAATCTGAAGCCGACCCAGCCATCATCGCATTGTTGCTTGAGAAAACAAATCCACATATTGCTGAGAACATTGTGATTATTGATTTTACATTCTGAGCCAGTGGTGGTTTCTGTTGTCCATACACTTGATCATAACTTATATTCTATTTTGCAGATCTATGTTGCAGGGGATAGAGTCATAACAGATCCTCTTTGTAAGCCTTTTAGCATGGGAAGGTACAAAAATTTGCTACCTGTTTTGAATCAATTATTCCAAAATATGCTAAAGAGTCACTTACAAAGAAGGTTTTACCATTTCCTTTTAGGAATCTTATATGTGTGTACTCCAAAAAGCACATGTATGATGTTCCTGAGCATGTTGAGATGAAAAGAAGAGCAAACACAAGAAGTTTAAAAGAGATGGCTTTGCTGCTAAGGTGCCTTAATGACCATTGTCATACTTTTAGAATGAAAACTTGCGTTAACATGCCTGAATCTGCACCATGGTGTTTCACCATAATTTTCAGCCTTAAACCAAAAGTTTTTTTTTAAATCATAGGGATGGCTCTAAAATAGTGTGGATTGCACCAAGTGGTGGCAGGGACCGCCCAGATTCCCAAACAGAAGAATGGTATCCAGTAAGTTTTTGCTGTCTTTATCTTTAACTGGTTTTTCTATTTTATTCCAGAATTTCTTTAGTGTCAAATTTCAGTTTTATCTTGTATTAGAGAACTGTGTGTACAATGTTTGAAATGGGTGAAAGCTGCTTTCATTATTAGCATAGAGTTGAATCCAGAACATATTACCACTTAAAAGGGTATCCATTTGGATTTGAAACCAAATTTTAATAATTTGAGTAGAATATAGAAGCGCAGATTCTTGTTCTAAACTTTTAACTTCATGGACATATAATGAGAGGTTTGTGAGAAAAAACTAGAGAGACTGTCTAAGTCTCCGATCTTTTTTATAGTTGAAGATAGAGAATCACAGATTCTGTTCTACACTTTTAACTTCATGGCCATATAGAGGGAGGTTTGCAGAAAAAACTGGAGAGCCATACATGTCTTGGTCTCCCACTGAGTTTACATTAGAACAAATACATATCCTTCATACTGCAGATCACGTTTTACCCTTGCACTCATGCCTGATTTATAATTAGTTCATAGTATGAACTGCGAAGCTTTCTTCTTCATGAGTTAATAGAAATTATTTATTGTTGGGGAAGGGAATCTGACATTATCTGGGTTTGTTGCTTGCAAACATATTAAGTGTAAAATTAGTGCAATGAGGTTAATCAACATCAGTAGACTTTTTCTTTTACCCTTTCTGCACTGCTTAATTTGTGATTTTGCATGTTATCCTTTAAGATGTCTTAAGGAGGTCAGATCATCAGGTTTTGTGCATATATATGATTGGCATGTGATGCATTTGCATGTTCAAGATTTTTTTCATTGCCAATTACAATAGTGTAGATAACTAAGAATACCATGTATTGAGAGATATTTATGATACAGAACACAAATAAGCTAATTGTGGGATTAACTGAGATTTTATTTTGATATTATTGTCTTTACGGGGCTAATTGCAATATCTTATAAACCTATGGTTTACATCTATATTGGGATTAGTATATTATCTTAGTTTCTTATCTTATTTTGTTTTTAAGTCAAGTTTGTTAGTTTCCTATTAAAAGTCTTACGTATATTCTTTAGGTTGTGTTTTGACACCCACCATGTAATTTGATTTGGGTGTAATTACATAGTTATGGTGTGTTTGAACAACCACCGTGATTTGGGTCCCCTTGAATTGTGTGTAATGGAAAGTTCCCAATTAATGGTGAGATTGGGTTGGTGCGGTTGGGGATTTTAAAATTTTTGAACAGTCTATGATAATTCGATTCAACTCAACTTGGCTCATTTGTTGGTTTTCCATATTAATTTTAGGCTTTGACCTTTTTAGACTTTTTTTTAAAAAAATAGCTTTCTATGGTTTTAGGACATTATTTGATGAAGTTTCAATGTTTTTTTCACAAGTATTTTCAAAAATGATAAATTTTCAATTAAATAAAAATAATTAATTAGTATTTTGAAGTTATTTTGACTATTCTAAATATAAATACTTATATTTACTTTAATAAATACTAACTAAAATTAATTATAAATTAAATAAAAATAATTAATTCGATGCGGTTGTTCCATAAACCGTCCTAATATTATGGTTCATGTTGGTTTTCGATTTACTCTATTTATTTACTCTTATCCTCAATTACACTTTTCAATTCTTAAAATGAGTGGTGATAATTGGTGTAATTATGCAGGTAAATTACATTCTTCAATTTTTTATGGATATTAGTAGTAGTAGTTCACAAGTTGGGATTTTTTATTATTAATTTATAATAAATAAAATTAGGGATTTATAATAAATAAAAATAATTTTATGTACGAGCATTTTTTCTCTTTGTAACATCAACTTTATATATCATTAATTATAAAAATTAAAAATATAAAGGACTCAACGTATAATTATAAATTATTTAAAATAAAATATTAATTAAATTATTTTTTATATATATAGTATTTTTTTAAAAATAATTTGATCAAATACAACCCTAGTCAATTTAAAAAATAAAAACCCTAAACTCAAAACCTTAAACCATAAATCTTAAACTCTAAATCATAAACCCAAAATCTTAAACCCTAAATTTTAAATCATAAATCCTAAATAGTAAATTTTACCATAAACCTAAATTCTAAACCTATGTTTAAAACCCAAACCTTAAACTTTAAATCTTAAAATTAAAGGTATAATATTTGAATTTAAGTTTTAGGGTTTATAATTATAGATTTATAGTTTTTATTTATAAACACCTTTTTTGGTTTAGGGTTTTTATTGTTTATAATTAAATTTTTTAGGATTTTATGTTTTGTTTTTATAATTTAATATTATTTAGAATTTTTATTTTTAAATTGATTAATAATTTGGTATTAATTAATTACCAATTCTCAATGGGACAAGATGCTAGATTCCTTAAACAACATCCAGTTTTCTAATCTTGACGTTGTGAATGAAGTAAACCGGTTGGGAAGTCACTTTTATAACGGACCTTTGTTGTACTCTATCCGGATTAGTTGGTCAATAGCTTGGATACCGGTTATACAAAAAAATAATGATTGTACAACCAAACATGACGTGAGGAATTAAGATATATTTACGTTGTGATTGTCAAACATGTCTAGGTAATAGGCTACTAGTCTATATAAATAACAATATACTCTTCATTTATAAGACAAATCATTATTACGAGAATTTCTAATTGTTATTGGTGTTAAGATTGTGTAAGGCTATCCACCCTTTTAATTTATTTTATATGCTTTATTATTATTTTTGGAACATAATGAGAAATGAGAATATCATAAGATTAGGCAAGGAAAAAATAAGTGGGAATGATGGAAGGATTACCCTTCTATGCAGTGCCAGTGGAGTTTTTTAACTCCACAAGCAGGGGGTGAAAGGTTGTCATGTGCCTTTCTATAATTTAAAAAAATAAAAATTAATCAAACTAACATGTCACTGATTTAACCCTGCATGTGATGTATCAAATAATTTCCCATAATGAAGTTAGCCAAATAACAACTTATAAGGAGAAAAGAGCATGTACTTTACCACAATCAACCCTTATGATGCGATGAAGGACCCATTGACGCTAGTCTTTTATATCTTTTTCCCTAGATATTTATCCTATTTACCCTGTTCTCAAGAATTTCATATTTTTATTATCGTAAGCCCTGCCCCCTAAGCAGTAGTCAATGTTGTGCATAAATTCGTGTCTTAATTAGACCCTCAAAAGGATATGAACCTTTTGGCCGCAAATATGTCACCTTATTTTTATGAAAAGCTTGTGTTCATTCGTACTAATATAAGGGGGTTTAGGAACCCTTTGATTTTTCTTCAGTAGACAATATGAGAAGGCTCATAAGACGTTCAGGTGCAGCAGCGCATTTATATCCCTTGGCTCTATTGTGCTATGACATCATGCCCCCTCCGCCCAAGGTGCGTATTTGCCTGTCAGTTTCTCTTATGTAAAACTTCTCTCTTGTGTGACCCAACTCCATTTTCCAGGTCGAAAAGGAAATTGGAGAAAAAAGAATCATTGCTTTTCATGGGGTTGGATTGTCAGTGGCGCCAAAAATCTGCCCCCTGGAAACTGCTGCTGCTTGTAAGAAGTCTGAAGAGGTTGGTTATGTTCATATAATCTTAGTTTCTGATTCTTTACCACACTATGGATTTGAAAAATAAATGTTTCTTGGCTGTTGCATGATAAAGTCTCTGATTGATGCAGAGTGCAGACTTTACTTTATCTCTATGATTTTCACATGAGCTTTATCATTTATATCAAAGATGACCGACCACACTTGCAGATGAGTGTAACATCTATACTTCATGTTGACAAAAATGATTCCGTCAAAAATTTTGTTTGGATATGAGCCATAACAACTATTTGTATAATTTTTATGCTCAAAAAAGCGCTAGATATAACTTTCTAAAAACACCATCATGTATGTCTATGCTTGTTGATCTCTTTAGTATGAATTGGCTTTAATTTTGGACAGGCTAAAGATGCATACACACAAGCTCTGTATAGGTCTGTGACTGAGCAATACAATGTCCTCAAACGTGCCATACATGGCAAACAAGGGTTAGAGGCATCAACTGCGGGTGTCTTTTTGTTGCAGCCATGGACCTAGTCAAAACCTTATCATGGTCTCAACATAATATTTCTGGTGTGTCAAGTGCACTGCTATGCTTCTGTAGTGTTAGAATGAGCACCTGCTATGTTAATTCAATTGGGTTTGATTTGCTGCATGCCAGGTCATTTTTGTTTCACAAATTTTGACTCGTTAACAAGGAAGCGCCATCAGAAACGTAGATAGAAGAATGCAACAGCCTGCAAGACGAACCATGTTTTTATTTCTTGATACCCGTTGATGACAAACTCTACAGCAGATTACCTTCTATGTGAGCTGAATCCATCGGAAACTGAACCTATCCCAAAAGTCTGCTTCAGGTTTGCGCTGTACAGATCTTACTTCCTAGAAAGACTCAAACGTGTAGTATATAGTCGATCCTTAACTGTGTATATGATATATTCAAATCCGATGCATAACATCATATTTTCGAGTTTAAAGGTCCAATAATTGAGTATATATACACGTAATATACTCATTTCAAAGATTATTTGACGAAATAGTACCATTTTCAGATTATTTAAGTAAATAACATCTATTTTGGTCACTAAGAGGAAGGTGCATCCAGACGTACAATGAGGAAGGTGCGCTCCGCACTTGAAAGTGTTTTCCGTCAATGTGGCACGTTTCTTAGAACACGCTTTCTTTGTTCGCCTCAACACCAGAAATCAATTGTTCATTAGTTTTTGATTTTTTAACAAAAATGGTATAGTTGTGTGTTTGAGTGGTTAGGGTTTTCTAATCTTAGGTTTAGGGTTTATTAGAGTTTTGAGTTTTTTTTAAAAAAGTCATGTTTTTGAATAAATTTAAAGAAAGATTATTGTGTTTTTATGGTTTAGAGTTTTTATATTCAGGTTTAGGTTTGATTAGAGATTAGAGATGTGTATGTTTTATTTGGGCTTAGTATTAGGCTATTTAATAGTTTGATAAGAGATAGAGTGATTAGAGATTAGAGATGTGCATGTTTTAGAGTTTGTTAAGGTTTATGACTTAGAAAAATAGTGATTTATGGTTATGAGGTTAATGAAATATGAGCAATTAAACATATAATTTATAGACATAAGACAAAAATTGTGATGATAGGGTTGAAACGTAGAAATAAATTTTATAAAAATTGAATGTAACTTGATGCATATTGTCTGAGAATAGGCTGGATATTAATTTTACATAAGAACGTAAAAGGAAAGTTTTGGAATATATAAACGGTGTGAAGGAATTTACTCCTAATGAATTTTGAACCTATAATTTAAGGGAATATATCAACTCAAAGTTTTAACTATTTGATCTAGATATCGATGACGACAATATACACAATTTCAAAATACTTATACAAATCACATAATCATAAACATGCATCGATGAAATATAACCTGAACTTATTTTAAACAAAAAGAAATAAAAACAGCTACATCAAATTGAACGATGAAGCAATTTACCGAAATATTAGTTAGGTCTGAGTAATCTAGTACCAATTTGAGTATTGGGTGTAAATCTTATCACACATACAAAGTACTTGTGGGAACAGATCTAATGTTTGAGCTATCTATAAATCTGCGAGCATCTATTGAGTAAATAATTAATATTATAATATTAAATCTAAATCGACCCATTTATACTTAGCTTATTTGAAGGGATGACAAAATCTGGCGGCCTTCAAATTTTAGTTTCATTACATCTAACAATTGCAAGCTCAAAGTATAAGTAGTCTTCACGAGACCTCGATCATAGGCTTGATATAATCATTGTAAACCATATTTTACGTTTGACATTATTACAGAAAAAAACACTTCTAAGACTTCTCATGGAAGTACACATGAACCATACTCTAGTAAGGTAGCAGTCAACTAAAACTAAGGAAAGATGGATAGGTACCCAAAAAAATGTTTTAGAAGAAGAAAATGTGATTATTAAGAGTATACGCTTTGTTTGTAGGCAATATAAGCAATACAACAGGGTAGTAAGTAGAGAGTACTTATTTATTTAGGGTAAAGTATACAAATAGTCAATGAATTATCTTAAATAATATAAAATGATCATCAAAATTTTAAAAGTTACATAGTAGGTATTAAACTTTGATTTTTGTTACAAAATAATCACTGAGCCGTTAATTGCTGGTAGAGGGGTGATGTGACAGTTAAAAAGATTTGTATACTAGTAAATTTAGTCATCTAATTTTGTACATTTAATCAACTTAGTCTTAATTCAAAAAAATTCTTTCAATTTGATCTTATTTTTAATTAGAAATGTATTAACTTGAGTCATGAGTGTATGATTTCAGCAAATGAAATTCAAAGAGACTAAAAATAGCAAACTCTCTCTGAAAAAAAAAGACCATGAATATTGTCAATGTCTAGCTTGTGCCTTGTAAGGCAATCAATCAGACTTCTCCAAGGAAATAAGACACTGCAAATAAGGACAGACGCAAGATTTTATGTTAGGAGAGCAAACCTATAAAATTTTAAGAAGACGAAATTATAAAATTTTAGGAGGGGTGAAAATAGATTTTCAATAGAAAATACATAGAAAAATTTTAAATTTTTTAAATCATGTATAAATTTTAAATTTTTAGGGGGCGACTTACCCTTCCAGCCCCCTCTGAATCCATCCCTGACTGTAAGTCTACACCAGGTTGAAGACAAACTGCAATCCTTGGCTGAATAATCAACATTCAATGCTTGAAACCGAACACATGCAGACACACAAATGATAGAGTTACAACACAAAATAAAAGGATAAAATCATCAGCTAGTTGCTGAAATTTTGTAAAATATCATATAAGGAGACTTGCATCACGAGTACAACAGTAAGAGACTTCCTATAGCATGTGAATTGTGAGCTGCTTTCCGTTATCTATCTGCTCCCACCAACTCAATTAGACATTGAAAATCCCTTTATCATCGGTAAACAGGGTTCCTTTCTTCCTGTGAAAGAAATGGTATGTTACTATCTAATCGGAGAAAAAATATTAAATCATTTCTAATTTAAAATAGGACCAAATTCAAAGGTGTAAATAATAAGGGCTAGATTTATTAATTTTTCGAATTAAGACTAAATTGATTGAATATGTGCAAACTTAAAGGACAAAATGTACTATTACATAAATTTTTTTAACTGTCATGTTACCCCTCCAGCAGTTAACGACTCAATGACCTATATGTAACAAAAATCAAAATTTAATGTCCATTATGTAACTTTTGAATGTTTTCAAAACACTTTTTGAAAAATTTGATGACCATTTTTTATTATTTAAGATAATTTAGTGACCATTTGTATATTTTATTCATTTATTTATTATAGTTGGGTAAAAGGTGCATCTCACATGAATGTTAATTTTTTAGGGTAATCTACACCCGTGGTCTCTTTTGTTTGGGGTTTGTTCTATTTTGGTCACCTGAATTCAAAAAAGATCATTCTTGTCACTTACGTTTTGAATCGTGTCTGTTTTGGTCCCTGAACCATTAACCTCCGTTAATAAAGAAAATTAATTTATGATTTAACCCCAAACTTTCAAAACTTTATTTTCACCATCTTCCCCAAACTTCCGCACTTCCATTCCCTTCAACATCAATAACCACTGTGGATTTAGGCTGTGGGTTTAGATTGATGACGCCGATGAACTTTGTAATAATCTATTGATGACGCCGACTGTAGGTTGAGGTAAAGAAGGAGGATGGAAGTGATGATAGTCAAGCTGATAAATTCTATGTTTATCGTTCAATTGTAGGCCTGAGGAGGGATGCCCGTCCTTCTGTAATTACTCTCTGAAATGCTTGGTAATTTCCTTTTTGTCTCTCTTTCAGACGCATACACTCTTTCACTCGATGATGGAGTTGTGTTTATTGTTTATATTTATTCATTAATATTGAGTTTTGGGTTTTTTTGGTGAGGCTGTGAATTTCTCAGTTTCAAAGGATTCACAAAGACAACATGCCCTCCCACTGGTGTAGACTCGGGTGTATATTTGTTCATACAACTGAGCAAAGTGTAAAATAGTATACATGGGGATTCGCAGAACTTGAAATTGATTTTTGAACTTGTTTCTTTTCTTTAAGGTACCAGACAAACATAAATCATTAAAGTTTGGACTGTCTAAGCATCTAAAGCCTCACACGTCGAGAACAAGTTTGCCTCACGTGTTTGATTTACTGCACCCCTGAACAGCAAGATCGCAAGACTGCCAACACATAAGTGTATGAAGCAGCCATGGTTGTGGGTCATAAACGAACTAAAATCTGCCCGTACAACACATTGCCACCTAGGTCCATAAGCCCTGTCAAAATCTTGCGTTCAGAACAGACATCAAGATACATTCCACTTTTAGTTTCTCATGAATCCAGTGCCCCATACCAAGTTCATGTGAACCATAGCTTACAGCTCTCACCTTTCTTATAAATTGGGCTATATCAGTTGATTCAGTGGCTTCAAAGATGTCAAAAGCCTTTGCAGCTGAGTGAAGTGCATCATTTTGCATTGTCTAGAGCATGGTCAGTTTCGCCTACAATTGCTTTGCCCTTTAGCATTGCCAAATCGACTTTCCTTATCAAGAAAGTAGCATGAATAGAAAGACAGTGCAAACTTGAAGCTATATGATGGAATGGACCCAGAAGTGGATGCTGCTAGCTTGTTTAGCGAGGGTGAAAGTCCTTAGAAGAAGCAATAAGTTGCCTCGTGAAAATGATAACATCGCCATCAAATGCAAAACTGACAACACCTCATACCAAGCATTAAACATCGCTGTTTCTTGCAAAAAAACCGCTTTACATCAAATCTGTATTTCTCAAAGAGAAAAGTGACCAAATAATAAAAAAACAAAAGCAAATTAGCCTAAACCCACAGTCTCACGATCAATAGATTATTACAAAGTTCATCGCCGTCATCATTCTAAACCCACAGTAGTTATTGATGTTGAAGGGAGTGGAAGTGCAAAAGTTTGGGGAAAGATGGTAAAAAATAAAGTTTTGAAAGTTTGGAGGTTAAATCATAAATTAATTTTCTTTATTAACGGAGGTTAACGGTCCAGGGACCAAAACAGACATGATTCAAAGCGTAAGTGACAAGAATGATCTTTTTTGAATTCGGGTGACCAAAATAGAACAAACCCAAACAAAAGGGACCACGGGTGTAGATTACCATTTTTTTATTACATATGAGTGCTGAATTAAAAAAAATTGAAAATTTGAAATCTATTAATTGGTCGAGTGGTCAAAGATATTTATATTGTTTCATATGATATGAGTTCAAATTTTAACAATTTTCATTTGAAATATAAAACTCTCATTTTAGTAAAAAAAAAAGACTAAAAATTTGTCGTTGGATTGATTGATCCAACTCCAATGGCATTGGTGACCGCTTACACATATATTTTGATGTTGAATGCTTGATGCGCAAAAGAGAAGATCACATGTACTTTCTTGTAAAATTAATATTTTGATATAACAAATTATATGAAAAATATTTTTGAATTTATTCAAATATTTCAAAAATAATTAAAGTTCATCTTGAAAAATATGTTTAAAATGTTTTTAAGTGTTTTTAACTTATTCTAATATTTTCAAATATCTCCACGTGTAAAAAATAGTTTTCAGAATAAGTATTATCGATACCTTGCCGGTAATACTGGTATTTATCCCTCAATACTAATACTCAACGAATTCTTTCGTATTTTTCAAAACGTCGAAAGTTGATTTAGTATGAGCCTTCGCTTTTTGGATCATCTTCTGCCCAAAGCGGTACCCTTCCGTTTTTTGGTTCCCATTGGGTTTACCTTGTTTACAGGTCGACCCCATGGCAGCAAGAAAAGGTGATCTTGTGCTATACTGCGGCGATCTCTTTCCTACCGAGGCACGCAAACTCCCATCGTGTCCAGATCACATTCCCTGAATCGAAAGGGGGAGCCTACCATCAGGTAGAGCAGGAGCCAAAGCCAAGTCAATGACTGAAGCATGAGAAAGGTCGAGCTTAAGACCATGTAATCGATCAATGTGAAGATCGACTTATCAGAAGTTTCGCACCAGGACTCAAAGTATACCTCGGGGAGAAGGTAGCTTCAAGAGCACTACCCCGGAAAAAGGTGCATCCCATGTCTTTCTTGGTAAAACCCAACCGAAAATTTACCACAAGTCTCTCTTCTTTTTTTGTTTAGGATCCCCTTTCTACATTCAATTATGTATTGAACCTGGTGTGGAATCACTATCATTACACATTCATTGTTGGTTTGGCTGCTGGTTTAGCGATCCTTCCTAGCCACCGCCTAGAGTGCAGCCTGCTTGCTGAAGACCGTAACTAACGTAACTTAGTACCCATACGAGGGAAAGCAGAATTTGTTCGGATTCTCCCACATGTTCAATCTTTTTTAGCGGTTTCCCCAGAGATCTTTATCATTAATGCAACCTCCATTTTGCTTATTCATGGAGTTGTATTTAGTACCTCTAAGAAATATGATTATCCGCCGTTAGTTAGTAATGTGGGTTGGCTTGGATTACTTAGTGTTGAGCGCCTAGGAGGGCAATGCGCTTTGGGATGCGGATGAGCTATTTTCGCCCATCCTCTAACCTAATACGGCACCGGGTTTAGACCACAGGGAACCGTAGCATGGGGGACGTCTAATCCTTTTGCCGCTATAAGGTTGACTAATCGTGCGCAGCAGGCTCGAAAACCCTTGGTTCTGGAAGGTACATGAGTCCGAACGCTATGTTGAGTGTACGACCGACACTACAGTACGTAGGTAGCCGTGCAGGTGAGGCGTCGGCCGGTCCTAGAAACAGCAGTAGCGGAAGGAGAAGTTAACGACTAGACGTGCTGCAACCTAGGGATCACCAGGCAGCTCTTTCGCTCTCTAGGGATTGGGGGGCATAGCACAATTCCTTTTGGAGGAGGGTTGGTTTGTCTGGGTGACTGATCCTGCCATAATGTACTCCTACCTATAGCACCGGCAACCGAAGTTGAGCATACATAGGATGATCTTCATGCGCCGAGGGGAAAGAAAGGGCGGTAGATGATAATGAAAAAAGGTTACCTTACCTACACTACACTCCCACTCCAAGCTATGCATGCTGAGCAAGATGCATTGCGATTTCTTTTTTTGTGGACGCATCGGAATATGATCTGGGATAGGAAGATAAAAACTTTTTCTCCTGTGGGCTTTCTCTCGTAAAGCCAAGCCCCAAGACAAGGTATAACTGTTGGGACGGATACATGATCAATAGAACCTGGCTGGATCCAGGCTGGGATAGTGGTGCCCATTCCTAACCAGTTCCGAAAGGGTTCACTCATGCTGGAGGGAGCATCCCCACTTAGTGATAGGTTCGCTAGTTCACGCAAATCTGAAGAAGTTATCACGGACGAGCCACATACAGGGAAACTTGCACGTGTGGTTCTGACCGTCTTTCTTAGGGTATCTAATAACCTTGTTTCTTCTCGCCGCTGGCGCACCTCTCCTAACTATTGCCCATTTATTCTGGAATAATCTGTTTAGAAGGGACAATTTTACATATTTCTGCCAAATCTTTCTATTATTAAGTACGGCTGGTACCATTTCGATGTGTTTCGATTATTTCGAACAAGGGAGGTTTAATGCTTTTGAATTCATTGTATTAATTCCACTTCCTACTCGCAGTATGCTCTTTATGATCTCGGCTCATGATTCAATTGCCATGTATTTAGCTATTGAGCCTCAAAGTTTATGTTTTTATGTAATCGCATCATCAAAAAGAAAGTCTGAATTTTCCATGGAAGCCGGCTCGAAATATTTAATCTTAGGTGCAGTTTCCTCTGGAATATTATTGTTTGGGTACGACCGGACAACTACCGATATCTATTAATATCTTTTTTATAATGTTTTTTTGTTAAATATCTATCTATATCGTAAACTATCGGATTGGGTATTACTTAGATGTGAAACTTTTGGACCTCATTAGTTGTGATATTGATCTTTAGGGGGAACAAAATCTAAGAATATATAGACTTGTAGATACCCTCTATTTGTTGTCTATCTAGGGCGATCGATCTACATCTTTCTTCATAGCCCTGGGCCTATGTCTCGATCTCCTACGTGCGAAATCTGAGGGACTAGTTCCTATGGGGATTCCCCTTGGTCTAATTTCACGCCTTATGACGAAAGGGGGGTCGACGTGGCGTAAAGTGAAGATTGAGGGAAGTGGAGAAAAATTCCCTTATGGGGTATTTCAAAGGTGTAATCTAGGTAACGAAAAAGGGGCCCGATACTTCAACTAGAGGAGCGGCCAATTGGTTCACCAAACCCCGACCCAGCGTCACACGTTCTCCAGGTCTAAAGGAATCCAATGCCCAACTACCGACTTCTCCCGAAATTACGTTATCGGAGTCGAGCCAGGAATGGCTGTTAGTGGACACCCACCACTTTTCACCAGCTAGAAAGGCCCTCTTTAATTTGACTGGATTCGCTCTCGCCAGTCATGATGACTCACATAATAAAAATAATGAAAGAGGTTAGACTTCTTGGAAATCCCACCTTCATTAAGAAGGAAGTGAAGGTGAACACCCACACAGATAGGCCAACCTTTTACATTATCAAAGTGAAAATCCCAGTGATCCGATTCCAAAGAAACAAAATACTAGTTAAAGTAGCGACAAAGAGGAAACGCAGGGAGATTAAAAAAATCAAGCGAGTACGTCGCTTGTTTCCATAAAAAAGGGACAACGTTCGTGTAGTTTGTGATTGGATGTAACTGTTAGGATTTTTTCTCGTAATAATCTTTTTCTTAATGTGTCTCTTCTTGTTCCTCAATCTTCGGAGAATGCGGCCTTGTATTATTGTAAGTTATATGTTCTGAACATTTCCTGAAAGTCGACGACAAGTTTTAAATCGCATTTCATATCTCAAATTTTTAGTTTCAATCAAATCCAATCCACCTATACGAGAAACAGTAAAATAAAACCGACTATTGCAGTTAAGCGCCCAGCCTCTCAGGCAGCAGTAAACATACGAGTGAAGAATAGGTCTGCTAATACCTACCTCACAATAGTGGTTAAAATGTTTTTTCATCATGCGGGGCAGGATTCAAACCCGCATTCTACAGATCATGAGCCTGACGAGTTAACCATTACTCTACCCCGCTTCTTCCCCTTATCCTTCATCGTCGTTAGTCCTTGTAAATCGATGACTTTCTTCTCTTATGATAATACCTTACCACTTTACGGTCTACCAGAATTGAATAAGACTGGTAGGAAGACTTCCAGTGGGCTTGGAATGATTACTTGAGCCAGTAAGCAGTATCAACCACACTTTCATTCACTCACGGAACAACAAAAGACTTGACATCGCTCCTCACTCAACGAAGACGAAAAAGGGTCGACTAGTGTCCCTAATCGAATGAGTGGCTACACGCGCTGGGATAAACCCGTATCTTTCAATCTCGTATCTAACGGAACTGGCTGAACTCGTTCTTTGGTTTGGGATGGAATCCTTCCTTTCCTGGCTATCGTAACAACTGCTCCGTACTCCTAAGGATCTCTATGCCACTTGTGATTCCCAGCCAAAGAGGCGCGAAGGTTTCTTTTATCGGTCGATTCTACTGCCGTAGGGCTCTCTTGGAAAGTCATTCGATCCTGCACATTTTTCCTTAGCCTAGGAATACACTTTCTCCAGAACCTGAAAGGTGCCCCACAATATAGACTATTAGCCACAAGTGAGAGTCTTCTATCTGTTTAGTACTCTTCGTTCTCACTTTCTTCAACAGTAAGAGAAGGACTTACACCATCCAGTGACCGGCTTATGAAAAGCACTTTGGGCGGAGCTTTCTCGATCCACTCTATCCGATAAGCATTCATCAAGATCAAACTCGAGTTTTTGCCTTCTTCTTTCAGTCAGTTAAAGCTTACGAAGGATGGCAAATTAGTCTAGTTGAGCCGGGCAATTACTTTCGTCTCTGAGGGATGGACTCTCGGGGCTAACTACGTGACCCCACCTACTTTTCTTTCCTTTCCGACATAAATTCCAAAAGTAGGAACCCATCTTACTATACATAATTCATAGATCACCACGGAGTTGAGGCGCGGTAGACCTTGTAAGGGTAGACCACCTGTCTGACCTTGGCTTAGTATCTCAAATCGAATTTGTTGGGAGAAGAATTTCTCAGAGTCTAGCAGCTGTTCTAGATGTGGACACCTAGTTTAGGATTGTTTACATGTTTTACGTGAGTGTCACTTTGCTAAATGGATCTGGAACATCTTTATTCCCAATGAGCATCAAAGTGTCTTCTACTCACTCCTTGGCATTCACGGATTGGTTATGTAGCAATGCTTTTTGTAAAGATCTTAAGTTTGGTTTTGATTACCAGTGCCGTACGACCTTCTATGCGATAGCATGGAAGATTTTGGCTTGAAATGGAGGTGTCGAGCTGTTTTTGATGGAGACTTTATTCTCCATCCGGATCCTAATCGGAGGATTGCTAACGGTGTTGAAATTGCTGTCTTTACTTTTCTATTCGAGCATACAAGCTTAGCTTTGGTTTAGCTTCCAACTAAGGCTAAGGGAATTGTTTCCCCGGGATTGAGTGCACGAGCTCATAGCCCTCCACCCGCCTTAGCTCAGTGATTCTTTTCCCTCTAAGATAGTCAAATCCCTTTTTTTCAAAGAGAGTAATATATTCCCTAAGTTGTCTCTTCCTAACTCTTGCCTTTATCCGCAAGGAGCTTTTAAGCTGGATTGATAGAGCATTTAAGGGGAAAGAGCTCACCGAAAGGCAGTCCCAATAGTGAAATAAAAGGGAGTTTAAGCTTTGAACATACATATAGGGTAAATACTGGATTGTACAAAATTTGTTCAAACAAAAAAATCGGTCAGTCGACGTCTCGAGAATTATGGGTAAATACTGGATTGTACAAAATTTGTTCAAACAAAAAAATCGGTCAGTCGACGTCTCGAGAATTATGATGCAAGTTCTGCTACTCCTACCACCGCTGCTATAGACCAAGGTTTGAACAAGTCCAGTGGTGAACCTACAGATGCTTGCGAGAGTCTCGACCGTTCTCAAACGAACTTCTAAGAATGACCGCTAAACATAAAAGATTTTCTATCATATATATAAACATGTATGAACCAGAGCTAGGATTTCCTCAAGGAGTGCAAAAGAAAAACCAAAAAAGATCGACTTTCAGTAATTCGACCTGAATGAAAGCCACATGACACTTTCGATGGCATTGAAAGGAGAACCTTTAGACCGTAGATGTGAAACTCATATCGAAAGAACTACTTGCATAGAATAAGAAAGAAGTCTGGTATTTAGCGATCGAACGACATTTTGTCTTTGAGGCAATGGATAAAAAAACCTCGATCTATCTATAGTGAAAAAAGTGACTATTTTTTTTAAAGAAGGAGATTGGATCAAGAAGCCGAGGGCCCAGTGTGGCTTTATTAAAGCAAGCGGGTAACCTGTTCGACGTCAGAACCGCTCTCAAAACCCTCATATCACCATCTCTTTGAAGAGAAAAGACTTTCTCCATCTATATCTATGCAACTAGTTCTTTCAAAGGCTTCTAAATCTATCCATCTTACTTACTCAAAAGCTTTGAATATTCGATTCGAAACCTTGCTTATGCTGCTTTTTATCTTTCTTTATCTGCCTCACCACCTCTCTCTATAAGGGAAAATAAGGGTAGTTTGACCCTGATCGGGACCTTGTTCAAATTTTATTTTCTAGGATGATACTCTGGAAACCACATTTTCCGTCTACTGGTCTCAGGTTTCGGATGAGCCAGAATCGTAGGTAGATCACTCTCTCTCCGAATAGATCGATCAAGCTTCCATCTTCTAATATCGCTCCAAATGTTAGTATTCGAGCCATCCCTGATGATGGATCTGATATACCTTTTCAGAACGTCTCTGATCGAGAGTATCGATCTCAAAATGTTGGAGGTGTGGTAGGATGGACGTACATCCTAGAAGGTGTTCCCGCGAATGTAGTGTAGTGTTCCCGGATTCAATTGACCCATAAGCAAGGTTTGTTGGAAATTTTTTTCCATCCATGCTAAAGTAGCGCAGCAAGATTGCAATCCCAAAGCCTTCGGACCCCCTAATCTTCCTTCCGCTTTCGGCCGACAGACATCCTTTCATGCTAAAAGAATGATTTTTCTCTTTTGAGTTCTGGCTCAGCCCACTGGAAAGGGTTAAAGATCTTGTAAATAAGTTTAAGCGTGCCTTTCTGGATCGCAAAAGCCGATAACCAGAACAGTTATCCTATTAGAATAGAACGAATTTTAAGTAGACAAGTGTCCAGCTATAGGAGAGACTCTTTGCTTTCCAACATATGAGCATCGCTTGGACCTTCCCAAGGAGGGGTAGACAATGAGAAGAGGTCATTCTGCTTTTAGTGGCACGTGTGGAAGGTAAAACTATCTTTTGCCGGCAAGCATAGGAAAGAAATCCCCCCGAATATTGCTAATCCATTAGTTCTAGCTCGAAGTTTGCCCTTAGTTGTCTCGAAGTTAGCTGCTTGGCATGAGTAGCTTGGTTTGCTGTCAGCATCTCTTACTGGACATCTTGCTTGAAGCTCTGTTTGAAGTAGACATGGATAAGGACAAGAGGCTCGCTACGGAGCTCGATACATGGAATAGGACCCAAGGGGCGATAATATCAGATGCAGCAAAGAAAGAGGAAAGGTTGGCAGTGAAGGCTATTCTTGCTTTTTCCTTAATTCGACCTAGAGAATCTGATTTGTTACTCGCTCCTCTCACTTCGTGACTTTACTCTCCTCTCGCTGTTAGCTTTGGTTCTTGTTCCAGGTTGGGTGTCACTGTTTATTATTGATTGTCCCATGAGCTTTTGGGCTAAGATACACTTTTTTTTAGCTTGAGACTTGGTTATCTTAGAAGGGTTAGCTACGTCCCGTTGGGAACCATAAAACAATTAACACCCTATCTTTTACTCCGTACTATGAGATAGAGGCAAGGCAGAATATGCGATGTTGGAGGCATGGCATTTTCTTCAACCATGTCTCGAAAGAAAGTAGCCAGGTTTCCTTGCCTCTATCTCTATCTAAGTCAATTTCTTCTTCAATCGATTCATAAGACATCCCATTTGAAATAGCAAAATAAAAGGACTAGGCCTAGGTTCCTGAAAACATCTGGAAATCGAAGTCGTTCAATAGTAAGAAAGTCAAGCTTTCCATCAGTCAAGCAGCAAAGACAGATGGGGGTTCAATCGCTGCGTATTTTCTGACTCTATATAAGTCAATTTTTGAAACAATAAATTCCTATTATTTCTCACAGCTTGGTATTTTTACTAAAATGTCTCCGCTACAAGGAATAGCAAAAGAAAAAGATTGATGATTTCAGTTTTCACAGCTTGACATTCCACATTCTTTTGTCATTCACTGCTGAGAGTAAGACCCCTATAGTACTACCCGTTAGTTGTGATCAAATCTAGTCAGCATCAAACTAATCTATGAGAAAGATTATCAATGACCAGACATTCGGAACATTGCTAAGATGCTGGGTGGGAAAAGGTGCTGTTGAAGAGTCTCTCTGAATAGGGTCAGTGTTAAGATAGAAGACCGGGAATCTCCAAGTCAAAGATATGAAAAAAGGTTGAAAGATTGGAACTTAGCCCTAGATTCAGTATCTGGTATGAGATGAGTGTATGGTGACACACATTTCCAAAGAGAGAATGAAGACTGAAAGAAGGCTAAGGAGCTGCTACAATAGCATTAACGCTTCTAGGCACGCTTGCCTATCACTTCTGCTTCCTTCATCCTACTCTACTTCTCTTTCTTTCATGCTACGACTGCTTCTTTCATCCTGATGAGTTACCCAAAGAAATTGCTTCTTGCTAGCACAGGAAATCTAACTCATTTTATGCCATCGGTCTATGGCTTCCTTTCCTTGTGAATATGGCTACTTTACTAGGCGCATCGAAGAAAGTAAGGACGTTGTATAAATAAGGGCACTCTCTCTGGGCTCTCTCTCTTGCAAGTGAACTAAAGGCTAGGCTTCTTCATGCTTTTGCTTGAACGCCTTGTTCTGTACTGTAGCACAAGAATAAGCTACTCTCGAAGAAGGAATAAGCGCTCCTTGAACGGAGAGAAAGCAGGCTAACTAAACCTCTCTCTTTGTAGGCATTAAAAGAAGAGGAGTAGCTGGATCAGAGCGGGAAAGAAAGGAAATCAGATATGGTGTAGATGGCACTAGGTTGAAGACATGGCTTAACACATGAGCGACGAGCGAAGAGCAGGGATAATTTTAGTAGAAAGGACAACTGCTCTCAAATCAGCAATGCCACATCTGACTCAAAAGGGATCGATAAACCTTTGCACATGAGAATATGATTAGACTGAACGGAAATAATCCCGTAAGGGCATTCTCTCCATTATTGAGCTAGGTAGGAAAAACCTCAGTTTAGATAGCACCCACGCAAGGCGCCTCTCTAAAACCCTAGATGCATCGAATGCGACGCTCCTAGGAGGTGTTCGAGAGGAACTGATCTCACGTTAGTAAGGGAATGCAGCTCTTTCAATTGGTGTTCCCTATTCCAGACCGGCTTTGGCATCGACTTAAGCTTCAACTTAGGCACCTTTTTTAGCTTGAACTTCGACTTAGGTTTCGACTTCAGCCTCGGCATCGTTCTCTCTTTCTTATTCTTCATCCGAATCCTATTTCTTTCTCCTTTTTTCTCCCTCTCTGGATGGTTTACTTCTCTGCCCTTCCCCTCTCTCTGGAGTTCGCCGCTTTCTTCTTTTTTACCTTTATCGAGGGTTGGCTTCATTCTTCTCTGCTCCCATTTTGGCTGTCTTTAGTCTTCTTCCCTTTGGGTTGAGTGGTTCTCTTTTACATTCTCCCTTTCGTTCTTGGGTCTTGGCTTCTCTTCGTTGTGCATCCTCTTTCTTCTCTACTTTACTAAGCTTTCATTGCAGGAAGTCCTACTAATTGGCAGAGCTAAGAGATATTTATTAAAGAAAAGACAAAGGCGCAATACTGATCATCAGTACCAATACTTAATGGTCAGCACCGATACTCAATAAATAAATGTCGATACCCACAGACTTTCAACAGCTAGTTTTTATACATAATTGATTTCAACTAAACCGTAGAATGTTTATATATTGATATCTTCATTACTCAAAACAACGAAAAAAACATATATATATATATTGCTATCTTCGAAGGCATGTTACTTTATTTATATTAAAATGTAATTTGTGCCATGAAAGACGAAATTGTGTAGTGGCTAGCACTTTGGACTTTGGATCTAGCGACCTGAGTTCGACTCCCGGTAGGCCCTTAATTTTGAAGAATAATGTTGAATGCGTACCCTCCATTCTCAATTTTGCACTTTCGAATCATCAAAACAGCTCAGCAAATACCATGTGTTTCTAACAATGTATCCTTTTTTTTTTTTTTGCAGGACTGTTTACATTTTCCGAACTTCTACAAGCTTAACACCATATTCCCTCAAAACTAGCATGCGGTAGAACTTTTTGACCATTCATCATGTTTTGATATAGCTGCAAGCAATCAATTATCAGATAACAATTGCAAAGATGCTTGGTTAGCTCTTAAGAAAATGATACTTTGATTCCACATAGCTCTCCGCATCCCATAAGAATGAACCAAATGCCACCGCTTCCAAGACGAGCATTGTCAACCCAGAGAAAGTGATGGAAACTACTTCATCCAAGACGAGCATTGTCAACCCAGAGAAAGTGATGGAAACTACTTCATCATTTGATGTATCAAGTGAACCATCATCAAGAATCCGAATGTCGGGCCTCCCGAACAGTGCTTGCGTTTGCTTTTCAATCAAAGAAATAGCTTCTTTGGATCTCATGGTTGCGTATCTCTGAAGTGTCTCAGAATCCAAATACGTAACATAGGATCTCAGTCTATAAGATTTTCCTTCGGCATCTGCGTACCCTCCTCCATCACCATCATCGTCATCATCAGGTGGGATCCTAACCAAAGAATCTGGATCCCAGATCTGCTTCTCTGGATTTGGAAACTCAAATCTTGCTTGGTCCTTGGTGAAATCTTCAGGAAGGGTTTTCATGGTTCTCTCAAGCTCACCACTTTATTTCAAACTATTATCTTTCATACATAGATGGGTAAATTACACTCGAGGTCCTCCATTTTTGATCCTCACACAAATCGGTCACCCTTTTCTTTTAAATTAAATCTTCCAAAATTACATCCATTTAATTCAACACTCGAATTAAAATATTCGACCAAATACGGGATCTGCAAGATTAACCCAGAAATTGGGTCGTTACATGTTGCATGTAAAATAACAAGTCCCCAAGTGAAAATATAATTTTTGACTTCATTAGTAACAATCTTGCAATTAACTGAATATGTTTAATAAATGACTCCGGGAAATTGTTTTGTGTATAAACACGAGCTACTTGATGTCTAACACATTCCAATTGACACGCAAAAATGATAAAAAGCTTGAGAAGTAAATTCACTAGCATTATCAAGACGAATTATTTTACAAGAAAATACGTGAAATGTACTTGTAATGTAATCAATTGAGCAAGTAACCTCGCAAATGTTAGGTTGCAAGTTGATAACATAGATATATGTGATCATCTTGTCGATGCATTGATTAAAACTATAAAATATTTAAATTTTCCACAAGATGGTGTATGAACCCACATATATCATCATGTATCCATTCTAGAAAATTAATAAATTCATAATCTATCTTAGCTGATGATGATCGAATAATTAATTTGCCTTGAGAGCAAATATCACATGAAAAAACCTTACTTTAAAGAACATGTTGGTTCTTTAATAAAATTTCAATAATGTTTTGCATCATAATTAAATCATGATAACCTAACCAGTATGCCAATTAATAAAGTTATTAGTAAACTCTGGTTTACAATAGCATAGACTTCAATTGTACTAATTCTTTTGTAGTACAATCTGAAGTAAAGTGCAGACAGTTTTTTCAAGATATATTTATTGTCTTGAGATATACTCGTAATTTGAAGATATTCAACATCCCTGCACTTATAGTCTTAATATGATATCTATTTTGGCCAATATCTTTAAAGCTCAATAAATTTCTTTGAGACTTCAGAGTATAACGATCATTAGTTTAGAATTAGTTCTTATCAGCAATAATATATTTGTTCTACTAGAGCCTTCTATGATTTTAATACTCTGGATATAATACTCACGTTAGAAATATTTCTTATACTTAAGTGTAGCATGAGTTGTTGAATTATCTACTAAGCATAGTCTTCATCATTTATCCTATATTGTAATTGAGAAGTAAATATTATTTTTTAAAGATTAAAATAATTAAAATACTCATATTTTAAAATCTAATAAACATTATCATAAGAGTCTTCTTATCTTTTTGTACTTTTAAAAATCATTAAATAAAATAACTAGAGGTGAGCAAAATTTGACTCAACTCGAAAAAAATAATTCTTTTCAATTTCCAGTTATTTGAGTTAACTCGAATAACTCGTACAAAATTTGAGTTTTAGTTGAGTTCGATTTTGCCGACTCAAAAAACCTAAAAATCAATTTTTATTGTTTTACGATTTAGTCATTGATTTCCTTTTTTCTTCAATTCCTCATTTATTTTGGGTACATTTTTACCACATTTAAATCAAATGCCCTAAACCAATGTGGAATGCCTATTTAGCTTCAATTCATATTTTTTAAAATAAATTTCCTCTATTTACAATTTAGCCCTTCAAATTTGTATGATTTCTTCATTTCCTCCGTTTTAAGTTCATTTTGACCAATTTTGAACCACATTCTCGTAAACCACTATAGAACACATGTTTAGCTTCAATTCATATATTTGAAAATAAATTTCCTATTATTGCAATTTAACCCCTCAACTTTGTATGACTTCCTCATTTCTTCAATTCCACCTTCGATTCAAGTCCATTTTTGGCCAAATTTAAACCACATGCTCCACTGCCAGTATATAATATCGATGTAAACTTCAATTCATATTTTTGTCAAAAAAATTATTCTTGTTTTTCAATTTAATCCCTTAACTTGTATTTTATTCAATTTGGTCTTTCATCTATATTTTTTTTGTAAATTCTCTCTTATCATCAATTCCTTGACTCCTTTATACATCGATACTTATCTTCAAAAGTTCATTCTTTGAAAAATAACATTATAAGTATATTTTAGAATTTTAGATGATATTTGTTTTATTAAATAATATTACAAATATTACACACATGTGAAAAAAATATGAAGAAATATATATCTATATATCTTACATGATTAGAGAAAGTCGTTTAAATTGAAATCATTCCGTACTATAACATTATAGATAATTACAATCAAATTTGTACAATAACTCGACTCGAAAAAATTCAAATAAAGTTTGAGTCATAAAATAAGATTGATCAATTCAAATTTTTTTGACTCAACTCGATTGAATGGTCACCCCTAAAAACAACTACAAACAATTACTTTAGATTCGAATACAAAACCAAAGAATTTATATTGCTAAGGAAAACCATACGCGTATCTTTGTATTCTATGCAGGTAACATTCGAATTTCAGCAGTTCAGGCAATGAAATTGAAGATGTTATCGGACAGTGTCTGCAAATAGAGGTTCCACTGCTTAGGGTCTTAAGTTAATCAAGTTCTGCCCCATAGAAACGACTTTGATGGTCAGCTTAATCTTGATAATCTTTTCCATTTAGTGTTCTTCTTCTGCAGATTCTTGGTGATGGTCTTGGAAGTAGATCAAAGAGCTCGAAAGGAACCCGGTCTACCTACAAACGTTCTTCCCTTCTTAGAAACCCATTTCAATGACATATTATTAACCACGAGGCCGATATCACTTGAACTATTCAGTTCAACAAGTTGTTTGATTTGATCAAGCATCTGGTAGGTCCAGGCAACTGACTCGTCCAATACGATCGAGTCATCCATTGGTTTCTTCCAAAGATCCATCAACATCTCTTCGAACGATCGAAAAGACATGGAGGGTTTGCATCCTTGGTCGTTTTCACACATCATATTGACCTTAATGACATGTTTGCAAATATTTCCTTGCATTGACCATGCACAGTCACGGAAAGCAAAATCTGATCCAGGATTCTAAACTAAATGTGTGATGCTGCTCTCTTTAAGACTTGCTACCTTTGCAAATAGATGGCAATTGTCATCTAAGGTAACAGCATTATCAGGAATCTTGAGCGCTCGGTGCCAAGACGTTGATGCAATGTATTCTTCCTTGACGTTCTGAAAAGAATCACTTTCATCCGCATACTGATCAAGCCAATATGTTGAATGCAACTCCGTTGTCAGCTTGTGCACTAACCAGTAGACTCTCTGAAGTGCACCAAGATGTGAATCATCGAACAATTTCACTTTCAGCTTCACATGGTAGGCTTCTATGGCACCAGATGCCTCCTGGCTTGCAAGCGGATAACTTTTCGTTGTTAAAAGCCACATTTCTGGTCAAGCAGACATAAATAACATCAGTACTGCTAGACATGGAAACCTTGGTGGCATTTGCTTATCTGTGCATTAGTACTAGTGAAACAGAACTAACCAATCTTAGGCACCCAGGAGGATTTGAAATAATTCATGAAGGCAGTTTGATCCAACAAAATCCTGAATAAGCTCTTCCAAGGCAACCGAAGTATTTACGCCTCCCCGAATGCAATAAACTATTTCACCTAGGCGCTTAAAAATCTCCCGCTGAACTTCAATATTGGAACATTTCTTAACAACATTCCTCAACCAAGATCTACGAACACGCCAAAGGGAGAAGAGGATGGGACAACAAAATGTATTCCTGATAAGACAGTTAAAAACAGGACTAAGTGATACAATCAGTTCAAACCAAAGGAAAAAAAAATAAAGCAAAATATCCTGCCTTATGGGATCAACTTCCATGGCTGCATTGTCAATCACGATACCGTTGATCTTCCATCCATGTTCTATCCTCTGAGCTCGATCAAAGAAGGCTTTCGTCCATTTAGCCACATCTGACTTTGCAACGCTGTGGGTAACGATCCATGCAACAGGTAATGCATGGTGTCTTGAATCAAAGACAAGAAGGGTGCATAAAGGGTACTGCATTCAGAAACATTGTCCTGTATTACCAGATGAAATAGCTTTCTTAAATCCCTGAACAAACACAAATCAAACATTTTATTACCTTGAGTCTTTTAATACCAAATGTTGAATCAGCTGCAATGAGATTGCGATGGCCAAAACGAACCATCTGCTTCAACTGCCATTCTGTTTGAATCCCAAGAATAAAAGGATCGGTCTCAGAAGTCTCCTGATAGAAAAATATAGATTTCTTATTGCGTTCGATCCACATACGGATGCTAGCTTGATCATCTAGATCTAACTCATGGGTAGATCTTTTTGCTGACGTATTGGGAATCAAGTGTACTAAATGTTGCATCTAAACTGCAGTATTGTTGAATGCATTCAATGTGTTTCTCTAGCACGTTTTCTTCAGGAATACCCAGATAGATCATAGATATTGTTTGTTGTTGAATCTCATTGGAAATATGGAATTTTCTTGGCACCAGGGCCAATGGCATCTCTGTCAAGGGGGCCATGGCACACAAAACCAGATTTGTTTACGTGGTGTCTGTCATAGTATATAATAAGTGCAAGCGAAGGACGAGCATAAAGACGTTTGTCAACAAAATGGCATGTGCATCCTCGCATGGATTGAGTTATAGCAGCCCGATTTCGGGTGTTTAGACGATATTTTCTACTAGGTAATATGCCTCCACCTTCACCATAATTTTCAGGACCGAAAGAACAGCAATATCTTCACAGATACAAAGGAAAACATAAGAACAAGATGTTTAATCTCCGTTAGAGCTCACGTTGACAATAAATTTTTCATGTTATCTAACACTTAAAGACACATCAGGGTTTGTACTACATAGAATGACAGAATCAATCAATCAATATGCTCAGCGTCAAGGAATTAAAAGAGCACATAATGGAAAGCATTGTTAAGCACGGTTTAAATTTAAAGTCTATATTACAAATATTCATCACTTTTGTACTCCTTTAAACTGTCCTTTGATCGTTTCCGGCCCCTTTCAATATGAAATCGTGTTGGAGATTCCACATTGGAGCATTCTCCCATTATAAATTCATCTACACGAGCATGTGGAATGAGTGCCACATTATATTGGTGCTCAGCTGTGCCAAACTTTTTCCAAGTCAATTCAGCAGAAAAGAACTCCTCTGGGTGATCTTGCACTGGTATGTCAAGTATCGATTCGACTATCTCCATCCAAAGACTGTCAACTTTGATTCAGCGGCTTACCTGCAAGCATAAAGAATGACAAAGGGTTAACTACAAAAACATGGCACAAGAGCTACCTCACAAAATGATTGAACCAATATCATATCCAACTTCACATCAAATCAAAAGCAAAGTTTTTAACATTTTTCAGATGGAGAGCATAGGAAGGAGATGTATCAAAGTTTGAATTCCAGAAAGAAAGGGAAAAAAAGCATAAGCAAGTTACACAATGATATTTACTTCAACCAAAACGATTTTTGCTCCTCAACAGTTGGAATAAGGTTAGAAAGAGTGGGAAACAATATCTTTGGAGCAGAGGCAGGCTAGCAAAAACTGGGTTTGATTCCTTTAGGGTCTAGTCCTATTTTGAGTTTGCAGAAGGGAATTGGAAAGGAAGCATAGTAGATGGAGGATACATAAAAACAAACCTGAAATAAAACAATAAAAAGAGAGATTTTAGAGGGAAAGATGGGAGGCTTTTTGAGTGGAAGAAAGAACAAAAGAGGTACGTGGTACAGGTGCAATAGTACTAAGGGAGGCCATTGGGATCAGTACAGGTTTCTGCTGCCTGGTTTTTGGCTGTTGGCAATTGCATGTTCCATATTTATTTGCCAATGCTGTAGCTACCTGTATACGTATGGCTAATTATTCCATGCACAAACGCTAGTGAAAATTTTAAGCGCCTTAGTTTTAGGGTTTAGAGACTAAGTTTAGAGTTTAGGGGTTTAGAATTTACGGTTTATGGTTAGAATTTAGAGTTTAGGGTTAGAATTTAAGATTTATAGGTTAAAACCTAAATCCCTAACCATATTACCCTAAAAAATAAACTCTAACATCTAAACCTTACATTCTAGCCCTAAACCCTAAATCTAACCATAAACACTAAATTCTAAATCCCTACACTTAAACACCTAAACCCTAAACCAAGTCCTTAAACTCTAAAACTAAGGCGCTCGTGAAACTTTTCGTTTCCCACGAAAGTGCATAGGATATTTTCCCTATATGTATTTGTTTTCTTATGTTTCATTTGAATTAGTCATTTAGATTTACCAATTTCTTGTGAATTTTTATTATTTTAGGCCGTATAGAGATACTAATTGCAAGGAATCACCCCTTACATTTTCTTCTCTTAATTGATTTTAACAGTAAAAGAAAAGTAAATATCTAGTTCACGTCAAATGCCCTGATAAACTAGTCAATTCTTATTGTACATCTTCAGAAAATAGAAAACAAAAAAGACATGGATGGCTCCAGTCCAGGACCAAATGTTTTTCAACAAATAGTATCAGTTAGCAACAGGCTACTGGGTTTTATGTTCTGATTACCAATAAGCAATAGGTGGCTGCCTTGCCTCTGAATGCCAATTGGATGAATCATACTGAGAATTTTACGCCTTCATCATCAGTTGAAGTTCCCTTAAAAATTGCAAGCTTTCCCTTCTGTTCCAGTAATTTCAAAGCTCGCATTAGAATCGTCCAGTCTGTCCCATGAAGCTCTGCATGAAAAGGAAATTTCTCCAAGTCACGAGTGTTTCAAGTGTGTTTACATGATTAAATGCTTGAATGGATGCATGTAGATTATGATATATGCTCTTGTTTCCTTTTTTGGATGGAGAAGTTCTACTGTGGAGAGGAAGATCAAACCAAAGTAATTTAAAGAAAGGTTTTGCTGAATTTGAATGACATAGATTCTTTAAATTCATTCACTGTCATTGCATGAGAACCATAACTCATATCAACAAGTTGATACTTAAATTTGAATAGCATAGATTCTTTCAAAATGAAATGCTTGCAAGATGATAAGGGACCTTGCTGCAGACCTACATGCATTTGTGAGAAATTGAAAGAGTACATAGACATACTGCAGACCAGTACATATTCCCCATGGAAATCCCATTAACACCTATTAGGATAGGAATAACTTCTATACAGTCCAGGACTGAGACCCTCTAGTAAAACTAGGGAAAGACAAGAAAAAAGAACTATCTCCAATAACGATTAAGCAGCAGGATTCAACAAACTGCTTAATCTAAAGAAATGTATATTACCTGTCCCATCCCTGATCGTATTTCCTCAACAGTCATAACACTGTCGTCAAGTAAATAATATAGGTTTTATCAAAGAGAAAAGTAGTTTCTCCTCTATTCGATTGATGCTGCATTTACATAAAAGAGAGTCCTATTTATAGGAGTTTTTTAAAATACAACAAAGCCTAAGTTAAGTTAATTTCTAACTCTATCTTATAGGTAGATTAGATAAGCAGGACTCCTAAACTAACTCAACTACTTGAGTTATTTACAATAGTTAAAATACTATAGTATATTTCATATGGCTTACAATTTACACTCCCCTCAACCTGGTGAGTATACATTGTAAAGTCCCAGCTTGGATGTGAGCTCATCAAAAGTAGTTCTTGGTAATGCCTTGGTGAGTAAGTCGGCAAGTTGTTGATGATTTGGAACAAAATTTAGCTTGACTGTCCCATTTGCAACTTTTTCAGAAATAAAATGGCGGTCAAGTTCCACATGTTTTGTTCTGTCGTGGTGTACTGGGTTCTTTGTAATACTTATTGCAGACTTACTGTCACATTGAAGTTAAAAAAATCACTGAAATTCATTTTCAGTTCTGTTGACAGCCTTTGAACCCAAATTCCCTCACAAATTCCTTGTGCCAAAGCTCTAAATTCTACCTCTGCACTGCTTGTTGATACTACCGTCTGTTTCTTGCTTCTCTAAGTCACCAAGTTACCCCAAACTTGAGTACAATACCCACTAGTGGATCGTCTAGATGTAAGTTCTCCTGCCCAGCTTGCATCTGTGAAAATCTCCACCTTTCGATTCTCATTTTTGGTGAAAATCAGTCCATGTCCTGGTGTCATCTTCAAGTATCTCAAAATCCTTGTTACTGCCTCTCGGTGCTCTTCTCTAGGATCATTCATGAACTAGCTTACAATACTAACTGAGTTAGCAATGTCTGGTTAGTGATAGGTAAATCAGCTTACCTACTAACCTTTGATAGTGTTCCTTGTTAACAAGAACTCCCTTGTTATCAATTATGAACTTTAGATTGCTCTCCATAGGTGTCTCGGCAGGTTTACACCCTAACAACCATGTTTCAGATAACAAATCCATAATATATTTCCTCTGATTTATGACAATTCCAGCATTCGACCTAGCTACTTCCATCCCTAGGAAATATCTAAGTTGTCCTAGGTCTTTAGTCTCAAATTGAGTGGCCAAAAAACTTTCAACCTTTCTATTTCTCGAGAATCATCACCTGTGATGATTATATCATTGACATAAACTATTAGGATATTTTTCTTATTTTCAGATGAAGTTTTAATAAACATGGTATGACCAGTTTGACATTGATAATAGCCACATTTCAAGATGGCCTTAGTAAATCTATCAAACCAAGCTCTAGAAGATTGTTTGAGCCCATACAATGATTTTAGTATGCATACCTGACCACTTTTAAAATTCCCATTCAAACCAGGGGTTTTTTGCATATATACCTCTTCTTCCAAGGTGCCATTTAGGAAGGCATTCTTGATGTCAAGTTGGTGAAAAGGCCATTCCTAATTGGCAGTAAGATACAACAGAATTTTGACTGTGTTAAGCTTTGCTACCGGAGAAAAGGTTTCTTGATAATCAATCCCATAAGACTGAGTAAACCCTCTTGCAACTAACAGGACCTTGTACATTTCTATGCTCCCATCTGCATTGTACTTAATTGTAAACACCTATTTGCAGCTCACTGCCCTTTTTCCTAGTGGTAAATCAGTCACCACCCAAGTTTTGTTTTTCTCTAGATCTTTAAATTCATCCTCTACAGCCTTACGCCACTTCGGATCCTTCAAGGCTTCTTGTACAGAATCAGGAATCTGCTCTTTGTCGATCTTGGCAGTAAAAGCTCTGAAAGAAGGTGTAATACCCGAATTTTAACCGGGCTTAATAATAAATAAATAATAAAAATAAAAATAGTATTATAATAGCCCAAATAAATAAATAATATCCAAACAGTCCATTTACAGTGTCTAATTACATGAAAAAAATTCTAAAGCCCAGATTCCCGTTACATTCAGTTTTCCCCGCTCATTTTAATAAACACAAATGGCCCAATTTAAAACTAAATTCCTGCCCAAAATACATGTTATTAGATAAAGAGGCCCCAAGAAACACAGTTGTATTTGTTTAGCCCTCCAATTTTGCCACGTGTTGCCCCCAGAATGGCCAATTACTTCTTCACTCGGATTGAACTCAGTCCAGGCCAGTTGTCAATAACTGATAACCTTGGTGATGTCACTTTCCCAATCAAATATAAATACCATGCAAGAGAGAGAAATTGTCAGTCATTAATGATAATAAATAAAGTAATAATAATAATAAAACAAACGTAATAAATAAAGAGGAGAAAGATTATACCTGGGAATTCGATCGGACGTTGGGAACTGAACCGCCACCAGGAAGGGCAAAGGTCGCCGGAGAAGACGACCGGAGTAGTTGCGCCACCATTAAAGTTTGTCGAGAGGTATATCCCGATCTCATCGTTTCTATTTCTACATTTAAAACATAAAAATAAGTTAGACACAATTTAAGTCTAAAAAAATAGTAGCAAAAAATATAAAAAGCTTAAATACTTATCTAATATGAAGTTACAGCCAGTGAGGATTAGGTTTGTTCGGAGTTGAAAATGAGTGATGGGAGTTCGGGTAGCTTTAGGTCGGGGAAGAAGGGTGGTTCGGTCGAACCGGGCTAGATCTAAGCTTTTTCGGTGGAAAAACGACATCTTTTGGGTTTTTAAGGTTTCGATTACGCGGCGGACGGTGGTAGAAAATCGTCTTGTGGTGGCCAAAAATCGCACCATGGTGGCCGGAGAGGGGAAGAAGACGAACGAAGCATAGACAGTAGCCGGGATGGTGGTTGAAACGTTGGTTGGTGTCGCCTACGACTGTCGAGATTTGAATCTCGATGACCGATGAACAGCCGAGGGTGACTAGAGGGCAGTGACTGAGGATCTAAGGGTTGAACTAGTGGCGGAGTTATGCTAAAAAAGATGAACCTCATTGAGTTCTTGAAGAACTCTATGAGTATTCATTCAAAAATGAGGGTTTTAGATCCATTCCCAGAATTTTTTGGGTTCAGATTGTGTTTGTGAGCAGAGAAAGAGAGAGGGGGTTAGAGAGAGAAGGTAAAGCTAAAAATGAGGGAAAGAGAGCATTTTTTGGGCAAAAATGGGCTTTTATATCCAAAGCCCCACGACGTCGTTTTATCTCGGGTCAAGAGGAGGATCCGCGCTTTTTACACGAGTCGGGTTTAACCCGCGTTATTTTATTCGTATACCCTTTGGTATTTGCCCAAAGTTTTGCTGTTATTCAATTTGGTCCCATTCCCCTTGAATTGACTCCTAAATTTTGTTTTTTTAATTAGGTCCCACATACCCTTTAATTGAATCCCAGAATTTGTAATAATTTCAGTTGGGTCACTTATGGGTTTTGTAATTGGGCATTTAATTTTGCACTCCTCCCATTTTAGTCACTATAATAATGAAATCAACATTGTTTTGATTTGTTTTCAATTTAATCATTTATTTAATTATTTTATTTAATGTAATTAAATTATTTTGATTGTTGCATTTTTAAAATTTAGCATATAGTATATTTTGTTAGATAATTAATACATTTAAATTTAATTAGTTAAGATAAAGCCTTAGTTAGGTTTTCTTAATTAAGAATTCAATAATTAAATTAGGTAAGATAATTGTAGTAATTAAATGTATATTAAATATAATTTTAAAATTCAAATTTGGATGATGTTCCATTGTTTACAATGGGGTGTTATCTCAACATGAATTTTAATAAATTATACTTAATATACATTCCACTTATAATTGAATATTAATTTAGTTCTTTAATTAAAACTAAGTAATTAATTAGAATACATTGTATTTAATTAAATGTATATTAAATTGAACCTTTGGGACTCAAATTTAGATGGTGTTCCATTGTTTACAATGGGGTGTTATCTCAACATTGGTTTTAAAGGTGAACATTTGATATACATTTTCACTTATAATATTGACTTAATAAATTGTTAGGGCCTTAATTAGGACTAGAACTTTAATTAATTAGAATGATTAATTAATTAGGAATATGATTGATTTAAGGGCTTTAAATATATGGAAGATGTTCAAGAAATTGACATTTTCTCATAAAAGCCATTAAATTAATTAATATTCATAGCTTTAAACAACTAATTGATTAGTGCCCCTTTAGGATAATACTTAAAATCAACAAGACAATAAATGGACATTCATAAAAAAACTTTTATGTTGGAAATTCATTTTAAATATGAATAGGGGTGCCACCTAACGGGGCGTCTTTAATCTCATATTCGAACAAAATGAATTTCCTTATAAAAGGATATCTGCATTCGGAATTTAAATTCAATTAATAATTATGGGATAAATTAAATTCAAATAATTATTCAAAATGCCACGTAAAATTAAAGGTACCGATAATGGGCGTTTGTAGGGGTGCTAACCCTTCCCTACACGTAACCGACTCCTGAACCCAATTTAAGACATAATCTCTGGTTTGTTTTTCCGTTGTCCTGTCTACCTCGAAGTGATCGGTGGCGACTCCAAAATATTTTTAAAGTATAAATAATGGAGAATCCAATTTAATATGAAAAACCTTAAATTTTCAATATTAAATTAAAAATGGTCAGAAAACCCTAATTTTCTAAAATATCGATCGTTAGGCTATTTTTACACATCCCGAGTTCAAAAATGGTCGCGACAGCTTGGCGACTCCACTGGGGATATTTAAAAAATCGAGAGTCGGGCCTAATTAATTTTATGTGGCATTTTGGCATTTTAAGACAGTAATTTGAATTTAATTTTTTTCCATAATTATTGGATGAATTTTCAGGAAAAATGCATATAGCTTTTTCTTGTGTGATATAAATTGTCATCCATGCATAAGCCTTCTACCAGGGCTTTTCACCTTTAAGTGGGAGTGAGGCATGATCTTACGTGAGTTATTCAGCTCCTTGATCGGAATTTTGTCTTCCTTCCGGTATACCAACCTTATACACCGTGAGGTTACGCCCCCGCTATAAGTGGTCGTATACTCCCGAATTGATGTCTTACTAGTTCAGTAACGATAGTTTGGGTACCCAGAGTCTAGATCGAAACCCACATGATGTAATAGAAACCTACCCCACTAGAGCCAGACAAGGATCTA
The DNA here is from genome assembly GCA_019671005.1 of Hibiscus mutabilis. Lineage (NCBI taxonomy): Eukaryota > Viridiplantae > Streptophyta > Magnoliopsida > Malvales > Malvaceae > Hibiscus > Hibiscus mutabilis. The sequence goes on from CM033754.1 coordinate 13,263,622, forward strand.
GGACAGGTGTTTTCTGTTTTTTACGTAATATAAATTGTTTTTCCTATAACAATTATTTTTGCTTACAATTTTAATTCACCATACTGACATAATTTTTGTTTTGTTTTTTCGTGGGTATGTTTTATTCGGTAAATGTTGCATCACATTGCATTCATAAGAGGTATCAGTTCGAGGACTAGTCGAGTAGGCAGTGGTCGTAAGAGCTGAAGGGTCTGATAGACAAGCGGAGGACAATATGTCACTGTAGACTGGATTCGAGAAAACCCAATACAAGAACAAAGACAATATCCGTGGAGTCTAGGTGTCATTAATGCGAGGTTGTACTGAATATTTCTTAACATAATGAAGTTTTGCCAAAGCCAAGTTTAATCTGAGAACTATAAGGAGAGAATTTAAAGAGTCATTTTTAACAAGAATTTTGAATTATAGCATTGTTGTTAGACAGTCAAATGGATCAAAAGTTATTTAGGGTCATGACCCGTTTATGGAGCCCAATATAATTGTTTACTTTTCGGGATGATACATGTAACATCAACAATAGAGAAGTACGAGGCTTTTTGGGGGTAAAAAAGAAAAGAATAGGGTTTATACAATGCTCGACAATGATTCAAGTTTCAAGATAGAGTCAGCGGCAGTTACAAAAATAAACAAGATGCAATATTCCAAAAAAACAACAACAACAATGATAACCGGAGGAGGAATAAATAACAGATAAATTGAAGGGGCATTCAAGGGTCGTTTCTGACAGAAAAGAATCCAATGAAGAATAAAGAATTTTGAACTCAGGGGTGATACCCAGGTTTCACAAATGATGAAATTCACCGAAGAATACCGTAATTAGGGAAAATGCTGATTTTTAACAAAAATGAAGAGCTTAGAAAAAAGGCAGAATCAGAAAAGTGCAGTATAACAATTGAAAGACAAGCTCGTGATTTTTAAAGAGATACTACAATAAAGGACAAAGTACTGAAAGTTAAGCTGGGACAGTGATCCAGGCTATCCAGAAACAGAGTTGTGAAATGATTAACTTTAGGAATTAAGTGTGGAGATTGCATGGCATGTGCAGATTTTATTCGATGAGGTTATGAACCTGTAACAACACTATGATATTGACATCGGGCCAGTACAGATAATGACTTAGAGGCTGAACAAAGTAATCAACCCAAAAGAGTTGGAGCTAGTGACATATTGTCTTTTCTCTGTATTCGACCCTTTAGTTAGATGGGCATTGTACTAATGACTAGTTCTTGAAATCGATACCTCGTGCATTCATGCATTACAACATTTAAATATTATATTGCCCTTTTGTTTAAAATATTGCATTACATGTTGCTTACCTTGCTTGAGCCAGACAGGAACCTAGGCCAGGTGCTGTAAATTTAAATATATTTATTTGGTTATTCTCTTTATAACTTGTCTTGCTATATGTATTTTTTCCTTCGAGATCATTTTTACGTTACTGACTTATTTCTTTTGTTTTTGTTTTGTATTCCTTTACATCACATTTCATGGCATAGAGATATTGATTCAAAGGTGGTTGTCATTAGAAGACGATCATGATGGATAAGGGGATTCATAGGACGATAGAAGAGAGTGCAAGTATGAAGTAGTATTTTGGTCAAACAACAGAAAGAATGAAGGGCAGTTCATCCAAGTGTTACACATTAGGCTTTGTCAGTGTTGATGCTGGCAAAAATGAGATGCAAGAGCTAAAAAGACAAATAGCTGAAATGATGACTGATGACGGCTATGACCAAGGAAAAGGGGCATACTGAGCTGAAAGGAGAAGTAAACAAAAAACAGTACAGGAATAAACAGTTGAGTTGGTGCACTATTACAACTCGCATCAACAAACCAAATGGAGGTGTAATTGAGCCAAACCCCAAGAAAGTGATGACATGCCAAAGAGAAATTCAAGAAATAAAGAAGGATGAAGGATCTCTCAATTCAATTCTGATGACATATACATAGTTGCTTCCGATACTAATGGGGAAAAATTTTGTGGCCCGAGCCCCGTTTAAGTCTATAGTGCCTTCTTCACCCAAAGGTTATGGTATTAGTACAACATGTGATTACCATCGAGGAATTTTAGATCATACTACTGAGAGTTGCGAGGCTTTAAAGAACAAGGTTGAAAATCTTATTAGAGAAGGCGTGATGATTTTTGAAGATGGAAGACCCAAATTTCCTAAAAGCCTGACAATTAATAGAACACATGGAGATACAAAAATAAAGGAAAGTATAAGCCCATCAGAATCAAGTAAGTGTCCAAGGAAAAGTTCAAATTCTAGCGTTTCATCAGCCGATTATCAGAATACAAAAGATCAAAAACATCATTTTGATCCAATCCCTATTTCGTATAAAGAATTGTATCCTCAATTGTTAAAGGCCCGATTGGTGTCCCCACTTTTCCTTGCCCCTTTGCAACCCCTGTATCCAAAATGGTAGACACCAATGCATACTGTGAATTTCATGATGGAATCCAAGGACATTCTATTGAGAATTGTCTTGCCTTCAAATTCTGAGTTCATGCTCTCTTGGAGTTTGGAAAGTGGAAATTTGGAACAGAAAACCATCATTATTCAATGGACGGATATGAAGCTTAAGATGATAATACTCGGAAAAAAAACATCAGTTCGAATATGAAGCTCAAATAAGCAAGTTAAACCAAGAGAGAGATAATTTGAATGAGGAGCTAAAAAATTTACAGTCCAACTATCAAGAGCTTTGTTCGATTCTCAAGAATGCCGGTTTGGGTATAACGCTGGAACAGTCGAAAGAAAGAATTAAAGAGCTGAAACATGAAGCCGAATACTGGAAAAAGAGTTTTGAGGCAAGTGAAGTCAATACACTTTCGTGTGATCTGCAGACAATGGAGCTATAATATAACACTTTTATGGATGATCTAAAGGTTAGTGAAGCTAAACGTGAGATGATAAAAATGTACATGCAGATGTATGAGGATAATGCTATCAAGCTGAATGACAGTCAAGCTGAAAATGAAGCACTAAAGAAGAAGGTAGATGAATGCCTCAAGCTTACGCTGATGTACAAAGCTCTTGTTGATGATGTCAAGAAAGATTGTCAAGAAAGTGAGGAAAAGCGATATGCTTAGTTTCAGAGATCAAGAATAAAGATTCGAGAAAGGGACAACGACATGAAAGACGCTGTTATTCAAGCAAAAGAAGTTGCTCAACAAGTGGCAGATCTAGCTGATGTAGCAATGGAACTGAGCCAAAATATTGATCCAGCATTAGATCACGGAGGAAAACTGACTTGGCTCTAAGAGGAAGTTAAGAAGTTGGGAGTTAGAGCCCACCAATATCTGTAGTATATGATATATGATGTATTGAATCCTTTTACTTCAATGAAAATTGTTCTATGATGATTACTTTTAGAATCAATACCTCCTGCATTCATGCATTACATATTTATCAATATAACATTATTATGTAATAACATGGCATTGACATTCATGATCTAGAGCAGTCAGAGTTTCGACAGAAACAATATGGGAATTAGTGAAAATTTGGGAATCTATTATCATGGATGGAGGCATGGAATGAATTGAACAGACTCAAGAAGGGTTACAAGAATGGATGACCAAGCATCAGTAAAATGCGAAGAACTACACTGCCACACCATGTTTGACAAGTTATCATGGGGCATCTAACCCAAGTACAGAGGTAGGGTCTGTAAAGCCTATTATTTTGGGGTCAAGACTTGAGCAGTTGAAAGATAGTTATGCCAAACTTGAAAAAAAGATCAAGGAAAGAAAAGGCGTCGATAATCCCAAATTTGATGCAAAAAATTTATGTTTAGTCCCTGATCCAGTATGCCGCCTGAATTTAAGGTCCCTAATTTTGAGAAGTATGATGGTTCCAGATGTCCTAAAGTCCACTTGGAAATGTTCTGTAGGAAAATTGAAGAATATTTGGATGATGATAAATTGTTGATCCACCATTTTCATGATAGTCTAGCTGGTCATGCTGCAGTATGGTACAACAGATTAAGTCGAGAGCAGATTCGATTATGGGGTGATTTGGCCAAATCATTTTTGGGGCAATACAAGTATGTTATAGACCTGGCTCTAGATCACTATTTTCTGCAGAACGTGAATATGAAGGTTAGTGAAAGTTTTAAAGACTATGCATTGAGGTGGGAGGATTAGCAGCCCAAGTACAACCTCCCTTGATAGAGGAAAAAATATCTCTTATGTTTCATCAAACCCTTCCATCTCATTTCTTTGAGAGAATGTTTACAAATTCAAAGAGCAGTTTCAGTGACCTCGTGGAGATTGGAGAAATAATAGAAATAGGGATTACACAAAGGAAAATTGGATCAAGATTTAAAGATCGCGCTGATCAAGAAGCAGAACAAGGGAAAGAGGTAAGTGAATGTAATGTTCAAAGTTCTCAGAGTCGTAAGAGAAAGAGGCCAGCTAATCCATCAACAATTTTTATATTCCTTTGTTGAGGCTGTCGTGTAAGGCTGAGAAATAAATCTTTATTCCCTGTCATATGGTCAGTAGCACCGGAGTCCACTATCTAACAATTTTCATTAACTGTAGAAAAGAATGAAATACTACTAGTTGAGGTTGGACAAGTGGTATTTGGATTAACAGAAGAGGTCATTTGGCTTATCAACCTTTGTATATATTCAAGCTGTTGTTTACTAAAGCTGGCTGGATTCTCTGAGGTTGTTGTATGGACTGTCAAATCTCTGTCGCCTCACTCTTTGAGGCTTCAAGTCTGTTGGCTTGCCATGGAGTTTCCAGCAAGTTTCTTTAAAGTGGCCCACCTTGCGGCAATGATCACACCATGGTTGTCCAGGCCTTGGTTTACTGCTGGAGAAGGCAGCAAAACTGGAATGAACAACAATTCCAGAATTTATCTCTGATGAAGAAGAATTTGCCATCAGCTAGGTTGAGGATCAAAACCTAATCTGATACCATGTAAATAATATAGGTTTTATCAAAGAGAAAAGTAGTTTCTCCTCTACTCGATTGATGCTGCATTTACAGAAAAGAGAGTCTTATTTATAGGACTTTTTAAAATACAACAAAACCTAAGTTAAGTTAAGTTAACTTCTAACTCTATCTTATAGGTAGATTAGATTAGTAGGAGTCCTAAACTAACTCAATCACTTGAGTTATTTACAATAGTTAAAATACTATAGTATATTTCGTATGGCTTACAATTTACAAAAGCCATTATCTCTCACCTTCTAACATACACAAATACATATCAGAAAATAATGTAGGAAAGATGCCATGTAAAACTAAGAATTTATGACCGGAATAGTGAAAGAACCAAGGTTAACTCACAAAATTCACAATAATGTCAGCCCAATCTTGAATTCGGTGCCAAAGGATAAGGCAATTCCTAAGTCCTTTATCCAACCATTCTGGTCGTCCTATTGCATCAGAAAAAAATTAAGATCCAATGAATTAAGGATGAAGAAGTATACCCTTGTATTAGTCAACCAGCAAAGACCTTCTGCAACCAACGCCGCGAGGAATGCTTCCCTGGCTTCATGACCGAGAGTGCCTGCACCCGGACTAAAAAAATGTATCTTATATATATATTTACTACTCATGAAAACCAAGTAGAATAGTTTTATAAGCACAGTGACCACAAAAAATGCAGCATTATGTAATCACTAATTTTATCTGGCGTTTTAATCTATTTTTTTTATTTTGTTAGTATTTGGAATAATGGGCTTAGGTTATTATTTTATACTACGTAGTATAATTATTATTTATTATTGCAAAAAAAATATTATTATTATATTACTCTTTATTAGTACCACTATTATGTGTTACTATGTCTAAAAACTCAAAATATTATTAGTTTTATTTCTTTTAGTATGTGCGGTTATTGTTATTATAATTTCTATAAGTATTACTATTAGTTTGTTATTATTTTACCATAGGTTATTTTGATTTGAAAGAAAATAAAAACACAAAAAATATTATTTGTTAGTTTTATATGTTTTCATTATGTTATGTTGTTACATCGGCTTATTATTATCTAATTATTATTATTATGATATTATTATTATTATTATTATTATTATTATTATTTATATTTTATTCATATTATTAAACAGAAATGGAAAAGCAAAATTAAATATTAAATAATAAAGCCCTATTAAAAAAATTAAAATAAAGCCTAAATGTTTATTATTTACAGTCCATTATACATTAAAAAGCCCAAAAATAAATAATAAATTACAAGGCCCGTTTTGAAGCCCAAAACCCCTAAATCTGATAACAAAAAAAACCTAATGCTTCTTTGTGTTTGTGCGCAGCTGACTCTCGACCGTTGGATCAAGATTGGATCCAACGGTCCAGATTGCCCATCAAATGAAAACCATAATTGAGATATTCTGCTCTAGCGCCGCATTGCATGGCAGTCGTTAGATCAAGATCCATCGTAAGGCCCCGATGAAAACTAAGGAGACTTCCAGAAACTCCACGCGCGCCCGCTTAACTCTCCACGCGCGCGTGCTGATAACGCGCTACTCTTTAGCCCCCTGCGACCTTTCCTCCGCCGGTTCTCCACTCGGCCTCAGCAAACCCCAGCGCCCTTTGCTAGTCCCCTTCTCCATCGAGCAGCCACGATATGCCAAGAGACACAAAAGGACAATGTCAGACGGTGCAACCAAACAAAAATAGAGATCTTAAAGACAACACCAACGCACAGATCAGAGCCTCAGAGCCATTTTCGGCAGTAGCTCACATGTAAACAACCATAGCAGCCAATAAGGTTTTGATATGTTTTTCTTTTAATTTTATGTAACATCTCGGATATAAAACTGAACCCCTAACAATTGTAAACCCATTCGAGATCGACAGAAATCCAATACAAAAAAAGAAGAGCCTTTGAGGTATATCTCGTATTTTCAGAGCATGCATAAAAGAGGGGAAAGGAAAAGTCGTGTCTAGTGAGTCTTACCCTGAGTCCTAGATCTGGTCGACCATCCAAGCGTTCCGCCGGGGACAAACTTGAGACCTTCAGGTTCAAAAGAGTGAGTCAGGAACGGAGGCCTTGGATTTTAGGGTTGCTATAGGTTCGGGTTTCTTAGATCAAGACGAGGGGAGGTTCATTGTGAGGTTTTTGAGTTTATTCTTGGTCTCAGTGTGAAAGAGGCGAGCGTTCAGGGTGGTCACCGGCACTGGGTAGAGGCGGCCGGTGGAGGATGCTATGGCGGGGTACCGCTGGCTTTCGAGAGAGGAGAGTTTTTGCCTAAAATGGGTAGGTTTTTTGTCAAATGACCTTTTTTTACCTAAAATAACGTTTTTATTAGGCCCCTTTTTAAAATTGGTCTTTTTGCGTTTTAAACCCCTCCGTCACGGCTTAATCACACTCTAAGGGCTTTCGCAATTTAAAATTCCTTCCCCAATCCCCTGTGATTTTTTAGAACTTTCAATCTAGCCCCTAAATCTAGTCGGATTTGGTTTTTAAAATGGATTTATTTTCCTTAAGCCATTCTGTGTTTTCGTGTTAACTTTTAGGCCATTTCGCTTTTTGTAATTAGGCTAGCAGTCCTCGATTTTTTGCTCGATCTTGCAATTTCATCATGCCTTCCGATTGAATCCAACTTTTCAATGGCTTAACTCTCTTTTGGTCCTTAAAGTTTTGGTTTTTATGGCATTTCAGTCCCTATTACATAGGCAAAGTTTTAATCATGTCCCCAAATCCATTGGTTTGTTTGCTTTATAGCCCTCGTTACCTTCTTTTTTTATTTCAGTCTTTTTTTAAGTTCATCTACGTTTATATATGCTAGCCCATACCCATTTCGACCTTTTTTTTCTCTTGTGCTTATGATTGTGTACATGTTCGTGTTAGTGTATGTTTGTGCACATCTTAGCATTTTCATTTGTTTTAATCGATTTGTGTTACCTATATAGCTTAAGTTTGTATATCTGCATAGTTATATCATATTTTATTTTTTTAAACTACTATATGTTTGGATTTTATATTAAACTGTTTTTAACATTTTATATACGATATAGTTAGGTATTAACCTGTTTTTTATATGTAATAGAGCTTATATGCTAATATGTTTATAATTTTAGAAATAGCATTATGGTTTCTTTGTCCATAGATCTGTACGCATGTATGTTTTTTATTCTCCTTGTGACCGTATATGTAATAATTACGTGAGTGTATTTATCGTATTGTTTTGTTTGCATCACTTCATATTTAATTTAGATGTGGACGTGTGTCGCTCTTTTATTGTCACCATATAGTCCCTTTTTTATATGTTAGCATGCTATTTATGCTTTGCAATACAGCGTAGGTCTATTTAGTTTTATTACATAGTCTACGTGTTTATACATAGGTGGAGTGTGTGTATTGTTGCACGTTGTACGTTGGCTTTAGTCGTTTGCATTCGGATATTAAATTTTGCTAATGCAGTACCTTTTTATTCGTAAGTAAATGCAGTCAGTATTAACGTAGTGATGGTAATTTTGCTGTTTACTTTCGAATAACGAGGCCCTTAAAATTTACTAGCATGTATAACCGAATTTTAAATTAATCGTCACTTTAATTTGGAAAATTCGGCATTAGCAAAGCGGTAATTATTAATTTTCATTTTACGATACCAATTTTTGTGCGTTGTGGGGTGCCAAAACCTTCCCCATCCGTAACCGACTCTCGAGCCCCGTTTTTTATCGAATCTTTGGTTTTATTGTGTCCGGCCTACCCTAGTGGCCGGTGGCGTCTCCAAGTCTTTTATTTTCAAAAACACGAATTTTAAGAAATTTTCTATTTTCCAAATATTTTCAAATAAAAATAAAAGGAATCATAATACTCCTTTTTAGCGATCCCATATATTCAAAACATAAAATTAAATTTTTGAATTTCAGAAAAAGGTCGCTACAACTGTCGACTCCGTTAGGGATTTTTTTTTTATTTTTTTAAACAAAAGTGAGTCAGGCCATTTTTCAAAGAATAAAATGAAATTGCCGCTTTATTAATATCGAAAGTTGTGAACTAAAGTGACGATTAAATTAATATTTATTTATAAATGCGAGTTTATTTTAACACATTTAAAACTTGGCATTTAAACCCGTTTCTTTTAAGTGGGAGGGTTTAGGGCCATGCGGTTAAACCTAGGTTTTTCTATAAATGATGTAAATAGGATTGTATTGTTTGATGTTTGATTTAAATTTTTTCTTCCCTTTTATATGCTTATTTTATCCGGTACTGACTCTTTTCCTTTTTATCTTATTTTGCATATATTTTTTGCATGTGCATTGCATAACATGAAGGTGTTGATTCGAGTGGTTTGACAAAGTCGAAATCTTTCACCATGGATAAAAGGTACCTCAAGAAGGAAGAAATCAATTTTGTAGTTCGACATTGGTCTAAATTCAACCAAAGAGTCCAAGGTGGTAGTTTACCGAGTGAGCGCATTGTGGCGGGATATATATATGACGTCTACAACAAAAGGACCTATGGGAGTTGAAACAAATTTGGGAAGGATGGGACCGACGATTTTAAAGTTTGTTCCGAAAAATTATAGTGACATAGCACATTTGATGTATGTTCGAATCAATCAGCTTATGCTCCGAGCCATCTTTCAGTTCTAGAATCCTGCCTTCGGTTGCTTTACTTTCAACGGGTAGGACTTGATGCCAACAATCGAAGAGTATACAACGTTGCTCAATCAGAAGAACATTCATGGAGATTAGATTTACACAAAACCATCTAGGTCTCAGAATTACCCTTTGAAGCTTAGAACGTTGGTCGATATGAGCGAATGATTGGGTTAAAGGTTTGATTCAGGTTCGAGGTGATACACTGCTTTTTCATGGGAATGCATCTAGGATATCATACCGACACACCCGGACAAAGTCATGAAGATGGATTTATTCGCTTTAGGGATATATGGTTTGATCATTTTCCCTAGAGTTTTGGGTAACATTGATGTAGCCATCTTGGATTTGCTCGAGCAATTAAAGAAGAAGGCCAACCCGGTATCGACAATCCTGACTGAAACTTTTATTTCCTTGAATGCAAGATGGAAGCATGAAGAATGACGTTTTTGAGGATGTGCACAGTTACTTCAAGTATAGATTCGAAGCTACCTTTGGAAGACACCGACAAGGGTGCTGCCCGGGATAATCTCAGGAAATTTTTCTCCTTTACGAGAATACCTAGAAAAAGAATGGTGGGAAAAGCCCGACAAACAGAAGTGGACGGCCATTTTTAAGAATATTCAAGATGAGGACATTGTGTGGAGAGTGTCTTGGCTCGGAAGTTTCCTTCATTTCTTATACATTTAAGGAGACTATGATTGGATAATGATGATAGGATTGTGCGGTGGGATCGCTTACTCTCTTTTGTTGGTATCAGGACAGTTCGGTTCTTGACAGTTTGTGCCTGTCACTATCGGTTTGAGTACTTCCGAGTTCCCATTTAAGAATGAATATAAGTTGAAGGTTCAAGATACTTCGAGAGCTTGGGATCACCTCTATAGCATAAACGTAGAAGAAGATAGCAAGTGTATGTTGACCCCATATTATGCCTATTGGATGCACAAGAGAATCAATGATAAAACTTCGAAGCCCAAACAAGGGCCAACTATGTCACCTAAAGAACATTTGAGAATGGTTCCTTCCGATATCCTAAGAAGTGAGCTAGAGGAGGTTAAGAAAAAGATGGATGTTTTGCAAACCGAGCACACAAGTAGGCTTTATCGGGTCAGTTTAGATGTGGATGAGCGAGACGGGACAATTAAACAATTAATGAAGCTTAAAACGGATTTAAAAGGAAGAAATGCTCTTCACCAAAATGACACTCTTAAGCTCAGGCTAAAACAAGAAATTAATAAAGGCAAGCAATGGACGCTACCCCATGGAAGAGCAAGTCCCAAGAAAGTAAAAACTGACTATTCGAGATCTAAGGACTGTATAACTCTGTCCTCAACTAGAAGAAAGGGTTAGGGAGCTAGACCGGTCCCTTCATGAATACCATCCTCGAAATGGCTTTCTTGAGCTACAAGCTACTCGACAAGAGAACAAAATACTCCGAGTTCAGATTGAGACATTAGAGGCCATAGTTCGAGATTACCAAGGAAGAACTATAGTTCTTGAAAAAACCACCGAGGGAAGAGATAATTATTGGTTGAGGCGTCTTTGTGACGCTACTTGCACGATTTAAGATCGAGATCAATATTACACCGACCTAATAGTGCAAGTTCAAGAAGTTGCCGAACATATGAGGGACCTAGCTAACAAAGCTGAAATCCTTCTTTCTTTTGTAGTTTTGGACATGGAGGAGGCGTCCAAGTTCACTCAGTTGCTCGAAACAATTGAAGAGCTAGTAATTAAGGTCAGGGTATATTTGTAGGAGTTTACCTTTCTTTGTAATGAGAACTTTTTAATCCGCAATGAAAGTTTTTCGAGGGTGACCACCAATAGAATCAATGCCTTTATTTGCATACATTCGTGCATTTTATTCGTTCCATGCATTGCATAAAGCATATATCATGCATTAAATAATTAAACAATAAGATTAATTGTGGAGGGGTTTCATGACAGTGATTAAAGATCTTACACTCACACATTCTCGATGTCAAAGGGGCAAATAGAAGATAGTTTCGTTACGATAGAAACCAGTGTGAGAGAAACATTCACCTCAGAAGTTAGAAAGGATAAAGGAATGACTTCCAGCCAGTACAACTCTAGAAGCATAAATGACCTAGTGGCTAGGGTTGATAAGCTCGAACAGCTCCAAGAACATCTGGTTTAGAATCAAAGAGACATAATAACACATGTGAAGAAGCTCCAAGAGGAAACTAGGGGCAAATTGATGAATTGATGGGTGTGATGGTCAAAGGAAAGAGTTTGGAAGAAGACTCATTGGTGAAAAAAGAGGTCAAAAAAACAAGTGAGAGTTGGGATTATAACTTTACAGCGAAAAAGATTTTGTCTGATGAAAATCAAGCCATCATCGACCAATACGAGATAGTTCGTACTTTCGAATGTCCTACCGAATTGACGTTAGATAAGATTGAAAATTCTCTCTTGAAAATCTTGTCTACGCCAAAGGACCAAGAACCTGCTCAAGAGCAATTGAATCAGGAAGATAACAACACGGACACCTACGAGAACCCTAAGGGGCCGATGGTCGCCACACCCCAGGCCATGTCCCCAAATGCGCAAGGCTCGAATATAAAAGTGACTACAGGTCTCGGAGAAGAGATAAATCAGGACGTGAGTGCTCTTGAAGAGGTTGATGCAATGAGGGCAAAGAGGGATATGTCAAAAGTCAAGTCTCCTTTAAGTCAAGAAACCAAACCATTATGCATGGTAGGGTTGACCGAAGACTCTCCTATGAATGAGGAGATTGAAAAGATAAGTAAAAGCCGAGACTATGAATTTATAGCGGAAGAAACTTTATCTCATGAAAACCAAGCTGTCACCAATCAACGTGAGGTAGGCAGTGTCGCCGCTGAATGTCCTGCCAAACTAGTGATGGGTGAGACCGAGGACTCTCTCTTAAAAGATTTGTCTTCGCCAATGAACGAAAAGACAGATGAGGTAGAACCACAAGGATCTCTTCAGTTGTCAGCAAGCCCAACTTTTAATCCTCAAAAGAAAGGAAAGAAAGTAGAGGACTTTTAATTTACTCCAAGCCTATTCACCTACCAAGATTTGTTCTCTAAGTTGCTACACACCCGACTGGTTGCACCATGCTTTGTCAAAGCTCAGTCACCCCCATATCCAAGATGGTTTAATGAGAAAGATAGTTGCGATTACCATGCCAAAATTTATAGACATTCCATCGAGAAGTGTGTGAGTTTCAAGCGTAAAGTTCAACACCTTATAGATCTTGGGGTGTTAGAGTTTATGACAATGGGTCCAGGTTTGAAGATTAATTTCCCAACTATGGCCAACACCATGAAATTTAGAGAAGGTCAAGTAGCCACAATAACAGGGGTGGATAAAGCAAAATTACCGACATCAGCAAAATCTAAAAATGTCAGCAGTTATCATGACCACAACTTTTCCTTGAAAAATATTGTTCAGAACCAGCTTGAAAATTCAGAAGCAGTTCTAGAAAATTCCTCAAAAGTGACAGTGCTTGAGAATAAAGACGGGGAATTATGTTCAAGGAAAAGGGGGACGATGAATGATAAAAATGCAAAACAGAGCAACAAGAGGACGAAGATTTTATTCCCAATATCAAATTCAGAGCTGTTACCCCTGCTAGTTCAGAATAAGCTTTTGAAGTAACTTCCTACGAAGCGATATGCTTATTCAATCCTAATGTGTTTGGTACCAGGGTTCCATACGGATACCATCATGGTGACTTTAACCATACAACGGAAGAGTGTGCGTTTCTGAAAGGCAAAATCTATGAACTTGTCATGAAGGGAATACTTTCTTTTGAGAACGGGAGACCTAAGATCAACAAAGAGGTCAAGATTGAAGGTTCGGGGTGATTGACCGGTGTTGTAATGTTCAAAGATTTCTAGTGCATCCTATCCATGTTTTTTAGGTGTCACATTTTTTGCTATGTCTTGCATGTTTTTCTTTTGAAGTGATGTGTGAAATTAACTTTGCTAATGTTTGCCCGAAGGTAGAAATTATCTCTTTGTAAGGGCATATGTCATGTTTGCTTTTTCTGTTTTAATGAAATGATGCATCTTTTGAGTAAAAATATATGTATATTCTTTCTTATCCTCGTAGATTCCCGGATATCACATGCATGATGGGGCATGGATTCTAATAAATGATCAATTGAATGTTGTGATCACGATAAAGTATGATCTCTTACTCAGTCGGCTCTGGTCGGTATAGCGCGAGATGTAAGACTACCACTCCATCGATGATGTTCGATGATGAGAAAATATCCTAAAAAAGCCTAATAGAGTTACTTGAATGTGGGGAATCTTTAAGGAAAACATGTTAAAATAATAATAATTAAATAAAAAAGGGTAGAGCAAAAGGCTAAATAAGGATGCTTTGCTCCATTTAAATCCAAAGCCTTGGCTATATGAGTAAATTTTCAAATCATGACTATACCGAGTAACCCGGGTATTGTTGTATGCTCCATCATTATTCTCGAGACAAAGGACTGTGATGAGTTGAAATCCTGAAAAGAAAGGTTAAGAAATGAATGAACAATCAAATAAGTCTCGGAGCATCCTAATGGAGCTGTGGGGGGAGAACAAATCTAATAAGGAGCTATACTTCACCTGTTCAATACCCTAGCGTTAGAGATGACATTTTGAAGGCACTGACACAATATTAATTGTAATTGAAAGTATATACATGTACTAAAGTTTTAAATTGATATTTTTTACACTCAACGTGTTAAGCAAATTCGAAAACAATGAATGTATTTTGGAGAAAAACAATGAGAACTAGAATGAGTAGTTTTCGAACAGATCAAGCAAATACCATAATCATGAGGATGAACCGAGCAATCTGGTAGGAATTTTAGAACTTTAAATATCGACATAACATTGAAAGGCCAGCCATTGATCACCGAGGGATTGAATCTAAGCCGCTCTTGCATTTGATATTCGGGGCATTCTATTCTTTTTATATTGATTTTGATTTTGTATAGTAACCCAAAAAGCATCTTTTGTTGAAACGATAGTTAGCAAACCGACATATAAACAAAAAGCGAAAAAAAAAAAAAGAGAAGAGAGAAAAAAAGAAAAGAAAAGAAAAAGAGAGAAAAGAGAAAATAAGGTTTCTCTGTGTTGTTGTATAGAGTTTAGAATGCATGGTCAATGATGCACGTGATCAACCTAATGCAGAACCTGTCTGTGGTTCTAAATAAGATAGTAGCAAAGTTGCGTATGGTACAAAGACTCAAAGTGAGTGTCTGTCACAATGTCTTGGCTAATTCAGAAGAATGAGGATTGAATCTTATTGAGGGAATGAAATTTTGAGACTTAGGGGGCATATTTTGGTCTACCATTGAGATAGAAGAAAGAACGTCCGTTGGATCAGAGAAAAAATAACAGCCAAGCCTGAAGGTAAGATAAGTTATTACCAAGATTCAGAAAGAAGAAAATTATTTTTCTGCATGGTTTCTGAGATAAAGTTTTAAGTCAATGAGGTATATGGTCGACCTAATACAGAACCCATCAGTGGTTCCGAAGAGAACAATAGCACGACTCAGTACGCGACACAATTCAAGGACTCAACTTGATTGGATCTGTAAAATATTGATTGAGTCTTATTGAAAAAAATTTGGGGGCATAATTTCAGTCCGACATTGAGATAGAATAAAGATCGTACCGATTGGTAAATACCAAATGATGGTCAACCCCAAGGGGCAAAGAACTAGAAGCGGAAGAATATGTCCCTATATAGCTTCAAGGATGAAGTTTTAGGTCTACATATTCGACCTAGCATGAAAGAATAATTTGTCAATGATTAGAATGAGAATAATCAGGCAGTTCAGACAATGTGTCATATAGCTCAAAATATTAAAGACTTGGGACCTTATTGGGAAGAAGGAAATTTGGGAACTTGGGGGCACAATGTTCACCCCAATGTTGAGATAGAAGAAGGCTCATTGTGAAGAGTCGTAGAAGAGGTGACAATTGAGCCCAAGTTGAGTGAGGGTGACGTCACAAGATGGAAAATGATAGATTTTGTATGGCTAGTGTAGGGCAACAATGTCAATTTAGATTGAAGCAAAATTTGAAGATTCAAGAAATACTTTGAAAATGGGATCCTGCTGAAGTACGAAAGGCTTGGAAGCTTGTGGGGCATATATTCATCCCTATACCGAGGTAGAATGAGGCTCATCATAAAAGTCATAGAAGAGATAACAGTCGAGTAAGGGTGATGTCATGAATTTGGACTTCAGCAAACGATAGATTCGATTTTGACTAGAGCAAGCCAATGATCCTTTCAAGAGGAAACAAGGGAGAGATCTAGTAGAGATAAAGATAATACCTCGTGTAGTTCAGAAAGGTGAAGATCGGACCTCATAGAAGTGGGAAAAGTTTTGAGACTTGGGGGTATGGGTTCACCATAATATTGAAAACCCCGTCATAAAGAGACATTGAAGAGACAACATTTAAGTCCAAGTGAAGTAAAGACAATGATCTAGAATTAGACCTCAAGAAAGTGAAAGATTGTGTTCCAACCAGTGCAAATTAGCCACACCTTTTCGAGACAGACAAAAGATGAAGATTCTGCAAAGACAAAGGGCCCATGAGAGCTAAGGGTGACCGACCAGGAAGCAAGAGTTTTTCCCAAACAAATTTAAATAATAATAATAATAATTCTGCTCATGCATCATTTGTAGTTAGATGTCCTTAAGCTAGGTACATGCTAACTCGTACCATCATAGCATTTTGATTATTTTAAACAGGCATTTGAAGATTTATATAAAATCTGATCTATAGCTTCACAAGAAGAGAAGTAGATCTCAGCAAAGATTCAAGAGTTCTTTGACTTGCATGATTAGGATTTCAAAGGGTCTTCCGATTTCTGATTAATTCAAGAGTGGCGAGCATCTTTCATGCCAAGACGGTGAAGATCGAACGCATTCTAGAATGACTCAAAGTGAGACATCATTCGGTGTCAAGCGACCAGAGATCGGGACATCATTAGTCGGGATCCTCAAGGTGAGGTATTACACATGCCAAGACGATGAAGATCGAGCACATTCCAAAAAGACTCAAAGCGGGATATCATTCGGTGTCAAGGCGACAAGAGATCGGGACATCATCAGTCGGGATCCTCAAGACGAGGTATCACCCGATGCCAAGACGAAGAAGATCGAGGGCATTCCAGAAGACTCAAAGCGGGATATCATTTGATATCAAGACGACCATAAAGCAAGGCATCATTCTTCAGGGTTCTCAAGGCGAGAGACCACTCTAGGCCAAGGCGATGAAGATCGAGGGCATTCTAGAAGACTCAAAGCAAGATATCATTTGGTGTCAAGATGGTCGAGGATTGAGGCATCACTTTAGGGACGGACTTCACTTCTTCAGGCCTTACATGGGAAGAATTCAGAGTTCTGGAATTTCTGAAAGAGGAAAGGTGAACGGTTCTATAAAGGAATGACTCATAGCTCGGAATCTTCAGACAAGGAAGTCGGATAAAATTAGTGCTTATAGTCTTTGCTTTATTCTTGTTTTACAAGGATAAGCAAAGAGAGGCAGCTGTAATCACTAATTTTATCCGGGGTTTTAACCTATTTTTTTTATTTTGTTAGCATTTGGAATAATGGGCTTAGGTTATTATTTTATATTACTTAGTCTAATTGTTATTTATTATTGCAAAAAACAAAAATATCATTATTATATTACTCATTATTAGTACTACTATTATGTGTCACTATGTCTAAAAACTCAAAATATTATTAGTTTTATTTCTTTTAGTATATGCGGTTATTGTTATTATAATTTCTATATGTATTACTATTAGTTTGTTATTATATTACCATAGGTTATTTTGATTTGAAAGAAAAGAAAAACACACAAAAATATTATTTGTTAGTTTTATATGTTTTCATTATGTTATGTTGTTACTTCGATTTATTATTACCATTAGTATTATGATATTATTATTATCATTTATATTTTATTCATATTATTAAATAGAAATGAAAAAACAAAATTAAATATTAAATAATAAAGCCCCATTAAATAATTAAAATAAAGCCCAAATGTTTATTATTTACAGTTCATTATACATTAAAAAGCCCAAAAACAAATAATAAATTACAAGGCCCGTTTTGAAGCCCAAAAACCCTAAATTTGATAACAAAAAAAACCTAATGCTTCTTTATGTTTGTGCCCAGCTGACTCTCGACCATTAAATCAAGATTGGATCCAACGGTCCATATTGACCATCAAATGGAAACCCTAATCGAGATATTCTACTCCAGCGCCGTATTGCATGGCAATCGTTAGATCAAGATCCATCGTACGACCCGGATGAAAGCTAAGAAGACTTCCAGAAACTCCACGCGCTACAAGCGCGCCTGCTCAACTCTCCACGCGCGCGTGCTGATCATGTGCGACTCTTTAGCCCCTTGTGACCTTTCCTCTGTCAGTTCTGCACTCGGCCTCAACAATCCCCAGCGCCCTTTGCTGGTCCCCTCCTCCATCGAGCAACCACGACATGTCAAGAGACACAAATGACAATGTCAGACGGCACAACCAAACAAAAATAGAGATCTTAAAGACAACACCAACGCACAGATCAGAGCCTCAGAGCCATTTTCGGCAGTAGCTCACATGCAAACAACCATAGCAGCCAATAGGGTTTTGATATGTTTTTCTTTTAATTTTATGTAACATCTCGGATATAAAACCGAACCCCTAACAATTGTAAACCCATTCGGGATCGACGGAAATCCAATACAAAAAAAGAAGAGCCTTTGAAGTATATCTTGTATTTTCAGAGCATGCATAAAATAGGGGAAATGAAAAGTCGTGTCTAGTGAGTCTTACCTTGAGTCTTAGATCTGGTCGACCATCCAAGCGTTTCGCCAGTGACAAACTCAAGACCTTCGAATTCAAAAGAGTGAGTCGGGAACAGAGGCCTTGGATTTTAGGGTTGCTATAGGTTCGGGTTTCCTAGATCTAGATGAGGGGAGGTTCGTTGTGAGGTTTTTGAGTTTATTCCTGGTCTCGGCGTGAAAGAGGCGAGCGTTCAGGGTGGTCACCAGCATCGGGGTAGCAACGGCCGGTGGCGGATGCTACGGCGGGGTACCGTCGGCTTTCGATAGATGAGAGTTTTTTGCCTAAAATGGGTAGGGTTTTTTTTATCAAATGACCTTTTTTACCCGAAATAACGTTTTTATTAGGCCCTTTTTTTAAAATTGGTCTTTTTGCGTTTTAAACCCCTCCGTCCCAGCTTAATCACACTCTAGGGGCTTTCGCAATTTAAAATTCCTTCCCCAATCCCCCGTGGTTTTCTAGAACTTTCAATCTAGCCCCTAAATCTAGTCGAATTTGGTTTTTAAAATTGATTTATTTCCCTTAAGCCATTCCGTGTTTTCGTGTTAACTTTTAGGCCATTTTGCTTTTTGTAATTAGGCTAGCAGTCCTCGATTTTTTGCTCGATCTTGCAACTTTGTCCTGCCTTCCGATTGAATCCAACTTTTCAATGGCTTAACTCTCTTCTGGTCCTTAAAGTTTTGGTTTTTATGGCATTTCAGTCCCTATTACAGAGGCAAAGTTTTAATCATGTCCCCAAATCCATTGGTTTGTTTGCTTTATGGCCCTCATTACCTTCTTTTTTTTATTTCAATCTTTTTTTAAGTTCATCTACGTTTATATATGTTAGCTCATACCCATTTCGACCTTTTTTTCTCTTGTGCTTATGACTGTGTACATGTTCGTGTTAGTGTACGTTTGTGCGTATCTTAGCATTTTCATTTGTTTTAATCGATTTGTGTTACCTATATAGCTTAAGTTTGTATATCTGCATAGTTATATCATATTTTGTTTTTTTAAACTACTATATGTTTGGATTTTATATTAAACTGCTTTTAACATTTTATATACGATATAGTGTAGGTATTAACCTGTTTTTTATATGTAATAGAGCTTATATGCTAATATGTTTATAATTTTAGAAATAGCATTATGGTTTCTTTGTCCATAGATCTGTACGCATGTATGTTTTTTATTCTCCTTGTGACCGTATATGTAATACTTACGTGAGTGTATTTATCGTATTGTTTTGTTTGCATCACTTCATATGTAATTTAGATGTGGACGTGTGTCGCTCTGTTATTGTCACCATCTAGTCCCTTTTTTATATGTTAGCATGCTATTTATGCTTTGCAATAAAGTGTAGGTTTATTTAGTTTTATTACATAGTCTACGTGTTCATACATAGATTGAGGGTTGTTGCACGTTGGCTTTACTCGTTTGCATTCGGATATTAAATTTTGCTAATGTGGTACTTTTTTATTCAGAAGTAAATGCGATCAGTATCAACGTAGTAGTGATGGTGATTCTGCTGTTTACTTTCGAATAACGAGGCCCTTAAAATTTACTCGCATGTATAATTGAATTTTAAATTAATCGTCAATTTAATTTGAAAAATTCGACATTAGCAAAGCGGTAATTATTATTTTTGTTTTTACGGTACCAATTTTTGGGCGGTGTGGGAGTGCCAAAACTTTCCCCATCCGTAACCGACTCCCGACCCCCGTTTTTGATCGAATCTCTGATTTTATGGTGTCCGGCCTACCCTAGTGGCCGGTGGCGACTCAAAGTCTTTTATTTTCAATAACACGAATTTTAAGGAATTTTCCATTTTCCAAATATTTTCAAATAAAAATAAAAGGAATCCTATTACTGCTTTTTAGTGATCCCATATATTCGAAACTTAAAATTAAATTTTTGAATTTCAGAAAAAGGTCGCTAGACATTACAGTTGATAGCTCTAATCAGATGGCTTAACCAGAACTTAAGAGAAACAGATTATACGTTCTACGACAGAATTTGAGAAGAGTGGAAATTCTTCCTCCAGCTTAATTACAAATATCTTCCGAGTCCTGCAATAATCCAGAATCAGTTCCTTCCAAAGTTGTACCTGTTTTTCACGAGTCTCCTCAGTGGCTGCAAACTGCATAAAAATCAACCCAATTATTAAAATGCTCATTAACAATCAAGGTGAAAAATGACAAAGATAATGATAATGGTGAAACTTTTCAAGAGAACTTTTCAGCCCCACTTCCAGATCATCTTCTGGGACAGGTTAAAGTGGAAGAAATAAAGGCTCCATTTGGTAGGTACTTTTGCTTTTTGCTATTTATCTATTGATTTTAGTTCACTTCCTATTTTTTTGCTTTTCATTTTCTACTTGAAAAGGCAAATATCAAACGCATGAACCAAAGGAGCATAGTACATAGAGATGCAATTTATTATAAGCCAGCTAACTTATCTTCACAGGTAAGAAAAAAAATTCCATGACGTTTCATAGAGAAGATTGAAATAGGTGTTGACAACGGAAGAAATATTATATGTACAGATACAACTTAATACAAATTTAAATTGGCAACATTCATCTGATTTGGTAGAGTGCTCATTCTTAATTCCAGTTAACAAGCTTCAATATCTAGTAACCTAAAATGCCATATATATATATATATATATATATATATATCCATCATACACATAAAACTCAACACAAATTTGAAATTCCACATTATCTGATTTGGTAGAGTTCTCACTCTAATTTCCAATTGCCAAGGTTTCATCTCTAGTAGCCTCAAATACCATAAATACCATACATATATCAACATATTTGAACTAAAGTATCCAGCATACTTCACAGGTGAAGAACAACCTTCTTCAATTCTTCATTTCTTAAAAGGAGCAACAAGAAGGAATAACAAATAATTTGAAGTGCTGCTAGAAAGTAAATAAAGCAAACACTTGAAGGAAAAAGGGAGGAAAATACGTGAAGTATGGAGGGTAATTGAAAAGGTGAGGAAGCTTGAAATCACCCAAGTTCTGCATCTCTCTCAGGATTCCTGCTGCACAATAAACATATCAGAAATTGATAGGAAAAAGGAAAGAGGAGAAAGGAGTGAGATAACAGAAATTTAGCAGAAGAACGTCAACAAAACAAGTGATAGCAATACAGGGTTCTCAACAAATCATCAAAAAATCCTTAACTAAGAATAAATACCTAAAATCAACAAACAAAGATAAAAAAAAAAAAAAGAAAAAAACTGAGAAGACCAATAGTGAAATCCGCTGGACGAATCGAAGACTAGGAGCAAAAATTATGAAAGCGTGATTAAAGTATGATACTTTATTGCATATTTGGCGCATTAGTTTCCAATAAATAGAAAGAAAAATAAAATATTAACATGGAGTTACCTTAGAACAGTTCATTGACCATTTGTTACGACGCCACGAAAGAATGGAATAAACTAATGATGAAATGCTTATTAGTTAACTAAGAATGGAATAAACTAGTAGTAATAACAATACAAAAAGTGTTAAACCGATCACGGCGACCGGAGAAGAATCTGAAAGGAGGAGAAATGAAGGTTACGGCGGCAGATAAGGGTTACAGATAACCAAACGGAAGAGAATAAATCAGAACATCTGATTTTCTTTTGGCAAATTACGTAAATTAACTTTTCTGATGAACCTAATTTAGTTACTGAAGTATCAAAATGTTTAATTTACTCACTGAAGTTTAGATATTAAACTTTTTTGTCACTAAAGTTTAGATATTAAACGTTTTTTGTCACTAAATTTCAGACATTGAACGTTTTGGTCACTCTTAAACTCCATCGTAGATGGTGGTCGTACGCTTCCAAAATTCACTAGTCACTTCGTCACAGCCTTCTAAGTTTGAATTCGACTTTTATTTTGTCGAAAAGTGCTTTGAAGTTCACGAATAAGCTAAAAAACTTATGGTTCTCTCTCGTTTCTCTGTATGTTTCTTCTCTCGTGCTGATAAAGTTTTTCATCGTTTGAATCTTAAAGAAACTCTTTCGTTCGCCGGTAAATGAACGGCGTCAAAAAGTTAACGAGAGAATGCCCAAAACCGTTCAATGTCTAAACTTCTTTGAGTAAATTGAACGTTTTAAAATTTCAGTAACCAAAATAAATTTGAGAGTAGAGTTTGATGATAATTTACGTAATTTACCTTTTTTTTTTTTTATGAAACGGATCAATAATCGGGTGCTAAGCCCATTACACTTATTACCCATGACTAAACGGATTACTAACAACCCAGCTAACTAAGTAACTACCCAACTGATTAATAACTCAGCTGACTAACAAACTAAAGCCCAACTAATTAACATACAAAAAAACAAACACTTCCTAACTTTGTCGGTACATTTAGGATGAGAAAAACTTGACTCGATTTTAAAAAATTAAAATTTTCTATTTGATACAAAAAAAAATTGACTCAAATTAATTAGAAACGTAATTTCATAAACACAACTCAATTTTTTTAATAATTATAAAATGAAACTTCGAATAACTTCGGAAGTTTAGTAATTAGTGGATCAATTTTAAGTTTGAGTCGGGTCTCTCTACTTTACTTGATATACGTATATCTAATATGAAGAAATATTTATATGTATATTATATATGGTTATAAAAAGTCGTTTAAGTTGGAACCAATTAGTACTATAACATTATAAATATTTACAATTAAATTATAACAGAAATTCGAACAACTTGACTCAACTCAAATTTTATAATCTCGAAGCGACTCAAAAAATTCTAAATAAAATTTGAGTTATAAAATAGAACTTGACAACTCAACTAACTCAAATTTTTTTGACTCAACTTGATCGAATACTCACCACTAAACACACCTATTGTTTGAAAGTGTGCGTGCACATTATTGACTTGCAAATATTGTGTCTCGACTTTTTCCCTCATAGAATAAGTTCAACATGTTTTGGTTTTAGCATGCAGAATGGGATAGACGACCATAGTTATTGTACTTGTATTGCCACATCAAATTTTGGAGATCTCATTAAGTACTATTCACATGTTATTTGACTCAATTTTGATCTACATAATTTTAAAGGTCGCATTTGTTAAATTTTTATAGTCTGTTGTTGTTGATCTGGACACAAATCTCTATTTCTATAAACTCTATGGCAAAAGTTGTGATTCAAAGTACACACAACAACCAAAAATACATCTTCAATCATCAACACCACTCTATCAATCTGCATCTAAAAAGAGTAGAAGTGATTGTTTCATTCTACCGAGGATAATTACAACTAGTGGCGGACCTACGTGGCCCCCAGGACAACAATTGCACTGAATTTTTAGTGTTAATTTTTTTTTAAAAAAAATTGATTTAGCATATAGAGGGGAAAAAAATAAATATCTGCATATTCTTTTGAAAAAAAATAATTTTAAACCTTATTCTTGAATTTTTAGATCTGCCATTGAGCTTATTTTAAGTGTCTAAGAATTTTTTTTTTTTTATTGTTGGCCAGTGCACATCTTTAGGTAATTATATAAATTGTGCAACATCTTGTTGATGTTGCTGGGCATTCTCGTCTGACTCCCAAACTGGACGAGTTCTTGCCTCATGCAGCTTGCATTGTGTTTGTATGTGCCCGTTATTATACTGCACTTAATTTATCTATTTTTACCATTTTGTAGTCATAAACTGCGGGCATCGACAAGTGCAATATCAGAAGCACTTTCATATCAGTGGATCATATATCTGATTGTCTGCAATGATAATATTCCCAATACAAAGTTAAAATGAAGGGGGCTATTTTTCAAGCTTACCAAGTATCCTTAGGCATGCCAGTGCCACTGTAACATCCAACAAATGAAGAGAAGTGAAAACTACAGAGGGAGTTGCTCCTTTCACAAAAATAATCCACCGATGAACTGCCAACTAATAATATCCCCACACGACTTACACTTGTTTCTACCCTCGTTGTTCACCACACTTTTATGTTTCTTTTTCAAATAACGATATTGTTACAATGGGAATAAGGGAACTTGAGGGAAAAAATCATGAAGCAATAAGATCAGGTGTTTCAGCCTCAATTGATAACCAAGCAGTTTGTACTTTGCCTACCAACTATCCAACCGCTCATGTAAGGATTTGATCTGTGGAATCCCCAGAACTCTCGGCTGCACCCAGGAGACATGTATAGTTCCCTCAACTTGATCAATTGTGCCCTCAATCAGATGTACCTGTAGCAGTGATTCACGTAAAGGTTATAATCTTCAGGCATTTTAACTTTCTAATATGGCTAGTGGTTGTAGGCAGAGGAGCAATTAAATGCATCCAATGGTGCAAAGGTCCATATGACTTATGAGAAGGAAATGGAGAGACTGGACTTGTACAAGTTCACTTACAGACAAGCTCTTCATAAGAAGATGCTCAACATCCTTAATCGACAGTTTTGTTCGCTCAGCAATAACTTCTAATGGAATAGTTCGATCCTCTGATGGGCGGCTGCATAGAAACACATTGTAGTTTAGTGTTTAACACTTTACACATATAGATATTAGCAACTTACTCTGAAGTCTAAACTAATCCATCAGAGGACTCTGCAAACACGCACCTGAATATAATCTCCATTAAGCATAGAATATTGATTTTTTCCAAGAGTTTCTTCCCAAGGCTGGTTGAAACCTCAATGCAGCGTTGTGCGCACGACACAATTCCTGATAGCGAGCTATATCGCCTGAGTTGAAGGCCTGGAGAATATGGTAAATCCACTCAACCCTAGATCCCAGAAGACTTGTTATCTGTAAAAGATGCCAAGGAAGTCATCATCTCAAATACAATAAAAGTGTATATAGTTATGCTTACAGACTAAAGCAGTGGCATTCAGTAGGAACAAAACCTAAAACACTAGACCCTTTCATATCAATCCTCCACAATGACAAATAAGCATGCAACTGCAATAGCCTAAAAGAAAATACAAAACGAAAAGAACCTCTTATCATATGGAACTTTTTAAACGCTACTTAGGCTTCCTTGCACCTTCCACGTACATTTAACCTCAACATCTCAAACTGGGGCCTATCTGCCTTACTTTTGTGCAATTAAAAAAGCACATACTATGAACTGTCAATTATACAGAGAAAAGTGTTTACGCGTTCCAAAGATGTTCACTGATAGCAGATTGTGCAATACTATATGGAAAGATTGCTGTATCAAACAAACATTTTGTTTGTAGCCTAAGTAAATTTACTTTTATTCTCAAGTCATGATGCATGCAAATGTTACAATCCTTTGGAAGTTCAAACTTCCAGGCTGAACAGTGTTTATAAATAAACCTGTAAAGCTAGCTAATCCTTTCTCATTACCATGCCTCTACTTTCCTTGAGTTTCTACAAGGGACAATCAACCACTACACTGATCATCTCCACAACAGTTTTGCTGAGCTCTTACTAACACCAAGATTATCTACATTCTTCATTTAACCAAAGTTGGGTTAACAGCCCAAACTAGGTTAAAACAAAAATTAAATTTTAACCAAAAATAGCAATCTATTAAATAGGTAAATTGCATTATCAAACATTAAAAGTCAACTAATACGTGCTTAAATCATTAATGGCAAACAAGGATGAATACCATTTGAATTAAATAGACGAACAAACAACTATCATGACATGGAACTATTCTGTCTGGGGAAAAAACAAGCAGCAATCTATACTGATATTAAGAAACTCAATTTTCTTACAATAGGATGAGCAAGCAGTTCTCCAAAGTTGTAGATGTTATCTCCCAGGAGAGCGGAAAGGGAGAGATCAAATGCCAAATCCTACAAAAATTGAAGGATTAAAATAAAATAAAACAAATAAAAAGATAAATATATGTACTGGCCAAATAAAAGCAGTATACTTTCTTTAGTTTATTTATTATTTTTCATCTATTTTTAATGATTGGGGTGTAATGGGAAGTTAGTCCTCAGCCTTTCTGGCTCCAAGGCAGACTAGGTAAGCACATCAGCCATACCACAATCAGCAGTACCTTCCAAACAAAGGTCTGTCATTTTATGGAGGTTTTATTGTCAATTATATACATGGCAGCTAGATTCATATATGTTACTATAAACAATAAATATTGAAGATAAGGGGATATGTAGCTTGTAGCTTGTAGCATGAGAGAAGGCTCAAACAAATAAGACTAGAATTTAAACTTTCAAGGCACTGGTGCACATGAATTGGTTGATAAAACAATAATTTCTTGCAGGGACTCCGAGAACGAGGAGTTTGTAACATCAAATTTTAACAACGAGTAAAACTTATGAACTCAAGTAGTATCA
This sequence comes from Hibiscus mutabilis, assembly GCA_019671005.1. Taxonomy (NCBI): domain Eukaryota; kingdom Viridiplantae; phylum Streptophyta; class Magnoliopsida; order Malvales; family Malvaceae; genus Hibiscus; species Hibiscus mutabilis. Next base: position 13,290,381 of record CM033754.1, read on the forward strand.
AAGGATAATACAATTTCCCTGCCAGAAAACACACAAATCTTTAGAATCATACCAGCTTAAAAGATTCTGAGAGAGACACCACTGATGTGTATCCAAGATAAAGGAGAGCATTTTTGTAGAAGTCGGCAAATTCTTGGCAAAACTTATGGTATTGAGATGAAACCCTATAATAGCTAGCATATACAGATGGATCTATGTCAGTCATACTTTCAAGGGTACTCTTTCCATCATCAAAAAGTTTCTTGCACTCTTTTTGGTCACCCTGCTCAAGCTTGAATTTGGCAATTTGCATCTTAATATAAATAATTGGTTCTTCTATGCGCTTCTCTTTAGTGGCTTGAAGCTTTTCAATCACACCTTCTAGATAACTAGTAGAAGCTTCTTTGTTGGAATACTGCCGAGAAACTATAACAGCAAAATGTGCAAGTTTGAGAAGATTAATCTTGGTCTCGAAGTCAGTGATAAAATTATGATACAACTGTATCAGTGCATCTCCAGCCTGAAATTTAAGAGAAACAAGTTACACGAAGTTAATAACCTATCCAACAACTAGTGCGCGGGGTACACTTTGCATATTTACTACCACACTTATTTATGTATGCATGAATATATATATATATATATATATATATATATATATATATATATATAACAAAGCCTATTATTTAATACTGACAACCATTAACTAAACCACACTCCAGATTAATTATCCAAACAAGACAAGCTAAATGAGCCAAGCAACCAAATAGGAAACCATGATTGAACTTTCCACATGTACCATACAAAAGGGGTAAGAGATTGTAACATAAGCTTGCCCCCAAACACCTGCCCTTCTACAATTAAGAAAATTTCCCCCCTAAAATAAAGAGGTCAAAGCTTTAGAAGCAAATGTTTCATAATCCATATGACTAAGATATAACATAAGCTTGCACCTCTCACTTTCCATTCTACAATTAAGAAAAAAGTTCTCTAAAAGTAAACATATCAAAGCTTTAGAAACTAACTTCCAGCATTGCAGCTCATGAAGACCAGTAGATTTCCTCTAAAAAGATTTACAAGCCAACAACAATTTATTTCCATAACACTCTTCTATGTCAAGAAAAATTACAATCAGCATGCATAAAGAAAAATTCAATTGAAACTGCCTTCCCCAATTATCTGAGTTATTGAACATCACGATGATAAACATTTCTTTTTATTTATTTTCAATTTCAAAATAAGAAAGCTAAAGAAAGGAAATGGTCCAAATGGAACTCCCAGTAGCCCAGTTCTATAACAAAACCATAACTTCTCAAACTTAATCAAAAAAGAAAAAAGAAATCAACTCCATTCAAAAAACTTAATATAGAAGAGATCTACAAACCGTAAGCCAAAACGAAAGGAGTAGGGAGAAAGGGAGATAAACCTGGAAGACGGTGAGAGCAACGAACTGCTCAAGCTTGAGAGTGAGCTGATGCCAAAGCTTCTTCTGATACAGATCTGCAAGAGATGTATACCAGTCGGCTAGGTCTGGATGCTCATTTCGAAGAGACTCCAGGTATTGCAAAGCCGCCATCGATCCCGACTCCACTACACAGTCGAAGCAACCAAAGAGAAGCTGAAGCCTGCAGAGATTTTTTTTTCCTTTCAATTTTGGTTTTTGTATATTATTTAATAATTATACTAAATGAATTCCGAAAAAGCAAAAGAAATGTTTTCTCTGGCTCGTGCTCAAAGAAAATAATTAACGAACCCCAAGAAAGGCAAAAGTATAAATCGGGTCGGGTTAAAAAGGCAAACTGAGTCGGATTACGTAAGAGTTTGGTTCATAGTTGGCCTTTCCCGGGCTTCCTTTATTGCACTAGTTCCTCATTTGTGATATGCAACCAAATGGTTAGTATTGGGTAAACCACATCCATGACCCACTAAACTTTTAAAATAGTTTCAATCAAGTCACTATTGTTCTCATGACAATTAGATAAATTTGTATAATTATTCATTTAATCCTTCTTACTTATACACTTTATCAATTTAATCCTAATTTTAACCTACCAATCAGATGTGAATTTTATCTTAACTTTTATTTATTTAATCTAATAAATTTACTCCTCTAATCAAGTGGTGACAACAAATACACTAAAAAAGTATTTGGTTCGCAGAAAAAAGCATTATCAAGGGTAATAATCTTTTCTAAATGCCTATTCTCATGTAGGGGTGTTCAAATTCGGGTACCCAGATCGTCGAGTAGTTCAAAGTGTGGCTCGTGTCCTGACCCAGGTTTTACGAGTACCCGAAAATTACGGGTACCCAAAAATTCGGGTATATGAGTACTCGGATATAAAAATAAGTATTTTTAAATATAAAAATATTTTATTAGTTTAATGTGAAAATATAAAAAATATGTATTTAGTAGTTTTAATATAAAAATATGTATTTATTAAATATAAAAAATTCAATATTTTTTATTAATTTAATATAAAAATATGTGTATTGAATATAAAAAATATTAATTTTAAATATATCCGGGTACCCGGTTGTAACTGGGTATTTGAAAATTCGTAATTTTGTGACCCGGGCTCGACCCAGGTAAATTTTTTTTTGGGTAAATACTCGGTTATTTATGTTCGGGTAGTCGTGTCAGATCAGTCAGGTCGGGTATTTTTGAACACCCCTATTCTCATGTTTAGTTTGAAATGATTCCCACCATAGTGGAAAAATTATTACCAATAGTAGCACTTTTTTGGTGAAAATTATGGGAATTTTGTAATCACTCATTTTTATCCGGTTTGTAAATATTGTTAATATATTGGTATAATAATTAATGGATGTTATTATTGCATGTATACATATATAGTATTATTATGTGTGTGTTTATTATGTATGTGTAACTAATATGTATGTGATATCTGTAAATATTTGAACGAATGTGTACGTTATATATGTATGTGTGTCCATGCATATATACATGCATTTGTATGTATCATCGTATTACTATATTATTATTATTATTATTATTATTATTATTATTATTATTATTATTATTTTTATTTGGGCTAAATTTAAATAAAGTAAAAAGTATATTAAAACCCAAATTAAGTGTCTAGTCCAGGTTTACAAAGCCCACAAATATAATTTACAAGGCTTGATCGGCCCAAATCCCATATCCTAAAGAAATCTAACCCATCTTATTAAACTAAACCCTAACCCTTCTCTCTCTTGTGCACAACCGAGAACAAATCTGGCCGGATGGTCATCTCCACCATGCCTCCTCCATACTGGCTCCAACCACCGCGTCAAACATCACCAGAAACGTAAAAAAAATAGTTTGTCAGTAAGCAAAATCTGTAAAATATATGTATTGTCTACCAAACAAAAAATCAGAAAAAACAGGGCAAATATATATCAGATGTATCAAAATCTTTTGTACTGAGCTTTTCGGAAACCAGTTTGAAAATAAAAAAAAAAGAAAACTTTGCTAAATTTTTTTTCTCAGTGGTAATCTCTTGACTCTCATCCCTTTCTCATCTCATGCATGCATGTAAAACAAAAAGAAAAAACAAAAATAAAAAAGAAATCAAGCTTACCTGAGGTGAAAAAAACCAGTGCTTGCCGGCGATAAGCCCTAAAAGGGGGTGAGCCGTGTAAGGGTTTTTTGTTTCGAAAAGGTTAAAGGTCTTTGTTTTCTTCTTTTTGGTTTAAAATCGGAAGGGGGGTTCTTTGGTTTTGGTTTGGAGCTTGGTTTGCCGGGTTAGAGGTCAGGGATGGCTCGAGCCACGACTCGCCTAAGACCTCCCTGAGTGCGGCGGCGGAATAAGGGAGTTTAGGGTTTCTTCGGGTGGTTTCTGGAAATAAAGTGAGAGAGGGGTGGGTGTTTAATCAGAGTTTTAAAAAAATGGGAAAAGTTGGAATTAAGCCGGATAAATAGGCTTTATAGAGCCTTGTTTTCTAAAAAATGGTCGAATTGCTTCAATAGGCCTACCGCGTTTTGTTTTTTTTTTAAACTGTCTTGCCCCTTGGTCTATTTGCAATCTCAGTCCCTCTCTTTTTCTTAAATCTTTTAATTTGGCCCTTAAATTAAATGGATTCAGAGTTCTAATGGTGAAAATCTCACCTCTAGTCCTTCCGTGTTTCTGATGTTTGCACTTTGAGTGTGCCCCTTAGTTATTTTGCATATTCAATCCTTGCAAGTCTGTTTCAGTTTTTTAATTAAATCCATGAATGTGTTTATTGTTTATTTAATTTTTGCTTCATGATTTTCTTTTGTTTCCATTTTAGTCTTTTTTTCATGCTTTAAATATTCATGTCATGTGTCCTCTTTGTTATGTTTTAACATGTTTAAATTGATCATAATATTCATTTATGTTTTCTTGTACCGTGATTATTTATTTTTCTTAGGTATGTTGTATCATGTTTCATGTTTTATTTGATTTTATTTGTTCGCATTATATGCATGTTTATTTTTGTATATTATTTTTTAGCTTAGTTTACATTCTTGTTCATATAATAGCATGTCTTTTGGTTTGTTTCATACATTAGGTTACATGTTAATCTATGATATATTTAGTCATGATAATATTGTGTTTGTCATGTTCGTTTTGTGTCGAAAATTGCATATTGGTGTTGTGGTTTTGTTCATCGGTTTTAATATCATGTGTCATATCATGTTTCCATGCTTATTTATTTTGTTCATGTTGTATACGTGCTTGTCTTGCATGTTACGTTTAGTTTAATTTGTATGTTATGTTTGTAAGCTTACATGAGTTTTCTGTTTCCTTTTTGCATTTTAGGATTATATGATAGTGTGACATTGTTTGTCGATATTAATGTCCTTTTAAATATATGCATAATTTGTGTCATATGCTAAGTGTCAAATATTAGTTTTTATGCTAGTATGTTGTTTTGATTTATTAATTTAACGACATATTTTATTTAGGTCATGCATGTTTTGCATTTGTTTTATATGTGTTCAAATATGTTATAGCTAGTCAATCTATTTCTGGAAGCACTCTTTTTCTCTTCCATATTTATGTGTGCTTTGTTTTTTATTATTGTGATATTATGATCGTTTTTTTTTATCTTTTTGTTTAATATTGTGATATTTATTTTTATATGTTTTTAGTTCTATGCCCTCGTGAATTTTGGTTTTATAATGTTTTTAAGTGTGCATAATGGATATATATTTTGTCAATGAGGTGCCCTTTTATTCGAGCATAAACGTGGCTAGTATCAAGCTCAGTGATGGTGGTCTATCGGTTTACTCTCGAATAACGGGGCCCTTAAAATCTACTCACACTTATAACCAAATTTTAATTTAATCATCACTTTAATCCGGAAAGTTTAATATTCATAAAGCGGTAATTATTAAAGTACCAATTTTGGGCGGTGTGGGGCTGCTAATCCTTCCCCATCCATAACCGACTCTCGAACCCAACATTTTAAAAATCTTTGGTTTTATGATGTTCGACCTACCTTAGTGGCCGGTGGCAACTCCATTTTAAATAAAATACAGTTTTTTCTAAAACCCCACGGATATGTTTTAAAATACCCAAAAAACCCCTAAAACCTTAAAACCCATTTTTTTAGCGAAAAAAGGGATATCGCTACAGATGGCGACTTCGCTAGGGACCATTTTTTATTTTTCAAAAACAAATGAGAGTCAAGCTTTTTCAAAATAATTACCGCTTTACTAATATCGGAAGTTCCAGATTAAAGTAACTATTAAAGTAATATTCGGTTATAATTGCGCGTTTATTTTAACGCATTTAAAACTTAGCATATAAACCCGTCTTTTCAAGTGGGGGAAAACGCTAATGCTTTCGTGAGGATATCGTTCCTCCATATGGGCCTAGCAAGTACCTTCGGGGCTCGAGTACCTTATGCTTTTTTGAGAATATCGTTCCTTCGTACGGGCATAAGCGAATGGCCCCCCTGAATTGAACCCGATTGAAAGGAGCCTATAATGAGTGATAATCGGGGGCCTTGCTACTCTCAGTAGAGGACAGCAAGGACAATTCGGGTACCTCCTAGCACCAACACTGCATGTAGAGAACATAAAGAAACACACTCTTTAGAGCCATGCGGATAACCTAGATGTTTTAGACGGGATGTAAATAGGGTTGTTTTGTTTGTTTATCGTATTTGCCCTTTTATTTATGTATTTATTGTTTTAAACCGGTACTGACTTATTTTCCTTTTGTTTTTGTTTTGTTTGCATATAACATCGCATTCGCATTACATAGGGTATTGATTCCCGAGTGGTTACTCCCATAATAGAGATCGTTCATGATGGACCAAGGGTTCTTTGACCAGGTGATAAAAGGTTCAGTTTCGGAGTTCCATCCTGAGGCTAGCTCAAAGACAGTAGAAGAAGGATCATTCAGAGACTTCAGATCAGATTCGACAAGCAGTGTCAATCCTGGTAGCGAGCGAGGTGGGATACAAGAGTTAAAGAAGCAAATAGCCGAGATGATGAACCAGATAAATGCTATGATAAAAGGTAAGCAACCTGTCGAACTTAGAAAAGAATCGATCAAGGATCAGAATGTAGAACAGAATGGTCAGAATGTCAAGATAGACAACACTGTTAAATACGACAAGTTGAATCCTTTTGTGATCAATCTCAAGAAACAGACAGGTGGCATATCTGGGGTAGATACCCAGGAAACAAAAGCAAGACTAGGAGGAGCCCGAGAATCAAATGACGTAAAGAGGCATTGTCCTATACCTATGAGATACACCGAGCTGCTTCCGTTGCTTATTGAAAGGAATCTTATCATACCGGTGAAGTCTATATCAAAGAGACCTCCTTGCCCAAAGGGTTACAACTATCGTATCTGGTGTAGCTACCACATAGGGGATTCGGGTCATCATACTGAGAACTATGGAGCCCTGAAGAACAAAGTTTAAAATCTTATCAGGATGGGAGTTTTGGGTTTCAAAGATGGACAACCCCAATTCTACAATGAGCCAGCCATTGCCTGAGGGGCAAAGTCGAAGAAGGGTCAATACCCAGTCCAAGGTTCGGGTAATATAGAAGTGGGTCACTCAGGTGAGACAAATTCAGGACTCGAGAGTAAAAGCATCTCAGAAGATGAACTTGCACCCGAGTACGGCCAGCTCGAGCAGGAGAGGTACGATATAGGTGACACCTCTGAAGAATGGGTTAATGGCATGATTCAACTAAAGAACGATTTGGAAGCATAAATGCAAGAATAGTAAGAATAAAGGCAGATCATTATCACAGAAGTTGAAAGAAGTTGAGAGCCAACGCGACATCCTCTAAGGTGAATTGGAAAGTAGTCTAGCTATGGACGAGATCCTAAAATCAAGTCTGCAACAGAAAGAGGAAGAATCTCAAGACCTTCAAATGGAAAACACAGCACTCAGAGAATAGATAGAAAGACTCAAGATTTCATTACGCACCAGCGAGATTCGTGCTGAAGCATACAAGCAGGCCGGGTATGAAAGTTTCAAAGAAGTAACTGTCAAGCTACGAAAGGCCAAGCAGAAAATACAGGAGAAAATCCAAGACATGAAGATTGTTATGACTAAGCGCGACAAGTGGCCCAACAAGTAGCAGACTTAGCTGATGCATCAATGCCGATAAACCAGAATATGGATCCAACGTTAGACCGCGAAGGAAAGCTAACGAGACTATTGCATGAGGTCCAGAAATTATGTGCTAGAGCTCACCGCTATCTGTAAAATCCTAATACCTGATGTAATGAAAGCTTTTGGTCTGAATGAAAGATGTTCTATAGGGACAAATTACCTACATAATCAATACCTATATTTGCATACATTCTTGCATTGCATCATGGCATTTGCATCATTATGCATGCATTCATCAAATTTTGCAATAATATTGATAGTGTAAATATTGTGGCAATATGAGACTAAAATATAAGCCGCAACCATTATGCATCCATACTTTACTCGGCTGTAAAGCAAACTAATGGAGGACAGAATAGTCAGTTTGGAAAAGGGGCAGAAAGATTTGAAAGTACGTTTCGATGAAGCCAAACAGAGCCTCTGTGAACAGATCGCTCAATCGCAAGCTACGATAGTATCCGACATAACTGCATTGCTGGCAAAAAGCCTTGGGGAAGAAAAGGTTAAAGACGAAGTCGTCCAGGAGCCAGAATATACCGCATCTCACAGCAAGGTTTAACTAAAGACGCCTAGTCTGGCAAGAAGAATATGCATTGACCCTTCAGGGGTATCTGTTAGTCATCAAGTAGAGGCATCCGAAAGCCAACCCGTGGACACAGGAGCATTCTACGAAGAAGAGGTGCCGAATCTGGACTTGGTCGAGAAAATTAGAAATGAAGTGGAAAAGAAATGGGAAGAAAGGTTTCGTCTTATGGAGGAAAAATTCAAAGCCATGCAGACTGTAGAGGAACCAGGGAATGACGCCAGTGATCTGAGCCTACTATCTAACCTTGTTCTACCGCCAAAGTTCAAGACCATTGATTTCAATAACTATGATGGAACTTCATGTCCTTCCACGCATATTACCATGTATTGCCGGAAGATGACTGCTTTTGCAAAAGATGAAAAGCTTTTAATCCATTGCTTCCAAGATAGTCTGACTGGGGCAGCCATCCGGTGGTACACTCAATTGAGTTAGGTAGAAAAACCTTCATAGAACAGTACAAGCATATAACATGTATGACCCCAAATCGATTTGTGCTGCAGGGTTTAAGGCAGAAGCCTGATGAGAGTTTCCGTCAGTATGCTCAACGATGGCGAGATATGGCATCTCAGGTTCAACCCCCGATTCAGGAAAGTGAAATTACTCCCATGATTGTGGATACTTTGAAGGAAGTGTTGTATGATCGTCTGGTAAGCCACCATGCCGACAACTTTGTAGACTTAGTCATGGTTGCGCATTGAAGATGCAGTTAAGAAGGGGAAGATAAGAGATCCCTACAGCACAGTTCCTCAAGAGGAAGAAGATTCTCATGTTCATATGGTGAGTGCTCGTCCAATCAGTCAGCCCTAGGGTCGTCCTCGCAATCAGTCTGCCCTAGGGTCGTCCTCGCAATCAGTCTTCACGATACGTAAAACCTGCAAAGGTATTCCATCTCATTCATATGACCTACATTGAGTTGTTTCCGATGTTTATCGAAAAAAGCTGCTAGCCCCTGTCCAATCCAAGAAAAAAGATCCTCCATATCCTGCGGGGTATGATGTCAATGCGGTATGTGATTACCATTTGGGAAGTACAGGCCACACAACTGAAAATTATGGAGCTCTAAAAAATATGGTCCAAAGTTTGATCGAAGCCGATCATCTGAAGTTTTAAGGACAATGACATAAATGAATTTTGGGGAGGTGCTAACTTCCCAATTAGATGTTTAACTAGATTTCATGCTTTTCAAAGGTAATGCGAAGTCGGCTTTACTATTTTAGGCCCGAAAAGTAGTAAAGACATTTTGTAGGGGCATATGTCTTGTAAAAGGAAAGTTCTTTCACATATCATTTTTGTGCATGTTTAGCAAGTGATTTTGATTCTTTGATTCGTTAAAACATTTCACTATCGGTAGGGGTTAGTTTTTGTTTTTCCATGTGCATACTTATATTTTTTTAAAAAAAATAAAATAAAATACATTGTGTCCCTGTATATCAATTGCATGAGGGACGTCATTTTAACCTAGGTGATTGTTTTTGAGCAACTTGCATCTACTGGAAATCAAAAGCTGCGGCGAAGATGAATTTGTAATTACCTTCCGAGTTATTTTGGTCAATTGTTAATGACCCTACTTAAGCATAATTTACTGTACTAAAAAAAGAGAGGGAACGACTCCCACGTTTAAAATAAATGAGAGAAGAAATCCTAATAAAAAGCACTCCAATGTTCGAAGCCAGGTAATAGGCACATTCAAAGCCTGGTAATAGGCATGTTTGAAGTCTCGGATAAGAGTGTGGCAACTTTGGGGCACTCATCTGAAGCGATAAGATGGCAATGCACCATCTGAAAAAGAAAAAAAAAAGAAAAAAAGAAGAAGGAAAGAAAATAAGAAGAAAAAGAGAGAGAAGAAAAATCGCTTCATGAGTGATGGTAATATTTTTGTCTCATGACAATGCTGAGTAACTCGAGGTATTGTTGTTTGCTCCATCATTATTCTCGAGCCAAAAGAATGTGATGAGTTGAATTCCCCAAACAAAAAGAAAATGAGCAAAAAATGATAATTTAGAATTAAGGCTTATCTGATAGGGTCCTAACCCAGCTAAAAAAACACACACACAAAATAACTTAGAATATATTTCACATTTTTATATAACAATTCAGCTTTTGAGGTCCCCTATATATAGGATACGCTTGGGGAAATCACCGATAAGTTGTCTCAATGTCGTTTTTGCACTTGATACTCAGGGTATACGATTTGACGTATCATTACGACTGTCAAGATTTTCTGATCAAGCATTAGCAAAAAAACAAAAAAAAGTGTTTGTTTTTTTTTTCAAAATTTTGTCGTTCATTCCAAAATCCACTTTCTTTTCAGAAGATACACGGACAATTCACCTCTTTACTTTTTTAAAGTTCTAAATCCTAGAGACATAGATTCAGTTTCCCTTAGAATATTTCTTTTAAGTTCAAAGACATAGGTTGAACTCAGAGATGGGTTTGGGGAAGTTGGGGCATTTTAGCTCACCCTGATGTTGAGACAACTACGAACTCTGCATGATGGGTCAAAGACAAGAAAGAATCCAAGTCCAAACTCAGTGGGGCACCATTGCCCGTGAAACAACAGAGATAGTTATAAGAATTCAAGTCAGAATAGACCCTAGATGTTAGATAGTTCGAAAGATTTTGATTAATAAAGAAGACAAAGGACTTTCTTGAGTAAAGAGATGATGTTGACCGAGTTCATTTGACTCGAAAGGTTGAACAAGGAATGAGTAACAAAGTTTTGGGGGCAAACGTTGTTGGAGCATCATAATGATTAATGGTTGTAGTCACATGACGAAGCCTGCCCAACCAACAAGTGGTGACTTGAGTACTAAGAAGTCTGAGAAGACTGTGATAGGGTTTCATGCATCATTGCATCCTTATGAGTCTACATGAACAGGTCGCACCTTTGCATCCCCAATAATCGCGAGAATAGCATTTTACATCATAAGGTGTGCTCATGTATCATCCTTAATTGGAAAACATTCATACAGGAAGACAGACAGATAGTTTCCAAGAAGATGACTTCAACAAAGACTTCGTGCACCTCTGCATTAATCCAGAAGACACGAGCTTGGGTGTCGCCTTCCCTAAAAAAAGAACAAAATAAAACAAAATAAAAAAATAAAAAATAGAAAAAGAAAAAAAATAGAGAAAAGAAAGAAGATCGGTTGACTAGAGGAAATGTCAACATTTTCGAGCCGCCACTCTGACGGATTTCTAGGCAGATAAAACCAAGGTATCGCTTAAGGTTTTTTCTTAAAAACCAAACTTTTAATAACATCCTTTCATAAGGATACTTTTCTTAAAATCAAATTCTTTAGTTGGATCCTTGCCTAAGGATATTATTGTTCTTAAAATCGACTTCTTTAGTTGGATCCTTTCATAAGGATGTTTACCCCAGAAAGAAGAAGAAAAGCCAAGAAAGTAAAAAAAAGGAAAAAAAAGAGAGAAGAAAAAGAAAAAAAGGAAAAAAACAAAAAAGGAGAAAGAAGAAGAAGGAAAAGAAAGAAGGAAGAAGAAAGATTGATTAGGGAAAAATGTCACTAGATTTTTGAGCCGTCACCTTGGATGGATTCCTCGTGATGTCTAGACGATTTTTCTTAAAATCAAATTCAATCCTTTCTTAAGGATATTTTTTTCTAAAAATTAATTCCTTAATTTATCCTTCCTTAAGGATGTTTTTCTTAAAATCAAATTTCTTAAGGATATTTTTCTAAAAATTAATTCCTTAATTTATCCTTCCATAAGGATGTTTTTCTTAAAATCAAATTTCTTAATTCAATCTTTTCTTAAGGATATTTTTCTAAAAATTAATTCCTTAATTTATCTTTCCATAAGGATGTTTTTCTTAAAATCAAATTTCTTAATTCAATCCTTTCTTAAGGATATTTTTCTAAAAATTAATTCCTTAATTTATCCTTCCATAAGGATATTTTTCTTAAAATCAACTTCTTAGTTTAATCCTTTCATAAGGATCGACTTTCTTAAGATCAAGATTTCTAAATTCAAGTGCATACTGCTCAAGGATTCTGAAGAACACGTGATTCTGAAGCTACAAATAGGGAGGTCGGATAAAAATGAGTGTTTTTGGTCTTTGCTTTGTTCTCGTTCCACATGAACAAGCAAAGATGAGCAACTGTAATCACTCATTTTTATCCGGTTTGTAAATATTGTTAATATATTGGTATAATAACTAATGGATGTTATTATTGCATGTATACATATATAGTATTATTATGTGTATTTTATTATGTACGTGTCACTAATATGTATGGGATATATATAAATATTTGAACGAATGAGTACGTTATATATGTATGTGTGTCCATGTATACATGCATGTGTATGTATCATCGTATTACTATAGTATCATTATTATTATTACTAATATTAATACTATTTGGGCTAAATTTAAATAAAGTAAAAAGTATACTAAAACCCAAGTTAAGTGTCCAGCCCAGGTTTACAAAGCCCACAAATATAATTTACAAGGCCTGATCGGCCCAAACCCAAATCCCATATCCTAAAGAAACCTAATCCATCTGATTAAACTAAACCCTAACCCTTCTCTCTCTTGTGCACAACCGATCATGGACCATTAGATTGGATCTAAATCCAACGGTCATTATTGAAGGGAAATGACCCTCCAACTGGCGCGTGTAGTTCACTCCCGGGGATGTTGGACTTTCACGTGCACGTGGCGTGCACGCGTTGACTCCTCAGATATCAAGACGCCACATGGCATCATCTGGTGTAGTCTCGCCCGTTCGAGCATGCATCTGAGCCGTTCGATCTTCAGGGTATCTCAGCCGTTGGATCAGATCTGATCCAACGATCGAGAACAAATTTGGCCAGATGGTCATCTCCACCATGCTTCCTCTGTACCAGCTCCAACCACCGCGTCAAACATCACCAGAAACGTTAAAAAAATAGTTTGTCAGTAAGCAAAATCTGTAAAATATATGTATTGTCTACCAAACAAAAAATCAGAAAAAAACAGGGCAGATATATATCAGATGTATCAAAATCTTTTGTACTTAGTTTTTCCGAGACCAATTTGAAAATAAAAAAGAGAAAGCTTTGCTAAAAAAATTTTCTTAGTGGTAATCTCTTGACTCTCAACCCTTTATCATCTCATACATGCATGTAAAACAAAAAGAAAAAGCAAAAATAAAAAAGAAATCAAGCTTACCTGAGGTGAAAAAAACCAGTGCTTGCCGGCGATAAGCCCTAAAAGGGGGTGAGCTGTGTAAGGGTTTTTTGATTCGAAAAGGTTAGAGGTCTTTGTTTTCTTTCTTTTTTGGTTTAAAATCGGAATGGGGGGTTCTTTGGTTTTGGTTTGGAGCTTGGTTTGCCGGGTTGGAGGTCAGGGATGGCTCGAGCCAGCCGTCACGGCCACGACTCGCCTGAGACCTCCCCGAGTGCGGTGGCCGGACAAGGGAGTTTAGGGTTTCTTCAGGTGGTTTCTGGAAATAAAGTGAGAGAGGGGTGGGTGTTTAATCAGAGTTTTTAAAAAATGGGAAAAGTTAGAATTAAGCCGGATAAATGGGCTTTATAGAGCCTTGTTTTCTAAAAAAATGGTCAAATTGCTTCAATAGTCCCACAGCATTTTTTTTAAATTTTCTTGCCCCTTGGTCTATTTGCAATCTCAGTCCCTCTCTTTTTCTTAAATCTTTCAATTTGGCCCTTAAATTAAATGGATTATGAGTTCTAATGGTGAAATCTCACCTCTAGTCCTTCTGTGTTTCTGATGTTTGCACTTTGAGTGTGCCCCTTGGTCATATTGCATATTCAATCCTTGCAAGTCTGTTTCATTTTTTAAATTAAATCCCTGAATGTGTTTATTGTTTATTTAATTTTTTGCTTCATGATTTTCTTTTGTTTCCATTGTAGTTTTTTTTCATGCTTTAAATATTCATGTCATGTGTCCTCTTTGTTATGTTTTTGGCATGTTTAAATTGATCATAATATTCATTTATGTTTTCTTGTACCGTGATTATTTATGTTTCTTAGGTATGTTGTATCATGTTTCATGTTTTATTTGATTTTATTTGTTCGCATTATATGCATGTTTATTTTTGTATATTATGTTTTAGCTTAGTTTACATTCTTGTTCATATAATAGCATGTCTTTTTGTTTGTTTCATACATTAGGTTACATGTTAATCTATGATATATTTAGTCATGATAATATCGTGTTTGTCATGTTCGTTTTGTGTCGAAAATTGCATATTGGTGTTGTGGTTTTGTTCATCGGTTTTAATATCACGTGTCATATCATGTTTCCATGCTTATTTCTTTTGTTCATGTTGTATATGTTCTTGTCTCGCATGTTACGTTTAGTTTAATTTGTGTGTTATGTTTGTAAGCTTACATGAGTTTTTTGTTTCCTTTTTGCATTTTAGGATTATATGATAGTGTGACATTGTTTGTCGATATTAATGTCCTTTTAAATATATGCATAATTTGTGTCATATGCTAAGTGTCAAGTATTAGTTTTTATGCTAGTATGTTGTTTTGATTTATTAATTTAACGACATATTTTATTTAGGTCATGCATGTTTTGCATTTGTTTTATATGTGTTCAAATATGTTATAGCTAGTCAATCTATTTTTGGAAGCACGTTTTTTTCTCTTTCCATAATTATGTGTGCTTTGTTTTTTTATTATTGTGATATTATGATCGTTTTTTATCTTTTTGTTTAATATTGTGATATTTATTTTTATATGTTTTTAGTTATGTGCCCTCGTGAATTTTGGTTTTATAATGTTTTTAAGTGTGCATAATGGATATATATTTGTCAATGCGGTGCCCTTTTATTCGAGCGTAAACGTGGCCAGTATCAAGCACAGTGATGGTGATCTATCGGTTTACTCTCGAATAACGGGGCCCTTAAAATCTACTCGCTCTTATAACCAAATTTTAATTTAATCGTCAGTTTAATCCGGAAAGTTTAATATTCATAAAACGGTAATTATTAAAGTACCAATTTTGGGCAGTGTGGGGGTGCTAATCCTGCCCCATCCGTAACCGACTCATGAACCCAACATTTTAAAAATCTCTGGTTTTATGGTGTCCGACCTACCTTAGTGGCCGGTGGCGACTCCATTTTTTTTAGTCGAGTCGAGTTTATGAAATTACGAATCGAGTCGAAACTAGTCCGTTTTTCACCTCGAACCTAGTTTTGCCCACCCCTAGCATTTAATATGATAGCAAAAATTCATCATTGTTTGTGGTTTTTATTATACTCTTAAGCCTCGTTTGGTTGGGTTGTAACCCAGTGATGTATTATTTATTACATTTTTATCATGAAACTTACTTTTTGTACGTGTGTTTGGTAGATGTGAAATTTAATACAACGTATTATTTTATACACAAGTTGGGTGATATTTATCACGAGGTGGAGGTAGTGTTTATTTAATACCCTCATACTATTTTTCACATATTTACTTTTTGTCAACTATACCCTCATACTATTTTTCACATATTTACATCATAAATCTGAAACCCTAAACCCTAAACTATGAACAAACCATACACCCCAAACTCAAAACCCTAAACCCTAAACACTAAACTTAAAACCCTAAATACTAAAACCCTAAAGCCATAAACATCAAACGTTAAACCTAAAACCCTAAACTAAAATCACTTAACCATAAACCACAAATTCCAAACCCTAAACCATAGGCCCTAAATCATACACCCTAAACCATAAACCATAAACCTTAAACCATAAACTATAAACCCTAAACTTTAAATTATGAACCTAAACCCTCAAACCCTAAAACTTAAACTCTAAACCATAAACCTTAAACTTCAAACCCTAAATCCTAAATCATGAACCCCAAAAACCCAAACCCTAAAGCTTGAACCTTAAACCCTAAACCTTAAACTCTATACCCTAAACCCTAAATCATGAACCCTAAACCTTAAATTTGAAACCATAAACTCTAAATTATGAACCTAAAACCTTAAAACTTGGAATCTAAACCCTAAACCCTAATGTTAGGATTTTGTTTTGATAGAATAGTTGAAAAATAGTTTTAGACTAAATTGAAAAGATTGCAAAAATGATTTAATGTCCAAACAACTTGAAAATAGGTTTGAAATGTTTTCTTAGGCTTTTGGCATGTCTTTGAATGTTTTTAAATAGCCAAACTAGTCATTTTAAAGCCTCCTACTGATACGGTATTAGCCGTACCGATACAAGTGAGGGCTTCAACTATAGTGATTTTTTAGTGGTAAAAACCCGTACCGATAGAGGTTCAGGCGTACCGATGCAGAGGGGTCGTATCGATACGCCTTTATGCGCACTGATACCCTTGCTTTATTTTAGCCTCCAATGACTACTTCCCAATGTAGGCGTACCGATACTTGTTCCACGCGTATCAATACCGAGGCATCCAGAAAGGGAGATTTTGCTTGGAAATCTCCCCAAACAGCTCCAATTCAATCCCAATGGTCACCAACGGCTAGAAAATCAACTGGGAGTATAAAATACCTCAAGAAGCATTTGAAAAAGCTAATGATCATCAAGTCAACAATCTTTTGATTAATAAATGTCTAAGTGCTCAAATTGTTGTACTTTGTGTAGACAAACACTTGTGAGCTCAATTGTAATATATGCTCAAGTGTTATAGGTTTGGGTAAGAGCTTTATTTTTTGCAAACATTCACCTTGTGACTGGATTTCTTTGTTTGCTTTTATTTTCTCTTGTAAGAGAGGAGTTCCCAAAGCTTTAGGGTATAAGCTTTGGATGCTAGGCTTTTTGGTATAAGTTTAGGTTGTAAAGGTTTTCTCTTGAGCCTGTAGAAAGGGAAAATCCTTAGTGAATTGGGAAATACTTAGTGGAAAACTAAGGTGGTGGATGTAGAGCTTAGTTGAGAAGCTCAAACCACTCTAAAATTACCGTGTCAATTTCTTTTCATTGCTTCCCATCACTAATCACCCAAATTCAACTTCTTAATCACTTGACAAGCAAAAATAGTTGAAGAATTTGAGCCCAATAATTGGTATCAGAGCGAGGCTCAATCAAGAGGCTTAACATCCTATTGAGGTGATCCCGGAAAGCTCGATCAATCAACAAATCAACCGGTTTTCAAGGCACAATCAATCGATAAGCCACCATTCTTTAATGGTGAACATTATACCTATTGGAAGAATAGGATAATGTACTTCATCAAGGCTTTCAACTACTGTCTTTGGGACATTGTTGAAGAAGGAACGTTCGTGCCACAATAAATAATGCAAGATTAGAGTGCGGATGAAAAGAAGAAGATAGAGCTAAACTCGAAGGCTTTGCACATTCTATTTTGTGCATTGGGACCGAAGAAGTATGCCAAATTCTCTTCTTATGAGAGTGCCAAGGAGGTTTGGGACAAGCTTGAAGTGATCTATGAAGGAACGAACGAGGAAAGGGAGATGAAGATCGGTCTACTCAACCTCAACTATGAAAACTTCAAGATGAGTTCAAAAAAAGACATAAGAGCATGTTCGACCAGTTTTCTACAATCGTCAATAAACTTAAAGGTTTTAGAGAGGAGATTCTGGAAGATAAGCCCATTCAAAAGTTGATTTATTCACTTACCGAGTTATGAGAGTCTAAGAAAACGACAATTATAGAAGCAAAGAACTTGAAGGAGCTCAAGCTTGATGAGCTTATTGGATCCTTGCTCACCCATGAGATAATGTTCGAAGGGAGAAGGAAAGAGAAAGAGAAGAAGATCAAAGAGCAAGGAATAGAAGACCTAAACATAATTGCTCTTTAATCCTCCACAAGTCATCAAGAAGATTGAAGTAGGGAGGAAATTGAAAGTGCAGAAATGGTCCATCTCTTTAAGAAGTTCAATCAATTCATGAAGAATGGAACAATCTTCAAGACATGAATCGAAGAAGGAGATGAATGATCCCCTCAAGTGCTTTTAATACAAGAAACAAGGACACACCAAATATGATTGCCCTCGCTTCAACAAAAAAGAATCATCTTCAAAGAAGGCATACGTGGCAACATGGAGTGATGAAGAAGACTCCACCGACAATGAGGTAGCTCACTTATACTTATGGCCCTCCAGAGGGTGAGGTAACTTCTTACTCATCTAGTTCAAATTCTTGTACTTTTGATGAGTTACAAGAAGCCTATGATGAATTGGTTTTTGAATTCAAAGCTTCATTTTCAAAAAGTAAAAAAAGATGGTTTTAAAATTAAAAATAAAAAAAGATTTTCTTTTTAAAACCAATTTTGAATTTGAAGCAAAAAATAAAGATTTTGAGTTACAAATTTTAAATTTGCAAAATTTGCTTCAAAAGATGGAAAAAGATCATCAAAAGGAATTATATGATCTTAAGAGAGAAAAAGATTTGATTTGTAAAAATTTTGAAAAAAAATGATTCTAACAAATCAAATTTTTATCAAAGACAATCTACTGTCCCTAGATTTTTAAATGGTAAATGTGTTAGAAGCATTTGGGTCCCAAAAGGATAAAATTGAAAAATGGATTTCTAAGGGACTAAATTTTTTGGGACTAATGCCATTGGATCCAAAGCAATTTGGATACCAAAAAAATACTTGATTGTCTTATTTTAGGTATGATGGATCATGATCAACAAATGATGAAATTAAGGGGGAGCTCTATACACACAAGGAAGAACGCTTGAAGAATAAAGGCTTAACATCCTACCATTGATTCAAGTGGTAAAGTTAAATTGAATTTCTTTTTGTTTTTATTTAATTATTTATTTTCTATTGAAATTTAATTTTCTTTAATCATGAATTGTTGGACTAACATTTTATTTGATGCTTGAGTAAGTGAGCCATTTTAAAACAAAATTCTTATTTTGACAAAAAAAATTTAACTCTCCATTGTTATGGTACTTTAAAAGTTTTCAAAAATAGTTTGAATCATTTTTTATATAATAAAAAGAGGAGATTGTTTTGAAAAATTAAATTTTCAAATGAACAAGGGGGAGCTTTTAACTCTTTCAAATTAATATTTTCTTATTCAAAAATTATTTTTCAAATGAATAAGGGGAGCTTTTAACCCTTTTAAATCAATATTGTCTTATTCAAAAATTATTTTACAAATGAGGGGAATCACTAAAACAAATTTTCAAGTTGGTTTTTGTAACGCCCTGGTTTTGGGCCTAGGAGTTTTCCTAGCGGTTTAGACGGTCCGGTGGATTGGGATTAGAGATTCGAGTCAGATTTAGGACTAAAATCGAAACAAATAATTTTAGTGCGAGAAAAATATGGGAAAATATCTAAAAATCATTATTTAATATATGGATATTTTTGGTAAAGTCAATTTTGGAAAATGGATTTTGGAAATTGGACATTTTAGCTAGTGACCAAAATGTAAGGATTTAAAATTGTTTTTAGTGACTATTTTGAAAAAAGGTCAAAACTTAGAATCTTTAAGGAGCTATTTTACCAAACTTTAATATCAGATTTTCCTCTCAATTAGGATTATTTTAAAAGTGTTTTAAGTGGATAATTAAAAGGGAATTAACTAAAAAGTAGTTATTTTCTTAAAACCAAAAGTTACGTAACTTTTCTCTCAAAATTCTCCAGCCAAACACCCACTCTTTCATCCAAAAATCTGAGGTAATACTCTTGATTTCTTCAGTTTTTTATTCTTAATTGATTCTTTAACTTTTTTTTGCAAAACCTCATTGAATTTCTTTGTTTTCAAGATCTAAAACATCCAATTAAGAGTGAAGTCACTCATTAGAGGTACATTTCATTCTTCTCCTCTAATGAGTAGTTTTTTACTGAAATTCCTAAGTATTTGATCCTTGTTTATTGTTTCCTAATGAGTTTTGATGAGTTAATTGTAAAAATTGCTTAAATCAAGGTTTATTTGATGAGAACAAGGGATTTTCGTTTTGGATATATTTTTCTAGGTTCTTGATGAGTTATAATCATAATATTGATGTTTTATAATGTTGATAAGTTGGTTTTAATATTGGAATCCCGAAGCTATATGAATCTCTAATTTTCTAGGTTGCTAGATATGTATTTTTGAGGAGTTGAGGTGGTTAATTGAATGCTGGAGATATAAGGATGTTTGAAAAGTGTTTTTAGATGTTAATTGAAGTTTTGAAATGTTTGATTGTGGCTGGGTTAATTTTGGAAGAGGTTTGTTGTTAGTTTTGGGAGTTGTGGAGTAGTTTTGGGTAAAAGATGTTGAGTTTTAGTGTTGTTGTGATGTTGATAGCATTTTGATGCAATGTACCTCTATTTTATGTGATCAAAACCAGGGGAGTCTAAACCTCAATCTTGAACGTGAGTTCCAGAAGCTTTAGAGGTATGTTTGTCGCATCGACAAGCGAGGCACTGCGAGTCGGTGAGTGAAAAAGTGTTTTCAACTTTGCAAAGGTTTTGAAAGTTGTGTTTGGGGGTTAGATTGAGCTTGAAACGCTGATCTAAACTTGAAAGTAAGTAATATGTATTCTCTCTTGAACTCAGTTTGGCTAATAGTTTGATGCACTTGTTTTACGAGGTTTGTTTACTCACTGTATATGCATATATTGAGCATGGTTTAATGCTGGAAATTGGTTTTGAAATGATGTTGATGCATTTGGAAGTAATGCACAATTTGTTAATGTTTATGAACATTGTTTAATGCAAAGGTTGTTGCATTGGTTTAATAGTTTTGGATGATGCATATGAAAACAGTGAGTTGCTGATGTTAAAATGAATTATATTGGCAAGTAGTGTTATGAAATGGTTTGAAAATGAAATCATATATAGTTAGTCGACCATAGGATTAATAGTGCACTATAAAAAGGCGTCTTGGATGTTGAGGGGTTTATATGGTGTACCAAATACTCCATTCAAGTAACTTAACGGTCGAGGGGTTTATGTGTACCGAATACTCCATTTAATGGGTTAAACATCATACCGATGAGTGGTGCTAAGGGGTTTATGAGTACCGAATACTCCACCACGGGTGTCACAACGGTGGAGGGTTTTATATTTACTAAATACTCATGTGTGTGAACCTTGAGTTACCGGTAGATTGTTTGTTAAATGTTGATGGAACACTTGTTGAATCCATGTATCCGATGTTAAGTTTTCGTAAATAGAACTTGGTAAATGATCACTTGGAAGCCAATATAATTGTTTATGTATCACGAGATGGATTATATTGTTTAATGTGATTTAAACATGTTTTACTCTTTAAGCCTTGCATTGGTAGTGTGTATGAGAAAGCTTAAATTGAGGGTAGCAAATGGGATTTTACTGTAGGATCCATGATACATGTTGTATATGGTTCAATATGCTATTTTGAAATGTTAAGTGCATGGTTTTGATAAGGCATGATAGTGTGATGATGGTTCAAAAGAGCTTTAAAATGAATATTACAAATGTGTTGTGAAATGGTTTTAAAATGCATTGGTGATGGTTGTTTTAGTATTCCTTACTAAGCCTAGTGTGCTTACGTTCTCTTTTCCATCAATGAAAAAAACTAAGGGTTAAGGTAGCCAAGAAGCAAGGAAGATAACTCCAAGACTTGAACTGAAAGTATGGTTTGGATATTAAATAGTAGTAATAATGGCAATGTGTCGATTAAGGTTTTGGGAGGGTTTTGATGAACTCCCTGTTGTTGCAATTTTATTTGCTATTTTGGACTTGTAATATGTTTTTAAGAGATTGGGATATGGTTGGTTTGATGTCTTGGATGTGGTCTAGGAAGCATGCCTCTAGATTTGATTGCTTGATTATGCTAGTTGTGCTAGGTTGGCCTCTAGAGATGGTATGTTGCTGCTCAAGTATGATGATGAAGTTACATGATGATTGGATAAGTTTTAAGCTTGTTTGAAGTGAGTCAAAGTGTCATATGTTGGACCTAGAGGTCATTAAAGGCCTGCATACCGGTATGGGTACCCCAAGATCAGTACGCGAGGTCTGTATGAGGCTCAAAGTGTTGAATTTAAGCTACGGGTACCAGTACGCCTAGCCATCGTATCGGTACGCTTTGAGAAATTTGCATTTTTGTTGTGGTACATGGGTTTGAGGATCTGTACACCTCTTCGATTATAACTACCCGTACCAATATGCAGGGTATCGTATCAATACGTATTTTGGTTACTGGAATCTTAAGTTTTGTGAAATTGAGAAGGGGATCAGTACGGGTCAAATCTGTACCAGTACGAGGGTGGTCAACATACTGTTTCGGTACGTGACTTAGTGTATCGGTATGTTAAGCTGTTTAATCTATTAGCCTGTATCAGTATGGGCTTGTCTGTATCGGTAAGCTATGCTATGTTTGTACTTTTAGTGATGCTAAAGTTTGGAAATCTTGTAATTTGATCCCTATTTGATATGTATGTAAATATTTGAGTTCGAGTGATTGTTTTGGAATAGAACCCACATGTTTGAATTTGAACTAATTAAAGGTTGGTAACCTTAAACATGTAATTTTACTGAGAAGTTGTGGAAATTGCATTTGAGTCCCTAAATTGTTATGTCGTAATTAGTTTCTGTTTTGTAGTTTGACAAATATGAAAAGCTATCACTGTGTTGTACACACATAGGACTCTATTAATGAGCATCTAGACAAGATAAAAAGAAAAAATGGGTTTGATTTAGGGTTTTAGCTCGAGTTTGCTTCAACAAACCTAATATGGCCCTTTTAGTCTGGTTTCGGCTAGGTCGGGCTAAAAGGGTTACATTTGGTGGTTTCAGAGCCAAGTTTACAAAAATTGGGATCTATTGGTGTTTGTAACATGATTGTTGCTATGCACGGTGATCGTTTACATGTACGGTGTATGAGTTATGCCATGTTTGGGTACCTTGGGGACACATTGCCATATTACTATGTTTATGAAATGATTTTGGTTTTAAATGGAAGTCTTAGATCCTTGCTTGAAGCTGGCCTGATTGTTTTTGTTTTTGTGTAATTATCATGCCTTAGATACTGATAAGTGTTCAAAAGTACTATTTTTGTTACCCTTTTTACTCATATTATTGTTAGACTTAAGCTCATATTAGTTGCATAATTAGTCATTCATGCATTAATCCATGTTTCCTTCCATCGTTAAGCTTGATTACATAACTTGATAGTTTTTGTGGGAAAAGATGCTGCTTTGGTGTGTTTTGTGTATATGTGCAGGATCATTTGACAAAGGAGATGCCAAGCTAGTTGCCAGGGCAATGCATGAAGGAGACGCCGAGCTAGTTGCCAGGGTAATGCATGAAGGAGACGCCGAGCCAGTTGCCATGGCAATTGTCGACAAGAGCAAAGGTGATATGGTAGTCGAAATTGATGACTATACAAGCCCAAGATGACGTGGAGCAAAGCCCAAACCCAAAGGAATTTGATTTCCATGCAGAGATTAAAGAAGAATTAAATTCCAAGAAGATAGGAGAAGTTCTAGTAGGAATACAATTATAATAAAGAATTATATTCTTTAAAGATAATTTAATTCCAACTCAAACTCCTCCTCAAAGAAGGACTTTGGCCTAGCCCTATAAATAAGAAGGAGATTTCGACAATTCCATAGAGAGCAAGAGGAGAGGATTTTCGACAACTCCAAAGGGCAAGAAGGAAGAGATTTTGACAAGATAGCAAGGAGGGAGAGAGTTCAATTTGTTCTTCTTCTTTGCTTCCATTAGATTCATGGTTTGGGAATTATTCTTTGTATATCTTTTGAACCCAACCATGAACTAACTTGATTGGTTGGGGTTATTGTGTTTTGTTGTTGTGAGAAACAATTGGATTTTGTTTAGGTAATAAGAGTTTGCACTTTTCTATTCAAGGTTTACTTATTCTTGGCTTTTATTCTTGTTTGCGAGTGAATTGGGAGAGGATCTCGTAACTTCATCTATTTATCTAATATCGGGAGAGTTAGATTCAAGAAACGAATGAGTATGGTCTTTATTCAATCTATTGATGGTGAAGATTAATCCGGCTTAGGAATAAGTTAAGGATTTCAACGGCTAAGAGGAGCGCAAGATTGGTTGTTGTTCACCCTTGATTCACGCAGGGATGTATTATCAAGGCATGCACAAGTAGCTAGAGTTTCGACTTAGGGATAAGAAGAAACCATTGAAGAACGCTCTGCCGAACCTTGAAGTTGCTGCCCGGACGCCCAAGTAGTTGCCCAACTAGTTGCCCAGCAACCATCGATTAGTTGCCAAGGCAACCCGTTGTAAAGTTGCCACGGCAACCGAGTTGTTGCCGTGCACTCTTTTACCAAAACGATCCAATCGGCTTTCACACCTCAACTCACGATAACCTGGCCTATCTCTCTCTTTTTCTTTCATCTATTCTTTTAGTTTATTGCTTTTACTTTTCTCGTTAATTAAAACCTCTATTATCAATTGTGTTTTTATTTTCACAGTGCAGTAACTTAAGCAAAGTGGCCCAAACCAATCCATGTGGAGACGATAGTCGATACTCATATCACTTTATTACTTGCGACGTGTATACTTGCACATTTGCGTAGCACTTATCACACGCAACAAGTTTTTGGCGCCGTTGCCGGGGATTGGCAATTGGTGTTAGTTGTTTTTGTTATTGCATTTTTTTTCTCTTAGTTTTACTAACTTTTCTTTTTGTTTGTTTTATCAAAAAAAATTTTAGGTGCGCTACAAGTTAAGGGACATCAACATGTCGGGAAATAAAAGCCAATCTATTCGAGAGATGATGTTGGAAGATATGAATCAATCCAATCAAGATTTTCTTGCACCCTTTGATGATTACCTATACCAACCGAGAAAAGCCCAAAGAACTTATACCGTGGAAAAATCTTGTGCTATGTGTGGAGAAGATCATGTGTTTGAAAATTGCCCTCACATTTTCAGTACATATAACTATATGGAGGACCATAGAGGGAACCAGCAGCAAAATTCTTCATGGTATGTTCAAAAAGCTCAAAATGTTTTTACCATAACAATTTTGCCGCAGCAACAGACATGTCATGGCAATGTAGTCCTTTTCAAGAGCATTCCAATTCCTTGGAGGAAACGTTACTAGCTTCCTTGGCTAGACTTGACGGATCAATTGAAGAGATTCGAGAGCTATCAAAATCTATGGATACGAAGATAGCTCAGTGGGATGCAACCTTAGGGGATTCAGAAGATCAATTGGGGAGATCCACATATGTCATGGATAACATGCACCAACAATTCATTCCTAGGGATACTGACGTCCCAAGGCAAGAGGATAAGGAGCAATGCAAAGAAATCTCTCCGATGTGTGAGGAACAACTAGAACCTCAAAGTCAAGAGGATGCCAATGAAAGAGACTGCCCAACACATGATGAGCTTGAACAACAAATTGCCTCGGCAATGATTGAGGAGCCTGAACAGAGCAATGCCGCGACAACACTTGGTGAAGCTAAGAACAACAATACTACAACAAATTCTGAGGAACCTGATGCCCATAAGGTTACAACATTGATGTTGAAGCAAGAATCTTTAGATTGCTCTCATCTATAATTGCCACGGCAATTACACGACCACATACAAGATCAACGAGATGATAATACTTTGCCAATGGAATATGAGCAGGTAATGGTTGAACCTTTTGAATTCTTTAAAAACTCACCTCGTCCATTGCAGGTATGTCTTGAGGAACAGATGTTGGTAGATTTAAAGCCATCGAAATCTCTACTGATGGAGATTTTTGAGAGGCCAAAAGAAAACGGTGTTTGGATTCGTAAAGCTTTTCAAAAAATTGGTTCTTCCCTTGACTTACAGCAAAATTTGGCAACTGATTGCCACGACAATTGGCTTGAGCAGCAATTGCCACGACAACAAAGGCTACATCCAACCATGATAGAAGTCGACAAGAATGAGGTAATTGAATGGTTGAGAATGGATATAATTTTTCCTATTAATATATTTGTACCTTCAGGAATAGTAGCAAGGTGGAGAGTATACTTGGACTACAAGCGAACAAAGAAGAAAGACACCTCCACCATGGTAACACAAAAGGGAGTAGTGGCAAGCACATTGGCCAAACTCTTTTTGGGCAATATTGTCACCCGATGGAGGGTTCAGATGGACTATAAGAAGTATCGAAAACGACCATCCTCAAGTTTTCTCATATATGCACTAACATTAGAAGATGCATGTTGGTACTCTTTTCAGACATGGTCGAAGACTTCCTTGAGATCTTCATGGATGATTTTTCCATTTTTGGTAGTGACTTCAACAGTTGCCTCGACAATTTAGAGAATGTGTTGGCAAGATGTGAAGAAACTGATTTAGTCCTCAATTGGGAGAAGTGCCATCTTATGGTAGATGAAGGAATAGTGCTTGGCCACAAGATTTCATCCAAGAGAATTAAAGTAGACAAAGCTAAGGTGGACGTGATCGAAAGACTACCCTCACCAAGATAAAGTCTTCAATTTTGATGATTCTTGCGCCCAAGCATTCGAAACCCTAAAGGAAAAGCTTGCCTCGAAAACCCTCAATGCCGCAGCAACCCTTGATGCCTCGGCAACCATGGATGCGCATGCCTCAGCAACCCTCGACACCGCAGCAGCTCCTGATACGCACGCTTCGGCAACCATGGACGCGCATGCCTCGACAACTCTAGACACACACAACTCGGCAATCTTGGGAGCAGTCACCACGACAGCACATGCCTCGGCAATACACTGGTACGCGGATTTAGTTAATTTCCTTGTTTGTGGTATTTTACCTTATGGTCTTACTCACCAAGGGAAGAAGCAGTTCCGCCATGATGCTAAGCATTACTTTTGGGACGAGCCTCTTTTGTTTAAACAATGTGCAGATCAGGTTATAAGCCGATGTGTCCCTGAAGAGGAGTAACAGAATGTACTCCGACAATGCCATTCTTCACCCTATGGAGGACATTTTAGAGGAACTCATACCGCGACCAAAGTTTTGCAATCCGGTTTGTATTGGCCAACACTATACAAAGATGCCCAAGAGTTTTACAAGCAATCTGATCGTTGCCAGAGGACGGGCAATATCACCTACAAACCAATGGGCAATCAAGACCGTAAATATGGATTGGGAAAGTGCCAGACAAAAGCGTTTGATGGATCTCAATGAGATAGAAGAATTCCGTGCACTCGCCTATAACAATGCACGAATCTACAAGGAGAAAACAAAGCGATGGCACGATAAGAAACTATTGCCGCGGCAATTCATGCCAGGGCAACTAGTTCTCTTATTCAATTCTCAGCTAATACTTTTCCTGGGAAAGCTAAAATCAAGACGATCGGGACCATTCAAAGTTGTCAAACCATTCTCTCATAGTACTGTGATAATCAAGTCCATTACCGACGAACATGAATTCAAAGTTAACGAACAGAGATTGAAGCACTACAACGGTGCCCATGTAGAACGTAACAAAGAAGTTGACACCTTAGGAGATGCATGAGCATGCTCTCATTTTGATATTTTATTTTTATTTTTATTTTTCGAACTATTTTGTTCTATTATTTTCGGTTATTTTTTTTCTCTTTATTTTTTAGGATATATTTTATTTTTCTTCATTATCTTTAGTTTCCAGGTTTTCTTTTCCACAACAAGACTCACAACCACCATGCTAAGGAAATTTATTGCCGACTACTTGCCACAACAACCACAACAGAAACTGGCGATGCCCAGGCAACAACAATGGCTTCAGCAACTACTGATGCACATGCAAGTAAACCTGCATCGGCAAACATGGATCAAATCAAGGCAATGCTATTCACGCGGTACCAGCCACAAGCATTCAACCACTGGCGGAAATTGAATCAAGCAAACGGCACGAAGGAAACTCATCACTCGAGGTGACGACCTCTCTTGACTAACTCATTTCATTTAGTTTCTTTTAAATTTTGTTTCACTTTTACGTGCATTGAGGACAATGCTTCTCTCGAGTTTGGGGGGGGTGTTGGTTTCTAGTTAGTTTCATGTTTAGTTGCATTCATCTTTAGCAATCACATATAGGTTGCATATGTTACTTTCCATGCCTTTAATTTGATTTAATTACTTAAGACTTGTTGAATATCCAATGATGAATTTTTCCACTGCACTTAATTGAAAGAACCTTTAATTTTAGGATTACATGAAAAGAACTTAGAATTTTACTATGATGCTGAATTTTTTTTACACGATTGTGGCTTGTTGATTGAAAGAAACTTAGTGAACTTAGGTTGCTTAAAATTAGGGTAAATTTAAAATTGAAAAGTAAAAGTTAATTTCTTGCTAGAGGTGCCCAAAACTGGCTCTAGTAGTAATTGCTCTTTCTTGCTAGAGGTGCCCGAAACTGGCTCTAGTAGTTAATGCACATTAAAGAATCACTAGAGGTGCCCAAAATTGGCTCTAGTTGACTAAAATAAAATGAGAAATTGCTTACTTTGCTAGAGATGTCCAAAATTGGCTCTAGTGAAAATAAAAATAATGCCCCGATAATTAAATTGATAAAAGCCTATTGTTCACATAGAATCTTGAAAATCAACTTGTACACAACTACGCACACACATTGTCACGAGCATTGTAGTTTTGTTCCGGGAAATTTTTGTGCTATCCGAAAAATTTAAAAGGTGATCATACTTTGTGCCACTGTTCCGAGGTTTGAATTCAAGTTTGAAGCATGTCTTTGATGATTAAAGTCTTGGCAGGTAATTGTTAGTTTGCATTGCTTGAGGACAAGCAATAGTTCGAGTTTGGGGGTGTGATAAGTGTTCAAAATTACTATTTTTATTACCCTTTTTACTCATATTATTGTTAGACTTAAGCTCATATTAGTTGCATAATTAGTCATTCATGCATTAATCCATGTTTTCTTCCATCGTTAAGCTTGATTACATAACTTGGTAGTTTTTGTGGGAAAAGATGCTGCTTTGGTGTGTTTTGTGTGTATGTGCAGGATCATTTGCCAAAGGAGATGCCGAGCTAGTTGCCAGGGCAATGCATGAAGGAGACGCCGAGCTAGTTGCCAGGGTAATGCATGAAGGAGACGCCAAGCCAGTTGCCATGGCAATTGTCGACAAGAGCAAAGGTGATATGGTAGTCGAAATTGATGACTATACAAGCCCAAGATGACGTGGAGCAAAGCCCAAACCCAAAGGAATTTGATTTCCATGCAGAGATTAAAAAAGAATTAAATTCCAAGAAGATATGAGAAGTTCTAGTAGGAATACAATTATAATAAAAAATTATATTCTTTAAAGATAATTTAATTCCAACTTAAACTCCTCCTCAAAGAAGGACTTTGGCCTAGCCCTATAAATAAGAAGGAGATTTCGATAATTCCATAGAGAGCAAGAGGAGAGGATTTTCGACAACTCCAAAGGGCAAGAATGAAGAGATTCGACAAGATAGCAAGGAGGAAGAGAGTTCAATTTCTTCTTCTTCTTTGCTTCTATTAGATTCATGGTTTGGGGATTATTCTTTGTATATCTTTTGAACCCAACCATGAACTAACTTGATTGGTTGGGGTTATTGTGTTTTGTTGTTGTGAGAAACAATTGGATTTTGTTTAGGTAATAAGAGTTTGTACTTTTTTATTCAAGGTTTACTCATTCTTGGCTTTTATTCTTGTTTGCGAGTGAATTGGGAGAGGATCTCGTAACTTCATCTATTTATCTAATATCGGGAGAGTTAGATTCAAGAAACGAATGAGTATGGTCTTTATTCAATCTATTGATGGTGAAGATTAATCCGGCTTAGGAATAAGTTAAGGATTTCAACGGCTAAGAGGAGCGCAAGATTGGTTGTTGTTCACCCTTGATTCACACAAGGATGTATTATCAAGGCATGCACAAGTAGCTAGAGTTTTAACTTAGGGATAAGAAGAAACCATTGAAGAACGCTCTGCAAACCTTGAAGTTGCTGCCCAGACGCCCAAGTAGTTACCCAAGTAGTTGCCCAGGCAACCATCGATTAGTTGCCAAGGCAACACCGTTGTGCAAGTTGCCACGGCAACTGAGTTCCCCGTGCACTCTTTTACCAAAACGATCCAATCGGCTGTCACACCTCAACTCACAATAACCTGGCCTATCTCTCTCTTTTTCTTTCATCTATTCTTTTAGTTTATTGCTTTTACTTTTCTCGTTAATTAAAACCTCTATTATCAATTGTGTTTTTATTTTCACAGTGCAATAACTTAAGCAAAGTGGCCCAAACCAATCCCTGTGGAGACGATACTCGATACTCATATCACTTTATTACTTGCAACGTGTATACTTGCACATTTGCGTAGCACTTATCACACACAACAGATACGTTTTAGACTACGTCACCAAGGAGAAAATTGCGATCTAGCGAAAATGTCACTGTTGGAGGGTAAAAAGTAAAGGCGAGCTAGTCCACCCTAAGAATCTGTCGCCTCCTCCGCCTAATCCTCCTGAGGGAGTGGAAGGATTATCCCCTGCACCACCTGGTCCTGTGTTTGGGGACATGACGCCTTTGGTTCAGGCGATGAGAAGAGCATTCCAGCCCGCGATGGCTGAAGCTCACGTACCTGCTCCGGCACCTACTGCTACTAATATGAGTTTGCCGTTGGAGCATTTGCATAACCTGGGAGGGTTGAGTATAGAGGGTTGGCACCCGAGGCATTTGAGGAGCGGATGGCTAGTACATAGCGTTTCTTGGTTTAGTTAGAGTGTAATGATGACCGCAAGTTAGGATGTGTTGTTTCTCTGTTGCAAGGGGACGCGTATAGTTGGTGGACCACTGTAATTACGGCATAGAACCCGGTGAAGTGACATGGGAGTTTTTCCGGGCCATCTTTGAAAAGAAATATCTGGGTGTTAGATATTTGGACAACAAAAAATAGGAGTTTATGGCCTTGGTTCAGGGCAGTATGACTGTGTCTGAGTATGAGGTGCATTTCGTACGGTTGAGTCAGTACGTACCTGAGTTGGTGCTAGATGAGAGGCACCATTGTGATCGTTTCCAGTATGGTTTGGTGTAGGATGTCAAGACGTACTTGTTGGCCACTGAGTATACTGAGTTTGATGTTTTAGTATCTCGGGCAAAGGATATAAAGTAGAGTTTGGGATTGTCTTGTCGTTCTAGAGGTTCTGGCTTGGGGAAGAGAGCTGCAGAGTATAGTTTCGGGGGTGGCCAGGCTAAGTGGCACCGTGACCGGAGGTTTCGACCGGATGTGAGACGTTGTGGACATGGTTCATGACGAGGATATCAGAGACATGGTGCTCAGGTTTGAGCAGCTCATAATAGTTGTTGGGGTTGTGGTTCTAGAGAGCATTTGAGGAAAAATTGCCCGCGTTTAGCCAGAGAAGGGTAGGCTCCTACAGTTTTGGCTGTGAAATTTTGTTGGAGTTATGAGTCAACATAACATATCAGACAATATTGTCCTTTTCCTGCTAGAGGTAGGCAGGCACCTGCACCTGTTGCTACACCACCTAGGGACGTGGGTGTGGCCATGGTACCTTCTAGCAGAGGGAGAAGAGACAGAAGAATATGGCTCACACAGTGGCGGTTCGACCAGAAGATAGTGGACCAACGAGGATCTATGCTTGTCGTGAGGGGATAACTGACATGAACGTAATAGCAGGTACCTTTACCTTGCAGTCTATGTCATTGTTACCTTTGATAGATTCTAGTTTCGCACATTCATATGCATTGCATGAGCATGCGCATTTGCTTTGTGTATCGGTAGAAATGCTTGATGTTGGTATGCAAGTGACGAGTTCTTTTGGAGAAACAGTTGTTACAAGGAAGTTGTATCGGAGGTGTCCTCTGATAGTTCAAGGTCACGTATTTGTGACTGACCTGATGAAGTTTTCGTTCTATGGTTTTGACATAATTTTGGGTATGGATTGGTTGTTCAAGCATCAAGTTGTGGTTGATTTTAAGACATGGCGAGTTTCTTTAAGGCTTGCTGATGATTATGAGGTTGTAGTTGTGGGCGAAAATGTAAAGTTCTTGTCTAATATGGTCTCGGCCATGGAGGTGCGTAAGTTGCTAGAATATGGATGTCAGGCGTATCTAGCCTATGTGATAAACCTGAATGTGGAAGAAGTATGGACGAAGGATATTCGTACTATTTATGACTTTTCGGGTGTGTTTTCAGGAGAGTTACCTGGTTTGCCACCGAATAGAGAGGTGGAATTTTGCATCGAGACATATGATGATTCAGCTTTGATGTCAATTGCACCATACCGCATGGCACCAAAGGAGTTGAAGATGCAACTTTAGGAGTTATTGGATCGGGGTTTCATCTTGCCTAGTGTGTCGCTGTGGGTAGCACTGGTGTTGTTTGTGAAAAAGAAGGATGGCACTTTGAGGATGTGTATAGATTATCGGCATCTGAATAAGTTGACAATTAAGAAGAAGTATCCCTTGCCGTGGATTGATGATCTGTTCGATCAGTTCTGGGGAGCTACGGTGTTTTTAAGATTGATTTAAAATCTGGATATTATCAATTGAAAGTTAAGGATAAATACGCGTTGAAGACTGCTTTCAGTACAAGTTATAGCCATTATGAGTTCTTGGTGATGTTGTTTGGGCTGAAGAATATGCCTGCATCATTCACGGATATGATAAACTGTGTATTCCATGAATTTTTGGATCAATTTGTAGTAGTGCTCACCGATGATATCCTTGTATACTCTTGTACCGAGGAGGATCATAATCGACACTTGAGGATTGTGTTGCAGACCTTGTTGGACAATCAGCTTTATGTTAAGTTGAGTAAATGCGGGTTTTGGATTAGGGAAGTGATTTTTCTTGGGCATGTGGTTTCAACTAAGCGTATCTGGGTAGATCCTAAAAAGGTTGAGGCAATTGTGAATTGGAAGCAATCGAAGTCAGTGACGAAAGTCTGTAGTTTTCTGGGCTTGGCTAGTTATTACCGTCATTTCGTGGACGTGTTTTTAAGAGTTGCTGCACCGTTGACCAAGTTGTTGCAAAAGGATGTGTGGTTCGAATAGACGAAAGCTAGACAAAATGCTTTTGAGAAGTTGAAGGAAGCTCTGACGCAAGCTCCAATCTTGATTCAGCCTGTGTCAGGGAAGGAGTTTGTGGTGTATAGTGACACATCTTATGTCGAGTTAGGGTGTGTGTTGATGTAGGATGGGAAGGTCGTGGCTTATGCATCAAGGCAGTTGCAAGTGCATGAACGCAACTACCCTACGCATGATCTGGAGCTTAGCAGTGGTGTTTGCGTTGAAAATTCAGAGACATTAACTTTATGGTGAAAAGTGTGTTGTATATACACTGACCATAAGAGTTTGAAGTATTTGATGACTCAGAAAGAGTTGAATCTTCGTCAGCGTAGGTGGTTAGAGCTATTGAAGGGTACAATCTAACCATTGAGTACATCCAGGTAAAGCCAATGTTATGGTGGATTCTTTAAGTAGAAAGGCTATTGTAGAGTTGAGAGCCATGTTTGCTAGGTTGAGTGTGACCCGTGATGGAGGGTTGTTGGCAGAATTGCAAGTGAAACCTTTCTTGGCACAGTTGATTAAAGAAAAACATTCGTATGATGAGGCGTTGGTACCTTATGTCAAGGATATCATGGATGGAAATCCTACAGATTTTCACTTTAATAGTGATGGGGTTTTGTGCTTTAAAGATCGGTTTGTGGTGCCTAGTGACGAGGAGTTGAGACGGATGATTTTGACCGAGGCACATGCTAGCCCTTTTACTATGCATCCTGGTAGTACTAAAATGTATTAGGGGTTGAGGAAATAGTACTATTGGGTGGGTTTGAAAAAGGATGTGGTTAATTTCGTTGTTAGATGTATGACAACTGAACATCAGTTTCCTTCTGGGTTGTTGCAACCGTTAAAAATTCCAGAGTGGAAGTGGGAAATGATCACCATGGATTTTTTGTCAGGACTGCCTTTGACACAGTTTAAAAAGGATTCCATTTGGGTGATTTTTGATCGATTTACGAAATGTCTACATTTTCTGCCCATGCATACGACGTACTCGCTGGATAAGTTGACAGATTTGTATGTTGTTGAAGTTGTGAGGTTGCATGGGGTGCCCAAGTTGATTGTTTCGGATAGAGATCCGCAGTTTACAGCGAGGTTTTGGAAGTGTTTGCACTGGGCTTTGGGTACTCCCTTGAATTTCAGTACATCGTACCATGTTCAAACGGATAACCAGTATTCAGATCCTAGAGGATATGTTGAGATGTTGTATCATTGAGTTCCAAGGAAATTGGGAAAGTTAGTTTCCTTTGGTGGAATTTGCGTATAATAACAATTATCAAGCAAGTATAATGATGGCACCGTATGATGCCTTGTATAGTAGGAGGTGTCGTACGCCCTTGTGTTGGGCTGAGGCTAGGGAAAGTATGTTTCCATGCCTGATGTGTTGAAAGACACGGATGAGAAAGTAAAATTGATTTGTGATCATTTAAAAGAGGCCTCGGATAGGCAGAAATCTTATGTGGATTTGAAGCGTAAAGAAGTTGAGTATGCTGTTGGGGAAAAAGTGTTCTTGAAAGCTTTGGCTTGGAAGAATGTGATACGTTTTGGGCGTAAAGGGAAGTTGAGCCCAAGGTTTATTGGACCGTATAAGGTGCTAGAACGTATTGGTCCTATGGCTTATTGGTTGAGGTTACCTCCATTCATGATGTGTTTCATGTGTCCATGTTGCGGAGGTATCGCTCGGATCCGTCGCATGTTATGCTAGTTGAGGATGCTGAGTTGCGACCAGATTTATCCTATGATGAGGAACCAGTGGAGATCCTTGAATCTAGTAGCAAAGTTAATCGTGGCAAGACGATTGAGCTTGTTAAGGTGTTGTGGCGACTTCGCGGTGTTGAGGAGAACACATGAGAGAGTAAGTCGGACATGGTTGCTCAGTTTCGTATCTATTTTTGTCAGGTAAACTTCGAGGACAAAATTTCTTAAGGGGGGGAGTTGTAATGCCCTGGTTTTGGGCCTAGGAGTTTTCCTAGTGGTTTAGACGGTCCGGTGGACAGATATTAGAGATTCGAGTCAGATTCAAGATTAAAATCAGAACAAATAGTTTTGGTGCGAGAAAAATATGGGGAAAATATCTAAAAATCATTATTTAATATATGGATATTTTTGGTAAAGTCAATTTTGGAAAATGGATTTTGGAAATTGGAACATTTTGGCTAGTGACCAAAATGTAAGGATTTAAAATTGTTTTTAGTGACTATTTTGAAAAAGGGTCAAAACTTAGATCTTTAAGGAGCTATTTTACCAAACTTTAATATCAAATTTTCCTCTCAATTAGAATTATTTTAAAAGTGTTTTAAGTGGATAATTAAAAGGGAATTATCTAAAAATAAGTTATTTTCTTAAAACCAAAAGTTACGTAACTTTTCTCTCAAAATTCTCCAGCCAAACGCCCACTCTTTCATCCAAAAACTGAGGTAATACTCTTGATTTCTTAAGTTTTTGATTCTTAATTGATTCTTTAACTTTGTTTTGCAAAACCTCATTGAATTTCTTTGATTTCAAGATCTAAAACATCCAATTGAGAAGGAATTCACTCGTTAGAGGTAAGGTTCGTTCTTATCCTCTAATGAATGGTTCTTTACTGAAATTACCAAGTATTTGATCCTTGTTTATTGTTTCCTAATGAGTTTTGATGAGTTAATTGTGGAAATTGCTTAAATAAAGGTTTATTTGATGAGAATAAGGGATTTTCATTTTGGATCTGTTTTGATGGGTTCTTGATGAGTTGTAATCATAATATTGTTGTTTTATAATGTTGATAAGTTGGTTTTAATATTGGAATCCCGAAGCTATATGAATCTCTAATTTTTTAGGTTCCTAGTTATGCTTTTTGAGGAGTTGAGGTGGTTAATTGAATGCTGGAGATATAAGGATGTTTGAAAAGTGTTTTTAGATGTTAATTGAAGTTTTGACACGTTTGATTGTGGTTGGGTTAAGTTTGGAAGAGGTTTGTTGTTAGTTTTGGGAGTTGTGGAGTAGTTTTGGGTAAAAGATGTTGAGGTTTAGTGTTGTTGTGATGTCGATTGCATTTTGATGCAATGTACCTCTATTTTGTGTAATCAAAAGTAGGAGAGTCTAAACCTCAAGCTTGAACGTGAGTTCCGGATGCTTTGGAGGTGTGTTTGTCGCATCAGCAAGTGAGGCGTTGCGAGTTGGTGAGTGGATAAGTGTTTTCAAGTTTGCAAAGGTTTGAAAGTTGTGTTTGGGGGTTAGATTGGGTTTGAAACGCTGATCTAAACTCGAAAGTAAGTAAAGGATGAATTCTCTCTTGAACTCGGTTTGGCTAATAGTTTGATGCACTTGTTTTACGAGTTTTGTTTACTCACTTCAAATGCATATATTGAGAATGGTTTAATGCTGGAAATTGGTTTTGAAATGATGTTGATGCATTTGGAAGTAATGCACATTTTATTAATGTTTATGAACATTTTTAAAGCAAAGGCTGTTGCGTTAGTTTAATGGTTTTGAATGATTCATATGAAAACAGTGAGTTGCTGGTGTTAAAATGAATTATACTGGCAAGTGATGTTATGAAATGGTTTGAAAATGAAATTGGATATAGTTGGCCGACCATAGGATTGATAGTGCACTATAACAAGGCGTCTTGGATGTTGAGGGGTTTATATGGTATACCAAATACTCCATCCAAGTGCCCTAACGGTCGATGGGTTTATGTGTACCGAAGACTCCCATTAATAGGTTAAGCATTGTACCAATGAGTGTTGTTGGGGGGGTTATGAGTACCAAATATTCCACCATGAGTGTCACGATGATAGAGGGGTTTTATATGTTCCGAATACTCCCGTATGTGAACCTTGGGATACCAGTAGATTGTCTTTTAAGTGTTGAGGGAACACTTATTGAATCCATGTATCCGATGTTACATTTTGTTAATGGAACTTGGTAAATGATCACTTGGAAGCCAATATAATTGTTTATGTATCATGAGATTGATTATGTTGTTTAATGTGATTTAAACATGTTTTACTCTTTAAGCCTTGCATTAGTAGTATGCATGGGAAAACTTAAATTGAGAGTAGCAAATGAGATTTTGTTGTGGGATCCATGATACATGTTGCATATGGTTTAATATGCTGTTTTGAAATGTTAAGTGCATGGTTTTGATAAGGCATGATGGTGTGATGATGATTCAAAAGAGCTTTGAAATGAATATTACAAATGTGTTGTGAAATGGTTTTAAAATGCATTGGTGATGGTTGTTGTTTGAGTATTCCTCACTAAGCCTAGTGTGCTTACGCTCTCTTTTCCATCAATGCATAATGCTAAGGGTTGAGGCAGCCAAGAAGCAAGGAAGATAACTCCAAGACCTGAACTCAAATTATGGTTTGGATATTAATGAGTAGTAATAATGGCAATGTATCGATTAAGGTTTTGGGAGGGTTTTGATGAACTCCCTTTTGTTTCAAGTTTATTTGTTGTTCTGGACTTGTAATATGTTTTTAAGAGATTGAGATATGGTTGGTTTGATGCCTTGGATGTGGTCTAGGAACCATGCCTCTAGATTTGATTACTTGATTATGCTATTTGTGCTAGGTTGACCTCTAGAGCTGGTATGTTGATGCTCAAGTATGATGATGAAGTTACATGATGATTGGATAAGTTTTAAGCTTATTTAAAGTGAGCCAAAGTGTCATATGTTGGACCTAAAGGTCATTACAGGCCTCTGCATACCAGTAGGGTACCCCATGATCGGTATGCAGGGTCTATACGAGGCTCAAAATGTTGAATTTAAGCTACGGGTACCGGTATGCCTAGCCATTGTATCAGTACGCTTTGAGGAATTTGCATGTTTGTTCTGGTACACAGGTTTGAGGATCGGTATGCCCCTTCGGTTATAGCTACTCGTACTGATACACAGGGTACCGTATTGGTACGCATTTTGGTTACTGGAATCTTGAGTTTTGTGAAAATGAGAAGGGGATCGATACGGGTCAAATCTGTACCGGTGTAGGGGTGGTCAACACACCGTATCGGTACACGACTTAGTATATCGGTACGCTGAGCCGTTTAATCTGTTAACCTGTATTG
Source organism: Hibiscus mutabilis (assembly GCA_019671005.1). Taxonomy (NCBI): domain Eukaryota; kingdom Viridiplantae; phylum Streptophyta; class Magnoliopsida; order Malvales; family Malvaceae; genus Hibiscus; species Hibiscus mutabilis. The sequence goes on from CM033754.1 coordinate 13,328,471, forward strand.
GTACGGGCTTGCCTGTATCGGTACGCTATGTTGTGTTTGTACTTTTTAGTGATGTTGAAGTTTGGAAATCTTATAATTTGATCCCTGTTTGATATGTATGTAAATATTTGAGTTCGAGTGATTATTTTGGAATGGAATTTAACCCACATGTATGTAATTGAAATAATTAAAGGTTGGTAACCTTAAACATGTAATTTTGCTGAGAAGTTATGGAAATTGCATTTAGGTCCCTAAATTGTTATGTCGTGCAATTAGTTCCCGTTTTGTGGTTTGACAAATATGAAAAGCTATTGATGTGTTGTACACACATAGGACTCTAAGAATGAGCATATAGACAAGATAAAAAGAAAAAAATGGGTTCATTTTAGGTTTTTAGATCGGGTTTGCTTCGATAAACCTAATGTGGCCCTTTTAGTCAAGTTTCGGCTAGGCCAGGCTATGGAGGTTACAGTTTTATTATATCAAAAAGGGGGAGATTGATAGGATTTTTGTTTTGATATAATAATTGAAAATAGCTTTAGACTAAATTGAAAAGATTATGCAGCGACTAATTTTTTGGGCCGCTACGAAAATTAAGAAATTGTGTATAGGGGTGTTTCCCGCTTTTATTGAAAATTATTTAAAAAGTGAAATTATTATGAAAACTCGTATTTGAAAAACATGGAGTCGCCACTGGCCACTTTGGTTGGCCGGACACCGTAAAAACAAAACCAGAGGTTCAAAAACTTGGTTCGAGAGTCGGTTACGTACGAGAAATGGTTAGCCCCCTGCTACGCCCAAAATTGGTACCTAACGGGTTCGTATCATAATTATTAAGAAAAATACTAATTTCAATTTAATTTAATAATTATTCCTAAAATGCATGGTTCGAATATTAAATTTGCCTCGATATCTACGGTACCAAAGGAGATTACACCTGGAGATTGGGATGGCACTCCCACTAAAATACTGGAATAAAAGGCCTAACACTATATGCAACATAATAAATGCATGAACACGGAATTAATTAAAACGCATAAAAAATCTTACAGTCTATGGTACCAAAAGAGATGACACCCGGAGACCCGGGATGCCACTCCTAGCCGGTTACCGAGACCCTAAGAACTAGATTTAACATGACATACAAAATATTATTATAATCAACAAAACTATATATTACCCTATATCTAAACTGACAATAAATTAAAATAAATACATAGATAAAGATCGAATTTTACCCTACTAGGAGCTCGAATGAAAAACTTTGACCGACCCCCACCAAGATCTCCATGCCATATGGCCATGGTCCAAAAACCAACTTGATCGAACCTCGAAGGGACTTTCGATCGAATAGTTGTTCGAACCTCTAGAGCAGAGAGTGTTGCTCTCTTTTAATTGGGGAGCCGAGTGCACTGCTCTCATAATTGCCCCCCATTGCCTTCGGCTAATTCATGGCCTTTTTGGCTCCATTTTGTCGTGGCCCCCCATTGCCTTTTATAGGTAATTGGTGGGGGATGTGGCACAATGTGATCCATGCTCACTTTTTTTTTGCTTTTTTTAATTATTATATATATTACTTTTACTTTTTTTTTACTTTTTTATTGATTTTATATTAATAATATTACTATTGAAACAATACTAATAATACTAAAACCTGAACAAAAATGAGTGATTACAACTGGCCCTCCTTGCTTGTTCTTGTGAAACGAGAACCAAGAAATGATCATTAGCACTCATTTTTGTCCTACTTTCTGTCCTTGGCTTTGGAATCACGGGCTCTTCTGGAACTTTTTGCTCTTCCTCATCCAACTCTTCAAGCTTCAATGCTCTGATTTACTCATCTCGACATCGACTAGCAAATTCTCCCTATATAGAATTTTAACTCGTCCTTGGCAAAATCTTTGACTGCAAGTCCTCCGTATATAGAACTTTTCACTTTTATCTATCAACGCTGCGGGTTCTCCCTATATAGAACCTTTTACGTCTTGGATTCTTCAAACTGAGAGTTCTTCTTATATAGAGCTCATTGCTTTAGAATCCTGAAGCACATGTTTTCCCTATATAAAACTCTTTGCCTCAATCTTCTGAGCTATAGGTTCTTCCTATATATAACCTTTCGCTCTCTTTGGAGTGGATCAATCGGATTACAAGTTGTTCCTCTATAGAACCTCTAATCTTAAAATCATGAAGCATTAGTTTCTCTTATATAAAACTCTTTGCTTCAAAGTCTTTTGAGCTATAGGTTATGTCTATATAGAACATTTCGCTTAGAGTCGTGAGTTCGTCCTATATGGATCATCTTACTCTGAAATCTTAGGACTACTATCTCTTCCTACATAGAACTTTCGTCTTGAAATTTTGAAGACATGGGTCCTTCCTATATAGAACCTTTATCCTTAAACACGACTCCTCATTTTCTGATGGCACAAGTACCAAGAATTCCTGATTCTTTCCAAAAGGCTGAATAAATAGAAGTTCTCGAGATGATGCCCCAATTTCTGATCATCTTGACATCAAAAGGAAAGCTTGACATCATACCCGAAGGACTTACTGATGGCTCGAAGATCTTAAGAAACATATTTACACCAAAATGGCTGCCAAAATCCCTTATAATGATGCCCCAGTTTCTACCAGTCTTGACATCAAAATAAAGTTAGCATAATACCCGAAGGACTTACTGATGGCCCCAAGATCTTAAGAAATAGATTCTCGCCAAAATGGCTACCAAAATCCCTTATAATGATGCCCTAGTTTCTACCAGTCTTGACATCAAAATAAAGTTAGAATCATACCCGGAGGACTTACTGATGGCCCGAAGGTCTTAAGAAATGGATTCATGCCAAAATGGCTACCAAAATCCCTTATAATGATGCCCTAGTTTCTACCAGTCTTGACATCAAAATAAGGTTAGCATCATGCCTGGAGGACTTACTGATGGCTTGAAGGACTTAAGAACTGGATTTACGCCAAAATGTCTACCAAAATCCCTTATAATGATGCCTCAATTTCTACAAGTCTTGACATCAAAATAAGGTTAGCATCATGCCTGGAGGAATTACTGATAGCTCGAAGGACTTAAGATTTGGATTCACGCCAGTATGGCTACCAATGGAAATCTTCAATATAATCTACTTCTTCAACATGAAGTTGCAGACCAAATAATTGGATTCATGCCAACATGGCTACCAATGGAAATCTTGAATAAGATCTACTTCTTCAACATGAATTGCAGACCAAATAACTGGATTCACTCCAACATGGCTACCAATAGAAATCTTCAATAAGATCCACCTCTTCAACATGAAGCTGCATATAACACCCCATTCCTGGTCTGGTAGAAATCTGGGTCAAAAAGCATTGTTGGTGAACGATACGGTGATCGGATTGATGATTACAATAATTTATGCAATAAATTTTGTCCCAATAATTTATAATGCAATATAATATCCATTTCCAATCAATAATGTTTACCTAATTTATAATTTGAGACCATTTGGTAACTTTCAAATTTAGGGACTGAATCATAAAAATGGTAAAATATGGGGTCTTGTCTAAAATTAAGGTTTCCCATATGAAATTCAATGCTTTAATATCTTACATACAAATTTCTATCATAATTAGAGTTCGTTTGTGTCCTCAATTAAGTCTTATAAGATTCAGTGACCACATTACAACATTCTTAAACCTTTTTAAACCTCTTTCAACCAACGTACCTACCTCGGTACCGATACTCGAAGAGGCCTTATCAGTATGCCTTCGTTATGGTCTTTAAAATTGATTAAAGACATTAAGGGTCATACCAACACGGATGCATCTGTATCGGTACGCCATGCTGGTCTTATTTAAACTTAGATTCCAGAACTGACCAACCAAACCAAAACACCTAGGGTTGTATCGGTACGCCTACCTTGACTGTTAAAATGATTACTTTCTTTAAGCTTGTACCGATACTGGGTATCGGTATACATGGTCAAAGAAAAATAATCAACCTTAAGGTTCGATACGGTGATACAATATTATTCTAGTGATTAAAACTCGTACCGATACGCCTAGATGTGTATCGATACCCAGCTACGTAAAAATTCTAGAGACTAAACCCTGTACCGATACGTTAATGCCTGTATCGGTACGCCCTATTACCTACGTTCCCAAAATGCATACCCGTACCGATACGACATCACCTGTACCGGTACAGACAAACCTATAATGACAGATTTAGTTTGGTTTTTAATCAAATTAAAGGCCTTAATCTTATCCAATGGTTGCCTAATTTTACCAGCAAACTTAGAAACATCGAATCTAAATGCATGTCAAATTTCATGCCATTCCGAATCCATTTACCACGTTTTTACTTATTAGTGCACTTTAGGCCATTTTACCAATTTTGTCAAAAAATTAACATGCCATATTTCATATTTTGACCCATTCAATATAGTGGCAATATATACAAACAAAATAGGGTTAAACTAATATGTCTAGACCCTATGCCACCTTTCTAGGAGTTTAAGGACAAAGTTTACATTACATGTAACTTGGTGACTTGCTTTAAAAACGTATTTGCTCTGGTCCTTGATTTGACTAACTTTTAACATGAAAATGAGATGCATTAGGCTTATATAGCCTAGTAAGGTAGTCAACAATAACGAAAATAATAACAATGACATAAATAACATGTATTTCATCATAAATGCATCTCAAATCATATTTTAGCAATACTTGCAATAATTTATTTCCTTGGATCGATATGTAAATGTGAATACGTGAATTCCCAACCAACATCGCCAACAATAAATGGTCAATATCCTCCAACATTGCCAATAAGACCAAAACCAACACATCCTGCCAACATCACCAAATAGAGCCTTAGCTCAAGGACTGTGGTCCACTCTATACGCTCATGAATTCTATGGCATGCCAATTGTATCACATATCCATTCGTATCCAAGGATTCAGAACTTAAGCCAATAACAATAACGGTAGCGATGAAAATAACAATGTATCGATAACAATATACAATGATCAATATGGCATTTCTCAATATTTCAATGGTATCGATGACAATGTAATGATTCAATAAGTTATATATCAATGCAATAAGCTTACCAAAGCTTCCCAATGGTACCCACTACAAGGTTTTGATGTAACCATACCTTGAAATCATGGATGGAAATGCAAAAGACAACATCAATGAAATCGAGAAAGGCACCTAGCCAATCCCTAGACTCTGACTACACTCACTGATACTCCCGAAGCTTTAGGGCTCTCGGATGACAATCCCCTTATTCTTTGACTTATTGATATTTGAAGGATTTAGTGATTCTTCACCTTGATTCACTTGAGCTACAAAAGGAATAGAAATCACAAAGATTTCATCATCAATAACAAATTCTATAGCAATTATTAGCTATGAAAACAATAAAGATTGAACTTGATATCCCTAGGAAATTCTAGGGTTCATAGAACTCTTGAGCTTGGATTTAAACATGGTTTTAAACATGGAATCGATGATTCGTTTAGGGGATTTTGCTTACCCGATCACTAGGATTGAATTGGAATCAAGAAATCAAAGGAAATACAAGCTTTCCCTAGTTAACAATGGAGGTGCTTGCTTGAGGTGTGTGGTTAGTGTAATACCCCAAAATTTACTAAGTTGATTAAGGGTCATTTAGTACTAAGATAATAGCTTAAAAGCTAACTTAGTGACTAAAATGACTAAAATGCGAAAGTTGGGATTTCTTTAATTATAGGTTTTGGAAATGAAATTTCTAAGGTTTAAAGGTCTCATGTGATAGATAGTGAAATGATTAAGGTATTCTTAAAGTTTGGTTGAATTCCAAGGAAAATTGGAATGGGAATTGAAGTTTAAAAAGGTAGTGACCAAAATGTAAAATTTGAAAATTTTATGGCTAAAGTATAAACTTTGGAAAAGTTTAGGGACTAAAGTTGTAATTTCCCAAAAGTTAAGGGTTTTAATTTCATAAATAAACAGATCACCTAAGGGTGTGAATCGAATGCGGAATTATTGGTTCGATCTAATACTTTGATTATTGGGAAAATCGTAGTTAAAGTTTAAGTGGAATTCGGATACCCGGACTGAACTGAAAAATTTTGAAATTTTTCCATATGATAGAGAAAGGTTATAAAAGTCATTTCCAAGTGTTGGAAATATTTTTAGTTCGATTCAAGATGAATCCTACAATTTATTTCTGAGTAAAGGATTATTTATCGGTATATTGGATCGAATGGAAATTTTGGAGGCTGATCCAAAAGCTATGGAAAAGTCATAAAATATTATTTTAAGAATATTTTATTATGGTTGGTTTAATTTTAACTAGATTTAGTTAGATTGTAATGGAATGACAATTTGGAAACAAACTAGTAAATAAAGACTAGCAATGGCAATTTTGAAATATTTAAAATGTTATAAGGGCAATTTTTGAAAGAGAAAATGAAATATTAAATCTTGGCCCTTTATTGATGATAAAACCAATCTCAACCATTGGATAAAAAGGGCAAAATTGTAATTTCACTATTAAATGAATTTAATATTCATTTAATAGATATATGTGTAAAATAATGGTGAAAAGATGAACATTTTGTTCATCGTTTCCAGCAACAAACATGAGGGCTAGGGAAAGAAAGAGAAAAAAATTTCCAAGCTCGATTCAAGCCCCGAAACTCAGTTTTCAGGTAATCTCTTCAACTACAAAGTTGTTCTACTCTTCAAGCTCTATCTTTTGATATCAATAATTCATGGAATCCATGCTTGATTGATGAGAATTTACATGGGAAAGAAATTAGGGTTTATGGATCAAATTGGGGCTTTTGAGATTTTATGATTCCATGATTGAATTCAAGTTGAAATCAAGTTAGTATGATGTTAAAATCATGATATTGAGTTGGGATTTAAGTTTTACATGTTTTGATTATTATGAAGATGATTAGGGTTTATGGATTAAAGTTTAATTTAGGGTTTGTAATGTTGAAATAATAATCTAGTAAGCTTGAATTGTTGTTTGGAAGCAAAACCCTAAGTTAAATTGTGTAGGGACCATTTCGGCAACTTGAAAAGTTGAAGGACCAAATCTGAATTTTTAGAATTTGGAGTGTATTTGTGTTATTAATGATGTTAGAGATAAGAAAATGAAGTTAGAATGCCAACTTGATGTTGAATTGAATTAGTGACCATTTTGACAATTTGTCAAAGTTAAGTGACTAAATCAAAATTGAAGTTTTGTATGGGGGTTAAATCTGATTTTTAGTTGTAATGATGGAATTAAGGTAGTAATGTTGAATTGAGGACTAAATTGCAAAGTTAAGAAGCATGAATCCTTATCTTTGCATTTTAGTGACTATTTCGGTAAAAAGGAAAATTAGGTAGAATTATTGTGAATAATTATTTGGTGAAGAATGTGATGAGTTGGTGGTTTAAAGCTAGTGATTGGACTAAATTGAAAAGTAGAGAAGTAAGTATAAAAGTTGAAGTTGTTTATGGAAGTTGTGTAGAAAAACTGGTTTATGGCAGTAACTTTGAAAATTCACCATAAATTCTACAAAAATGGTTAGAAAGTGAATTTTATACCGATGTAAAGATTTTTTCGTCTAGTTTCGTGTCCAACAAACAGAAAATGATTTTGAGTTTCGATTAAAAAGATATGAATTTTTAAGTGGTGAAAGGTCAGAAAACAGTATAACAGACTGTTCCGAAATTCAATACTGGAAATTGACTTTGAAAATTCGCCATAAATCGTACAAGTTGAATTTGGGATATTATTTATATGATTGAAAAGCTTATTGAATCTAGTTTCTTTCAGAACAAACGGAATCGAAATCTGAGTTGTAGATTATTTTATAGAAATATTTCTTGGGAGGTACTGCAAACTACCAGAAAATGAGAATTGATACACTTTGTATCTAAGGTTGATTAGTAAGCTTGAAAAGGGTTAATGGAAGTTCAAATTGGTCACTAAGGACCTTAATGAGTTTTTTGAAAAATACAAATAAGAAAGGAAAACGTTTGGAAATTTTTATATTCGAATGATTATATTGGACAATATGTCTAAGATATTGTTACATTGGGATCTAACAAATATTTTACTTATTTGAATTATGAAGTTAAGTTCGAATCAAGGGAGGTTCGATGTACGATGAACGAAAGGATCAAAGAGGACTTAGTGAGGCATACTAATAAATGGCCTAGGTGAGTGCAATGCATACATAACATTATACATGGATGTTGCATACATCACCGGTAGGACTTGCAATGAGTCTACTTGGTTTATATATTGTCATAATAATTATGTCATTGATCATATATTTGACATATTTTTAATATGTCAAAGGTTGAAAATAAATGCATTGATCACTAGTTATTGATGATGGTATAATATGAATGTTATTTTGGTTATGAACTGTTAAATGTTGATATATATTGATATATGTTGCCATTGGTGACTAAATGATGAAATAAAGCCCAATGTATGATATAGAGGTTCAAAGGTATACTTGGCTAGCCATAGAGTCATAAATAGCTGTATAAATATTCTAAGCACTTCGGTGAAATATTCATAAATACTCATGAGGGTATACTCATGCAAGGTTTGGGTATACGGAAACACTTAGGGTGTTAAGCACTACGGTGCAATTTTATTAATACTCAATGAGGGTATACTCATGCAAGGTTTGGGTATACGGAAGCACTTAGGGTGCTAAGCACTACGGTGCAAATAATATACATACTCAAGAAAGGTTGGGTATGGGGGATGACTCGTGTACATAAAATCTCTTAATTCGATACCTTGGGCTAAATAAATTGAAAAGAATAAATAAAAAACAAGAAGATAAGCATGAAAGGTTGCAGATAGAAATGGAAAAAGGTATTGGTAAGCATTGAAAGCTTACAGATGGAAATGACAACGATATTGGTAAGATCTAATCTTATCACGTTGATATACATATTTATTTATGTTAACGAGCATGTAATAGTAAAGTGATCATATGCATTGTTAATCATTAATATTGATATTATGACTATTGCACTTGAATTTGAATTATTGCCTCACTAAGTAAATACTTAGCGTGTAACTGTTTACACGTAGGAAAGAAGAAATGGTTAGAGTAAGGAGCATATACGACATCATCAATTAATAACAGATACATTAGTATCAGTAAGATATCTTTTGATACTATTTGATATTTACTAGTTGGCATGTATATTAAAAGGGTATGCATGCTTTGATAGAATTTGTATTTTATTTGGTATCTGGATGAATTTTAAATCAGACAGTTTTATTAATTATATCAAGACAAATTAAATGATAAGTTGGTGCCTGAAAATAAACTCAATTTGAAGATGAAAATATTATTTTTAAACTTTACGCGAATAACTAGATTTGTAAATAAAAACTAAATACATTGTAATATTTTTAAAGAAACAAAATTTTACCGAATTACAAATGTAGAGGGTTTTACGAATGTTTTGTGATACCTCTGACTTGTATTCAGTGTTGGATATGGGAAAAGGGGTGTTACAGTTAGAGGAAGAAGATGAAAGGGCTACTAGCTTGTGAAGTTTAACTAGGCAAGTCTCTTCCTTCTTTCAACTATTTCATTTGTTTAGCTTTCCTTTAGGTGAAGTAACTTCACCCCAAAAGACCACGTAGGTGGTTATTAATCTTGAAGAGGGGCTAATCATAAGGTTATTCCCCAACTCATCACCTTCTATACTTTTACCCCCAAACTTTCAATTTTCTCAATTTAGCCACTAAGGTAAGTTTCAATGTTTACAATAGGATCCTTAAACAATACCAATACTTAATTAGGGTTCAATAATCTAATAATTGACTACTTGGTCTATGGTCAACTTTATAATTTGACTTTTTGAAGCAAAATTTTTGGTTGCTGGAATTAAATTCCGACTAGGCCTAGTTTTAGGGTGTTACACTGCAGACCAAATAACTTGATTCACACAAACATGGCTACTAATCTGAAATCTTCAATAAGATCTACCTCTTCAACAAGAATCTGTAGATCAAATAATTGGATTCACGCCATAATGGATACCAATAGAAAATCTTCAATAAGATCTACTTCTTCAACATGAAGTTGCAGAACAAATAACTAGATTCACGCCAACATGGCTACCAATCAAAAATGTTCAATAAGATCCACCTCTTCAACACGAATCTGCAGATCAAATTCTTTGCTTGTCTTTAAATACCTACTTAAAATAAGCAAAATGCTTTTAAGTTAGCATGCCCTAACATAAGGATATCTATATATGATGCATGCATTGTAATACTTTTTCAAATCTGTTTTAAAATCCTATTCCCTGAAAAGGTCATTCTTCAGATTTTTTTTCTTTTATTTCTTTTGCAGTATGCTATTAGATCTTCACTTTATCGATTGAATACTCATCTCAAATATGACTGGACCCACGCTTTCAATCCTCTTGCGCGAATGCCCTTTTTCTTCTTCGGGATCACTACCCACTTCGCAAATAATCTCATTCTAGTCCCTATACCACTCTTTTGTAGGGACTCTCATCATCTCTTTTGTTCAGCATTGCCCCTTTCAAACTCTGGGCTCAACTACATCCAAATTCTTGACCCAACATGCAAAGCCTTTGTCTATTTCCACATTAGGGCGAGAAAAATGCCCCCACGCCCCGAACTCATCCTTAAATCCAATCTTCTTATAGCATCTCGGTGGGAACCAACTCTAAATCCCTATGATTTAATTATCATCAATAATTTTTTAAAAAGATTAGTATTGGGAGAAAATACCAAACATTTTGAAAACTAGTGTTTGGGAGAAAAACTGTAGATATCTTAAAAATCAAGGTTTAGAAAAAATGCCAAACATTTTTTAAAACTAAATGGTAAGTATTAAAAGAATCGAAATTCGGAGAAAAATGCCAAACATTTTTGAAAAATAATGTTTGGATTAAATCAAAATTTGGAGTAAATGCCCAAACACTTTTGGAAACTAATGCTTTAAGTAAATGACAAATATGTAAAAGAATTGAAATTTGGAAAAGATACCCAAACATTTTTGAAAACTAATGCTTGGAGGAAATGAAAAATATGTAAATGAATTGAAATTTGGAGAAAAAATGCCCAAATATTTTTGAAAACTAATTCTTGAAGGAAATGACAAATATGTAAAAGAATTGAAATTTGGAGAAAATGCCCAAACATTTTTTAAAACTAATGCTTGGAGGAAATGACCAATATGTAAAAGAATTGAAATTTGTAAAAAAAAATGTCTAAACATTTTTAAAAACTAATGTTTGATCCTAAAAATATCAAATGCACTAGTGAATTTGTATGTTTTGACTATTTTGGCGATATAAGCATATGTATGGTCTCCCCTAGTCCATTTAGGCTTTCGAGAGGAACACTTCTCATACCTAATTTCTAACCCATTTAAGGTGGCTCTCTTGATCTTACCACTCACTATGTCCCATCCTTCTCTCATTTGGGTGTCGATCAGGTACTTCAAAGTTTGACGTTCCTTGAAGAAAGGTTAACCCTTATAGGCAGAATATAATCTGAAGACGATCTCATTCAACTTAGATATCTACGAATGATCAAAATGGTCTTTCGAGGCTTATACTGTAGACCATGTGCCATGAATCATGCTCTTGAACTCGTTTAATCATCATATTCTCATATGAAGTATTCTATAACGCCCCGGTTTTGGGCCTAGGAGTTTTCCTAGTGGTTTAGAAGGTCTGGTGGACTGAGATTAGAGATTCAGTCATATTCGGTATTAAAATCGAAACAAATAATTTTGGTGCAAGAAAAATATGGGAAAATGTCTAAAAATCATTATTTAATATATGGATATTTTTGATAAAGTCAATTTTGGAAAATAGATTTTGGAAATTGGACATTTTGGCTAGTGACCAAAATGTAAAGATTGAAAGCTGTTTTTAGTGACTATTTTGAAAAAGGGTCAAAACTTAGAATCTTTAAGGAGCTATTTTACCAAACTTTAATATCAAAATTTCCTCTCAATTAGGATTATTTTAAAAGTGTTTTAAGTGGATAATTAAAAGGGAATGAACTAAAAAGTAGTTATTTTCTTAAAACCAAAAGTTACGTAACTTTTTGTCTCAAAGTTCTTCAGCCAAACACTCATTCTTTCATCCAAAAAGTTGAGGTAATACTCTTGATTTTTTAAGTTTTTGATTCTTTAACTTTGTTTTGCAAAACTGTAGCGATATCCCTTTTAAGCTAAAAACGGGTTTTAAAGGTGTTTGGGGTCTTTCAGGTATTAAAAATAATTATTCTACGGGGTTTTATAAAAACCGTGTTTTATTTAAAATGGAGTCGCCACCGGCCACTAAGGTAGGCCGAACACCGTAAAACCAGAGATTTTAAAAAATATTGGGTTCGGGAGTCAGTTACGGATGGGGAAGGATTAGCACCCCCCACACCGCCCAAAATTGGCACTTTAATAATTACCGCTTTATTAATATTAGACTTTCCGGATTAAAGTGGCGATTAAATTAAAATTTGGTTATAAGTGTGAGTAAATTTTAAGGGTCCCGTTATTCGAGAGTAAACGGATAGACCACCATCACTGCGCTTGATACTGGTCACGTTTACGCTAGAATAAAAGGGCACCGCATTGACAATAATGTTTCCAAAATGCAACTTAAAACATGGCAAATATAAATAAATACAATGCGATAAAAATATAAATAAATATTAACATTATAAAATACTAATCTAACATAAATAAAATACTAATCTAAAACATAAATTTAAAACATAAATAAATACTATTCTAAAACATAAATAAACATACAAACTAAAAAAATACAATTTTAAATTAACTAATACTTCATTAAATCATAAAAATTACAACACAAATAAAAATGAAAGAAAATATACCTAACTAGGAGCTCGAATGACGAACCCCAACTGAACCCCACCGAGATCTACCACAGCCTCTCCAAAAATTAACTGGACCAGACCTAAAATAAGACCCCGGTCGAACCGGTTATGACCGAGGGCATTGCCCCGGTCCTTGGCTACCCGAGAGTATAGCTCTTTTATTTGGGCACGCCACAGTCAGCTCTCTTATCTTGCTACCCTCTCCATGCCTCTTATTTATAGGCAATTGAGGGGTTTAAAGGGTAACGTGGAGCACCCTCCTCCATACCTTTTTTTTCTTTTTAATTTTTAATTTTTTTACTAAACAAATTTTTTGCTTTTTTATACTTTTTTTCGAATTTTTTTATAGATTTTACATTAATAATATTACTATTAAAATAGTACTTATAATACTAAAACCCGAACAAAAGTGAGTGATTACAGCTGCCCATTTTTGCTTGTTCTTGTGAAACAAGAACAAAGCAAAGATCAAAAGCACTTATTTTTTACCTACTTCCTTGTCTTTGGCTTCAGAATCATAGGTTCTTCTGGAACTTTCCGCTCTTCCTCGGCCAACTCTTCAAGCTTGTAAGTTCTTCCTATATAGAACTTTTTCGCCTTCTGATCTTAGAGGTACAGGTCCTTCCTATATAGAACCTTTCACTTTCTTGAATGGATCTTTCGGAATGAAAGTTCTTCCTATATAGAACTTTTTACCTTGAAATCCTGGAGTTAGGGTTCTTCTGATATAGAACCTTTCGCTCTGAGGCCTCGAGCTACGAGTCCTTCTTATATAGAACTTTTCACTCTGAGACGGTAAAGCTTGGAGTCCTTCCTATATAGAACTCTTCGCCTTCAACACGGTGGGTTTTTCCTATATAGAACTGCTAGTCTTCAAACCCTGGAGCCACAAGTTCTTCCTATATAGAACTTTTAGCTTCTGAAATCTTGAAGTTACTGGTTCTTCCTACATGGAACCTTTCATTGCTAGGACTCAGAAATATAGGTTGTTCCTATATAGAACCTTTATCTTCGAATTTGGGGTTCACGCCAAATTAGCCACTGATCTTTTTGGACTCACGCTACTAAGGCTGCCAAAATCTTTCTTTAATTTTGGGGATTCACGCCGATAATGGCTACCGATCTTTCTGGACTCATGCTACTAAGGCAGCTGAAATCTTTCTTCAAATTGGGGGATTCACGCCGAAAATGGCTACCAATCTTTCTTCAAATTTAGGGATTCATGCCTAAAATGACCACCAATTTTTCTGGACTCACGCTACTATGGTTACCGAAATCTTTCTTCAAATTTGGGGATTCACACCAAAAATGGCTACCGAACTTTCTGGACTCACGCTACTATGGCTGCCAAAATCTTTCTTCAAATTTAGGGATTCACGTTAAAAATGGCCACCGATCTTTCTTCAAATTTGGGGATTCATGCCAAGAATGGCCACGTATCTTTCTAGACTCACGCTACTAAGGTTGCTAATTTTTCTGGACTCACGCTGCTAAGGCTGCCGATCTTTCTAGACTCACACTACTAAGGTTGCCGATCTTTCTAGACTCACACTACTAAGGCTGTCGATCTTTTTGGACTCACGCTACTAAGGCTGTTGATCTTTCTGGACTCACGTTGCTAAAGCTGCCAATCTTTTTGGACTCACGCTACTAAGGTTGTCGATCTTTCTAGACTCACGCTAGTAAGGCTGCCAACATCTGGCCTCACGCTACTATGGCTACCACATTATGCCCGAATGACTTGTTGATGGCCTGAAGGACTTGTCACCATGCTCGAAAGACTTACTGATGGCCCAAAGGTCTTATCATCATGCTCGAAGGTCTTACTGATGGCCCAAAGGACTTAATATCCCGCTTTACGCTACTCTGGCTATCGTCATCTGGCCTCACGCTACTATGGCTGCCGACATTTGGCTTCACGCTACTATGGCTGCCATATCATGCCCGAATAACTTATCACCATGCTCGAAAGACTTACTAGTGGCCTAAAGGTCTTATTATCATGCCCGATGGACTTAATATCCAGCTTTACGCTGCTATGGCTATTGTTATCTGGCCTCACGCTACTATGGTTGCCGCATCATGCCCGAAGGACTTATTGATGGCCTGAAGAACTTATCACCATGCTTGAAGGACTTATCACCATGCTCGAAAGACTTACTGTTGGCCCGAAGGTCTTATCATCAGACCTGAAGGTCTTATTGATGGCCCGAAGGATTTAATATCCTACTTCACGCTACTTTGGCTGCCGTTATCTGGCCTCACGCTACTATGGCTGCCGGCATCTTACCTTATGCTACTATGGCTGCCGACATCTTTCTTTCTTTAATGAAATCTACTTCTTCAAACTTTTTGGCAATTCTTCAAATACCTGTCTAAAACAAGCAAAAATTGACATACCTCTATCTATATGATGCATGCAATGTAATGCTTTCTTCTTCTTCTTCTCTTTTTTTCTTTTCTCTATTTTCTCTCTTTTTCTTTTCTTTTCTTATTTCTTTCTTTCTTCTCTATTTTTTTCACTCTCTTCTCTCTCTTTTTCTTTTTTTTCTCTTCTCTTTTTTCTTTCAATCTTTTTCTGTTCTAAAATCTTACACCCTGAAAGGATGCTCCTCAGATTTCTTCATCTCTTTACTTCTTCATTGTATGCTCTTAAATCCTCGTTTGATCAATCACTTCGAATCTGAATTACCATGCTTTCAAATCTTTCGTGCGGAAGGCTTTCTTGTCTTCAGGGTTATCACCTGTCTTCATAAATGATCTTCTGGTCCTTATATTATTCTTATAAGAACCCTTGTCATCTTCTTCGCTTGGCGTTGCCCCATTCAATCACGGGCTCCACTGCTTTGAATTTCCTGACCCATCATATAGAGCCTTGATCTATTTCTAATCACTAGGGTAAGCAAAAATGCTTTCATTCCCTGAGCTCATCCTTGATCTTCTCGAAACATTTCAATGGGAACTAACTCTCGGTCCCTATGCTTTAAATCTCATAATCATTCATTTTTAAAGTAATGCAAAAGGTAATTTATTTGTGTATATTTCAATACAAAAAAATAATGATTGTTTGAAAAGATAACAGTCATTTTGAAAATCACAACTTGGAGGGAATACCAAACATTTTAAAAACATTGTTTGGAACAAATTGTAAACATCTTTTTTTTTTTTTTTTTTTTTTTTTTTTAAGGTCAAACATTTTTGAAAATTAATGTTTGGAGAATGGTAAACAAAATTCGAAGTATATTGCCAAACATTTTAAAAACTAATGTTTGGGGGAAATGGTAAACATCAAAACTTTGGGAGAAAATGCCAAACCTTTTAAAACATGTTTTCCCCCAAAATATCAAACACCCTAGTACATCTGCTTCAAATTGCCAGAGATCAACTCTAATGAAGCGCATATTTAGAAGATCTTGACTATTGTGGAGATATACGCAAATATATAGTTTCTTCTAGTCTATTAGGCTTTCAAGAGGCACAATCCCATACCTAATTTCTAACCCATTTAAGGTGGCTCTCTTAACCTCACTAACTCACCATTCCTCATTCTTCTCTCATTTGGGTGTCGATCAAGCACTTCAAAGTTTGACATTCCTTGAAGCAAGGTTAACCCTTATAGGTGGAATAAAATCTGAAGACATTCTCATTCAACTTGGATATCTATGGATGATCAGAATGGTCTTTGGACGCTTGTAATGTAGGCCTTTGGTTTATGGTTAGATGAAGCCGTATCTCTGTGCTCGTATGATCTGGATATGCTCACATGGAGTATTTTTTTGGGATCACTCTAGACTGTCTGTTTTTGGGTTTTCACCCTAGAGTTCACTTCCTTCTTCTGTATCTTCATATCAGTGTATTTTGGTTAGATATTGATGCCAACATGCTCAGGCAGACTACTCTTTTCTCTTCATTTTCGGGATTGCTCTAGACTGTCCATTTTTGGGTTTTCACCCTAAAGGTCATTTCTCTTTTTCGAAATTGGCAATCTTCGGGCCGACTTGTCTTGACTTGGCTTCAATTCAAGCTTCTATACAAATCTTCAAAATTGTGGATTCTTTATGTATCTCTTGCTCATTTCTTACAGTTGAATTCTTGATCTTGTATTGTTTGATCTATGTGTGAAGTATATACAATATTTTCTTTTTATTCCTTTTGTCTTTTTTCTTTTTTCTCTCTTTTTTTCTTTTTTTCCTTTTCTTTCTTCTTCTTTTTTTTCTCTTCTAAGGGAATTCAACTCATCACAGTTCTTTGTCTCGAGGATAATGATGGAGCATACAACAGAACCCCGAGTTACTCGGCATAGTCATGATTTGAATGTCACTCATGTAGCTACTCTACTTTTGACTTAAAAGATGGATGGAGCATAAAACCACCTTCTGAGCTTTTCACTACAGCGGAGTGCCCCAGAAAATTCTACTTTCTTCTCTCTTTTTAAACACTCTTATCTAGGAATACCTTTTAGTAAACTCAAGCAGTGGAGTGTAATCTCTCTTTTTCCTTTTATGTCTCTTTCTTTCTTCTTTTTTTCCTTTCTCTCTTTTTTTAGACTGCCTATTTTGGGTTTTCAGCCTAGAGTCTCTTTCCTCTTGTTCGAGTCTGTGGGTCTATTCTAGAATCAAACTATATTTATACCGGACATTGTCGCTTGTTCCCGCTTGAACGTAATCAATTCTACCTTGCTCTTCTAAACTGGTGCCTATCGAACAGTAGAGTCTTCATGTATCTTCTTCTTACATTATTTAACTTAGTGTACTCGCTCTTGATTGCTTTGTCCTTCTGATTTTCATTTCTTATGTTGCTTGGTTTACTTTCTGAGCATAAACTTGTCT
This sequence comes from Hibiscus mutabilis, assembly GCA_019671005.1. NCBI lineage: Eukaryota > Viridiplantae > Streptophyta > Magnoliopsida > Malvales > Malvaceae > Hibiscus > Hibiscus mutabilis. The sequence goes on from CM033754.1 coordinate 13,346,184, forward strand.
TCATCCATTTTCCTCTGGTAGTTCTATGGCCTTCATTTCCAATCTATCTGGTTTCATCTCTTTCTCTTAGTAAAGTGAAAGAAAACCATTCGTCCTTCCATTCATAGATGTCTTGAGAAAGCCTTCAGGGGGTAAAGGTTTAGGGTCAACTCTCGATTCAAGGATCTTAAACAACAAGTGCCTGAGAAGGAAAATTCCTAAAATGGGAACTACCTATTGTCTAAACACTCGTTTTGTTCCTCTATTGGCCTAAGTGGATTAACGGATACTCACATTTGCAATATCCTCACAACTTTCAATTTCTTCTAAATATAAACAACTTAGAGTTGATTTCTGAATTTGAACCACATGTATTCTTGCATTTGAGATTCAAGGACCTGGTATAGAAATGATATATACATATGTCCATTCAAAAAAATGTGTATGTGTGTATGGAAAATCAAAAACTACCTCATGAAATGTTTAAAGAATCAAAGAATGCAAAAATGCTTTCCAAATGGAAATGTGATTTTTAATTCTAAAAAAATATATATGTTTGAGTTTTTTTTCAAAACATTGAGAATTTCTTTGTGAACTGATGGGAAAACTATAGGGACCTTCGGACTATCTCTCGAGTACTAACTCATTATGGCCCTTTCCATGTAGTGTAGGCTTGCCATTTCTCTTGTTTTTCCTTGTTGGATCAATTCTTGCGTTAGAACTCCCTCGCTAACCAGCTTCTGGATTTCTCGGTGCCATGCTCCGATGCTCCCACATAAAACTCATATGCACTATTCATGTCAAATTTGTGGGCAAATGTGTCAGGTGTAATATTCATCGGCCTATGGGTGAGCCGCTAACCTTCAACCAAATGAGAAAATATACATGAAATAAGTACCCCAAATATTTTTCAGACTTGCTCAATGAATTTCCCTCGATGATTCGGAGGGATTATCAAACCTCCTTCTCTTACCGTTATGAGAATCTTGAAAGTGGTACCCATTTATCTCTTTCTTTTCTTTTACTCCTAGGTAGGTCTGGTCTTTAAACTTAGGTCCCAAAGTGCATGTTCAACTCTCTCGCTGACTGTCATGAAGTCTTCAAAGCTGGCCTTTATTTTCCCGAGCACCTTATCAAAGAAGAAATATGAAAGATGGCATGAAACATGGAAGTCACTTTCTTCTTCGTCTAAGGGAGGCTGTACCTGGGTTGCTAAACACAGCCACCTCAAAGCACATTCCTTGAAGCCTTCATCACGTTTCATCTTCGTACCATGGAGATACTGACGACTTGGTGCTAGGCCCAAAGCATATTTATATTGGCCCAAAAAGGCATCGGCTAAGTCTCCCCACGACTGAACTTGGTCTCTACTCAAACACTTATACCATATCACTGTGGGTCCTACTAGACTGTCATGGAAGCAATATAACAGTAATTTTTCATTCTCAATGCAGCCCTCCATCTTTTTGCAGAACATTGTCAGGTGAATCTTGGGGTATCTTGTTCTGTCATCATGCGCAAATCTAGGAATCTTTAGAATTCAGAGGAACAACCAAATCAGGGTTCAAACAAAGTTTTCTTGCATCAAAGGCATCAAACTTCTTCTCTTTTTTCAATCCCATCTTCTAACTGCCCGAATCTTGATTTTTGAATGTGTTCAATTCTTTTATTCACGATAAAACTCTAATTGGTCTTTGGATTACTCCCCAAAAATTTTATACAAGGTAATGATAATGTTATGTAAAATATGCCATGATTGTGCAATGTGGTGCAATGCAATGCATGAATGCAAATACGGTGTTGATTCTCGAACAGACATTAAAAGACTTTCGTTCAATAGAAAAATTTTTGGTTGCAAGAAACTAATAATGAATTACAGGTAACAGTTAGCTTCCTTCTAGAGAAGCTTGACTTCAGGAAGCAAAGCTTGTGATCCACGCTCGACGTCGTCTTCAGGATGATGGGTGACCTCGTCTTCTCTTCTTATGTTACTCCATAGACTTGTTATGTCATATCTTCATGTTGTGGCTTCTAAAAAACATTGAGAAGTGTAGGCATAATGTAGACAAGAGTTTCTTCTTCGGTTGATCTGGGTGTAAACAAACCGATCCTCGAATAAAGCGTCTAAATAGGGTTGGATCCTAGCAGTCCTAAAGGGGGTCTACTTAAAGTCTTTAAAACTTTTGGGTTTACATTAAAATTCTCAAAGATCATTTGGTTTAAAGATTTCCCCTTTTTATTATCAAAAAGTTTTAACTTACTTGAAATGAAATTTTTAGGGTTTTTTTTTCAAAGTTTTAGGAGGGAAAAGAATTCAAAACACAATAATAATATTTTCAAAAAAAATTTGAAGGAGTTAAATTAAAATCTTTGAGATTTTTACAAAAGGTTAAATGTGAAAATTTTAAAATTAGCATTCTGTAGGCCCCACTGGATGCTCTACACCGCACATGCCTTATTATCGGACTGTCTTCTTTCACGATTGGTCTTTGTTCGGCCTAACTTGATACTATAATATTATCGTTTTCGGCAAAGCAAACTTTTTTCTATTTTGAAATCCTTTTAAATGAACTGTTCTTGAATCAACACCATGTCATGATATGAAAAATGAATGCAAATAAAGGCGTTGATTCCGCTGGTAATCACCCTTTCGAATGAATTTCATATGAATTAAAGGGTCCAGATTCTGGAGCCAGAAAAGAAGACTTCTACAGACATGCCCCTCTACATGTTTTTGGGTCACACTCAAGGAAATGAAAGTCTCGGTTAAAATTGTTGGTACCGGGTTCACCTACGACTTCATGCATTCAAACAGATCCAAGATGGCTAGTCGATGTTTCCAAAAACCCTCGAGAAAATGCTCGAACCCTATATCCCTAGAGAGAACATGTCCATCTTCATCGCCTCATCCGGGTGTGCGGGTATGATATCTCGGATACACTCTCATGCACAGGCTAGGTTGTCTCCTCGACTTTGAATCAGGTTGTTGACCCAATCGTCACTCATCCTGGCAAAGGTTTCGAGCTACAATGGATAATTCTAGTTCCTTGGCAACTTCATATAGATCCAATATTTTTGAACATTCTTCTTGTTGAGCAAGGAGGTGTACTCTTCTACCGTGGGAATCATGTCATGTCCGTTGAAAGTAAAGCAACAAGGTTCCAGAACTGAAGAATGGCTCGACGCAAAGGCTGATTAACCCGAATATAAATTAAATGTGCTATGTCGCCATAAGTATCAGAATATAGGTCTTGTAGTCGTCGATCCCATCCTTCCCAAATCTCTTTAAGCTCTCATAGGTCATTCTGTTGTAGGCTCTTGTATGTATATCCTGGCATTATGCGCTCACTCGGCAAATTGTTACCTTAGGCCCACTGGTTGACTTCTAACCAATGTCTGACGGCTATTATTGAGATACTTTTTATCCATGACGAAAGATTTATGATCTGGCAAACCACTTGAACCAACATCTTTATGTCATGCAGTGCTAATGCAACAAAAGTATGTGTAAAGTAAAAATAAAATAAAACAAAAAAAGAAATGAGTTAGTACCACATAAAATAATTAAATACATAAATAAAAAGTGAAATAGATAAGGCAACAAGTAGAGCAATCCTATTTATCCCGTCTAAAACACCTAAGTTATCTGCATGGCTCTAAAAGGATGCGCTTTCTATATTCTTTACATGCATTTTTGGTGCTAAGAGGTACCCGAATTGTCCTTGTTGTCCCCTACTAAGAGTAGCAAGGCCCCCGATCATCACCCATTATAGGCTCCTTTCAATCGGGTTCAACTCAGGGGGACCCATTCGCTTATACCCATACGAAGGAACGATATCCTCACGAAAGCATAAGGTAATCGAGCCCCGAAGGTACTTGCTAGGCCCATACGGAGGAACGATATCCACACGAAAGCACTAGCGTTTTCCCCCCACTTAATCCAAAATTTTTTATATTAGTAAAGCGATAATTATTTAAAAAGCTTGACCCTCTTTTATTTTTGAAAACCAAAAAAAATGTCCGCAGTGGAGTCGTCATCTGTAGCGATATCCCTTTTAAGCTAAAAAATGGGTTTTAAAGGTGTTTGGGGTATTTCGGGTATTAAAAATAATTATTCTGCGGGGTTTTAGAAAAAATGTGTTTTATTTAAAATAGAGTCGCCACCGGCCACTAAGGTAGGCCGAACACCGTAAAACCAGAGATTTTAAAAAGTATTGGGTTCAGGAGTTGGTTACGAATGGTGAAGGATTAGCACCCCCACACCGCCCAAAATTGGTACTTTAATAATTACCGTTTTATTAATATTAGACTTTTCGAATTAAAGTGACGATTAAATTAAAATTTGGTTATAAGTGCGAGTAAATTTTAAGGGCCCTATTATTCGAGAGTAAACTGATAGACCACCATCACTGTGCTTGATACTGGCCACGTTTACACTCGAATAAAAAAGCACTACATTGACAATAATGTTTCCAAAATGCAACTTAAAACATGGCAAATATAAATAAATACAATGGGATAAAAATATAAATAAATACTACCATAATAAAATAATAATCTAACATAAATAAAATACTAATCTAAAACATAAATTTAAAACATAAATAAATACTAATCTAAAACATAAATAAACATACAAACTAAAAAAATACAATTTTAAATTAACTAATACTTCATTAAATCATAAAAATTACAACACTAATAAAAAGGGAAGAAAATATACCTAACTAGGAGCTCGAATGATAAACCCCAACTGAACCCACCGAGATCTACCACGGCCTCTCCAAAAATTAACTAGATCGAACCCAAAATAAAACCCCGATCGAACCAATTAGGACCGAGGGCATTGCCCCGGTCCTTGGCTACCCGAGAGCATAGCTCTCTTATTTGGGCATGCCACAGCCGGCTCTCTTATCTTGCTTCCCTCCTCATGCCTCCTATTTATAGGCAATTGGGGGGTTAAAAGGTGACGTGGAGCACCCTCCTCCATACCTTTTCTTTTTGCTTTTTAATTTTTAATAAACAAATTATTTGCTTTTTTATACTATTTTTTGAATTTTTTTATGTATTTTACATTAATAATATTACTATTAAAATAGTACTAATAATACTAAAACCCGGACAAAAATGAGTGATTACAAAAACCTCATTGAATTTCTTTGTTTTCAAGATCTAAAACATCCAATTGAGAGGGAATTCACTCATTAGAGGTAAGGTTCATTCTTCTCCTCTAATGAATGGTTCTTTACTAAAATTCCCAAGTATTTGATCCTTGTTTAATGTTTTCTAATGATTATTGGTGAGTTAATTGTGGAAATTGCTTAAATCAAGGTTTAATTGATGAGAACAAGAGATTTCCGTTTTGGATCTGTTTTGTTGGGTTCTTGATGAGTTATAATCATAATTTTGATGTTTTATAATGTTGATAAGTTGGTTTTAATATTGGAATCCCGAAGCTATATGAATCTCTAATTTTTAGGTTGCTAGTTATGTGTTTTTGAGGAGTTGTGGTGGTTAATTGAATGCTGGAGATATAAAGATGTTTGAAAAGTGTTTTTAGATGTTAATTCATGGTAATTTAAGTGTTGAAACGTTTTATTGTGGCTGGGTAAAGTTTGGAAGAGGTTTGTTGTTAGTTTTGGGAGTTGTGTAGTAGTTTTGGGTAAGTGATGTTGAGGTTTAGTGTTGCCGTGATGTTGATTGCATTTTGATGCAATGTACCTCTGTTTTGTGTGATCAAAAGCAGGGGAGTTTGAACCTCAAGATTGAACGTGAGTTGCGGAAGCTTTAGAGGTGTGTTTGTCGTATCGGCAAGCGAGGCGTTGCGAGTCAGAGAGTGGAAACGTGTTTTCAACTTTGCAAAGGTTTGAAAGTTGTGTTTGGGGGTTTAGATTGATCTTGAAACGCTGATCTAAGCTCGAAAGTAAGTAAAGGATGAATTCTCTCTCGAACTCAATTTTGGAATAGTTTGATGCACTTGTTTTACATGTTTTGATTGCTCACTGTTTATGCATATATTGAGCCTGGTTTAATGCTGGAAATTGGTTTCGAAATGATGATAATGCATTTGGGAAAATGCACGGTTGTTAATGTTCATAAACAATGTTTAATGTAAAGGTTGATGCATTGGTTTAATGGTTTTGATAGATGCATATAAAAACAATGAGTTGATGATGTTGAAATGAATTATATTGCAAGTGATGTTATGAAATGGTTTGAAAATGAAATCGGATATAGTTGGCCGGCCATAGGATTGATAGTGCATTATAAAAAGGCCCCTTGGATGTTGAAGGGTTTATATGGCATACGGAATACTCCATACAAGTACCCTAACGGTTGAAGGGTTGTCCGGTACCACAGACTCCCGTTAGTGGATTAAACATCGTACCGATGACTGGTGTTGATGGGTTTATGAGTACCAAATACTCCACCACGGGTGTCACAATGGTAGAGGGGTTTATATGTACCGAATACTCCCGTGTGTGAACCTTGGGTTACCAGTAGATTGTTTGTTAAGTGTTGTGGGAACACTTGTTGAATACGTGTATCCGATGTTACGTTTTGGTAAATGAAACTTGGTAAATGATCACTTGGAAGCCAATATAATTGTTTATGCATCATGAGATGGATTATGTTGTTTAATGTGATTTAAACATGTTTTACTCTTTAAGCTTTGCATTGGTAGTATGCATGGGAAAGCTTAAATTGAGGATAGCAAATGGGATGATGTTGTAGGATCCATGATACATGTTGCATATGGTTTAATATGTTGTTTTGAAATATTAAGTGCATGGTTATGATAAGGCATGATAATGTGATGATGATTAAAAGAGCTTTGAAAATTATTTTACAAATGTGTTGTGAAATGGTTTTAAAATGCATTAATGATAGTTGTTGTTTGAGCATTCCTCACAAAGCCTAGTGTGCATACAATCTCTTTTCCATCAATGTAGAAAACTCAGGGTTGAGGCAGCCAAGAAGCAAGGAGGATAACTCGAAGACTTGAACTCAAAGTATGGTTTGGATTTTAAAGAGTAGAAATAATGGCAATGTGTAGATTAAGGTTTTGGGGGGGTTTGATGAACTCCCTGTTGTTGCAAGTTATATTTGTTGATTTGGACTTGTAATATGATTTAAGTGTTCGAATTATGGTTGGATTGTTGCTTTGGAGGTGGACTAGGAAGCATGCCTCTAGATTTGATTGCTTGAGTATGCTAGATAAGCTGGATGGCTTTTGGTGATGATATAATGTTGATTAAACATGTGAATGATGTTTGGAGATGATTAGCTAAGTGTTAAGCTTGACTGAAGTGAGCCTAAGTGTCTTATGTTAGTCCTAGAGGTCATTACAGGCCTCTGCGTATCGATACGGGTACCTCAGGTGTAACCCCCTCGACCCAGCCTAGACACCCGACCGAACCGAGAGAACTACATTAGGCTTGCCGAAGCAAACTGGAGAAATATTACAAAAATCGGTCTATTTTTTTATCTTGTCTAGATGTGTATTATTAATCCTAATTGTACATACTTGTAGCGGGTGAGTTTACAAAGGAATTGGACCACGGGAAGGCAATCAATTTCATAACATACCTTTTAGGGACAAAAATGCAAATATGATAAACTTAACGACCAAAACTGAAATTAAGGTTAACAATCATCAATTAGTCCAATTACATGCTTACATGAAAAAATTTTAGGCCAATACGATCGTCCAAGCTCATACAACTGCATTCTTAAAACTCAAGGACCAAAATGAAAGAAACAGAAACTTCCAAATATTCCATATAACAGAATTAACTGCAGCCATACCGATACGCGTACAGGTGTTTCAGTATGCCTTAACAATTTCCATAACTCATATTCCAGTAGCTAAAACTTGTACTGAAACACTTGCTCACGTATCGAAATGCCTAGCCAAAATGCTTGAGACCGTAATGGAACACTTGCTCGAGTATCAAAACGCTATGCCTGTAAAGGCTTACCCGTATTGTAACCTCATCGACCCGGCCTAGTCGCAAGACTAAACCGAGCGAGCTACATTAGGTTTACCGAAGTAAACGAGAAGATTAAACCCGAAACACGTCCATTTTTTCCTTTTTCTTGTCTACATACATTATTATTATCATATATGTTCATATTGACCTCCGGTGAAAACCCAACTCAATCGGGTGCCAAATTGACATCCAATTGATCACATTTGCAATTTATGGACCAAATTGCAAATTTTAAAAACTGCAGGGTCTTAGATCATTTTTATGTTATCAATCTATAATTAAGCAGGTTTCATGCTTACATGTTAAAAATCAAGTCAAAAAGATCATCCAAACTCATTTAATTGCATCCACAACATTTAGGGACCAAAATGTAAGAAAACATAACTTCAGAAGATTCCAGATAACCAAATTAACTACCTTTGTACCGGTACGGACAAGGGTGTTTCGATACGCCTTCACTATTTTAAAACCCTAAAATTCGAGTAGCCAATTTTTTTTCTGATACGCCCCTGCGTATCGAAATGCCCTTTATGAAAATATTGTACCGTATCGAAATGCCTCCCCGAGTACCAAAGCACTGGCCATTTTGCCTAGGCCCGTACAGAAATAGTTGCCCGCGTACCGGTATGCTAAGCCTAGAATGGCTTACTCATACCGAAACAGGAACACCCGTACCGGTACGCTTGGACCTGTAATGTCTATTTTGCTGGTTTAACATGCTTTTGAACATTCCAAAACATCCTAACATGCCACTAACACACATCCAACATATTCAAGAATCAAACCACACCAAGACAACCTAATTTCTACATCAAATAATGGCATCATACTTCAATTGTAAATCTATAGGCATGCTCCTTAGAAAACCAATCAAGCAAAGCATGAAACTTCAAGCCAACACCACAAGCAATCATTAATGGCCATTTACAACCCAAGAGAAACAAAACAAACTTTCTCAAACAGGGAGTTTAATAAAACATTTCCCAAAACAACAATGAAACCCCCATTGCCCTTATTACTTATAGTCTATATCAAAAACATACTTTGGCTACCAAGTGTTGTTATGATCCCTTGCTTCCCGCTGCCTTCCAAGCTTTTTATTCTCTGTATTGATGGACAAAGAGAGCGTAAGAACACTAGGCTTAGTGAGGAGTGCTCAAAAACAACACATCAATGCATTAAAACCATTACTTGACATTACATTGAAATCCCATTTCAATCATCTTTTAAAACATTATCTTGCCTTGCAAACCATTCACTTAACATCTTTAAAAACCAGCATATTAAACCCTATGCAACATGTATCATTAATCAACAACAACTCCTATTGCTCAACCTCGATTTAAGCCTTCTCATGCATAACAACCATATTCAAAGCTTAAAGAGTAAAACATGTATAAATCACATTATACAACATAAACCTTTCAATGATACATCAACAATTATATTGGCTTACAAGTGATCATAACCAAATTCCTTTACCAAAATAGTTCATCGGATACACGGATTCAATAAGTGTTCTCCCAACACCTCAAGCCATCTAAACCGAAAATAGCGATACAATCACAATCGCGGTACCTAAACAACTGGGAACACTTTCAACCCACGGGAACATCAACCCCTTACATCGGTTAGATGCTTAGTCCACTAACGGAAGTTTACGGTACCGTATAACCCCTCTACCGTTAGGGTACTTGGATGGAGTTTTCGGTACACGGATCTAAACCTCCAACATCTAAGCGACTTATTATAGTACACTATCAATCCTATGGCCAGCCAACTATATCCTATAAAAATTTAAAAACCACATCACTTGCCAATATAATTAATCATTTACCTCACTGTTTTTAACAAGCATTAACCAAACCAATTTTCCAAAGCAATAACCATGCTTTAAACCACAAGTATAAACCATACACTTACAAGGATGACTTACCATGTGCATCCTTTAGCATTTCATGCTTAAAAACAGTATCTCATATACTTTAAATCATGCTTAAATGGTAGGTACAATGTAAATCAAAACAAGTGTATAAAAATCATTTTACACTAGCACAACTGAGAGAGAAAACCACATTTTACTTACTTTTGAGTTTAAACCAGCATTTCAAGCTCAATTTAAACTCTCATAAACCACCTTTAAAACATTCCAAAGCTGGAATCCATGTTCTCACTTACCGATACGTGAAACCTCGATTCACCAATGCGAAATCAAGCGTCTGAAGCCTCCAAAGCTTTACCGATCACTTTCGGATCCATCTTCCCTCAATAGAGGATTAATGCATCTCAATGCATTCAAAACACTGCAACAACAAAACCTCACGAACTTCCACAATCCTCTTACAAATACCCAACCACAACAACCAAAATCATCATCTAACCCTTTCCAAACACAACCCAGACACAATATAACCATCTAACACTTCCATATAATCATCAATTAATGCTTAAAAACATGATTAACTCATCCAAATACTTCTAGCAATTAAACAACCACCACAACTCCACAAAAACACAAATCTAACAACCTTAACAACTAGGGATTTAAGAGTTTCGGGATTCTATTGTTAAAATCAACTTATCAACATTATAATACATCCAAAATATGATTAAAATCAACCTCAACACTGGAAAAACATATCCAATACGGATCTTTCACTTTTTCATCAACTTAACCTAATTAAATCAATATAAAAACACAAAATCAAATTATAAACTATAAATCAAGGATCAAATACTTGGGAATATCAATAAAGAACCATTCAATAGAGGAGATCACGAACCTTACCTCTATTGTGTGATTTCCTCTTCAATTGATTGTTTAAAGCTAGGAAAACACAAGATCTCAATGAGGTCTTGTAAATCAAAGTTAAAGAATCAATTACAAATTAAGAATATAAGTAAAAAGATCTCACCTCTAGATTTTGATGAAAACAATAGTGTTTGGCAGAAAAGAAGTGGAGAGAAACGTTGAGAGAAAAGTTACGTCAAATTTCTTTTAATCCAATAACTAACTTTTTAATATCAAAACTCTTTTAATTATTTATAAACCACATGTTTAAAATGACTTAATTGAAGGGAGAACCATCAGCCAAAACATGGTAATATAGCTCCTTAAGGATTCTAAGAATTTGATCATTTTCATTTTAGTCAACTTTAAAAAATTAGTTTTCAAAAATTACATTTTGGTCACTTACCAAAATGTCACCCTTCCAAACCTCATTTTCCAAAATTGATTTCGCCAATATTTTCCATATATTAAAAATATGATTTTTAACCATTTTCCCATATTTTTATCTTACAGAAAAATATTTACTCCCGAATCTGACTCAAATCCCTAACTTGGTCCATCAGACTATCCAATAAACCTCAAAACCGGTAGGCCCAAAATCAGGGTGTTACAACGCTCTCCCTCTTAAGAAATTTCATCCCCGAAATTTACCCAGAGGAAACAAAAGCAGAAACTGCTCCAACAACCTTGACTTGCGTTCTCACATGGCATTCTTAACATCGCAGTGTCTCCACAACACCTAACAAGCTCAACCGTTTTGCCACGCAAAACCTTACTGCTGGTATCAAGGATCTCTACCAAATCCCTATCATAAGATAAACCCGGTCCCAACTTAATGCCTTCCACCGGAGTAACATGCAAGGAATCCAACTGATACCCCCACAACGTCGCTACATAAAACACATCTTGGAACCCCTCCAACACATGAGGTACCCCCACAACCGATACCCCTCGGCTACACTTCCCTTTCGGCCCAAAACACACCACATTCTTCTAAAGAGACACTTTCATGATCACCCGACCATCAACAACACACTCTATAACACTACGCTTCAAATCCGCGTAGGATTTCTAACAATCCAAAGCCGCTCACATGTCAACTTTACTTTATTGCTGGTGCCTTACAACATGTCATACATGGGAACGTACTTTTTCCCCCAACCTCAACCCCATACACGAGCGTATGGCACTTCCTACCATACAAAACCTCATACGGTGCTAACTGTATACTAGCCTGATAACTGTATTATAAGCAAACTCCACCAGAACCTCACTGAAAACCACAAATTTCTGTCCATAGTGGCACACTGTGCAAACACCCCAACCCGACAATGCACAAATCTGCCAACTATCCAAAGCACATATCACCAACATAGCCACAAAGGTGCGCACACCTCACAACTCAATCAACAACCACCAAATGGAATCCTTTTTTATTAGTGTCAAAGGCAATCCATACACAAAATCCATGGTGATTCTTTCCCACTTCTATTCCAGCATCCTCAACGGTTGTAATAACACGGAAGGAACTTATGCTAGCTTTCACTCGCTGGCATTTTGTGCATTGAATAACACAATCAGCCACATTATACTTTAAACCTACCCAATAGCAAAACCCCTTCAACCCTTGATATATCTTGGTACTATCGGGATGCATAACACAAGTACTAGCATGCGCCTCAGTCAATACAATATGCCTCAACTCAACATCATGAGACACCATTTTTCGATCTTAAAATCACAACACCCTATCATCATTACCGTGTAAATCCATCGAATTCCTTCCTTGATAACCTGAACACACGATACAAACACATCAACACAAAGTTGCCTCTCGGCCATCAAAGCCTCCATCACGCATCATACTCAACCGCAAATATAACATCCTCAACTCCACCGTGAATCCTCATAAACAAAGCATCAACTACAATCCCCGTTCGGGCAATATTCAATCACCAAACTATAATCCTTAAGCAGCTCCAAACATATGAGATGTCAAAGATTCAAATCATCGTTCATTTTATTTTTTTAACCACTCAGGGCACACAACACGCCCTTCTTAAAGAATTGGTGTCTCTAATCCTTTCAACAACCGCCATCGCGGCAAGCTTCACATCATGCGTATGAAAAATGTGCTCGTACACCCTTTACTACCTAGATGAATAAGTCGCACTTCCCTTGCAATGCTACAATCTCAACCAACCTCAATGTTAAATAACTAGATCTAGCAAACCCACGAACTACTATCGCTAACCTTGATTGCTCGAAAACTAGCACAAGCCAAACTCCCAATAACTAAACTTTAACATCCTCTTAAAACCTTGAGAACTCTAAGAACCATATTACCAAAAACCACCTACATATGCTACCTTACTTGCACCATCACTCCACTGACCTCCAATCAGTCATCTGTAAGTGTGAACATATGTATGCATGATTACTTATATGCCCTCATAGATGTCTTTGTGTATGTATGCAAAACCTCTAATGTCATGCCCAAATGTATGTATGTACTGACATATTTATATATACATATACATATAAGTGTTTTTGCATTGTGCATGTTTAACTGTTCACACTTACTAATAACGTCCCCAGAACTAGAATTCCTTGCAACATACCCAAAACTCATACTTTCCAATTAAAGAGCAACATTCACTTCTCCCCAAAAATTCTACTAAATCGTTCATATTTATCGATCAAAACCCTTTTTGGTGCTTCTGCACACGGGGAGACCATCTTTAGATACAACAACCAACTGACCCAAAACTTAGGGACTACCTAACTCATCATAACTATGAATGAAACGCTGCATGGATCAAACCAAACGGCATAACTAAGATCTCACACTGTCGTACTCCTTAGGGAAGGCAAAGTAAACGCAATCACATCCTTTACCTTCAACTGATAACACCCAGCCCTCGAACCAATCTTACAAACCACTAAAGCACCCCTAAACTGATCAACAACACATTAACTTGATCAGCTACCAAAAACCAATGTATATCTGCATTGTACTATTTTTCTTTTCCACAACGACACCGGTGCAACCCCCCTGACGAAACACTATGCCTAATAAACCCTTGATCAAGCAACTCCTGAAGTTACGTCTCTAACCTCTTCAACTCCCTCGACCCATGCACAGAGAGCAATTGACACCGGAGTTGTGTTTTTTATACAACTCAATGCCAACCTCAAACTCACAATCTGGTGGCAAATCTGACCATTGCCTCGAAAACACCCAAAAACTCACATACCGCACGAATATCCTGAGTACGTACTTCTTTTGACTCCGGATTCATAACATAGGCTATGAATGTCTTACAAATAAAATCTATCTAACAACTCGTTTCCAGCACCGAAACAACATTAAACAAGAATTTACCATTCACGCCACGCGATTACCACCTCGTAATCATTAGCAAGTTTCGAGGTAACCTGCTAGGATTCAAAATCCACCATAGCTCTATGTTTCAACCACTAATCCATACTCAGACTTCCATAAAAAACCGTAGAGTGGCAATTCCAAGAAAACAACTACAACATTAGGACCTTATACCATCAAAGGACATTTTCAAACATCTTTTTTGCAACAACCGTCCCATCGAAAGAACTAGCCACCTGAATTCCCACAACTATCACTTATGAGACGATCGTTCAAACCACAATTCATAAAAACGTTAATGACAATAAGCGCAGGAGTTTACACTCCACATATGGAATACGGATAATCCCCTCTCATGTAATCACACGATCTACATACCCAACATGTACTACATACTGTTCTAGTCTGAGCATTTTGACCCCGCGGTCCTCATCCAGCACTATCATTACCTCGCCTCAACTCAGGGCGACATCTTTTATCACAATTCCTTTTAGATCAAACACTATCGAACTATAATCCGTAATTCTCTTGCCAGAGCCAGAACCTCCAACACGAAACTGATAAACCCAGGTTATGCTCAATGTACTCCGTCTGTGTACCAACACGTCAAAAATGGTGTAGTTAGAAGCCAAAATAAACACCTTAACATCTTGTACCAATTCATACAGAGTCGGTCACAGCGATACTTCTCTACCGCTACCAGTTCATGAGCATACCGACTCAACTGAACAAATGGTACCCTAAACTCGGCTGCATACACACGGCCCTGAACCCAAGCCATGAACTCTTGTTCCTTTTCATCTAAGTGTCTAAACCCAAGACACTTCTTCTTAAAGACAGCATGGAAAAACTCCTATTCCACATCATTCGGTTTTAACCCACATATACAGTTATCCACCAACTAAAACATCATCTTGCAACAGGGATACAACACATCCCAACTTACGGGTGCCAATACACCCCATTTGATCCAAACCTAAATAACATTGGCCATCCACGTCTCGGATGCCTCAAGTGATAGCCCACGGTACTCAATTCCTCCCAAACTATAGGCATATTCCAACGGCAACCTCGTTCACCCAACAACTGGTGCAAACACACGTACTCCACCATCAACAGCTTAAGAGCTCTGAACACCGCCTATAACAAGGCATCATATTACCCAAAACTGGCCCAACCAGCATAGGTGGTACATATTTCGAGGTGACAAACCCCCAGGAGACACAACAATCTCCTCAACTCACTGCCCAAAGGCAGCAACATCACGCTAGTTCTCACTTCTCCTCTCGGTTGTAACATAACACATTTTCTAAGGCATGATAATCATTTCAAAACAAAATAGTTAGGCTAGCCGCGAGCAAGGATCCAAGACTTCCATTTCAAAATCATAACATTTCAGAATATAATAATAAGGCAATGGGTTTCCCAAATTTTTTCCCAACATGGCACACAGCAACCACCGTGCATATCAAACATCAGATAACAACTCACAATAACATCACAACAATAAAACCAACTCCCAAATATCGTAAACATGCCTCTGATACCACCAAATGTAACCTCTCTCGACCCGGCCTAATCGTAAACTGAACCGAGCAAGCTACATTAGGTTTACCAAAGTAAACCGAGAACATTAAACCCGAAACACATCCATTTTTTTTCTTTTTTTTGTCTAGATACATTATTATTATCCTATATGTTCATACCCAACACTTCAAGCCATCTCAACTGAAAATTGTGATACAATCAAAATTGCGGTACCTAAACAATCGGGTACACTTTCAACCTATGGGGACACCAACCCCTTACATCGGTTAGATGTTTAATCCATTAACGGGAGTTTATGGTACTGTATAACCCCTCTACCGTTAGGGTACTTGGATGGAGTTTTCGGTACACGGATCTAAACCTCTTAACATCCAAGGTGACTTATTATAGTGCACTATCAATCCTATGGTCGGCCAACTATATCCCATAACAATTTTAAAACCACATAACTTACCAATATAATTAACCATTTACCATTTACCTCACTGTTTTTAACAAGCATTAACCAAACCAATTTTCCAAAGCAACAACCATGCTTTAAACCACAAGTATAAACCATATACTTACAAGGATGACTTACCATGTGCATCCTTTAGCATTTCATGCTTAAAAACAGTATCTCAAATACTCTAAATCATGCTTAAACAGTAGGTACAATGTAAATCAAAACAAGTGCATAAAAATCATTTTACACTAGCACGACCGAGAGAGAAAACCACATTTTACTTACTTTTCAGGTTTAAATCAGCATTTCAAGCTCAGTTTAAACTCACATAAACCACCTTTAAAACATTCCAAAGTTGGAATCCACATTCTCACTCGCCGATATGCAAAACCTCGATTCGATGATGCAAAATCAAGCGTCTAAAGCCTCCAAAGCTTCACCGATCACTTCCGGATCCATCTCCCCTGTTTTAACCACATTACAACAGAGGATTAATGCATCTCAATGCATTAAAAACACTGCAACAACAAATCCTCACGAACTTCCACAATCCTCTCATAAATACCCAACCACAACAACCAAAATCAATATCTAATCCTTTCCAGACACAACCCAGTCACAATCTAACAATCTAACACTTACATAATCATCAATTAACACTTAAAATAGGATTAACTCATCCAAATACTTCCAGCAATTAAACAACCACCATAACTCCACAAAAACACAAATCTAACAACCTTAACACCTAGGGATTCAAGAGTTTCGGGATTCCATTGTTAAAATCAACTTATCAACATTATAATACATCCAAAATATGATTAAAATCAACCTCAACACTGGAAAAATAGATCCAATACGGATCTTTCACTTTTTCACCAACTTAACCCAATTAAATCAATATAAAAACATAAAATCAGATTATAAACTATAAATCAAGGATCAAATACTTGGGAATATCAATAAAGAACCATTCAATAGAGGAGATCACGAACCTTACCTCTATTGTGTGATTTACCCTTCAATTGATTGTTTAAAGCTAGGAAAACACAAGATTTTGGTAGAAAAGAAGTTGAGAGAAAAGTTATGTCAAATTTCTTTTATTCCAATAACTAATTTTTTAATACCAAAACTCTTTTAATTATTTATAAACCACATGTTTAAAATGACTTAATTAAAGGGAGAAACCATCAGCAAAACATGCAATTTATTATTTTAATGTTAATCAACTAGAGCTAATTTCGGGCACCTCTAGTGATTTCTAATGTGTGATAACTAGAGGCGGTTTCGGGCACCTCTAGCAAGAAATTATTTTTAAATCAATCTTATTTGGGACTAGATCCGGATAGGCACCTCTAGGTCACATTTTTAAGCTTAATTTTTACCCAATTTTTAAGCAACCTAAGTTTACTAAGTCTCCTTTAATCAATCGAGTCACAACTGTGTCAAATTATATTCAGCATCATAGTTGAATTCTAAGTGTTATCCATGCGCATCCTAAAATTGAAAGTTCTATCAATTAAGTGCAGTGGCAAACTCATCATAGGATATCCAACAAGTCTAGGGAAATTAAATCCAATCAAAGGCATGGCAATAATGTATGCAACCTATATGCGATTACTAAAGATGAATGCAACTAAACATGAAACTATCTAGAAACAAACACCCCCCAAACTCAAGGTAAGCATTGTCCTCAATGCGTGCAAGTACAAAAAATTAAAATTAAAATGCAAATGAGTTAGTAAAAAAGGTCGTCACCTTGGATGATGAGTTTCCTTCGGGACGTATGCTTGATTTGTTTTGTGGTTCACGGTGGTTGAGTAAGTGTGGCTGGTGGTGCGGCTTTAGCCCTCACTTCTGAAACCTCATCGCTTTGTTCATCCTCTTTTTTGGTCTCTTCACTGATAGAAGCTTTGCACTTCAACTTTGATGGCTCGTTTGGTGGCGACTTCATTGGTTCGGATATGCTCTCGTCCAAATCTGTAAATCCATGTAAAGATTCAGTCTGAGAAGGTTCAATCATAGAGGTTTTAACTTTATCTTGTACGGCAATTGTCGTGGCATCCTCAGTTGCCGGGGCAAGTAGGTTGGTAGAAAACACCGGGAAAGGCACGGTGTTGTCGGGGTACTTCTCAAGGTTCACTCATGTGATAGCTACATTATAGTCCCTCATGTACTGCATAAATTGATGGGCCTCCATTTGCTCTAATCGGTGGGATAGTGGGCAGAGAATTTCTTTGATTCGATCCATGCCTGTTGAGGCAGGTGCACTAGCCTGGGCATCAGGAATTACCGAGGCATCTTTGGTTGCCTCGATAATTTTTAGTACAAGGGATTTCTTTAGCAATGCTTGTTCTTTCGTCGGTTCTCCACCCATAATCCTTAAGTATTGAGTGCAATTTCACCCGATTCTAGAAGGTAATTTCTCGTCCATTGGATCACTTGGTACTTTTTCTTTCTCGCATAGTTGGGATATTAAGCTCGGGAAGAAAAGAGCACCTACATCCTTTTGACTACAAGCGAATATCTCATCACAAATAAGTTGTCCAAAATTTATAATTCGCTTGTTTAAAATAGAATGTAATAACAAAATATGAGAATATGAAATTGTGGTGTTGTGTGTAGTGCCACAGAAGTCTGATTGTCTGGGCTTTTTAACATTTTGGTCTTATTAAAATGGAAAACAAAAAAAACTAAAATCAAAATAACCAAAAAAATAAAAATTGAAAGGAATAGGGTTGCCTTAAAGAAAACTTGATGAGGGACATTTTCGATACTTCTTATAGTCCATCCGCACCCCCCATCGAGTGACAATATTGTCCAAAAAGAGCTAGGCCATTATGATCGCAACCACTCCTACGTGTACTACCATGGTGGAGGCGTCTTTTTTCCTTTTTCTTTTGTAGTCCATGCATACTCTCCACCTTATTACTATTCCTGAAGGCATAAATATAGTAATAGAAAAAATTATATCAACAACCAACCATTTAATTACCTCATTATCTTTAACTTCTATCATGGTTGGATTAGCCTTTGTTGTCGTGGCAATTGCTATGCCAACGAATTGTCGTGGCAATCTTCTGCCAAAATTCGATGTAAGTCAAGGGAATGACCAATTTTCTGAAAAATTTCATGAGTCCAAACACCATTTTCTTTAGGCCTCTCAAACATCTCCATTAGTAGAGATTTTGATGGCTACAAATCTATCAGCGTTGGTTCCTCAAGGAATGCCTGCAATGGATGAGGTGAGTTTTTAAAGAATTCAAAAGGTTCAGTCATCACCTGCTCATATTTCATTAGCAGAGTATCATTGTCTTGTTGCTCCTGTATGTGGTTTTACAATTGTCGTGGCAATGGTGGATAAGAGCAATCCACAAATTTCTACTTTAGCATCAGTGTTGTAACATTTTGGGCATCAGATTCCTCAGAATATGCTAAAGCATTACCCTTTTCAGCCTCACTGGATGTTGTCGCGGCATTACTCTACTCAGGCTCCTCAATTGCCGTAGCAATTCTTTGTTTAGGCTCATCCAGTGCTGGGTAGTCTTTCTCATCAACATTCTCTCGACTTGGAGGTTTTAGTTGTTCCCTACACATCGGGGAGCTCTCTTCGCATTGCTCCTTGTCTTCTTGCCTTGGGACTTCAGTATCCTTAGGACTTAATTGTTGGGGCATATTATTCATGGCATATGTGAATCTCCTCAATTGATCTTCTGAATCTTTCATGAGTGCATCCATCCTAGCTATCCTCGCATCCATGGCATTTGATAGCTCTTGAATCTCCTTAATTGATCTATCAGATCTAACCATGAAAGATTGAAACGTTTCCTCCAGGGAATTTGAATGCTCTTGACGATGACTGTATAGCCATGGCATATCTGTTGCAGCAGCAAAACTGTTATGGTAAAAAAAAATGAGCATTTTGATCATACCATGAAGGATTTTACTGATGGTTCCAACTATGGTCCTCCATGTAGCCATATGCACCAGGATTTTGAGGGCAATTTTCAAACACATGATGCTCTCCACAACAAGCGCAAGAGTTTTCCACGGTATATGCTCTTTGGGCTTTTCTCGATTGGTATAGGTAATTATCGGTGAGTGTAACAAATTCTTGATTGGATTGATTCCTATCTTTCCACATCAACTCTCAAATAGATCGACTTTTATTTCCCCTCATGTTGATGTCCCTTAACTTTGTAGCACACCTAATTTTTTTGATAAAATAAACAAAAAAGAAAAGTTAATAAAAATAAAAGAATGCAATAACAAAAATAACTAACACCAATTACCAATCCAAGCAACGGTACCAAAAACTTTTGCTTGTTTTGAGTGCTATGCAAATGGTACAAGTGAACACATCGCAAGTAATAAATGATAAGTATCGAGTATTGTCTCCTCATGGATTGGTTTGGGCCACTTTGCTTAAGTCACTGCAAATGTTTAAATAATTAAATAATAATAATGAATTGAGATAAAGTAAACTAAATCTAAAGAATTGAAATAAACGAAAGAGGAAACCGAATTGAGAGAGTAGGCCGGGTTATCGAGAGTATTGGTGTGATTGCCTAATGAATTGCCTTGCCTTGTAGTTGCAATGGAAAGTAATTGCTAAGGCAAGTAGTTTGCTAGAAGTAGGACTCTTCTTGGCAAGTGGTTGCCTTGGCAAGTTAATTCCATGGCAAGTCAATGCAGAGTGATTTCCGTGGCAACTGGGCTGCAAATCGTTGCTTCTTCAATGTTCAGCAGAGTGTTCTTCAATGCCTTCAAATTATCTCTAACCGAATAACTGGTGATTCTGCATGCCTTGGTGATACATCCATGCGTTAAACTTGGGTGGACAACATCGATCTTCACTCCTTTTAGCTGTTGAAATCCTTTCTTTATCCCTAAGGCGGATTAGTTCCCACCAACAGTTGTTTAAATGGAAACAGTATCCAATTCATTTCGTGAATCTAGCTCTCCTGAGCCTAGATAAATGGATGTGTTCAAGATTCTTTCCCAAGCTCACTTGAAACATTAATAAAAACCAAGAATGGATAAACAATAAATTTATATTAAAACTAAAACCAAGAACAAGAACAATTTGTCTCTCAACACCAAAAAACCCAATAATCCCAAGCCAGATAAATTTAGTTCATGGCTGGGTAAAGAAGAAATAACAAGAAAAATAACCCAGACATGGTGGGATTACAAAATAGAAATAAAATGGAGATGAAACTCCTTTGGTGCGTGAATCCCTTTGGCTCGATCTCTCTCTAATTCGACTCTTTCCTCAAAGTGGCGGCTTGTCTTCCCTTATATAGGAGATGGCTAGGTCAAATTCTATTTATTGAAGGATGAGTTTAAGTTGGAATTAAATACTATAAAAGAGATAAATCTCTTTTATTTATTTATTTTCCAAAAACTCCTCATAAACTCTTGGAATTTAATCTCCTTTTGATCTCTTCGTGGAACTCCAACTCTTCTAGGATTTATCCTTGCTTCTCGTAATTAATTCGAATTAATTGGATTTATCCTCTAAAAATCGCCAACTCCCTTCTTCTTATCCTCAATTGCTCCGACAATTTCCTACTTGCTTGGGCAATTAGATCCTGCACACACAAAAACACATACCAGCAGCACATTTTCCACAAAAATCAACCGAATTATGTAATCAAACATGACAGTGAAGGAAACAATGCAATTATGCATGAATGACTAAAAATGCAACTAGAATGAGCCTAAGTCTAACAATAATTAAGAGTAAATAGGGTAGAAATATCGTACTTTTACACACTTAACAGTAATATAGCTCCTTAAGGATTCTAAGACTTTGATCCTTTTCATTTTAATCACCTTTAAAAATAGTTTTCAAAAAATACATTTTGGTCACTTACAAAAATGTCACCCTTCCAAACGTCATTTTCCAAAATTAATTTCTCCAATAGTTTCCATATATTAAAATATGATTTTTAACCATTTTCATATTTTTATCTTACTGAAAAATATTTACTCTCGAATCTGACTCAAATCCCTCACCCGGTCCACTAGACCATCCAATAAACCTCAAAACCGCTAGGCCCAAAACCGGGGCATTACACGTATCGAAAAACCCTCCCATATATCGAAATGCTATGCATGAGATGGCCTAGTTGTACCAGTACGGGGACACCTGTTTTGATACGCCTGGACCTGTAATGTCCCAAATTGCTATCTAAACACACTTTGATGATAACCATAACACTCCAACATGCTCCAAACACTCAAACAACATTACTAGGGTACAGCCCTAACCAACACATCACAGAATCAACATCATTACAAGTCATTCAAACAATCAAGATTTTCTATAGGCATGCTTTCTAATATCATTTTGCCATATAACCAAAGCTCTCATTTGACACTTTAAAGGCATACACAATATGCTTACACATCTAAAGCATCATAATAAACATGCTTGGATCATCAAAACATGGCAACAATTCCAAGTCAACTAGATGCATACCTAAGCACCCATCAAGAATCAATATAAGCAAAGATTCTCAACAAGCTTAACAACAACAAACCAACCATAAAATCCAGCACTTCACATGCATAACCCTTGGGAAAACAGGATTACAATTCCCAAAAACATGGTGAACATATTGCCTTATTAACCGGAAACATAAACCGAGTTCATACTCAAGTAGTTTTACACTTGGATCACTTCAAACCTTGCCTTTGCTGCCCCAAACCTTAATGCTCTATATCATTAGGAAAAAAGAGAGCGTAAGCTTACATGCTTAGTGAGGATGCTCTTAAAACAATGATGCATTTAAGATCCTTTGAAAACTAAACACTTGTTTTCAAACCATGCTTACGTCTAAACCATTTTCGTTGATTCCAATCAAAACATGCATATCGTCCATATGCAACAACATTTACAAATCACATGCTTAAATTCCAAAGCATTAAGTCATCTCATGCTTAAATCCCAAAGCATTAAATTACAAAACCATGCTTAAATCCCAAAGCATTATAAAATAGGTTCAACTCATGAACCTGCATATATTGGCAATTATAATTACCCTGGATAGACGACCAATATCTTTGATTAACCGACTGCTAACCTTTAGGTAAACGACCGTTAACCTTACAATTCGAATACGCAGACCTCCCATGATAATCGACCACTACCATAACCCATTCCATGCTGACCGCATGATATAACAACCTTAACCACAAGAGGAACCAACCACTCAACCCAAGTGACAACATCATAGTCCGAGTAGCCGACCGCTTACCTCAAGGACCCTAACCACGATCAATTTTTAACATATTATAGTGCACTTCATCCTACGACATGCCAACTATATTCGAATGTTTTCTCATCATGTCACATAGCCAATATATCATTTACAAAACCATTTACTCACTGTTTTACATTGCATTATACAAAATCACCACATATGCAAATCACATTACCCAAAACAATAACACCATTCCCGACCGGAATGAAAATCAATGCTCACTAGAATTTCATATAATTTTAAACTATTGCATATGTACTCAAAATCGTGCATTTACAGTAAGTAAAAACAAACCATGTTTACGGCCAAAACATGAATTACACATGCTCATATCTGAACCGATATTAAAGAGCAAAAGAGGGAAACTTACTTTCGAGTTTAGGTAAATGTTTCAAGCTTAACCTAAACTCCCAAAAACACTTTCAAAACTTTGAAAGATTTTTAAAACCATTTCCATTCACCGATAAACCACACCTTACTCGCCAACGCGAATTGAGCTCCGGGCAAGCAACAATCAATGTCAAACTTCGTCCCTTGATTATCCCTATTTTTAACCAAATAAAACCAGAGGAAAATGCATAATTATGCACTCAAACCATTGCCAACAAGAAATTACCTGCAACTCACAAGTTGCCCACTCACAAAACATCCAAAACTTATCGAAAACATCCTCAAACACTTTCAAAACTTAACCCAGCCATAATATAATGATTCAATACACCGAACTTCATCAATTAACATCTAAAAACTCTTTCCCAACATCCTTTTACTTCCAGCAATGATTAAACTCCATTAACCTCACAAAAACCCTTAACTGACAACCTTAAACATTAGAGATTCAACTTGTTTCAGGAATACAATGTTAAAACCAAGTTATTAACTCAATTAAACATCAAAATCTTGATCTAATCTGATCATAAACCCAGCAAAATAGATCCAATTTAAAATATGTCAATTTCATCAATCCAAACACAATTAAACCAATTTTCCTTAATTAAACTATAAAAACACATTAGAAAACAATTGTAAAGAGTCAACAACTTGGGAATTTCAAAAAAGAACCTTTCATTAGAGGAGAAGAATGAACCTTGCCTCTAATGGATGCTTTCTCCCTTAATTGGATGATTTACATGAGAAAATAAAGTTAAAACAATAAGGTTTTGGTAAACTAACAACAAGAAATCATTTGGAAACAAAATATTTAAGAAAAGAAAGATTTACCTGAAGATTTAGAAGAAGAAATTTATGTTTGGCTGGAGATATTTTGAGAGAAAGTTAGTTACGCAACTTTTGTTTAAAAGATTTAATAACCAAATTAATTCTCCCCAACCTATTTATATTCTCCAAAACACTTTAAAAATAGTCAATTAAGGGATAAAATCTGATATTAGACATTTTGGGCAATTAGCTCCTTAAAGATTCAAAGTTTTGACTCTTTACAAAACAATCACAAAAAATAGTTTTCAAAGTTTGCGCTTTGGTCACTAGTCCAAAATGTCCGATTTCTACAACTCGTTTTCCAAAATTGATTTCACCATAATCATTAATATATTTAATAATGATTTTATAATATTTTTCCACACTTTTATCACCTTCAAAAATATTTAATTCAATTTAATCCTGAAACCGACTCGAATCTCTAATACCAGTCCACCGGACCTTCGAACCAACCCTTAAAACGTCTAGGCCCAAAATCGGGGCATTACAACTCTCCCCCACTTAAGAAATTTTGTCCTCAAAATTTACCTGTAGGAAACAAATACGGAAATTGCTCCAACATGTCCGCCTTGATTTCCCAAGTGGTTTCCTCGACACCACGATGTCGCCACAAGACCTTCACAAGCTCAATCGTCTTGCCACGAAGAACTTTGCTGATGTAATCAAGGATATCCATCAGTTCCTCATCATAGGATAAATCCGGCCTCAACTCAATATGCTCCACCGGTATAACATGCGAGGGATCCGACCGATACCTCCGCAATATAGATACGTGGAACACATCATGTATTTTCTCCAACTTGGGAAGCAACCTCAACCGATAAACCACGAGACCGGTGTGCTTAGCCACCGTATCGGTACGCCTTAAGGGATTTTTATGTTTGTTTCGGTACACGGGTTTGAGGATCAGTACGCCCCTTTCAATTTTAGCTACTCGTACCGATACGCGAGGTACCGTATCGGTACGTATTTTGGTTATTGGAATCTAGAGTTTTGTGAAAATAAGAAAAGAATCAGTACGG
Organism: Hibiscus mutabilis; assembly: GCA_019671005.1. Classification (NCBI taxonomy): domain Eukaryota; kingdom Viridiplantae; phylum Streptophyta; class Magnoliopsida; order Malvales; family Malvaceae; genus Hibiscus; species Hibiscus mutabilis. Next base: position 13,371,837 of record CM033754.1, read on the forward strand.
GTCAAATCTGTATCGGTACGGAGGTGTTAACATACCATATCGATACGCCACTCAGTGTATCGGTACACCAGGCCATTATTTTTATTAACCCGTATCGATACGGACTTTCCAGTATCGGTATGCTATGTTGTTTGCTGATTGATGAAGTTGGGAAATCTTGCAATTTGATCCATGTTTAATATGTATGTAAATAATTGAGTTTGAGTGGTTGTTTTGGATTGCAATTGTTCCACATGTATGCAATTGGACTAATTAAAGGTTGGTAACCTTGAACATGTAATTTTGCTTAAAATGTATGGAATTTGCTTTTTGGTCCTTGCTACGTTGTGTAATTGTTTCTCGTTGCGAAGTTTCCTTAAAATGAAAAGCTATCGTTGTGTCGTGTTCACATAGGACTTTAATAAAGCACATTTAGACAAGATAAAAAGAAAAAAAAAATGGGTTCAATTTAGGATTTTAGATAGGGTTTGCTTTGGCGAACCTAATGTAGTCCTTTTTAGTTCGGTTTCAGCTAGGTCGGGCTAAGGAGGTTACATATTCACTTCTTTTTTATTCGTCGGATCGTTCTAGACAGCCCATTTTTGGGTTTTCACCCTAGAGTTTATTTCCTTTGTTTCGTAACTTCATACTGACTTGTGTTTTGGTTGGCACTGTCGTTCGATTTTAAATCAAGGTGATCAATCCTCTATTACTCTTCAAAACTGATATTTGCTTGAATGGAGGATTTTGTATAAATTCTCTAGGATTTTTCTTCTGATCAAAGCCTTCATCCTGAACTTAACTTGCTCAGACGGGATACTCTTTTCTCTTTATTTTTAGGATCGCTCTAGACTGCCCATTTTTGGGGTTTTCACCCCTAGAGTTCATTTCCTTTTTTGTATCTTTAGATCGACGTATTCTGGCCAGACATTGATGCCAACATGCTTAGGCAGATCACTATTTTTCTCTTTATTTCCAACAGATTACAATTCAAAGGTCAATTTCCCAACAAATCACATTAAGGACCAAAATGCAATTTTTATAAACTTCAGACAAACTACATGATTAAGGTTACCAATCTTTGATTAATCCAATTATATACACATAGGTCAAATTCCATTCTATCCGTCTGAGGATAATACGATGTACTGAAATTCAAGCGAGTATCCAAAGCTCGGTGCAAACACTTCCAAAATCTTATTGTAAACTGTGAGTCTATATCCGAAACAATCGATTTAGGCACTCCATGCAACCTCACAATTTTAACAACATACAAATTTGCCAACCTATCCAACGTATACGTCGTATATAAGGGCAAAAAATATGCACACAATCGATCCATGATTACCCAAATAAAATTTTTTTAGTCAGTGTCAAAGGCAATCCCGACACAAAATCTATTGTGATCCTCTCCTAGTTCTTCTCTGGTATTTTCAACGGTTGCATCAACCCAGAAGAAAATTGATGTTCAGCTTTCACCCGCTGACACACCATACATCTAGCAACAAAATCAGCCATGTCATTTTTCAAGCCCATAATCTTTCTTCATCCCTTGATACATTTTGGTACTACCATGATGCATTGCAAAAGGACTAGTATGTGCCTCAGTCAAAATCATCCGTCTCAACTCCTCGTCACCAGGCACCACAATCCAATATTTAAAGCACAAAACCTCATCACTATTAAAGTGAAAATCTGTAGGATTTTTATCCATAATGTCCTTAACATGAGGTACCAACGCCTCATCATACAGTTGTTTTTTCCTTAATCAACTATGCCAAAGAAGGTTTCACTTGTAACTCTGCTAACAATCCTCCATCACGGTTCACACTCAACCTAGCAAACATGGCTCTCAACTCCACAACAGCCTTTCTACTCAAAGCATCAGCCACAACATTGGCTTTGCCCTGATGGTACTCAATGGTCAGATCGTAATCCTTTAACAACTCCAACCACCTACGCTGATGAGGATTCAACTCTTTCTGTGTCATCAAATACTTCAAACTCTTATGGCCAGTGTATACAACACATTTTTCACCATAAAGGTAATATCTCCAAATTTTCAACACAAACACTACCGCCGCAAGCTCAAGGTCATGCGTAGGGTAGTTGTGTTCATGCACTTTCAACTGCCTCGATTCATATGCCACGACTTTCCCATCCTGCATCAACACACACCCTAACCCAACGTAGGATATGTCACTATACACCATAAACTCCTTCCCTGACACAGGTTGAACACTCGTGGTGGAGTATTTGGTACACATAAACCCCTCAACACTACTCATCGATACGATGTTTAATCCACTAACGGGAGTCTATGGTACCGTACAACCCGTCAACCGTTAGGGTACTTGGATAGAGTATTCGGTACACCATATAAATCCCTTAACATCCAAGGCACCTTTTTATAGTGCACTACCAATCCTATGGCCGGCCAACTATATGCGATTTCATTTCCAAACCAATTTATACCATCACTTGCCAATATAATTCATTTTAGCAACATTAACTCATTGTTTTCATATACATCATCAAAACCATTAAACCAATGCAACAACCTTTGCATTAAACAATGTTCATAAACATTAACAAGACATGTTTTACTCTCGAATGCATCAACATCATTTCGAAACTAATTTCCAGCATTAAACCATGCTCAAAACATGAATAAACAGTGAGTAATCAAACCATGTAAAATAAGTGCATCAAACTATTTGCTAAACTGAGTTTAAGTTTTAGGGTTTTTGGTTTATAATTTAGAGTTTAGGGTTTAGTGTTTATGATTTAAGGTTTAGGGTATGGAGTTTAAGGTTGAGGGTTTAATGTTTGAGTTTTAAGGTTTGGGTTTTTAGGGTTCATGATTTAGGGTTTAGGGTTTGAAGATTAAGGTTTAGGGTTTTGTGTTTAAGTTTTAGGGTTTAGAATTTATAATTTAAGGTTTAGGGTTTAGGGTTTAGGGTTTTGGTTCATGGTTTATGGTTTGGAGATGTTGTTTGAAGTTGTATGGTTTAGGGTGTATGATTTAGGGCCTATGGTTTGAACATTATGGCTATTGAAAGAATAAGAAAATGAACACTGTATTGATCGAGCTTGACGGGATCGCCTCAATAGGATGTTAAGCCTCTCGATTGAGCCTCACTCTGATACCAATTGTTGGGCTCGAATTCTTCAATCATTTTTACTTGCCAAGTGGTAGAGAAGTTTTAGGGTTTAGAATTTATAATTTAAGGTTTAAGGTTTAGGGTTTAGGGTTTGGGGTTTTGGTTCATGGTTTATGGTTTGGAGATGTTGTTCGAAGTTGTATGGTTTAGGGTGTATGATTTAGGGCCTATGGTTTGAACATTATGGCTATTGAAAGAATAAGAAAATGAACACTGGTTGATTTGTTGATTGATCGAGCTTGACGGGATTGCCTCAATAGGATGTTAAGCCTCTCGATTGAGCCTCATTCTGATACCAATTGTTGGGCTCGAATTCTTCAATCATTTTTACTTGTCAAGTGGTAGAGAAGTTGAATTTGGGTGATTGGTGATGGGAAGCAATGAAAAGAAATTAACAGGGTAATTTTGGAGTGGTTCAAGCTTCTAAACTAAGCTCTACATACACTACCTTAGCTTCCCACTAAGGATTTCCCAATTCACTAAGAATTCTTCCCTTTTTATAGGCTCAATAGGAAACCTTTACAACCTAGACTTATACCACAAAGCCTAGCATCCAAAGTTTATACCCCAAAACTTTGAGAAATCTCTCTTTTACAAGAATAAAGATAACAAAAAAATTGCTCAAAGGTGATATGTTTGCCCAATTACAAAGTTCACTCAAACTCCAAAACTTGAATCAAAAGATTACAAATCAGCTCTCTCAAGTGGGTTACAAGAATTTGACTTTAATAGCTCAAAAATTGTTGGATGTGTGCTTGAATGCTTTAAACTTGATGAATAGTTGTTGTAGCTTTAGAGACTTGATTATATACCCCCTCATTGATTTCTAACTGTTTGAGTAGCTGAGATCATAATTATAGCCGTTGGACTTTATTTTTCCCGCAATAAATGCAGTCTTCCAGCAAAGGGTATCGGTACTCGGGCTTCGATATCGGTACTTGCTATAAGAAGAAAGAGTCTTTGTACAAAGGGGTATCGATAAATGAAAATTCATATCTATACGAGGAGTTAATTTTACAAAGGCGTACCGGTACAGTCCGTACCGTATTGGTACCAGTTTTGCTCACTAAAATCTGAGAAAGTTGTAAACTGAAAAATGTATCGATATGCCAAAGAGGGTATCGGTACACATTAACTATAATACCTCAAAATTTTAGTTAGTGACCAAAATGAATAAAGTGAAAGTTTGGTGACTAAAGTATAAACTTATGAAAAGTTTAGGGACTAAATTGTAATTTTTGAAAGTTATGTATTTTAGTCTCGTAAATGAACAGTTTACCCCCAAGAATGATGTTTTCGTGTTACTGGGATTTTTGGTACAGAAATTGTGTAAAAGCTATAAAAAGGTTAAATTCGAGAAAAATTCAGATAATTGGATCGAATCGAATATTGGAGATGTTTTGTTAGATGATAAGACATGATTAATAATATCTTTTCCATGCCTTAATTTGGAATTATTTAACATGGATCATTGGATTTAAGTTGATTTTCCATGTTAAATATGAGACGTTAGATGAATAATGGCAAGAGTGTAATTTTGGAAAATCACAAGGGAAAAATTGGTAACTAATAACTTATTGGTTTATTTATGACCATTGGATGAATATTTTGACAAGTGGTAAGCTTTGGAGCATTGGATATCAAGGGTAAAATAGTCATTTGACTATTAAGGAGATTTTTTTAAAATATGATTAAATAATGTCATTTGGCATGAAAATAAAGAAAAGAAAAGTTGGAATTTTAGTTCATCTTTCTTCTCCATGTACGTGAGGTTCAAAGAGCAAAGTTAAGAATTTCAATTTTTGATTTTTCTCCCTAAATGGCTTGGATTTAGGGTTTAGTTATGAAATGCAAAGTTGATCCTCTTTGGATTCTTTATCATTTGGTATAAAAATTGCATGGATTGGTTAAGCTATGCTTATAAAATTGAAGGATTAAAGTTTAGGGTTTATGTATATAAATTTATTTGTGGTTTGATTTTGAAGGATTAAGTGTTTAATTGGCTTTTCTAAGCTTGATTCAAGCTTGATTTCAAGTGTAAAGTAAAACCCCTAATTTTGGCAAGTCAATATTAATTTAGGGTTATTGGAATCAAGTTAAATTTGGAGTTTGTCATGAAAGGAAAATGTTGGAATAATGTAATTAAAGGTTAATTTGAAGTGTTGGAATGGTGAAAGAATGTTAAAGATCAAATTTACGAATCTGCCCAGAAAATTTAGTATGTGACAGTGAGTTTGGAAATTCACCATAAATTCTACAAATATAATTTGAAATTGATCTTTATACCATTTTATTCCTAGTTCAGTCTAGTTTCATTTAAAACAAACGGTGACTGATTTCGATTTGTATATCAAAAGATATGAATTTTTAAGTGATGAAATGTTAGAAAACAGAATATCAGTATGCTCCGAAATTCAGCACTGGAATTCGACTTTAAAAATTCTTCATAAATCGTACGAGTTGAATTTGGGCTATTAGTTTATATGGTTGAACAGCTTATCGAATCTAGTTTCTGTCAAAACAAACGGAATTGAATTTTGAGTTATAGATTATTTTATATAAATATTTCTTTGAAGGTAGCATAGACTAACATATTATAAAATGAGTACCTTATTGGTGTTATTAACTTGTGCATGTAAAGGATGAATGTGAAGCATTCAAGTCAACCCGAGAAATTGTAAATTCAGTAGATAATGCAATGACCAAGCTTGAAGTTCTCTTAAGTTATTCAATTTACTTTGGGATAAGAAGTGTCAAGGTAAGTGCAATTGCATACATATCATGATACATTGATGTTTTATATATCATTGGGATGGCTTGCGATGAGCCTACCCAAATTTTATTGTCATTATATTTATGTCATGGAGCATATGATTGACATATTTCAAATATGTCAAAAGTTGAATATAAATGCATGGATCACTAGTTATATATGATGTTATATTATGAATGTTATTTCGGGTATGAACTGTCCAATGTTAAATTATGTTGATATACATTGCCATGGATGAAATAAATATGGATATATGCCCAAGTATATCATTGAGGGACAAGGTATAGTTGGCATGCCATAGAGTCTAGCAGCACGTTGCATACTCGGTTTAGCATTATAGTGTATATAAAGGACACTTAGTACATTGGTGGGAACGACCTTATGTGTATTAGCACTTCGATGCATATTTGACTCGTGTACCCAGGGTCCTCAAAGGCTTATATTTGGGCTCTGGTTTGTTGGTTAATAAAAGATAAACAGGTGAATAAGCTTATGAGCTTTTGAAATAAATGGCAAGTATATTGGTAAGAATTTATATCTAGTTTATATTATGTTAATATATGATTAACATGATGGTAATACATATCTAGTGATCATGATGCATTTATGCATATATGACATATTATGACAAATGCACAAGCATGAAAGTCTTATGACATTGGCATATAGTAAATCATTACTAATGCAATGTGAAAGTTGATGCATTGGCATATATCATGTTATATAAACGTCGTCATGAAGTCGAATAAGTTTAAATTATTGTTATTAACTTTGTTTATTGCCTCAATAAGTTCGTACTTAGCGTGTGTTGACTGTGCACACATAGGTGGTTCGAATCATTGGACGAAGCAAAGAGTTGCATCAAGTTCAGAAATTTTCATCAAGCTGCCACAGTAATGACATCCTACTTGAGGTTTTTAATTTATTTTAGTGGCATGTATAAATGGGAGTAATTTGTCTATTTTAGTTCAACGTCCGATTTTTTTAACAACCAATTTTATTTTTTAAAAGTAAAGGAGCTCTGATTTTGTGTATTATTCGATATAAATATTTTCAAAGGTTTTAAATTTATGGAATTTTTGAATAAAAATCATGTTATTATTCTGTGATATCTCTGACTCATATTCGGTAATCGAATACGAGATGAGGTGTTTCATTAACTGAATTTTAAAGTTTGTGATTCCAATAAATTGACAAGCAACAGTCGAATATTAATTGCAAAAAAAATACAAAATCTTAACACCTCATACTGGTACTCACAAGGGTCGTACCGATACTCGAAGGCAAAATTGGTTCCCAGGTTGAATGGTGTATCGATACGGCTTCACGCGTATCGATACCCTATAGCCATTAAGTATAAAAACGAATTCCAGTAGCTTAAACCTGTATCGATACAGCTAAGGGCGTATCGATACTCCTGGACCAATTTTGGCTATTTGAGTACAAAAACACTTAGAAAATATTTGGGGTTTAAGTTTTTGACTAAGAACTAATTTTAAGTTTGAATACTTGTCGATTTATGAGTCTTTTGAGTACTTAAAAATTTATCCAATTTTACAAATTGGTCTTTAAAATTCCTTGTTATATCAAAATGAAATATTAGTTTTACACCAAAAAATAATATAATAATCAATGTCAAAACAATGGGAAAATATAAAGCTAGAATTTTAAAACTAAAAGGGTACATTTATACATAACACTTATATTTTAACTTTATCACAAATTTTACAACTAAACACATTGATAAAAATAACAACCATCTTTCATCCATCATTTTAATAGACAAGTATTATTTAATGCAACACACTTTTTTTACATCCGATGTAACAAATGTTACGTTAATTTTTTGGTAATTTAAATTATAAGATTACAAATTTTTAAAGTTCTTTTAATGGTCAATTGACTATTAATTAGTTAACGATGATTTTTTTTATTGAAATGACATGATAACATTAAAGATACAATTGAAAGATAAATAAGTATCGAAGGTTTTTAAGGGTGTCTGAAACCCTTGAAATTAAAAAAAAAACAATTAAGCCCTAACTTTTTACTCCTAATCAAGCTCTTGAATTAATAAATTGTATCAATGAAGTTTTATGACCAACATTGATTGTTGAATCGATTGGTATAGTGTGTCATGTCACAATGTTTTTTACTTGACATTTTCCGAATTTTTTTATTTAATTTAAAAAATTCTTTAAAAGTCTTAAAATTCTAAAAACAACTTATAAAAATTATATAAAGAGTATTTTTCAAAAAAATCTATAAACGTCATATGATAGACCTGTAGTATATCATGTGGTAGTAATATCTAAAAAAACGGTCAAAATTAATGGTAAATATTAGTCAATAGGCTTAAATGATTCAGGTTATTAGTTCAAGGATTTAATTGGGTGTAAAAAAATTTAGGGACTTATTATTTTTTTTCATAAGTTCAAGGCTTGTAACGCCCTTAAGCTTTTTTTTTTTTTTGGATTATTATGTGCGTTTTACTCTTAATTTATATTTAATCTCATCGAACGATGGAGCTCAGCCAGCATCACGTTGAAGCGTCAAGTGTGCGGGTAAAGGTTCACCGTCATCGCCCAACTGGATTGTTACCGATGTCTTGAGGAGCAACCATAGGCAGCTTTGAAGAGCCCAGCGGAGGCTCAGAGCAAAAAGACACCAAGAAACTTGAGTCACTAGGTAGCAGGTCAACCATAGCGGTGACAGCCGAGCGCCGGGACGCATCATGCACGATCATACACTCAATGTCTTGTTAAAATTTGTTCAAGTATAAAAGGTTCATTATTTGGTAAGAAGAAAATAGCGTACATAAACTATACTTTTAAAGAAAAAAATGTAAAGATGGAATGGAACTCGGATGTGATAAATTAGATTTACAGCAGGTGATTTGAGGGTAGCATTTTCATTTCCGTTTCCATGTAGATGTAGTATAATATATTCAACCAAACAGGTGGCAGAAAACAAAATACAGTTATAGATGATGGACAAATTATTGGAATGAAGGTGATGTATGTTCCAATTGGTAGCAGATTTAGATCCCAGATGCAGCACATTCTTCGAGTAGATTTAATAAATTATGTTCTAGAGCACCTAGAGATGGTAAAATCATGCGATTTGAGGACGGCCGATGTTTGGTTCCGGACCTAGTTTCAGTCTCAGATTGAAGGGAGCCTCCGTCCTTCATTACCGGCAAATCAGCTCTCCTTACACTAGCTGTAGCTGATAGTCACTCCTTCCATATTCTTCCATCCTGATGTCACAACACATTTAATGCAAAGCATATATTGCACAATCAATGACAAGCTCATCAGAAATGGTTAACACAACTTTAACCATCATCGGCTTTAAGAACTTGTGGTCAAGCCATGTTTGATTCGTTTGGGTAGAAGACTTGGTTATCTCATATATCTTTTTTCTTCAACTAGTGCAGTACAATGTAAAGACCTCGATCATGAACTGAAAAACAAAAGATGAGTTTCCAAAGCTTACATTTAGAATTGAAGGCTAGGGCAGCGGGCATTGGATTGGTCGGTCGTTGTCCAAAGGTTCAACTGGATGTTCTACTGGTTTAAACTCAACCGCTACTTCAATTCCATGAGCAGTAGCAGTAGCCGCAGCTGCGGCAGCAACATCCGGATTCGGAGGCACCACTTCCCTATCTACCTGAACCACAATTAGTGACTCATTAGCCTTACTCATATATATATATATATATATATATATATATATGCAACAACTCAAATCCCGGTGGTAGCTGAAAAAGCAAATGAGCGGTAGAGAAGGGGAAAAATGATGCAGGGTGGATCATAATACACTCATGCTAGTAGTTGGAGCTGGGTAGTTTTCAATATGATTTTGGTGCAAAAACAAGGCATTCAAGCAACATAAAGTCCTACTGCTATAGCAGACATTAGTCTAAACAAACATCGAATTCAATACCCAATGAGCCAATCAACCCAAAAAGCAGATATCAGACATCTATAATTTCATATAGTATCAAATAGGACAGACTATTAATCAGGAAAATCTGGGTTTAACTTATATCACCAATTTCTGGGTTTGAATCATCATACTCCTGTTTTCATCAAATGAAACCCAAAATTAAGGCAACAAATTTATATTAATATTGATATACATCAACCAATTCCAAATAAGAATTCACTGATTCCACACAAGCAGGACCCTTGGGGGAGATAAAAGAATTCTTACAAGAGCACTCTGGGATCGTCGATGGCCAGATTTCCCAACAGAGAATCTAGGGAAAATACCAACCATGATGAAACTGTATTTCCGACAAAAGGGTCCTCCGATCTTAGATTGGTTCAAGACAAAAGGAAAAAGTCAACTGAGAACCAGAGTTTATATGCTGCAAGCACAGATTATGATGTTAAAGGCTCTCTATAGAGCCAAGCACAAAAAGACAGAGAAAGGAAGAGAAGATGATAAGCATGGGGGCTGCTTTAGGTTAGGGTTGCCTTTAGTTGAAGTTTGCTTGACCTAATGGGTGGTTTTTTTGTCTGTTTAGAATAGATTCTCTGTAATCTTTTATTGACTGTTGGTTGGTGTGTCAATGGAGGGAAGAAAAGGGAATTCGAGAGAATCCATGAGTGGCATTTGGAGAGTTTAGAGCTATGGAGTTGAGACTTGAGAGAGATGACAACTCAATAATTTTAGGCTCCCTTCGGCGTTATTTTTTTACCCAGTTATTGAAGAAATTTTGTCGCACACTCAAGTTTTACGTCGATTTTGGTCACATGTGTAATTTTTGGAGAAATTGAAAATTTCAGCTTTTCTCCAAACATTATTTCTCAACCCAAACTCTAATTTTACCAGCTTCGCCAAACGGGCCTTTAGCCTAATAGAGGTCGGTTGGTTGGTTGGCTTTCGAAGTCAGCTGCATTGCTGTCCAATTCTAATGTCTATCTATCTATCTATCTAAGCTGTCCAACACTATACCTATCTAAATGGAGATTTAGGGGCCATTTAATGTCGGACCGACTTTGGGTCTAGTTTAAATTTTTATTTTAAAATTTGGGTCAGATAAAATATCATAAAATATCAAGTTGAGTTAAATAAAAGTGTTAAATTTTCGAATCAATCCATGACCATTTCTAAATTGTTGATGAATTATAATACAAAATTTATTATTATAAAGTAAAAAGGCTACATTTTGTAATTTTGAAGGAGATGCAAAATATTCATTTAAAAGACTGCATACGTATAAAAAGAATGTGCTTTTAACAGTATAGATGAGATTTTGGTTAGCATATCGATCAGAATCAAGACTTTGACCTTGTAAATATCCTTGATCAATTAATGGTCGAGAAATGCAAATTTTTATTTGTATTTTCATACTTATTTCATTAAACCATTAGGGTATGCATAATTAACCGTAACCGTTAACTGGTATAACCGTTATATTTTACAGGTTAATTAACCGAACCGTTAAAGTTAAACGGTTTCGGTTAACTGAATCATTAAAAATGATGGTTAATGGTTACGGTTACGGTTACGAATTTTGACTAATGGTTAACCTATAGGTTAACCGTTATTAAATTATTAATATATATATATATATAAAATATAAAATAACTTTTAAAAAAATCAACTCACATATACAAATATACACGGCCCTTTTTTAATTCTAAACCATGTTTCTAAAGTTATCAAACTCAATTCACCCTTTTATGTCTTGAACTTTGATGGTGTATTGCTACAATGTTATTATTATGTGCTACAAACTTTTTAAACTTTAAAATATTATGAAGCTCGTGTGTTTTGTCTTGCGTTGAAACTTTATAGTATGCAAGTATTTTTTTAATTATGGCGTAAGTGATTAGAATATCTTTATTTAAGTATTTTTATGAATATTTTAATATAATATTTATAGTAAAGATAATTATATTATTCTCTAACAAAATAGTGAACATGTGGGAAAAATTGTAATAAATTACAGATTAACCTATGACTGAACCGTCGGTTAACCGCATCTTAATGTTAGGTTACGGTTAGCAAAATTCAACAACCGCTATAACGGTTAATCGACCGTTTAGGCTAAACGGTACGGTTAACCTACCATGAACACCCCTATTTACCGTGGTGGTCAGGAATCATTCATAAAAGTGGCATTAATCTTATTCATTGTTTTATTTGGAATCTAAAGATATAAGTGTAAGTTGAGTAATAAGATTCTAACACATCACGTGCACCCACCTAGGAGTGTAAACGAGCCGAATCGAGTTCGAGTAGTACTAAGCTATAGTCATTTCATTAAGAATTCGAGTCGATTTGAGCTTAATTCGAGTTTGAGTGTATTGAGCTCGACTCGGCTCGTTAAGAACTCGAGCCGAATTCGAGTCCAATTTAATCGAGTGTTGCTCGAACTTTGGCTGAATCTAACTCGAATAGCTCGCAATTTGTCTCGTTTTATTTACGAGCTTATTCATAATAATAATAATAATAATAATAATAATAATAATAATAATAATATAATAATATATCATTATTATTCTAGAGAGCCGCAACCCTTGTTCTCTGCAGAACAATTGAGCGCAACTTTTTTTTCTTTAATTTTGTTTAGCCGATGGCGGCGACACCAGCTTTGATGTTGGTCGCCGACCGCTGGTTTCTTTTTTTTTTTTTAGTTTTTAATAAGAATAATCATGCCTTTGTGGCGCGTTTATCTTTGCCTTTGTGGCACATTTATCATTCTTTTGGCACTTTTTTCATCTTATTTCTCGATCATTTGACCGTTTTTTTACTTTATATTTTTCAGGGTTGAATTTGACAACGCCACGACTGATCAAGATGACGCTTATTTATAATCATGTTGATCTTCCCTGCTTTGGACCATCGGATTGAATTTGGATATGCGGTTCACGTTCGTGGATAGTTTCTTACGATGCTCGACTCTGATTTGCAGTCCTCGGTGGTCTTTCAATAGATTAATCCTCTTTTGTGGTTTGTTTGTCGATGCAGTCAGATTTGTTCGTATCTATTTTTCATTCTAGTCTTTTGGTTGGGTTTTTAACATTTTCCATGTATGGTCTTGTATGATCTAAAGTGGCTAGTTTCTTGTGTCAATGTTATTGAAAAATGTCCAAATTATGTATTTAGTTTACAATGATAATTGTAAACCCTAATTGTAATTTTGGATATTTTTTCTCTTTAATAAGACTAGCGGCTTCTATTAAAAAATATATTATTATTATTATTATTATTGATCAAATTGCATGATTTCATTATAGATAGAATCATACAAAAGAAATATTTTCAAGTGCCTCATTAAAAACCCATAATCCTAGTCGGAGGAAAAGAGTACACGTGAAAATATACAGAAAGTTAAACTAAAAATTAAACTAACAAAACATAACAACAAAAAACACCCAACGTACATTTTAGTTCACTTTAATTTTAAAAATTAAAAAAATAATATATTATATTTTCGAGTAGCTCGCGAGCTTTTCGAGTCAGATATCAAGTAGCTCGACCCGGCTCGTTAAGAACTCGAGTCGTGTTCGAACTCGATTTGACTGTTAACCGAATCGAGCTCGAATAGCTCGCGATTTGCCTCGTCTCATTTTCATCCCTACGCCCACCAAAACATGATCAAACTAATGTAAGAACCTAAATCATACTTTGTTATCATATACAAACATATCTGGAATATTTTCTTACATATTTTCAGGCATAGGATGAAATGGCTAATATTTTTACAACTTTTTACAAATAAAAATACAAATTCACACTATACAATGAAAAACATTTTCTACTTTGTACATATATTAATATGTGTGTGTTTGCTCATTTCCAACGTGCATGAAGATCCTGGCTACTTATGACTGTGTTGGGCCGAGGAGAGCTCTCCCCTTCAATAAAACTCTCCAAGGAATACACCTCCCAAGCTCCATCTCTCCAGTATGTAGAATACACCTCAGGGATGTGTGCAACTCTCCAGTAATCTTCACCTTGTTCATCCTGCCGTAGGGACCTTATCAGTTCATGTGGCATGTCAAAAAATTCAAGCACATTCAGCTTCGTAAGATGTTCAATCCCCAAGGGTACCTTCTCCATCGATTTACATCGCTGAATGCTTAGCTTTTCTAGACCTGGCATCGCCCCCACCTGGATTTGCACCCATTGCAGTTCGTCGAAGTTGTCGAGGCCCAGATGCTTCAGCTTTTTAAACCCTCCGGCCTTGAAGCACAGTGTGTCTCCATCATAAACTTGTACTAATTCGAGATGGACCAAGTTTGGAAGATGTTCGAGACAAACTAGTGGATCTTCGCGGCTCCATTTTAGGTACACTTTAACTAGGCTATGAAGGTAGCGGATCCAATGAGGCATGCTCTCCAATCTGCCTCTCAAGTACAGTCGCTGAAGCAATGGAGGCGGAGATATGAGGTGTTGAACATCAATGGGCTCATTTTCTTCTATGGATATAATCGATAAAGCACGGAGACATGTCAGCTTTTCGATAGAGGAGCACAGTTTCTTCCCATCTTCCTTGTTCAACTTTGTAATACCGAGTCTCCACAGCTGAGTGAGTTTCCCCAACTCTGTCAGTATCACATTTCCTTGGTCTACCTCTATTAAACACAGCTTTTGAAGGGATTGCAACTCTCCTATTCCCTCTAAACCTTTAAACCCGAATTTCGAGTGGAAGTAATCATAGGAGTCGAACTCATATCGGTACACGAAAAGATGGCGGAGACTCTGCAGCTGTAGGATCTCGCCCGGCAATTCGGTAACATAGGCATGTTTAAGATCTAAGGTCTCAAGGTTGTGAAGCTTTCCAATGAACCTCGGAACAACTGTTACCTTGGTTTCCCTTAAGTTCAAATACTTTAAATAATACAGATTGACAATGTCAATTGGGAACTTTGTTATGGGTGTAGCTTCCATGTCAAGCACTGCAAGTAGCTTAAAGCCTCCAGGAAATAGTTTATGTAAGGATGGATTTTCTTCCACAGCAAACATGAACAGAGACCGCAGTTGAGAAACAAACCGGTTTTGAAGTACGTTTTGCAACGTATTGTGAATGGAGAGGCGTCGAACTTTGTGGGGCCACATCACGGTTTGATCTTTTGCTATGACAGCAAAGTTTTGCTCCCTGGACTTCAATATGATGATCTCTCGCACGAGGTCGTGAACACAGCACGACCTCACCCTGCCGTCACCGGTCATCCCTGCTACTTGAATTAAGCTTCGGTTTAGGAGCTCGTTGAAGAAATCCTCTGCTACATCTTCTTGTGTCTTCCCCTGTTTCGCTTCAACGAAGCCTTCGGCTGTCCAAAGTCGTATCATCTTCATAAGCTCGATCGGATGATCCTCGGGAAAAATGCTCAAGTACAAGAAACATGATTTCAGATAGTATGGTAAATCATTGAAACTGAGAGACAATACTTTCTTCAAATTCATAAGCTTATCATTGCCATCGATTTCAGCTCCAAGACTCCGACCGACCGTTTCCCATTCGCCGATTCTTCGCTTGTTTTTCGTAGCCAAAACACCACTGATTGCAACAATGGCAAGAGGCAACCCTGCACATTTCTTCAAGATTTGTTTACAGATTTCTTCCAAGTGGGGAGGACAACAGTTTCCACGAAAAGTCTTCCTACAAAACAACGTCCAGGACTCTTCAGGAGGCAAAGGCTCCAAATTGTACACTTCACCTCCGGATTCTATACGAGTGGAAAAGGCCAAATCAGCATTCCGTGTGGTGAGCATCACCCGACTGCCGCAATAATTAGCAGGCAAGGCAAACTTGATCGCATCCCAGTCGTTAATGCGCCACACATCGTCCAATATAATCAGGTACCTCCTTTTTCTCAGCCAGCTTTTTATTATCGTCTTGAGTTCATAGCTGCTCATGTTGTCCACTCCATCAGGGATTGGTTTACTGATTACTCTGGAGAGTTGCTGAACCATGTCTTTAAGGAGACCCTCCAGCTTGAACGATTGCGAAACCGTGATCCAAGCATGTACCGGTAAATGTTTCTTCACTTCTGCATCATCATACACTTGCTTCGCCAACGTGGTTTTCCCCAACCCGCCCATCCCCAACAGCGAATAACTCTCCGCTCCGTACCACCACCGATCAGCCATCCAACAAGCTTCTTTTTGCTCTCGTTGATGCCGACTACATCGGTTTTATCCAAAAGAAGGGCGTCCCCTCGGCGGTCCTGCCATGCATTGCCTACACTGCTGGAGTTAGACCCTTGGTCAGCACAGAACTTCTGACGAAGCCTACGGTGTCCTTCACAAATGTCGCATATTCTCGAGTTGATGCCTTGTATGTCAGAAGCGATCCGATACCGAGCCTTCATGTTCCGAACACAGCACGACATCTTGTGAAGGAAAGCGGAGAGGCCTTCGCCGTGATGATGGGTGAGGAGAAGCATGTATTCGTCGATAGTGTCCTCCATGTCATGAGCAATGTCTCTGATTTGCTTGACCCAAACCTTGAGTTCCTCGTCAGTGTCCTCCAAAGCATCTGCAACTCTCAAGGAAGGCCCTCATGCGCTCTAATTCTCCCCATACGTAGGAAACTTCTTCCCTACCACCTCTCAACAGCTGCATCTCCTTTTCAAACAAAGGCGCAACCTTTTTCCAGTAAGAACTGCACTGCACTCTCTGCCATATTTCCTCTCCCACTTCCTACACTACAAAACTAACCCTTTTGTGAATTGGTTTTTTGATTCGGAGGGACTTTGAACCAAGGCACCAAGGAACCCGTATATAATTGATTGGATACTTACTGGTCTATTTCAGATAATGTCACTGCTGATGAATACCGGAAAAAAATTAAGGATAAAGTTTTTTTTTTTTTTTGCGTTTAACTTTAAAAAGTTATAAAATAGATATTAGATTTTAAATTGGTAAACTATACCAACTTTTTTATGTAGGTAACTAAAGTATTTTTTTAAATAAGTACTTAAAATATGATTTTTGGTCAAAATAGGTATGTAAAGTATATTTTTTTGGCATCTAAGTTCCTAAAAATTGACACATGACATTAATTAAAAATATATATTAGGTATCTATTTTGACCAAAAAGTATATTTATGTACTTATTTTGTCAAGAAATACTTTAGTTACCTAAATAAAAACGTTTGTATACTTTAAGTACTTATTTGTGATATTAGCCTTTTAAGTTATATTACGAAATGAATATTGAACCGTTAGATATCATTAATAGTCTAACATATTTAATTGTTACAAAATAATAATTTGATTATTTAATTGTTGCAAAATAATTAGTTATTACAAGTTGTAGTATAAGTTTTTTTTTCTTAATTGATTTCACAAGACATTGTTTTTAGGAGAAAATTTTGATACACAGGCGGTGTAAACTTTAGTTTACACGCCTTTTAGTTTTAGGGTTAGGGTTTTAGTTTAGGGGTTTAAGTTGTAGAATTTAGAATTCAAGGTTAGTGTTTAGAATTTAGGGTTTAGGGTTTAGAGTGTGGGATTTAGGTTTTAGAGTTAGGGTTAAGAATTTAAGATTTAAATTTTTATAGTGTAAATACACAGGCTTGTGTAAAATTAATTTTACACAGCTTGTATATCAAAGTTTTACCCTTGTTTTTATAAACGTTCCAAATGAAGAATTAAAGAAAGGGTTTCCATTTCTTGGAAAAAGAACCTATAATATCTTTCATTTGAAATATTTCTTAGAAAAACATTTAATTAATTTCATTCGAAAGTTTTCTAGAAATAAAAAAACCATTAATTCATTTCATTTGAAATGTTTAAAAAATAAAGTAATTTAACATCAACCACATAATAAACTTGTAGAATAACTTGAAGTAATAATCAACTATTTTGTGACAATTAAATAATCCAATGATTCTTTTATAATAATTCAATACTATATACATTTGTAAAAATAAGAATAGTTACTTTGTAATTTTTTAAAATTCAATAGTAAAGAAATTATTTTAAGATAATTTAGTGATAATATGTTAATTTTACCGAAAAAAATAAAAAACACTTTCCTGGGAAGTGATAGTTGTTCTGAATATCTATTAATAAGCAATTAAGCTTTAATTTCCTGGACATTCCTACATTGGCCACAAAAGTTATGACAATTGCATGGAACTGCTTGGATTTTTTTTTTTTATGTTTACCCGGAAAAAGCGCAATCTAAACAATTATCCTTGGTACAAATAATCATATAATAATATGGACCAACAAGGTCATGACTAGGATTAGGGATTTTCTTTAAATCCAATTACTTATCTGAGCGAAAGGGAATAAATTTAACACTAAGCACTATGTTCCTATCACATTGAATCTTCCTAGTAAATTAACCCCCCAGAACCAGTCAAACTAACTGCTTCGATTGAAAAACAAGGCAACTGAGAGCTTGAAAGCTACAACTTGGCTCTTTTATATGGAAAAAAGTGACATCACTAAGCATTTAGCAGCCTCTGGACCATAAACAGAGTGGATAAGCTTATTTTGACCATTCATTTCATTTGCGTATTCCATATGTAAATTCAATGGTTAACCTGTCTTGAATTTGACCATAACAACGAAGCGGTTAACCATAACGGAAAGTGCAATTCATTGGCAAATGAACATGCAATATAAAAATCAATTCCATCATCATTTCTTGCTTAACAAGAATGAAAATAAGCAAAATCTAGGTTTTACACTACCAGCAGAATGACGTATATTCACATCAATTTCTGCTTAAACAAACTAGGGTGGAAAATCATAAATAAGTAGTCCTACCAGTTTTCATAATCTATTCTACATCTTTTAGTGCAGGGCACCTGCATCAGTTTTCGTCATCCGAGTCATCAAATGTTATCTTTTTAGCCTTTGGAGCATCAGCAGCGATTTCCTTGAAGTGAGCCCCATATAGCTTGGACTCCTGTATTAAGACGGGTCATATTTCAAGACGTTTTAGCCCTTCACTAATAGAAGAGGTCACAAGACATACCATAAATCACAAACTTTAATGCGAACGTAACATATTCATGGATGCATGCAAGAGATAAGTAAAAACAAACCTTCTTCTTGACATGGGTTCCAAATTTCAACAATGCATGTGGTACAACCTGCCCAGCTTCTTTGAGAACATTGACCAGTTCCCCAGCAAGTCCCTGTCATAAGCTTGTCGTTAGAAAGAAATAAAAAGGACCATGTTCCATTCGCAACTTGCTTAATTTAAGAATGCAAGGTAGATTTGCATTAGTTTACCTTATTCTGCTGTGTAAAGAATGTATGAGCAACACCCTTCCTACCAGCTCTCCCAGTCCTTCCTATCCGGTGTACGTAATCCTCTGTAGTGAGAGGAAAACTATAATTGATCACTACTTCAACATCTGGAATATCCAGTCCTCTAGCGGCCACATCAGTAGCTACCTGAATCATGGTGTTAATAAGTATCAAAATTTAAACAAGGTAAATCATTAAACCTAGAGAAATTCTAATATTAATTATTTACATTATGTGACTTACAAAAGTAATCAAGTTTTACTAATCAAATTTTGCAAACACCTACAGTCAAAATCAACATAAAAAAACACCACAAGGTAGTCCTGCAATCTAGTCTAGAGATCCCGCTGATGTAGCCCATATTGGCTTTCAGCATAAAATTGTAAGTAACAATAGTTTAAAAACAAAATATATCATTTGGAGGAGTATACCATCAAAGGACAGCTTCCTTTCTTGAATAACGATAGAGCCTTGGTGCGATCATTTTGTGCTTTGCGACCATGTATAGAAACAACATTCCAGCCACTAGAAAAAAAAAACAAAATGAACGAACAAAAGCAAGAAGTTGAAATAAAAAGCTAGTTAAATTCTGATGCAATTAAGTACGCACGACTGATTTTGAATTTCTAAACCCAACCAGCTAGAACCATCAAGCAATTCGTATGATATATTTAATTGCACAACTCAAAATCACACGAATATCAAGTGATCATGCCAATGACATGTTGGACTAACATCATCAAATTAGACTGATTAGCATCATCAAAGATCTTAAATAGCTCAGGTGAGTAATTTAAAATCAAAAACTAAGTCGAGACCTGTAACAGTATCAAAGTTCAAAGGCCATTTTAATTTAAGGAATGAGTGGATCTTCAAACTTATTTATTTAACATGCAGCCCATTTAAAAAAAACTAATGATACATTTGATTACATAGATATCAACACAAGAAAAGGCTTAATTATTACTTGAGTTCTAAAATAGTTTGTCATTTAGGAAGAATTAGTACAAATCAAAATAGTCGCTATATATTCCTTCTCCTTTTCAAACTAAGCCATGTGAGTGGCTAAAAATTACCAAAAGAAGTTAGTTTTTGTGAACTCGTGTACCAAAACATGAGGATAAATAGCAATCCTACCAAACATAGCATAACTGCAAACTTTAAATGCTACCCATTCTATTTAGCCAAGAAGAGAAATTGCAAACTTATTTTAAATAAGATAAGGGAAGTAAAATTTACCTTCTCTTGAGCATATTTTCAATACGATCAGCTTCTGCCTGGTACAAGACAAATACCAACACTCTATTCCTGATTGAAATGCAAACCTTATGTCAAAACTTGACATGATGTAAAGTTACTAGAAGTAAAAATAATTAAATAAATGAAGATAAAGATTAACAGAATAATAAAGTCCAGTCAACTTAAAGTAACAGTATGGGCTTATTATCCCTATAAGGTTAATGCCGACATAAAATAAAATAAAAATCCTTTTAGAGAAATCAATATACATAATCTACTAGAAATCATAAGGATTTCTTGGATGGCTAACATGATGAAAATTTAAGGAAACCTTATTTTGCCCCCATATTTTTTGCTTTCCCATTCTTTGATATGTATAATCATTTGCAGAATGCAATCCATTTTCATACAGAATTATATAAAGGGAAAACAAATTCACATTCTTGTCAAAGCAATCGCCACCTGGAAGAATAAAAAAGAATATTGTTACAATTCAATAGATGTCAGATCATCTACCTCTGAGATTCATGGTATTTCTTGAGCAAAGCAGTCAAACGCTCATAACGTGCACGATCATCCAAAACCTACATATGAAAACAAACTGTTAATATAAACATGTGTGTATACACATACACAATATAAGTTAATATGAAATATGGTTCTGTTAAGTAATATCAGACCTCAACTATCTGCATAACATCATGGTTGGCAGCTAAATCTTCTGAACCAATCACAACCTGAAAACAAATTCATTACTTTCCCAAATAAATAAGAAATCATGGAAATGGCATCATGCATGAAGATAATTACCTTAACAGGATTAGGGTCCATGTACTCTTGAGCTAACCGGTGAACTGCTGCAGGCCACGTAGCACTGAACATTACCATCTGACGAGCTGCAAAGGTTAAAAGAGACCTGAGAATCTCCAACTTAGTGTTCATGCATTATTCTACAAAGATACAGAACAATGTTTCATAGCTTGATCAAACTTGGTGTTATCAATAGTTAGTAGCATTTACTCAAAGAGTCATTAGCAACCCTAAAATCTCAGGCATCAGTAAAAGCTTTAAGCTAAACATTTTCTAGGAGTATAAAATTCCAAAGTATCAACCAAAATACTTACCAGAACACGTCTTTCCCAATATAAAGCGAACATCCTCTTCAAATCCCATGTCAAGCATTCGATCAGCTTCATCTAGGACCTACAAAATTATCAATTCACTATTTTCCTTAGTACTTACATACTCTATCTATTAAAAATGGGTTATATAAAAGATGTATCAAGCAAACCAAAGAGCTCTAATGGAAGCGATTGAAAAAGAGACTAGCAACTATAGCAAAGAAATTGACCAGTTGTCCTGATTATATTACATTCATTTATGCATAAAACAGCATTTAGTGGCCAACAACAGGATAATAAATAAAGTTGAAACAGAAACCATTGAATAATTTCGAGATAAAGTGCAATGTATGAGAGTATTAACTATGAAAGAGCATTCACTTACCACAAAAGATACCTCGTTAAGCTGACACACCTCCATATTCATCAAATCCTTCAAACGTCCAGGTGTCCCAATGACTATATCCTAAGTTCACAGACAAGTCCATTTGCTATTAGGCAATATAAAAGCTTTATACACAAAATGTAGAAACATCAACCCTAAAATGTGCTAGCAGCATCAATTTATTCAAAAGAAGTAAAATCAATAAATTTGATTTAACAACCAGAATAAAGCATCTAATTGCTAACCACACAGTCCACACCTTTTACATAATCAATTGAATTTATGATACCAGAAAGTTCCAAGTACTAACACTCAACTGGAATTCCGCTACCATATTCAAAAGTTAACTGACTCACATTGCAACATGGCAAAAGATTAAAAACCCATTTCAAACATACCATCCTTGCCCGTCCGTTCCATGAACATTTGAACCAAAACATGGTAAAAGGAACCTATTAACCAAAAATACTAATGCACAAACCCACATAAAATAATAGAATAGAGAAATGAAGTAAACTAACTTACAACACCAGACTTTAAAGAAGAAATCTGAGGTCCTTTAGATGTTCCCCCATACAAACAAACGGATTTGACATCACATGCTTGGCCAGCATTACACAAAACGTTAAATATCTGCCACCAGAAGATGAAGCATAAAGACCGGTTAAACTCTAAAGAGAAAAAAAAAACTTAATAGATATTAAGCACTATCATCATACACCCGAAAATGAAAGTTGTGCATATACCAAGTACAAATTGCTAAAGCAACAACAAGTCAAACAGATTCATACTTGTTCAGCCAACTCTCTTGTAGGAGAAAGCACAAGGCAAAGCGGATTCCTTCCTTTTGAGGATTTACCATTTCGCTTGTTCAGTACATGCATCATTGCCGGTACGCCAAATGCCAAAGTCTTGCCTAATCGCACAATAAAACAAATAAACATAACATGAAAAAACCACAAAATAAACAGAAATCTAGTAAAACATTAACCATGTCAAAAGTTGGAGCACAAAATTGGAGTACCTGACCCAGTTTTTGCGATTCCAATAAAATCACGACCGTCTAATAAAAAGGGCCAGGCGTGAGCTTGAATGGGAGATGGCCTACTAAAATCCTTGCAGCAGTCCAAAACATTTTTCGGTAAATTAGAATTAGCAAATGATTTCAAGGGAGCATATTTTGCATCTTCAGCGTTCTTTCCGCTCAGCACCACCTTTTCTTTCCCATCGAATTCAATTGACTCTTCTTTTCCATTTCGGCTGTCATTAAATTCCTCAGTTTCTTCCTCTTTCTTCTGCTTTTTGTTCTTCTTCTTCTTAGACTCCTCACAGCTTCCATCGTGATTCACTTCACCGGACTCACCCCCTTGGTTGTTTTCTCGTTCTTTCTTTCTCCTTTTCTTGTCTTTCTTGCTCTTTTTTGGCTCAATTTCCTCGTTTTCTTCTTCAATTAGATCTTCGGATTCTGATAATTTGTTCTTCTTGCTCTTTTTCTTGGTTTTGAATGCTTGATTTCCAGTACTCTCTGGGGCTATTGGTTCTGTCGAGGGAGCCATTTTCTTTTTCAAACTGCGCTGCCAAAAGAACCCAACCCGAAGGCTTCATGAGGTGGGATGTTAAGGTTTTATATTAGGGTTTTAGTTTTGCAAAGCGCCTGCCGCCATTTGACTTGAGCTTATATTGCACACTCTATAGCCCTTATTGGGGACTTCGGACTGTATTTTAATTTAATCATACGAATTTTGCAAAAGAAATACTGAATTTGTAGTACAAAGGAAAGTAGTAAATATCATTCTGATAGGTAGGGGTGTGAAAAAATCAGATCCAATTGTTCTCCATTTATATGTTGGTTAGATCCGAAATTTTAAATTACGATCTATTTTTTATTTTTCGGATACATCGGATCAGATACGAATAGTTGTTCACATTCGGATTGGATATCCGATTATCCGAAATCCAAAATTTTAAATTATATATTCGGTATTTTGTTATATTCGATATTTTTACTTGTTATATATGAAAACTTGAAATTTTCATGGATACAAACCTTGTTATATTCAATAATTTGTTGATTGTTATATTCGAAAACTCAAAATTTTCATAGATAGGACCGCTAAATTAAAAAATACTTAAATCAAGTCATAAATTCAGATATTCGGATCCGAATATCCAAAAATCGGATCGAATACGGGTTGCTTATCGATCCAAAAATTTCAGATATCCAATATTTCTGATTGAATCGGATCGAATATGCACACCCCTACTGATAGGTTATGTATGAAATTAATATGAAATAATTTATATAGTTAAATAGTTTAATTTTGAAACTATCATAAAATTAAGGCATAATATCAAAAAATACTCATAATGTTCGACCGAATAGTCAATTTGGCTCCTATTCTTTTTTTTCAAAGCAATTTAACCCTCAATTAGGGATGTGTTTGAGTCGAGTTTTTGAGTTTCTGTACAAATTTAATTGTACATTTATATATATTTCTATATGCATATATGTAGCGGTGCACATGTATATTTCCATATGCATATATTTAGAGCTGGGCTGGGCACATATTGATTCTAATTTTAACGACTTTATATATGCATATACGATATAAATATATATTTCTTCATATTTTCACACGTGATATATATAATCTATCATGTAAATTTGACAGACTCGACTCGAATATGAAAATTGATCAACTAATTACTAAAAATTTAGAGTTATTCGAATTTTCATTTCATAACTCAAACTTTAGTTGAAATTTTTCCGATCGAGTTTATGAATTGCGAGTCAAGTCAGAACAAGTCGATGTTTTTCGTGTAACACCCTCGACTCGGATGTCACATTGGGCCTCAAGCCCAACCCAAAATCATAAAGTTCTTAACTTGATTTAGCCCAAATAAAATGCTTTATAAAAACATTTAAAGCCCACGATTCAAAATAAATATATAAACGATTAAAACGTTACAAAGAAGCTCCAATTAATAAAACATTTAAATATTTGACTTGATTAATACAAATTCAAAATAAAGATTACAGACTCATACACGTAAGGTTCTATGAATACACAACCCACTAAATACAAGTACCATACTCTGACAACGCCGCTTGCTAGAATCCCGTACAGACAGTGCTCCTCGGTCCCGCGATCAACCTACGCACGGAAACAACAATTCTGAGCGCTGAGCTTACAAAGCTCAATGGTACACATCTACTCTACTATACTTCATGATAGTCATAAAACATAAGCATGCAAGCTAGTACGAGCAATAAGAAGAGATAAATAAATTTGGCGCTACCACTAGCCGCCTAAACGCATGCTAACATCATAGAAATCATCAATCATGGTACACAAGGCATAACCAAGCCCGAGATCTCAACAGATAACCAAGGCAAAAACAGCATCAACAACAACACAACTCTAGAGTAAGGCCGGGTCACAAAGCATCGGTATATACACTCTAGGTGAGGTCGGGTCACGTAGCATCGGATCATGTACCCTAGGTGAGGCAGGGTCACATAGCATCATAAACATACACCCTTGCTTGGAACCATCCCTCGAGCATATACTCTCTGGGTAAAGCCGGGTCACATAGCATCGAAACATACAACCATACTCGGAATCATCCCTCGAGCATCTTCGAATAAGGCCCGAGTCACATAGCATCGGTAACCTACATTCGGTATCTCAACCATTGTGTTACAACACTCTTTCACTAGGTATCCGGATCCCATCAATCAAAAAGATTCAAATCATCAAATGCCTACCCTGCATACAAGCAAAGCGATCCCAAATATCTCCTATTGTTGTTAATCGTCAACATATCATTTATTATACATTACCGAGCTGTTAATATATTATGATGAAGAGTTGCATATTTAATCTCATTTATCAAGGCACAATTCAATTATTAATATTTCGTATTACCCTTATCTTAGATCGGCATTTTAGACTATCAAATTCAGCGGCATCGGTAGTCGAATATGAGTATCGATACGGTACCTCTGGTTAACGGTACTCACAGGTGTACTGCTACCAATTAGTTTACTGGAAATTCTTAAATTCTAGAAGTACTGGTATAATCACACCCGTACCGATATGGCCTTAATCGCTTATAACACTGTTATAACACTTATTAGGTTCCTAAAGCTTATGAAATGCATCAAAGTACGTTGCTAGCGTATTTAATTAATTATTTCTACTTATCGACTTTTCAACCATTTAATCGAATATTTAACAGTCTTGTCTCTAACCAATATTCAAACGAACATATTAATTTATTCAGTTAACACGCAAGGCAACGTCATATATCAATCAATCAACTAATCATAAAACCAGATAATCATACAGATATTCAGACAATCCTATACAGTCTTTAAAGCTCATAACAGACTCGAACATTCTCAAGCTCATCAAGCATCTCGATAATTATCAAGCCTCTAACTAACAGTATCAACACATGCTTATTACCCATCTCCTAATTTGCAACCACTAACATGCAAGGCAATTACACTTATGATGCTTATGAAGTATTTTGGAGTTCGAGGTGTACTAACCTTGAGCCGATATCGCTAAAACCCTCATTCAAACTTCCCGAACAATCCACATGATCTGATATCCAAACCTGAATAATCCTTGTATACCAATTAATACCACCAGTATCAATTAACCACATACTTTAATGGATTTGAAAGATCAAACGTGTAAAAATAGCTTACCAGGTTTAAATTTGGCAAAACGGATTGCTCTAATGGATTCGAAACGTTGAGAAACCCTCGAGTAGGGTCTCTCTAAAAAAGTCAACAGCCCGGTCAACGTTCGTCAATGTCGGTCAACTCCCTAGTCTAGCTGGCCGATCTGGTGCGACGCGGTGTACCATAATTAGTGTACACCCGCATGACCTGATCTGGTGTAGTTGCGCCCACGTGAAATTGGGTAAGAGATCCAGTGTGGCGCGATGCGCTATAGCTGTGTGCACCCGCCTACTACTACGCATGCCCACTTTCGTTGGCGGTACATGGTGGCGCGTGGGAAGCCCTCCAATGGCTGGACGGCAGTGGCGAGCTCTAATTCTTATGTTTTTTGACTGCTGGTTCTGATGGTGGCCTCTATTTGCGGCAGTGACGGTTGAAAACTATCGAACTAGCTTTACCCGATTTTTTTGCTCACTCCGGCGAACATAGACTCGGACGGTGACACGGTGACTATGGAACTCCTCTCGGCGAGTCGGAGCTGATGGTGGCGGCAGTGTCAACTACGGGCGGCCGGTTAACTACGTGGATAGGTTAAAAATTCTCCCTTTCACTTTCTTTCTTTTCCCTCATTTTTCTTTCTATCCCCAAAAATATCTCTTTTTATATTTTCTCCCCCATCAAATCACCATCCACTTTTTTATTCAAAATATTCTATTTTCTTCTATTTTTTCCTTTTATTTTACCAAATAAATAATAAAACACCTATCACAAAGCCCATATCTAAATTTCCTTAATTGGGCCCTCAACATAAAAGCCCAATACCTGGGTCCAAGGCCCAATTCGCTAACAAAAAGTTTGGGTTGTTACATTTCGCCTCGATTCAATTCGAATAATTTGATTTTTACCACCCTACCCTTAATGTGTCATTTTTGATCAAAATGACCCATCAACGGATGAAACTTGTTAGTTAACGAACGATAAATAGCTTGAAATGAATTGACAGAATGACATGCCAGTTGAAAAATTATTTTATATTTTTATATAATTATTTTTTGACTGATGATATTCTTTCAAGTCATTATCTTTGTCTGTATGACCCTGTCACGTCAACGTGCACTGTCTATAGGTTTGTCTGTCATTTTACGCTATTTACCGTTAGTTGACTAATAATTTTCATCTACAGATGGGCCAATTTGACCCAAAATGAAACATTAAAAGTTAAATTATCTAAAAAAAGAATAAAAATTAAAATAACTATCCAGTCGAACATTATGAACATTTTTTTGTTTTATGTCTAAAATTAAATAGTATTCAAACTAAAAAAAGTGACAACTAAAACTTAATAGGTCTAATTTTAAAAATGAGAAAATAACTAATATACATTTAATACAAAAATAGAAAAATTAACATTTAATTTAACTAATTTTAAAATTAACATAAACTAAAATATAATTAAATTAGAAAATTTTAGGGGCAAAACTTAATTTAATTAAGTTTAGAACTAATATGAACCACATGAAATTAAACCAAAAATTTGGGGCGTCGGGTTCCTCTCAGTCTCTCACACTATACATGACTCTGTTTCTATGGTAAGTATACTAATTTTCTCTAATTGTACTGTAAATTATATAATGGGTTATTTCTGCCACGTCATTTATGGACCAACCAATAAAAATCATTTA
Organism: Hibiscus mutabilis; assembly: GCA_019671005.1. NCBI lineage: Eukaryota > Viridiplantae > Streptophyta > Magnoliopsida > Malvales > Malvaceae > Hibiscus > Hibiscus mutabilis. The sequence goes on from CM033754.1 coordinate 13,400,115, forward strand.
TCTCATTATTTTTTTTATGTCATATTTTTACTAAGTGAATTTTCACTTGGTAAAAATTGTTTTTAAAAATAATTTACAGTAAATATGAGTGAAGATTCACTTGGTAAAAGATATGACATAGAAAAAAATAATGAGATAGATGATTTTATTGGTTGGTTCTCTGTGGATAACGTGACGGAAATGACCCAATATACACGTGATCATGACTCTACACTTCTGACGTGGCAACTAGTGATTTACCAATTTTAAGGTGCGGTTACAGTGGTATTGCCACGTTCAGCCATGTGACAATGTCTAGTGTTATAGCAAGCCTAAACGCGTAAATATTTCAAAATAGAAAGGGCAAATCTGGAATTAAATCAATATCCCGCGTCCCTCCCAAGCCAGGCTAATTTACAAAAGAGTAAAGTAGTGTTCCTCTGTCTCACTATAGTCTCAACAAAACTAGGCCTAACTTCGGAGAAAATTTTGGATCTGAAACAGACATAGTATGAATCGTCACCACGATCCAAACCCTTTCGAAGAAGAAGAAGTCAATCCATTTTCGCTATTTTTTCCTTCTTCTAATTTTCCCTTTTTAGCCATTTCAGATCTGGATTTTTTGTTCCGTTTTATGTGTGCGGTACTCGGTTTCTTGGCTTCTGAAGGGTACTTTGGGAATTAGGTTTCGATAATACTGGATCAGAGAACTCTGCTCGATAACATTTCGGTGATGAAATGGCTTCTAATTAGTGATTAATGAAAAAACTTATATGATTTAGCGGCCGAGATTTTCAGTGTATAGTTTTTTTAGATGAATTCCATTTTTGAAACTTAAAATGTTATTTATTTTTTCATATATTGACTGTAGTTTCTAATCGGTTACCATGATTTGGAAATTTACAGACCATAGAAGCTTAATATAAGCTGAATGTGAGCTTATTTCTTCATTATTAACCGTGAGACCATCTATGTAATAATGTTGATACACACTAGTCGTGTTTATAGTTTATGCCACGTTAAGTGCTTTAATTTGGACAATTAATGCTTTATTTGGCATTCTCGTCTTGCTTGGTCGTGTTTTGTTGTTTTGGTGTGCATTAAATTTTAATATAGTGGACTGTGCTATTTAGTGTTACTTATTTGAGATTCATTGCAGAATGGCGGTGCTGTTGCTCCTGCACGGCCACTGGCATCCGAACCTCTGGGTTTAGGGCAGAAACATGATGCTACTGTAGATATACCTCTGGATACAATGAACGTAATAAATTTTTTGCATAAAATTTCTGTTTCCTTTACTTTTCTATAAGATGAATACTCAAGGGATGGCCAATTACTTTATTTTATTGATATTGGTAATTGCAGGGTTCCAAGAAAAGAGAAAAGGAGCTTGCTGCTTGGGAGGCTGATCTTAAGAGGAGGGAAAAGGTTATTTTTAACTTGGAGCTTGTTTAGAAGCATAAATGACTTGCTTTCTTTTAGCCTTAAATAAAGGCTCATTCACTTGATTATCCTGTGAAGCCTCCTTTCTCGTGCCCTGCAGTAATTGTTCTTATGATTTGACTGAAACTTGAGTTAAGTTTTCTATTGAACTTTTATTCTTATATTTTGTCATTTTTAATTTTTAGGATATAAAGCGAAGGGAAGATGCTGTTTCCCAAGGTAAGAGAACTGGAGCACAAGCAACTGTTTACCTTTACTTTCTTTTCAAGTGGTCTGATAAAGTGCTACATGTTCCCTCTTTTTCAGTATGGCATATCAGCTGGTGTTTCCACAGATGATAAAAATTGGCCACCAATTTTCCCAATTATACATCATGATATAGCTAATGAGATACCGGTTCATTCTCAGAGGCTGCAGTATCTTGCATTCGCAAGTTGGCTTGGTATGGAAGTTTATCTTTTTGCTTTTTATGGGTTTTTCTCTACTATTCATTCTCGACTTTTTAATGTAAATTGTTATGCGAAATCTTGTAACTTTAATGAGTTTAAGTTTTTGCACAGAATTGTATTGTTATACTAGGTGCTGTGTTATAAACTGAAAAATGAAGTGCTGAACTTTAAATAAAGAATTTTACAAGTGTTGGAGTTATATTAGGAAATTGTTTGATAAATTAGTAAAAGTTAAGTACCGACAGTAAGTTGTTTTTTTTTTAAAAAATTATTTGTTTCTTAATTTTAATATTATTAATATAACATTCTATATTTTTTTGGAGAGTTTTTGGATAAAAGTTAAATATAATAATTTGAATTTTTTAAATAGATAATTTAATTCATATATATATATTTTTAAAAAAATAAAATCAACTTAACTTTTTCAACATCAAGTGATAAGCAGTTTTCTTCTTACTTTTCTTATTCAACCCCCAAAGAAGCAGAAATTTGCTACAAAATCACAGAGCAGCCTCAACTAGACACCCCTTACAAAGGTATCACAGTCTTTACATGATTCCACCATATACAAAAATACCCCATTCACTACAATGCCTGCCTATTTACACAGTCAATCCTACCAGTTTTCCTACCTTGTATCTTAATATTCAACACTTTTTTGTTGAAGTTTTTATATTAAGTAAAACAATAAATATAATTATCAAACCCATTAGAAATTAAATGTTAAATTTTTTCATTTGCAATGATATATCAAACACACACTTAGCTTTACTCAAATGTATCGTTTATAGTTCTTTTTCCAGTTTAGTCCTAAACTACATGATAATAATATTATTTTGTGCATACATGCATGTGGAAAGTGATGGCCTATTTTATGGAGTTCGTGTAGATGCCATTATTGTGTATTGTATTCAATGTCTTCTCCTTTTTTATTTTTTTTATTTTATTGTTTGAACCTTGAAAATCTCAACTCATGAGTGTCATTGAATCTTCGTTTAGCAGCTACAGTATGGAATTAATTTTGGCAAGCAAAGCTTATGTCTTATTACATCTTCTTTGTTTTGTATTACTGACATGCTTTTCATGTTTCAGGCATAGTTCTTTGCCTTGTTTTTAATGTTATTGCAGTGATTGTTTGTTGGATTCAAGGTGGTGGTAAGCATTTTCGGATTCTTTGACATTTTGCCTTTATTGTGGAATGTGGTCTAGGGCACTAGGCATACAATAGTATTTATATTCTAACTTGGTTAATATGTTTTAGGTGTTAAAATTTTCTTTCTTGCTGTAATCTACATGTTGCTTGGATGCCCTCTTTCATATGTGTTGTGGTACAGACCACTCTACCGAGGAATGAGGTAAATATATAGTGACTGGTTTAAATATTCTATTTTAAGCATGAAAAGAGAAATTTCGGTGTCCTGATGGTTATACTTGGTTTCATCTTACAGGACAGATAGTGCCTTGAATTTTGGTTGGTTTTTCATGTTCTACTTGGTGAGTTTAGTTTTGATTGGGAGGAATTATTATTATTTTTGGTTGCTTTTTGTTTAACCTGTCTATTTGCTTTGTGTAGCTCCACCTTGGGTTTTGCATTTTTGCTGCAATTGCTCCTCCTGTTGTCTTTCATGGGAAGTCATTAACGTAAGTTCTTTACTTCCTAATTTGTTCCTGAAGCAAGAAGGACCTTGAGTTGGCATTTCTACTGATTGCCTGAGTAATTTTGTGCTTATTCTAGTTGTGATTGAATTTTGAGATGATGCCATCTTGTTTAGCTGCTGTTATAGCTAGTTACTGGGACATTGCAACCTGTTTTTTTGGGGGTTCAGTTTTGCCCTGCTTGTTAGGTGTTTGAATGTTCTCATGATTGTATCACATTTTAACTCTTGTGTTTTACCATATTTTTCTGTTGCCTCTGATTGCAATGGTATCCTGGCAGCAATTGATGTTATCTCTGCTCATCATACCTTAGCAGGGGTAAGTTGTATTGCTTTTGCATGCTGGAATTGCTTCTCTCTTATTAATAGCGAGTTGATCTATGGATGTGCATCCTTTTCTCCATCACAATCTTTTATTTTGACAAATATGATTTATTAACTTGGTACCATTGTTTGGACACTGACTGTAGTTCTGAGGAGAATAGTGAGAGATATATGATCATACATGGATGCTTTTGCTTCTGATAGTCTAATTTATTTTTCTTCTCGAAACATTCTTTTATTATATGTTTGGGCTTAACTAATTTAATTGTGTTTTACAGATTTTCTTTGTTGGTTTTGGGCTGTTTTGCTTGGAGTCACTGCTGAGCTTTTGGGTTATTCAGGTTAGAGACGACGTAACTTTAGATTCATGACAGTTAATTTATTTTATTGGAAAAAGGATACATGGCTTTATTACCTGCTTTTTCTCCTTTAAGATTAAACTGAACTCTAATTACCATTTTGGTAAGAAATGTTTTGTGTACCCTCATTCTTCCCACTTTACATTTTATAATACATACAATTTATTAACTATGTAGCACATTAATCTGCGTGGTTGCTAATATAAGTTTTGCTGAATATGTATTTGAGAAGATACATAAACTAGAGTTTCATCGAATTAGTGTCTTAATAGATTTAAAAACTTTATATGTTTGATTATGTAGATGCTGACACTTGTATTTTTCTTACGCGTTACTGTACATCGGCATGCCTTGATATTTTACTGTTTTGGACTGACCTTTACCATTTGTGTGGTGGTATGTGCAGAAAATTTATATGTATTTTAGGGGGCACAAGTAAGAGAGATGCAAGTGCGGATATGCTGTGATCATATGTGGATGGTGCCACGCTCCATCTATGGGTATTATATATATATATAGTAGTGTTTATCATTTTATGATTGATACAGTGGGTTTGTTGTATGCATCATAACAACCGAGTAGATTCTAGGAAAGTTCTTACTGGCTTTTTGAGAGTTGGCGAGTATTCAAGTCATTTCAATTTATTCCCAATTATTGGTTTCTACTTTCATGTCCTCAAACATATTCAAATAAATTAATCCATATTATGAAACGGTAAACCTTAATTTATTAAATAACTAAAGAGCGAAAAATTATACAAATAAATCAAGCCTAACCCGTTATTATAAAATTTTGACCTAGTTTAGCCCAATTTACAATTTATTTTGAAAGTCCATATAATTACAGCCTAATAAAATATAATAAATAATTAAAAACATATACAATGGAGCTCCTTTTAAAATTACATTATAAACACTTGACTCGATAGTTTGAAAATCCAAATACGATTTACAATGAACAATAGGTTCCTACGAATACAAATCCTAAAGACTTAAGTACTGTACTATGAAGAGACGTGGCGCTGGAATCCTTCTCAAATGGTGCTCCTTCAAGAACGTGCCAAACCTACTAACCTCCGAACGGAAACAACGATTACGAATGCTGAGCTAACAAAGCTCAGTGGATACACCGCCTCTCAACCATGCTTTATGCAAATCATAAATAAAACAATGCAACAAGAATGATATCATGGCAAGATAACAATGGCATTACCATATCTGCCTAAACACATGGCATTATGAATGTATGATTAAGCACACAGCTCGTACAAGTATCGCATACGTTTACCTAGCACCACACTGATGACACCAACAACATTAAGTGAGGTCTGCGTCCACAAAGCATCGGAATCCTACACTTGAGTGAGGCCCGCGTCCACAAAGCATCGGATCCTACACTGCGAGTAAGGTCCGCGTCCACATAACATCGAGATCTTATACTCTAAGAAAGGCTCGCGTCCATAAAGCATCGGGATCCTATACTCAAGGGGATGAGGCTCGCGTTCACATATCATCGGGATTTTACATCCATGCTCGGGATCTCTCATCAAGCACCTTCAAATGAGGCCCGCATCCACAAAGCATCGGGATCCTACATTCGGGAGTCTTCAAGGTGTTGCAACACACTTAGAGTATCCAAATTCCAACAACAAGGGATGACTCGACTATCTAGGCGTCCCATCAGCACACAACAAGGACCCTAGTAACCACACAGTTCTAGACCTCAACACAAGGGTCTTACCGCACACAGCTCTAACACCTTTACCATAGCCTTATGGTTTTTATCAGTTATTATATCATCCCGTTGAATTATCCATTCATTAGCATGTTTATAAAGTACACATTAGCTATTCTCATTAATTTATCTTATTATCCGACAAGACTCAACCTTATAGACGCCCTTTTCTACACACAACATGGACCTAGATTACCATACATCATCCATGATCCGCCTAGGATCCCTATGGTTTACCACCTCACATAATTTACCCAACATTTACCAAGTTATTAGCCATTCATTACTCGTACGGGGTTAAAATTTCCATTTCTCAGATTTAATATTCATTTTACACCTTAATGGGCCCTAAGGCCTTTTGCCTCGAATTATAACACCCCTGAACGCCACTTCGAAATTATTGGGCAGATTGCCCAGCGAGTATCGATACTCTAAGGTGAGTATCGGTACTCCACTATAGGTATCAGTACTCCCCCATGAGTATCGATACTCTAATTAGGTTCGAAAGAATTAAACCCCAAGCCGTACTAATATGCTATGTACCGTACCGGTACTCATCATCGATACTAGGATCGCCCCGTACCGATCCACCCCGTACCGGTACTCCCACAAACACGTACCGGTACGTCAAGCCTTTCCAGGCAATGTAACAGTGCGTACCGGTACGCCCCCTTGCATACCGGTGCACGAAGGCGTCTATGGAATCCTTACCTTACAAGGGGTATCGATACACGGGGAAACGTACCGGTACTCCCCCCACAATTCTTCCCCCATTTACACTAAGGTGTACCGATACGCAAGCCCGATTTTCAAACTCTAGGTGGGGGTTTCACCTAAAAACCCTGTTTAACCCCCATAGTTAAACCCCAAATCGTTCCTACAAGTTATTATAAAGGTATTAAGTGGGTTTCTACCAATTTTAAGCCTTAGCAACATCAAATCCCCATTTTACCATTAAAGGGGTCAACCCAAAGCTTATCAAACCACAAACATCAAAACATGTACAAAGCTTATTTTTATGAGTTGCAGGAAACAATAGGAGTTAGTAGTGTACTAACCTCGAATTAAAGCTGATGAAGAAGCCCTCAAAGATCCATTCCGTTCTTCTTCTTCAAGCCCTCACCAAACACCTTCTTCTACCACAACCATTTTTACCTTGGTTGGTAGATCTCTCAAAGCTGAACAAGCTTCCATTCTTGCCCCAAACGAGATTCTTACTCAAACTCTCAAAGATTACACATTTTATTTCAACTTGGGTAGGAAGATGGATATGAGAAAGAGAGAGAAGGCAAGGGGACAAATGTGACTTCACCCTCCAACTTTTCTGCAGAAATTAAAGCCCCCATCAGTTCTCATTGTCTTTAATTATGCTTTCACCCATTTGCCCTTCTTACTTTCACCTTAGCCCAACAACAAACCCACAACACAAGCCCAAAAGCTTTTCTTCAAGCCCAGCAAGGCTCTCAAGACCCAATATCTCGACCCATACGCGAAGTCCATGCCTCGGTTTAACCCGACCCTCGAGTTTCGAAACCCGGATCGTTACAATTTGTGTTTATATATATATATATATTCGAGTTTATCATGAAAAGAAGACACTAAAAATATTGATCTCGTTTTTTTTCTTCGAATCTTGTATTAACAAATTAATACAAATATTTTAGAAAAATTTAAAACTTAAAAGTACATAAAACAAACACAAAGAGTTTAAAGATTTAAATTTAGCTTTAGGGTAAAAATATTAAGGAACTAAAAATAAAAATATAATTTTAAATTAAAAAATAAATATATTAAAAAATTGGTCGATACCCTGTTACAAAAAAATTGGCCTAGATCCGCCCCAACTATCCGTGAAAAATCTCAAGTCATGCATCCTGCCCGATTGAGTAATTTTTTAAAAAAAATATCTGATTTTTTAAGGTTCGAATCGACGAGTCAACCTGGTCATATATTTTAGAACGCCGCTAACCTCCACCACTCCATACCCCAAGCTCCTCATCTTTAGGCAGCTACTTCCTTCATGCCACGTGGAACACCAAATATCCAAAACTACAACGAATAGTTTGATTTTGGGCTCGGATTATTACAATTTCAGACTTGGGCTGGTCTGCGTCTCGTATTTTGAATTTTGTCGGACTTCGATTTTTTCAAAGTGAAATTTTCTCGGGTTTGAACTTCTTCGAGCTTAGTTGATTAGATTGTTATGGGTTAGGATTGACACGAACGGATCATTATGGTTAGTGGTTTCAGTCTAAGCAGTGAGCAGTAAGTAGTGGAGGAGCGGTAAAAGCAGTGTAACTGTAGTCTCTGTCTGCCTAAAACATATTCATTTTCTGTTTATTGCAGGAGTCATCCCAAATCTCAAGTTTTAACTTCATAACAGTTTCATTTATCTAGAATGGCTCTTGCATTACATGTTACCATTAGAATAAGGAACGTCTATCATGGCGACATGATGATCACGTCAGCGATTTCCATTTCCTTCAATTGTTTTTACTCCTGTAAGACGCATTCATTTTCATGTTCTTTTTTTGTTTCGACCTTCTTATTTGACATTTAAGATGTAAGCAAACCGAGAGCATTTTATACAGAGATATTCGAAACACGTGAATGATCGTATGACTAATGCTGTATAATATAATCAATCTGGAGGGGACATTCAAGTGTTGCAACTGATAGTGTCAACCTTAGCCAACAATGGCGATCAAGCTTTGCCTGACTGCCGGGACAGAGCAAAACAAGGAGCCAAATATACCAGTGAGACCATAAGCAATGGCACAAAATGGAAGGGCTTCAGGCTCCTTGGCTGACAATGCAGCTGTTCCTAATCCATGGGCACTGGAACAATACCACAAAATGTCAGCTGCATGAGATTATGCTAGATGCATAATCAAGTATAGTGAGCTCTCACTGGTTTAGTTATTGACCATTGAGGTACATACCTAGATGCGGTTGCTATTCCTCGAGCAATAGGATCATGAAAACGTAATTTGTCAAGAGTTGCTTGCTCGAAATTTGCACCAATCAGACCAGTCACTACAACTGCAGCAGCTGTGAGAGATGTATGGCGCCTACAAGCAATATAAACAAGCTATCATATCCGCTGAAACTAATCCAATCATCGCTACCTGTAACTCTGAAGCATGATTTATCTTCCATTTATGTGCTCCAAACCAAAGTTCATGGTTTAGTATGTTATGTGATAAATGAATCAGAAGACAAAGTTGCCTGCAATCTTCTGCAGAGTGTAGGTGTAGGAAGTTATCTTACCCTCAAAAAAGGAAACAATGCTGAGAGCTAGTGCCATGGTTATACATCTTGGTAGAATTGAAATAGTCAAGCTTGGTTCTAATCCAACAAGACCTCCAACAAGAGCAGTCGAATACAATGAAAACAAACTCGACAGGATGATAGATATGAAGATCTCAGCTGCATGTCTCTTAACAAGCTGCAAAAGTCAAGTGTGACAGTGATTAGCACATATAATCTGGACTTATGTTACTCGTAATCGAGGGTGAGTGTCTAAGTACCGGACACAAGTGTTGGGCATCATACTTCAAGGAATAAAAGGAGTTGGACTAAACTTATTGTTGGCTTATCCTTGATAATTTGAAAGGCAGATTATGAAATTGTCTCATTTGCAGAATGGGAAGGGCAGGTAGTTACCTTTCTCTGTTTGAACATTGAGAAAGCAAAAGAGAGGATAACAGAGCCCAAAAATCCCATGAGTATATCACCAGCTCCAGGATTAGATGACACCTTTGTAAGGTAATCTCCTGCAGGAACCAGGACCAACATTGTTATATCTACGTAGACTTGTCAAGAATTGCATATTCAAGGACTGGATGCATATGTGACACCGCCATATCGGTTTTCCTTTAACCAAAAACGAGAAAGATCAACATTTAAATATTACCTAATACTGCATCGACTCCCGACCATGATAAGTACCCAAAAGCCACTGCTGCCAGATCCGCTGATAGCGTACAGCAAATAATCGGATGAAAAACCTTTTTCACACCAGATGGCAACCTGAAAATCAGAATAATGCAAATTGGTAGAGATTTCAAAAAGAAATACATCACAAAGCTGTAGATATAGACATCAAGTACAAAAATGTGTTATTGTTGTTATCAGGAAAAACTTGTCCATATGTATCTGCTGTAAAGAGGAAATGAAACTTTACCCCGAACCGACCATGTAGCCGAGCACAGTGGAGGCAAGTAGGAAGGGAAGGCATGTTCAGGCGGTTGTCCCCAATGCTGTAGGATAGAATATTGCAGTAACAAATGATGCAAGAAAGATGGCACCCCAAGTCCAGAATTCTATAGGAGCAAATGGGGAAGGTTTTTCCATTGGCTCAGCTTCTATCATTTCTGTCTTCACAATTTTTCTTACGGCAATAGCTGTAAAACCCGCCACACAAAGTGAAGCTAACCATCCTCCAGCTGCATAGAGGATCAAACACACTTATTTGAAACTATATTAAAGATGAAAACATTATGAAAAAAAAAGTTCAGCAACAAATAAGAAACTGCAGATTAAAGCATTAACGGTCGACATTCGTGATAAGAACATAAAAGTGAGGCATTATGGTTGGTTACAGACTACAGAGTACCTACCCTCTAACAATGAGTTCGTGATAAAACGACAATGACATTTAAATTGAATAGAATGACATGAATTCGCTGCAGAAAAAGGTTAAAACTTCCACACCAGATACTGGCCACACCTGTCTGCATATACATTCAGAGGAAGTTTATAGCTTCATCCCAAAAGTACAACATATAATACAAGTTTCTAGTACCAAACACATGACTAACAACACAAGAGCAAAAGGAAGGATCTAATTGTCACAAATCTTCTGTTTTACATTTGGAAGCAACAATTTCATGTGATTTTCAAGGCACTTCCCGTCAGAGTATTTCCGGTTCTCGGAATTTACTATTCTCATTGAGAAAGCCAGTTAAGTGAATTGATGGGATTCCAAAATGGTAAAGTTAAACTAGTCAATCCAAAAAGAATCAACAATTAAGAAAATATCATATCACGAATTCATCAAAGTTTATTATATACCTATGTTGAAACATATCTTGAGGCCTGAAGCTGCAGGAATATCTCTAACAGAAAGTGGCAGAACCACCAAAGCCGGGGACATAGAACAGTGGAAGCCATCTCTGAATGAACATGAGGGCTGGCTCAAAAAAGTTCATCAAGCTTGTTGCGGCAGCAGGGATAGTAGTATCAAGTATGACCAAAACAGAGAATATACAAAACATTCCAAATAATGCACTGGGGAACTTTATAGCAGCGGCCACAAAAGCTTTTTTCAAGAAGTTATCCATTGCCAGTACAATCCCAAGCGACACAATCAAGTGTAAAACCCCAAACACCTATATAAAACATTGTCAAGAAACATTTGATACAGTTTTTTTGATTAAAAACAAGGAAAATTTACTCACTTTCTGAGAGAGAGTGGAGGTGGAAATGTTGCTACTATCTGAAGCAGAAGCTTTGACTAAAACTTCTCTGTTAGAGCTAGTTTCTTTAGGACCCATTTGCAAGAAGTTGGATTTATGGGGAGCAGGAGCAGGAGGAGTGGAATGATTATGTTGGTGTTTATATGAGTGTGGGTTTCCATGGGAAGCAACAGGCGTTGGGTTTCTACGGCTGCTGTGGAGGTTTAGCTTAAAAGGAAAACCAGAAGAGGGAAACGATTTGGAATGGAGATGGTTTGAAAGAGAAAGCGAGAAGGGTGTGGTGGTAACCAATGGAGCTGCCATTGAAAATGTGAGTGAGCAGAATTTCCAGGAAAGTTGCCATTTTCAATGTGAGGTGATGCGTATGATCAATAGTTTGTATGGACGTAAACTAACGTCTCATCAAACATGATATAGATTTTCTAATCTTAAATCTTAAATTATAAACTCAACAACTTAAACCTTTAAAATTTAATGAAAAAATTTTGATACACAGTTTACACGTGCCATTTAGTTTTAGGAGTTAGGGTTTTAGTTTAAGGGTTTAGGTTGTAGGGTTTATAATTTAAGGTTAGTGTTTAGAATTTAGTATATAAGGTTTAGGGTTTATTTTTTTAAGGTTATGGTTAGAAATTTAGAAATTTAGTTTTTATAGCGTAAATACACAAGCTTGTGTAAAATTAATTTTATACGGCCTATATATCAAAGTTTTACCCAAAATTTAAACCTTAAACTAAACAAAACACATGTAAACTAAAGTTTACACAGGCTATTTATTATTATTATTTCTTTAAAATATGAGACTCACTAAAACACTAATATTCAAGGATCAAACTCAGTTTTATAATTTTATAATATTTTGTTTTATATACTATATTTATAATCACATAAAAAATTTAAAAAATATATCATATAAAAATTAATCTACAATAATATAATATTATAACGTTATTAGAAACAAAATATGTGAAGTTGTTTATGTTTAAATTTTAATAAAAATGAAAAGTAAATTATTAAATTAAAAATAACCTAATTTTTAAAAAATTAAAAATAATATGAAGATGTCTAAAATGGACTTAAATTAACCATCTACAAATATGGACGAGTTTCGACAAATTCAAGGCATATACTTCGAGTTTAGAGAAAATAACATAATTTATGTCCTATTATCATAAAAATTAGGTCTTTAGTATTTTTTAAAAATAAAAAAATTTAATCTAACAATTCTCCACTATAAAATTCTTGACTCATCCAAGTTGTAATATTTGATTTTCTATAGCTTCCTCTGAAATCCTCCAAGAGAAATTAAAGAGTTCTTTTTTTTTTTCTCTTCAGATATACGGTGTCCCTAATTCCTATGGAGAAATATGGATTATTGTTTCAACCTTTTATGTATTTTCTGGAACAACTGAATTATGCAATGGTAACATAATGGAAGGAGTATTCTTCCAATTTTAGCTCAATTGTCTAAAATTTGAGGTCTTTCTTTTCAACAGGAAAGAATCTGCATGTGTAGTTACCTAATTTTATCTTATCCCATTTTATTTTTATTTTTTTATTATTTTCTTGTATATATATTATTAAATTCAATAAATAAAAAAATCCATAAAAAAATAAAAAAGGAGTCCATCAAACAAGAGTCCATATACATAAAGACTCATTCGGCCCATTTTTTTATTATTATTATTTCATTTTTTATTTTTAGTTATATTATTATTATTAATGTATTTTAGTTATTCTTGAAGATCGCACAAGACCCTAATCATGTCAAATATGGGAAGATTACAAGAGATTTTGTCCAACAAATATGGGAAATCAAATGATGTGCAAGGAATTCTGACTGTGGACTCATGACAAATTTTCGTTAGGATACGAGCATTTTTAGGCCAGGGTGTCTTCTTAAGAACTGACCATCTTTCAGTTACCTTTCCAACGCATCTTAAAACGCCTCAATCGAACACCGAGAGCTCAAGATATGTCTGTGCGTGCAGAAAATTGGATACGAGTCCAATATGGGAATTTGATTTTATTATGATTTTTTAATTATTTTATTGATTATTTATAATTAAATTCAATCTTTAACCTTTCCCTATTTGTTCTAATTAATTTAGGATCATTTTGTGTGTAAGGAAAGTGGTTTAATGCCCAAGTAAAGGTATTAATCTCTTTCCGAAAAAAGAATATTTAGCATTAATGTGTAAGTTATTTTAGGTTTTTTTAAGGTTTATTGAAGCCTACAAATAAGCTCCATTCTTTTGTAATTCACACCACACCCGTCAACACAGAAATTCTAAAAAAAAATTAAAAAGTAAGGCTATTCAGTGTTTTTGAAGGTTTATTCTATGTTTTTTCTTTATGCATATATTTATCATACTAACGTGTTAAATCAGGAAAATAAGTACGGGCGTGGATTTTACTATTCAAATTACCAGAGAAGCCACCACTGAAAATCACCGAATTGGATGCCATTTTTTAGACTGAGAAGCGCGATTGCAGGCGCCAAAGGTGTAACATCCTAATCCCGATCCTAATCTAAAGCATTACATTCAAGTCTCCCAAAACTGACCATCAAAATTTCCTCAATTAAAACCACAAATTAATCTTTCTCAAAGCATCCATTTTCATAAATTCATATAATAAAAAACATTAAAAGAGTTTACAAAATAGGAGTTCCAATTCAAAATACACCGTTTGACCAAATAAGTAGTAAATCAAATGAAGTTACAGACTCGACTGTGGTAAAGTTCTATGATTACATCAGCCCGAACTAGAATATCAAGTACTGTTATTGAAACTGGCTCGGTGTTGGGAAATGCTCCTCGATGTGCTCCTCAAAAGCAACCTGTCAATATACGCACAGAAAAACCACAAATTCCGCACGCTGAGCTAACAAAGCTCAGTGGTACATTTCTACTCTACCACAATTCATGAATATCATAAAACAAGCATGCATGATAATATAATCAAGAGTGCACAGAAAGGCTTCTCAACACTAAAGATCATCGTCTAGCCTACCCTAGCTAGAGTTACAACCACGTCTCAAGATACCCTTAAAATATAAGCACTCTCACTGCCATCCCCGGCTTACTATACTCGAGGTCACACAGCCCATCGAGTTATTCGAGCTCACACAATCCACTGAGTTAAGCATCTTATACCCTGATCACATAGCCCAAGGGTAAAATAGCCAACCTCTATTATCCACACAGCAACGTAAATAATATACATTCCCTACAATGGCCAACGAAGCCCTATGATACCCGTGCTTACACAGCTGTCAGGTTACCCGTGATCACATAACTGTCAGGTTGATGGACTATATCTGGATCACCATAGCCATAAATACGTTTTAGACATACTTGGATTACAATAGTCACAAATAGTCTTTACCTGAGGTCACTCAACCAATCAGGTTTACATAGCCCATCGAGTTACTCGAGCTCACACAACCCACCGAGTTTAGTTTCCCTATCCTGATCACATAGCCCAAATGATAGGTTTTTAACCGCATCCAGATCATATAGCCCGTGGATACGTCAGATGTACTTGATCACACAGCCCGGAGTACACATCCCCTTATATAAGTACCCTTGCACTGACTCTAGGACATCACGATTCCTAACCAAGGCACATAAGATAACAAATGCTCCCCGAGCATCCATACATCTTACCAAGAGATAAGAAGTATCAAGCCAACCATTACAAATTCCCCAAGGCATATTTCATTTGTTACAATAATTAATATATGTCTTTTAAGCTCGTTCACGCCATTTTCGTTAGATTATCTTATTATTCGCGGCAACTAGCCTAGATGAACGTCCCTTCAACACATAACAAGGACCCCAAATTTCAACACAACATCAACCGATCCACCATAGATCTCTATGGATGATTAATACGAGCAATCCACTCAATAATTACCAAGCCATTAGCCATTTAGTCCATATGTGGTTTATAATCATTACTTCTCAATTTTAAAATTCATTTTATACCTTTAGGGGCCCATTGGACCCTTACCATGAATTATAGGACCTTCGAACGCTACCTCAATTTTCTTGGGCAGATTGCCCAGCGAGTACCGATACACCTAAGTGAGTATCGGTACTCCCTTATAGGTACCAGTACTCCTCTAAGGGTACCGATACTCAAATCAAGTTCAAAAAAATAAATCCCCAAGCCGTACTGATACGTCTATCTCCGTATCGGTACTGGACTTCGGTACGTAAATTGCATTATAACTATTCCCACCCATACCGGTACCCTCACCTACCCGTACCGGTACGCAAAAGCCTTCCTCAGGCAATGAAATAGTAGTACCAATACACCCTTAGCGTATCGATACACGAAGACGCTAATAGAATTCTATTCAAGCTAGGGGTATCGATATGCTACCTACTGTACTGGTACGTCCCTCACTCAACTCACATTTTCTTGCTAAGGCGTACCGATACGTGCCACCCTGTACCGGTACGCGAGCCCATATTTCAAATGCTAGAGCTCGAGATTTCATAATCCCAATTATTAACCTAAATAGTTAAGCCCCAAAATGTTCTTACATGTTATTTAGGGTATATTAGATGGTTTACTACCAATTTTACACCTTAACAACACCTAATTTATGATTTGCCATTAAAGGGGTTTAAAGCTCCTAGAACCTTAACTTTGCAACCCACAATCATTAAACCAAGCAAGGCATTCACCTTATGATGCTCATGAAATGTGGGAGTCAGAAATGTACTGACCTTAGGTAAAAAATTCCCGAAATAAGGCAACAACCAACTTCTTCCTCCTTTCTTCCTTGGACCAAGCTTCAAACTCAACGTCCACCAACTCTAAGGATATTTATCTTAGAAGATAGATCTTTGTATGCTGATTAAACTTCCCTTGATGTCTACGCTCATCGTTGACTAAAAAATCTAGGTTGTTACAACTCTTCCTTCCTATAAGAAATTTATTCCTCAAAATTTAAATAGAGCAAGAAGATAAAACTAAAACAGATACCACCTTACTCGTAAAGCATACAAGATCATTTTGATTTGGGGGGGGGTTATCTCTCATCCTACCTCAGCCAAAACTATAACACTGAACCACTTGTTCTGAACACCCCCCAAAACTCTAACGACCTCAACACCATAACCATTAGCATCCGCAACGAACCTTAAAGCATAGCAACGAACCAACCTCAAGTTGTGCTGTTCACACACCAATCTAAGAAACTCAACTCCAATGAATACTACCTCGGATAACAATTCTTTCTACTAACATCTGTTAATCAAAACCCGAAACTTAAACCTCATCTATGTCTAAAACATTGTCCCATTCCTACGATACCTTGTAAAGAACACATCATCTCTAACATCTATACCACGATCAACATTAAAGGACATGCAAAATCTTGACAACCAACCCTCATCATCAAACTACCTTGAACTAACGGCTCTTCTCTTCGATCTTGACATACCAAGACGAGATTTAAACTTCACTTTATTCGAACTTACCTTTCACCCCAAATGAAAACTGCTTACGATTTTAGCTACTTGATTTTGAGAAATGACCATTGTCACTTACGAACTCACACAAGCAATCCAAACTAACCATTCCATCTTCAAAGGTCTATTAACCCCTTACTCGGTCCCAACAATCAGACATGAAAAATCATCCAATTATTTTCAGAGGTCTGGTTTATCCAATAATATTTCTTTGCAACACAACCATCCGGTTACCCTCAACACGACTATTGGTCCCATATTTTCGTTGCGCTACTCTGATAACTTTCACGCTGCTTGCCTTAACCGAGGATAACTCCACTCAGACTCGATAGAGCAATCCTCCAACTCTATGAAATCTAGCTCAAAAGGTGCATAAGCCAGGCTACCATCCTCACAACTTGCCTTTAGGGCCTCAACCATGTTTATTACAACCTTCATTTACCTTTACTGGTACATTTACTCTGAACAAACAACATAAAAAAACCTCACATTCTATAACCCAAAAACAAGGTCATCGATCTCATGAAATAGGTAGCGGTCTTCCACCGTTACATTACGGCTCAACGTATACTAAGCCACTACACAAGCCACTCCTACACAGATACATTATCGATGAAGCACTTGGCAACGACACCCAATTGGTCGCTTGCACAAGTGTGCCTCCAACAAAGAGTTTGTTAAGTGCCATATCACGGAGCGATGGGCAGTAACAACGAACTCAACCTTACCTTTACCGTGGTTCTAAACCACAATCAAACGGTAAGAATGCTCATTCACCAAGGGTACCTCCATACCCTCAAAATATTCACAACTCTAAGACCATAAATTCTCAACCTTCGTGTCTACAATGCAGGCTAAGAACATCTTATAACATACAGAACCTTCCTAGAGCTAGCATTACGGAGCATAACGTCCACCCTAAAAAGGTAAAGATCCCACACATCTAACACTGACAACCAGATTCAAGCAATCTGAAACTTTATGACTTATCGCTCATAACTTATGACATACTTGCAATCTCAACAACCATCTACGGTAAAACTTATTTAGTGGAAGATGCAATTCTAATTACCCTCTAAAGCAACAGTAAACGAAAGATTTTCCAAGATACACATTCACAAAAATGACATATTGCGTATTCAAAAAGCTGAATGGCTATCATAAATAACTGAAACCAAAATAGACCTTAATTACCTGACATATCCTCGACTGTAACGCTGTCATCTCTAGTCTGTGCAGCAGACTGTTTAACAATGCTTCGTACATTAACCCTAGCGGTAGACCTCACAGGATCTCTACCTCGATAACCTGACGGTGTCCTAACTTTGCCTCTAACAAAACAATGATCATACCGAGGAGTAGCCATCCTCTGAGACTGAGACGACGTATGCTCATCTATAACCGGGCAGTCTCTTATCATATGTCCTGGTGCTCGACACCTGTAGTAAACTCTACGAAGTAAAAAACATACTTCAAAGTTGATGCCGACCGCAATGCTCCTATGCTGGTGAAAGCGATGCTCTAACAGAACCATCAGTAATCCCTTATGGAGTAGAAATCAAAGGGCCGCTACGAATCTTCGATCTAAATCCCAAACTGACTCTAGATAACTGTCCTAAAACAACCCTCTTCGGACCCTTCAAAGCACACAACCTCCCTTGCAGAACTGGAGATGAACCTATAACATCCTGGGTCCCTACAATATGGCCTATAGAGTCTTCAAACTGATTAGATGCCGCACTCTAAAGTCGCTCAAGTGTCTTCGCACTATTGGCTAACTCGGAGAATGTCCTAAGTAGACCCCCTGTTACGTGCACCTAGAGCTTAGCTCTCAAGCTTTGTCTGAACCTCTTGTACCTCAACTCTTTTGTGGCAACAAACTCTAGGGCATAACGGCTCAAACACATAAACTCTTGCTCATAAGCAAACACCGTCCGGTTTCCCAGAACCAAATACAAAAGCTGGTCCCTCATCTCATCCATATGTACCTCACTAATGTACTTCTTTCGAAACTCATCCAAAAAGATATCCCATGTCGAAAGTGCAGGCTGTAGACCCACCTGAATGGTCTTCTACCAAACATGTGCATTGCCCTTAAGAAGGGAGACAATGCAATCAAGATCATGCTCCGGGCTTCCCCTCATCTGCCTCAAAATTCTCTGTGTGTTACACAACCACTGATCAACCTTGATCGGTTTATCCTCACCCAAGCCCTCAAAATTTTTAGGCTCAAAATAGTGAAGCCTCTCTACCGGGGTCTTGCAAGGCGTCTCAGATTACCTCAAATAAGCTTGTACCACTTGCAAAAGGGCAGAGGTAAGATCACGAAAGTGACTCGCCTCTTCATTACCGGTTTTCCCTTCCATCAACTCTTCCCTAAAACACAAAGAAACAAGGTAGCACATCAGGATTCCCAGTCCTGTAAAGTAAAACTTAAATTTAGGGACTTGTATTCACTAGACACCTTACCACGACCTCTATACCATCTATGAGTTTTCTAGAACCGACTAAATCTAGGCTCTAATACCACTAAATGTAACACTCTGATCTCGACCTGGATTCGAAGTATTACATTCGAGTCTCCCAAAACTAACCCATCAAATTTTCCTCAATTAAACCATAAATTAATCTTTCTCAAAGCATCCATTTTCATAAATCCATATAATAAATAACATTAAAAGAGTTTACAAAATAGGAGTTCCAATTCAAAATACACCGTTTGACCAAATAAGTAGTAAATCAAATAAAGTTACAGACTCGACTGTGGTAAAGTTCTATGATTACATTAGTCCAAACTAGAATATCTAGTACTATCCTTAAAACTGGCTCGGTGCTTATCAAAAGCAACCTATCAGCCTGCGCACAAAAAAACCACAAATTCCGCACGCTGAGCTAACAAATCTCAGTGGTACATTTTTTATTTACCGCAATTCACGAATATCATAAAATTGGCATGCATGATAATATAATCAAGAGTGCACAGAAAGGTTTCTCAACACTAAAGATCATCGTATAGCCTACCCTATCTAGAGTTACAAACATGTCTCAAGATACCATTAAAATATAAGCAGTCTTATATGCCATCCACTCTTACCAAACTCGAGGTCACACAGCTCATCGAGTTACTCGAGCTCACACAGCCCACCGAGTTAAGCATCCTATACCTTGATCACATAGCCCAAGGGTAAATAGCCAACATCTATTATCCATACAGTAACGTAAATAACATACATTCCCTATGGTGGCCAATGAAGCCCTACAATACCCGTGCTCACACAGTTGTCGGGTTACCTGTGATCACATAACCATTAGGTTGATAGACTATATCCGAATCACCATAGCCACAGATATGTCCTAGACATACTTAGATCACAATAGCCACAAGCAGTATTTACCTGAGGTCACTCTGCCAATCAGGTTACTCGAGTTTATATAGCATATCGAGTTACTTGAGCTCACACAACTCACCTAGTTTAGTTTTTTTATCCTGATCACATAGCCCGAAAATAGGTTTCTAATCGCACTCAGATCATATAACCCGTGGATACGTTAGATGTACTCGATCACACAACCCGGAGTACATATCCCCTTATATAAGTGCCCTTGCACTGACTCTAGGACATCCAGTTTCCTAACCAAGACACATAAGATAACATATACTCCCCGAGCATCCATACATCTCACCAAGAGATAAGAAGCATCAAGCCAACCATTACAAATGCCCAAGGTATATTTCATTTGTTACAATAATTAATATGTCTTTCAAGCTCATTCATGCCTTTTTCGTTAGTTTATCTTATTATTCGCAGCAACCACCCTACATGGGCGTCCCTTGAGCACACAACAATGACCCTAAATTTCCACTCAGCATCAACCGATCCACCACAGATCCCTATGGATGATTAATACGAGCAATCCACTCAATAATTACCAAGCCATTCGCCCTTTATTCCATATGTGGTTTATAATCCTTATTTCTTAGTTTTAGAATTTATTTTATACCTTTAGAGGCCCATTAGACCCTTTACCATGAATTATATAACCCTCGAACACAACCTCAATTTTCTTGGGCAAATTGCCCAGCGAGTACCGATACACCTAAGTGGGTATCGGTACTCCCCTATAGGTACCGATACTCCTCTACGGGTACTGATACTCAAATTAGGTTTGAAAGAAATAAATCCCCAAGCCGTACCGATACGCCCATCTCCGTATTGGTACTGAATATCGGTACGTGAATCACCCCATACCGATTCCTATCCGTACCGGTACCATCACTTACCCGTACCGGTACGCGAAAGCTTTCTTCAGGCAATGAAATAGTAGTATCAATACGCCCCATAGCGTATCGATACGCGAAGACACTACTAGAATTCTATTCAAGCTAGGGGTACCGATACACTATGTACTGTACCGGTATGCCCCTCACACAACACCCCCTTTCTTTCTAAGGCGTACCGATACGTTCTACCCTGTACCGGTACGTGAGCCAGATTTCAAACTCTAGAGCTCGGGATTTCACAATCCCATCCATTAACCTAAATGGTTAAGCCCCAAAACATTCCTACATATTATTTAGGGTATATTAGGTGGTTTACTACCAATTTTACACCTTAACAACACGTAATTTATAATTTCTCATTAAATGGGTTTAAAGCTCCTAGAACCTTAACTTTGCAACCCACAGTAATAAAACCAAGCAAGGCATTCATCTTATGATGCTCATAAAATATGGGAGTAAAAAATATATAGACCTTAGGCAAGAAATTCCCGAAATAAGGCAGCAACCAACTTCTTCCTCCTTTCTTCCTTGGACCAAGCTTCAAACTCAACCTCCACCAACTCTAAGGATATTTATCTTAGAAGATAGATCTTTGTATGCTGATTAAACTTCCCTTGATGCTCAATTCGGGATTTCCACTCAATAACAACAAGTTTTCATCTTTAATCTTTGAGTTTGGTATGGAAATTTAAAGAAGAAGATATAGAAAAATGAGGACAAGGGGTGACTTCACTCTTTTCCAAAATGACAGCCCCTTAATTGAGGCACCATCTTTTCCCCCATTTGAGGGTAAATTACCCAAATTCCCTCACACTTAATTCATTCCAACAACCCAAGACCCAACACTTAAGTCCAACAATACATGGAGGCCCACTACTCTCTCATGAAGCCCAATATCTCAGCCCAACAAGGTTCGAACATTTGACCCAATGTCTCGGTCCAAGACCTAGGTCAACGCTCATCGTTGACTAAAAAATCTGGTTGGTTACAAATGGTGACCGCGGATGAGCAACCGTCAGCATTCATTCTTGGTGGCTGGAGCGGCGGTGCGCGGCAGTGCTGGGCTAGAATTTGAGAGTCACGACAGTTTTTTTTGTCCTTATATTCGACTCGCGAATTGGCCTATACCCACATTAGACCCACGCCCTTCTCTTCCGAATCTCATGCTGCATCCCTCCAAGTTTGCATTTGTGCAATTCGGTCCCTTCCCTTTCAATTTTGCTATTAACTTTCTTTTTTACTCAATTTAACCTTTTTGATTAATTTTTTGTCTATTTATTTTATGTGTTTTATTTGTTTTTACCTATTTCTTGTTTATTTTTATTATATCTTTACCATTCTAATTTTAGATATTAAAGCCCTTAGTTTAGGATTCTTTAAATTATAAGATTCTCTTAATTAATTAGTGTCAACTCTCTTGAGTTTATTCCATAATAAGTTGGTTTTCTAGGTTAGATTCCTTAGTTAGGCTCATAAATCATACTTTAAATATAATTGATTAGGATTTAAATAAAACTTTTAACTAAAGTTAGTTTAGACCTTTAAATAATTTACCCCTAATAACTTAGTAAAAGAAAACCTTTCACTTAGATTTCCTTTAAAACCTTGAACATTTAAAACATGTATACTTTAGGATTAATTGAGTTTTACGAACCTGAATTACTTTTGAAAATATTAGTGACCAAATAAGTTCTGTTTTTACGGGTGTTGTGGGGTGCTAATCATTCCCTACATGTAACTGTGCTCTCGAACCCTGAGATTTCGTAATCTCTCCATTATCACAGCATGTGAACCCATGAATAACAGCTATGAGACCTTTTAAGCTTAAAACATGTCTGCCTATTGCAGGGTATTCAATTTCACTGCAGATATGGTAATAATGTTACATGAATCAAACTGTACTTATTTTTTAAGAAAAATACAAGTGCATAAGATGTTGTTTAACTAAACTAGACATGCAATTCTATTCAGACAAATAGCCTTTAAGGCCAGGAACAAAGTTCTTAAAGTCTACAATTTAACAACTTTCTAAGCTCTTTTCGGAGGATCTTGCCTTCAGCCGACTTTGGTATTGAACTTGTAAACACCACCTTTCTTATTTTCTTGTATGGTGCAACCTAATAATAATAACATACACAAAGAAGAATGTACATGGTAATTGTTCAATAAACATGACAGTAAATAAAAGAGCTGAGAATATATAGGATTATTGGGTATGATTCAGTAAATATGTGTATATCTTTCATCACGAGAAGGTGAAGGGGTAGACCAGGTTCAAACTCTGGACACGATCAACCAAAACTCGAAAGCAATGCAAGTAATTTTACTACGACTTCCTCACCTGCATAGCTACGAATATCATCACAGCTTTCTTGGTCAGTGTGCTACCATGCCCCCTCACCACAAATGCTACTAGAATCTCACCAAATACTTATCATTCTCTCTAAGGGACCCAACATGAACAAATAGAACGGTAGGTCATTAAGGTTCATTATGCGACTTAAAGACATATATCCTTGAAAAAGGATTAGCAACGTACCAAGTATCTGAGGATGTGAAATCAATAATGCCTCTAAATCAGCAAGGGCTATCTGATAACAGGACATAGAAGTATGAATACAATGCTAAAAGGGACTTTAAGATCATTAGATATTATGGCTGGTCATAAAGTATCAAAGTGATAGGGAAAACGACCATGCCTGATAGCCATTGTACTTTATAATCTCTTTTAAACGGTCAGATAGATACAAATACTCATCTTCATCAAAACAAAACAATGTCACCAGTATGTAGCCAACCGTCGTTGTCAATTGTCATCTTGGTGGCCTCAACATTATTTAAGTATCCTGCAAAATCAAGAGTAAAAAAAGCCTATCAAACAAGGGGGCATTTTCATCCTCATATTCAAAGCATCTCAAAGATGTGATCACACCATATTTGAGGGAAGAGCTAAACTAATTACGTTGCATAAATGTAGGTCCTCTTACCCAAAGCTCGCCGTAGTATCCTGAAGGCATAGAAGAGCCAGAATTTCAATCCACCACTTTAGCTTGCCTATTTGGTGCCAGAAGTCCTATTGACGAATATTTACGAATTTGTTGTGTTGAAGCCACGAGTTCCTACTGCAGTTGTTTCTGTCATGCCATAACCCTATAAACAGATCAAATTCAAGATTTGCATCAATAAAAAACAGTATGGTATGTCATCAAGAGATAGTAATTACTTAACAAGTATGTGTTAAAACTTATGCCTTAATACCTTAATGAAATCAACGTGAGGAAGAACCTGAAGGAAGTTATCGTCTTATCGATGATTTTTCTACCCGTTGGTGCAGCATCGCAGCAAACCTGTTTCAAACTCTTGAAGCTACTTTCACAAGCACCTTTGGCCCTCATTGTCAATGTTGCCAGCAAAGGTGGAACAACCGGAAAATGAGTAACTATGTGCCTTTCGATTAGCTTCACTGCTTCATCAGCTTCGAATCTCTGTAGGATGACAATGGTAGTACCCAATGATAACAGTCTGAGCACAAAAAGTGATAATCCATATATATATGGAACATATGCACCACAACCAAATAAACATTCTTTCAACTGGGCATGTTTGGATATCTGGTGAGAGGCTAAAAATCTCGATTGAATTAGAATATATGTCTCGATCGGCGTGCTAATATGTTTGGAAGCAAAAATTTAAAATCAATTATTGATACGAATAGTGATTTTGAGAAAAGTAAGGTAGAAGTTGCTTTTGTGATTGGTCATGATTTTTACATTATATTTTTACACAATAGTGATTTTTTTAAAAAAAACTCCCAAACATAAATCGGTTTACTTTAAAATTAATTTTACACAAAATCAATTCTATAAAATCACGATAATCCAAAATTAATTCTACCGTAAAATCAAACACACCCTAAGTTCCCATGAGTCAGTACAACTCCCTTACTAATACCCGTCGTACCTGATGAATACATTATCGCTGCAGTGTCTTGCTGCCTGATCACTGACATCGGCGGCGGCGCCTTGCCAAATCGGCCCCCAATATGCTTATGAAAGGGGGAAACCCATCTTTTCTGAATCCAGATCGATGTTTTCCGGTACCCCAATTGCATGAACACCCAAGTTCTAGAGTTGGTCACTCTTTTCAAGTGAAGTAAAAGCAAAACGCACACTACAGTGGGAAATCCGTTTCTTGATCTCAAACATGCTACTTAGTGGATTCATGGGGCTAACACCACCACCTAAATATAAAACACTCAAGAAGGTAACGGGAAAATGAAAAGAATTTGGCAACAAAAGCAAGACTACATCACCTTGAGAAACAACCAGTTGGTGGAGACCAGAGGTCATGGATTGGACTAATGGTAAAAGCTTTGAATAAGGTATTGAAAACCCAGATGAGGAATCGATCAAAGCAGTGTGGGTGAGTGAAAAGGAAGGAAACAACATCAAGAAATGGATCAGTGGGGAGAGATATAGAGGGAAGTTTTGGATTCTGAAGTTTCGAGGTTGAAATGTGAGCTCAAGCTCGTTGCCATTGATACAGGGTGTTTTTTATACTGAAGGTTTGCAGTTTGAGTTTCGACAATATGGACCGTTGTGGTTTTGGCTTTGGCCACCTTTTGAGTCCCAATGTCGAAGGACGAACTTAAAAACGACGAGTGGAAATGGAAACATGGACGGTGTGGGCACAGTGCAGGGGTGGAACCTTTAAGTAACTGCTAGGGTCGTGGCCTCAAAATTCGAGAAATTAGTTCCTAAAATTTTTTAAAATATAAATTTGATCTTTTTGAGATTTTTAAAAATTCGTGTTAAGTTTTATACTTTGAATATTTTTAATTAAATCTTATTTTATAATTTTTAAAATTTTTTATTATTTTCTTTAAAGTTATTAAAAATTTTAGCCAAACCCTCACAATTTTTAAAATTTTTAGTTTAAGTCTCCAATTTTTTTAAGATTTTTAAAATTAGTATTAAGTTTCATACTCTTGAATATTTCTAATTAAGTCTCATCTCATAATTTTTAAAATTTCTTATTATTTTTTTTAAAGTTGTTAAAAATTTTAGCTAAACCCTCAACATTTTTAAAAATTTTAGTTTAAATCTCTATTTTTTTTTAAATTGAAGTTAATCTCCAAACTCTTTACCTCAAGCTCCTCCCAGGGTGTGAGGAATTGACTGAAACTGAAAGCCAATCGGGTCGGCACTCAGCAATCTAACAGAAAGTTTGGTTTTAGGACGAAATTATTATTGACTTAGTAAACAAAAACATTTTATGTAAATTTAAAATTTGTTTAAAAATATTATATCATATATTCATTGTGTTATATGTAATATTTATGTGGATGTCATTTCACATATTCACTTTTTATATATACATCACTTTGTTTTTTAAGTTTTTATTTTATTTTATAGAAATTAAGGTCTCATTAAAAGAACCCTCAAAGGTAAGGGGAGAAAAGAGTGTCCAGAAATAATTTATTGAAACTCAAATATGCAGCAAAGTTTACAGAGACCAAAATCCCACAAGTTGGTTGATTCAAAACCAAATTGTTATAGGTACAACGACCCAAGATACAATAAACCAAAATTACCAAAACTACCTAAGTCCTCGCCGAGCCTGAAACAAAACCAGACCATAAATATCCCCCAACATATGCTAACCGATTCCTTAGCTAATTTATGTGCCTCGATATTGCAGGTTTTAAGGCCCATTAGAATTAGAGTTTTAACGCCTATTAGAATTGTAATTTTTTATGCCTATAAATATAGAATTATAAAAGTCATTATATACACTTCACATTGAGAATATAATATAACTTTCACTTTTATCGTTTTTGTTCTTGTACTTCTTTTACTCTATTCATAACATGATAAAATATTTGCATATGAATTTATTTGTTTGGTCTCCTAATTTTAAAAATTGATTCTTAGTTGTTTTATTTAAAGATTATATAAAATAAAAATAACCTTATAATAATAATTATTATTATTTAAAACAAATTTATTTGAATCATCTTCCAATTAAATATCTGATTAACTCATTACACTAATTCGACCAATGAAGAATTTTATAATAAATAAAAATAAATTGCACTATGGGAAACTAAAATATATATAGATAATTAAGTGTAAACTATAAGTTCGATCACCTTTATTTTGATTTTGTTTAGTTTTAATAATAGATTTTGGAAAAGAAATTATGTTTGATCATTTACATAATTGTTTGTTACTTTTGATCGCTGAGTCGTTCAAACGTGCGCAAGAAACCCATGTATATTAGGGGTGCACATTACGAAGAAGGAAAATAAGTGTTAGCAGAAGCAACAAAGATTCAACACACGATCGAAAGATCAACAAACAATCATTCGAACATACGCAAGAAACGCCTTTGATTAAAGTTTTGTTTTTCTTCTTCTCGAAAAATAAAACCCACCATTAGAGGTGGCCCTTTGTTCATATGTCTCCGGATGAGACATCAAATGTACATGTAGAAGCTTATATCTTAAAGGGTAACCTCCTCCTCTGAGTCGTCGATGTGTGCAGGAATAGAAGGGACATTGAGACTCCCCAACAACAGAATAAAAAGCGAAACTTTGAGTTGATTCCTCCGTAAATGTCTCCCTCCCAAACATCTCCGCAACAATTCTAATATCCTTCGAACATCCAGGTATCGGGAGTAACTCTCTATCGCTTAACATGCCTTTAAAACTCGGCACAACCCTAGTAAAGTACTAGAACTGCTGGTAAATACTTGGATGAAAGTCTACATAATTGCCTAGAAAATGACTATTTGAATAAATGTTTGAATGAATGCTCATGCGGACGAATGTTTAACTGCCCAAATATAAGCCGAAATGGTTGATTAGAGAGAAGTTGAATGCATGTATGGATACACGAATATGATAGCCCTGCCCCCTACGACTGTCTCTCCAAGAGTGTTGAGATAAACTCCACTCAATTATGCAACTGATTCTTCTAATGGCGTAGAGAAAAAGCTCTACCCATAGTACAACTAATTATCCAAGAGTGTTGAGATAAGCTCCACTCCTTTTTATATAATTAACTCCTCTAAAGGTGTTGAGATAAGCTTCACCCATAATTGCTACTATTTCTCCAAAGAGCATCGAGATTCTTCCGCTTGATTTATGATTATTTTTACAAAAACAACGAAGTTCCTCCGTCCATTAGATGTTATACGCATTGTGTTTCTCCAAGACGTGGAGATGCCCATGTTTCATACCAATTAAAGCATGTGGTTACTATGAACACATAGATGCCTTCGAGTCCCTTTCCCAATTGTCGCGGGCTATTGTGGAATTTTGAGGAACGGAGATGCCTCTATCCACTTAATGCTATCCTCCTTACGTTACTCCAAGGACATAGAGATGCAAGCGTTTTATGCCGACCGAAGTATTCGATTACTACAAATACACAGTTGCCTCCAATGGAGAGATACCTCTACGCTACGAGGGTGTGTCCATGTTCGTTCGTTTAACTTTAACCGAAAAAATGAATGAACATGAACACAAACGAACAAAAAATTTCTTGTTCGTGTTTGTTCATTAAGGAATGGAGTTGTTCGTGTTCGTTGATGTTCGTTCGTTAACATGATAAACGAACATAAACGAACACAAATAAACATAAACGAACGCAAACGAACATAAACGAACACAAACGAACACAAACGAACATATATAATGTGTTAAATATTTAATATTTTGAGTTAGTTCAATTAATTCATTTAATTAACCAATTTTAAATCGAATTAATCGATAATTGAAATTTGAAAAGACTCTTAATCATTAGCCGAAACCTAAAATTATCTAATAGATTAACCAATTTTGTTTTAGTTCGGTTTAATCGAACAATGAACACCCCTATACATATGTGAATAAATTTAAATGAACATAAACGAACGAAAATAAACGAACATAAATGAACATAAACGAACGAATTACCGAACATTCACGAACATAAATGAACGAACAAGCCCTTTGTTCGTGTACGTTCATTTCATTAAACAAACCAAAAATCTTGTTCATGTTCGTTCGTTTAATAAATAAATGAACATACACGAACTTCCCGTCGAACGGTTCACGAACAGTTCACTGAACGTTCGGTTCGTTTACAGCCCTATTCATTCGATTAAAAATTCATATCTTTTAACTTGAACCTCGAAATTTGTTTCCTTTTGTTGGAAACGAAACTAGACGAACAAATCTTTACATCGATATAAAATTCATCATCTAAACATTTTTGTAGAATTTATGGTGAATTTTCGAAGTTACTGATAAAAATTCAATCTTCTACATAACTTTCCATAATAAACTTCTAATTTATACTAACTTCTTCTTATTTTTCTACTTGTCAATTTAGTCCCATCACTTGCTTCAAACCACCAATTCATCATTTTCTTCATCAAATAATTATTCAAAATAATTCCCTCTAATTTTCTTTCTTTGCCAAAATAGTCACTAAAATGCAAAAGTAAGGATTCAAACTTCTTAACTTTGCAATTTAGTCCTCAAATCAACATTACTACCTTAATTCTATTATTTTAAGTAAAAATCAGATTTAGTTGCCATCCAATAATTCATTTCCTATTTGGTCACTTGATTTTGACAAATTGTCAAAATGGTCACTAATTCGATTCAACATCGGTTTAGCATTCTAACATCAATTTCACATTTCCAACATCATTAATTACATAAATACACTCAAATTTCATAAAATTCAGATTCGGTCCCTTAACTTTGAAGCTTGTCGAATTGGTCCCTATATATTTAACTTAGGGTTTTGCTTCCAAACAACAAATCAAGCTTACTAGATCATTAATCCAACATCACAAACCCTAAGTTAGACTTAAATCCATAAACCTTAATCTCCTCCACACAAACCAAAATATGTTGCGTTTAAATCCCAACTCAATAACATGATTTTAACATCATATAAGCATAATTCCAACTTAAATTCAACAATAGAATCATAAAATTTCAAAAGCCTCAATTTTGTTCATAAACCCTAATTTCTTCATCATATCAAATCTCATCAAATATGCAAGTATTCTATGAATTATTTACATCAAAAGATAGAGCTCGAAGAATAGAACAACTTTGTAGTTCGAAAGATTACCTTAAAACCGAAATTCATGGCTTAAATCGAACTTGGAAAATTTCCTTCTTCTTTCTCCTCTTCACCACGGTTTTGGAGAGTAATTTGCTGATAATTCCTTCACATTTTCATGTATTTATGCCACTTGTATTATAAATAATGAATTTTTAATTCAATAAATTCTACTTTTCAAAAATCCCCTCCAACTAGATCTTTATTTCTAATTTGCCATTTTGTAAAAATCCAACTAGACTTAGTTGGATTCTAATTAGCCACTATTCATCAATAAAATAAATCTCAAAATTCCCTCCATGTCCCTTTTGGGAAAAATGACCAAAATGCCCTTTACCGATCAACTTATTCAAAAAATTGTCATTCCATATCATTTCAATCAATTTAAATTTTTCATGATCTTTTTAACATTCAAATAGTCATAAAATAATATTTTATGACTCTTCTTAGATCCATGGAACTATCTCTGAAATTTTAGCTCGATCCTATTTACCGATAATTATCGAGAATTTTATCGGTTACTAGATAAATTCCTTAATCAAAATCAATCATAGGATTCATCCTGAATCGAACTAAAAATATTTCCAAAACTTAGGAATAATTTTTTCATATCCCTCTTCTATCATATAGTAAAATTCCAAAATTTTACAGTTCGATCCGGATACCCGAATTTCACTTAAACTTTGACTGCGATTTCCCAACAATCGAAATATCAGTTCAAATCAGAATTCCACATTTTATCCACACCCTTTGGTGACCTATCTATTTATGAAATGAAAACCCCTAACTTTTGGGAAATTACAACTTTAGTCATTCAACTTTTTATATTTAGTCTTGTACCACACAAGTTTTGACTGCTTAACATTTTGTCACTAAATTTTAAACTTCAATTCCCATTCCAATTTCCCTCGAATTTCGACCAGCCTTTGCAAGTACCCTAATTAACTTGCCCTCTATCATCTGATGCTTTTAAATCTCAAAAATTCTTTTTCCATAACCCATAATCGAAGAAATCCTAACTTTTGTATTTTTGGCATTTTAGTCACTAAGATAACTTTTAAGCTATTATCTTAATACTAAATGATCCTTAATCAACTTAGTAAAATTTTGGGTATTACAACCGTCTCTAAGGAAAGACAGCCCGTGTTTTCAAAACTGTTTTTGTTAGTGTTTTTACGGTTCCAATTTTCTTAAGTTTCGGCTAAATCGGAGTTGTTTCGTGAAAATCTAAAGTGGGGGTTTAAGTTTCAGAGAAAGAAATAGTTGCTTTGTGTGTATTTTTTAGGTCCGCGAACGGTGGTCGAGGCGGTGGTTCATCATCGGAATCTGGAAATAAGAACGAGTGGATGAAGAGCATGTAGAGATTTTTGGGGAGATTTTTGATCCGATTTTCAAACTAAGGGGAATAATGAACCTGATTATGTTTTTTTGATAGTTATACCATGCTTTCAAAACGGAATAATCGCCATTTTAAGGACCTCCGCCCCACACGAATTCGCTCCGCAATCCTTCAAACTTTTCACTTTTTTTAAATTTGGTCACTATCTTATTTTAAAGGTTTTATTATTCTTTCAATTTAGTCCGAGATCAATGGCTTAATCCCTCTTCTGGTCCCTCTAATCTTTTTCGCATTTATATTAATCCTTGTTATTATTTCTATTTCTAGGATATAATATATTATATGTTTACATTATATTATATAAGTATAATATATGATGTGCCATCTATTTATATATATATATATTTACATGTACGTCTTTCATACTATATTGAATTTTACATATGTATTACTATATTGTATATGTTTAATATGTGTTACATATTACATTTGTTATTATATCTTATGTATGTAATATATGTTCGTATATCTACAATGCATGTGTGTATGTTTGACTATATATTTGCTATTTTTATATGCGTTATTATATTTTGTATGTATAGTTTATTGTATGCCACTGTTTGTATATGGTTTATATAGTATTATTTAACGTATGTTATATGCTGTATATATTATATCCTATGTTATGTATTCTATGCATATCCTTTATTTGTTTTATTTATTCATGCCTTTATTTATGTTAACATTCATATTTTTTTTCATGCATAAAATTGCCATATTTAATTTATTGTATTAATAAAGTTTAGTTCTCGAGACTTCGATATCCTATTGGGAGTGTTGTCCCGAGTCTTTGGGCGTCATCTTCTTTGGGTACCGTAGATTGCGAGATTTTTTCATATTCGAATAGTATGACTATGCATGCATGCATTTTTAGGGATTATTAATTAAATTAGACCGAATTTATACCTTTCTTTGCAAATATGATAGGAACCTTTAGGTACCGATTTTCGGGCGTGGTGGGGGTGCGAACCCTTACCCACTCGTAACTGACTCCCTAACCCATTAGAATCTCTGGTTATTTTACGTTGTCCAGCCTACCAAAGTGGCCGGTGGCGACTCCATCTTTCGTTTACAATTCTCCCGGTATTCTATTGGGAGTGTCATCCCGGTCTCCGGGTGCCATCTCCTTTGATGCCATTTTAAAATATTTTTAAATTTAAATTTTCAAGGAAGAAAAACCTTTATTACAGATGGCGATTCCGCTGGGGACATGTTTTCGTTTTTACAAAAAAGAGTCAAGCCTTGGACGGGTTCGTATCTTATTTACGAAGAAAAGTTAAATTCGGCTTAATTTAATCATTAATCCCCAACCTTATTTGTTTACCGCTTTTATTTGCACGATGTTTGCTATAAATTGTCATTCATGCATGAGCTACCCGGGCTCCTCACCCTGTTAAGTGGGAGTGATTACTTCACTTCGTGGGGTGCTCACCTCCGTATAGTGTTGTAATTCACTTCCAAAATCCGGTCCTTATATTTCATGGGGTATTCACCCCCGCATGGTATAAGGGTCGTACTCCTCGAATCGATGTCTTAGCGACAGTTCGAGTACTATCACTTTAGAAACAAAATAGCATATAGTGAGACGTAGGAGCCAACCTTTTAAAGCCATGCGAAACTCTGCCCGTTTAGCGGTTAATCTTTTTAGGCTTTGATGCCTTTATTTTTATGTACCGTTTTCTTATCTATTTTAATTTTTACTTTATATTTATCGATTAATTTATTCATTTGATTATTTTTAATCCAGACTGGCCTATTTTTTCTTTGTGATCACATCATATTAAATCTATTCATTTTGGCATTAATTGCATGACAATATTATAAAATTTTAATTTTGGCATTTTACTAGCATGAAGTACTGATTCACGACTGGTTCTCAATTTGAAAAAGTATCATCGAGAGAAAATCTAGTACTCTAGATATCAAGGCAATATTTAAAGTTGCAAATAAATCACGTGAGTTAAGAAATTTGTGCTATGGGAATCATTTTTGAATCAGTACTTTCACATCTAGGACATACACTTGCATTTACATGCATTCATTTTGAGACTGATCTCCGGGATGCCCTGTGACAACAATACTAGAAAAGGAAAAAGATCAGTCAATTCAACATCCCTACGGAACAAGAAGCAAGACGAATATGGTAAAAGAAGATAAACTAGATAGGATCAAGCAGAATCAGAGAGACCTGCAAGCAAATTTAACCCAAACGTTGAAGACCAGTTAGCCAAGGCTCAACAAGAGATGAGAGTACAGATCGCGAGATCTCAACAGGACATGCTTGGAAAATTGGCGCAAATGTTAGGATTCAAGTTTCCTGAAGAAGGAGATGCCTCAACTATCAGCCTAGGGGCGGGTCTTGGGGAGGGAAACGAAGATCTTATATATCCTCCAGGATTCACCCCTAATCAAGATAAAAATCAAACCAACCCACGGGTGTTGATTTATGTTGAAAAATCTCAACCACCTCAAGCTGGTACCTCTATCCCGGCAAATCTGCATACCGTATCAGAAGTTAAACCAGGGGCAATCAAGCCAAAAAATTTGTCTTAGAGATAGACCAGTTGATCGAAATTGAGAAATCAAGGATCGAGACATCGAAAGAAATCAAGGAATAAACGACTTGAAGAAAATATGGAAGCTATAGAGGTAGTGGATACCTTCAGTAGATTCGATGCTAATGAACTCAATCTCATTCCGAATTTAGTGTTACCTTATAAATTCAAGGTCTTTGAGTTCGAGAAATATGATAGAACGAGATGCCCTCGTGCTCACTTTACTATGTTCTGTCGGAGGATGACATGATACGATAGAGATGACAAGCTATTGATACAATATTTTCAAGACAGTCTATCAGGATCCGCCACCAGATGGTATAATCAATTGAGCTGTCATCAGATAAAATAATGGAAAGACTTGACTAAGGCTTTTCTAGAGTAGTACAGACACGTTGGTGATATGGTGCCTGACTGATGAACTCGGCAACACATGAAGTAGAAGTCTAATAAAAGCTTCAGGTAATACGCTCAACACTGGAGAGACATAGTGGCACAGGTTCAACCTCCTCTTGGTGAAAAAGAGACAATTGTCATATTTATCCAAACATTGGAGGGTCCAATCTTAGACCGCCTTATAGGTAATGCAACTACCAACTTTGCCGATCTAGTGCTATTTGGTGAACTTATTGAAAATGTTGTTAAGAATGAAAAGATCGACACCAGTTGAAGCTCGTCCCATAAGAAGCCATCGTATGGAAAAATGGACAATAAAGTGAACTCTCTAGGAGTTTATAGTGTTGGTTATTCAAAGTCGGCGACGGTGATACAACCCAAAGCTACAAGTGCCATTGGTTCCCCAAGCCAAGATTCTGGTCAGAGGAAGAATACTGAGAAGATGGAGTTTACTCTATTACCGGTTTCCTATAGAGAACTATATAAATAGTTGTACGATATCTATATGGTGGCACCTTTCTACCACGCTCCGCACAACCTCCCTTTCCAAAATGGTATGATGCCAACGCAATATATGATTATCACGCCGGACAAGTGGGTCACACGATTGAAAACTGCATTGGTTTCAAAAGGTTGGTGAAAAAAAATTATTAAGCTTTGGGTGGTAAGTTTTGACGACTTAGTGGGAATAAATAAGAACAAGGATCCTTTACCGAAGCATGAAGACGCCAAATAAGAGTGTATCGAAGGTGTTTTTTTGAACTGGACCATGTCCATCATGCTCAAATATTGTACTGTCTTGACCATAGTAGGCCCCATTGTAGTTTTCATCTCTTTCAAAGTAATATTTTTTGTGAATCAATCTCACTTACTTAAGCCCAGTGGCAGTGGGAATCTTTTGTAAGGGCTTAAAACTACAAGTTGCAATGCAAATATATTTTGTTCGTATCCGAGTCTTGAATATCCAAAATGCATAAATAACATCACTCTAAAGTTCAAGCCGTTTGAATTTAGAGGGTAAAATTAGGGCATCTTCAAACTTGAGAGTCCCTGACGCGTTTCAAGAACAAACATTCGCTACCACTCCTCCAGAGTTACACTTCTGCACCCAAAGGATAATTTTGATTATCACAACACTTTACCTTAATAATGAGCTGTCATGAACTTGCGGACTTGAATTGGGGGCAACCTAATACGACCATAAGAACAATATGAGCTCTTTAAAAAGAACAACAATGTACTCTAAGACTCAAGGTTACTATACGAGCATTTGGGGCATCTACCCAGAAAAGACGATCAAGTTAAGAGAACATTGGGGCACCGTCATGCACAAAAGACCAAGAGTTTGGTCTGACCAGTAGAAGTCAAGGGCATTCCTTTGAGGGCCATAAGAAAAAAAATTATATCAAATTCATGCATTCATCTGCACTCATAAAATCATCTTGCATTAAATTATTTTGTATACATTGAAAATTATCATGCATCCAGATTAAGTGCATACACTAAAGTCACCATGCATTTAGGCTAGACACAAGTACTAGGCATAAATTAGGCACATTCATGCATTTATTTTTGCTTGTACATACAAACATATCCAGAAAAAAGACCGAAGAATCTCAACTATGGGGGCAACAATACGATGGTCAACCTTTAGCCCTGAAGGAGGCCAAACACACTAAAGAGCTGAAATCTCCAAGTAGAAGATACCAGTAGAAAATTTTTTGAACAAATATAATTTAATGTTTTCTCATTCTGCAGATCTAGTCTCTTTGCCAATGGTGTAGCAGATCAAATTTTGCTCCGGATCTCATCTCTCTGTTAGTGGTGTGTGGATCCTACATGTTGCATATCTTGTCTATCCTTAAATGGTGTAGCGGATCAAATCCTATCCAGGTCTTGCCTCTTCGTCAGTGTTGTAGCTAGAACAAATTTTTCCCTTAGAGGTTACCACTTCGTTATAGTAATAGCTGAGACAAAATTCAAAAAATAAAGAAAATGTCAAAAGGAAAAATAAAAAAAATCAAAAAAGAAAAAGAAGAAGAAAGAAAAAGATAAAGACAAGAAAAAAATTAAACAAAACAACCATCTTTCTCACCAGATCTTACCTCTCTGTTAGTGCGTAACAGATCAAATTTTGAAGACCATGTCTCTTCGTCGGAGTCATAGCTGGATCAAACCCTCAGATCATGCCTCTTTGTCATAGTCGTAGCTTGATCGCAAACCAACCCTCCAATCTTGCCTCTTCGTTAGAGTCATAGCTGGATCAAATCCTCAGACCTTGCTTCTTCGTCGGTGTTGTAGCTTGGTCAAATCTAACTTTCGGTTCTGCCTCTTCGTCGGTGTTGTAGCTGAACCAAATTTACTAACTTTTGGTCTTGGCTCTTCGTTGGTGTTGTATCTAGACCAAATTCACTAACTCTTGATCCTGCCTCTTCGTCGGTGTTGTAGCTGGAGCAACATACTAACTTTAGACCTTGGCTCTTCGTCGGTGTTGTAGCTTGGTTAAAATTTATTGACTTTCAACTGTTTATCTTTATCAATAGTTAGAAAAAATTTAAAAAGAAAAAAAGAAAAAGAAAAACAGAGAAAAAAGCCCAAAAATAAAAAAATCAAAAAAATCAAACCAAGTTTTCAATATTCTGATCCAGCCTCTTCGTCAGAGTTGTAGCTGGATCAGACATAAAGACCTTCATCCATCGATTCTGCCTCTTCATCGGTGTGGCAGCTGGATCAAATTTTGCCGATCTTGTCTCTTCATTAGTGTTACAGTTGGATCAAAACTATTTTGGCAAGTTCGACAGAAATATTGGCCCAACGTGCTTAAACACGACAAAGTTTAAGACAATAGATAATTCAAATGTTCATTGAAAATCCATTTTTACGAATGGTCAAAGAAAAATAAATCCTTTAGAAAAATCCAATGTCATGATTCGTATAAACTGATTGTTCCCAGGGGAATGATACAGCTATCCCGAAGAAAAATAAAGACAACTCAAAACCGTTGATCCCTGTGCATTTGGGAAAAATGCAAAAGAAATCTATGAGCCAAGTTGTAGATTTTTTTAATCAAATATTCAAAACTTCATCCTCTGATTCTGTCTCTTCATTAGTATCGTGGCTAGGTAAAACTTTATTAACTTTCAGTTCTGCCTCTTCGCCGGTGTTGTAGTTGGATCAGATAGCCGAATCTTTTATCTTTTAGATTCTACCTCCTCATCAGTGTTGCAGCTGGATCAAATTTTATAGACCCTGCCTCTTTGTCGGTGTCAAAGTTGGGTCAATTTTAAAAAAAAAATTGCATTGTCATCAACATTGTAGTAAGTTGAACTCATTTTGCTTCCCTAACCCTCATTTTGAAGATTCTGCTTCTCCAAGAGTGACAAAGTGGATCAATCAATACCTGCGTTAAAGAGAAAAAAGATCTACCAAAGAAAGAAGACATACGTCAAAAGGGGGAGATCACTAGCCAGACCAGATAAAAATAGGTCATTTTGTCTTTGCTCTATTGTCGTTACACAACAACGAGCAAAGAGGGGCAGCTGTCATAACCCATTTAACCCATGACCTGACCCAAATACTAACCTAAAACAAAAACCCTAATACACCCTAATATTTTGTAACCCTCTTGACCCGGCCTAGACGCCCAACCGAACCACGAAGGCTACATTAGGTTTGCCGTAGCAAACCGAAGAGATACAACCAAACCCGGTCCATTTTTTTCCTTTTATCTTATCTAGATGCCAATTATTAATCATACATGTATACAGACATCAGGTGCAACCCCAACTCAATCGGGCATTAATTTGACATCCAATTGATCACATTTGCAAATTAGGGACAAAATTGCAAATACATATAATTTCAGGATTAAAACTCATTTTTAAGTTACCAGCCTTTAATTAGTCAGGTTCTATTCTTTCATTTCAAATTTCAGCTCAAACCGATCAATCTACCATGTATAATTGCATCGGCAAGAATTAGGGACTAAATTGCAAAGAAAGCAAAACTGCCCCAAAATGACATTCACGTGAGAAACGGTTATCCGTATCGAAACGGGTAAGCCCGTATCGACACGGTTTAAAACACACCATTTCGATACACCACCAAGCTGTATCGATACGCCTAACTGAAATACTAAACTTTTGAAATATTTTAAACCGTACCGATATGGTTTCTTAGGTGTTTCGATACGCGGGTTCAAATTGCAAAAGTGAATTCCAAAGGATAAAACTCGAACCGAAATGCATGTCCCTGTACAGTACGCCAGGCCAAATTTGCCTAGGCATATCGAAACGCACCAGACCTATACCAATCCCACAAGCCTAAAATTGCCTAGTCGTACCGATACGGTCTCCCGCGTATCGTTACGCCTGGGCCTAAAATGTCACATTTGGCTGATTTTTCATCCCAAAAGCATACTCAAACCACTCCAAGATGCTTTAAACACAATACTAACATGTCAAACATACCTCATGCTAACTACAATCACAATTCTAACAACTCAAAAAGGATTCATGCATCAAAGATGAAATCTATAGGCATGCTTCCTAATATGCATCCAACCAACATATCAAAAGGTAAACCAACACCAAAAACAATCCTTAAAGGCCATTTACAACCCAATAGCTACTAAAGAAACATGCTCAAATAGGGAGTTTCACAAAACATCTCCCAAAACACAACAAGCACCCCATTGCCCTTATTCATTATAATCTAGTCTCTAACATACTTTGGAAACAATTCTTGCCAAGATCCCCTTGCTTCTTGCTACCTTCCAAGACCTCAATTATCTGCATTGATGGACAACGAGAGCGTAGGCACACAAGGCTTAGTGAGGAAAGCTCTAAAACAAACACCATCAATGCATTTAAAATCATTTACTAAACATCATCCTTTAAAACATCATTATGCCCCTTTTAAAACATGCACTTTATATCATTTAAACCAGCATATTAAACCATATGCTACATGTATCATTATTCAACAGTAAGTCACATTGCTAACCCTCCATTTAAGCCTTCCCATGCATTTCTACCAAATGCAAAGCTTAAGGAGAAACATCTATAAACCACATTATACAACATAAACATTCCAATGATACATTAACAATTATATTGGCTTTTAAGTGATCATTAAACAAGTCCATTAATAAAAGAGTTCATTGGATACACGAATTCAACATGTGTTAACCCAACACTTCAAGCCATCTCAACCGGAATAGCGATACAATCACAATCGTGGTATATTAACAACCGGGTACAATAACAACTGGGTACAATAACAACCCACAGGGACACCCACCCCAATCATCGGTTAGACGCTTAATCCACTAACGAGAGTATTCAGTACTGTTTAACCCCTCTACCGTTAGGTACTTGGATAGAGTATTCGGTACGCCGTATAAACCCTCAACATCCAAGGTGACTTATTTACAGTGCACTCAATCCTATGGCTGGCCAACTATATCCGATAACAATTTTAAAGCCACATCACTTGCCAATATAATTAACCAAATAACATTTACCTTACTGTCTTATCAAGCATTAAACCATGCAATTTCCAAAGCAACAACCATGCTTTAAAACACAAGTATAAACCACATACTTACAAGGATCACTTACCATGTGCATCCTTCAGTATTTCATGCTTAAAAATAGTATATCAAATACTTTAAAACATGCTTAAACAGTAGGTAACATGTAATTAAAACAAGTGCATCAACCGTTTCGTTAAAGGACGGCCGAGAGAGTAAAACCACTTTATACTTACTTCCGAGTCTAGATAAGCGTTTCAAGCTCTACCTTAACTCCCAAAACTCTGTTCCAAAACATCAAACGCTTTAAACCACGTTTTCACTCACTAATACGCGAAACCTCAATTCGCCGGTGCGA
This sequence comes from Hibiscus mutabilis, assembly GCA_019671005.1. Taxonomy (NCBI): domain Eukaryota; kingdom Viridiplantae; phylum Streptophyta; class Magnoliopsida; order Malvales; family Malvaceae; genus Hibiscus; species Hibiscus mutabilis. The sequence continues at coordinate 13,440,675 of CM033754.1, forward strand.
AATCAAGAATCTGAAGCCTCCACCGCTTCTCCAATCACTTTCGGATCAACATCCTCTATTTTTACCATAAAAAAATAGAGGATTAATGCATCATAATGCATTCTAAACACAACAACTACAATCCTTCTCGGATTTCCACAACACCTTCACAATTAACCCTCCACAACAACCAAAAACATAACCAAAACACTTCGATTCACAACCCAGCCAACATATATCAATCCAACATCACTTTCAACACCAAAACACTTCTAAAAAAGATTCAAAACAACCTACCACCTCCAACAACCTTACAACCCTAGAAACACCACAAAACCCCAAAACTAACAACCTAAACAAATAGAGATTCTTAATTTCGGGATTCCATTGATAAAAATCACTTATCAACATTATTACACATCCAAAATATGAATCAAAGCAACCTTACTTACTGGAAATCAGATCCAATTCGCGAATCAACTCATTTTCCCCAAATAACTCAATTAAACTTTGGAAAATCATCAAAATCATATTAGAAACACCAAAACAAGGATCAAATGCTTGGGAATTTCAATAAAGAACCATACAATAGTGAAGATCTCGGAACTTACCCCTATTGTGAAGTTTCTCCCTCAATTGATTTGTGAAAAGCTAAGAAAACACAAGATTATTGTAAGATTTTGTATAAAAAATCTTTATAAAAAAATTTGAAACAATAAAATCAAGTTAGAAACCACATCACCTCTGGAAATTTGATGAAAAACTGAGCGTTTGGATGAGGAGAGAATCGAGAGAGAAAGTTGAGAGAAAATGACGTGATTTTTGTTTTAGAAAAGATAACTAACTTTTTAATAAAATCCTCTTTAATTACTAATTAAACCACATGTTATAATAAGTCAAATCAAGGGAGAAATAATCAGATACCAATTGGTAAAATAGCTCCTTAAAGATACTAAGTATTTGACCCTTTTCATTTTAGTCACTAGAAAATCACAGTTTTTAAAACTTTTATTTTGGTCACTAACCAAAATGTCCATCTTCAAAAACCCATTTTTCAAAATTAATTCCACCATTATTAAATACATAATTAATAATGTTTTTTTAAGCATTTTCTATAATTTTTTCAGCACAAAAAATATACGATTCCAAAACTGACTCGAATCTCTACTTCGATCCACCGAACTGTCTAATAAACCCTCTAAACCGCTAAGCCCTAAAACCGGGGCGTTACAACTCTCCCCTACTTAATAAATTTCATCCTCAAAATTTACCTAGAGGAAACACGTGTGGAAACTGTTTCACCATATCCGACTTGCGTTCCCACGTGGCCTCCTCAACACCACGGTGCTTCTACAAGACCTTAACCAGTTCGACTGTTTTTCCATGTAGCACCTCACTGCTGGTATCAAGAATCTCTACTGGTTCTTCATCGTAAGATAGGTCTGGTCTCAACTCGATCTCCTCCACCGATATGACATGCGATGGATCCGACCTATACCTTCGCAATACCGAAACGTAGAACACATCATGAATCTTTCCCAACTTTGGAGGTAACCTCAAACGGTATGCCATAAAACCCACATGCTCGACAAACTCGTATGGTCTGATGAACCTCGGGCTAAGCTTCCCTTTCCGCCCAAAACACAACACCTTTTTCTAGGGCGATACTTTCAAAAACACTTTATCACCCACTGCGTACTCTATATCCCTACGCTTCAAATCCGCATAGGATTTCTGACGACCTGCAACTGCTTTTAAGCGCTCACATATCAACTTTACCTTTTCGGTCGTGTCTTTCAAACCATTGGGCATAGATACAAACTTTTCCCCCGCTTTTGCCCAAGACACGGGCGTACGACATTTCTTGCCATACAACGCCTCATAAGGTGCCATCTGTATGCTAGCAAGATAACTGTTATTGTAAGAAAACTCCACCAACGACAACTGCTTCTCCCAGGTTCCCTGGTACTCAATAACACAACATCTTAGCATATCCTCGAGAACTTGAATCACGCGCTCCGACTGGCCATCAAACTGAATGTGGTACGAGGTACTAAAACTCAACCGGGTTCCCAAAGCACGATGCAAACCCAAAACCTTACGGTGAACCGCTGATCCCTATCTGAAACTATAAATTTGGGCACCCCGTGCAAACGCACTATCTCAGAGATGTACAACTCAGTCAACCTGTCCAAGGTATACGCAGTATGCACAGGCACAAAATGCGCACACTTCGTAAAACGATCCAGAATCACCCAAATGGAATCCTTTTTGGTCGGCATCAAAGGCAGATTAGACACAAAATCCATGGTGATTGTTTCCCACTTCCATTCTGGTATCCTTAACGGTTGCAACAACCCAGAAGGGAATTGATGCTCAGCCTTTACCCGCTGACAAATCATACACCGTGCAACGAAATCAGCCACATCCCTATTCAGTCCAACCCAATAGTAGTCCTCTTTTAACCCTCGATACATTTTAGTACTACCAGGATGCATAGCAAAAGGACTAACGTGCGCCTCAGTCAAAATAGTACGCCTTAACTCTTTGTCCTCAAGCACCACTATTCGACCTTTGAAACACAACACCCCATCATCGTTGAAATGAAATTCCGTAGGATTTCCATCCCTAATATCTTCCACATGAGATACCAAACTCCCATCATACAGTTGCTTATCCTTAATCATTTTCGAAAATGATGGCTTCACTTGCAACTCAACCAACAAACCTCCGTCATTCGTCACACTCAACCGAGCAAACATGGATCTCAGCTCCACAGCCGCTTTCCTGCTCAAAGCATCCGCCACAACATTGGTTTTCCTCGGATGATACTCAATGGTCAGATCATAATCCTTAAGAAATTCCAACCATCTACATTGCCTAAGATTCAGCTCCTTCTGCGGCATCAGATATTTCAAACTCTTATGATTCGTATAAACCACATAATTCTCACCATAAAGATAATGCCTCCAAATCTTCAAGGAAAATACAACTGCGGCCAGCTCAAGATCATGAGTATGGTAGTTACGTTCACGCACCTTCAATTGCCTAGATGCATACGCCACTACCTTACCCTCCTGCATCAACACACAACCAAGCCCTACATACGATGCATCACTATAAACAACGAACTCCTTTCCCGATTCTGGTTGAACCAAGACCGGAGCACGTGTCAAAGCTTCCTTCAACCTTTCAAAAGCTTGTTGTCTATCCTCCATCCACTCAAACCAAACATCCTTCTGCAACAACTTTGTTAACAAAGCCGCCAAACTAGAGAACCCTTCCACAAACCTTCGGTAGTAACCCGCCAAACCAAGGAAACTTCTAATAAAAAACTTGGGCTCCTTCCAACTCATTACAGCCTCAAGTTTATGCAGATCAACACGGATTCCTTCGGCCGATACCACATGTCCGAGAAACACAACTTCCTTGAGCCAGAATTCACATTTGCTTAACTTAGCATAAACTGATTAGCCAACAACGTCTGAAGCATATTTCCCAAATGTCTATCATGATCCTCCTCGGTGTGAAAGTACACAAGGATGTCATCGATAAACACAACCACAAACTGATCCAAAAACTCATGAAACACACGGTTCATTATGTCCATAAAAGCAGCTAGAGCATTGGTCAAACCAAACGACATCACAAGAAACTCGTAATGTCCGTACCTCGTACTGAAGGTTGTTTTGGGCATATCCACCTCCTTCACCTTTAACTGATAGTACCCTGACTTTAAATCTATCTTAGAAAACACCGAAGCTCCCATGAACTGATCAAACAGATCATCTATCCCCAGTAAGGGATACTTGTTCTTTATTGTCAACTTATTCAGCTGCCGATAATCTATACACATCCGCAACGTACCATCTTTCTTCTTAACAAATAGCACCGGCGCTCCCCACGGTGAAATACTAGGTCTAATGAACCCACGATCAAGCAAATCCTGCAACTGCGTTTTTAGCTCCTTCAATTCCTTCAGAGTCATGTGGTACGGAGCAATGGATACCGGTATCATACCTGTAAAGACCTTGATGCCAAACTCTACCTCACGGTTAGGTGGCAACCCTGGTAATTCCTCCGGAAAACATCCAGAAACTCACATACGGTGCGAACATCCTGCACCCTCATCTCTTTTGATCCAGGATTCATAACATAGGCCAAATAAGCCTGACATCCTGAATCCAACATTCGTCTTGCTTCTAAAGCCGAAATGACATTAGACAAAAACTTGGCATTCTCGCCAACAACCACCACCTCATAATCATCCGACAACCTCAAAGATATTCGTTTGGTCTCAAAAGTCACCACAACCTGATGTTCGGTCAACCAATCCATACCCAAAATCACATTAAAACCATGGTATGGTAACTCCATCAAGTCCACGGCAAACACATGTCCCTGGACCATCAATGGACACCTACGATACAACCTCTTAACCACGACTGTCTTCCCAAGAGAACTAGTCACTCTAACACCCACATTGAGAATTTCAACAAATATATCAAGCAACTCAGCATGCTCACTCAAAATGTATGAATGAGTAGAACCAGAATCAACCAACGAATACAACGATAAAGACTGTAGGGTAAAAGTACCTGCAATCACATCAGTGTCATTGCGACTCTTACGGTACGCATACACCCTAGTCAGTCCACCTCCTTCAGGCTGGATAGCAACAGTATGAGCTACAGTCCTCTGCCCACCATCTCGATGCTAAAGTGGTCCGCGACCACGACCACGCTGCGGAGCAACAACAGGTGCAACACCCTGCCCACCTCTGATGGTCGCCTGACCCATAACTCCAATAAGCATTAGCCACCACAGGCGCGGGTGCCTGACCCTCCCTGGCCAAACGCGGGCAATCTCGCCTCAAATGATCTCGGGATCCACAAACCAAACAAGTGCTAAACGGTGTTCTAACCTGGGCACCCTGCCATTGGACTCCACGTCCCACAACACCTCTGCCATGCCTCGGCTCTGGCTGAAACCCAAATCAATAGCTTTCTTACCCGAGCTAGAACCTCGCAATCCAGGTGCCAAACCCAAATTCTGCTCCACATCCTTAGCTCACGAAACCAGCACATCAAAGTCGGTGTAATTAGCCGCAACCATGTATGTCTTAACATCCTGCACAACCCCATATAAAAAATGATCACATCGAGTACACTCGTTAGGAACCAACTCAGGTGCATACCGATTCAACCTCACGAACTGCACCTCATACTCTGCAACAGACATACTGCCCTACACCAAATCTATAAACTCACGCTTCTTCTCGTCTTGATATCGGATTCCCAAAAACTTCTTCCAGAATGCTTCACAGAAGAACTTCCAGGTCACATCATCCGTCACCATACCGGATATCGTGGTAGTCCACCATGCATAAGCATCACCCAGCAGTAGAAAAACAGCACAGCCCAGCTTACGAGCATCAGTGCACCCCATCTGGCCCAGTATCCTCTCAGTACTGGCCAACCAACCTTCAGAAGCCTCAGGCGACAACCCTCGGAACTCAACTCTACCCAAACTACGAAGATGCTCTAGCGGCAAACCTTGCCCCTCAACTGGTGGTGCTGGAACATGAACACCCGTAATTGTTGCCTGAAACGCACCGGTAATGGCCTGTATCAACGGTGCCATGTCACCCACCCCTGGCCCAGCTGGCACAGGTGGTACTTGCTCCACTCCCTCAGGTGGATTAGGTGGTGGTGGTGGTAACCCTCCAGGAGGTACAACTTCTCCTTCATCATCCTACCCAGCGGTAACAGCAATCGCACTAGATCGTAACTCTCTCCTCAGTCCTATCATGCTAAAATATATCTAAGGCATGATAGTCATTTCAAAACAAAACAGTCAGGCCAAAATCAAACAAGGATCCAAGACTTTCATTTCAAAAATCAAAACTTTCCAGACTATAATAATAAGGCAATGGGTACCCCAAAACATCCCCAACATAGCATACAACAATCATCATTCATATGTCAATCATCGTGCATATCAACCAGCATACCTACAACAATCACCATACACATCATACAACAGAGAATAACTCGCGAGAACAACACAACAACCTCCCAAACGAACGAAACCTGGCTCTGTTACCACCAAATCTAACCCCCTTGACCTGGCCTAGATGCCCAACCGAACCAAGAAGGCTACATTAGGTTTGTCGTAGCAAACCGAAGAGATACAGCCAAACCCAGTCCATTTTTTCCTTTTATCTTATCTAGATGCCAATTATTAATCCTACGTGTACATACAGACATCAGGTGCAACCCCAACTCAATCGGGCATCAATTTGACATCCAATTGATCATATTTGCAAATTAGGGACCAAATTGCAAATATATATAATTTCAGGATTAAAACTCATTTTTAAGTTACCAGCCTTTAATTAGTCAGGTTCTATTCTTTCATTTCAAATTTCAGCTCAAACCGATCATTCTACCATGTATAATTGCATCGACAAGAATTAGGGACTAAATTGCAAAGAAAGCAAAACTGCCCAAAAATGACATTCACGTGAGAAACGGTCATCCATATCGAAACGGGTAAGCCCGTATTGATACGGTTTGAAATACACTATTTTGATACACCACCAAGCCGTATCGAACGCCTAACTGAAATACCAAACTTTTGAAATATTTTAAACCGTACCGATACGGTTTATTAGGTGTTTCGATACGCGGGGTTCAAATTGCAAAAGTGAATTCCATAGGCTAAAACTCGTACCGAAACGCCCATCCCCGTACCGGTACGCCAGGCCAAATTTTCCTAGGCATATCGAAACGCACCAGACCCGTACCGATCCCACAAGCCTGAAATTGCCTAGCCGTACCGATACGGTCCCCCGCGTATCGGTACGCATGGGCCTAAAATGTCACATTTGGCTGATTTTTCATCCCAAAAGCATACTCAAACCACTCCAAGATGCTTTAAATGCAATACTAACATGTCAAACATACCTCATGCTAACTAGCATCACAATTTTAACAACTCAAAAAGGATTCATGCATCAAAGAGGAAATCTATAGGCATGCTTCTTAATATGCATCCAACCAACATATCAAAAGGTAAACCAGCACCAAAAACAATCCTTAAAGGCCATTTACAGCCCAATAGCTACTAAAGAAACATGATTAAACAGGGAGTTTCACAAAACATCTCCCAAAACACAATAAGTACCCCATTGCCCTTATTCATTATAGTATAGTCTCTAACATACTTTGGAAACAAGTCTTGCCAAGATCCCATTGCTTCTTGCTACCTTCCAAGACCTTAATTATCTACATTGATGGACAACGAGAGCGTAAGCACACAAGACTTAGTGAGGAAAGCTCTAAAACAAACACCATCAATGCATTTAAAATCATTTACTAAACATCATCCTTTAAAACATCATCATGCCCCTTTTAAAACATGCACTTTATATCATTTAACCAGCATATTAAACCATATGCTACATGTATCATTATTCAACAGCAAGTCACATTGCTAACCCTCCACTTAAGCCTTCCCATGCATTACTACCAAATGCAAAGCTTAAGGAGAAACATGTATAAACCACATTATACAACATAAACATTCCAATGATACATTAACAATTATATTAGCTTTCAAGTGTTCATTAAACAAGTCCATTAACAAAAGAGTTCATCGGATACACGAATTCAACAAGTGTTAACCCAACACTTCAAGCCATCTCAACCGGAATAGCGATACAATCACAATCGTGGTACATTAACAACCGGATACAATAACAACCTAGAAGGACACCCACCCCAATCATCGGTTAGACGCTTAATCCATTAACGAGAGTATTCAGTACTGTTTAACCCCTCTACCATTAGGTACTTGGGTGGAGTATTCAGTACGCCGTATAAACCCCTCAACATCCAAGGTGACTTATTTACAGTGCACTCAATCTTATGGCCTGCCAACTATATCCGATAACAATTTTAAAACCACATCACTTGCCAATATAATTAACCAAATAACATTTACCTTACTGTTTTATTAAGCACTAAACCATGTCATTTCCAAAGCAACAACCATGCTTTAAAACACAAGTATAAACCACATACTTACAAGGATCACTTACCATGTGCATCCTTCAACATTTCATGCTTAAAAATAGTATATCAAATACTTTAAAACATGCTTAAACAGTAGGTAACATGTAATTAAAACAAGTGCATCAACCGTTTCGTAAAAGCACGACCGAGAGAGTAAAACCACTTTATACTTACTTCTGAGTCTAGGTAAGCGTTTCAAGCTCTACCTTAACTTCCAAAACTCTGTTCCAAAACATCAAACGCTTTAAACCACGTTTTCACTCACCGATACGCGAAACCTCAATTCACCTACTCGAAATCAAGAATCTGATGCCTCCACCGCTTCTCCAATCACTTCCGAATCAACCTCCCCTATTTTTACCACAAAACAATATAGGATTAATACATCATAATGAATTCTAAACACAGCAACTACAATCCTTCTCGGATTTCCACAACACCTTCACAATTAACCCTCCACAACAACCGAAAACAAAACCAAAACACTTCGATTCATAACCCAGCCAACATCTATCAATCCAATATCACTTTCAACACCAAAACACATCTAAAAATAGACTCAAAACAACCTACCACCTTCAGCAACCTTACAACCATAAAAACACCATAAAACCCCAAAACTAACAACCTAAACAAATAGAGATTCTTAAGTTTCGGGATTCCATTGATAAAAATCATTTATCAACATTATTAAACATCCAAAACATGAATCAAAGAAACCTTACTTACTGGAAATCATATCCAATTCACGAATCAACTTATTTTCCCCAAATAACTCAATTAAACATTGGAAAATCATCAAAATCATATTAGAAACACAAAAACAAGGATCAAATGCTTGGGAATTTCAATAAAGAACCATACAATAGAGGAGATCTTGGACCTTACCCCTATTGTGAAGTTTCTCCCTCAATTGATTTGTGAAAAGCCTTAGAAAATACAAGATTATTGTAAGATTTTGTATAAACAATCTTTATAAAACAATAAAATCAAGTTAGAAACCACCTTACCTCTAAAAATTTGATGAAAAACTGAGTGTTTGGCTGAGGAGAGAATGAAGATAGAAAGTTGAGAGTAAATGACGTGATTTTTGTTTTAGAAAAGATAACTAACTTTTTAACAAAATCCTCTTTAATTACTAGTTAAACCACATGTTAAAATAAGTCAAATCAAGGAGGAATCATCAGAAACCAATTGATAAATAGCTCCTTAAAGATTCTAAGTATTTGACCCTTTTCATTTTAGTCACTAGAAAATCACAGGTTTCAAAACTTTCATTTTGGTCACTAACCAAAATGTCCATATTCCAAAACCCATTTTTCAAAAGTAATTCCATCATTATTAAATGCATAATTAATAATGATTTTTAAGCATTTTTTATAGTTTTTTCAACACAAAAAATATACGATCCCGAAACCGACTCGAATCTCTACTCCGGTCCATCGAACCGTCTAATAAACCCTCTAAACCGCTAATCCCTAAAAATATGACGTTACATATTTTCCAAACCACCGTCACCAGTCACCATTATGTTTCTGCCATCGCACCTATCATCAGCGGCTACCATCATCACCAACGGCCGTTACCTCCTCTATCAGCTGTCATTTTCTCACCGCCAACCACCATCTCTACCTTAAATTGAAACCCCAAAACAACCCATAATCCAAAACCCCAAATTAAATGAAACCCACCAAACCCCAAATCAAACTAATCCTAAAAAAACAATAACTTATACCCTAAAATTACCCTCTGCAATCACCCCATTCCCTACCTCCAACCTCTCGGCAAACAAAACCCCTGAAAATCCAGGATTCAACAGTGGTGACATGGGCTTTCAACGAACCACCTTTGCCCTTCTCTCTCTATATTTGATCCACGGCAAAGAAAATAGGAGATTTTTTAGGGACTAAAATAAAAAAATAGAGAGAAGAAAAGGGAAAATAAAAAAATCTTGTAATTTATCAGATCAATCAATACAAAAAGAGAAAGCATTTTTCAGAGGTATTATTTTTTTATATTTCGATTCAAATAAAAAAGGGAAGAAAAGGGATTACGTTATCATACATGGTTATTTCGATTAGCCATTTCTTGGTTGAGGTCACCGTCTACGAGGAAAGATGGACTGTGTTTTCAAAACTATTTTTGTTGGGGTTTTTAGGGTTTTGATTTTCTTAAGTTTCGGCTAAATCAGGGTTGTTTTCTGAAAATCTGAAGTGGGGTTTACGTTTCGGAGAAAGAAATAGTTTCTTTGGTTGTATTTTTTGGGTACATGTATGGTGGTCGCGGCGGTGGTTCATCACCGGAATTTGGAAATAAGAACGAGCGGATGACGAACATGCAGAGATTTTTTGAGAGAGTTTTGATCCGATTTTCAAACAGAGGGAAATACTGAACCTGCTTATATTTTTTTAATATTTATACCATGCTTTCAAAACGGGATAATCATCATTTTAAAGACCTCCGCCCCACACCGCAATCCTTCAAACTTTTCACTTTTTTTTTTTAAATTCAGTCACTATCTTATTTTAAAGGTTTTGTTATCCTTTCAATTTATTCCGAGATCAATGGCTTAATCCCTCTTATGGTCCCTCTAATCTTTTTTCGCATTTATATTAATCCCTGTTATTATTTCTGTTTCTAGGATATAATATATTATATGTTTACATTATATTATATAAGTATAATATATGGTGTGCCATCTATTTATATACATATATATATGTATTTACATGTACGTCTTTCATACTATATTGCATTTTACATATGTATTACTATATTGTATATGTTTAATATATGTTACATATTACATTTGTTATTATATCTTATATATGTAATATATGTTCGTATATCTACAATGCATGTGTGTATGTTTGACTATATATTATGTTATTTTTATGCGCGTTATTATGTTTTGTATGTATAGTTTATTGAATGCCACTGTTTGTATATGGTTTATATAATATTATTTAATGTATGTTATATGTTGTATATATATATTATATCCTATGTTATGTATTCTATGCATATCCTTTATTTGTTTTATTTATTCGTGCCTTTATTTACGTTAACATTCCTATTTTGTTCATGCATAAAATTGCTATATTTAATTTATTGTATTAGTATAGTTTAGTTATTCGAGACTTCGATATCCTGTTGGGAGTGTCGTCCCGAGTCTTCGGGCATCATCTCCTTTGGGTACCGTGGATTGTGAGATTTTTTCATATTCGAATCGTATGACCATGCATGCATGCATTTTTAGGGATTATTAATTAAATTAGACCGAATTTATACCTTTCTTTGCAAATACGATACAAACCTTTAGGTACCGATTTTCGGGCGTGGTGGGGGTGCAAACCTTTCCCCACTCATAACTGACTCCCGAACCCATTAGAATCTCTGATTATTTTACGGTGTCCGGTGGCGACTCTATCTTCCATTTACAATTCTCCCGGTATTTTATTAGGAGTGTCATTCCGGCCTCCGAGTATCATCTCCTTTAATGTCATTTTCAAATATTTTAAATTTAAATTTTCAAGAAAAAAAAAACCTTTAATACAATTCTCTACTAGTGTCTCTAAACATTTTTGGCAAAAATAATGCAACCTATCTCATAAACTGAACACTTTTTTCTTCTTCAAAACTTCTCACATCTTAAGTCCTTTTCTTCTGGCTTACCATTAAAAATCTTTGGTGCTCAATTTTTGTGAATGTTCATTAGCATAATAAAATTTGATTCTAAATTAGGGATGAAAAACTCGCCTGGACCAGCCCCGAAATTTAAAAGTTCTAATCCAATCTAGCTCCAGCCGAGCTTAATGTATATTATACCCGACCCGACATAATAAAAGCATAATTTGATCCGATTTAATCCCAAAATTTTAACAAAAAACTGACTAAACTCGATCTTTTCCAAAAAAAATAATAAAAAATATAATATATAAAAATATAATAGATATATATAAAATATATTGGGGCAGGGCGCATCTGGTCTGGGTCAAGTTTAGGTAATTTTACCATCCCTATGGAGCTAGATCCATTAAATAAAATTTCCTATAATACAAATGTTACTTTACTCTTACTAGAAAATTTTGTACCTCAATGGATATAATCTTCTTTGAACATTAAATTTATTTCTCAAAATCCAAAATTCAAGGAAAAATTCAAATGAATTTCATCTTTGGGTCTGTCTTAAAAATATCCAACCTATTCTCTCATACACCAAAGAACTACACACTGCACACCTTCACCATTACCTTCTCCACAAAAAACTTCACAAAAACTCAAGAACTATCCAAAACTCCATAAAAAAAAACCTCAAATTTCTTCAAAATCTCTACTTGAAAGTAAAGAACTATTTGTCTATGCAAGGAGAGAAAGATCTAACCCAGAGAAAATCACACAACTTGAAAAGATCTACCCCTAGGGAATAAGGCAATAGGTTGTAAATGGATCTTTACAGTGAAGTACAACTCTAATAGGAGTGTAGAAAGGTTCAAAACAAGACCAGTAACACAGATATTCATCTAATCATATGGCATTAACTACCAAAAGACCTTTGCAACAGTTGTCAAATTAAATATTATAAGGGTCTTGTTGTCAATAGCAATAAATAAAGACTGATCATTCTACTAGCTAGATATCAAAAATATCTTCCTGAATGAAAGTTTAGAAGGAGATGTTTACATGGAAGTCCCTCCAAGTTCGAATAATTTCCTTACTGATCACAAGATATACAAGTTCCAAGGTCCTTGTATAGTTTAAAGTAGTACCCTAGAACTTCGTTTGCTAGACTTACCAAAACTGTCATTAAATATGGTTATAAACAATGTCAATCTAATTACATCTTGTTTGTAAAGATATCTCCATAAAATAGGAAAACAATCCTTATTGTTTATGCAGATGACGTCATTATTACATGAGATGATGCACGAGAAATCGAAAGGTTAAAAGGGATGCTATCTACTGAGTTTGAAATCAAAGATTTAGGCCGTCTTAAATATTTCTTACGAATGGAGGTTGTAAGGTCACAAACTAAACTCATAAATAATCTGAGCAAACACATACTAGACCTAATCTTTGAGTCTAATCTGTTGGGATGCAAATCATCCTATGGACTCCAACATAAAGCTAAGGAAAGATGATTTGGGAGCTACAATGAACAAAGACTGGTTAGGAAATTGATCTACTTGTCCCTTACCAATCCACACATAGCCTTTCCAATTGGCATTGTGAGTTAACATATGAATGATCCAAGATAAGAATATCTTAAAGTTGTAAACAAGATCTTGGGATATCTCAAAAGGACACCTGAATACAGTTTAATCTTCAGAAGAAAAAGTGAAAACCTGAAGTTGAAGATTTTTCAGATGAAAGCTGAGTTGGACAGTTGACAAACAGAAGATCTACAAGTGATTATTGTCAATGACGGATCTATATGTAGAGTAAAGTGAGACCGTGCCCACTCTGAACTTTTCAAAGTTTACACATTTACTTCAATTTTCTTAATTTTTATGAATTATTTCTTAACTTTTTGTAATAATTATGACTTGTGCCCACCCTAAAATTTTGAGATTCTACGTGTGCCCACCCTCAAATATATTTTTGGATCCGCCACTGATTATTGTTCATATGTACGGGGAAACTCGGTCACATAGAGGAGCAACAAACAGTCTGTTTAGCTGGAAAAAAATCCTTATAGTTATACTTGTTTCGTTAACGTCAATTATTTTATTTTTTGTTAAATTTTTACAATTTAAATATTTTTATAAAATTTTCAATTATTTAATAATTTAAATATTTTATTTTTGTTTATTAAATATTTTATTTTTATTTATTAAATATTTTTATTTTTAAATGTTTTTTGATTTTTTTAAATATAAAATGATAAAATAATTAAAATTGGTTTAACAGTTCGTTGTTTTTCTATCAATTGATTCAATTTGAAAAAAAAGTTAAAGGGTCAAAAGAGAACCAAGAAAATTAAAAGCTAAAATATTTTTTACATGCTCAAGTGTCAAAAATATCATTAGACCTTATAATAGTAATCAACTAATTGACTAAAGTTGAGTTCCTTAAACCTTTTAAATTCCAATTTTGTGTTTTCAGCATGTCACAATGTGTGATTTTCAGTCTATATTTTATTCTGCTAAGTTTATTATGTGTTAGTTCTGTTCAAACTTATTTTATTTTAATATAGTTTTGGATATTATTTCAATTATTAGTCGTTTGGTGATAGTTTTTCCGATGTGTGTTATTTGTACATATAGTTGTAATTGCATTTATAACTTCAAAAAAGTATATATGAACTAGTAATATTTAAACTATATTTGAACCTATATTATAATAAATCTAAACAAAAATTCATATATGATAAATCATAAACTATAATAAATCTGGACACACGATCGAAAAACTAGTTATAAAAACTATCAATTTTTAGTTTTTTTTTAACTTGAAACCATGCAGGTTTATTAATAAACAAAAGAAAATTAAGAACATAAAGTTTCAAACATAAAAAAACAATAAAAAACGACATATCCAAAAGAAAATTAAAGGGTTGCTCCGGCCAAATTAGACACTTTCTCTTTGTACCACAGCAAATCTCTTAAGTGCATTGTAGGAAAAGTCCCCCGGGAGTTGTCAAATACCTTTTACATCAGTTTCATAGGCTCCGATCCGCTACACAATTATGATTACATCGGCAAACAACCATAAAAGGGGATCAAGCTATCCAAGATCACCGACAAACCCAAATCAAGAACAAATATCGTGAGTAACACTACACGAGCATCAGACAGCCTAAAAGATATTTAGAAAACATGTCATAAGATAAAGACGTGTCATAAAGAAAAAGAAAAAGAGGTGCCATCAAGGCAGAAAAAACAAAAACAATAAGATTTGCGAGAAGAATATAACCAAATGTAACACCCTTGACCCGGATGTCACATTTCGGCCTCAAGCCCAAACCCAAAACCATAAAATTTTCAAACTAGATCAGCCCAACGAGTAATTCACAAGAACAATTAAAACCAACAATTAAAATATATGTATATAAATAAATAAAATGCTACAAAGGAGCTCCAACTTACATTAAAACATTTGAATGTACATTTAAAATAATACAAATTTCAAATATTAAATACAGACTCCAATGTGTAAGGTTCTATGAACACATAGCCCACTAAACTCAAGTATCGTACTCTGAAGATCACCATGTGCTAGAATCTCACCTAATAGTGCTCCTCGATCCCACGATCTAGCGCGCAACCTACGCACGAAAACAACGATTCCGAGCGCTGAGCTTACAAAGCTCAGTGGTACACATCTACTCTACTATACTTCATGCTAATCATAAACATAACCATGCAAGCTAGTACGAGCAATAAGAAGAGATAAATAAACACGTGGCACTACCATAATCACCTAAACACATATCAAGCATGTATGTAATATCACAAATATCACTAGCACATCAATAAGGCAAACCAGAAACGAGGCCCAATGTCACATAACACTGGAAAACCCACTCATGCTCGGAATCTCACATCGAGCAAGTATCATCACCCGGAATCTCACATCGGATGGTCTTTATTTTATCATTCAGAATCTCACATCAAGTGGACTTCATGTGTTGCAACACTCTCACTGGGTATCCGGATCTCACCAAACAAAGACACAACCAAACAGGTGCCCACACATGGCACACAACCACACTCGATCCACTAAGGATCCCTACAAGTGCCCTACCTGGCACCTAACCATACATGATCCACCACAGATCCATACAAGTGCCCTACCTGGCACACAATTAACATACGACTCAGCACGGGTCCCTATTGTTACTACTATTACAACCAATCAAGCATTATCGAGTTGTTACATTTTATGGAGAAGTATTACAATTCTTTTCTATCAATTATTTCCAACAATCCACATTATCTCATTGATTATGGTGATAACCGCTTCGTTAATCATATTCATCAAATTTCATCTTAAACTGGCCTTTAAACCAGTTATTGTTGATTTGTGATATCATAAGCAATTTATCGAGCATTTTCCAGTATTAGTATATTATTGTAACACTCCCGTCTTTAACTAGCATTATAGGCCATTAAGCCTGACGAAATCAATATTAATTACGGGGCCTTATTCTACTCCTAAAGCTTATGAAAGTCGTTAGAGTTTGTTACTAGCACATTTAAATCATTTAATATTACTTACCGATTTTTAAGCATTTAATCGAATATTTATCAGCATTGACCCTAACCAACATTCAATCAAGCATATTAATTCATTCCACTAGCACACAAGGCATCACCACATAACAATCATGAATCAGACAATCATACGAATATTCAGACAAACCTATTCGGTCTCTAAAGCTCATAGCAGTCTCAATCATTCTCAAGCTCGTCAAGCATCTCAATAATTACCAAGGCTCGAAATATCTGTATCAACACATACTTATTACTCATCTCTTAATTTGCAACCACTAACATGCAAAGCAATTACACTTATGATGCTCATGAAGCATTTCAGAGTTCGAGGTGTACTAACCTTGATATCGTTAAAATCCTCATCCAAGCGTCCTGAACAATCCACTTGATCCAATATCCAACTCGAATAATCCTCGCATATCAACAATTACAAAAATACTTAAATTCTATGTATCTCCTATACCAAACGAAAGGTCAAACACGTAAAAATAGCTTACCGGGTTTGAATTTGGCAAAATAGACTGTGCCATTGGATCCGAAACATCGAGAAACCCCAGGGTAGGGTCCCTTAAAAAAAGCCAACGCCGGTCAACGATCAACAGCGGCGGTCAACAATTAACTGTTAACGACGGTGGCGGCAGCGGGTCGGAGACGGCGGCGGTGGTACGTCAAAGATGGCGGCGGTCAGCTCGACTTGGCTCGGCTTTGGTTGGACTGAGTCAACTTGGCTTGACTCGGCCTAGTTGATATTGTCCACTCAGGTGACTCAATCCCCTAGAGCAGGACAATGCCCACGTGCGGCGGTAGCGCGTAGGGGCGAGTGAGGGCTGGTCTGGGGGCTTCAAGCTACCAAACTTCACCGACTGACTGTTCTCGAATTGGTGAACTCAATGGTGGCCTCTGTTTCTCGATTCAAGCCTTATAACCCCTTCAACTCACGCGTAGGGGCACATGAGGGATGTTCTGGCGGTTTTCGGCGACCAAACTTCACCGGCCGAATGTTCTCGTGATGGTGAACTCGATGGTGGCCTCCATTTCTCTATTCAAGCCCACTAACCCCTTCAACTCAGCAACCTAAAACTTCTTCTCTGACGGCAGCTCTGACGGCGGTGATGCTGGTACCGACAGACTCGTCTCGGCGAGATGAACACAATGGCGGCGGTGGTGTCGCGATCAGACAACTGGATCTCCATAGATCAGAGTTTGAAATTTCCTCCCTAACTTTTTTCTCTCTCCTACCATTCTTATCTTTTCCTTTTTCCCTCTCCTCCATCAACTCCCTTTTCTTTTCAACCACCCACCCACCTATTTAAAATTCAAACTATTCACATTTTTTCTTTTTTTCATTATTTTCTTCTTTTTCTTTTATTCTACTAAATAATTAAAATCCTACTATCATTTACAAAAAAGCCCAAATTCAAACTCTTAATTGGGCCCTCAACCTAAGGCAGAATATCCGGGTCTAAGACTCAATTCGCTAACCCAAAATTTGGGTCGTTATAATTCTCTCATCCTTAAAAGAAATTTTGTCCTCGAAATTAACATCCATAACCGTTAAGATACCAAACCCATTACAACTCTTCGACGTCCTCAAGATTTCTCGTCGTGCTACTCTGATCTTTCACAACACTTATCAACACAACCCTTGCCTTCTAATGGTGCAAACAATATCTTAACTGATTCTTTTTCATAGGAGGATTCTATCCTTTCTCGGTACATTACAGACGACAAGCCAAAACTCAACGGTGCCTTGACAAAATGTCACACAGATACTTCATCAAAGAAACTTAGCTTACTCTATAGAACCCAAGAGATTGTTGCACACGAATTCTTTTACTACAACTCACGATCAAAAGAACTGAATGTTAAATAGCTTTTGCACCCAAACAAAACAACTCTTCTCGTGGTAACTCCCTGATAGAGACTCTAACTCTAACGATATTCCCTTCCTAAAACATCGCTTGCCGGGCGCAAACTTTTTGAAAACAAAAGACACCTCAACTCGGCTCAAGCATTCACATTAAACTCGGCATGGTAACCCACATAGGCAACTAGCATAGCTCTCACCAACTCGGTTCTCGCAAGGGTCTTAAGATTCGAACCATAACACGTATGGAGAACACATCCTCTGTACCACCACTCAAATCTGTCATCGCAATAAACCCACCAAAAATAAGGTTCCATCAACTTCAAATCCCATGTTAAAAGGTTACATGAACACACCATTGTGCCGTACAACCCATCTTGCAACTAAACCAAGCAAACTTTTTATGTGGCTCACACCTTTGCTGAGAACTTATCAAACGGTACATACCAAGGACTATATCATTACTCAACGAAACTGTGTACTCACGAATCCTGCACAAGATCCACACCATCTATTTAATTCCCACGATGAATACCAAAGCTTCCCAACAACTCTAAGGAACTCGATATTTAACTCTCAACTGATAGCAAGCCAGCTACTTATCACTATCTCAACACACGACTCCACACTGCCTCCAAATCATAGGTGATAGTTTGGTACAAACTGTCACTCTCAAAGTTCACCACATACTGACCATGGTACTAATAATGAAAAATGTCTTACCTAGATATATCTTTTCCAAAACACCCACCACAAGATCTCAAGGTCTATTGACAACCATCGGGCCCAAATTCAATCATAACATTGTATCATCTTAACTAAAACCAGATGTCCTCTCTCGTGACTCCCAAAGAAAAATTAATCCTTAATTTAAGGCTTAACTAACGAACACACGGGTACTAGTACTGCATAGAGCTAGCATCGACACTCTCTTACATGACCATTACCTAGGATAGTCCTATACAATAGCTTGATACTTCAATCTTGTACTTATTCGGTGCGATCCACTACTTATTTAGCTCACTTTGCTTAGGTGGTGATCGACTACACCATTACAGTTCTTACATACCCTATCCTATGTCATCATCAAAACCTCAAATTTCCTTAGAGATCAAGTACCTCAAACATCACACTATTGGGAAGAACATAACCCTTCCCTTCTAGCACAAAAAAAAAAACCCTAACGGTACAACAAAACATCTTCGAATACCTCAAAATCTCATTCAGCTCTGATCAGGTCCATACTACTTTCACAACAAAACAGCTTCATATAGCTCGGGTTTCCACTGATGTCCCTCGGCTCACTCCAAGAAAACTGTGATACAACCCAAAGCATTTACGAAGTCTCAAACCCTTACTTCCTTAACTAATTGCACGGTAATTAACCTTTCCCCATAGACACGATCATTGAGATAATTATCTTTTCAACGTTAATTTTTTCGTATTCCTATACATCTACTCTTGTCACGCAAGGCATCAAACTTATATTCGAGAGACAATACAGTGGCTCCCACCTATCTTCACTGAAACATCTCGACGTCACCACAAACATTACCCGCTATCACGACACACTTAAGAAGATAAATCTTCATTCTAAAATCTATTCCAAAAATTTTTTAACCTCAACACATTAACTATAGCACCCTCGACCCGGATGTCACATTGGGCCTAAAGCCCAAACCAAAATCATAAAATTTCTCAACTTAGTTTAGCCCCCCAAAAAATACCAAAAACATTTAAAGCCCACAAATCAAAATAAATATAAAAAATGATTAAAAATTTACAAATGAGCTATAATAAAATAAGATAAAACATTTAAACATTTGGCTTGATTAATACAAAATCAAAATAAGGATTATAGACTCATACACGTAAGGTTCTATGAATACACAGCCCACTAAATACAAGTCTCATACTCTGACAACGCCATTTGCTGAAATCTTATACAGACAGTGCTCATTGGTCCCGCGATCAACCTACGCACAGAAACAACAATTCCGAGCGTTGAGATTACAAAGCTTAGTGCTACACATCTACTCTACTATACTTCATGTTAATCATAATTATAAACATAAGCATGCAAGCTAGTACAAGCAATAAGAAGAGGTAAATGAAGTTGTGGCGCTACCACTAGCCGCCTAAACACATGCTAAAATCATAGCAATCATCAATCATGACAGACAATGCCCAAGCAAGCCCCAGATCTCAACAGATCACCAAGGCAAAAATAACATCAACAACAACACGACTCTAGAGTCAGGCCGGGTCACAAAGCATCGGTATATACACTCCGGGTGAGACCAGGTCGCATAGCATTGGATCATACACCCTGGGTGAGGCCGGGTCACATAGCATCAGAAACATACACCATTGCTCAGAATCATCCCTCGAGCATCTACTCTCTAGGTGAGGCCAGGTCACATAGCATCGAAACATACACCCATACTCAAAATTATCCCTCGAGCATCTTCAAATAAGGCCTGGGTCACATAGCATCGGTAACCTCCATTCAGTATCTCAACCATGTTGTTGCAACACTCTTTCGCTGGGCAGCCAGATCCCATCAATCAAAAAGATTCAACCCATCAAATGCATACCCGACATACAAGCAACGCGATCCCAATGATCCTCTATTGTTAATAAACGTCAACATATAATTTATAATACATTATCGAGTTGTTAATACATTATGAAGGAGTGCATATTTAATATCATTTATCAAGGCATAGTTTAATTATTAATATTTCGTATTACCCTTATCTTAGATCGGCATTTCAAACTATCCAATTTAGCGACAACGGTATTCAAATATAAGTATCGATATGGTACCCCTGGTTAACGGTACTCACACGCATACCGCTACCAATTAGTTTACTAGAAATTCCCAATTTCCATAAATACCGATACGGTCCCACCTGTACCGATATGACCTTAATCGCTTACCAGTACAACCAAAGCTCATAATAGAACCCAACTCACCGGCTCATACAATTTCTTTATATTACGGTGTCATAACACTTAGTAGATTCCTAAAGCTTATGAAAGGCATTAAAGTGAGTTACTAGCGTATTTGATTGATTATTACCACTTGCCATCTTTTTACCCATTTAATCGAATATTTAACAATATTGTTTCTAACCAGTATTCAATCAACATATTAATTTATTCAGGTAACACACAAGGCATCATCATATCTCAATCAGTCAACCAATCATACAATCAGATAATCATACATATATTCAGGCAATCCTACACAACCTCTAAAGCTCATAACAGACTCGAATATTCTTAAGCTCATCAAGCATCTCACTAATTTCCAAGCATCAAACTATCAGTATCAACACATGCTTATTACTCACCTCCTAATTTGCAACCACTAACATGTAAGGCAATTACACTTATGATGCTCATGAAGTATTTTGGAGTTTGAGGTGTACTAACCTTAAGCCGATATCGCTAAAATCCTCATTCAAACTTCCTGGACAATCCACATGATCCTATGTCCAAACTCGAACAACCCTCGTATACCAATAAATATGAAAAAACATTAATTCTATATATCTCATATACTACTCACAATGTCAAACGCATAAAAAATCTTACTAGGTTCAAATTTGGCAAAACAACCACGTCATTGGATCCAGAACGTCACGAAACCCCCGGGTATAGTCCCCTAAAAAAGTCAATGGCCGGTCAACAGTCTGGTCAACCTTTGGGCGATATGGTACGGCGCAGGTGCATGGGAAGCTTGGTGCACCCCAGGTACGTAATCCAGTGTGAGCGAGTGCACTACAGCCTCGGTGCACCCGTAGGGCATACTCCAGTGAGGTAGGGTGCATGTGCACCCAGAGAGAGCAATCTCGTACGACGTGGTGCACATGAACAGTGTGCACCCGCCTGGGCTAGCGCACGCCCACTCGCATGGGCGGCGCGTAGTGGCTTGTGAGCCCTCATCCAGTGGCCAAACGGCTATGGTGAGCTCTAGTCTTGCTATTCTCTAGCTGATGATTTTGACAGTAGCCTCTATTTACGGCTGTAATAATCAGAACGTGTCGAACGAGCTTCCCCCGAAACTTTTTCTTCCTCAGTTCAACGAACGACAGCTCGAACGACGATACGACGACCACCGTTAGACTCGTCTCGATAAGACTTTTCCAATGGTGTCGGTGGTGTCATGCACGGTGGCTCTGATGGCTGTAGATTGAGGTTTAAAACCTCCCCCTTTACTTTTTCTCTCTCCCTCAAAATATCCTATTTATTTTTTCTCCTTTCTCTTCCTCTCTCCATCACATCATCAACCTTTATATTCAAATTACCAATTATTTTTATTTTTCCCTTTTTACCCTTAGGCCCAACTGATTATTCTTAATTGGGCTCCCATCCTAAGGCCCAATTTTGCAAAGCCCAAGATTCGGGTCGTTACAACTCTCCCCTCCTTAAAAGAAATTTTGTCCTCGAAATTTGTACTAGAAAGATAAGGAAGATACAAAAACTTCTTAACTCTTCAAGGTCCTTGATTATAACCCGCAGCGCTACTCTGATCTCAACACTTATCAGAAATAGCATTATCCTCGAATGTTACAATCATAGTCTCAACTGATTCTTTTCTGGAAAGAATTTTATCCCCACTTGGTACATTACAGA
This sequence comes from Hibiscus mutabilis, assembly GCA_019671005.1. Lineage (NCBI taxonomy): Eukaryota > Viridiplantae > Streptophyta > Magnoliopsida > Malvales > Malvaceae > Hibiscus > Hibiscus mutabilis. The sequence continues at coordinate 13,463,459 of CM033754.1, forward strand.
CAGCAAGCGAAATCCAATGGTACCCCGATAAAATTGTTACACGAATTCATCAATAAGGAAACTTAACTTACGCTATAAAACTCAAAAGATTGCTGCACACAAAAATCATTCCGTAACAACGTACGATATAAAAAGAAGATGTTAAACAGCTGATGCATCCAAAATGAACAATTTATCTTGTGGTGACTCCTTGAAGGAGTCTCTAACCCTACCGACCTCGTAAATTTAAAACATTACTTGTTCGGTGCAAGACTTCAGGAAAAGAACTGCGTCTCCACTCACCCCAAGCTTACCTTAAACTTGCATGATAACTCTTATCGATAACTAAAGCTTATCCCATTAACTCGGTTCATGTAAGAATCTTACACTCTTAACTGTAACGTGTTCGAAAACACGTCATCTATACCATCACATAGAAATTCCACCAAGGGCTAAGGTTCTATCACAAACCTCGAATCTCGTATCAAAAGGTAACATGTACACACCGCCGTGTCGTGCAACCCAACCACAAACAATCTCAGCTAATTTTAATTTGGAACTCACCTTTTCCGAAAATATCAAACAATACCTACAAGGACTGTATCATTACTCAAAGAAATCTCATCAAAACTGTGCACTCATAATCCTTTACAAGTTCTATGGTCATCTATTAAATTTCAACTGAGGAACATCGAAGCATTAAAATAACTCTGAGAAATTCAATGTTCGACTCCCACCCGATGGCAAGTCAAACACTCATAACAATCTCAACATGCGACTTCACACTATTTCTTGAACCCAGGACAAAAGCATGGTACCAACTGTCATTCTCAAAATTTACTATATATTGACCACTATACTATAAAAGGGGAATCTCTTACCTTGATATATCTTTTTCTCTAAGGCACCCGCAACAAGATCTCGAAGTCTATCAGAAACCATCATACGCAAATCCAATCACAACATTGCGTCCTCAAAATCAGAATCAGAAGCTAATTCTCATGACGTCCAAAACGAATTATTTTTTAACTCGAAACTTAACTGACAAATACACGGGTACCAGCACTAACCAATCAGTACCAACACCAGATGGATACATTATCGGTACTGTATAGAGCTAGTATCGGTGCTCTCTTACACGACCATCACTTGCGATCCTTGATTGACCCGCATAGTTAGCATGATACTCTAACTCAAACTAACTTCGTACAATCCATCTATTGTCAAAATCACTTACCTAGGTGGTGGTGGTCGATCACGCGATAAACAACCCTTAATTAATTTGACTCGCGCCGTTCTCCAAAACTCAAACTCCTTAAAGATCGAGCATCCGAAGCTTTACACTATTGGGGCAAACACAACATTCCTACTTCAACACAAAAATACAGGCCCGACGATACGACAAAACATCCTCGACGATCTTGAAATCTTATTCAACTTTAATCGAGACGACACCACTGTCACAGTATAGCAGTTCCATGCAGCTCGAATCTCCACTAATGTTCCTCGGTTGCTTCAAGAATACTGTGATACAAAACAAAGGCATTTACAAAGTCTTCAACCCTTGATTCCTTACTGATTACATGGTAACCAACTTCCCTCTCACGCACAAGGTCCTTAAGGCAATTATCTTATCAACGTTCATATTTTCATATTCCTTGTCCCTTCGCACGTGTCACGCAAGCATCAACTTACATTCGAGAAACAACACGGTGGCCCCTACCTTATCATTACCGAAAAACTTCAAACATCACTGTAGGCATCCAACGTTACCATGACGCACCCAAAAGAGGGGAATCCTCATCCCAATTTTATTTCGAAACTCTAAGCCTTTATTACTTCAACCACAACCATCTTATTCTCGAACAAATCTTGAAAAAGTACACAAATACCTTGAAATTAGTTAAACGAGTCATCCACCTTAGGAGACACGTAACGATCTTCTTCTATCACTCGGCCACTATCTACAGTTAAAGCATCACTTCAACGAACCAACTTCTTACCAACGAGCAAGCCCACTTCTCCTTTGGGCGAAACACTTACACAAAAGGAACCTCATTCAAGTTGCACTTTCGCAACTAAACCTTTAACTTTCTCAACTAAGTTGGCGTCCTCCGAGAAATACGACGGGCACCGACGTTCAACTTGGTCTTACCTAAACATCCACTCTCGTTCCCGATAGGGAGAAAGTCTTGTCGACTCCCCAAAAGGCATAAACAAACACTCTGACAATCTAAAGCCTTACAAGTGTTGAACTGTACATATTAGCATCTGTCAAACGTTTAAACATGTCTCACAACCCCGTGTGTCAATCTCAAAACAACAACCACGTAGATCACGGTAGAGGGACAATGATCCAAACATTCTCATTATAAAATATTGGGTTCCCTCGAGGTCTCAAAGCCTCAAGCGCAACTCTCGATGTTACTGGCTCGCATTATGTTTGATTAACCTAAACAATTCTACAGTGCCACAACTCCCAAGAAGGTAGCTCTCTTTTAAACTTGTAGAACGTTAAAATTTGGCCACACTCTGATGAACTAGTGGATCTCGAATCCACTATCCATGATAAACGCCTTTGCAAAGGGCAACAACATTTCCCATCTATCATTGAACCCCCTTTTAAGCAAACAAAAGGGTACACCACCCAACGTGTACCCACTGACCAAATCAGGAATAGATCATCCATATTTGTGTCATAACCATTATTCATGCATGAACGATAAAGATTCCTTGCCACAACTCTCATAACGCATCCGAAGGCTCCAAAACAATTTACACTATGTGATAAGAACACCATTTAGGTGGCAAAAAGAGAACACATCCTCGACTCCGACATCATTTAACTAGCTCATATCGCAATAATCTAAGGCAACTTTGACCCCTTAAAAATGCTCCAATGAGCGGCTTAACACTTATCTCGGCCCTCTCGGCCACAAACGTAACCATCTTAACGTTGTAACATTGAACACACCATTAGGATTCTAGTCTTAAGAAATACGAACTCAATTTAAGGGCTTGTATTCACTAGACACCTCACCATAACACCTATACCACCCAAGGGTTTCCTAGAACCGGCTAAACCTAAGCTCTGATACAACTAAATGTAACACCCTCGACCCGGATGTCACATTGGGCCTAAAGCCCAAACCAAAATCATAAAATTTCTCAACTTAGTTTAACCCAAATAAAATAATTACCAAAAAATTTAAAGCCCACAAATTAAAATAAATATAAAAATAATTAAAATTTTACAAAGGAGTTCCAATAAAAGAAAATAAAACATTTAAACATTTGGTTTGATTAATACAAATTCAAAATAAGGATTACAGACTCATACACGTAAGGTTCCATGAATACACAGCCCACTAAATACAAGTATCATACTCTGACAATGCCGCTTGTTGGAATCTCATACAGACGATACTTCTCGATCCCACGATCAACCTACGCACGAAAACAAAAATTCCGGGCGTTGAGCTTACAAAGCTCAGTGGTACACATCTACTTTACTATACTTCATCCTAATCATAAACATATGTATGCAAGCTAGTACGAGCAATAAGAAGAGGTAAATGAACATGTGGTGATACCACTAGCCGTCTAAACACATGCTAACATCATAACAATCATCAATCATAGCACACAAGACCCAACAAGTCTAATATCTCAACAGATCACCAAGGCAAAAACAACAGCACGACTCTAGAGTCAGGCCAGGTCACAAAGCATCGGTACATACACTCCGGGTGAGACCGGGTCACGTAGCATCAGATCATACACTCTGGGTGAGGCCGGGTCACATAGCATAGAAAACATACACCCTTGCTCGGAATCATCCCTCGAGCATCTACTCTCTAGGTGAGGCCGGGTCACATAGCATCGAAACATACACCCATACTCGAAATTATCCCTCGAGCATCTTTGAATGAGGCCCGATTCACATAGCATCGGTAACCTCCATTCGGTATCTCAACCATGGTGTTGCAACACTCTTTCACTGGGTATCCGGATCCCATCAATCAAAAAGATTCAACCCAACAAATGCCTACCCGGCATACAAGCAACGCGATCCCAATGATCCCCTATTGTTGCTAAATGTCAACATATCATTTATTATACAGTACCGAGTTGTTAATACATTATGGAGGAGTGCATATTTAATCTCATTTATCAAGGCATAGTTCAATTATTAATATTATGTATTACCTTTATCTTAGACTGATATTTCAGACTATCTAATTTAGCGACATCGATACTCGAATATGAGTATCGAAATGGTACCCCTGGTTAATGGTACTCGCACGCATACCGCTACCAATTAGTTTACTAGAAATTCCTAATTTCCATAAGTATCGGTACGGTCCCACCCGTACCGATATAACCCTAATCGCTTACCGATACAACCAAAGCTCGTACCAGTATCCAACTCATAGGTTCGTACAATTCCTTTAAATTATAGTGTCATAACACTTAGTAGATTCCTAAAGCTTATGAAAGGCATTAAAGTGCGTTACTAGCGTATTTGATTGATTATTACCACTTACCGGCTTTTTACCCATTTAATCGAATATTTAACAGTATTGTCTCTAACTAGTATTCAATCAACATATTAATTTATTCAACTAACACACAAGGCATCATCATATCTCAATCAGTCAACCAATCATACAATCAGATAATTATACAGATATTCAGCCAATCCTACACAGCCTCTAAAGCTCATAACAGACTCGAATATTCTTAAGCTCATCAAGCATCTCACTATTTTCCAAGAATCAGACTATCAGTATCAAAACATGCTTATTACTTATCTCTTAATTTGCAACCACTAACATGCAAGACAATTACACTTATGATGCTCATAAAGCATTTCAAAGTTCGAGATGTACTAATCTTAAGCCGATATCACAAAATCTTCATTTGAACTTTCTAAACAATCCATATGATCCGATGTCCAAACCCTCGTATATCAACAAATACGAAAATACATTAATTCTATGTATGTCCTATACTACACACAAGGTCAAATGCGTAAAAATAGCTTATCTGGTTCGAATTTGGCGAATCAGACTACGCCTTTGGATTCGAAACGTCGAGAAACCCCCTGGGCGATCTGGTGCGGCATAGGTGCATGGGAAGCTTGGTGCAACCCAGATACGTAATCTAGTGCAAGCGAGTGCACTATAGCCTCTGTGCACCCAAGGGTGCATGTGCACCCAGGGAGAGCTATCTCGTGCGCCGTGATGCACATGAGCAATGTTCACCCAACTGGGCTGGCGCACGCCCACTCGCAGGGGTGGCGCATGAGCCCTCCTCCAGCGGCCGAACGACGGTGGCGAGCTCCAATCATGCTATTCTCTAGCTGCTGATTTTGGCGGTGTCCTCTATTTACGGCTATGATGACTAGAACATGTCGAACGAGCTTCTCTCGAAACTTTATCTTCTTTACTCTGACGAATGGCGATGCGATGACCATCGTTAGACTCATATCGGTGAGACCTTTCTAATGGTGTCAGCGGTGTCGTGCACAGTGGCTTTGATGGCCGTAGATCGAGGTTCAAAACCTCCCACCTTTACTTTTTCTCTCTTTCCTCCTTTTTCTCTCTCCCCTAAAATATCCAATTTATTTTTTTCTCCTTTGTCTTCTTCTCTCCATCACATCACCAGCCTTTATATTCAAATTACCAACTATTTTTATTTTTTCCTTTTTACCCTTAGGCCCAATTGATTATTCTTAATTGGGATCCCATCCTAAGGCCCAAATAAATTGGTTCGAGGCCCAATTTTGCAAAGCCCAAGATTCAGGTCGTTACATTAACAATAAGAATCACACTTCCAAACTAATCTTAAAAAAACACAGGCACATATCATATTCGATTAAACGAGTTATCCACCTTAGGAAATGAGTAACGGTCTTCCACTATCACTTAACAAACTATTAACGATTTGAGCAGCACCTCCACGAACCAACTTATTACTAGTGAACAAGTCCAGCTCTCTCTTGAGTGAAGCACTTAGACAAAAGGGACCTTATTCAAGTTGCTCCTCCGAAACTAAATCTCTGACTACTGAACTGGGCCAAAATCCTCTAACAACGGCGATGGCACCGGCATTCAACTCGGTCTTACCTTAACGTCTACTCATGTTCCTGATAGGGAAAGATCCTAACAACTCCTCCACGAAGCAAAAACAAACACTCTGGTAGTCTAAAAGCTCTCGAACACCAAACTACACACATTAACACCTATCGATTCGGTCAAACCTATCTCACAACCCCGTTGCCATCCTCTAAACAATCACTACAAAGATCACAATAAAAGGGCGACAATCCAACATTTTTATTTCAAAAATCTAGGTTCTATTGAGGTCTCGAAGCCTCAAAATCACTCTCGACATCACTGGCCAGCACCACACTTGATTAACCGGAACAATTTCCACGGTGCAACAACCCTCAAGAAGGTAGCTCTTTCTCTCAAACTTGTAGAACGTCTAACTTCGACCATACTCTGACTAAATAATGGGTCATGAATCCACTATCTCTGTGGAATGCCTCTAAGAATGGCAATGATACTCTCCAAGTATCAACAAATATTCATTTTTAAACAGATAAAAAGGGTTCTCCAACCAACGTGCACACATCGATCAATTTTGAGGGTGGATTATCCATACCCACAACACAACCGTTATCCAAGCGTAATGATAAAGATTCCTTGCCACAAACTCTCACAATAATTCTAGAGACTTCAGGGTGACTATAACGCAACGAAGGCACCATTCAGATGACATAAGGAGGACACATTCTCAACTCTGGTATCATTCGACTAACTTACATCTCAACAATCTAAGGCGGCCCCACTCCCAGGATCACTGCCATGAACGGCTCAACTCTTAACTCAGCCTTTTCAACCACGATCATAACCACCTTGACGTTGCAACCATGGATGCACTATCAGAATTTTAGTCTTAAGGAGTACGAACTTAGTTTAAGTGCTTGCATTCACTAAACACCTTACTAAAACACCTATACCACCCCGGGGTTTTCTAGGACCGGCTAAACCTAAGCTCTGATACCACTAAATGTAACACCCTCGACCCGGATGTCACGTTTGGGCCTCAAGCCCAAACCTAAAACCATAAAATTTTCAAACTTGATTAGCCCAACGAGTAATTCGCAAGAACATTTAAAACCAACGATTAAAATACATGTATATAAATAAATAAAATGTTACAAAAGAGCTCCAACTTACATTAAAACATTTGAAGGTACATTTAAAGTAATACAAATTTTAAATATTAAATACAGACTCCAATGTGTAAGGTCCTATGAACAAATAGCCCACTAAACTCAAGTGTCGTACTCTGAAGATCACCATATGCTAGAATCTCGGCTTGATAGTCCTCTTCAATCCCATGATCCAGCGCGCAACCTATGCACGAAAACAACGATTTTGAGCACTGAGCTTACAAAGCTCAGTGGTACACATCTACTATACTATACTTCATGTTAATCATAAACGTAAGCATGCAAGCTAGTACGAGCAATAAGAAGAGATAAATAAATATGTGGCGCTACCATAATTGCCTAAACACATATCAAGTATATATACAATATCAAAAATATCATTAGCACATCAATAAGGCAAACCAAGAGCGAGGCCCAATATCACCCGACACTGGGAAACCCACCCATGCTTAGAATCTCACATCGAGCGGGGCTCAGAATCTCACATCAAGCAAGTATCATCACCCAGAATCTCACATCAGATGGCCTTCATTTCATCACTCGAAATCTCACATCGAGTTACCTTAATGTGTTGCAACACTCTCACTGGGTATCCGGATCCCACCAAACAAAGACACATAACCAAATAGGTTCCCACACATGGCACACAACCATACTCGATTCACTAAAGATCCCTACAAGTGCCCTACTTGGCACCCAACCATACATGATCCACCACGAATCCATACAAGTGCCTTACCTGGCACACAATCAACATACGACCCACCACGGGTCCCTATTGTTGCTATTACAACCAATCAAGCATTACCGAGTTGTTACATTTTATGGAGGAGTATTACAATTCATTTCCATCAATTATTTTCAACAATCCACATTATCTTATTGATTATGGTGATAACCGCTTCGTTAATCATATTCATCAAATTCCATCTTAAACTGGCCTTTAAACCGGTTATTGTTGATTTGCGGTCTCATAAGTAATTTATCGAGCATTTGCCAATGTTAGTCCATTATTGCAACGCTCTCATCTTTAACTAGCATTATAGGCTATTAAGCTTGACGACATCAATATTAATTATGGGGCCCTATTCTACCCTTAAAGCTTATGAAAGTCATTAGAGTTTGTTGCAAGTGCATTTAAATCATTTAATATTAATTACTAATTTTTAAACATTTAATCGAATATTTATCAGCATTGCCCCTAACCAACATTCAATCAAGCATATTAATTCATTCCACTAGCACACAAGGCATCATTACATAGAAATCATGAATCAAACAATCATACGAATATTCAGACAATGAACTCGATGGTGGCCTCATTTTCTCAATTCAAGCCCTCTAACCCCTTCAACTTAGCAACCCTAAACTTATTCCCTCTCACCTCCTCCGACAGCAGCTCTAACAGCGGTGATGCTGGTATCGGCGGACTTGTCTCGGAGAGATGAACCCAATGGCGGTGGCGGTGTCGCGATCGGACGGCTGGATCTCCGTAGATCAGAGTTTGAAATTTCCTCCCCAACTTTTCTCTCTTTCTCTCTCTCTCCCACTATTCTCGTCTTTTCCTTTTTCCTTATCTTCTATCAACTCCCCCTTCTTTTCAACCACCCACCCACCTATTTAAAATTCAAACTATTCACATTTATATTTTTATTTTCTTTTCATTATTTTCTTTTTTTTATTTCCTTCTTTCTCTTTTATTCTACCAAATAGTTAAAATCCTACTATCATTTACCAAAAAGCCCAAATTCAAGCTCTTAATAGGGCCCTCAACCTAAGGCCCAATACCTGGGTCCAAGACTCGATTCGCTAACCCTAAATTCGGGTCGTTGCACAAAACACATAGAATTTTATTAAAAACTAAAAATCGAAAGTGAAATATAATAAAACATGAAAAATATTGAACACCAACGATCAACGACCAAAACTAAGACTGATATCGCTGATCGCCAGCCAAAACAAGATAAAAAAGATGCAAAACGGCAGATTTGAAAAAAAAAACAAGCGGCTAGGGTTTATAGGTTTGGAAAAGAACCAGCAAAAAAAAGCTAATGGACGTCGTATTAATGGTAAAATACACGATGCATCATTTAATTATAGGTTTAATAACAAACATGTCACTTTTCTTTTAAAAATAACAATTTGGTCACTCAATTAAAATTTTGTGACAAACATGTCACTTTGCCGTTAAAATTGAAACGAAAGACTTAGTATAATAACAATTTTAGTCCCTAAAACTTATACATTCGATTAATTTGGCCATAAAAATAATCTAATAAATCTAACACTTCATATTTAAAAATTTCATTAGTGAAGTAACTATGTCTACTTGTAGGCGGCGTTAAGGTCATAAGGGGTATGTTTCATTAGTCTGTCAGATGTCCAGTAGTGAAGTGGCTATATTTGTCGAACTATCTCACATTTGTCAATTATCAAATTGAGAGACAATAGCATGGAGTGCAGCAAGTGGTCAGAGGGTGTGTCAGGAGGATGCAATGTCGAAATTTTTAAATATGAAGGGTAAAATTTATTGAACTATTTTTAATTAGGACCAAATTGATAGAATGTATAAATTTGGGGACTAAAACAATTATTACATCAAGCATGTTCCAATTTTAACGGCAGAGTGACTTGTTTATCACAAAATTTTGATTGAGTAAAAATTGTTATTTTTAGATGAAAAACAATGTTTGTTACCATAAAGTGACATATGTATGATATATTTTACCTAAATGGAGTAATAATAACTGTGGAGGAATGTAGGATAACATATAAATGGGGCGTTAGTGGTTGGGTTTTGAGACTGGCTAACGGGAGAAGTGGTCAACCGGAGATGCATTCCGACGAGAGTGTAAAAAAGGAGATGATGCCACATGTATGCTTATGATTGGATGAGTTTGGTTATTAGTAAGGTATAATGGTATCTCATCTCTAGAAGTTGGAAGCGTGACGCATTGCCTGCCAAATTGAATCAGCAGAGGAGAGTCCCATGTCTCATTGGATACCACAAAACAACTATAAAACCATATGGAGGTAGAGGAGAAGACCAGACCAAGATGGGGTTGGCATGGGTAGGGGTGAGCAAAACTCGACTGACTCGAAAAAATTAAATTTTTCGAGTCGAGGTGAGGCAAAAAACTCGACTCGACTCGAAAAAATTCAAATAAAATTTGAGTTGTAATATGAAAATTCGAATAACTCAAATAACTCGAAATTTTTAATAATTACTGGATTGATTTTTAAGTTCAAGTAAAGCCCCTCAATTTTCCTGATAAATATACAGATATAAAAAAATATGCAAAAATATGTCACATATGAAAAAATATATATATGCATATCATACATAATTAGAGAAAATCGTTTAAATTAGAATCAAACCGTACTATAACATGATAAATAATTACAATTAAATTTTTATAGAAACTCGAAAACTCGACTCGACTCGAATTTATAAACTCGAATCGAATCGAAAAAATTCAAATAAAGTTTGAATTATAAAATATGACGCGACAACTCGGATAATTCAAAATTTTTTTACTTGACTCGACCGAACGTTGACCATAGGCATGGGCACGGACCACAACCTCCGCATATCAAATTCATGTAGATATCTCCTTGTGCTTCTGTGATCAATGCAACTGAAAAAATTGGAGGCACCCACACCCGTTTATGAGATTTGAGTGACTCAAGAGTGAATCTAAAAATTAGGTTTTGATAACAAATTTTAGAAGAAAAAAAGTTGGGTTCCTAATAACAAATATTGAAAAAAGAATTTTAAGAGTATGTCCCTAATAATAAATATTGGAAAAAAATTATTCCCCTAGTAATAAGTATTGAAAAAAATGACTTCCGAATACAAGTATTGGAAAAGAATGAACCCCTGATAACAAAGATTAAAAAAATAAATTTTAAAAGTAGACCCCTAATAATAAATATTGAAAAAATAATTAGTCTCCTAATAACAAGTATGAAAAAAAATTGAACATCTAATAATGAGCATTGAAAAAATAAATTTTAAAAATATTTTTCTAATATAAGTATATAAAAAATTAAACCCTAATAATAAATATAGGAAAAGATGAAAAAAAAATAGACTTTGGCCAAGTGCCACTCTTGCTCGGGTTCAAGGACGGCATTGGCACAATGGCTGAAGAAGATGGACCCGGGTGGATTTAAATTACAGTCGCACACTATGTTGATGGCACCAACTTTAGCGAAACCAGGATTTTCATTTAGTAAAATCATAAATAAAGTGAGGTATAAAAAAATTTATACTACTATAGTAAATATTATTAATCTCATACCTTAACAAATTAAGTGGGGTTAAATTTAATATTTTTTATAAAAAAAATTATATTACCACATTAAAAAATTCATACCCAACAAATTAAACGAGATCAATTACACCCCCACTTACTATGCTACATCCGCCCGCCGGCACCAAAAAACTGTGTTCTAATTCATGCAGATAAATAACTCGTGATATCATTGTATTTTTTTGGTTTAAGTTTAATCTCTCTCATCAATAGTAATAATTAATTCCTTCGACTCGAATGTTGATCATAAAATATATTTCATTCCCATAAATGAAGATCAAATCTCCTGTCACGATTAAACATAATATCACATAAGTATTATACTATTGCATTTGGATGTTGATGTTGAGCAGCTGCAAGATTCGGACATTTATATGCTAGTAGTGGGGGAGGAGAACGGATAAAGGATGCAAACACAACACCTTTAAATAATTACTAAAATAATAACAATAAGTAGGCGACTAGAGTAACAGGAGGTAACATACAAGCAGCGGGGCATAGCAATTGCAGTTGGACAGCTATGCCGATTTCACTAATACCCCCGTTGTCACTCAACTAAACAAACAGAACAATCGTCATGTACTCTAAAATACATAGGGTAAATACAATAGAATTATAAACCAATTCAAAAAATCATGTTAGATCTCCACCAAAATATTACACATAACCCCAACCCCCACTTTATTACAAATATCAAGCGACCGTCAATGTGTAGAGACAAACAAACCAGCCTCAATTTCATAACTGAAACAGAAAACTATGTGTCATGTTGCTACAATCACTGAAACAGCACTCCATTTTTAAAAAGAAAATGTTTGGACTAATACCAATAAATGCAGTAAGTAATTATTATAAAACCATGACTCTGGGCCACCCATCTCATCCCCCTACTTTTCTGGAAAAACTTCTGCCAGATTGTATCTGTTGGGTCGGTCTATGAAAAACACCATTTTTAGATTCGGCATTCCACTGCACCCCAGCCTTCATTGCTGCCGGCTTTAATTGTTGCCCAATATACTGCCTGCGATTTCCAATTGTAACATTTGCCAACTTCTCCTCTACATCCAAAGCTCCCCCAGCATTCCTATGCTTGTTGATTGACGCTGCTGTACCCAATATATTTTCAAATTCCAATATCAAACAAAACTAGAATCGTACAAAAATAGGCACTTGAAAACTCTCCATGTCAAACTACAATCATCTTCCGATAACCAAATTCAGTAAGCAGGCAGGAAACTTAACCAACTTTACACTTTATTTATATTATATTATGCAGGCTTCATTTTTCAGATTTTCCATGAATTGGTAATGTTCAGGTACAAATAACCATGATATGCTCGACTCTATATTAGAAAAACTAAAATCAAACTTAAAAATAGCAAAGACTTACTTGGACTCTTTCTTCCTGGTGGCCGATACTTTGGTTGTTTCACAGTGTTTTTCAAGGATTTATGATCATTCTTATTCAGATGATTTAGGGAGAGAAAAGAAAAGGACATTTTAGAAGCAATTTACAGAAAATACTACTAGATAAGAAAAACAGCTAAGATACATTACAGGATAAGTAACAATTACCTGATTAGCCATCTCCAGCTTGAGTTGCACACCTGCTAAAATAAATGAAAATTAGAAATCCACCATATAAGATCTTCAAGGAAGCAAACAGCACTTAGAGTTAATGGATAAGGAAGAAAACTAGATCATACACTCAATATCAAATATCATTAGTAAACAATTTATGCATTAGTAGATAATCTACAATCCATCACCCGTGGTTGCACTCATAGATCATGCACTCAATATCAAATTTAGTCAACTATTTATGCATTAGTAGATAATCTACAATCCATCACCTGTGGTTGCACCCACAGATGCATTTGACTTCAGAGAAGAAAGATTGCCCGTGGGCCTTAAATTGGGTAGAACCCCAGAACACCTTCTAGTTGATTGCTGCTCCATTTTTCGTCTCACCCCAACTACAAGCATGCAAATTACAGATTATCCATATAATAACCAAATAACATAATCCCTCCAGAATAAAGGACAAAAATGGCAGTGTATTGGAACAAACCAGATGGAGGAGTTCTAGAAACAGCTGCTCTAGGATGCAGAGAGGGTGGAACATAAAGGCAACTCTGCACATTATAAGAAAATTCAGTGAGAATAGCACTAACTACAGCATAAATGTCATTTGACCTCATAAAAGAACAAAGAGGAGCATTAAATTTTTTTACAAAAAAAATACTACCTGAAAGAAAGGATGTTGAAGGGCCTCAGCAGCAGTAGGCCTTCTGCAAGGATCCAACGAACAGAGAGACTAGAGACAAACAGTAAAGTAAATGTCAAACTGTCTTCAAACAATCCAAAAATAAATAATTAACAGTGACATAACAGAAAGCTCTTCCTCTGCAGAGTGAGGGTAGAAAGGAATAAAAGCAACAGAGTTAGCAGAAATGCACTTAACTGTAATAAGGTTTATTGCATCATCGCTTGCTGATGGAATCAACGTAGAAAGATGCACACCAGTGAACTGAAATGTTCAATAACACAGGTTGAAAAAAATACTAGATTCCATATGCTCGAAAGAAAATCCATATGAAGAAAACTGAGAGAAAGAAATACCTCTGGGAACTGGTAATTTATAGCTCTTGCCAGATTAAACCCATCCGGCCATGAATCTTCAGTTGGAGTGCCTAACACACTGCAAATTTTGTAAATTTCATCTGCTTCACTGCACACATAAATAATAAGGGTTAGCATCAATTCTGCGAATCACAAGTCAAATACCTGTTGTTACAAATTAGAAAATATACAGAATTGGATATCATCTAATCCTAAAAAATTCCATGATCTTAAGATGTACTCAACAATCAACACAGAATAATGATAAAGGAAAAGAACATACCTTGTGCCAGGAAAAAGAGGACGTAATGTGAACAGCTCAGCCATAATTGCACCCATCGCCCACATATCTATAATCAAGGAGAAAAATTGCAATTAAAAAGGGCTATCAACACTTTTATCTTAAGTGATTCACTATTAATCACACAGAAAACACACCAACTTTTGAAGTGTAAAGGTATGATTGAAGAAGAACTTCAGGGGCACGATACCTAAAAATGAAGAAAGCCAAGCTTAGAATTGGAATGAATATAGAGAAAAAGGGTTGAAAAAACACTAATTCTCAAATATCAAACCTACCAGCGTGTTGAGACATACTCTGTGTACGGGGGATGTGAATTTATTTCTCGTGCAAGACCAAAATCAGCTATTTTGATTATATCTTTAGTAACCAATAAATTCTCTGGAAAGAAAAAGGCAGTTAGTTAGAGAATATTCCTTTCAAGTTAATGTTACAAAAATATGAATTTTATAGAAAAAAGAAATAAACACAATACCAGGCTTTAGGTCGCGATGAAAATATCCCCGCTGGTGCATGTATGCAAGACCTTGAAAGACTTGGAAGAACCAATTCCTGATTTCAACTTCTGAAAAAAGCTTTTCCCTGTCTTTCATAAGTTGGTATAGGTTGCATTCCTAGAACAATTTAATGCTCTCAGTAAAATAACTAAACCCCCAATGACTAAAAGCATGTTTCGGTAGAACAAACATAGGTTACTAACCATATATTCAAACACAAAGTATAGAATGTCATTTTCCCTGATGACCTCCTTAAGCTTCACAATATTGGGATGATTCATTCTCCGCAGTGACTGTCAAGGAATACAGACAATCATGCATGGGGGTGGGGGGGCGAGGAGCAAAACCAGAGAGAGAAAAAAGCAACTCATATTACCTTAACTTCTCTCAGGTTCACACACTCTTCCCATGAGTAATATTTCTTCTTCATTTTCTTAATTGCAACCTTCAAAACAGAAAATAATTATCTCAAAACGATATACCAACATCAACATATTAAAAGAAGCATGTTTGTAAATCAAATAAAAAAATCCCAGGAATACTAACAAATTCACCAGAGAGCTTATTAATAGCTCTCCACACAGTTCCAAATGTTCCATCACCAACTTCCTTAATTAACTTGTACCTAATATCATTGAAACATTAATAAGAAAAAATGATCATGCGTATAATGAATTTGTGAAGTACTATCACAGAGTAAACAACTTACCTTTCCATTTTCTAGCAGACCAAAATGTAGCCCTTTATTTAAGAGAGGTATAAGAACCAACAATAGAAAAGTGACATTTATCTTCAGTAGAATATTGCTTGTATTAACTGAAACTATAAAACATTAAAGAAAAAAATTGCCCTGCCAATCAGCTAAATTCACCAGGAGTTTTAAGGCGGATGGGCCTCACAGCATTATTTGGTACTAAACCCACAGCTTCAAGACGAAAACAACACATCAACGGAAGAAACAGATGAGCTCCAGAAAACATACTGATACGAACCAGCCGGAAAGATTGCTTCAGCCAACATAAGGAATGCTAAGTTCAATATACCCCCACTCGGTTCAACAGCTTAATTGCAACTATGAACAAACTGTTGTAGGTAAACCACCATCTCATCACTAATCATAAGTCATCAGGACTCAGGAGCAACAATAGAAAATTAACCGAGTATTATACCGGCTAATGCTTAGTAATCAACTTTCAACTGTCTACTGTGAGAGTTCAGCCCTTGTTATGATTGAAGAGGAAATAGAAAAATAAGATAAAGGTTACAAAATGAATAAATAGTTAATAGGTATGAGGAAAGATAATTATGTAAATATATATTTTACCTTCGCAAAAAAATTGACCAAATGTTGTATCAGCAAAGCACTGGCAAGAAAAATATTTAACACCTTATTATCTAATTTTAGTCAAATAGAGAAATAAAAAATAACTTACTGGCAGAAGTGTGCTAAAGATCTTATCTCTGAAATAACATGCATTACACTTCCAATGTTGGGTATTAAAAGGAGAATGGGCACTAAGTGCAATTGACAAAGGAAACCAAGAGAAAATCTCCATGGACAAGAAACCGCCAGTCGAGTACTTCTTGGAATGAAAAATTCCGGAAAAGGTGGCAATTTGACCAGAACCACGGTTGTTCCATGCCTTGAAAAGTTTAAATCCAGGTCCGGTGCAATCTAACATTAAAATAACATCAATTGAAATTTGAGTCAGATAGATCTAATACGAGCAGATAATCTAATACGATACACAATCTTTATTAGGAATAGGAAAATAGTACAAGATCATGATATAATCGATAACTAATCTAAAAGGAAACAGCAGTACTATAAAATAAGAGGCAGCGGTTCAAACATATCGCACGCAATTATGTACAAAGGGGGGATTATATTCATCTTAGAGAGCGAATTCTAGAGAAAAACCTGAGGAAAGCAAATTCAAGTAATATTGAAATCAACCATTCTCAGCTGCTAGCGACTCATCAGATCACGATAGAATCAATGCCCAGTTCCATATAACAACAATCCTTTCCCCGATTAGAAACAACAACACACCAGAAACCCCGTGAAACGAGCATTATGAAACAAAAACATCAACGAATCAATTGAGGAAAAAGGTCGACGACAAGTCCAGAGAAATTTTGCAGTACATCAAAGATGCAAACCCTAATAAATTAAATCAACTAAACAACATGAAGCCAAAGGAGTTCCAAAATTAAGAATAGGCAGCCAAACCTGTAATCTAAATCAGATCCAGATGAAGTGTTTTTAATTAAAAACACGAGAAGGAGAGATACCTGAAAACCAAGAGGAATAAGCACCGTCGCCAAGGACGGGGAGAGATGGAATCCAGAACTTCTCTATTTCTCGGTCTCCCTAAGAAGCAAAAAATAGTACAATATATTTTTTTAGACTGTGTTTGGAAATTGAATGGAAATATCTATTCCTTTTTTAGATAACGATGGGAAGCAAAGGAGAGAGAACGCTTATATTTCGGATTTCGGTCGTTAGCAGCTGCTTTCTCTACGCTACGCCTTAATCTAATATGCTACGCTGGGTTGATGGACGGTCGGATGTCTGCATCATTCTCATTTCCTGTTTGTTCTTTGATTGGGATTGGGCACAAACCATGCTCACGTGCCCAGCCTCTGATCCTTTTATTTTAGTTTAAATATACATTTAGTACTACTATTCAAAAAATATATACATTTAATACTTAAACTAGACACTTTCTCTTAAGTTAATATTTAAAGAATTTTTGCTCCCAAATTGATACTTGAACAAGGCATCTTCTCTCAAGTCGGTACTTAAAGAACTTTTTTGCTCCCAAATTGGTACTTAAATTAGACATATTCTCTCAAATTGGTACCAAAATTTACGTGTTTTATCAATTTGATCCAAATTCAAAACAAATCAATAAATTTAACCTTTTATAATTAAAATTTCTATCAATTTACTCTCTATTGTTCTACTAGATTGTTTGTTCTTCTCTCAGAAATATTATATTAATTTTTTAGTATAATAAAAGTTTAATAATAACTTGTTTTTTATTGTAAAATGTAGTTATCCAACTGATGCTTTGATATCATAGACTCGTTTGGTTTGATAGTATCGTAAAGAAGACTAAATTGATGATATTTTTAAATATGAATGGTTAAATTTATTGAATTGTTTTGAATTAGGATCAAATTGATATAATGTGTAAATTTTGGGACTAAAATTGTTAATAAAATTATCAAAATAGTAGATGAAATTAAAGTTTTGGTACCAACTTGAGAGCAAATTCTTTAGGGGCTGACTTAGGAGAAGGTGTCTAATTCATGTATCAACTTGAGAGCAAAAATTCTTTAGGTACCAACTTGAGAGAATACGTTTAGTTCAGGAGCCAAATGTATATTTAAGCCTTTTATTTTCCATAGTATCTTTATAATAAAATTAGGCTTAAGGAGTAAGTTTGCACCTTATGTAAACTCAAATCAGTAGTTTTGTTCTTACTTTTAAATTTCATCAATTTTACCCTCGAAGTGATTTAATTGCTTTAATTTTGCACTTGAAGTTATTTAATTTTGGTGATTTGAGTTTACTTTATAGGCAAAAATTAATACAATTAAATTATTTCGAATGCAAAATTAATATTATTAATTGACTTTGATGACAAAATTAATCCAATTCAAAAATAAAGACAAATTATTGATTTCGAAGCCATAAAATTACTTCCAACCAAAATTTTGTTAGTTTGCTAATCTATTGCTTTTTGTCATTTTATTAATATATTATTTGGCATTTCACTATCAAAATTTATATATTTTATATTTGAACTTGTCACTCTTATATATGTGATATTTTTTATTTTCATCATAATTGATCTAGATATTTATTAAACATTACACATTTGGTACTTGTATTTATTAAATCGATATCAAATATTTAAAAGTATGATATGAATTTCACATCACAAATTGTTATATTTTAAAACAAATTAAATAACATATTAATTTTAAGTTACTTAATATCAATTATTTTGTGTAATGTTCGACATATAAAAATGTCAAATATGTATTAAATTTGTTCGAAGAAAAACGTGTACCAAATTTGTCATTCAAAATTGTCAAAAATGAAAAAAAAAATAGATTCCAAATACATAATGTTTGACAAATATATATGTGCCAAATTAATTTTTTAAGAAAAAACTATGGGCACCACATTTATAAAATTAAAATTCATATGCCAAATGATATATTAACTTTCTTTTACAAAACCTAATCTAATCCTAATCCTACCTACAGGATAGGGGGAGGAGGACTCTAGGGGAAGGAAATAAAAATACTCCTAATGGGTTTAAAACCCATGACCTAAGAAAATGTGAAAGAAAAAATATATACAGCTTAACCAACCGGTCAAATGTACTTACTCTAACTTTCCATGTTTCACATATTCATTATAAACATATAAAGTTACGACACCAATAAGTATCTTGATTATTTCTTCTTTCATGTTTTACATATTTTTCATAATAAAATATAAAGTTAAGATACTAATAATTATCTTGATCATCTTATATATGGTGAAAATTTTTGTAAATAAAAAAATTACACAAGTAATTTTAAAGTGATTCGACTTCTAATCCATGTCTACATTCATTGTCTTAATTATTCACGCGGAAAATTTCACAAGTTTACTAATTTGTTCAATTTTTAAGAAAAAGTTGTATCCTTATAATATCTCTAGAGATTTAAACTCAAAATCTTGAGTGCATTTTTTCCTGAGAAAATACAATTAGCAAACAATAAAAAATCCTCACAAGGTAGTTTGTACAACTCACTTACACCCAAGAACACTATGATGACAAATTGCATTGAAGAGCAAGCTGGTGTTCAATAAGAAATAAAGGAATAAAATAGAGTACAAATGATGATTTTAAGCTCTAAGATGGTTGTAAATTGTAATGGCTTTCGTGTTGTTTATTGACGGATACAAGTAGGGATTTGCATAGGTCGGGTTGGGTTTTTGGTCCACCTGAACTCGACCCGAAAATAAATACACTAAACTCGACCTCGACTCGATTTATAGAAAAAAATTAATTTTAGGAACCTAATTTTTAAAAAATAATTTTAAGGGATTTAATAGTAAAAAATATAATTTTAAGGACTAAATTGTAATAAAAATTCAATTTGAAGGAACTAATTATAAAAAATATATAAAGAGGGATATTATTATAAATATCCCTAAAATTTTAAGAGAAAATTACACAATTAATCTCGAGTTGGATCAGATATTTTCTACCCTAAACCCAAACCTAACCCGACCCAACCCCAACTTCACCCTTAATAAAACCCGACTTGAACCCGGGTTTTCATTAAAAAATTTAACCCGATCGGATTGGATCGAATAAAATGCCCATCCTAGATACAAGACCTCTTTTATACACTCTTTCTAGTCGTTTGAAAAGTTTGAAGGGAGTTTGGAGTTACTGAGAGTATTAAATTTGTGCATTAAACAATTATCTTTGTATGAAGTTTCGAAACTTTTGAAATAATTTTTAAAAATTTTAGGCGTTGAAAATTTTGATACAAGTTTTGAAATTTTTTGGAAAGTTTCAAAACCCTAAAACTCACTGGATTAAAGATTTCAAAATTTGTCCTAGTTTTAAAACTTTGGACCCAGATTTTACGAAATGAATAATTTTTTGATCTTATAATATTTTACGTTAGGTAAACGAGCCAAATTATTTGAAACTTTTTTTTGACACAAATTTAATTTAGAAAATAATTTAAGGGTTTTTGATAAGTTTTAAACGAACAAGTATTTGCAATCTTTACAAAATCAATATTTATTAATTCGATGATACACCAAAATTATTTATAAGTTTATCGATATCTCATTCTTCAACAATACTCTTCTTTATATGATTGAAATAAACATATAATTAATAATACCTTTAAATGTAAGGTCCATTTAAATAAAGATTAAAAGAAATGGAGTTGAAAAAAAATTGTGTTTAAGTTTTGATTGACATGTTATTTAAGTTTGGTAAAGAATACTGTAAAAGTTAAAAGACCGTCCTTAAGACCTAGTATTTACGATATCTTTATTTTTCCTTTGCTGGTTTCTATTATATTATATCTATATTTTTTATTTAGTTTTTATTAAACGTATTTATAGAATTTTGGTAGAGACTAAGGATTTGTTTGGTTGAGTGGAAAAAATGAAAGGATGAAAAATTAATGTATAGAAAAGTGGAAAGACCTATCCCTTGCGTGTTTGGTAGGAGGATGAAAACATTAAGTGAGGGGTATCGATACATGGGAAGGCGTATCGGTACACCCCTCAAAATCGTCTTCCTTAATACACAAGAGTATCGATACGCAACCACCTCGTACCGGTATTCGAGCCCAAATTTCAAAACCTGGAGCTCGAGATTTCCTCAATCTTACCCTTAACATCCATGGTTAAGTCCCAACTTGACCCTTCTACCAATTTTATCCATTAATAACACACAATACATGATTTGCCATTAAAGGGGATTTAAGCTCCTAAAACCACAACTATGCAACCCAAACTATAAACCACACAAAGCAATCATCTTATGAGGCTCATAAAATGTAAGAGTCAGAGATGTACTAACCTTAAGCAAGCAAAACCCGAAATGAAGCTCCCACCAAGCTCTTACCACCTCCCTTCTTGATCCAAACTTCCAAACTCAACCTCCACCAATTCCAAAGATGCTTAGCTCGAAATAGAGATCCTTTGATGCTGATAAACTCTTCCTTGAAGACTAATCTGAGATTCACACTCCACCTCAACAAGTTTTCTCCTTTAACTTTTAGTTGGATGGGTGTTCTTGAAGAGTGAAAGATAAGAATGTTGGGAAACAATGTGTGACCTCACCCCTCTATTCCCCCTGCAGAAAAATTAAACAAGGCAATCAGCCTTTGTCTCCCTTGAGGGGGGATATTACCCATTTACCTTTCATTAAACTTCCCACGTACACACACAAGCCCAACACTTAAACCCAACAATACATGGAGGCCCACTAGACTCTCATGAAGCCCAACACCTCGGTCCAACAAAGCTTGAACATCTGACTTGACGTGTCGGTCCAAGACCCGAGTCAATGCCTATTGTTGACTAGAAAATTTGGGTCGTTACAACTCTCCCCTCCTTCAGGAAATTTCGTCCACGAAATTTAGATGGATGAAAGGGAGATCTAACCAAAACATATCTAACCACTTCACCATTCAAACATGATCACCTTGATTAGGGAGATCTTTCCCTCAATCCACCTTAATCAGAACCATAACATTAACCCACATGCTCTCAACGCTTCTCTTGAGATTTCCAACGACTCTTTTTCAACAACCGATGACACTTATGACGAACCGCTAATGATTGTAACACACCAATCTTGAGCCACGCTATTCAAACATCAACTTAAAAACTCACTTCTAAAGGATTCTATCTCGGTTAACCAATCTTTCTACTAGTATCCGCCAACCAAAACTATACTTAGACTTCATCTACGTCCAAGACGTTATACCACATCCACAAACCATTATTAGAAACACATCATATCTAGCAACTATACCTCGGTCAAACATCAAATGTAACACCCTCAACGTATATTTAATATTCCAATACACATTAAAGATGTTACTAACTGATTTATACTAATTTTCAGACTTGTAATTTTTTTTACAAAGTAGTCCAGTGGTTGGCCCTTTCTCAGTTTTCAAACAAAACTATGTCTAGCAACCACAGCTAGTTTTGTCCCTGAATTGGTTTGTAAAATACTTTAAGCATTTATTAAAATGAGAATATAATTCAGGGTGAAAACTATGTATGCTGCCTATACCCTTTCTTGATTTCAAAATCACTCAGCGATAAATAACCTACTAAGTTTAAAACCGTTTAAAGCATATTTTCTAATATTTTTAATTCTTCAAGCTAAGTCATGATGCTAGATTATAGGGAATGACCACTTATTTAATATCTATACATGCCCCACTAGATTAGGATGTAGTGATACTTACTGATAATATAGGCTAACTTGATTCAATGATGTGCAGCTCCTCCTCTACTATCTAATCTGAAGTACCTACGTGTGATACAAAACACACGTTAATTACAACTTAATGAGGCATAATCATAACAATGTAAAATAATGATTATAAATAACTAAGTTCTGCGAAATGACCAACGATTTCCAATTGCAGTTGACAACAGTTTATCATGTATAGAACTATTTTACTTGTATAGTTCATTTAACCAATATAATGTTCAAATCATAGGATTCGATCTGTCTTTTAGTCTTGTGTACATTAAGCTTATTTTAGCTTAACTACTTGCATAAATGTATTTCAAGTATTATAGCCAAAGTATAAAATCATGCCATCTGTTATGCGAGAATAATCATGTATCATGATTATCTTAAGAATCATGTCATCATTGTTCTATATTCATCAGGTATTCACATGCATAGTAATTTCTTTAACATAAATGTGCTTTCAATATGATTCATATCATCTATCAAATTTGTCATAAAATCATGATATCAATGGTTCATGATCATCAAGTAGTCATGCTTTCATCATGCAATCATTTGCATATCATATCCTTTAACATAGCCATACTTTTATCATGCAATCATTTGCATATCATTTCCTTTATCATAGTCATACTTTCATTATGCCAGAATGTGCATATCATTTTCTTTATCATAGTTATACTTTCATCATACTATATCATGTATATCATTTCCTTTATCATAGCCCAAAGTACAAAATCATGTGATGTCATGGTAAGCGAGTCATCATGACACTGTAGTGTCTACAGCGCCTTAGCGTCTGCATCGCCGAAGCGATTGAGATGAGTACGTACTCGAGGACGCTCTTTTCTCTTCATATAATCGCACTTTTTGTGCTATGTAACACCGTAGTGTTTGAACTGATTCCATAGAGCCTTTCTTGACTCCGTAGAGCCTTTCCTGCACCGTAGTGCTTTCACGCAGCTGCTAGGACTCTATGGATATCCAACTATACCAAGGATTTTCATGTGAATCTATGGTATACGAGTCCGACACCGTAGTGTCTACAATGCCGTAACGTCTGATGGTGAGTACGTACTCGAGGACGCTCTTTGCTCATCGCACAACACCTTAATATTTTTCTCAGCACCGAAGTGCCTACATTACGACTCAGCTTCTAAGTGACTCTATGGATATCTAATTATACCAAAGACTTTCACACTAGTACTTGGGCATAGCAGTGTAATAATTCGTTATTCAATATCTAATCCTTGAGTAATATCATGCATTATTCGATAATGGGCAGTTCATACTCAAATATCTAAAATCCGATTTACTTAGATAAATCATTATGCCATATCCATGTATCACATATGCCATTTAATATTTCATGTCATTTACATAATTTTGATCAACATAAATTTTCATTAATATTAATGTCGACTTATCGCAAGTCTCTCTCTCATGCCATATATATATATATAATAAATAAAAATGCACTCATTCATTTCACATATATAATAAATAAGTAAGAATGCACTAACCTGGGCTATTTATTAGCACGCCTCACTAAATTCTACTCGATCATTTCCTTTATAAAACCTCAAACCTTCTTTGATTCGAACTTGACTTGATTAATCATATGAATGTAAACAACATTTGTTAGATTCAAATCTAACAATTTCTCAAACATGCTATCAAATCTAATCATTCGAATATAAAAATTTCCTCTTTCCTTCCTTATACTGTCCAAAACTCATTTTGGTCCTTAATAACCATTTAAAACTTCCATTAACCCTTTTCAAGCTTACTAATTAACCTTAGATACAAAATGTATCAATTCTCAATTTCTGGCAGATTGCACTACCTTCAAAGAAATATTTCTATAAAATAATCTTCAACTCGAAATTCGATTCCATTTGTTCTAAAAGAAACTAGATTCAATAAGCTTTTCAACCATATAAATTAATAACCCAAATTCAACTTGTACGATTTATGGCAAATTTTCAAAGTCAATTACAATGCTGGAATCCAGAACAGACTGGTGCTCTGTTTTCTGACCTTTTGTCACTTAAAAATTCATATCTTTTGACTCGAAACTCGAAATCATTTTTCGTTTGTTGGAAACGAAACTAGATGAACAAATCTTATATCGGTATAAAATTCACCATCTAACCATTTTTGTAGAATTTGTGGTGAATTTTCAAACTTACTGCCATAATCCAGTTTTCTACACAACTTCCATAATTAACTTCAACTTTTATACTAACTTCTCCTTACTTCTCTACTTGTCAATTTATAGTCCCATTATTTTCTTTAAACCACCAACTTATCACATTCTTCATCAAATAATTATTCACAATAGTTCCCTCTAAATTTCCTTCTTTATCGAATGGTCACTAATAATGCAAAGGTAAGGATCCAAATTTCTTAGCTTTGCAAATTAGTCCTTAATTCCATCATTCCAACTAAAATTCAGATTTAATCCTTATCCAAAACCTCATTTTCGAATTGGTCACTTAACTTTGACAAATTGTCAAAATGGTCACTGATTCAATTTAACATCGGTTTAGCATTCTAACATCAATTTCACATCTCCAACATCCTTAATAATATAAATACTCACCAATTTCATACAAAATCAGATTTGGTCCTCTAACTTTTAAGATTGACGAATTGGTCCCTATCAAATTAACTTAGGGTTTTACTTCCAAACAACAAATCAAGCTTACTAAATCATTAATTCAACATCACAAACCCTAAATTAAACTTGAATCCATAAACCCTAATCATCTTCATAATAATCAAAACATGTATAACTTAAATCCCAACTCAATATCATGATTTTAACATCATACTAGCTTGATTTCAACTTGAATTCAATCATGGAATCATAAAATCTCAAAAGCCCCAATTTGATCCATAAACCCTAATTTCTTTCTCATGTAAATTCTCATCAATAAAGCATGGGTTCCATGAATTATTGATATCAAAAGATAGAGCTTAAAGAGTATAACAACTTTGTAGTTGAAGAGATTACCTGAAAATTGAGTTTCGGGGCTTGAATCGAGCTTGGAAAAATTTCCTCTTTCTTTCCCTAGCATCTCACTTTTTTGGCTGGAAAAGATGAACAATTTGTTCATCTTTTCATTATTATTAAACACATGTGACTAATGAATATTAAATTCATTTAATAGTGAAATTACAATTTTGCCATTAAAATCTAACGGTTGAGATTAATCTTATCGTCAACCAAGGCCCAAGATTAAATCTCCCATTTCCTCTTTCCAAAATTACCCTTCTAACTTTTTAAATATTTCAAAAATACCATTAGGGCAAAATGACCAATTTGCCCCCCAACTAGTTTTATTTACTAGTTTGCCATTCTTGTAAAAATTCAACTAAATCTGGTTGGAATCCAACCAACTATAATAAAATATTCATAAAATAGTATTTCATGACTTTTCCATGGATTTTTATCAGCCTCTGAAATTCTAGTTCGATCCGATTTCTCGATATTCATAAAATACTTCTACTGCGATTTTACCTTTTCCGAGCTATTGGATTTATTCCAAAAATTCTATATTTTCATATTCAGGAAATAAACTCTATTATTCCATAAAAACTTCCTTTTCCAAGGACTTAGACTGAATTTTCCTAACTCATTCTATTATTCCGATAATTATCGAAAATCTTCATAAAATAAAATTTCTCTTAGAATTCCTTTATTGATAATCCATGGGATTTTTCTCTACTCTTACTGAGTCCAAAATATCGATCAGAAACACTTTTATGAGACCTCCCCGGAGGTCACCCATCCTAATATTTCCCTGGCCTAAGCACGCTTAACTTTGCAATTTAATCGAAATTCGATATCTTATACTGCATTTTTATTCCCGTAATCTATATCAGATTTTTCTCCAAATATCCATAAAATAATATGTTATAACTCTTCTAAAGTCTATGGAATCATCTCCGAAATTTTAGTTTGATTTGATTTACCAATAAATGCCAAAAATATTATCGGTTACTAAATAAATTTCTCAATCAAAATAAATCATAGGATTCATCCTGAATCGAACTAAAATACTTCTAACACTTGGAAATGACTCTTATAACCTTTCTTTATCATATGGTAAAATTTCATAATTTTTCAGTTCAATCCGAGTATCGGAATTCCGCTTAAACTTTGACTGCGATTTCCCAATAATCGAAATATCGAATCAAACTAGTAATTCCACATTCGGTCCACACCAACATCTGTTCTATCTATTTATGTAATAAAACACCTAACCTTTTAAGAAATTACAACTTTGGTCCTTCAACTTTTCATATTTCGACTTGTACCACCCAAGTTTTAAAAACTTATCATTTTGGTCACTAAACTTTAACCTTAAATTTCCTTTTCAATTTCCTTGGATTTTAATCAAATTTTGTGAGTATCCTATTTTACTCAATCTCTATCACATGACACCTTAAAACCTCAGAAATTTCTTTTCTATAATCCATAATTGAGAAAATCCTAACTTTTGCATTTTTGTCATTTTAGTCACTAAGTAAGCTTTTAAGCAATTACCTTAGCACTAAATGACCCTTAAACAGTACAATAAATTTTGGGGTATTACATCGAAGGTCATGCAAAACCTTAACAACCAAACCACATCCTCAAACTACCTTGAACTAATGGTTCTTTTCTCCAAGACTTGGGCCACCAAGTCAGAACTTAAAACTTCGTTTATCCAAACTTGATTTCAAAATGATCGAAAACCACTTACTACTCAACTACTTGGTTTCGAGAAATGACCACCATCACTTATGAACTCACACAAGCAACCCAAAATTGACCATTCCATTTGGTAAAATTTAAACACCTTCTTCTAACCCTTAACTCGATCCAAACAATCAGACGTGAAAAACCATTTGGCCATTCTAAAAAATTTCCAAATGGTTCATCCAAGAACATTTCTTTGCAACGCAACCATCCAGTTACCCTCAACACAACTATTGATCCACATTTCTGTTGCGCCACTCTGATAACTTCCCCACTGCTTGCCTTAACTGATAACAACTTTGGTCGAACTCAAGCGACAATCCTCTAACTCTATGAGATCTAGCTCAACAGGTGCACAAGCCAAGCAACTATCCTTACTATTCACCCTCAGGACCTCAACCATGATCATTACAACCTTCATTTACCCTTTTCTACGGTACCTTTACTCTAACAAACAACACGCGAAGCTCTCACATTCTATGGCCAAAACAAGGTCTTCGATCTCACGAAACCGAAAGCGGTCTTCCACCATTGCAATACGGCTCAACACATCTAAAGCCACATACAAGCTACTCTCATACAGACACGATCTCGGCGAAGCACTTGGCAATGACACCCAATTGGTCGCATGCACAAGTGTGCCTCTAACGAGAGTTCGTTAAGTACCATACCACAGAGCGATGAACACTAACAATGAACTTAACCTTACCTTTATTGCGGTTCTAAACCACAATCAACCGGTAAGTTTGCTCATTCACCAAGGGTACCTCTATACCATCAAAACACCCACAACACTAAGACCAGGAACTCTTAACCCTCAAGTCTACGACGCAAGCTAAGAACACCTTGTAACCTATAGAACCTTCCTCGAGCTTGCACTACGGAGCACAACGTCCACCTTAGAGAGGTTAAGATCCTACACAACTGACACTAACAACTAGATTCAAGCAATCTAAACCTCATAACTTCTCACCCACATCCTACGGCACACTTGCACTCTCAACAACCATCTACGATAAAAAACCTTATCTAGCAAGGGATACAATTCTAATTGCCATATAAAGCAACAACAACCCAAAATCTACCAAGGTGCACATTACAAGAACCGGTCTATTACACAACCGAAGAGCTAAACGGCTAACGCAGCAGCTAGAACCAACACAAAACTTAATTACCTGACATTATCCTCGGTCGCAATGCTGTCAACTCTAATTTGAGCAGTAAACTGTATAGAAATGCCTCGTATGCTAATTCTAGCGGTGGATCTTACAGGACCTCCACCTCGATAACCTGACGGTGCCCTAGCTCCGTCTCTAGCAAAACTCTGATCATGACGGGAAGTAGCCAACCTCTGAGATTGAACTGGTGAATTCTCATCCATAACTGGGCAATCATTTGCCATATACCCTGGTGCTCGACACCTGTAGCAAACCCTCTGAAGTAAAAAGTGCACTCTGAAGTGATGTTGACCGCAATGCTCGTACGCTGGTGAAAGCGATGCTCCAACAGAACCATCAATACTCCCTTCTGAAGTAGAAATCAAATGGCCTCTACGACTTATGGATCTAGATCTTGAACTGACTCTCGCTAGCTGGTCCGTAGCAACTCTCTTCGAACTCCTCAAAGCACAAAACCTCTCATGCAGATAGGGAGAAGGATCCACGATATCCTGGGTCTTCATCTCATGGCCTCTAACATCCTCCGCCTTACCCGAAGTCGTATCCTGAAGCCACTCCAATAATTTCGTACTGTTAGCTAATTTTAAAAATGTCCCGAGTAAACCCAAAATTTACCAAGGTGCACATTACAAGAACCTGTCTATTACACAACCGAAGAGCTAACGCAACAACTGGAACCAACACAAAACTTAATTACCTGACATATCCTCGAACGCAACGTTGTTGACTCTAATCTGAGCAGCAGACTGTCTAGAAACGCCTCGCGTGCCAATCCTGGTGGTGGATCTTATAGGACCTCTACCTCGATAACCTGACGGTGCCCTAGTTCCGTCTCTAGCAAAACTCTGATCATAACGGGAAGTAGCCAACCTCTGAGACTGAGCTGGTGAATCCTCATCCATAACTAGGCAATCCTTTCCCATATGCCATGGTGCTCGACACCTATAGCAAACCCTCCGAAGCAAAAAGAACACTCTAAAGTGATTTCGACCGCAATGCTCGTACGCTGGTAAAAGCAATGCTCCAACAGAACCATCAATACTCCATTCTGGAGTATAAATCAAGGGCCCCTACGACTCCTCGATCTAGATCCTGAACTGACTCTCGGTAGCTATTCCGTAGCAACTCTCTTTGAACTCCTCAAAGCACAAAACCTCTCATGTGGATAGGGAGAAGGATCTACGATATATTGGGTCTCTAGCTCATGGCCTCTAACATCTTCCTTCTTACTTGACGCTGTATCCTAAAGCTGCTCTAACACCTTCGCACTGTTAACTAATTCTAAAAGTATCCCGAGTGGACTCGCTATCACATGCAACTGAAGCTCGACCCTCAAACCTTGTCTGAACCTCTTGCACCTCAACTCATCCGTCGCAACAAACTCTAGAGCGTAACGGCTCAAACATAAAACACTTGCTCATATGCGAACACTGTTCGATCTCCCTGAACCAGATGCAGAAACAAGTATCTCATCTCATCCATGTGTACCTCACTGATGTACTTCTTTCGAAACTTATCCAAAAAGATATCCCATATCGGGAGCGCAGGCTGTAGACCCAACTCTACGGTCTCCCATCACTCGTGTGCATTGCCCTTAAGAAGGGAAACAATGTAATCAAGCTCATCTTCTGGGCTTCTCTTCATCTGTCTCAAGATTCATTGTGTGTCGCGCAACCACTGGTCAGCCTTAATCGGGTCATCCTCACCCAAGCCTTCAAAATTCTTAGGCCCAAAATAATGAAGCCTCTCTACAGGGGTCTTGCGAGGCCTCTCAGATTACCTCGGAATAGCTTGCACCACACGCAAGAGGCCAGAAGTAAGGTCACAGAAGTAACTTGCCTCTCCATTATCGGTTTCACCTTTCATGAATCCTTTTTCTGAAACACAACAAACAAGGTGGCACATCAGTATTCCAGTCTTATAAAGTACACTTAAATTTAGAGACTTGTATTCACTAGCCACCTTACCCACGACCTCTACACCACCCCGGGGTTCCCTAAAATTGACTAAACCTAAGCTCTGATACCACTAAATGTAACACCCCATCCCGTCCCAAATCTGAAGTGTCACATTCGGGTCACCCAAAACTGACCCATCAAAATTTCTAATTTAAAACCACAAGTTGGCAATTCTCAAAACGATCCATTTTCATACATTCCACGTAAATAAAGAGATTAAAAGGGGTTTATAAAATATGAGTTCCAAATAAAATACACCGTTTGACCAAATAAAAGTAAATCAAAATAAAATACAGACTCAACTATGGTAAGGTCCTATAAATACAATCAGTCTAAACTAAACATCAAATACTGTACTCTAAAACTGGCTCGGTGCTAGGAAATCCTCCTCGATGTGCTTCTCCAAAAGTAAACTGTCAACCTACACATGGAAAAACCACAATTTCGCACACTAAGCTAACAATGTTCAGTGGTACATTTCTACTCTACCGCAATTCATGAATATCATAAAACAAGCATGCATGATAAATATAGTTAAGAGTTCACAGAAAGGCTTCTCAACATCTAAGGATCATATTCTAGCCTATCCTAGCTAGAGCTTACAACTGTCTCAAGATACCACTAAATGTAAGAATACAACCAAGCCATCCCAGGCTTACCATACGCGAGGCCACTCTGTCCATCAAGTTACGTCCCATACCCTGATCACATAGCCCAAGGGTTAAATAGCCCATACTCGAGGTCACACAGCCCATCGAGTTAATCGAGTTCACACAGCCCGTCGAGTTATTTTCCCTACCCTAATCACATAGCCTAAGAGGTAACTAGCCAATTTCTATTATCCATATAATATCGTAATTAACATATATTCCCTAATGGCCAACAAAGGCGTACTATTTTTCTCGTGCTCACACAGCCGTCGGGTAAGGATCATATCCGGATCACCATAGCCATAGATACGTCACAGACATACTTGGATCACAATAGCCACAAGTAGTCTTTTTCTGAGGTCACATAGCCAATCAGGTTACTCGAGATCACATAGCCCTTCAAGTTACTCAAGCTCACACAATCCCCAAGTTGTATTTCCATATCCTGATCACATAGCCCAATGATAGGTTTCTAACTGCATCCAGATCATATAGCCCATGGACACGTCGGATGTACTCGATCATATAGCCCTGAGTACCTATCCCTTTATTTAAGTGCCCTTGCACTGACTCTAGGACATCCGGATTCCTAGCCAAGACACAATATGTTAACACATGTTCCCTAGCATCAATATATCTCACCGAGAGATAAAAGGCATCCAACTAACCATTACCAATGCCCCAAGGCATAACTCGTTTGTTACACTAATTAATATATGTTTTTAGGATTCATTTACACTTTTCTCATTAGATTATCTTATTATTCGTAGCAAGCAGCCTATATGGGCGTCCCTTCAGCACACAGCAAGGACCCCGATCTTCCACGTAGCATTAGCTGATCCATCATGAATCTCTATAGGCGATTAAACAAGCGATCCACTCAATAATTACCAAGCCATTAGCCATTTATTTTACACACGGGGTTTAACTCTACATTTCTCAGCTTTAGTATTCATTTTACACCCTAACAGATCCCTAGGGCCCTTTACCTCAAATTATAAAACCCCCAAACGCGAAGTCAACTTTCTTGGGCAGATTGCCCAGCGAGTATCAATACTCCAATGTAAGTATCGGTAATGCTTTCTGGGTATCGATACTCCCCTATGAGTACCGATACGCTAACTAGGTTTAAAAGAATTAGACCCCAAGACGTACCGATACGCTCCGTGCCGTACTGGTATGCATCATCGGTACTAGGATCACCCCGTACCGATCCACCCATGTATCGGTACTCTCACATACGCGCACCGGTACGCTAAGCTTCTCATAGGCAATGTAAGAATGCGTACCGATATGCCCTATAGCGTATCGGTACGCTACAGCGTTACTGGAATTCACATTAGGCGAGGGGTACTGATACACAGGAAGGAGTATCGGTACGCCCCTCACAAATCACCTTCCTCAATACACAAAAGTACCGATACGAAACCATCCCGTACCGGTACTCGAGCCTAGATTTCAAAACTTGGAGCTCAGGATTTCCTCAATCCCACCCTTAACCTCCATGGTTAAGTCCCAACTCGATCCTGCAAGTTATTTAGAGTATAATAGGTGGTTTTCTACCAATTTTATCCATTAATAACACATAATACATGATTTGCCATTAAAGGGGATTTAAGCTCCTAAAACCACAACTATGCAACCTAAACTATAAACCACACAAAGCAATCATCTTATGAGGCTCATGAAATGTAGGTGTCAGAGATGTACTGACCTTAAGTAAGCAAAACCCGAAATAAAACTCCTACCAAGCTCTTACCACCTCCCTTCTTGATCCAAGCTTCCAAAATCAACCTTCACCAATTCCAAAGATGCTTAGCTCGAAATGGAGATCATTTGATGCTGATAAACTCTTTCTTGATGACCAATCTGAGATTCACCCTCCACCTCAACAAGTTTTCTCCTTTAACTTTGAGTTGGATGGGTGTTCTTGAACAGTGAAAGATGAGAATGTTGGGAAACAATGGGTGACCTCACCCCTCTATTCCCCCTGCAGAAAAATTAAACAAGGAAACCAGCTTTTGTCTCCCTTGAGGAGGGATATTACCCATTTACCCTTCATTAAACTTCCCAAATACACATACATGCCCAACAACACATGAAGGTCCACTAGACTTTCATGAAGCCCAACACCTCGGCCCAACAAGGCTCGAACATCCGACTCGATAAGTCAGTCCAAGACCCGAGTCAACTCCCATTGTTGACTAAAAAAATTGGGTTGTTACAACTCTCCCATCCATTAGGAAATTTCGTCAATGAAATTTAGATGGATGAAAGAGAGATGTAACCA
Organism: Hibiscus mutabilis; assembly: GCA_019671005.1. Lineage (NCBI taxonomy): Eukaryota > Viridiplantae > Streptophyta > Magnoliopsida > Malvales > Malvaceae > Hibiscus > Hibiscus mutabilis. Next base: position 13,497,288 of record CM033754.1, read on the forward strand.
AAACAGATCTAACCACTTCACCATTCAAAAAGGATCACCTTGATTAGGGAGAGTTATCCATCAATCTACCTTAATCAAAACCATATCATTTACCCACACGCTCTCAATGCTTCTCTTGATATTTCTAATGACATTTTTTCAGCAACCGACGACACTTATGAATAATCGCTAATCATGGTAACACACCAACCTCAAGCCACGCTATTCAAACATCAACTTAAAGAACTCACTTCTAAAGGATTCTATCTCGGTTAACCAATCTTTCTACTAGTATCCATCAACCAAAACTAGACTTAGACTTCATCTACGTCCAAGACATTGTACCACATCTACAAACCATTATTAGGAACACATCATATCTTGCAACTATACCTCGGTCAAACATCAAAGGTCATGCAAAACCTTAACAACCAAACCTCATCCTCAAACTACCTTGAACTAATAGTTCTTTTCTCCAAGACTTAGGCCACCAAGTCAGAACTTAGAACTTCGTTTTATCCAAACTTGCTTTCAAAAGGATCAAAAACCACTTACTACTCAACTACTTGGTTTCAAGAAATTACCACCGTCACTTACGAACTCACACAAGCAACCCAAAACTAACCATTCCATTTGCGAAATTTAAACACCTTCTTCTAACCCTTAACTCGATCAAACAATCAGACGTGAAAAGTCATTTGGCCGTTCTCAAAAATTTCCAAATGGTTCATCCAAGAACATTTCTTTGCAACGCAACCATCCGGTTACCCTCAACACAACTATTGATTCACATTTCCGCTGCGCCACTCTGATAACTTCCCCACTGCTTGCCTTAACCGATAACAACTTTGGTCAAACTCAAGCGACAATCCTCTAACTCTACGAGATCTAGCTCAGCAGATGCACAATCCATGAAACTATCCTTACTATTCGCCCTCAGTACCTCAACCATGATCATTACAACCTTCATTTACCCTTTTCTACGGTACCTTTACTCTGACAAACAACACGCGAAGCTCTCACATTCTATGGCCAAAACAAGGTTTTCGATCTCACAAAACCGAAAACGATCTTCCACCATTTCAATACGGCTCAACACATCTAAAGCCACATACAAGCTACTCTCATACAGACACGATCTCGGTGAAGCACTTGGCAACGACACCCAGTTGGTCACATGCACAAAAGTGCCTCCAACGAGAGTTCGTTAAGTACCATACCACAGAGCGATGGACACTAACAACGAACTTAACCTTACCTTTATTGTGGTTCTAAACCACAATCAACCGGCAAGATTTTTCATTCACCAAGGGTACCTCCATACCCTCAAAACACCCACAACGCTAAGACCAAGAACTCTTAACCCTCAAGTCTACGACGCAAGCTAAGAACTCATTGCAACCTATAGAACCTTCCTTGAGCTTGCACTACGGAGCACAACGTCCACCTTAGAGAGGTTAAGATCCTACACAACTAACACTAACAACTAGATTCAAGCAATCTAAACCTCATAACTTCTCACCCACATCCTACGGCACACTTGCACTCTCAACAACCATCTACGATAAAAAAACCTTATCTAGCAAGGGATACAATTCTAATTACCATCTAAAGCAACAACAACCCAAGATCTACCAAGGTGCATATTACAAGAACCGGTCTATTACACAACCGAAGAGCTAAACGGCTAACGCAACAGCTAGAACCAACACAAAACTTAATTACCTGACATTATACTCGGTCGCAACGCTGTCAACTCTAATTTGAGTAGTAAACTGTCTAGCAACGCCTCGTATGCTAATCCTAGCGGTGGATCTTAAAGGACCTCAACCTCGATAACCTGACGGTGCCCTAGCTCAATCTCTAGTAAAACTCTGATCATGATAGGAAGTAGCTAATCTCTAAGACTGAACTGGTGAATTCTTAGCCATAACTGGGCAATCATTTGCCATATACCCTAGTGCTCGACACCTGTAGCAAAGCATCTGAAGCAAAAAGTACAATCTGAGGTGATGTTGACCGCAATGCTCGCACACTGGTGAAAGCGATGCTCCAACAAAACCATCAATACTCCATTCTAATGTAGAAATCAAAGGGCCTCTACGAATCCTGGATCTAGATCCTGAACTGACTCTCGGTAGCTGGTCCATAGCAACTCTCTTCAAACTCCTCAAAGCACAAAACCTCTCATGCGATAGGGAGAAAGATCCACGATATCTTGGGTCTCCATCTCATAGCCTCTAACATCTTCCGTCTTACCCGGCGTCGTATCTTAAAGCCACTCCAACGCCTTCATACTGTTAGCTAATTCTAAAAATATCCCGAGTGAACCCCTATCACATGCAACTAAAGCTCGCCCCTCAAACCTTGTCTAAACCTCTTGTACCTCAACTCCTCCGTCGCAACAAACTCTAGAGCGTAACGGCTCAACGTATAAACTCTTACTCATAAGCAAACACTGTTCGATCTCCCTGAACCAGATGCAGAAATTGGTCCCTCATCTCATCCATGTGTACCTCACTGATGTACTTCTTCCGAAACACATCCACAAAGATATCCCATGTCGGGAGCGTAGGCTGTAGGCCCAACTCTACGGTCTTCCACCACTCATGTGCATTGCCCTTAAGAAGGGAAACAATGCAATCAAGATCATCTTTCGGGATTTCCTTTATCTATCTCAAGATTTATTATGTGTTGCGCAACCACTGGTCAGCCTCGATCGAGTCATCCTCATTCGAGCCTTCAAAATTCTTAGGCCTAAAATGATGAATCCTCTTTATAGGGGTCTTTCGAGGCGTCTCAAATTGCCTCGGAATAGCTTGCACGACACGCAAAAGGGCAGAGGTAAGGTCATGGAAGTGACTTGCCTCTCCATTACCAGTTTCATCTTCCATCAATCCTTTTTCTGAAACACAACAAATAAGGTGGCACATCACGATTTCAGTCTTATAAAGTACACTTAAATTTAAGAACTTGTATTCACTAGACACCTTACCACAACCTCTATACCACCTTGGGGTTTCCTAGAACCGACTAAATATAAGATCTGATACCACTAAATGTAACACCCCGATCTCGTCTCAGATCCGAAGTGTCACATTCGGGTCACCCAAAATCGACCCATCAAAATTTCTCATTTAAAACCACAAGTTGGCAATTCTCAAAACGATATATTTCTATAAATTCTACGTAAATAAAGAGATTAAAGGGGGCTTACAAAATATGAGTTCCAAATAAAATACACCATTTGACCAAATAACAATAAATTAAAATAAAATAGAGACTCGACTATGGTAAGGTCCTATGAATACAATCAGTCCAAACTAAACATCAAGTACCGTACTCTGAAACTGGCTCGGTGCTAGGAAATCCTCCTTGATGTGCTCCTCAAAAAATAACCTATTAATCTACGCATGAAAAAACCACAATTCTGCACGCTGAGATGACAAAGCTCAGTGGTACATTTCTACTCTACCGCAATTCATGAATATCATAAAACAAGCATGCATGATAAATATAATTAAGAGTGCACAGAAAGGCTTCTCAACATCTAAGGATCATCTTTTAGCTTATCTTAGCTAGAGCTTACAACTGTCTCAAGATACCACTAAATGTAAGAAGACAACCAAGCCATCTCAGGCTTACCATACTCGAGGCCACTCCGTCTATCGAGTTACGTCCCGTACCCTAATCACATAGCCCAAGGGTTAAATAGCCCATACTCGAGGTCACGTAGCCCATCGAGTTACTCAAGTTTACACAGCCCGTCGAGTTACTTTCCCTACCCTAATCACATAGCCCAAGGGTAATTAGCCAACATATATTATCTGTACAACAGCGTAATTGACATACATTCCCTAATGGCCAACGAAGCCCTACTATTTTTCCCGTGCTCAAACAGTCGTCGGGTTACCTGTGATTGCATAGCTGTCGGGTAAGGATCATATCTGGATCACCATAGTCACAGATACGTCCTAGACATACTTTGATCACAGTAGCCACAAACAGACTTATCCTGAGGTCACATAGCCAATCAGGTTACTTGAGATCACATAGCCCTTCGAGTTACTCGAGATCACACAGCCCCTGAGTTGTATTTCTATATCCTGATCACATAGCCCAAGGATAGGTTTCTAACCCCATCCAGATCACATAGCCCATGGATACGTCAGATGTCCTCGATCACATAGCCCGGAGTACCTATCCCCTTATTTAAGTGCCCTTGCACTGACTATAGGACACCCGGATTCCTAACCAAGACACAATACGTTAACACGTGCTCCTCCGAGCATCAATATATCTCACCGAGAGATAAAAAGCATCCAACCAACCATTACCAATGCCCTAAGGCATAACTCATTTGTTACACTAATTAATATATGTCTTTAGGATTCATTTATGCTTTTCTCGTTAGATTATCTTATTATTCGCGGCAACCAACGTAGCATGAACCGATCCACTACGAATCTCTATGGGCGATTAAACAAGCGATCCACTCAATAATTACCAAGCCATTAGCTATTTATTTCACACATGGGGTTTAACTCTACATTTCTCAGCTTTAGTATTCATTTTACACCCTAACAGACCCCTAGGGCATTTTACCTCAAATTATAGAACCCCTGAATACGAATTCAACTTTTTTGGGCAGATTGCCCAGCGAGTATCAATACTCTAAGGTGAGTATCGGTACTACTCTCTGGGTATAGATACTCCCCCATGGGTACTGAAAAGTGTGCAAAAGTACTATTTTCTTCCCCTTTTTACTCATATTATTGTTAGACTTAGGCTCATATTAGTTACATAATTAGTCATTCATGCATTAATCCATGTTTCCTTCCATCGTTGAGCTTGATTGCATAACTTGGTTGTTTTTGTGGGAAAAGATGTTGCTTTGGTGTGTTTTGTGTGTATGTGCAGGGTCATTTGCCAAAGCAAGGCTAGAGCTAGTTGCCAGGGCAATGCATGAAGGAGATGTCGAGCTAGTTGTCTGGGCAATGCATGAAGGAGACGCCGAGCCAGTTGCCAGGGCAATTTTCGACAAAGAATAAGGTGATATGGTAGTCGAATTTGATGACTAGACAAGCCCAAGATGACGTGGAGCAAAGCTAAATCCCAAAGGAGTTTGATTTCCATGAAGAGGTTAAAGAAGAATTAAATTCCAAGAAGATATGAGAAGTTCTAGAAGGAATATAATTATAATAAAGAATTATATTCTTTAAAGATAATTTAATTCCAACTTAACTTTCTCCTCAAAGGGGGACTTTGACATAGCCCTATAAATAGATCACCAAGCCGTCAACTCCAAAGGGGAGAGAAGATTGAATTTTTGACAACATCAAGGGTAAGGAGGATTTTGACAAAGCTCCATCCATTCTTCATCTTTTTCTTTCTTGTTCAATTAGGTTCATGCTAGTGATTCTTTATCTTGTGTTTCTTTGGAACCTAGCCATGAACTAAATCTATCTGGCTAAGGTTATTGTGTCTTGTGGTTGTGAGAAACTATTGGATTTTGTTTAGGTAATAAGAGTTTGCACTTTTTTATTCAAGGTTTATTTATTCTTGGTTCTTATTCTTGTTTGCGAGTGAGTTGGGAGAGGATCTCGTAACTTCATCTATTTATCTAATATCGGGAGAGTTAGATTCAAGAAACGAATGAATATGATCTTCATTCAATCTATTGATGGTGATGATTAATCCGGCTTAAGAATAAGTTAAGGATTTCAACAGCTAAGAGGAGCGCGAGATTGATTGTTGTTCACCCTTGATTCACGCAGGGATGTATTATCAAGGCATGCAGAAGTAGCTAGAGTTTCGACTTAGGGATAAGAAGAAACCATTGAAGAACGCTCTGCCGAACATTGAAGTTGCTGATCAGACGCCCAAGTAGTTGCCCAGGCAACCATCGATTAGTTGCCAAGGCAACCCCGTTGTGCAAGTTGCCACGGCAACTGAGTTGCTCTTGCACTCTTTTACCAAGACGATCCAATCGGCTATCACACCTCAACTCACGATAACCTGGCCTATCTCTCTCATTTAATTACATCGTCTTTTACTTATTTGCTTTCTAGATTAGTTATTAGTTAAAACTCGTATAATCTTCTATTTGTGTTTTTACTTTTTATAGTGCAAGAGATTAGATTCTTGAAGTGGCACCAATCCTTGTGGAGATGATATCTTTTATACTATAACTTGCGACTTGTACACTTGCACAATTGCGGAGCACTTATTACGCGCAACAAGTTTTTGGCGTTGTTGCCGGGGATTGGCAATAGCGACTTTGTTTTTATTTTCTTGCACTTTTTATTTTTCTTGCTTAAAATTCAAAGGGCTAACAAACTTTGGTTTTGTATTGGTATATGACCAGGGCGAGACCGATTACACCAGAATATCCCTTTGATCCAGAAATTGAACTAACCTTACAAAGACTTAGACGGAGGTTAAGAGTAGCAATGGCTAATCAAGACGACAATATGAATCAAGATGTTCCAGCAGGAGGATGAGTGATTCTTGCACGAAACAGAACTATTCGAGACTATCTTGAAGAAGAACTTGATGGACTTAATCCATGAGTTGTCGCACCTGAAATTGAAGCCGACCACTTTGAGTTGAAACCGGTGATGTTTAATATGATCAACACAATTGGTCAATTTGGCGGCTCAGCAACTGAAGATACACGACAACATCTTAAATCTTTCCTCGAGATTTGCAACTCATTCAAAATACACGGAGTCACCCCCGATGTTTTACGATTAAGATTATTCCCCTATTCACTGAGGGATAGGGCGAAAGCATGGTTGAATAGCATTCCTCCCGGATCAATAGGATCTTGGACCGATCTTTGTCGTGATTTCCTTGCTCGATTTAATCCTACAAATTTGACTGATAAGCTTCGTAACGATATTACTTCTTTTTAGCAGGCAGATGATGAATCTATGTACGAGGCTTGGGAGCGATATAGAGAACTTCTACACAAATGCCCCATACACGGATTCCCAGTGTGGACACAAGTAAAATGTTTTACAACGTCGTGAATACACCAACAAGGATGATGCTAGATGCCTCGACAAACGGTATACTCCTAGATATGGAGGAAGCAATGGAAATTCTAAATAGGCTTACCAAGAATGACTATCAATTCCCCTCTACTAGAAGAGGAGGAGTTAGACGCCAAGCCACAATACATGAACTAGGATCATCAGACTCAATTTCGGTACAATTGGCCACTTTAACCAAGATGGTCCAGAACATGCAGAAACCAAACAACACAAATGAGGTCAAGGTAATGGATTCTTTTTGTGAGTTATGTGGTGGTAACCATGATTCTTATGAATGTATGCAGAATCCGAAATCCAGTTTCTATGTGGGGAATTACAACCGGAACAACAATGTGATGTCTAATACATACAATCCAGCTTGGAATAAGCACCCGAATTTTTCATGGAGTAATCCCAACAATGCTCTAAACTAGAACAATCAGAATGCACAAGCATCAGGATTCCAACAGAATATGCCACGACAACAGTTGCTGCAGCAACAACCAACAACATCTAGTTCTTTGGAAAATTTCTAAATGCTTTTATGATGAAAACTGAATCTTATATGGCTAAGAATAGTAACTTCATAAAAAGAACTGATGCTTTTATTAACAGGATCGATATGAGATTACAAAACCAAGAGGCGGCAATCAAATCATTAGAAAATCAAGTCGAACAATTTACTCAAAATCTGAATACTAGACCGCAAGGAGGTTTACCTAGCGATACTGAAGTCGCAAGAGGAACTGGCCATGAGCAATGTAAGGCGATCACCACTAGAAGTGGCCAACAACTTAAAGAGGCTCAAGCCCGCTCATCAAACAAAACTCCACAAAAAGATTAAGACGAACCTAGCGGCAAAGCCTCAGATGCTGAACCAGGAATTACCGCGGCAACCGGCAATAAGCATACCTCGGTAACCGACGATAAGGATGCCTCGGCAACTTGCGATAAGCATGCCTCGGCAACCCCAGTTGATAATGCCTTGGCAACTCCAGTTGTCCTGGCAATGCCGTCAATCAGGTTCCAAACCAATGAAAGGATCGAAGATATCCGACTTCCACCACCATTCCCACAAAGGTTGAAGCGACAAAAGCAAGAATATCAATTCAAGAAGTTTCTTGATATCCTAAAGCAAGTCCACATCAACTTGCCATTGGTGGAAGCAATTAAACAAATGCCGAACTATGTCAAGTTTCTTAAAGACATTGTGTCCAAGAGAACAAAGCTAGGAGAGTTTGAAACAATTGCCGCAACAGAGGGATGCATGGCCATGTTGCACAATCGTATACCACCTAAGTTGAAGGATCTCGGAAGTTTCACAATACCATGTTCCATTGGAAACCACTATGTCGGGAAAGCATTATGCGACCTTGGGGCTAGCATAAACTTGATGCCTAAATCAGTTTTCTAGAAACTAGGAATCGGGAAGGCAAGACCTACAACAGTTATGCTACAGCTAGCCGACAGATCCTATGTGCATCCAGAGGGAAAAATCGAAGACATACTGGTAAAAGTTGATAAATTTATTTTTCCCGCTGACTTTATTGTTTTGGATTGTGAAGCAGATGAGCATGCACCTATCATTCTCGGGAGACCATTCCTAGCAACAAGGAGAACCTTGATCGATGTTGAAAAGGGAGAACTCACAATGAGGGTGAATGACCAGCAAGTTAAACTAAATGTGTTCCAAACACTAAGGCATACCGATGATCCAGAAGAAAGCCAACTTCTTCATGCCACGGTAGAGTTTAACTTCGACGAGGAATTTAGTTGCCTCGGTAACTACATTGCCGATCAAGAGGAACCTGAGGAGTATGAAGAACCGGTCAATAAGGAACAACAAGAAGAGGCAAATTGGCTAGTCAATCGACCAGGTACATACTTTGAACCACTGGATTACCCAGGTAATGAAGGTAAGCTCGAAAAGCCCTCTATTGAACAACCACCGATTCTTGAGTTGAAACAGTTGCCAGAGCAACTAAAATATGCATACTTAGGAACCGATAATACATTGCCTGTAATTATTTCTTCTAAGTTACAGCCTGAGCAGGAAAAGAAGCTGATCAAAATGTTGATGCTACACAAGAAGACAATAGGGTGGACAATTACCGACTTGAAGGGAATTAGCCCGGCAGTCTGCATGCACAAGATTTTGTTGGAAGATGATCAAAAACCTTCAATTGAGGCCCAGATGAGACTGAATCATGACATGAAAGGGGTTGTAATGAAAGAAATCATCAAGTGGCTTCACGCCGGCATTATATACCCTATCTCTGATAGTACATGGGTAAGTCTGGTACAATGTGTACCGAAAAAGGGAGGTATAACGGTGGTAAGTAATGAAAACAATGAACTCATTCCAACTAGGACTATGACCGGTTGGAGGGTTTGTATGGATTATCGAAAGCTAAACAAAGCCACTAGGAAAGATCACTTCCCATTACCCTTTATTAATCAAATGCTTGACTGTCTTGCAGGTAAACCCTTTTATTGTTTTCTTGATGGTTATTCAGGTTACAATCAAATTGCCATAGCACCAGAAAATCAAGAAAAGACAACCTTCACATGCCCATAAGGTACTTATGCTTTCCGAAGGATGCCGTTCGGATTGTGTAACGCCCCAGCAACCTTCCAAAGATGCATGATAGCACTCTTTTCAGACTTGGTCGAAGACTTTCTTGAGATCTTCATGGATGATTTTTCTATTTTTGGTAATGACTTCGACAGCTACCTCGGCAATTTAGAGAAGGTGTTGGCAAGATATGAAGAAACTGATTTAGTCCTCAATTGGGAGAAGTGCCATTTTATGGTAGATGAAGGAATAGTGCTCAGCCACAAGATTTTATCCAAGGGAATTGAAGTAGACAAAGCCAAGGTGGACGTGATCGAGAGATTACCCCCACCAAGTTCGGTTAAAGGAATTCGAAGCTTTCTTGGACATGCAGGTTTTTACAGGAGGTTCATTCATAATTTTTCTAAAATCACTAAACCCTTGTGCAATTTGCTTGAACAGGATAAAGTCTTCGATTTTGATGATTCTTGCAGCCAAACATTTGAAACCCTAAAGGAAAAGCTTGCCTCGGCACCCATTGTCGTTCCACCAGATTGGACGCTACCTTTTGAGCTCATGTGTGATGCAAGTGATTTTACGGTAGGAGCAGTCCTAGGCCAACGCACAGGTAAGACCTTCCATGTGATATACTACGCTAGTAAAACTCTTAATAGTGCTCAAGTGAATTACACAACAACGGAGAAAGAGTTACTAGCTGTAGTTTTCGCATTTGACAAGTTCCAATCCTATTTGATTGGTACAAAGGTAATTGTTCATACGGACCATTCGGCAATCAAATATCTATTTGCTAAAAAGGATGCCAAACCTCGTTTGATTCGTTGGATATTACTTTTACAAGAATTTGATATTGAAATTAAGGACAGGAAAGGAACATAAAATCAAGAGGCCGATCACTTATCACGTTTAGAACGCAATAGGGAGGAGGACGCGGATCTAGAGATATGTGATGCATTTCTGGATGAGCAACCTTTAGTTACCTCGGCAACCCTCGACGCCTCGGCAGCCCTTGACGTGTACACCTCAGCAACTCTCGATGCCGCAGCAGCCTTTGACGCGCACGCCTCGGCAGCCATGGATGTGCATGCCTCGATAACCCTCGACGCCTCGGTAGCCCTTGACGCGCATGCCTCGGCAACCATGGATGTGCATGCCTCGGCAGCCCTTGACGCGCACGCCTCGGCAACCATGGATGCGCATGCCTCGGCAACCCTCGACGCTTCGGCAACCCTTGACGCGCATGCCTCGGTAATTTTGGGAGCAGTCGCCGCGGCAGCACATGCCTCGGCAATACCCTGGTACGCGAATTTATTTAATTTCCTAGTTTGTGGTATTTTACCTTATGGTCTTACTCACCAAGGGAAGAAGCGGTTCCGCCATGATGCTAAGCATTACTTTTGGGACGAGCCTCTTTTGTTTAAACAAAGTGCAGATCAGGTTATACGCCGATATGTCCCTGAAGAGGAACAATAGAATGTACTCCGGCAATGCCATTCTTCACCTTATTAAGGACATTTTGGAGGAACTCGTACCGCGGCCAAAGTGTTGCAATCCGGTTTGTATTGGCCAACATTGTACAAAGATGCCTAAGACTTTTACAAGCAATGTGATCGTTGCCAGAGGACGGGCAATATCTCTAGACGACATGAGATGCCGCTCCAAAATATCATCGAGGTGGAATTATTCGATGTGTGGGGGATCGATTTTGTGGGACCTTTCCCATCTTCATTCGGCAACCTCTACATTCTACTTGCCGTCGACTACGTGTCTAAATGGGTTGAGGCAGCTGCAGTTCCCAACAACGATTCCAAGACCGTGCAACGATTCTTGTAGAAAAACATATTTACACGATTTGGGGTGCCGAGAACAATTATCAGTGATGAAGGCAAGCATTTTGACAACAGACTTATTGCCAAGATGTTGCAACGCTTCGGTGTATCACACAAGATTGCCACGACATATCACCCACAAACCAACGGGCAAGCAGAAATTTCCAACCGGGAATTAAAGGGTATACTCGAGAAAGTTGTAAGTCCCTCTAGTAAGGATTGGTCATTAAGACTAGATGACGCACTTTGGGCATATCGCACTGCATTCAAAACACCCTTAGGTATGTCCCCCTTCTGACTTGTCTATGGCAAAACATGCCATCTACCGGTGGAAATCGAACACAAGGCATATTGGGCAATCAATACCATGAATATGGATTGGGAAAGTGCCGGACAAAAGCATTTGTTGGACCTCAACAATATAGAAGAATTCCGTGCACTCGCCTATAACAATGCACGAATCTACAAGGAGAAAACAAAGCAATGACATGACAAGAAACTATTACCGCGATAATTCATGCCAGGGCAACTAGTTCTCTTATTCAATTCTCGGCTAAAACTTTTCCCGGGAAAGCTGAAATCAAGATGGTTAGGACCATTTGAAGTTGTCAAACCATTCTCCCATGGTGTCGTGATAATCAAGTCCATCACTGACAAACATGAATTCAAAGTTAATGGACAAATACTAAAGCACTACAATGGTGCCCATGTGGAACGTAACAAAGAAGTGGTCAACTTAGGAGATGCATGAGCATGCTCTCCTTTAGATATTTTATTTTTTATTTTTATTTTTATTATTTTTTATTTTTTTATTTTCAAACTAATTATTTTTTTTTATTTTCGATTATTATTATATTTTTAGGATAGATTTATTTTCTTTTTTATCTTTTTAAGTTTAAGAATCCCTTTACACATCTTTATTTATTTTCTTTTATTAGTTTATCTTTAATTTTAATCCTTATTTGATTTGTCTTTGAATTGTAGGAAAAGAGTTCAAGATAAAGAGGAATTTTGATCCAAGAAGGAAAACATCTTCAACAAGGAAATTAATGGGCTGAATCTAAGGCTTATATAAAGTCTCCAACTTACCCTAATTAAACCACCTTACCGTCACCCTTCCCCTAAACCGAAACCCCATTTATTCTCTATCCAAAATTAATCTCACCCACCATATTTACTACCTATCTTTTCTATATAACCCATCACCTTTAACTTCCAAGAAACCTATTCCTACTTTTCATCTTGCAACTCTTTAGTTTCTTTTATTTTATTTTCTTTTTTTTTACAAAACTCATAACCAAGATCATCCATGGCATCCAAAATTAAATTTTTGGTTCATCCAAGTTCCTCCAAAGAACCAGGATATAAGAAGTTTGCTACACCGGTGGTTCAAGAAAGATTTCACTCCAAGTTTGAAAGCTGAAAGATTTATGAAGAATAAGGCTTTGAATACTCCAACTCTCATCAAGATTTCGGCCTTGAACCATTCATCTTCGAGAGGATTGAACATCAAAAGTGGCAAATATTTTGCCATCAATCGGAACCAGGCAACATCTCATGGGTAAGAGAATTCTATGCTCACTCACCTAACCCGGATAATCTTTATGTTTTTGTTCGTGACAAGGCCATACTCATAAGTCCCGAAAATATCAACACCTTTTACGGGCTCTACATTGAGAATGACGAGCATCAAGCCTTTGTTGATCAAATCACGCCCAAGCAACTCGACAAGGTGCTTCAAGAACTCACTCAACCGGGAACTCATTGGAACGACGGTAAATACAAGGGCATGGTAAATTGCCTTCGGCTTAAACCTGAGGCAAAACTATTGAATAAGTTTGTTAAAACTTCTTTAATGCCCACCACACACAATACTACTATTGATATACCACGTCTTTTGCTCATACATTCTATTTTGCATAATCGCATCATTAACATTGGAAAAATTATTTGTGATGAGATTTTTGTATGTAGCTCAAAAGATAAGGGTTCTCTTTTCTTCCCTTGCTTAATTTCTAATCTTTGCAAGGAGATGCATGTCCCAAGTGAGTCCACCGATGAAAAGGCCCTACCAAAGTCCGGCTGGAATCTAGCACAAATCCAAAAGCTAATGGGAGAGGCACCGGAAAAATCCTCAAGGCCTCCAATTGCCGCAACAACTCATGCCGCCTCGGCAATCCCTAATGCCCAAGCATCTAACGCCCGAGCAACTCGGCCATCAACCCCGGGACATTTTGAAGCACTCTTGCAACCATTGGCGAGCCATCTAAGGCAAATTGAAGACCGGCAACTAATGTTCATGCGGTACATGAAGGAGCACAGCAATGCCATCACCCAAGTCATCCTAGAAAAGTACCCGAACAGCCGCGTGTCGTTCCCAATCTTTCCTGCAGAGATCCTTGCCTCGGCAACCAATGAAGCAGTCGCCACGACAACCGCAACAGATGATGCCACGGCAACCAACCCTGAAGATGCCACGACAACCAAAGCTAAAGACATCTCGGCAACCACTACTAAAGCCAAAGGTAAAGCACCTATGCCCGAATCAACTCGTACGGAATCATTGTCTAATTTTTCAAATTCGGACGAGTCCTCCATTGCACCAACAAAGACCGCACCAATTGAATCCTCCAAGCAAAAAGCCAATGACATTGATGAAGATGACGATGAGGACAACCCCGTACGAGGATCGATTCCACCATCGATAACAAGAAAACAACCATCGCGTTCAAGCAAGAGAATCAAGACACCGACCAAAAGGAAACTAATCATCCATGACGGCGAACTCTCGGAGTAAGTCCTTATTTGCATTTTATTTTTACTTTATTTTTATTTTTATTTAATGCATGCATTAAGGACAATGCCTCACTCGAGTTTGGGGGGATTGTTATTAGTAGTTATCATGTCTTTAAGTATTGCATTTAGGATACATAAATTGCTTTGCCAATGCACTTAATTGATAGAATTTTTATTCTAGGATAACTATGGAAAAACATAGAATTTTACTATGATGCTAAATTTGATGAAACACTGTTGTGGTTTGATTAATTTAAGGAATTCTAGTGAACTTAGGTTGATAAATAAACAAATTGGGGGATTAGAATAAAAATTGGATAAATGCTAGAGGTGCCCGAAATTGGCTCTAGCATGTGCTAAAAAAATGGATCGCTAGAGGTACCCAAAACCGGCTCTAGTATGTGCTAAAAATTGATCGCTAGAGGTGCCCGAAACTGGCTCTAATCGAATAAATTAATTAACTTAAGGAAACTAAAAACAAAACACTAGAGGTGCCCGAAACCAGCTCTAGTTAAAACATGTTAAAAAGAACCCAATGAAGTAATTTGAAAACCCCTTGTTTGCATAGAATCTGAAAAATCAACTTGCACACAACTCCGCACACACTCACAAGCATTATAGTTTGATTCCGAGTAACTCCTAAGTTTTCTGAAAAATGAAAAGCCAATCATACTTTGTACCCCGGTTCTAAGAATTGAAATCAAGTTCAAAGCTAAGTTTGTGAAAATTGAAGTCTTGGCAGGTAATTATTAGTTTGCATTGCTTGAGGACAAGCAATAGTTCGAGCTTGGGGGTGTGATAAGTGTTCAAAAGTACTATTTTTCTTACCCTTTTTACTCAGATTATTGTTAGACTTAGGCTCATATTAGTTACATAATTAGTCATTCATGCATTAATCCATGTTTCCTTCCATCGTTGAGCTTGATTGCATAACTTGGTTGTTTTTGTGGGAAAAGATGCTGCTTTGGTGTGTTTTGTGTGTATGTGCAGGATCACTTGCCAAAGCAAGGGCAATGCATGAAGAAGATGCCGAGCTAGTTGCCAAGGCAATGCATGAAGGAGATGTCGAGCTAGTTGCCAGGGCAATGCATGAAGGAGACGCCGAGCCAGTTGTCAGGGCAATTGTCGACAAAGAATAAGGTGATATGGTAGTCGAAATTGATGACTAGACAAGCCCAAGATGACGTGGAGCAAAGCTAAATCCCAAAGGAGTTTGATTTCCATGAAGAGTTAGTCGAGTCTTTGTTGGATGTGATCAAGATACCTGATAATATATGTTGCAACACCTTGAAGACTCCCGAATAGAGGATCCCGATACTGTTTGGATGCGGACCTCATCCCCAAGAGTGTAGGATCTCTATGTTATGTGAACGCGAGCCTTACTCAAAGTGTAGGATCCAGATGTTGTATGAACGCGAGCCTCACTCAATATTGTTGGTATTATCTGTGTGATGCTGTGTGGATGTAGGTCTTGCCCGAGAGTGTATGATCCTGATGCTATGTGGATGCGGGCGTCACTCCAGGTTTATAGTAGGACTTTGGGTGCTTTGTGCTCGGATGATCTGGTAAGATCCCGAGTATGAGTGGGCCTTGTGGGTCATGTTTGATTATTGCTATGATGGGAGCATGTGTTTAGGCGACTAGTGGTAGCCATCGTTATCTTGCCATGATATCATTTCATGTCGCATCGCTTTATTTATGATTTTCATAAAGCATGGTTGAATGGTGGTGTATCCACTGAGCTTTGTTAGCTCAACATTCGAAATTGTTATTTTCGTTCGCAGGTTAGTAGGTTTGACACGTTGCTTGAAGGAGCACCATCAGTGAAGGATTTCAGCGCCTCATCTCTCCAGAGAACAGTACTTAGGTCGTTGGGCTCTGTATTCATAGGAATCTATGGTATGTTGTAACTTGTATTTGGATTTTAAAATGATTGAGTCAAATGCTTTTATAATGTAATTTTTAAAAAGGACCTCCATTGTATATGTTTCAAGTATTATTTATGCCATTGTTTTGGATCGAAATCAAATGGGTTTTAGAAATTGTTCATGGATTGGGCTAAACTAGGTCAAAATTTTATGGTTGGATTTCAGGCTTGAGGCCCAAATGTGACATCTGGGTCGAGGGTGTTACATGACTAGTGGTAGCGTCACGTGCTTATTTATCTCTTCTTATTGCTCATACTAGCTTGCATGCTTACGTTTATGATTAGCATGAAGTATAGTAGAGTAGATGTGTACCACTGAGCTTTGTAAGCTCAGTGCTCAGAATCATAATTTCTGTGCGTAGGTTGATCGTCAGATCGTGGGTTCGAGGAGCACTATCAGTACTGTATTCCAGCATGTGGTGTTTTCTAGAGTACAATACTTGTGTTTAGTGGGTTGTGTATTCATGGTGGAGTCTGTAATTCTTATTTTGGAAATTGTATTAATCAAATTGTATGTTCAAATATTTTAAATTAAATTAGAGCTCCTTTGTAACGTTTTAATCATTTATATATATATTTTTTCAATCGTTGTCTTTAAATGTTTTCGAAAAATATCTTATTTGGGATAAACCAAGTTGAAAATTTTTATGGTAACGGGTTGGGCTTAAGGCCCAAATGTGACATCCGGCATAAGGGTGTTACACACTCAATTTATTCAATTTTTCTTTTCACTTAACCATTCCTTCCTTCCGTCCTTTTTCCACCCAACCAAGCAAAACCTAAATTTCATGAGATCGTGTATTAATTGGAATCCAAGGCCATAACCTTTACATTTTTGCAGATAAATTTATTGGTTTATGTGATAATATTTGTCATGCAATTTGTTGGCCATTTTTGTCAAAAATGGAGGATTCAACTTAGGTAAAAAAAAGTAATTAAAGCCCTCTAATGTTTGATTAGTTAAAAAAGTACATTTAAAATGTCACAATCTCATAATTAAAGTACTTCTGATTTCCAAGGTAAAAAAATAAAGGGTAAACTACATCAGTAGTCACCGAACTATGGTTTCTTTCATATTTTGGTCACCGAACTATTTTTTGGCAAAAACATCTCTAACGTTATGTTTCCATCCTATTTTGGTCATCGGCTGTTAAAAACTTAACGATTTTGCTGATGTGGAATTTTATTTTATTTTTTAATTTTCCATGTCATTTATTCTCTCTCTATTTTTATTCAAACTAACAGGATGGTTACACGTGTCACTGCCTATTAGTGGAATAAAATGAATGAAAAATCAAGCCCCTTATGCAGCCAGAGAGATTCGATTAATAGGCAGTTACACGTGTCACCATCATATTAGGCAATTACACGTGTCACCATCATATTAGGCAGTTACACATGTCACCATCTATCTGGCTGCATAAGGGACTTGATTTTTCATTCCTTTTATTCCACTAATAGGCAGTGATACGTGTCACCATCTTGTTAGTTTGAATAAAAAATATTATAAAATAACATATATTGCTTACGAGGAGAGAGAATAAATGACATGAAAAATTAAAAAAATAAAATAAAATTCCTAACTGCCGGTGATCAAAATAGGAAGGAAACATAACGTTAGTGATGTTTTTGCCAAAAAAAATAGTTCGGTGACCAAAATAAGAAGAAAACATAACGTTAGTGATGTTTTTGCCAAAAAAAAATAGTTCGGTGACCAAAATAGAAAAGAAACCATAGTTGGTGACTACTGGTTTAGTTTACCCAAAAATAAAATCATAAATCAAATAAATATCATTTCTGATGTAGGCCATGTAATTTGGACATAACTTAGGCTATCCGATTGAGATGGTTTTGGTGTTATGGTAAAGCAGAACTAAGACACAATCCTAAAATGTTAATGATGTACACTTTTTGACAGAAATAGCCGGTAAGTCCAGCGACCAGCATTTTCATATAAAATGTTAACCAGTGGATGTACTGCTGCTTGTTAATTTATGCGTTTTTGTTAATCACGGTTTCGAAGGACCCGACAATCTGATCCGGATTGTGCTTTTCTATGTATCTGTGGGAATAGGACGCCCAGGTGACAATATATACACCAGCAATGATTAGGAATCCTCCGATAACACTGTAATATGCAAAAACAAAAACCAAACGTCAGCTGGAGCAACACCAACAATGTCAAGTGGAAGGATGGAAGCAACACAAATAAAACCAACCAACCAACCTTCCCAGATAAATTGGACTTCCAAGGAAAATACGTGACAGAACGGTCAATGCTACAGGTTGAAGTGGATTATAGAGAGCGACTAAAGCTGGCCACAAGATCTTGTTCGACCATGTCAGCAGCCCGTAGTTAAGAGCAGATGCAGCAACTCCCTGCATTACCTTCGTCTCAGCTCTCTTTAACTATCTGGTACACAGCTATGCATGCTTTATACAATTTATATTATTGTTACTTCTGTGAAATGTGACACCAAATGCCAATCATTCATTTTCCTCTTTATTTTTCTACAGGCATCCATCGACATCCATCGAATGTAATCCAAATCATAAACCATATTGAAATCTGCATACGCCACTACTTCTCTCTGCAGGAAATTGTGCACTCCCCCTTTACAGGGGAGAGAGCCTCACCAGTCACTACCGTCTCTGATGACTTTTCTTACACTTTTCCTACAGCTTGGCCTTGGTCTTTGAACTAGCATCTCAAGCAGTGGCCCAAAAGATTTAGAACCATGGACAGGCATACACACATCAAATAACATTTCAAGCTCAGATAAGACCATGACATAAATAATCGGCCAAGAAATTGACTTCAAAGCTTATAAGATTCGACATAATTTAACATCCACAACAAACTTACAGCATACAGGACTGCAAAAAGCTCAGACCGTGTTAGACTCCAGTCTGTTGGTTCATTCATTGTGAGGAATGCTGTTGCTACCATAAATACAGCACCAAATAAATAGGAAAACGCAATGACCGAAATGTTGGCAGGATACTTGGCCAAAACGGGAGCCTGGAATTGTTAAAAGCAGTGAATTTAATGCAAGCAAGTGTTAATCACAATGAAATACGCAAGCAAAGTTCTATTTATAATATAGTAGCAGCATGGTGACATAAGAATCGACTAATTTTCACGAAATTTAATATAGCTGCTAACAGTGAAATTCTATGAGAATCACTGCCATTGCTTCCTGAGACTACCACTAAGCACAAAGTAGATGTTGCATATATACATTATTGTTATCCAAGCAACCAAAAGCACCAGAGATAGCTGTTCCAAACTATGACTAAAACACGCATCACAAACCATTGTAATGGACCTAAAGGTGCTTCGAAAGAAGAAACTGAAACCAATACTAAATGCTTCATAAAATTGTTGGCTATAAATGAGGTGAATCTAATATTATATTACCTTGGGGAAGGGGGTGGGGGATCCTACACAAGATTAGTTAATAGAAGTGATAAAAAAGGAGAAAATAACTAATAAATGTCCAAAAGTCAACCATGTAATGGCTAACCTGAATGACCAGGAAAGTAGCCATGCACAGACAATTCCCTATCAAGCATAAAACTCCGATGTGCCAAAGTTCAAGCCCAAATGCAAGGAGTCTAGAAATAAGCCACCCGGCACCTTCTGGTTGACCCCTGGCACTGATATCATCTTGTGCAGCAAAGTCTTCATCCGTCTGTCCAAGCAAGGCTGGACCACGAAATAGAACCATCAATATTGCCCCAGAAACACATATTAGAGTACCTCCAACCTTTGCTTGACCTTCAGTTCTTAGCAAATTCACTCTTTCTGCACTGCATGTAGAGTTTCATACAAATTATGGAAAAAAGTAATAGAGACATTAAAATAAAGAAATGGACCAAATATATATATAAAGTAATGCCATTACCCCATCATTACAGCCAAGAGAAAGGTAAAGACTGGAATTGAAGGCAGTATGGCAGAAGCATAAGTCGGATTCGAATAGCTTAGACCAATGATAAATAGAAGCTGGCTAGCGAAAATCCTAATCGGATTAACCAGAAGCCGGATAAGTTGGCTAGCAGGAATTGTTAACAGGCAGAAATTATGTACATAACATATTGCTAGAGAGAAGCAATACTCACCCAATTAACCCAAGAAAGAAGAATGACAGGAGGAGGCGTTTGGTCATAGGAGGTCGAATACTTCTGCCATGATCCATAATTTACACATTTTGACCCAGAAACACAAAATTATGAGTACATATTATAGGAAACGTTTACAAAACAGAGATTCTAGATTGAAATTGACTAAAAATTACAGGAATTAGATCATTTTAATGAGAAAATTTCCATTGATCATCTAAGTATAAGGTCAATCACAATGCACATCATCATCAAAGTCTGAAATTGAGGAATCAGGTAATGCATAAACCAAACATGCGAACCAAGAGAAACGGATGCAAAAGGAGAAAAGAAAATGACCAAATTGATCTACAACGGTGGAAGGAAGGAGCGGAGTGGGATTATACTTTTCGTGAACGTAGGCGACGGGGGCAAGAAGAGAGAGAGCAATAACATCGCGAAAGACGCAGAAGACAAGCTGGTTGACACCGACGTCGAGGGCTACTTTGGTAATTACATGGTAGCCTCCATGTATGAGTTGCACTAACACCATGGAAGCATGAGCTTTCCTAGCTTCTCTATGGGACGCTCCCCCATTCATTACAGACATCTCCTTCCTTCTCAATCCACACAGGCAATGGTAATAATATATAAATCAGAATTTTCGGCGATTTTTGGTTAAGTGAACGAAAACAGGGGCGAAGCGAATGGACTAGGGGCAGGTTCTTGTCCCTTGATTTTTTTTTAATTCTTTGAAAATTAGGTGAATTTATTCATTATTTTAAGACTTAATTGCACCAAATGAACTTTGTATTGTTCGAATTCTAGATTGATCTTAAAATTTTAAACATTCTAATTGATTTTATTAAATTATTAATATCATTTCAGTTAGATTTATTTTAGTCTAGCGATCTATTTAAGCATTAAATGACAGTTTAAATCTAACGATTTAAAATAAATTTAGAGTTTTGAAGATCATGTTATTAATTCAAATTCATAATTTACTTTCAATGCTTAAATTATCATGACCTCCAAATACTTAAATCGAACATAGATGTGCTTAGAAAATGTCAATTAAACTAAAATTTAATTATAATTAAAAAAAATAGAACGCAGAAACACCATTACACATCATCAATGTTTTGATGACTTTTAAATAATTATTAAAAAATTAAAGACTCAATATATAATTAATTATATTTAAAAGTAAAATTAAAATTTTGAGTTGAATAATTCTTTCATCTTTTATTGTTTATTATTTTTAATGAAAATGTTAGTATTAAATTCTCCATCCTTCGTAAACCCTATGCTCTTTCCTAAACTTTTTTTCCATAGCCACCACCGAAAATCACTGTCGCCGTTCACCCTTATTTACCGACAAAATTCCCCTCTCACCCTTTCATTGGTAAAGTTTAAACGTACCCCAAGATCACTGCAAGAACAATGATTTTCAAGCAAGACATTATTACGTCTGAGATAAACCAACTTTATTCTTCATATAGACATGGTATGTTTGCGGTGTGACCGGTGCGGCACTAACTAAAAATATTATAAAATATAAAATTTGAAATAAAAGATGTTATACTTTTTAATAACAATTTAAGTTTATGGTCTTATAACAGTATCAATATTTAGAGACAAATTTCAATATTTATAAAAACTTAAAATATTATCAGTTCAGAAGTAACAAATATTAAAATTCGAACTAAATTTCGATATTTAACCATCAACCTAAAATATTATCAAAAAATTATAATATCTTTTGTTTTAAATTTTATAATATTTTTAGTTAGTACCGTAATGTAGCCGCATTAACTATGCCACACTTTAGACTCCATATATACTCCCCATGTAGACAGGACAAGTAAACTTTACAAAGTCAGACATAGTTTGTAAACCAAAAGGCTTGGTAAATCGTTAACGAAGACCCAATCCTGGGTTTAATAGGGTTGTACAAATATGTGAAAAAAATATTCAATCTAAATTTTAAATTTATTTATAAATCTGATTAATTATATGTCGAGTCTTTAAAATTTTTAATTATTATTTAAAAATCGTTAAAAATTATTTTTAATTTTATTTATAAGTATGATTAATTGTATATTGAGTCTTTAAAATTTTTAATAATTATTTAAAAGTCGTTAAAAATTAATTTTGTCGTCCGTTCTAGACTAATATTATAGTTTATAAATTATTATAACATTCTAAGAGATACCAAACAAACTAAGATCAAGTAACAATTTATTTATTACTTTATCGTAATTCATTTTTTGTTTATCATTTCCATGGCTTAAGTAGACTTATTTATGTTTAATATTTTTTATTATGCGGAAAGTAAATAAAAAATTACTACAATTTCTTTCCAACTTTCAAATATCTAATAAAATTATACATAGAACGAATTCATTACAATTTTTTATATCTAATAATTTGACAAAATTAAAAATATATATTAAAATTGAAAACATATATTTCAAAAAAGTAAAAGGACTATGGTGAACCTGGTCAATGGAAAGGTTTTTTATAAGTCAAAAGGAAAATCCTTTGTTTCTTACATAAAGGGCTAACGGTATTTTTAGCCCTTAAAGCTTTTTTTAATTCGTTTTAATTTTTAAATCTTTTTCGCCTCTTTTAACACAGCTTTTTTAATTAAATCAACTGGCGAAAAAAAGAGAGTAAAGGACTCATTAAGCTAAAATAAATTATTTTGTTTTTTATCAATAATGACGTCAACTATTGAGTTCTGTTATGCAAAAAAATAAAAAAAAATACAATAATAAAAATATTAAAATAAAAATATATTGTAAAAATATATAAAAATTAAAAATATGTTACCTTTTCATCATTTAGTTTAGTTTGATAAAAAAAAGTTTGAGTGCCAAAAGAGAGAAAAAATAATTCAAGGACTACAATGATTGTTATTGAAAAGTTTGAGGGTAAAAATACCATAAGGCTTTACTACTTACGTAATGCCTCACACTTTCAAAACCCGTGAAGCATTTCCCAAACCTTTTCAGGTGACAAACGGGTAAGATCGTATGGGCTCAGATTGGGTTGTCTTCGGATTCAATTCTGTTTGGGATATGGTTTTCTCGATTTTGGATAAGTTTGGACCCATATTTTCTCGAGCTCATGCTTTCATGGGTTCATTTTTTTTGGATTTGAATTTTTTTGAGTTTGAATAAGCTCAAGCACGAGTTTTTTTTTTTTTTTTTTGCATCAAACTCTTGAAATTTTTTTTTTAAAGATGTTGGTGTGATTATATAGTAATATTTGTTTAATTTTTTTTTTCTCTTTTATAAATGTACAGACAATGATGAAACACATCATCATTTACCACTGGAACCACTCAACGGGTTCTCTCAGAAAATTTTTCAGAATTGATTCGTACAAGTTTAAAGCAAATTCATATTTTTTTTAAAAAAATGGGTTTCAAATATTCTTATTTCAAAATAATAATTAATTTTACTTTTATAATATAATTTAAATTCACCTTATAAAAAGGGAAAATTTTATATAGATTTTTTTATAGTAGAGATTTGTATGTAATATAATGAAAGTGGTATTATACGTAACATTTAGGCTTAAAGATAACTGAAGTCCTTGGACTTTTTTTCGCGTATAATTAAATCCATGTATTTGAGACGACAACATAGGGCTTTTTCCTCGAGGAGTTTTCTGGATCCGGCCACTCCCTATCGGTTTCCCATAATGGGGTGATGAAACGGTGGACGTCTTGAGCCCAGGAGGTCTTGTGGCACCAGCTTTCTGTAGGTTCATCACTTCATTCGCTATTTTTTCTTCCTCCTCCTCCTCCCTTTGAATTTCGACCAAAGGAGGACCCAAAAGCGTCTCAATTACATATTGATTGAATAAAGAGTCCTGGATTCGATCGAAGTACTCACATGAAACGATGATCCTAATACCTTATGTTGGTAAAATTATTGCAAAATAGGGCATTAATAATGATAGGATGAAATAATATGAAAAAATATAAATATTAAAATAATCGTATCGTGGAACGAATCCACTACCTTAAAAACAGATTCGCCCCAACTGGTGTAGTTGCTGCTATAGGCGAATTGTCTCCCGAGGTTAGCACGGTCGCTCCGACAATTTGTACACCCAAATTTCAAAATGGAATCCGGTGGTACTGCTCTTCTCTTCGAAAAAGTTGAAAGAACTCAATGATAAAGTTTTATCAAAACTTTGGAACATAGGTATTTGAACACATTTTTTATTTTTCACTTAGATGATAAAATGAGCTTATGAAAGCTCAATTTATAGTTGAAAATAGGGTCAAAAACGTCCAAGGAAGAAAACGAATTTAAATCAGTTTTAAATTCTAATCTGTAACCTTCCAAAACAGTCACTAATGTCCTTTAATCACATCTTAAATTAAAAGAAATTAGTAGCTATAACAGCTGCTATAAAACAGCCGAATATAGACTAAAAAAGTTAAAATTCATCTTTAAACGGGAAATTAATCATCTGTGTAATTAGATAGCAATTAAGCTACAGTAATCACTCAATAATAGTTGTATAACAACTATTCGGATATTAGTAAAAATCTGTCCACATTCATTCTTGCAGACAAACAAACACAGCTTTTAATCCTCGTTTAAAAAATCCAGTCATTTAAATTATCCATTGAGTTCTATTAAATATCTTGGAGAATTCTTGCAAATTTTCTCTAAAAAGATAGAACGCGCGTGGACGTGTCGAAAACACATGTTAACACGAACACGAACCGAACCGGCCGGCCGACGGCGGCGGCGCGCGTGCGAGGGCCTTGTCTACTAATCTTCAACAAGGGAGGCTATTAAGACCTCTATATAATACCAAGCCCAAGGTACTTTCCCACCCAATGTGAAATACTTGACTTGAGCATTATCCAACAATCCCCACAAATGCGAAAGAATCTTTTTTTAAAAAAATAGAGTGATAAGAAATAAATGGGTTTTAAAAACATGAGAAGAACAATAGCGAGATTAATTGCTTAAGCACTAGTGAACGTATCTAGAACTAGTACATAGTGGAATGAGTAATTCTTCTCTTAGATAAGTGAACGAATCTGGAACTTTCTAAGATAGGGATGAACTCATAACACACAACTAACCCCTTCATCCATCGAAATCCTCAATGTGTCAGAAAATATACAAATGTATAAATATACAGATGTAAACAAGTATAGCCATCTGACCTCAGGATTCTAGTAAGTGTATTAGAAAAACAACCCAAAATTTTTCATAGAAGGTGGCTAATCTTTCTCACTTACGTAGGTTATTTCATCTGGTTTATCTTCACATAAACCACTCAATTAAGAGCTATGAAATATTTAAGAGCCTTTTCATCAAGCTCATTCTCTCAAATAAATATGTGAATTCTTCAAGTTCATTTAAAAATGAACCACCCAAACTCTGAGATAAGAATTTATTAAGAATAAAAACTCAACCTCTTTAATCGATAAATTCAATAAGTTCTTCTCAATAGAACAACCCAAACTCTTGGGATTGAATTCATTAAGAGTTAAAAAAACTCATCATTTCTAGCGGCAAGTTCATTTAGTCCTTCGCGATAGGACTACCCACTCAACACTGGGCTATGAACTTATTTAGAATAGTTATTCAACCAAAGTTGGTAAATTCATCAAGTCTTTCTCACTAAGACCACCCAAAACCTGGGCTATGAATTTATTAAGAGTAGTTAAACTCAAGCTGGGCATGTACATTATTCGTCATAGGGATAGGTAGTAATAAATGTACAATATGAGTACTCTTCATGGTTTCGTTTGACCACATTGAACTTAGATAACTAAGTTGGGTATCCACCATGAATTCCTCAACCAATGGGCTTTAGACCCATCCCCCTCGAGGAATCTAGAACCAATTTTTGACTTAACTTTTTGGTAAGTGGATCAGTTAGGTTCCCTTACGACTTCGCATACTCTAGAAAGAGTACTCCATTCCTTATTAAATGTTTCACTAATTCATACCTTGCGTGAATACGTCTCTTCTTACTATTATAAGCTTTGACTTTTTAGCCACGCATATTGTTGTTCATGAATCACACAATAAGGATATCGAAGTAGTCGGCCTTTCCCAACAATGGAAATTCTACTAATAAATTTTTGAGCCACTTGACTTGTTGCCTAGCAAGGTTAAGAGCGATAAATTCTACGTTATGGTAGTGTAAGCGATACAAGTCTGCTATAGACTTCTAAAAATCACTTCACCATTTAAAGTAATATATACCACTCGTTAGCGTACTTTATCATTATCAGTAACTCAGTTGGCGTCACAAAATCCCTCTAAACTGAAGGAAAGCCAATAAACTCGAGTTGCCAATCTATAATACCTTTAAGATATTACAATAAGCATTTTGAGTGTAATCCAGTGCTCATCACTAGGATTATAAGTATTTCTACTTAACCTACTCATTACATAGGCAATATCAGGCCAAGTATAGTTAATAAGGCTTCTTTAGCATTCTCAATCATGAAAACACTGCTTTCTTTATTTTTAAAGCGATGTAATCTAGAGTTATAAGAGTTTTAAACAGGGATGGCATCAACACTGTCAAATTTCTTTAACACCTTCTCAAAATAGAGAATATTTCTTTAAAAAAATATTTTCTATTTTTTAGGTACCCTTAACTCCAAACATTACATTAATCTCTTCCAAGTGTGATTAGACATTATTGATTCTAGCTTATCATAAACTGAACTTATTCAGAAACTAGCAACAATTTTGAACAATATAGCTTCACTATAGGTTTTTTGATCCTTATCTAACAGGAAAGATTGAGCTATAGATTCAGATTTAGAGTCTAAAACAATTATTTCTGTAATAAAGAAAGTTTTGTAAAATCTGGTTTGAAGGTAGTAGCTTCCTTATATCTTTTACTTCTTCTAGGCTCTAATTCAAACTCCAGAGTATCCTTGGCAGGAGTACTAGAAGAAAAGGCATGATTCTCTTGGTGTGTACAACTCTTAATCTAGGTTTCTTTAGAGGAAATGAGTCCTCGCAGCAATCCTAGATTCACAAATTTGAGAAATCATGTAAGGACATGAACCAATATGGTACTATATGTAGCATATCCTAAAAACATTGCATCAACGATTTTAGGTTCAATAGAGGTTTTCTTAAAATCAGGCTAAACCACTTTTTCCAGATACCCCAACACTTTCAAGTAATGCAAACATGTTGCACAGTTCGTATGGAGTATAGTCTAATTTTATGAGGTATCAGTTTAATACATGATTAACCAAGAAAGATTTCTCCTTAAAACTTAAGAATTCATTATCTCTTCTTGTAACCCCTTCGACCCGGCCTAGTCGCAAGATCGAACCGAGCGAGCTACATTAGGTTTATCGAAGTAAGCCGGGAAGATGAAACCTAAAACGCGTCCATTTTTCTTTTATCTTTTCTAGATGTTTTATTACTTTCCTACATATACATACTGTTCAAGGTGAGAACTTATCTCAACCGGGCATCGAATCGATATCCAATTGGACACAAACACAATTTAGGGACTAAATTGCAATTTCAGTAATATACAGGGACTTTCCCAATTTTAAGTTACAACCTTTAATTAAATATATTTCATGCTTACATGTCAAAAATTAGCTCAATACGATCATCCAATTGCATCACCAAGATTCAGGGACTAAAACGCAAGAAAATAGAACATTATTTCCATGACATAAACAACTTTAATAGCTACCTGTATCGGTACGCCACTAGCCATATCGATACGGCCTAACAGCCCCGTTTTGATACGTTGCAAGCTATACCGGTACGCCATGTCAGATTTAAACATAATTTAAAATTTATCAAAGCCTGTACCGATACGGGTCACAGGTGTTTCAGTACACGAGATCCATCCCAAAAAGCATTTTTCCAATAGCGTAAGACCGTACCGATACCCCTGAGCCCGTACTGATACGTTTAAGCTTTTCTTGCCTAACCATACTGATACTTGAACACCCATACCGATCCAGATGTCTAAATTTGCCTAGTCGTACCAATACGGTCCCCCGCGTATCGGTACGCCTGGGCCTGTAATGTCATTTTCAGCTGGTTTATCATGCATTCAACCATACCAAAACATCCTAACATGCTCCTAACATACATCTAGCATACTCAGGGTTCAAACCATATCAAAACATCACAGATTCAACAACGTTTCATGGCATTTTGCTTCAAATGTAAATCTATAGGCATACACCCTATAAAACCATTCAAGCAACACATAAAACTCCAAACCATCACCAAAACCAAACTATAAAGGCCATTTACTAAACAAGAGCAACTAAAAAAACTTTCTCGAATAGGGAGTTCAACAAAACATCTCCCAAATGTCCACGGAAACCCTTATTGCCCTTATTACATATAGTCTAGTTTAAACATACTTTGGTTACCAAGTCTTGTATCGATCCCTTGCTTCCCGCTGCCTTCCAAGATTTAAATTCTCTGTATTGATGGACAAATAGAGCGTTAGCACACTAGGCTTAGTGAAGAATGCTCAAAAACAAAACACCATCAGTGCACTTAAAACCATTTCTTAAAATACATTGAAATCTCATTTCAATAATTCTTTAAACATCATTTAAACATTACCATTGAAACATCATGCCTTGAAAATCATGCACTTTTCATCTTTAAAAACCAGCATATTAAACCATATGCAATATGAATCGTTTCCAACAGCAAATTCCATTGCTAGACCTCAATTTAAGTCTTCCTATGCATAACAACCATATGCAAAGCTTAAAGAGTAAACGTACAACATGTATCATTAACCAACAGCAAGTTCCATTACTAAACCTCAATTTAAGCCTTCCCATGCATAACCACCACATGCGAAGCTTAAAGAGTAAACATGTATAAATCACATTATACAACATAAACTTTCCAATGATACATCAACAATTATATTAGCTTACAAGTGATCATTAAACAAGTTCATTAACAAAAGAGTTCATCGGATACACGGATTCAACAAGTGTTCAACCAACACTTCAAGCCATCTTAACCGGAATAGCAATACAATAACAATCGTGGTACATTACCAACTGGTACACCTTTCAACCCACGGGGACACCAACCCCAATCATCAGTTAGACACTTAATCCACCAACAAGAGTCTACGATACTATTTAACCCCTCTCTGTTAGGGTATTCGGATGGAGTTTTCGATACACGGATCTAAACTCCTCAACATCCAAGGCTACTTATTATAGTACACTATCAATCATATGGCCGGCCAACTATATCCGATAACAATTTTTAAACCACATCACTTGCCAATATAATTAACCATTTAACATTTACCTCAATGTTTTTAAAAAGCATTAAACCAAACCATTTTCCAAAGCGACAATCATGCTTTAAACCACAAGTATAAACCATATACTTACAAGGATCACATACCATGTGCATCCTTCAGCATTTCATGCACAAATACAGTATATCAAATACTTCAAAACATTCTTAAACGATAGGTAACATGTAAATCAAAACAAGTGCATAAAACCATTTAACTCTAGTACGACTGAGAGAAAATATCCATTTTTACTTACTTCCGAGTTTAAACCAGCATATCAAGCTAAGTTTAAACTCCCATAAACCACCTTTAAAACATTCCAAAGCTGGAATCCACGTTCTCACTCACCGATACACGAAACCTCGATTCACCGACACAAAAAAAAGCATATGAAGCCTCCAAAACTTCACCGATCACTCCCAAATCCATCTCCCCTATTTTAGCCACATAACAACAGAGGATTAATGCATCTCAATGCATTCAAAACACTGCAACAACAAATCCACACTGACTTCCACCATCCTCTCACAATTACCCAACCATAATAACCGAAAACATCATCTAATCCTTTCCAAACATAACCTAGCCACAACCTGTCAATCTAACATCATACTTATCATCAAATAAAACCTAAAAACAGAACCAAAGCAACCTTACACCTCCAGCAAACACACAGCCACCACAACACCACAAAAAATAATTCTAACAACATAAACAATTAGAGATTCAAGAGTTTCGGGATCCCATTGATAAAATCGACTTATCAACATCATAATACAACCAAATCATGATCAAGATCAATTAAAAACCCAACAAAAAAGATTCATTTCGAATTCCTATCAATTTTCTCCAAAAATCCCCATTAAACCAATTTAACATTAGAAAATCACAAAATCAGATTATAAAACATAGATCAAGGATCAAATACTTGGGAATATCAATAAAGAACCATTCAATAGAGGAGAGAAACGAACCTTACCTCTATTGTGTGATTTCTCCCTCAATTGTTTGATTTAAGCTAAGAAAACACAAGATTACAATAAGGTTTTGTAAATCAAAGATGAAAAATCATTTTCAAATCAAGAATATAAGAAATCAAGCCTCTCACCTCTGGAATTTGATGAAAACTTGAGTGTTTGGCTGAAGAGAGGTGGAGAGAAAAGTTACGTAAAAAGTTTTGTGAAAATATAACTAACTTTAGATATTTTAATTCCTCTTAATTAACCTTTAAAACACATGTTTAAAATGTCTAATTGATGAGAGAAATCACCAGCCCAAACTTGGTAAAATAGCTCCCTAAAGATTCTAATAATTTGACCCTTTTTCAATTTAGTCACCACTTAAAACAAGTTTTCAAAAATTGCATTTTGGTCACTATCCAAAATGTCACACCTCCGAACCTCATTTCCCAAAATTAATTTCACCAATATTAATCATATATTAAAAGATGATTTTTAACCATTTTTGCATATTTTTATCTTATCAAAAAATATACGGTTCTGAATCTGACTCGAATCTCTAACCCGGTCCACCGAACTGTCTAATAAGCCTCAAAACTGCTAGGCCCAAAATCTGGGTGTTACAACTCTCCCCCACTTAATAAATTTCGTCCTCAAAATTTGCTCGAAGGTAACCAAAAACAGAAACCGCTCCAACATCTCCGACTTACATTCACACGTGGCTTCTTAACACTGCGTGTCTCCGCAACACCTTAACAAGGCCCACCATCATACCACGCAGAACCCTACTGCTGGAAATAAGGATCCCCATTGGATCCTTCACACAAGATAACTCAGATCTCAACACAATGCCTTTCACCGGCACAACATGTGAGGAATCTAACCGATACCTTCGCAACATCATCACATGAAACACACCATGAAAGCCCTCTAACACATGAGATAACCTCAAACAATAAGCAACAAGACCCACGCGCTCAATAAACTCACATGGTCCATAAAACGCATCACTTTCCTTCAAGGTGATAACATCATGATCGTTCGACCATCAAGAACACACTTTAAAACACTACACCTCAAATTCGCGTAGAATTTCTGACGATCTAAAACTGCTCTCAAGCGCTTAAATAACAACTTCACCTTCTCATTGGTGCTTTTTTACACATCAGACATAGGAACGTACTTTTCCTTAATCTCAGTCCAACACACAGGTGTACGACACCTTCAACTACACAACGCCATGAACGGTGCCACCTCTATACTTGCCTCATAACCGCCATTAAAGCAAACTCTACCAAAGACATTTACTTTTCACACTTTCCCTGGAACTTAATGATACGCAACCCAACTTATCTTTCAAAACCTGAATTCCATGCTCTAACCCGTCATCCAACTGAGAAAGATATGAAGTACATACACCCAAGCTCAAGCACACCCCCAGAACCTTGCCGCAACTCAGGGATCTTCGTCCAAAACTATGGACTCAGGCACACAGTGCAACCACACTAACCCGGCAATATACAAATCTGCCACTTATCCCAAAACATACATCACAAGCATAGCCACAGAGGTGTGCACACTTCGCAACCAAATCAACAACCACCCAAAGGAAATCCTTTTTGGTTGGTATCAAAGGCAACCCATACACAAAATCCATGGTGATTCTTTCCCACATCCAATCCGGTATCCTCCACCGTTGCATCAACTCGAAAAGAAAATGAGGCTCAACTTTCACTCGCTGTCATACCATGTATCGATCAACAAGATCGGCCATATATTTCTTTAAACCAACCCAACAAGAACTGGCATGCACCTCCATCAAAACTATACACCTCAACTCAACATCAAGATACGCCATATTCCTATCTTTAAAACACAACACCCTGTCATCATTAACGTGCAAATCCATCGGATTTCCTTCCCCCAATAACCTAGACATGTGATACTAATGCATCCTCACAAACATATTCCCCTAATCAAATGTGACCAAGATGACTTCACTCGCAACTTGGCCATCAAGCCTCCATCATGCATCATACCCAACCGCGTAAACAAGATCCTCAACTCCACCGCAACCCTCATAAATAAAGCATCGGCTAAAACCTTAGCTCGGACGATATTCAACCATTAGACTGTAACTCTTAAACAACTCAAACCTTCCAAATTGTCCAAAAACTCAAATCATCATTCACTTTTTTCCTAACCACACATGATCCGTGTATACCACACACTTCTCATAATAGAATTGGTGTCTCTAAAACATTTAAACAACTACCATCGCGACAAGCTTCACATCATGCGTAGAACAAAAGAGCTCGTGCACCTATAACTATCTAGATGCATAAGCCACAACTTCACCTGTAACACTACAAACTCAACAACCCTCGAAGCTAAAAATTGGATCTAGCAAACCCACAAATTGCCAATTCTAACTTTGGTCGCTCAAAAACTAGTGCAAGCCAAACTCCCAAGAACTATATCACCAAAACCACCTTCATACGCTACCTTACTCATACCACCACTCTGTTGATTTTCAATCAGTCATCCGTAAGTGTGAACATATGCATGCATGATCACTTATATGCCCTCATAGATATCTATGTGTATGTATGCAAAACCTCTAATGTTATGCTCAAATGTATCCATGTACTGACATATTTACATATACGTATAAGTATTTTTGCACTTTGCATGTTTATCTGTTCACACTTACTAATAACATTCTCAGAACCAGAATTCTTAGCAACATACCCAAAACTCATACTTCCCAAACAAAGAGCAACATTTACTTCTCCCCAAAAATCCACCAAACCAACCATACTTATCTACCAAAACCCTTCTCAATGCTTCTGTACGCGGAAAGACCATAAAAAAATATCACAACCAACTAACCTAAAAACTCATGAACTACTCAACTCATTATATCTATGAACGTAACTCATACATCAGTCAACCCAAATGGCATAACTCAAAAATGTATATTTTCGTAGCCCTTACAAAAGGCAGATCTAAACACAAACACATCTTTTACACTCAACAGATAACACCAGTCCTCGAACCAATCTTATAAACCACCGAAGCACCTCTAAAAAGATCAACAAAACATCAACTTATTCAGCTACCAAAGCCCCACGCACATCTATATCATGTCATCCTCTTTTCCACAACAACATCGGCGCAACCCCTAGCGAAACACTAAGCCTAATAAAGCCTTGATTGAGCAATTCTTGAAGAGCGGTAAACACCATAGCAGTTTTTTCATACAACTCAATGCCAAACTCAACCTCTCAATCCAGTGGCAACCCGGCCATTCCCTCGAAACACCAAGAAACTCTCATACCATATACATATACTACACACGTACTTCCTTTGACCCCAGATTCATGACATAGGCTAGGAATACCTTGCAACCAAGGATTTATTTGTTTTTTAGGCTTTGGTGTCTTTATATGTTTTGGTGCCTTTATTTGTTAATCTATTCATTTGATTATTTTTTATTCGGACTGACCTTATTTTCTTGTTTTGATCGCATCATATTAGACCCATTCATTTAGCATTAATTACATGACACTGTCATAACATTTTAATTTTTGCATTCTACCAGCATGAAGTATTGATTCATAACCGGTTCCCAATTCGAAAAGATTCACTATCGGGAGAAAATTTAGTACTTTAGATATCAATGCAATATTCGAAGGTGCGAATAAATCCCGTAAATTCAGAGCTTGAGTTGCGTGAACCACTTTTGAATCAATGCCTTCACATTTAGGACATACACGTTGCGTTTACATACATTCATTGTTAAAGGTTTTAAGGCTAATATTTGGGATGCCCCATGACAGTGATACTGGATAGAGCAAAAGGTCAACCAATTCAGCACCCATACGGAACTCGACTCAAGATCAAAATGACGAACGAAGATAGATTGTATCGCCTTAAACAAATTCAAAATGATATGTAAGCAGATTTAGCCAATAAGTTGGAGGACCAATTAGATAAAGCCCAGCATGATATGGCGGAGCAAATTAAGAAATGCCAGCAAGACATGCTAGGCCAGATAGCGCAAATGTCAGGGCATAAATCCCCAAGGCAAGAAGAGACTTTTGTTGCAAATCCTACAAAAAGCCCCACCGATGTGAATGAGGGCCTTGTGTATCCTCCGAGGTTTACTCCCCCGAATGCTGATGTTCGATGTGACCCTCAGATAAGGCTTTCTCGAGGGAAGTCACCACTCTATTAGGCTGGTACCTCTTCTCCTATGAACATGTCTACCACGTTAAGAGCTAAACCTGGGGGAAATTCCAGTTGAAAACTTCATCTCAGAAATAGATCAGTTGGTTGATATTGAAAAACCAAAAATAGAGACTTCAAAAGAGATCGAAGATTGTTGTAAGTGGCTCAAGGAAAAGATGGAAGCCATGGAGGTAGTAAACACCTTCATTGGATTTGATGCTAACGAACTCAGCCTCGTCCCAGACTTGGTGCTGGCCCCAAAGTTCAAGGCCCCGAAATTTAAAAAATATGATGAGACGAGTTCTCCCCGTGCTCACCTTATTATGTTTTGACGAAGGATGACCGGATACGATAGAGACGACAAGTTGTTAATCCATTACTTTCAAGATAGCCTAACTGGATCTGTCACATGTGGTATAATCAACTGAGTCGTCACCAGATAAAATCATAGAAAGACTTGGCCAAGGCTTTTCTTGAGCAATATCGGTACGTCAATGATATGGTGCCAGACCGTTGGACTCTGCAACACATGAAACAAAGGTATAATGAAAGCTTTAGACAATACGCACAACGCTGGAGAGATGTAGCTGCCCAAGTTCAACCCCTACTCGGTGAGAAGGAGACGGTGGTTATATTTGTCTAAACATTGGAAGGCACGATTCTAGATCGCCTTATAGAAAATGCAACTACCAATTTCGCTAACCTAGTCTTATCCAGTGAGCTCACCAAGAATGCTGTTAAGAATGGCAAAATCGACGTCGGTGAAAGTTCGTCTCATAAGAAGTCATATGGGAAGAAAATATAATCACTAATTTTATCTGGAGTTTTAGCCCGTTTTTATTTTTGTAAATATTTGAATAATGGGCATTAGTTGTTCTATTAGTATTAATTTAATTAAAATTAAAAAAATTAAAATTAAATTAATTATTATATTTTATATCTATTAGTGTTATTTGTTCATACTTAATTAGGTTATCGTATTTATTGTGTTATGATTTTTAAAAAAAAAAAAACTTAAAAAATATTATTATTAGTATTGTTTTATTATTATAACTACTATTATTAGTTTAATTATAATTACTATTAGTTTATTATATGAAAGAAGAAAATAAAACAAAACATTATTATTAATATTATTATTATATATTTGTGCTAGTATTATATTCGGTTATGGTTAGTATTGTATTTATTATTAATTATAATTATATTAATATATATTATTAAACCAAAACAAAAAAACAAAACAAATACTTATTAAAATAAATGCCCATAATTCAATAAACAAGCCCAGTTTAATTTAAAGTCAATTACTAAAAAACACATTTTAATATTACAAATGGCCCATTTCTGGCCCGAATGAAAAGCACCTAATTCGGCAGAACCCTAATCAAATTGATTGACTTATGCGCATCCCACTGCTGACCGTAGGATCTGCAGATTCAAATCAACGGCTCAGATGCAAAGCTGGAAGGTTCCAAAGACTCGTACGCGCGCGTGCGCGCGTTGCATGCACGGTCTTCAGATCTCACGCGCGACTGCCAAGCTGCCTCTGACGCCTTGGCTGCTGAAGCCACAATCTCAGTGGTCCTCTTCCTCCTCATTTGCCACGATTGCATGCAGCACAAAAATAGAACCAACATCAGTAGGGAACACAAAAAGCAAATAGAGGCAAAAATAACCAGAATCCAGAGCATTTCGGCGGATTCCAGACGAACATATAGCAAGGAGTTTTTTTTCATTTTGATGTAACATTCTACATCGTTTATAAAAACTCATCAGAAACAGTGTAAACCCTACGGGATATTTTCGAAACCAGAAATACAGAAAGAAACAACACCTTTCAGAGGTATCCCTTCTCTTC
Source organism: Hibiscus mutabilis (assembly GCA_019671005.1). Lineage (NCBI taxonomy): Eukaryota > Viridiplantae > Streptophyta > Magnoliopsida > Malvales > Malvaceae > Hibiscus > Hibiscus mutabilis. Next base: position 13,533,912 of record CM033754.1, read on the forward strand.
TCGTTTTTGCTTGCATGTAAAAAGCAAAGGGGTTTAGATCTAGGGCTTTTCAAAAAAACCTCACCTTTCAGTTTCCCGGCCACCGCACCATTCTCCTGAATAAACCCGTGGCCATCATGCCTTAAGGGTGAGCTGGGGTGGTGCCAGTTCATCTTCTCGGCCACCGTTGAGATTCCATGTTGGGTAACCCACCGTTTTTCTAAGGGCAAAAAGGGGTTTTTTAGTTCGGTTTTATCAGATCTGTAGGAAAGGAGGCTCCTTTTAGTGGATTTAAGGTTGAGGTTGGGTTCAGCTTTAAAAAAGGAGGTGGTTTAGTGGCTTTTGGGTTTCCCGACCACCGTTGAGCGGTGGCCGTCGTGGTGGTGTACGGTGGCTGGGGTTGAGTTTTGGGAGAGAGACCAGAGAACTCTCTGGATTTTCAGAAAGTGAAAGGGGTCTGAGAAATGGCTAAAGAATTGCCGTTTTAGGCAAAAATTTATCTTTTATAGCTTAAAAAAATAAAACAAATGGTCATTTTACTTCATTAAATCCTTACCGCATCTTAAAATTACCCCAGGAGGGTTTCTCCCTTTTGTATTTACACTCTGGATCCTTGAAACCTTTTCAATGTTTTTAATTTCGTCCAAATTTAATCCAGATTATCTTAAAAACGGATTTATCACGCCCTAGGTCCCCCTGGTTTTAACCCGCCTTTGATTAAGTCCTGTTTCTTAATTTGTTTTTAAAGGGTTAATGACCCATTTAGTCTCTGATCATTTGAAAGCTCCTTTTTAACCCCTCTCAGTGTTTAAAATTACTCTATGGGCCTTTAGATTACCTTTTGTCTTAATTTAATCTTGCGTTCGTGTTTTTTTTTGTTTAATTTTCTGTTTTTGTTTAATATTTATGTTTTTTTTTTTAGTGTGCACATATTATGGTTGACATGTATGTTATCTTCATGTTTGGTCTTAATGTACGGGTTTTCAAAATGTTATATGCTTCATATATATATTACCAAATGGTTCGAATATTATGAGTGCATGGCTACTGCCATTATTTTGTCTATCTATGTTTGTATTACATGCTACATGTTTTTTTTTTAATTATTGTTTGTTTCTTGACGCAACACATATAATATATAATATATGATATTCTTATGTATAATGTAAGTGTATTTTATATAAGGTATTAGTTTCTTGTAGTATTTTCTTTAGTTTGTTGTTCATGTTTGTACGATTCCGTTTTTTTGTGTCCTCGTTTGTTTTATTCATGATGTTCGCTTTATGTGTGTTTGTTCCATTCGTAGTTTAGTTAAGGCTCTTTAGGATTAGTTTAGGGTTTCGAATTTAATTTAATTAATTTAAACTATGTGCTCGTTTTATTGAGGCATATGTTTTAAACTAATTAAATTAAATCTAGGATTAGGCTAGAGCCTTAGTTAGACTATAGGTTCGAATCAATTTAATTCATTTAAATTTGTCCCTGACTCATTGGGGTAAATGTTAAATGTATTAAATTGGTTGAACATTTCTTAATTATTTTTAGGAATAAAATTGGAATCTCATGTTGATCACATAATTTAAAATCATGACTAATTAATTCGCTTAATTTTGGATAGTTTCCTTGGCTTATTGGGATACTAGTTTAAAATTAATCGAATCAATTATTATGGTCCAAGATAACAAATAAAATGTTAGTTTTTTTTAGTTTTAGGATGAAATTAATTTAGGTTTAATATTTAGTCTAACTTAGTTAATAATTAGACCACTAATTGGATTTTAATAATTTGGGCCTCTTTAGGTTAGGACTTTTACTGGGTCTAGGGCTTTAATTTTATGTAATTCCATGTTATGCATTTTAATTGGCATTCATTAGACCTTTATTTTAATTGGATATTACATGTAATTAATCAACTTAAATTAAAAAACGAAGATATTTATTAGTTTCGATATTTGTGTCGTAACAGTCCCGGCTCACTGGATGTTGACCAAATATTCGAATTAATTCTTATCGTCTAAAGGTAATTTAAAACAAATTAAAATTTTGACAAGACATTTCATCACGTTTAACTGTTTGCATTATGCATAAAGGTGATGAACAGAGTTCGAACCATAAATTAACATGGTAGTCAGGCTTATTCGATGTCGGTTTAATCTATGGTCTGAAGTTTCGTCACCCTTATTAATTACATGTTTAATTAATGTGAATTCACCAATTTGTCAAAGCCCGTCTAATTAAGGTCTAAATTCAATTGCGAACAAATTAATTAAATTCAATTTAGATTTCAATAATTTCCATCAATTAAAAGCAACATAGATTTCGGTACCGATTTTCGGGCGCGATGGGGGTGTTAATCATTCCCCACGCGTAACCAACTCCCGAACCCGCTCTTTTAACGAATCTCTGGTTTTATGGTGTTCGGCCTACCTTAGTGGCCGGTGGCGACTCCAAGTCTTTTTATTTTCAAAAATACGAATTTTTTAAAAGAATCCCCTCATTTTCAAATATTTTCCAAAAGGCAAAAGAAAATTGAATTACTCCTTTTAGCGATCTCGTTTGAAAACTTTTTTAATTTTCAGGTTGTTATAGTTGGCGACTCTGCTGGGGAAAATTTTTGTTTTTACAAAAAGAGAGTTAAGCCAAGAAAATCTATATTGCTTTTAATGATGGAAATTTTGAAATTTAAATTGACTTCAATCAATCTGTTCGTTCTTGAAAATACGACTTTAATTGTACGGGCTTCGATAATTGGTGGCTTTGAATTAATTGCTCATTTAATTTCTAAGGAATCACCGACATATGTTGCATCATGATCATCAAGCTCTACACCAAGCTTTGTCCCTTGAGTGGGAGTGAAACGCCACATACCAAAGTTAGTAGCCCTCCACGGGTCGGTAATTCCCTTCCGGAGTTGACGCATTTTGACAAGTGAACAGCCCTCCACGTCATTAGGTCGTGCATTCCCTTGAACCGAATCCAATTCGCAAGCCTGTAATAGGCCAGAATTAGGGCTATTGTTGTCTTAGTAGGCGGCAAGATAGGTTTCAGCACCCCTTCTAGAACCAAACCCATGCGTGAGAACTTAGGAGCCCACCCCAATTAGAGCCATGCGGATAACTATAGTTTTTAGAATTCATATGGATAAGGTTTTCTTTTCTGTATCTTCTTGCCTGTTGCTCATTGACTTGTGTTTTATTTTGCATTTTCAAATTTGTTTATTTCGTTACTAACATATTTCATTTGTTTTTTTATTCTTTCCCCATTATGATTTGTTTTGTATATTTTGAAGAAAATACTGATTCGGAAATAGTCTGAACTTAAAGACTTGATCGATGGGAAACTTAGTTCGTAGCACTGATGAAAAGAACTCTGAGGTACAAATATGGTCCGAAGGTAAGCAGCTTTATGATCGAGACGGTATTTCTACCGGGAATAGGTTACTAATGTCAGCCAAAACCTTTATGAACACCAAGTACTATGATATGTCAGGGTTGAGATCAGTATGGCACAGTTGAGACTATGAAGCTAGAGAGGTCTTCAAAAGCAAGTATGGTTGCATAGCACACTTGTTAAATATTCCAATTAATCAGTCGCTACTCCAAGCCTTGGTGAGATTTTGGAACCCGGCTTACAGTCATTTTACAATTAGCAACATCAATTTGATACCGACGATCTAGGAGTATTTATCCCTCGTGAATTATAAAAAATTAATGAGAACCGAGATTTATAAGAGGAAATATCACGAGCACAAAGATTAAGTACTTGCCATGGAGAGCTTGAAGACTTCTCATTCAACGAAGCTTATGAATGAACAACACCGGAATAGGGCGTTAAAGGCTCAGGTAAAACAGTTAGAAAAATCTCTTTCCAAGCATAAGGGTTTTAGCCGGAAGCTAGAAGCCAGTAGTTTAGAAAATCGGGTCTTGAAGGACTGGATCGAGGGTTTAGAGACCAAGGTCCAGTAACTCAAAAATTAAATAGCGAGATTTAGAAGTGCAATTCAAGTGCACCGGATGCCTACGATGGAGTAGCTTCAGTTTGTCGCTTATACCATTTGGAGGCAAGAGCAAGATTTGGCACGCTTCATGACCTTAGATGAAAGAAATTACCCACAAGGTGCAGTTTCTAGCAAAGGATGCTGTCGAGCTTCAAGAATACGTAAATGACGAATCTGATGAAGGAGAAAGGATGGTTCAGATCTTGAGAGAGATTATCGACTTAGGCGCTAGCCTAGAACCATATATGTAGCGGTGTTTTTTAAATTGATGCAATGGAACAACGTTTCCATCGATGATAGCTGTTTAACGAGGATATTTGCCAAATCAGTGTTTCTTTTTGCATTTATGCATGTTTACATTATGTTACATTTGTTTGCAAAATTGCTAAGTTGAAATTGATTAAGAATTCTCATGAAAGAATTATGGTTCTTCGTGTTTGCATTTTATTCATGACCTTTAAGTGTTTGCTTAATCACTTATGTTGCATATCATGCATTGATCCAAAACAATAAAATTTAATTGTTAGGGATCCCGTTCTAGTGGCTAAAGATTCGACATCAGAAGAAAACAAATGGAGGACAGTTTTGCTAAAATGGAATCCAGTATAAGGGCAGCATTCACCTCTAGAAATAGAGAGAATGAAGGAAGGACTTCCAGCCAGTACAGCTTCGGAAGCATGAATACCCTAGTGGCTAGGGTTGATAAGCTCCAATAGCTTCAAGAAAATCTAGTTTGGAACCAAAGAGAGATGATAACACATATGAAGAAGCTTCGAGAGGAGACTAGGGGGCAATTCGATGAATTGATGGGTGTGATGGTCTAGGGAAAGAGTTTGGTTGAAGACTTCTTGGTGTAAAAGGAGGTCGAAGAAACAAGTGAAAGTTGGGGTTGTGACTTTACAGCAAAAACGATTTTGTCTGATAAAGATCTAGCCATCATCAACCAATACCAGGTGGCCTGCACTACTTCTGAGTGTCCCACCGAGTTGGTATTAGACAAAATCAAAGACTCTCTCCTAAAAGTCTCATATTCTCCAACGGATGGAGAACCTACTCGTAAGCGATTCAAGAAAAGAGATCACGAGGCCCCGAAGAACCTCACAACCTCCCAACCACGAGCTTTGGTCGAAAGTGCTCGAGGTCCGAATAGGAAAGAAGCAATGGGACCTAAGAAAAAGGATGAAAAATTTACCCCGCTACCAATCTCATACACAAAGTTGTATGCACAGTTATACAAGGCAGATTTGGTCCGGCCCTATCATGTACCTCCCTTTGTTCCTCCCTACCCTTCTTAGTATGATGCTAATGCGCATTGCGGGTATCACGCCGGTATTCCGAGGCATTCAATTGAAGACTCTCAGGCATTCAAGAAATATGTCCAGAACATGATAAAGGTTGGGGTACTGTAGTTGGGTGGGTCAAATACAACCACTAATCCACTCCCAAGCTATGAAGGTCGAGGCGAATGCTCTTGAGGAGGACTGTTGATAAACATGATGGGTCGGGGTGAATGACTAGTGCTACAGTGATTAAGGATCTCTAATGCATCATATCAATGCTTTTAGGTGTCACTTTTTTGTCTTTTTCTTGCATGTTTTTCTTTTGAAAGTTATGTGTGCAATCAACTTGCTACTCTTTACCCGAAGGTAGCAATGGTATTTTTGTAAGGGCATATGTTATGTTTGCTTATGTTTTTTTCTTCATTTCAATCAAAGGATACATCTTTTGAGTAAATATATATGTATATTCTTTCTTACCCTTGTAGAGTCTCAGATATCACGTGCATGATGTGGCATTGATTCTAATGAAAGATCAATTGAATGTTGTGATCACGATGAAGTGTGAGTTCCTGCTCAGCCCGCTCTGGTCGGTAAGGCGCGAGACGTGAGATTACTACTCCTTCGATGATGTTCGATGATAGAAAAATCTCCTAAAAAGACCAATAAAGTTGCTAGAATGTGAAAATTCTTTAATGTAAAAGAGAAAAAAAAAAAAATGTGTATTTAAAAGAGATTAATTGAAGAGGGTACTCTACTATAGCAAAAGGCTAAATAAGGAAGCTTTGCTCCACTTAAATTCAAAGCCTTGGCTATATGAGTAAGTTTTCAAATCGTGACTATGTGTGTAACTCGTGGTATTGTTGTTTGCTCCATCATTATTCTCGAAACAAATGACTGTGATAAGTTGAATTCCCAAAAAAAGAAAAGACTTTCTAAAAGTTAAGAAATGAATGAACAATCAAATAAGTCTCGGAGCATCCTGATGAAGCTGTGAGGGGAGAATGAATCTAATAAGGAGCTATGCTTCACCTGTTCAATACCCTAGCGTCATAGATGACTCTTTGAAAGCACTAACACGATATTAATTGTAATTGAAAGTATATACATGTACTAAATTTAAGTTGATATTTAAAGTAAATTTGAAACCATAAATGTATTTTGGAGAAAAGTAATGAGAACTAGAAAGAGTAGTTGTCAAACAGATCAAGCAAATACCATAATCATGAGGATGAACCGAGTAATCTGACCGAAATTTCACTACTATCGCCATAACATTCAAAGCCAAACCATTGATCATCGGGGGATTGAATCTAGGTCGCTATTGTATTTGATATCCGGGGTATTCTATTCTTTTTTCGTTGATTTTGATTTTGTATATTAATACAAAAAGCATCATTTGTTGAAATGATAGCTAGCAAACTGACATATAAATGAAAAGAAAGAGAGAAAGAGAGAGAGAAAGAAAAAAAAAGAAAGAAAGAAAGAGAAAGAAAAAGATAGAGAGAAAAAAGGAAATAAAGAGATAAGAGAAAGAAATAAAGAGAAGAGATAGAAAAGAGACTAAGGTTTCTCTATGTTATTGTATAGAGTTTAGGATGCGTGGTCAAGGATACACAAGATCAGCCTAATACAGAACCTATCTGTGATTCTAAATAAGAAAGTAGCGAAGACTCAAAGTGAGTGGATTGTCACAATGCCTTGGCTATTTTAGAAGAATGAAGATTGAATTTTATTGAAGAAAGGGAAAGTTTGAGACCTAGAGGGCATATATCGGGCCTACCGTTGAAGAAAGATCCTTCCATTGGATCACAGACGAAAGTTAACGGCCGAACCTGAAGACGAGATAAGTTGTTACCAAGATCTAGAAAGAAGAAAATTGTTCTTTTGCATGGTTTATGAGAAATAGTTTCAGGTTAAGATGTACATGGTCGACCTGATACAAAACCCTTCAGTGGTTCTGAAAAGAATAATAGCACGACTTAGTGTGCGGCACAGTTTAAGGACTCAACTTGATTGTATCTGCAAAATGATGATTGAGTGAAAGTTGGAAGATTTTGGGGGCATGTTTGCAGCCCGACATTGAGATAAAAGAAAGATCATCCCGTTAAAAGTAATAGCCAAGTCCCGAACCGAAGAAGAACATATTGAGAATTTGTGAAAGTTGTTCCAAAGGCTTATGAAGTACCAATTGAAGCCTAACCCAGCCAAATGCACCTTTGCAGTTACTTCTGGGAAGCTTTTAGGTTTTGTGATTAGCCGAAAAGGGATCAAGATCGACCTCGACAAAGTAAAAGCAATTCAAGATCTCCCACCACCTCAAACTCAGAAGGAGGTCTGAGGATTCGTGGGAAGGCTCAATTACATTTCTAGATTCATCTCCCAATTGACCGACAAGTGTGATCCCATTTTCAGACTACTCCGAAAGAATGACCCGGAAAGATAGGATGAAGATTGCCAAGAGGCCTTAGAGAAGATTAAGAAGTACTTGACTAATCCTCCAATGTTAGTAGCACCAGTACCGGGCATGCCGTTAATTCTGTACTTAACGGTATTTGATGATTCAAAGGGATGTGAGCTTGGACAGCATGATAAGACAGGTAAGAAAAAAGGGTCGTTTATTACTTGAGCAAGTTCACCGAGTATGAGTCACAATATCCATTGACCCAAAAGTTGTATTGCGCCTTAACATGGGCTACTAAGCGACTCGGGCAGTATATGTTGTATCATGCTACTTGCTCGGATGGATCCTCTGAAATCTCTTATGGAAGCACCAGTACTAATCGAAAGAATGACCCATTGGCAGATGCTGTTATCTGAGTTTGATATCGTCTACGGGAGCCAGAAAGTAGGAAAATGAAGTGTGGTAGTAGATCTTTTGGCTAATCATACTTAAGATGATTATGAGCCATTGGATTCTAATTTTCTGAATCGGGACTTGATCGGTACTCTAGCAGAAGAAAGACCCACCAATCAACCTTGGAAGTTTTATTTTGATGGGGCATCCAGTGCCCTAGGTAGTGGGATAGGGGCAGTGTTAGTTTCCCCTGAAGAAGTCTACTATCCCTTCACTAGTAGGTTGGAGTTCTTTTGTACAAACAATATAGCCGAGTATGAGGCTTGGGTCATGTGACTCCGGGCAGCCATGGAGAAAAAGATCAAGATGGTTCAGGTTTTCGGAGATTCGTCACTGGTGATCTACCAGCTCCGAAAAGAATGGGAGACGAGGGATCATAAAATAGTCAAATACTATGATTTGATCCAGGAGTTGGTTAAATTTTTTTGAAGAAATCAGCTTTGCGTATCTACCAAGAGAAGATAATCAGATGGCTGATGCCCTAACAACTCTGGTTGCCGTGTTTGAGGCAAACCTGACTGCCGAAATGAGGACGATTGAGGTGTAAATTTTTGAGGTACTACCAAGGTAAAGAATGAGAAGAATGACTCTCAACATCGCCTTATGGTTGGAGTGTTAGGGCAAGAATCCACATGGTTGGCCTAGAATGAAGGAGTAATTTATCAGTGGTTAGAATGAAAATAATCTCAAGATTCATTATGCCGAACAGTTCAGAGATTCGAAGTAAATCTCTACCACAATGTATCATGTGTCTCAAAATATTAAAGATTTGAGGACCTTATTAGAAAGAAGGAAAATTTGGGAACTTGGGGGCACGATGTTCACCCCAATGTTGAGATAGAAAGAGGCTTATTATGAAGAGTCGTCGAAGAGGTGACAATTGAGCCCAAGTTGAGTGAGGGCGACGTCACAAGATGGAAATCAATAGATTTTGCATGGCCAGTGTAGGGCAACAAAGTCCTTTCAGATTGAAGCAAGAGTTGAAGATTCCAGAAATATTATGAAATTGGACCCTATCGAAGTATGGAAAGCTTGGAAGCTCGTGGGGCATGTGTTAATCCCTACACCAAGGTAGAATGAGGCTCATCCTAAAGAGTCATAGAAGAAATAATAGTTGAGTAAAGGTGATGTCAAAAATTTATACTTCAGCAAATGATAGATTCGATCCTGACCAGAGTAAGTCAGCGATCCTTCAAAGAGAAAACAAGGGAGATATCCAGTAGAGATAAGGATAATACCTTGTTTGGTTCATAAATGTGGAGATTGGACTTCATAAAAGTGGGAAATATTTTGAGACTTGGGGGTATGGGTTCACCATAATGTTGAAGACCCCGTCATGAAGAGTCATTGAAGAGACATCACTTAAGCCCAAGTAAACTGGGGGGCAATGTTATAGAGTTGAATTTCAAGAAGTGAAAAATTATGTTTCGACCAGTGCAAGTTAGCTACACCCTTTCGAGACAAGACAAAAGATAAAGATTCCACAAAGGATGAGGGGCCTATCGGAGCTAAGGGTGACCGGCCAAGAAGCAAGAGTTTATCCCGAACAAATAAAAAATAATTCTGTTCATGCATCATTTGTAGTTAGATATCCTTAAGCTAGGTGCATGCTAACTCATGCCATCATATCATTTTGGATTATTTTAAACAGGTACTTGAAGTTTGATAAAAGATCTGATATATAGCTTCACGAGAAGAGAAGTAGATCCCAGAAAAGAATCAAGAGTCCTTTGACTTGCATGATTAGGATTTCAAAGGGTATTTCAGTCTCTGGTTAATCTAGGAATGACGAGCATATTTTTATACCAGGACAATTCGAAGTTCAGACATTTGGTCGACGTAAACACAGTTATTGAATATTTCTGATGGGTAGCCATGATGGCAGTCAGTGAAATTTCCTTTAGTAGCCATGTTGGCATAAACCTACCTTGCAAAAAGGATTTCATGGTCAAAAGTTCTATAAGAGGGATCGACGTTTTCGAAGATTTCAAAGCAAAAGGAGACAGATTCTCATAAGCCTAAAGATTACATGCGAGTAATTTCAAACTTGCAACATCAGGATTTCAGAAGTAAATGAGGCAGATACATAGCTTAAGAGTTTTCAGATAGGAAATGAAAAGCTTATCCGTCGAGGCTCATAGGAAATGGACATTCTTAAGAATAGTTATTCGGTCTGTCCGTTGCCGCTCAGGGAGGATACGCTGTTGGGTTTTCGCCACTCCGGGAAAGCAAGTTATCTGGTTTGTCTGTTGCCGCTTATGGAGGATACGCCGTTAGGTTTTCGCCACTCCGAGAAAGCAAGTTATCTGGTATGTCCGTTGCCGCTCCAGGAAAGCAAGTTATCCGGTCTGTCCATTGCCACTCTGGGAGGATACGCCGTTGAGTTTTCGCCACTCCGGGAAAGCAAGTTATCCGGTCTGTCCGTTGCCGCTCATGGAGGATACGCCGTTGGGTTTTCGCCACTCTGGGAAAGCAAGTTATCCGATCTGTCCGTTGCCGCTCAATGAGGATACGCCGTTGGGTTTTCGCCACTCTGAGAAAACAAGTTATTCGATTTGTCCGTTGCCGCTCAGGGAGGATACGCTGTTGGGCTTTCCCCGCTCCGAAAAAGCAAGTTATCCGGTTTGTCCGCTGCCACTCATGGAGGATATGCCGTTGGGTTTTTGCCACTCCGGAAAAGCAAGTTATCAGGTTTGTCCGCTGCCGCTCAGGGAGGATACGCCGTTGGGTTTTCACAGCTCTAGGAAAGCAAGTTATCCAGTCTGTCCGCTGCCGCTCAAGGAGGATACGCTGTTGGGTTTTCGCCACTCTGGGAAAGCAAGTTATCCGGTTTGTCCGCTGCCGCTTAGGGAGGATACGCCGTTGGGTTTTCGTCACTCCGAGAAAACAAGTTATCCGGTCTGTCCGTTGCCGCTCAAGGAGGATACGCCGTTGGGTTTTCGCCACTATAGGAAAGCAAGTTTTTCGGTTTGTCCGCTGCAGCTCAGGGAGAATACGCCGTTTGGGTTTTCGCCACTCTGGGAAAGCAAGTTATTTGGTCTGTCCGTTGCGCTTATGGGGATATGCCGTTGTGTTTTTGCCACTCTAGGAAAGCAAGTTATTTTTTTATTCGCTACCGCTTTCGAGGAACAAATCGTCTGACAGGGAAGTCGGATAAAACTAGTACTTATGATCTTTGCTTTATTCTTGTTCTACAAGGATAAGTAAAGAGGTACAGCTGTAATCACTAATTTTATCCGGGGTTTTAACCCGTTTTTATTTTTGTAAATATTTGAATAACAGGCCTTAGTTTTCTATTTGTATTAATTTAATTAAAATTAAAAAATTTAAAATGAAATTAATTATTATATTTTATATCTATTTGTGTTATTTGTTCATATTTAATTAGGTTATCGTATTTCTTTTGTTATGATTAAAAAAAAAAACTTAAAAATATCATTATTAGTATTGTTTTATTATTATAACTACTATTATTAGTGTAATTATAATTACTATTAGTTTATTATATGAGAAGAAAATAAAACAAAACATTATTATTATTATTATTATATATTTGTGTTAGTATTATATTCGGTTATGGAACGTATTGTATTTATTATTAATTATTATTAAACCAAAAAAAAAACAAAACAAATACTTAATACAATAAATGCCCATAATTCAATTAACAAGCCCAGTTTAATTTACAGTCCATTACACTAAAAAACCCATTTTAATATTACAAATGGTCCATTTCGTGCCCGAAGGAGAAGGACCTAATTCGGTTGAACCCTAATCAAATTGATTGACTTATGCGCAGCCCACTGTTGACCGTAGGATCTGCGGATTCAAATCAACGGCTCAGATGCAAAGCTGGAAGGTTTCAGAGACTGGCCGCGCCCACGCGCAGTCTCCCCGCTCTCTCATGCGCGCGTGCATTGCACGCACGGCTCTTCAGATCTCACACGCGACTGCCAAGCTGCCTCTGACGCCTTGGCTGCTGAAGCCACAGTCCCAGTGGTCCTCTTCCTCCTCATTTGCCACGATTGCATGCAGCACAAAAACAGAACCAACATCAGTAGGGAACACAAAAAGCAAGTCAAGGCAAAAATAACAAGAATCCATAGCATTTCGGCGGATTCCAGACGAACATATAGCAAGGAGTTTATTTTCATTTTGATGTAACATTCTCATCGGTTATAAAAACTGATAAGAAACAGTGTTAACCCTACGGGGTATTTTCAAAACCAGGAATACAAAAAGAAACAGCACCTTTCAGAGGTATCCTTCATCTTCTCGTTTTTGCATGCATGTAAAAAGCAAAGGGGTTTAGATCTAGGGCTTTTCAGAAAAACCTCACCTTTCAGTTTTCCGGCCACCGCACCATTCTTCGGCAATAAACCCGTGGCCATCATGCCTTAAGGGTGAGCTGGGGTGGTGCCGATTCATCTTCTAGGCCACTGTTTTTCTAAGAGCAAAAAGAGGTTTTTTAGTTCGATTTTATCATATCTGTGGGAAAGGAGCTCCTTTTAGTGGATTTAAGGTTGCGGTTGGGTTCAGCTTTAAAAAAGGAGGTGGTTTAGTGGCTTTTGGGTTTCCCGACCACCGTTGAGCGGTGGCCGGCGTGGTGGTGTACGGTGGCTGGGGTTGAGTTTTGGGAGAGAGACCAGAGAGTTCAAACTCCCTGGATTTTCAGAAAGTGAAAGGGGTCTGAGAAATGGCTAATGAATTGCCGTTTTAGGCAAAAATTTATCTTCTATACCTTAAAAAAATAAAACAAATGGTCATTTTACTTCATTAAATCCTTACCGCGTCTTAAACTTACCCCAGGAGGGTTTCCCCCTTTTGTATTTACACCCTGGATCCTTGAACCTTTTCAATGTTTTTAATTTCGTCCAAAATTAAGCCAGATTATCTTAAAAACGGATTTATCACGTCCTAGGTCCCCCTGGTTTTAACCCGCCTTTGATTAAGTCCTGTTTTTAATTTTTTTAAAAGGTTAATGACACATTTAGTCCCTGATCATTATACCTTTATTTTAATTGGATATTGCATTTTAATTGTCATTCATTATACCTTTATTTTAATGACCCATTTTAAAGGGTTAATGACCCATTTAGTACCTGTTTTTTTAAATTTTTTTTAAAGGCTCAATGACGTATTTTAATTGTCATTCATTATACCTTTATTTTAATTGGATATTGCATGTAATTAATCAACTTAAATTAAAAAACGGAGATATTTATTAGTTCTGATATTTGTGTCGTAACAGTCCTGGCTCACTGGATGTTGACCAAATATTCAAATTAATTCTTATCGTCTAAAGGTAATTTAAAACAAATTAAAATTTTGACAAGACATTTCATCATGTTTAACTGTTTGCATCATGCATAAAAGTGATGAACGGAGTTTGAACAATAAATTAACACGACACTCAGGATTATTCGATGTCGGTTTAATCTATGGTCCGAAGTTTCGCCACCCTTATTAATTAAATGTTTAATTAATGTGAATTCACCAATTTGTCAGAGCCCGTCTAATTAAGGTCTAAATTCAATTGCGAACAATTTAATTAAATTTAATTTAGATTTCGATAATTTCCATCAATTAAAAGCAACATAGATTTTGGTACCGATTTTCGGGCGCGATGGGGGTGCTAATCCTTCCCCACGCGTAACCAACTCCCGAACCCGCTCTTTTAACGAATCTCTGGTTTTATGGTGTACGGCCTACCTTAGTGGCCGGTGGCGACTCTAAGTCTTTTTATTTTCAAAAATACAAATTTTTAAAAGAATCCCCACATTTTCAAATATTTTCCAAAGGGCAAAAGAAAATTGAATTACTCATTTTAACGATCAAGTTTGAAAACTTTTTTAATTTTTAGGTCGCTACTGAAGGATAATGAGGTGAATGCTTCTGGAGTTTGTAATGTTAGTCTTCCAAAATCGACGACAGTTTTTAGACAAAGGAAGAATGCCAAAAAGATAGAGTTTACTTCGCTACCAATTTCCTATGGAGAACTATACAAACAATTGTATGACAGCCATTTGGTAGCACATTTCCACCAAGCTCCAGTATAACCTCCTTTCCCAGGATGGTATAACCCCAACGCTAGATGTGACTATCACACAGGGCAAGTAGGCCACTCGATCGAGAATTGCCAAGGTTTCAAAAAGCTGGTAGAAAAATTTATCAAGCTCGGGGTAATAAGTTTTGAAGACACAGTTGGGCCAGCCATAAGCAAGGATTCCATACCGAAGCATAAAAATGTCCGAACATATCAGCGATGCATTTTTGTGAAAAAGACAATGACCTATGCCTGAAAGGTCCAAAAATTACACTGTTATGACCGTAGTAGGTCCTTTTGTAGTTTTCATCTCTTTCAAAGTGATGCTCTTTTGTGTATCTCATTTGCCTAAGCCCAATGGCAGTGAGATCTTTTTGTAAGGGCCAAAAACTACAAGGTTCAATGGGAAATACATTTTGTTCACTTTAACTTGATCGCACCCATGCGTAATGTGAATCAAAATCTATATATGACCTACATATGACCGTGACATAAGGCATTATAATTTTCAAAGCTTGAAGTTGCTACGAAGCTTTTTTGTAAGAAGCACACACCCGAAAAAACAACTTCACAGAAAGATAATTAGAGCCAAGGAAGATTGAGGGTATCTTCTCAAAACAAAATCAAAAATAGAGTCAGGTGCATCCCTTTGAGGGGCAAGAAAAATCATCCATTAAGATCATCTGACATCGAGTGCATGCATCATACATTCATACAAGTTATCATGCATATTAGACATAAATTTAGGGGCATCCATCATGCATTCATTTTTTTTGAACATATAAACAGGTCCAAGGAAGATACTGAACAACCTTAACCATGGGGCAACAACATGATGACCAATCTTTAGCCCTAAAAGATGTCGGACACAGAAAAGCTGGACATCCAGATAACAGTGGTAAAATTTTCGAAACATATGTCTAACTAATGTTTCATTTTGCTTGGAGGGCACGACTACCAATCATGGAACAACATAACCGATATTTCCCAATCTTGCTTCCGTTAGCAGTGGTGGGCTAGCTTAATCCAGAGCCTGCTTCTCCAGTAGTGGTGTTGCAGATCAATTTTTTCTCCAGATATTGTTCCACATCTTGCCTCTCCATCGGTGGTGTGGTAGATCAAATTTTTGAAGATCTTATCTCTCCGTCAATGGTGTAGTGGATCCTAGTGTTTCCAGATCTTGCCTCCCTGTCAGTGGTGTAGCGGATCAAATCCTTTCCAGATCTTGCCTCTCTGTCGGTGGCATAGCAGATCAAGCATTTTATGGGTTATGCCTCCGTCAGTGGTGGTAAACCAACTTAGTTTAGATCTTGTCTCTCCGTTAGTGGTGTAGCAGATTAAACCCTATCCAGGCCTTGCTTCTTCGTCGGTGTTGCAGCTTGACCAAACTTCTTCATCAGATATTATATCTTTTTTGTAGTTGTAGCTAAAAAAAAATAAAAATCAAAAAAGAAAAAAGAAAATCAAATTTTCAAAATTCAAAAATTAAAAAAAAAGAAAAAAGAAAAAAAAAGAAAATTAGAAAAATCAAAATTTAGGGAAAATAAAAAAAATCAAAGCTTTATTCTCTGATCATGCCTCTTCATCGGTGTTACAGCTGGATCAAAACTTTCACCTTTAGACCGTGCCTCTTCGTCGGTGTTGTAGCTCGGTCAAATTTAGGTCTTGCCTCTTCGTCGAAGTTGTAGCTAGACCAAATTTACTGACTTCTGATCTTGCCTCTTCGTCGGTGTTGTAGCTGGATCAACCCTACTAACTTCAGACCCTGCCTCTTCGTCGGTGCTGTAGCTGGGTCAAACCTTTACTGACTTCAGGTCTTGCCTCTTCGTCGGTGTTGTAGCTGGACCAAATTTACTGAATTCTAAACCTGCCTCTTCGTCGGTGCTGTAGCTGGATCAACCCCCTTGACTTCAAGACCTTGCCTTTTCGTCAGGTGTTGTAGCTTGGTCGAACCATACCATTCTTCGGTCTTGCCTCTTCGTCAGGTATTGTAGCTGGGCCAAATCTACTCCTTCAATCCTGCCTCTTCGTCAGAGTTGTAACTGGATCAGACATCAGAACCCTCGTTTTTCGATTATGCCTCTTCGCCAGTGTTGCAGCTGGATCAAGCTATTTTGACAAGTCTGAAAGAAATGTTGGCACAACGTGCTTAAACACGGTAAAGTTTAAAACATTGGATAAATCAAATGTCTATCGAAAATCCATTTTCATGAATGGTTGAAGGAAAATAAATCCTTTGGAAAATCCAATGTCATGATTGGTATAAACTGATTGTACCCAGGGGAATGGTACAACTAGCACGGAGCATACGACTATTGGTAAAGGCAACTCAAAACCGTTGATCCCTGTGCATTTGGGAAAAATGCAAAAGAAGCTCTGCATAAAAAATTATTGACTTTCGGTCCTGCCTCCTTATCGGTGTTGTAGCTGGGCCAAACCTTCATCATTCGATCATGTGTCTTCGTCAGTGTCGCAACTGGATCAAGTTTTGCAGACATTGTCTCTTCGTCATCGTCAGTGTTGCAGCTAGGTCAAATTTTTCTCCAGGTATTGCGTTGTCGTTAGAGTCGTAGTAAGCCAAACTCGTTTTGTCTCCTCCAATGGATCACCTCAGATTTTGTCTTCCCCAATGGATCCTCTATTTTCAAGAGCGGCAATAAGATCAAGAGAAGCCCAAGAAAGAAGCGGTGGCCAGAGAAAGAAACTCTGATCGACCGGACAAAATGGTTACTCTATTATCTTTGCTTTATTCTTGTTGCACCACAATGAACAAAGAGGGCAGCTGTCATAACCCATTTTTTCCGGGCCTCATAAACCCAAACACAATTACCCATTAGCCAACCCAATTACAAATTAGACCTAACCAAACTAAATACCCATCTAATTAAAATAACCTAATACCCAAATTACCAGACTACCCTTAACCTTAAATAAACCCTAAACCTATGCTCTACCGCCGCCCCCTCACTGCCCGCGTGTGGCGGACACGCGCACCACCATTGGCCACGCGCGTCTGCCACCGCGTAAGCCGCACTGCTACCACCGGCCACTTGACGCTGTCTGACACGCCTGCCACCGCCCAGACCTGCAAAAGTAGAAAAACATCATGTCTGATCTGAAAAAAACAACCAAATATACAACTTGCATGTATTTTTTATTTTTATTTTAGGGTTGCAAAAACCCCAAGACCGAATGTAAAATGGAGGGTTTTGGATTCAAAAAAAGGGATTCGAGTAATAAAAACAAAAAAGTTCTCAAAAAGTCTCTGTTCGGATTCAACAACATCAACCAAAATTCATTCGAAAAGGTAAAAAAAGAAAAAAAATAAACGATTCATTTTTTTACATCTACTTACTTGCGAAGGTATTTTTAAAAATCCAATGTTGGATTCGAACTCGGGACATTGAGGAGAATCGAAAAAGGGCAAACTTTGAACCCTTCGACGGCCATCGACGGCTGCGCCGCCGGCGAGTGGTGGTACGCGGCGTAGCCCGTCAACGACACGGGAGGCCAGCGATCGAGCCTGGCAGAGCTGGTTTGAGAGAAGATCTGATGTTTTTGTTTGAAACAATGAAAAAATGAGTTTTTTTTAGATTTTGTTTTATATACTAGTCTAAATAAATAGGATAATTACATCTTAAATCCCCCGCCCCATTACATTTTTCTCCGCTATCCCCTTGTTTTCCTTTTATTTTACTTTCATCCCCAATGTCATCTTTTAGCTTTCCAAATCCGCTCCTTAATTTCTCTTTCCTTTCAATTTAGCCCACAAGTCAAACAAAAAAGGGGTAAATTACACTATGAGTCCCTCCGCACTTAGCCAGTTTTTGTTTCTACCCTGCCGCATGGCGAAATCATTTCAACAGTCCTTGCAAGTTTCAAATGTTTTGCAATTTCGTCATTATTTCGTTTTTTATGTTTCTTTTTTTTCTTTTAATTTGGTCACTTTTATTTATTTATTTATTATTATTATTATTATTATGTTTTTAAATCATTATTATCTATATACATTTATTTATATTGGTTTATTAATATATTAATATTATGTATATTATATTATAATTATATATGTTAAGTATATGTATATTGTTATTATTATGTAATACATGTGTATAGTATAGTATAGTATAGTATAGTATAGTATATTCGTTGTCATTATATGCTTATTATTATTATTGTTAATAATAGTTTATGTGTATTATTAATATTAGTTTTATGTTTAGTATTATTACTATTATCATATATATATATATATATATTATTTTCTTAGTACCTATTTTTATTTTATATTTATATATATATATATTATGTATATTATAGTATATTATTATATATATAATATTATATACAATATGTTATATATGTTATGTTTAGCAAGTTATTAAATATATGTTATATGAATAATGTACGGTGTACTTTTTTTATTTGTAAAGTTTTTTACTTTATATGCATATTATTATTGTTATTATTTTCGCCATATATTATATATGTTATATATTTATATTATATTATCATATGTATATTACTTTTTCTCATTTCGAATCTTTTTTTTTTAAAAAAATTCGGTTCATTTAAGGGAATATTTTCCACTTTATTTCGGATGCCGGTTAGGAAGTGACATCATAACTCATTTAAATGTCACCTTCCTCGGTTTTTGTAAATAAGGAAATGTTCTCCTTAGACTGTCTTTTTTGGGATTAAATTTTAAATTAAATTTGAATTTTTGATTTTTTACAAAGACGACACTAAATCAACGCGGTACCAATTTTGGGCGTTGTGGGGGGTGCGCTACGCCTTTCCCGCGCATAACTGACTCCCGAACCCCAAACGTTTTGAATTCCTGGTTAAATTTTTACGGTGTTCGGCCTACCAAAGTGGCTGATGGCGACTCCACCATCCATTTTCCATTTTTATAATTTTTACGGTGTTCTGCTGGGAGTATTATCCTGGTCTTCGGGTGTCGTCTCTTTTGACTCCGTAAAACTTAATCTGTATTTTCGAAGGAGGGAAAACCCCCTACGACAATATATATTTAATATTTTTATTAATTTTCTTCGAGGCAAGTCGGATTTAATCGAAGTCGGGTCAGGTCATCTTATATTGAGTCGATTATAAAATATACTACACTTATTCGAGTCGGGTCAGGCGGCCAAAAACCCGCTTTTGCCATCCCTTATGCATGACAGCCAAGTCCCCACTTATTAAACTCACACAAGGAACATGGATATGGTTATATCAACTATGATCACGACGCCAATCTATTCTAAAGACGACGTTGATGGGACGGCTCCTACGTGCTTGAATCTTACTGGCTTTCCACTTCTTAACAGAGACGGATGCATTCTTGTGCATGGTAGGTCAAGTGAGTTACCATTAAAGAATAGGATAAACTATATTAATAGCTATTGAATTTTTATGATACTTTAACTTTAGTCACTGAAATAAAAAATATCTTTCACTATAGTTATTAAATTTTATATTTACTTTTATTATGGTCACCATTATTGGTCACTCTCGCTAATCCCGCCAAGAAATACTGATGTGACACGTTAAAGTCTTCTTCCCCAAAAGAATTTTAATTTTTCAAATTTCTAACTTTGTCAAGACCAAAATTCATATTAACAGAATGATCGTCAATCAATCCATACTATAGGAAAGATTCATTTTTCCAGAAGTTTAACATAGTTTAGTTTCAATTTGATCTAAGGTTAACATTGGTGAATGAGAACTAAAAATCTCAATTAAAACTAAAAATTAAAATATTTCGATGTACCATTGTTAACCGTCATATCAACTTGAAACCGTCATATCTTTTAGCCCCGTTAAAAAATTTTAGTTAAATACATTGACACTCATGTCAACAAATTTAACTAAAATTTTAAAATAATTACAATTTAAATTAAATAATATAATATTAAAAACTAATAAAATATTTGTTAGTTCTCAAATAAGCACATTTACCTCTAAAACATTTTTCTAATACAATTACCTCTTATTAATACATTATTACACCAATATAAATTGATTTTACATTATTACACTAATTAGTAAACTACCAAATATAAATTTATGGATCCGCCCCTGCTTCCTAATCGAATGACTGCGGCGGGTCGGAACAAAACAAAGATGAACACAGTGCGATTAATAACACACATTTTATTTTATGATATTTAATCAATTATTATTTGTTTACTTTTTGAAATTTATTATCATTATATTTGTTTTATGGTATGAATATTTCTAAAATGTTTGCGCTCCGTGACAGTAGGATGCTCATGTGTCGGATAAATTTTTGTCTATTTGTATTTGATTTAAAAATTAAACGTTCTCACTTAAATTTAATCTGATCTTATACTTGATTATGTTTTATTGGATTCGACTTATACTTAAAATTTAAAGTAAAAATTTTAGTATTCATAAATAAAATTTTTTATTTATCATTTGTATTCGATAAAATAAGAAAATTATATAATATATATAGACATAGAGCATTATAATAATTATTCTTTTTATTCGAAAAATATGAATATAATTGAAAAAATAGAGATAGAGACATTATAACAATTATCTCTAAATATTTAGAATAGAAGTATTCTATTAATTGAATCCGGTCGAATATTTTTTACCCTCAACTCAAATTCAACCCAACCTTATACTTTACAAAATCTAACTCGACCCAAACTTGAATTTTTATACTCCCTCCGTCCCATTAAAACCGTCACATGTTAACATTTTTCTGGTTAATTTTTTTTCAACTTTGACTATAGTTTATTTAAATATTTTAATTAATTAAAATTTATAAAAATATACTTAAAAACTACTTGATTGAAGGTTGTTAAAATATATATATTTTTTTATATTTTCATCAATAATAAATTTTAAATAACAAGAGATCAAATTTAAAAAAAAATAATAAAAAATATCAATATGTGACAGTTTTAGTGGGACATAGAGAGTAAAAAAAAACTCAAACCTATAAATTTAGGTTGACCATCCTACGTGACAACATTTCTCCGTATTGTAGCAATCTTTTCATCCCTAATTCCGACGTCGCAATTTGCTTTAATATACAACTCATGCCCATTCC
The DNA here is from genome assembly GCA_019671005.1 of Hibiscus mutabilis. Taxonomy (NCBI): domain Eukaryota; kingdom Viridiplantae; phylum Streptophyta; class Magnoliopsida; order Malvales; family Malvaceae; genus Hibiscus; species Hibiscus mutabilis. The sequence continues at coordinate 13,555,155 of CM033754.1, forward strand.
TATGAAGATAGGTCAAGTACTTTGTACTTGTTATCTGATAATCACAAGATATAAACTTCACTTAAATGTACTTGGATTGATCTGATTAAATCAAAATCCAACCCATTATGTTCGGTTAGAGCATGAAAAACAGAAAGATATATCCCACCAATATTGTCATACTACTTGCAAAGGAAAACCAAGTTCATCAATGGGTGAGTGCATGAATTGCGATCATAGTACTAAATTGTGGTTCCTGTCACGGTTACAGTTACAAATATAATCACAATATTAAGATTGCAAATGCTGTGGACGTTGTGTCATGATATTTCTTTAAAAGATCAATATCTTTTAAAATTGTGGTTGTTGTGTCACGGTGACCTTGAAAACCGTTGAGCTCGATTTCCTTCAACCGAATTGCTTGCCAACTGGTGTAGAAGTCGATTTTTGGGTGTATATGGTTGAAGCAAAAATATGGACAACTAACACAAGAATTTTAGAGTGGTTCAAGCTTCTAACAAGCTCTACATCCACTACCTTAGCTTCTCCACTAAGGATTTCCAAATTCACTATGAATTTCTTCCCTTTTCTAGGCTTAGGAGGCAAACCTTACAATCCTAGACTCACTCACCAAGTCTGGCATCCAAAGCTCACAAACCGAGCTTTAGGAACACTCTTAAATAAGAGAAATTCTAAGCAAACTGAAATCCCTCTACAAGGTTGATGTTTGCACTCTAAAGCTCTCACCCAAATCCTAAAATACTTGAGCATACATTGACAATTTAAGCTCACAAGTGTTGTCTATACAAAGAATGGGAAAATTAAGCTCTAAGACAATTTTGGCATCATAATGTTGTTGACAATTGTTTCATTAGTTGTTGCTGAAGCTTGAAGGTCCTTTTTATACTCCCAATTGAGTTCTTAGCCGTTGGAGACCGTTGGGATTGAATTGGAGCCATTTGAGGCTTTATTTCCCGCAATAAATGCAGTTCTGCAACTTTCTATATCGATACGCGGGTAGGCGTATCAGTACAGGAACTAACCGTTATGCTCATTCTGACTGTACGTATCGATACACATTGGTCCGTTTCGGTACACCGTAGCAAAACGCCAGGGTCCGTATCGGTACGACCTGCAATTCAAATAGCCGTTAGGGTGGTTGAAAACTGAATCGGTACACGTACAAGCGTATCGGTACGATCCACCACGTTTAAAACATTTAAAATATTTCCAAATCTTCTCAAAAACTTCTCAAACTTATTTTCAAGTTGTTTGGACTTAAAAACATTTTTGAAATCTTTTCAAATTTGTCCAAAACTATTTTTCAATTATTATATCAAAACAAATATCCTAACAAAAATTGTTATGATACGAACGTTACACGTTGCAGCCGTAATTTAATATCATGCACGATAGTTGATTTACAGAAAAAACACGTTGGGACATATAAGTAGGGATGGTCATAGGTCAAATTAGGTCGGTTTTTGGCCAACCCGCACCCGACCTAATAATTTAACACCTCCACCGAATCTGACCCGACTCGAACCTGACTCAAATTTTGGAGTAAAAATCTAACCTAGCTCGACATAAATAAAAAAATATTTTTTTCATTTTTTTCATTTTTATTTAATAAATAGGGAGTTAAAAAAAACCCGATCATATAAAATCAGGTCAGAACTCAAATCTGACAAATGAACATCCCTACTTTTAAGCGTGATACGTTTAAAGAAACCAACTACTTGGCAATACTGCTCGCTGGTAGTCTTGGACAAGGTGGAGAACTAACCATAGGCGTTAAACGAGTTATTTAAGTTATTTAAATTTCCATTTTATAACTTAGATTTTATTTAAAATTTTTTTGAATCTAGTTCATGAAATCACGAGTCGAGTCAAAACGAGTCAATTTTTTTTTGCGTCAAGTCGAGTTTTGCCCACTCTACTTGAAGTTGTCTAAAAATTTAAAAAAAGAAAAAAAAAGTTTTACTGCATTAGTCCATGACTCGCAAATTTTGAAGTATTATTGAGGTGAATGCTGCAATTTCAGACCATTAACAACGACAATGTGCACGAAGCTGCAAGGGAAACCGATGGACATTTCATTAAGAGTGGTATTGTGACAATAGTAAAGGATGCCTTGATTTAAATAGTTAGCAATTTTGATTCAATTGAAGGGTTTGTCTGGTAGAGTGAGAGTGCCTTTTTAACCCGGTGATTGTAGCTTCCATTTCCATTTTTTTTTCAATTACTTGAATTCTTTAGTTGCAATTGTTTTACACCAATTAGATGGTAACATGTAAATAACAGAGATTAAATGTACAATTATAGAAATTTACGTTACATTTTTCGTTAGATTTTAACGGCAAGTGAACTGATTGATACCATCTAAATAGCCGAGTGGTCTGATTAACAAAATTAATAGTTCGGTGATCAAAATAGAATCAAACTATAATTGGGTAGTCATGGATGTAGTTTGCCTTTAAAAATAATAGTATTTTAAAATACATCATTTCAAAATGTTAGCATGTGTGCTTATTTTTTGGATAAATAATTATTTTAAAAATTTTGAGATATTATAGCTTTGTTAGTTTAATTGGTCTAGTGGGATGAGATACTAGATTCCTTAAGAAAGGTAAGGGGTTCGAATCGTGGCGTTGTGTATGCCAAATGAAGCAAATTGAGTTGGGAGGGTAGCCCCAATAATGAACTTCTATAGTACCTGATCCGAATTGATCAGTCAATAGATTAGATACACCGTTTTAAACCAAAAAAATTATAAAAGAAAATTAACGATATTAAAATTAAAATATAAAAATATTCAATATAGACATCATTAAATTGGTAAGAGTATAAAATAATTTAGGATTATAATCTTATACATTGGTGATAGAAAAATATTACAGAATCGGGTCAATTTAGGACAAATACCAAATTAGGAGAAATTATATTATAGGCTCGTCCCACCACATCATTTATGGTCACAACTAATAAAAATCATCCATTTAAATAATTTTTTCATGTCATCTTTTTACTAAATGAAGATTTACGTGATAAAAATTGTTTTTTTAATTTGATTTACAGTAAATATAAGTGAAGCTTCACTTGGTAAAAAAATATAAAAAATTATTGAAATAGATGATTTTTATTAGTTGGGACCATGAATAACATAACGTGACCAACCTATAATATAATTTCTCCCAAATTAACCCTTTAAAAAAGTAAAAAATCACATTAAATATTTTACCGAATTACAAATACCAAAAACAAAAATGAGAAGGTGTAAAAAATTAGAAAGGTTGAGATTTTCTCTTTCTAGTTTGCATCAATCACTTCCACACTTGAAAAAAAAAATATTTTTCAACTTTGGGGTTTGCTCTAAAAAAAATTACTTAATTGGCATCGTAAGTGGGTATTTCATGTACTGGATAGAGGATCGTCAAGAGATTATAACGGAGGGCTTAAAGGGAATGGAATCCGATCTAATACAAAGACAAGTAAAGAAATGAATACAATCTAGTGATTCAGACGAAGCAAAAAAAAAAAAAAAGTATGATGTCTTAATTATTGTTTCTTTTTTCAATCAATTTCTAAAACGAGAGCTGTTCAATTCTCATGCATTTTGGTATATATATATATAAACATGCATTGGTTGCTAGTTGCTACTTCTTCACAAATAGTCAAGCAGCCAAAAAAAACACAGTGCTGAATCTCTACTTATATTGCAAAACAATGGGTTTAGTCAATGCCTTTTTCTTTTCATTTGTTGGGACATTGGCATCTCTTGTCATGTCCCGAACAATCCATGACATCACCATTGTTGAAAAACTCGAGCAATGGATGATTGATTATGGTCGAAAATACGAGAGCAAATAAGTGAAGGAGAAACGTTTCAATATATTCAAAGAGAACTTGGGATACATTGAGAGCTTCAACAATGTCGGAAATAGGACATTTAAGTTAGGTCTGAATGAATTTGCAGACATGACCCAAGATGAATTCATGGCAGCTCACACCGAATATAATAAAATGCAAGACAACTTAACATCGTTCATGTATGAAAAATTTGCAAATATTACACAGGTACCACTTGATATAAGCTATGATTGGAGGGACCATGGCGCCATCACTCCTGTTAAACACCAGGGCAAATACAGTAAGTGTTACTGTTATTATCAAAGTTTTAATTTTTTTTTGCAGATTGTTGTTAGGCATTCGCTGTGGTGGCAGCCGTTGAATCGATGATGCAAATCAAAATCGGTAACTTAGTCTTGTTATCGGAGAAACAATTGTTGGATTGCAGCACGAGCGGTGGAAACCTGGGTTGAAATGGCAGATTAATGGTGAATGCTTACCAATACCTCATCCAAAACGGAGGATTAACCACAGAAGATAGCTACCCGATCGTATGCCTTGCTCATATCTAACTTTAAGGCAAAGGACCCCTTATTTCCCAAACGCTTCTTTTTGAAAGAGTGTAGCATCTCGTAAGCAACTATAATATTAACCGTAATTAAGCGCCCCCGGAACAATGGCGCTTGTGCCTCATCGATACATAAGTGTAGGACCTCTTGAAACCGTATTACTAGCATCTTCGAAACAAGCTTGTACAAGATATTACACAAGCTAATAGGTCGGAAATGAGCCATTGAACTCGGGTCACTGACTTTTGGGACTATCATCTCTTTTTCGCCAAGCTTTGAATCATAGACAGCTCAATGGAGTAAGATTGAACAGATATGCCCCATTGCTCACCCATCTGTTCTTTGCTGACGACAGTCTTGTTTTTGGTGAAGCAACAGTTCGTGAGGCTAGAGTAATCAAAGATCTGCTTCAGGCCTACTCTACATGTTCTGGTCAGTAGATTAATCTTGATAAGTCGGGTCTCTTTTTTAGCTCAAATGTTACTGAAGATAATTGTGATGCTGTTAAGGGGGTGTTTGGAGCAGTACAAGTCTTGAGAAATATTTGGGGCTTCCGACTCTAGTTGGTTGAAATCGAACTCAACCCTTTGCTAATTTGAGGGACAGAACTAATTCACAAGTTTTTTCGTGGAGATCTAGGTCACTATCTCAAGGAGGAAAACTGACTTTTATTAAAAGTGTGTTACAAGCTATCCCTCTATTTGCCATGAGTGTCTTCTTATTGCCAAAGTCTATTTGCAAGGAGTTGGAATCCATAATGGCCAGATTTTGGTGGCAGAAATCTGCGCAGAAACGGGGTATTCACTGGTGCTTGTGGGTACAACTTTGTAATCTCAAAGAAGATGGAGGCCTTGGGTTTCGGAATCTAAGTTTAACATCTCCCTTCTAGATAAACAAGGATGGCGACTGATTTCAAATCCTTCTAGTCTTGTTAGTAGAGTCCTACGGGCAAAACACTACGCTTCAACAGATTTATTAAACTCTAGGTTGGGCTCACAACCCTCGCTAATCTGGCGGAGCATCTGGAGCGTGAAGGGCCTTCTGAATATGGGACTCCGTCGGAAAGTGGGCTTGGGTACTTCTATTAACATCTGGAATGACTATTGGCTGCCTAGTCCGTCACTAAAACGTGTTGAATCCCTTGTTCATGATAGTGTTATTTGGGTCGTGTAATCATTCATTTTGTTCGGGTTTTATTATTCGCATTATTATCTTTTATTTTATTTTTCGGATATTAATATTTTATTTTATTATTATTTGATTTTAGTTTTATTAGTATTATTATGAAATATTATTAATATTACTATTAAGTATTAAAAAAATAATAATAAAAAACAAATCATTAAAATCAGTCCAATAATATAGTCCAATATTAATTACAACCCAAAAATTACTAACTCAATAATAATTTTACACTAGCCCCTTTGGCCCAAAACCCAATAGGGTCCAACATATTAAAAAAATCCTAATATGATATCTGATAACCTAACTTATCCTCATATTTTTACAGTCGTTTAGATTTGACCGTTAGATCAAATCTGATCCAACGGTCCAGATCAAGCCAAAAAAACCATTCGGATCTTTCACGAGCGTGCCGTCCACCGCCGCGGCTGTTCAGCTCCGCCAAGCGCTATACCTTTCGGCTCTTCCATCCACGTGGCGTCGTTGCTGGCGATCACGCCGCCATCACTGAATCATTCTCAACCACCCTGCAAAGAATGACAACAATATTAAAACTGGGATTTCTAGATCCATCAAATTGTATATTAGATTAATTTTTTTTTTTATTTTTGCATGTTCTGTAAATCGGATATATATATATCCAAAAAATCAATGTAAAAACGATCAACAACCAATAACAAAAAATCCTCCTTTTCTGCGGTAAATTTTTTTTAAGTCAGTCTTATTTATTTTCCAGTTCGAACGAAGTAAATATAAACCAAATAAATAAAAAAGGGGCATAGGGTTTACCTTTGGGTCTCGGGCCACCGTTGTTAATCAAGGGTGGTGCGCCGATGAACGACACCTGTAACACCCCTTTCGCGTATCCGTACACCGGGTACGAGTCAGAAATGTTACGACTTCTTAAACCCAAAAATAATAAGGGTAATTTAAAATTTTCAGAAAACTTCCTGATGGTCACCCATCCTATAATTTTTCTAGCCCAAGCAGACTTAACTTTATTTAAAACCGACTTAAATTATTTGTTCGAGTTCAAATCATAAACCAATTATCTTAGCATGCAACTCATCACTTAAGGTTATTCTTAACCTTGAATCTTTCCAGAAACGTCACTTATCTGGAAACCATAACGAACTTTAAAGGTCAATCACACTCAAATAGGTTTAGCAAGTATACATGCCACTATAATAATCAAACTTTAATTAGGATGTCATTACTGTGATTACATGTTGAGCTGTCCAATTTTGATGCAATACTCTTCTCACTCTCATCTTGATCTACACACGTGTGTAAAATAAAACACACGCTAAATACGAACTTAGTGAGGCTATAAATGAAGTTAATAACAATAATTTAAATTTTATTCAACTTCATAGCTACATTTATATAGCATGATATATGCTAATGCATCAACTTTCACATTTAATTTAGTAATTATTTAATATATGCCAATGTCATAAGATTTTCATGCTTGCCCGATTATCATAATATGCATATATGCATAATTGCGTCATGATCACTAGATAAGTATACCATCATACTAATCATGTATCAACATAATATAAACTTAATATAGATTTCTTACCGATATACTTGCCATAATTTTAAGAGTGTATAAACTCTTTAACCCGTTTATCAAATATTTACCGATTTCATAACCCGATTTCGTAGCCCGATTTTATAGCCCAAATATAGACCTATGAGGACCCTGGATACACGAGTCAAATGTGCACCGAAGTGCTAATTCCCGCACATTTATAAGGCTGTGCTAACCATACATTAAGTGACATTTAGGTACACTATAGTGCTATCCTGAATTCCCGATTATGCAGCGTGCTGCTGGACTCTATGACATCCCAACTATATCCTGTCCCTTAATTGACTTATTTGGGCTTAAGTTCCATATTTATTCCATCCATGGCAATGTGTATCAATGTAATTTAACATTGGGCAGTTCATACCCGAAATAACATTCATAGCATACCATCATCAATAAGTAGTGATCAATGCATTTGTTTTCAACCTTTGACATATTTAAAATATGTCAAATATATGATCAATGACATAAATATCATGCCAATATATAAATCAGGTAGACTCATCGCACGTCTTACCAATGATGTATAAAAATCTATGTATCATGTTATGTATGCATTGCACTCACTGGGCCATTTATTAGCATGCCTCACTAAATTCTACTCGATCATTTCCTTTATAGAACCTCGAACCTTCTTTGATTCGGCCTTGACTTCATTAATCACATGAATAAGATAAAATATTTGTTAGATTCAAATCTAACAATACCTTAAACACGCTGTCTAATATAATCATTCAAATATAAAATTTCCAAATATTTTTCCTTTCTTCCTTGTACTGTTCAAAAAACTCATTAAGGTCCTTAGTGACTAATTTGAACTTCGAATAATTCTTCCGAGCTTAACTAACATTTAAATATAAAATGTTTCATATCAATTTTGTGACAGCTTGCGCTACTTTCAAAGATTTGCTTATACCGGGCAGAATACATACCGAATCTTAATTTCCTTTATACTGGAAAAACTAGATTCGATAACGGTTCTAATGGTATAAGCCACATAAATTAATAAAATCTACAAAAATTATAAAAATTCTTCAAACTTCCGTCACAGTATTGTCCTTACAGAATATGCTCTATAATTTTTGACCTTCATTCGATTAAAAATTCATATCTTTTAACTCGGAACTCGAAATCAATTTCCGTTTGTTGGAAATGAAACTAGACAAACACATTTTTATAGCGGTATAAAATTCATCATTTAACCATTTTTGTAAAATTTATGGTGAATTTTTGAAGTCACTGCCAAAATTCAATCTTCTTCATAGCTTTCCATAATAAACTTCTAATTTCTACTAACTTCTCCTTATTTTTCTACTCATCAATTTAGTCTCATCACTTTCTTCAAACTACCAATTCATCACCTTCTTCATCAAATAATTATTCAAAATAATTCCCTCTAATTTTTTTCTTTAAATAGTCACTAAACTGCAAAGGTAAGGATTCAAACTTCTTAACTTTGCAATTTAGTCCTCAAATCAACACTACTACCTTAATTCTATTATTTTAACTAAAAATCAGATTTCATCCCCATCGAAGAATTCCTTTTCTATTTGGACACTTGATTTTGACAATTTGTCAAAATGGTCCCTAATTCGATTCAACACCGGTTTAGCATTCTAACATCAATTTCACATCTCCAACATCATTAATTACATAAATACACTCCAAATTCATAAAATTCAGATTTGGTCCCTTAACTTTGAAGCTAGCCGAATTGGTCCCTATATATTTAACTTAGGGTTTTGCTTCAAAACAACAAATCAAGCTTACTAGATCATTAATCCAACATCACAAACCCTAAGTTAGACTTAAATCCATAAACTCTAATCTTCTCCATAAAAGCAAAATATGTAGGATTTAAATCGTAACTCAAAAACATGATTTTAACATCATATAAGCTTGATTCCAACTTAAACTCAACCATGGAATCATAAAATCTCAAAAGCCCCAATTTTGTTCATAAACCCTAATTTCCTTCTCATGTAAAATTCTCATCAATCAAGCATGTATTCAATGAATTAAATACATCAAAAGATAGAGCTTGAAGAGTAGAACAACTTTGCAGTTCGAAAGATTACCTGAAAATCGAGTTTCGGGGCTTGAATCGAGCTTGAAAATTTTCTCCCCTTTTCCCTTAATTTTCGAAAATGGAAGATGAAGAAAGCTTCATCTTTTGGCCTTTTAATTTTCAATCCCTCCAATTATGCCACTTGTATTTTATAAATGAATTTTAAATTCTTTCAAATAGGGAAATTACAAAAATGCCCTTTTATCCAACGGTTGAGATTGATTTTATCATCAATCAAGGGCCAAGATTTAATATTAAATTTTCTTCTTCCAAAATTAACCCTTGTAACTTCAAATATTTCAAAATTGCCATCCTTGCCAAATGACCAATTTTCCCTCCAACTAGTCTTTATTTACTAGTTTGTTTCAAAATTGCCATTCCATTAAAATCTAACTAAATTAGTTCCTCCTCAACCAGCCACCATTCCATAAATATCATTTTATGATTTTCTGAGGATATCGGATCTATTCCAAAAATTCTATATTTCCATAACATTCCTCGTATCATCATCCTTCATCCAATGACATAAATTTAAATCTTGAGTTAGTAGTTTACTAACTTTGCCCTTATGATTTTCCAAAATTACGATATTACCATTTTTCATCCAACATCTCATATTTAGCATGGAAAATCAACTTAAATCCAAGGGTTCATATTCTTCCAAAACAAAGAAAATATCTTAGACATGTAAGATGACATAATCAACCTTGGTTTATCATCCCTCAAAATATCCTAGATATTCGATTCGATCCGAATATTCTTCCAAACTTTATCGCTCTATAGCTAATAATACAAACTCCATATGAAAAATCTAGGTAACACAAAAACGTCATTCTTGGGGGTAAACTATTCATTAATGGGGTTAAAATACACAACTTTTGAAAATTACACTTTGGTCCCTAAACTTTTCTAAAGTTTACACTTTAACCCCTAAACTTTCAAAATTTACATTTTGGTCACTAATCAAAATTTTGGGATATTACAATTCTCCCCCTTAAGAAAACTCTTCCTCGAATTTTCAACACATACCTGGTTCAAAAATTGAGGAAATTGTTTCCTCATATCTTTTTCTCTTTCCCAAATCATTTTTCGACTTCATGATTTTGCCAAAGAACTTTAACAAGCGAAATCATTTTATTTCTTAATCCTTTGACTCCATGTGTATGTCTTTACCGATTATTCCTTATAAATCAAATTCAGTTGAATCTTTATTCCTTCCGGGGTAATGATTTATAAAGGATCTGATCGATACTTCTTGAGCATTGATACATGGAATACATTATGAATCTTGTCCATTTTCGGAGATAAGACTAACTAATAAGCCACCAGACCAACCCTTTCACAATCTTATATGACCCAAAGAATCTCGGACTTTGCTTCTCTTTTTGATCCAAACCATAACACCTTCTTCCAAGGTGAAACTTTTAAGGAATACCTTTATCCTTAACTTCATACAAATATCTTTTCTTTCAAGATCAACATATAATATCCACCATTCTAAAGCAATTCTAAATTACTTCAAACCATTCATACTTGATTCTCCACATCCTGAACAAAATCAAATCAGATTCAATCACCTTTTTGTTCTCTTTTCATCATCCTCGAAAATATAAATTACTCCTTGATAACATGAACATCCTTTAGACTTAACATCGAAATCTTTAAATTTTTCCTTTTCACCTTGCCGAATTCTTTCCAGGCATATCTTATCTTTGATCCGATTTGTCATAGTAGACTCGAGCTGAGGCTGTGTAATCGATACACTATTTTCCTCCAAAAATAATTAAGCATTTAATGCTTCTAAGGCAAATAGTGACTTTTGGCTAAATATGTCAATTGCTGTTTTAGCCTTATTACATCACTACACATCTCAACCTATTATGGGACGTATTATTGTATAAGGTAGAATCCTTACTAGATTCATACTGCACTAATACTAGTGCTACTATCAAATCTTCCTTTATTGGCAATAATAATATAATCGTAATTTAACCTTAGAGGAACATTACTGCTTCTTTAACTAACATCACTGAAGCTTCCTCAATTGATATACCAAATCGTATAAAACCTTCATATAATGACTCTTGCAACTACATATTTAGCTTTCTCAAGCTAGTAAGATCCATTCTGTAGAGTGTAATCAATATAAGTCCAATGTTGGATTAAATCCAATCATAAACTTAGCCTCTCGATTAAGTATCAAGCCTGACAGCTCCTCTTAGGCAACCCATTTAAAACTCACAAACAATAAGAATACTCTCCCACCTTACCTTTGATGCTCGGTATCCATAGCATAAGTTAAATCATTTTCATATTGATAACAAATTCCAATAAAAACTCTGCATGCTCAAGCATGCCAATTATCACAACACTCACATGATTGGTTTTGTGGTTTTCTTGAATCTCCAACATTAATTATAAATGTCAGAGAGTGCCTAATTTTCCTTGTCCCTACCTCTTAACGGAACTATGTAATAAATTCAGCTTGGCATTTTTGCTGGAAATCCGCACCACTTTTTAAAAGTGGTTATCTCGATTCACTATTCCTCTTTACGAACTATGACCTCTATTTAGATATTTTCTCATTTTGAACTCTTTCCATTGCATTCAACATAATTTACTGCTTCATAGAATTTTTAAATTCATAAGGCAGTCAGTACTTCTTTGTACTTGACCTTTAACCCTCTATGAGCTGTCATAACATGCTCTCCTTCTGTCTGTAAGAAACAGTTCAACTCAGTTTATTAAACTTGCATTCATACCTGTAAATGATCCAATTGCCCTAATTAAGATGCAAGAAACTCTGTTGCATCTCTAGAATAAACTTTGTTACGGAACACTCAAAGAAAGAACTTCTAGCTAATAGATTTTTGAGCATATACCGTAACATTACTTTATCAAATACAGATCTAATCCTTTCAGATGAGATACTACTTTATTTTTTTAGTCTCCTATGATCATCAATACAGAGTTCCTTTAACCTAACATTTATATCCTTAAACCATAGATTAACAATCATAGGATTTCCATCAATGTCTCTCTAGAAATCTAGTGTGTCAGAACTCTCATTTCTTTTGCAATTAGTGCCTAAGCAGGCTGATTCATGATCAAATCTAATGTATGGAAGAAAAATCTTAATCCAGAACATACAAATCATGTTACCTTGGTGCCTCTGCACCATGCTAAGCTAAGGGTAGAATATTATCATTAACTTTATCATGCTCGTGAATCTCTTATTGATTCACTTGCCTAAACACCTGACATGATTCTTTTACCTTTACACATTGGAATTTAACATTATTATCATAGTAAGCAATTGCATTCATTCCAACAAGTAAAATCATCAGTAATTCTATCCTAGTGGCATGTATACACTTTTGACCTTTACCATACTTCGTTTAATCTCCAGAACATGCTGAACCTATAGCTGTGATACCAATAAATGTAACACCCCTTTCCCGTATCCGTACACGGGTACGATTCAGAAATTTTATGACTTCTTAAACCCAAAAATAATCAGGGTAATTTAAAATTTTCAAAAAACTTCCTGATGGTCACCCATCCTATAATTTCTCTAGCCCAAGCACGCTTAACTTTATTTAAAACCGACTTAAATTATTTGTTTAAGTTCCAATCATAAATCGATTATCTTAGCATGCAACTCATCACTTAAGGTTATTCCTAACCTTGAATCTTTCCAGAAACGCCACTTATCTGGAAACCATAACGAACTTTAAAGGTCAATCACACTCAAATAGGTTTAGCAAGTATACATGTCACTATAATAATTAAACTTTAATTAGGTGTCATTACTGTGATTACCTGTTAAGCTTTCCAATTTTGATGCAATACTCTTCTCACTCTTATCTTGATTTACCTACATCTGTAAAATAAAACACACGCTAAGTGCGAACTTAGTGAGGCAATAAATGAAGTTAATAACAATAATTTAAATTTTATTCAACTTCATAGCTACATTTATATAGCATGATATATGCCAATGCATCGACTTTCACATTTATTTTAGTAATTATTTACTATATGCCAATGTTATAAGATTTTCATGCTTGCCCGATTATCATAATATGCAGTATATGCATAATTGCGTCATGATCACTAGATAAGTATACCATCATACTAATCATGAATCAACATAATATAAACCGAATATAAATTTCTTACCGATATACTTGCCATAATTTTAAGAGTGTATAAACTCTTTAACCCGTTTATCAAATATTTACCGATTTCATAACCCGATTTCGTAGCCCAATTTTATAGCCCTAATATAGACCTATGAGGACCCTGGATACACGAGTCAAATGTGCACCAAAGTGCTAATTCCCGCACATTTATAAGGCTATGCTAACCATACACTAAGTGACCTTTAGGTACACTATAGAGCTATCTCGAATTCCCGATTATGCAGCGTGCTGCTGGACTCTATGGCATGCCAACTATATCATGTCCCTCAATTGACTTATTTGGGCATAAGTTCCATATTTATTTGGTTCCATGGAAATGTATATCAATATAATTTAACATTGGGCAGTTCATACTCGAAATAACATTCATAGCATACCATCATCAATAAGTAGTGATCAATGCATTTGTTTTCAACCTTTGACATATTTAAAATATGTCAAATATATGATCAATGACATAAATACCATGCCAATATATAAATCAGGTAGACTCGTCGCAAGTCTTACTAGTGATGTATAAAACATCCATGTATCATGTTATGTATGCATTGCACTCACATGGGCCATTTATTAGCATGCCTCACTAAATTCTACTCGATCCTTTCCTTTATAGAACCTTGAACCTTCTTTGATTCGACCTTGACTTCATTAATCACATGAATAAGATAAAATATTTGTTAGATTCAAATCTAACAATACCTTAATCACGATGTTTAATATAATCATTCAAATATAAAATTTCCAAATATTTTTCCTTTCTTCCTTGTACTGTTCAAAAAACTCATTATGGTCCTTAGTGACCAATTTGAACTTCCAATAATTCTTCCGAGCTTGCTAACTCACATTTAAATATAAAATGTTTCATATTTAATTTTCTAACAGCTTGCGCTACTTTCAAAGATTTGCTTATATCGAGCAGAATACATGCCGAATCTTAATTTACTTTATACTGCAAAAACTATATTCGATAACGGTTCTAATGGTATAAGACACATAAATTAATAAAATCTACAAAAATTATGAAAAATCTTCAAACTCTCGTTACTGTATTGTCTTTACAGAATATGCTCTATAAATTTTGACCTTTATTCGATTAAAAATTCATGTCTTTTAACTCGAAACTCGAAATCAATTTTCGTTTGTTGGAAACAAAAATAGACAAAGACATCTTTACAACGGTATAAAATTCATCATTTAACCATTTTTGTAGAATTTATGGTGAATTTTCGAAGTCACTGCCAAAATTCAATCTTCTTTATAGCTTTCCATAATAAACTTCTAATTTCTACTAACTTCTCCTTATTTTTATACTCATCAATTTAGTCCCATCACTTGTTTCAAACCACCAATTCATCATCTTCTTCATAAAATAATTATTCAAAATAATTCCCTCTAATTTTCTTTCTTTGCCCAAAATAATCACTAAAATGCAAAGGTAAGGATTCAAACTTCTTAACTTTGCAATTTAGTCCTCAAATCAACACTACTACCTTAATTCTATTATTTTAACTAAAAATCAGATTTGATCCCCATCCAAGAATTCATTTCCTATTTGGTCACTTGATTTTGACAATTTGTCAAATGGTCCCTAATTCGATTCAACATCGGTTTAGCATTCTAACATCAATTTCACATCTCCAACTTCATTAATTACATCGAATATGTTCTCGAATATACCTAGAATTATTTGAATATGTTCCCTTAATTATACTAATTTTTTTCTTGAATATACCTAGAATTATTATTCGAATATGGTTCTCTTAATTATACTAATTTTGTTCTCGAATATACCTAGAATTATTCGAATATGGTTCCCTTAATTGTACTAATTTTTTTCTCGAATATACCTAGAATTATTCGAATATGTTCCCTTAATTATACTAATTTTTTTCTCGAATATACTTAGAATTATTCGAACATGGTTCCCTTAATTATACTAATTTTTGTTCTCGAATATACCAGAATTATTCGAATATGGTTCCCTTAATTATACTAATTTTTGTTATCGAATATACCTATAATTACTCGAATATGGTTCCCTTAATTATACTAATTTTTGTTCTCGAATATACCTAGAATTATTCGAATATGGTTCCCTCAGTTATACTAATTTTTGTTCTCGAATATACCTAGAATTACTCGAATAGGGTTTCCTTAATTATACTAATTTTTGTTCTCGAATATACCTAGAATTCTCCGAATATGGTTCCCTTAATTATACTAATTTTTGTTCTCCAATATATACCTACAATTCTCCGAATATGGTTCCCTTAATTATAGAATAGAATATATATATATATACATGTATCAAATAATTTATAAAACAATAAAATATATAATATACCCTAGAAAAGTTAAATTATTTAAACTTTACATACATACATACATACCTACATAGCTACATTAATAAAAATTCAAATTCAATGCTCAACTTATTATTAATATCCTAGAACCCTATAATTCTATAATTTATTATTATTATTGCCCTAAAATAAAATCTTACATGTCTACAATATCTAGATTTAATTTATATAAATTAAAAAATAAGTACCTAATCAACGAAAATGTGCTCCAAATGCTTTCCTTAAAATCTCTTCACCTCATGCAACAAAAAAATAAATACGATTAATAAATATATAATAATCAAATAATTTATAAATTAACTAAAAATTTACATACCCAAATTTGATAACTCAAATTTCCCTAAACTCTTTACACAAAATAAACCTTTCTCTCACTCAATTTTTTACCCACACCTCTCTCACTCAATTTTTTCCTCTCCCACACCTCTCTCACTCAATTTTTCCTCTCCCACAACTCTTCACTCAATTTTTTTATCTCTCCCAAACTCGTTCTGCCGTTGCAATTTATAGGCACATTTCGGGTGAGGATGCCACCTGTAGGTGGCGTCCTGAGTTAAATGCGCATAACTACCGCGTCTTTGCCGCTGCCCAAGTCAATGCTGCAGTAATTGGCTGGATTTACCGTCTCAATAGCAACTCTTTAATGAAGATGCCACATGCAGGTGGCGTCTTCATTGAAATTTAAATTTTAATTATTAAAAAATTCAAATTCACTGTAGTTTTTTCCGTAGATCCCCAATTATAGGACAGCATGCCTTATAACCCAAAATATTAACCCAAAATCCAATATTCCCCTAAAAATGCCAAAATAAGTGTCCAAACTATACATATTGCTAATTTTTAGTTTATAAATTATTTTTTGTTCAAAATAAATGCCTAACATTTTTTTTACTATTTTAAGTGCCTGAAGTTTTATTACGTCACCGTTTTAAAGTTGGCACTTTAAAAATATTTGGCTGTAACACCCCGATCCCACAGATCCAAGATACTACATTCGGGCTACCTCTAACCTGATCGTTCAAGAAATTGTTCGATTTAAAACCTCAAATTTATCCACAAATCAAAATAAATTAAACCATGATAAAATGTTTCCATAAATAAGTTCAAATCTCAAAATAAGGAGCTCCAAATACAAGTTTAAATCACCGTATTTTAAAAGAAGAAATTAAGAGTTTACAGACCCAAAAGAGCTAAGGTTCTACGAATACATAAGTACTGTACTCTATTCTTCAAGTCAGCGCTGGAAATCGTTGATCTTGTGCTCCCTCGAACAAGCTACTTGTCAACCTACGCACGAAATTAACAAATCCACACCCTGAGCTAACAGGCTCAGTGGTACATTTCTACTATACATAATTTCATGCATTTCATAAATATGAGTAAGAATAAATAATTCATTTAGGCAATGATATAAAGTAAGCCAAACTATTACACATTTAAACATAGCCCAGGATCACAAAGCATCAGGCCAACCACATTGTACTCAGGATCAACTAGCATCGAGTAAAATGTTATCGTATTTGGGATTACATATCATCAGATACTCACAATCACAGTTACGCCCAGGATCACATAGCATCAAAACCTACCCATAATAGTACACTCGAGATCACAAAGCATTGGGTAGACATTTGGACCCACATGCAAAAATAACAAAAGATGGCCAGTAGCTCCAGTGGGTACCGGTACGCCCCACTGGGTATAGGTACTTGTGTCTGGGTACCAATACTGGCTCGACCGTAGCGGTACCAAAAGTGGCTACTGGAATTTGCATAAAATGAAACGGTATCGATAATGGTTCGACCGTACCGGTATGCTGGTCACCATATCGGTACCGCCTTCAAGCAGTATAGATACGTAGGCACTAGTTCGTCTAGTTTATGCTTGAAAACCCACCGATTCGACCCGTACCGATACTCAAACCCAGGAAATGGATTTTTAGCCATGAGTTTTCTTTCACATAGCTCTTAGACACTCATATTCGAACCCCCAACTCACTTGGAAGTTTTATAGTAAATTTGGGCCACTCAAGGGCCACCCAAAACAAGCTCATAACATCAAAACATCATCAATACAACAATTGAGCCAAAACCCATTTATGTCATGCTTTCTCTAACTCTTGCCCCAAATGAAATTTAGCCAAGCAATCAAATTTAGGAAATGCAACAAATAAGATAGGGTAGAGATGTACTAACCTTAACAACAATTCAAAAGCCACCACTAGCAAGTAAGCTCCTCACTTTCTTCCCTTTTACTTGGCGTTGAAAGCTTTCCCCACCTCCCTATCTAATCACAAATGTAAATACAACATAGTTATACCTCTAGACGATTAGAAAGAAGTAAAAACGAAGTACTAAACTCAAAAATCATGCTAACACCCTTATAAACCCAACTTTCTTTCAAATTCTCATTTTTTCCTCCAACCACCATTTTTCAATATTTTTACTTCAAAACATAGATTCTTTCAAGCTTATTCAAATCTTACTTTTAGATTTCGGAAGAAAGAACTATAGTAATAAAGCTTTCAACTTTGCTCTCAAATTTCCATGGAGAATAAAGATGGACGGAGAAGAGAGAGATGAGGAAAAATGCCTTAATGGTGATAATATAAGTAAAAGGGACAATGTCCTCTTGTCTTGCTTATTCCCATCAATGGGAGCAAGTGAGGGCATCCCACTTTTAAAATGGGTGAAATTCCCAACCTATCCTTCACTTATCTTTCAAAAACACTTCCCCATTCCACCATGAAGCCCAAATTCAAGCTCAAATCTGTACTAGGCCCATTTAGGTTTTCCCACAACCCAAATTGAAGGCTTAATACTCGGGTCAACACTAACCCCTGGCTCGAGAAAATCTGGGTCATTACATCGATTGCTAATTACTACTTAACACATGAATTTATTTTATTTTGATTTATTTTTATCTAATTTCTTTTTATTTTCAATATTAACCATAAACCCTACTATATTTACACACCTCTATAGAATACCAATCTCTTATTGCTTTTGAATCATTATTCTTTGCGTGATTTTATACTTTGATATGGGTTCTCTTTTTTGTTATATGCCATGATTCTTAATTTTCTATTTTTTTCTCTATTTTGTACTAAAAGAATTTGTTCAACAAAATAAAAAATGAAAAAGTAACAGTCGCTTGTCGATTTTTGACAATATAATATTAGGGTTATCAGTTGTAGGGTTTGACAAAGAAAGTGAACAGTGGTGGTTTAATCGTCAGTCAGAAGAGAAGAATTTAGGGAAGTAATTGATGCTTGTCGAATAGTGATGCACTTTAGAGCAAGTATACTCTTCGAATCAAGTAATAAAGTGATAGAGTGTCGAACCCACGAGGATTGGATCAATCACAAAGAAGTTATCGTACTTAAGAGAGTTTGGGCAAGTATTGATTGGTGTCGGTTTATCAAAACTTAAGGTAAATAAAGTAAAGGTAACTATGATCAAGACAAATAGATGCTGCAGCAAATAACAAATAATTATGGAAGCTGGGTTTATTGTCTAGGATATATGCTTAATTACTTATTTCAATGCTATAGCGACTGGCAATACATGTCTTTGTAAACTATTAAGATCTTTATCTACTCAACATGATTTTCTAATGAACTTCTAACTCTCTCGAATGCCTAGAAGTTAATAACATTGAAGCTAAGGTAATACATGTCTACGTGAACCTTAACAACACTATTATTTGTTTAAGTTCTCCATATTATTCGTTAAAACCCTAAACTTATGTCTAAGTCAGATTAAGACTAAGTTAACAACTTAGCCCCATTGTTCACGTTTGTTTAACCTAACTCTCTCGATATTAAGCCACATATCAATAGTTAAAAGGCCTCTCTCGATAGCTCTTACAATAACTACATATGAAGAACGATGAACATAATAGATAAAGGGAAAAGATCAATAGCATTAAAATAGAGTATTCAAAATATAAAATCCTAAAATGCAATAAACCCAACTAAAAGTATTTATCTCTTGTCTAAGCCTAAAACATCCATAATAAAATTTAAAACATAAGCATCAAGCAAAGGATAGAAAAGGGTCAAGCATCCTCGACGATCTTTCTTTGAGCTTTCCAACTGTTGCTACAGGTCCCACACTTCTTCAGCCTCTCTCGATGGCTTTTGTCATGTGTAGACTCTTCCAGAACTTCGACTATGATGGTTTTTCGATAGCTGAAGACCACAGGCTATCGTCTGTGATCAAGCTCTTCATGAATTGTTGTCCAAGTCTTTCTTATATAGACGGGGAAGCTAGGGTTTTCTAACCCTAAAGCGTGCAACCTTCTTTAAGAGAATCCTTATTTTCCCGCTATCTTTTAATGTTCCGTATCTAAGGAGAGTCCACGTGGGTCAAAGTTTAGATTTATCTCAAATTCTTATTGCTTTATTAGTTCCAGCCGAGAGATCTACTATCCTTCCGCTCCAGCATTCCTTCAACATCCACTAGGTCCTGCTCATGCACCATAAAACACTACCTTTCCCATTAAAAGCACCAAAGTATATAACAATTAAGCTCATGCAATGTAATTCCCTAAAAACATGCAAACTACTCTAAATACAACTAAATGAGCTCAAAGACATGCAATAGCCAAATAAAAAGGGTATGCAAAATAGGATATCTATACAGTCATCAAATACTAAAAAACTTGAAATGTTGCTTGTCCTCAAGCAATGTTATCTAAACATGAAAAATAAAACAAAATAGCAAATGAAAGAAAATAGTAAGCAACCCATCGTTTCCAAGGTTCCAACCAAGCTATGATTATAAGGATTCTAAGACATGCTGCAGTAGTTAGGGGTGTTCAAAAATACCCGACCCGACCTGACTGGCCTGACTCGACTACCCGAACATAAATAATCTAGTATTTACTCAGAATTCTTTTACCCAGGTCAGGTACCCAACCCGCTAAAATATATTTTTTCACGAGTCAGGCCCGGGCTGCAAGAATACCTATTATCGGGTACCCGGTGACTCGATGACTTGGTTCCCTAATTTTTTATTTTTTATATTTTAAATATAATTATTATTGAAACAAAATACCCTTATATTCACTATATTCCCAAATCAAACAACCTAATTATGCATGTAATTTCTAAGAATTATGGAATTTATATTCTAAAGTTGTTCGCGTTTGAAACTTTGGATCTTAAACTCTACGATGAGATTATATAATTTGAACTTTTATTAGTTATGAGTGTTTTATTAATAAAATAAAATGATTAAAAAAAGCAAAAATACGGGTTTTGCGGGTACCCTAATAGTGGGTGCCTGGTTAAAGCAAGCTGAGACACGAGTCGGAGAATCTAGTACCCGGGACTTCAGGTACCCAGTAATGAACACCCCTAGCAACAGTAATTCATTCCTCAGCTATTTTAAGGAGATGCAATGCATTATAGCTCACATTTCTGTTCCAAGGATCAATTCTACTATAGGTGCAGTGGTTGTTATGTCACATGTATTCATCACTTAATGGCTTTAGAAAAATTTAAGGGTTGCTCTCTATTATTGCCTCTGTATTTTATTTTTCTTTTTAAGCACAATATTGTACTCCCTTCATTCTTTTTAAGTTTAGAAACTGTATCACTGGCTTCAGCTTATCCGACTACTCTTCAGGCCTGAAGATGGAGTGGAGCAAACAACCCATCTCCGAGCCCTACGAGTAGAGTTATCATGTGAAGACTTTCATTCACTCTTATGCTAGTACTATAATTCCTACCAGGGAAAGTTAAATGGAGCAAACATAACTCACCTACTGTACTAAGGTAGCAAGATGCATAAAAGAGTGTTCTTCAATAGTTTTACCTGTGGTATCGAGTTTTCAATTAATTTTCATTATTTTCTCAATTTTTTATGGGAGTTTTTAAGCCTTTAATTGTTACATTGATCATTCAGTTCATTCTCTTTAATTCATGCATTAGCATTAAAGAGTCAACCTAGAATTTCCCTAAGGCTTCTTAAGCTTTTAGAAAGCATGCAACATATGATTTAAAAGCTATAACAGTTTTAATACTAAGTTCAAAACACGAAAGCTCTTAACACATTGCAAAATATTAAGCATAGATTAATCATTGGAAACCATGATCAAAGCAGCATCAACTTCAGAATCAATGGAATCATAGTCAAGGGAGCCATCAAAAATATATTAAGCTATTTATAGGCTATTTTTTAAATTATTTAAATTATTACTAAATTTAACCTAATATATAAATGGGATAGTACTCCTCCAAACCTGAGAAGGTCATTGTCCCTAATGCAAAAAGGAAACAAGAAAAACAAATAAAAAGAGAAAAAAGAGAAAAACATGCATATTGTAACACCCTCGACCTAAATGTCACATTTAGTCCTCAAGCCCAAACAAAAACCATACATTTTATCAAACTGGGTTTAGCCCCGACAAGGTATTTTCCAAAACATTTAGATCAAATAGTTGAAAACATAGATAAACAATTTAAATCTTTACAAAGGAGCTCTACTTTAATTTAAAACATTTGACTTAATTAATACAATTTCAAAAGTAAGGATTTCTGACTCGACCACGTAAGGTCATACGAATACATATACCACTAAACACAAGTATCGTACTCTAAAAACCTCCACATGCTAGAATCCTATACTGATATTGCTCATCAAACCCACGATCTGACGATCAACTTACGTACGTAAATAACGATTCTGAGCACTAAGCTTACAAAACTCAGTGGTACATATCTACTTTACTCTAGTTTATGCTAATCATAAACATAAGCATGCAAGCTAGTACGAGCAATAAGGAGAGATAAATAAACACATGACACTACCACTAGTCACCTAATCACATGCTCTCAACATAGCAAAACATCATATATGGCCCACAAGGCCCAACCATACTCGGGATCTCACCAGATAATCTGAGCAAAAGCACACAAAGTTATACCACAATCCTGGACTGAGACCCGATGTCACACAGCCTCGGGAATGTACATTATGAGTGAGGCCTGGTGTCATACAACCTCGGGAACATACATTCTCTCTAGGTGAGGCCCAGTGTCACACAACCTCAGGACGTACACCCATACTCGACATCTACCTCAAGTATTATCGAATTAGGCCTAGTGTCACACAGCATCAGGAACGTGCATTCAACATATCTAACCATGGTGTTGTAACATTCTCTTTGGGTATCCGGATCCCATCAACCAAAGGTGACTCAACTAACTAAGTGTCCAAACTGCACACAACATTGGCACGATTACCATAACTCTATCATTTCTATCAATTATCAAGTCACCCAATTAAGTTTACCAACTTATTAATACATTATAGAAGTGTACATTAAACATCATTATTAATTATCTCATTAATTAAGGCATAAATCAATTCTTTAATGTTCCACGTCAATTTCCATCTTTAACTGACATTTATATTATACAGCTCAGTGGGTATCAGTACTCAAATACGTGTATCGATATAGTACCCTTAGGTATTGGTACTCACACGTGTACCAATACTGACATTGCTTACTGAAAATCCTATATTTCTAAAAGTAACAGTACGGGTTGAGCCATACTGATACAACTTCCAATCACGTACTGATATGGTCGGATAATTACTGGCGATAGTTTTAGAAATATAGTACCCTTAGGTATTGGTACTCACACGTGTACCAATACTCACACGTGTTCCGCCATTATTTGTGCATGTAAGGGATGAATGGGAAGCATTCAAGTAAACACGA
Source organism: Hibiscus mutabilis (assembly GCA_019671005.1). Classification (NCBI taxonomy): domain Eukaryota; kingdom Viridiplantae; phylum Streptophyta; class Magnoliopsida; order Malvales; family Malvaceae; genus Hibiscus; species Hibiscus mutabilis. The sequence continues at coordinate 13,578,701 of CM033754.1, forward strand.
GAAATAGGAAATTCAGTAGATAAGACAAAGGATCAAGCTTGGAGTTCTCTTAATTTATTCAATTTAGTTGGGATAATAAGTGTCAAGGTGAGTGCATTTATCTGTTTTAAAACGTATTTAGGAAGACTTGCGATAAGTCGACCTATATGATTTTATCAAATTAATAATATTGGTTTCCATATGAAATATGATATTTTCACAGGCATAAAGTAAAGGTTTAGTACATGATGGGGTATGAACTGCCATATTGTGCTTTGCTTATAATAATTTTTATTATCATATATCGATAGTTATGTTACCGGAATGATTTATGGTATAATTAATATTGATTTTTATGTGAAATATAATATTTTCACAGGCAAAATAGATGGTTTTGTATATGATAGGGTATGAACTGCCTTATTATGTTTTGTTTATGATAACTTTATTATCATATATTGATGATTGTTACAGAATGATTTATGTTATAATGGAGTATGAATTGCTCTATTATTTTGATTTATCAATGATGATATTTTTACCATCTATAAAATGATGTATTGCAAAGGTAATGATATTGTTTTATTGCCCAAGATTACCATGAGAGTTACAGTATAGTGGCATGCCATAAGAGACTAGCAGTCTGTGACTACATTGTAGCTACATTTGCCACATAGTGGCTCGCATTCTGGGAATGCATTGATCTTCGAATCTAGTAGTATGGGATTACCGTCACTTTGGTGACTAGTGCTTTGGGAGCACAACGAGCTTGTATTAGTGTAATGTTTGTCTTTCTCCTTAGGGGAAACGACTAGTAATCTAGGAGTATCGTATACTTAGTTTCTCTCTATACGTATTTCTTGGGCTATTGGTATAAAAAAACTTTTATAGAATAATTTTTTATAAATATTTTATCTTTTCTTTAAAGCAGTATTGATTTGAAACAGTTTTATAAGGGAATTGTTTATTCTATGCTATACTTAAAGACTGATTATTATTTAATTTTATGATTACCTTATAATGCCTCACTAAGTTCGTACTTAGCGTGTGTTTGCCTGTGCACACGTAGGTAGTTTGAGATATTGGGTGTAAATATGGCGTTGCATAAAGTTCAGAAAATTTCATCAAGATACCATAGTAATGACATCCTACTTGAGGTTTTTAATTTATTTAGTGGCATGTATAAATGTGATAAATTTGTCTAGTTTGGTTCAGAGTTTGTTATCTATAAAACAGCTAATTTATTTTTCAAAAAGTAAAAGAGCTCCGATTTTGTGGACAAGTTAATTTTAAATACTTTCAAATGTTTTAAATTTATAGAATTTTTTTGAATAAAAGTCATGTTATTGTTGTGTGATATCTCTGACTCATATTCGGTATTCGTATACGAGAATGAGGTGTTACATTTATTGGTATCAGAGCTACAAGTTTAGCCAGTTCTGGATCCAAATCGAGCTTGTTATCAGTCAGTAAGTGTATACATGCCACTAGGATGTCATTATTACTGTATTGATGCTTGAGTGACTTGATGCAACTGCTTATTGAATTGATTGAATAAAGTTATAGATGTTCAAAGTTGAGAGATCGCATAGAGCGATCGAACAGTTGGGTAAAAAGAAATGAGGCCCATAAAAGTAGTAACAAGGTTAATTATTAGCTGCTTTCTGCTCAATATGATGTTAATGTGCTGGTGTAGTTGGAAATGCCTAGCTAAACCAAGGTTTATTATTTTGAACCTTGGATATGATTTTAAATGAAATTCAAACCCAAGTTCCTTAAACTTTTTTTGCTAGAGAGCTGGGAAGTCTTGAAGTGTGAGACTTCAGGTGGGGTATTAATGGAAAACTAATGTTGATAGACTATTGGTTTGATAAATATAAAAAAATAAAGATACAAAAAAGGGCTTCGTTGTAATGATCAGGGAAAGCTTGATGTGATAGTAACTTATCTCTTGGGACATAACACTAGAGTAAGTTAAATTTATAAGAATTACTCTATAGTAATTCAAATAAATCGAATTTTAGTAAGCTTAATGGAGTTACTTATTTATGAATTTTGCTTGAAAAGAATAGTTCTGAAAGGAACTAGAAAGTTTAGATATTGTAATGATGAGGGAAAAATTAAATTTTTCTGATCAATGTGGTCTAGTAGTATTTTTTTGAAACTGCTATCACAAGGATGTAAAAACTTTCTAGCTTATATTGTGAACATATAAGTATTCAAAGGTGAACTTGGAAAGTATCTCAACTGTCAATGAATAATAGGATGTGTTCTCTCAGAAATTGCTAGGTTTACCATCTGATCATGAAATGAAATTCAGGATTTAGGTTTTCTCTAGCACTGAACTTATATCAAAGGTACTATACAAAATTGCTTTTACAGAGATAAGAGAGAGTTAAAGGTTCAGTTATATTAAATATTGGATTGAGGTTTTATACAATTTAATATATTACCTTGGGGAAAATTTAGTAATGTTTGTGAAAAAAGAAAAATAGTTTGATGATATTATGTATTGATTATCGTCAATTAAATAAAGTGATAGTAAATAATAGATAATTGACGTTGCAGATTGATGATCCCTTCAATCAATTGAATGGAACAGAAGTGTTCTCCAAAATTAATCTTCATTCGAAGTTCTATCAATTGAAGGTTAATAAGGAGAATATTCTTAAAAATTGTTTTCAAGACACGATTTGGGCACTATGAGTTCATAGTGGTGCCTTATTGTCCATGCTAATGCTCCAGTAGCATTTATGGAATTGATAAATAGAGTGTTCTAATCGTATTCAGATCTGTTTGTCGTGGTAATCAATAATGATATATGTTAGGCACCCAAAGACTAGGGAAGATTATGATTTATAGTTTCGGGTGGTATTACAGATTTTACAAGAAAATAAATTGTATGCCAAGTTGTTCAAGTACGGATTCTAGATATTTGAGGTTGTCTAAATATGAGTTTTGGATATCTAAAGTTGTATTTTTAGGCTATATTGTCGAGACCGATGGAATTTGATTGGATTAAAAAACAAATTCTGACAGAAGCTCCAGTGTTAGTATAAAAAGACTTTACACTCTGCAGTGATGTCTCCCATAATCGATTGGAATACGTAAGGATAAAAAGGGGTGGCATGTGCATCATGGCAACTCAAGATTCATGAGATAAATTATTCGACTCATGATCTGAAGTTAGATACAATAGTATATGCTTTAAAAATGGTGTCATCATTTATATGGTGAACGATGTTATGTATTCGGGATTATAAAAGTTCTAAAATGCTTGATGACCCAAAAAGATCAGAACATGCGGTAGAGGAGGTAGATAGAACTCCTCAAGGATTATGATGTTACGATTAACTACTATCTTGGAAAAGCCAATATAGTAGCCGATGCATTTAGTTGAAAGATATTCTTACTTTAAGAGTAATGAATGTGAAATTGTAGTCAAAAAAAGAATGGTAGGTTAGTTATAGAACTTTAGCTTAGACCTATTCATTTAGGTCGGATTAAAGATTTTCAGTTAAAACATGAAAAAAATGTTGTCAAGGTTAAAACAAATTGAAAATGGTGAAAATAAAGACTTCAAAGTTAAGTATGTCGGATGTTTGAGGAAAATATTATGTCTTGATGATGATGAATGAAAACTAGAATGTCTTAATAAAGAACAATGCAGTCCATTGTCAATACATCCAAAAGGGAATATGATGTATCTAGATTTGTAGAGCAAACATTGATGGCCAGATATAAAAAAGACAGTAACTGAATTTATGGCTACGTGTTTGATGGGCTAGCAACTGGAAGCAAAACATCAAGTACCGTAAAAAAATATGGTAACATATTTCCATTCCTCTAGTGGAAGTGGAAAATAGTTATGGCAGATTTTGTAACTAGTTTACCAATGATACCGAGTAAAAATAATTTGATTTGGGTAATTATGGATAGATTGAATAAATCTTTAATGAATAAATATGCTGAGCCCTAAATCTGAAATATTGCAAAGTTACGTGATGTACCTATTTTCATTATGTGTGATTAAGATCCAAGGTTATCTCTAGATTTTAGAGTTCCTTGCATAAGGCATTAGGGACTCGACATAAATTTTAACACTGTTTTGCATCCATAGATTGACGAATGATCTGAAAGGTTAATTTAGATTTTGAATGATATGTATAGTTTTTATTTGATTAAGTTTGAAGGCTCATGGGAAAAGTATGTGCTACTAGATGAAATTTCTTACAATAACAATTATCAATTGAGTATAAAGATGGCTTCATCAAAAGTGTAGTATGAAAGGAGATTTTGATAAACATTTACGAATAGTGCTACAAGCCTTGTGAGAAAGGTAGTTGTATGCAAATTTATCCAAATGTGAATTTGTTTAATTCAAGTTGCATTTCCAGGTCATATTATCTCAACAAAGAGGATCTGAGTAGATCCCAAGAAAGTTAAGATGGTAGCACTAGTATTAATATAGTCTGAAGTTAATAAAGATTCCATGTTATTTAATGATATGTCCCATAATAAGTTGGAATGTGTATTAATGTAATAAGGCTAAAATAGTAGCCGATGTATTTAGCCGAAAGTCTTTCTTTGCCTTATAAGCATTAAATGTCCAATTATTTTTAGAAAAGAATAGTGTGTTGATTACACAGCTTCATCTCAAGTCTACAATTGACAAATTAGATCAAAGATTTATAGATGAAAGATAAGATATGCTTGGAAAGAATTCAATAAAGTGAAAATGGGAAATTAAAGACTTCGATGTTAATTCTAAAGGATGTTCATATTATTAAGGGATAATTTATATCCCCGATGATAATGAGTTAAAAGAAACTAAAAGGTGATTGGATCTGATTCAATACAGGATGTGGAGAATAAAGTAAGAATGGTTCGAAGCAATCTTAGAATTGCTTTAGAATGATGGAAATTATATGCAAAAGAAAAGATATTTAATATGAAGTTAAGGATAAAGTATTCCTTAAAAGTTTCACCTTGGAAAAAGGTGTTATGGATTGGACGAGAAGTAAAGCTTACCCTAAGATTCATTGACCTATATTAGGTTCTGAAGAAGAATCAAAATCCATGATGCCTTCCATATGTCGATACTTTTGAAGTGTTAATTTGATTCTTCACATATCATAATACCAGAAAAAGGTTGTGGTTCAATTAGATTTCACTTTTGAAGAGGAACCGAAAGAGATCATGGCTTATGGAGTCAAAGAATAGATAAATAAAAGAGATTTCTATAGTAAAAAAAATTCTTGAAAGAATCACAAAGTGGTAGAAGCCATATGTAAGATTGATTAAAGAATTAGCATGTATGTGCTAAAATTCGAGGATGAATTTTCTTAAGGGGCAGAGAATTGTAATACCTCAAAATTTTGTCTAGTGACCAAAATGAATAAAATAAAGTTTGGTGGCTAAAGTATAAACTTAAAAAAGTTGAGGGACTAAATTGTAATTTTTGAAAGTTATATATTTTATTCATGTAGATGAATAGTTTACCCCCAAGAATGAAATTTCCGCGTTACTCAGATTTTTCGTACAAAATTTGTGTTAAAAGCTATAATAGGGTTATGTTCGAGAAAAATTCTGATAATCTGATTGAATCCAATATTTGAGATAGTTTGTTATACGATAAGGTAAGATTAATAATATCTTTTCCATGCCTTAATTTGGAAGGATTTAACATGGACCATTGGATTTAAGTTGATTTTTCATATTAAATATGAGCCGTTATATGAATAATGGCAAGATTGTAATTTTGAAAAATTACAAGGGTAAAATTGGAATTTTGATTTGTTTCAAGGACAAAGTTGTCAACTAATAATGGAATACTAAATCTTGGTCATTAGATAATATATTTTGACTAGTGGCAAGCTTTGGAGCTTTGGATAGCAAGGGTAAAATAGTTATTAGGCTACTAAGAAGATTTTTATTTATGAAATAAGGTTAAATAATGCTATTTGACATGAAAAAGAGAAGTGTGAAATTTTGGTTCATCTTCCTTGCTACCGCGGGGTTTCAAAGAAAGGAGAAACAAAATTTCAAGCTCGATTTCAAGCATTTAGAGTTGGATTCAAGGTTAATTCATGAAATACAAAATTGTTCTCCATCGAATTCTCTTTCATTTGGTACAAGTTTTACATGGTTTTTTTGTTCCTAAGTTAAAGTTGGTGATTAAGGTTGTTGAAGAACATGTTAAAATTTCATGTTTTAAGGTTCAATCATGTTGGAAATATTGTAAAAATTATTTTAGAGATAGAAATAATTTGAATGATGTTCTTTATGCTGGATTATGTAATTGAAGGTTAATTTGAGGTGTTAGGATGGTTAAAGGATGTTAAAGATCTGAATTATGAAATCTGCCCAGAATTTTAGTCTTTGGCAGTGAGTTTGGAAATTCGTCAAAAATTCTATAAAAATGATTAGAAAGTGAGCCAAATACCATTGTATTCTTGGTTTATTCTAGTTTCGTTTAAAACAAATGGTGACTGATTTCGATTGGTATATCAAAAGATATGAATTTTTACGTGACAAAAGGTCAGAAAACGGAGTAGCAGTCTACTCCAAAATTCAGCACTGGAATTCGACTTTGAAAATTCGTCATAAATCGTACGAGTTGAATTTGGGCTATTAGTTTATATGGTTGAACAGATTATCGAATCTAGTTTCTGTCAGAACAAACGAAATCGAATTTCGAGTTGTAGATTATTTTAAATAAATATTTCTTTTATGGTAGCGCAGATTGACAAATTATAAAATGAGTACCTTATTGGTGTTAATAATTTGTACACATAAGAGATGAATGTGAAGCATTCAAGTAAACACGAGAAATCTAAAATTCAGTAGATAAGGCAAAGGATCGAGCTTGGAGTTCTTTTAATTTATTCAATTTAGTTGGGATAACAAGTGTCAAGGTGAGTGCATTTATCTATTTTAAAACATATTTAGGAAGATTTGCGATAAGTCGACCTATATGATTTTCTCAAATTAATAATATTGGTTTTCATATGAAATATGACATTTTCACAGGCATAAAGTGAAGGTTTAGTACATGATGGGGTATGAACTGCCCTATTGTGTTTTTCTTATAATAATTTTTATTATCATATATCGATAATTATGTTATCCGAATGATTTATGGTATAATTAATATTGATTTTTATGTGAAATATAATATTTTCATAGACAAACGAGATGGTTTTGTATATGATAGGGTATGAACTGCCTTTTTATGTTTTGTTTATGATAACTTTATCATCATATATTGATGATTGTTACAGAATGATTTATGTTATAATGGATTATGAACTGTTCTATTATTTTGATTTATCAATGATGAGATTTTTACCATCTATAAAATGATGTATCGCAAAGGTAATGATATTGTTTTATTGCCCAAAATTAACATGAGAGTTACAGTATAGTGGCATGCCATAAGAGACTAGCAGCCTGGGATTGCATTGTAGCTACATTTTCCACATAGTGGCTAGCATTTTGGAATGCATTGATCTTCGAATTTAGTAGTCTAGGACTACCGTCACTTCGGTGATTAGTGCTTTGGGATCACAACGAGCTCGTATTAATGTAATGTTTGTCTTTCTCCTTAGGGGAAATGGCTAGTACTTTGGAATATACGATCTCATATACTTAGTTTCTCTCTATATGTACTTCTTGGGCTATTGGTATGAAAAAAACTTTTACAAAATGATTTTTTTATAAATATTTCATCTTTTATTTAAAGCAATATTGATTTGAAATAGTTTTATAAGGGAATTGTTTATACTATGTTATACTTAAAAGACTAATTATTATTTAATTTTCTGATTACCTTATAATGCCTCACTAAGTTCGTACTTAGCGTGTGTTTGCCTGTGCACACATAGGTAGTTCGAGATATTGGGTGTAAATATGGCGTTGCATCAAGTTCAAAATTTTTCATCAAGGTACCGCAGTAATGGCATCCTACTTGAGGTTTTTAATTTATTTAGTGGCATGTATAAACGTGATAAATTTGTCTATTTTGGTTCAGAGTTTGTTATTTATCAAACAATTAATTTATTTTTAAAAAAGTAAAGGAGCTCCGATTTTGTGGATAAGTTAATTATAAATATTTTCAAAAATTTTAAATTTATAGAAATATTTTGAATAAAAGTCATGTTATTGTTGTGTGGCATCTCTGACTTATATTCGGTATTCGAATACGGGAATGAGGTGTTATAGTTCTAACAAGAACATGATGTTAAACAACCTTTGTAACACAAAACGAAATGATTTTTCTCGTGGTGACTCCCTGAATCAGACTCTAACTCTGATGGCATCCCATATCTAAAACATTGCTTGCCCGGTGCAAGACTTCTGAAAGTGAATGATTTCTCAACTCGCATCAAGCACTTACCTTAAACTCAACATGATAACTCATATCGGCAACTAAAGCAGCTCCCATTAACTCAGTTCATGCAAGATTCTTACACTCCAAATGATAACGTGTCCTAAAAACACGTCATCTATACTCTCACTCAGATCTTTCATCGCATGAGATCCCACCAAGGGATAAAGTTCCATCACAAACCTCGAATCTCGCGTCAAAATCTAACATGTACACATTGTAGTGTCGTACAACCCAACCCACAAACAATCCAAGCAAACTTTCTATCTGGATCTCACCTATACCAAAAATATTAAACGGTACCTACCAAGGACTACATCATTACTCAACGTAATCCCACCGAAACTGTGCACTTACAAATCCTTTACAAGGTCCACGATCATCTTTTTAATTTCAACTAAAGAAAATCAAATCATCACAACAACTCTGAAGAACTCAATGTTAGACTCCCAACTGATGGCAAGTCAAACACTTACCACTATCTCAAATACATGACTTCATACTGTCTCCCAAAACATGCGACGAAAGCTTGGTATAATTGTCACTCTCAAAATTCAACATATACTGACCATTGTACTATATAGGAAGAATCGCTTGCCTTGACATATCTTTCTTTAAAACACCCACCATAAGATCTCAAAGTCCATTGGAAGCCATCGGTCTTAATTTTAATCATAACACTGTATCCTCTTAATTACGATCAAATGCTACTTCTTGCGGCTTCTAAAGTTACCCAATCCTCAACTCAGAGCTTAACCAACAAAATACACTTTAACAGTTCTCAATTATTTCGACTCACATCGTTATCTAAATCTTAAATTCCTTAAAGATCAAGTACCTAAAACTTCACACTGTTGGGGTGAACACAACCTTCTTTCTTCTAGCACAAAATACAACCCTGATAATACAACAAAACATCCTCAAAGATATTAAAATCTTACTTAACTTTAATCGAGTCAACACCACTGTCACGACAAAATGATCTCACGTAGCTCAGATTTCCACTAATGTTCTTGGGCTCGTTCTAAGGAAACCGTGATACAACAAAAGTATTTACGAAGTCTCAAACCCTTGCTTCCTTAACTGATTAAACAATAACTAACCTTTCTCGCACACAAGGTCATTAAGGTAATTATCTTGCCAATGCTCATCTTTCCATGTTCCTTATACATTCAATCGTGTCACGTAAAGCATCAGACTTATATTTGAGAGACAATATGGTGGCCCCCACCCTATCATCGTTGAAACACCTCAAACATCACTGTAGACATCAACGGTTACCACGACACACTTTAAAGAGAGAAATCCTCATTCCAAAATTTATTTCAAAACTACAAGCCTTAACACTTTAACTGTAACCATCTTATTCTCAAACCAATCTGAGAAAATACACGGTTACTTCGCAATCGATTAAGCGAGTCATCCACCATAGGAGATATGTAACAGTCCCTCACTATTACTTAACAAGCTATCATCGATTTAGACATCACCTCAATGAACCAATTTCTTGCTAGCGAACAAGGCCAGTTCTTCCTTGGGTGAAACATTTAGATAAAAGAAGCCTCGTTCGGGTTGCACTTTCACAAATGAACCTCTGACTTTCTCAACTGGGTCAGTGTCCTCTGACAAGGATGATGGGCACCGATTTCCTACTCGGCCTTACCTCAATATCCACTCACGTCTTTGACAGGGGAAGTCCCGATGACTCCTCTAAGAGGCATAAACAAACACTCTAATAGTCTGAAAGCTCTCGAGCGTCGAACTGCACATATTAACATCCATCAAAAGGTCAAACATGTTTCACAACCCCATTGTGTCATTATCAAAACAACCACTACCAAAGTCACGGTAGAGAGGAAATGGTTCAACTTTTTCATTACCAAAGGTTGAGTTCCCTCGAGGTCTCAAAGCCTCTAGCACAACTCTCGACATTACAGGCTAGGGTCACGCTTGGTTAACCAAAGAAATTTGCAAGGTGTAACACTCTATTAAACCCGTAGAACAACTAACTTCAGTCACACTCTAACGAACTAGTGGATCCCGAATCCACTATCTCTGAGAAATGCTTGTGAGAAGGGCGATGATACTCTCCAAGTATCAACAATACTCATTTTTAAGCAAACAAAGGATCCTCCAACCAATATGCATCCACTGATCGATTCGAGAACATATTATCTATACCCGCGTCACAATTGTTATTCACGCTCAACGATGAAGATTCCTTGCCATAAACTCTCATAACGTATCTAAAGGCTTCAGAACATCTTCAAAAAACAATGAAGGCACCGTTTAGGTGGCAGGATGAGGACACATCCTCTATTCAGGCATCATTCAAGTAACTCACATCTCAATAATCTGGGGCAACCTCACCCCTGGAATCACTCCTATGAGCGGCTCAACACTTAACTCGGCCCTCTCAGCCACAATTGTAACCATTTTATCATCGCAATATTGGTTGTACCATCAATATTATCATCTTAAAAAGTACAAACTTAATTTAAGGACTTGTATTCACTAGACACCTTACTAACACAACTATACCATCCCGGGGTTTCCTAGAACTGGCTAAACTAAGCTCTGATACCACAATTGTAACACCCTCGACCTGGATGTCACATTTGGGCCTCAAGCCCAAACCAAAACCATATATTTTATCAAACTGGGTTTAGCTCTTACAATGTATTTTCCAAAACATTTAGACCCAATAGTTCAAAACATAGATGAACAATTTAAATCATTACAAATGAGGTCCACTTTAATTTAAAACATTTAAACACTCGAATTAATTAATACAATTTCAAAAGTAAGTATTTCAGACTCGACCACGCAAGGTCTTACGAATACATAGCCTACTAAACACAAGTATCATACTCTGAAAACCTCCACATGCCGGAATATCATACTAATAGTGCTCCTCAAACCCACAATCTGACGATAAGCCTATGCACGAAAACAACAATTCTGAGCTTTGAGCTTACAAAGATCAGTGGTACACATCTACTCTACAATACTTCATTCTAATCATAAAAATTAGCATGCAAGCTAGTACGAACAATAAGGAGAGATAAATAAACATAAGGCGCTACCACTAGTTGCCTGAACACATGCTCTCAACATAGAAAAACATCATACATGGCCCACAAGGCCTAACCATACTCGGGATCTCACTATATCATCCGAGCAAAAGCATACAAAGTCATACCATAAACTTGGAGTGAGACTTAGTGTCACACAACCCTGAGAATGTATTCTTTAAGTGAGCCTGGTATCACACAGCCTTGGGAACATACACTTTCTAGGTGAGGCCCGATGTCATACAACCTTAGGAACGTACACCCATACTCGGTATCTCTCCTCGAGTATCATCAAATAAAGGCCGGTGTCACACAACGTCGAGAATGTACATTCAGCATCTTTAACCATGGTGTTGTAACACTTTCGCTCTGGGTATCTGGATTCCATCAACCAAATGTGACTCAACCAACCAAGTGTCCAAACCACACACAACATTGGCATGATTACCATAACTTTATCGTTTCTATCAATTGTCAAGTTACCCAATTAAGTTCACCAACTTATTAATATATTATGGAAGTGTACATTAAACATCATTATTAATTATCTCATTAATTAAGGCATAAATCAATTCTTTAATGTTCAACGTTGATTTCTATCTTTAATTGACATTTAGATAATTTAGCTCAGTGGGTATCGGTACTCGAATACGAGTATCGATACGATACCCCTGGGTACCAATACTCACATGTGTACCAATACTAACATTGCTTACTGAAAATCCTAGATTTCAAAAAATACTAGTTGACCCATACCAATACAACCCCTAATTATATACCGATACGACCAGAGCTCATATCGATACCTTACTCATAGGTTCGCACCATTTTCTCGAATTACGATGTTACATCACTTTATTCAATCACTAAAGCTTATAAAAGTCATCAAGGTTTTTTACTAACGCATTCAATTAATTAACATTAATTATCAACTTCATAATCATTTAATTGAGTATTTATCGGTATTATCCCTTAAGCATGATTCTCATCAAATCTCATTAATCTATTCGAACAAGCATACAAGGCATCATAATTATTTCAATCAACCAATCAATAAATCGTCAATTAATTATAAGAGAAACTTAAAACGACCTTATAAGATCTCTAAAGCCTTCATGAGTCTCATCATATTCATAACATCATCATGCATCTCACACAGATATCCAGTCTCATGATGCCGGTCTTACAACATGTTTATTCATCGTCTACCTATTTTGTGAACACTAACAAGCAAGGCAATCACTATTTTTGGCCCAACTAACTTGGCCCAGCCAACTAGATAACTCCCCTAGCTGCTAGAGCACGCCCAAGCATAGGCGACAGCGAGTACGACATGCTTCGTTGGCCAGATAAGAATAGAAAAGCTCCAGGCCAACTATTTTTGGGCTTCTGAGCATGGATGTGGTGGCTATTCTCAATGATTACCAGCAAAACAATTCCATTTCAACTTTCCAAATCTTTTTCTCCCTCACCCCGACGAGTGGCAGTGATGACGGCGATGAGGCGACCACCGGTCTAATTGTCTTAGTGAGATCTTTCCAACAGTGCCAGGTTGTCACGAACGGATGCTTAGACGGTGGTAGATCAGACTTTAAATCTCTATCCCTTACTTTATCTCCCCTTTTTAATTTTCTCTCTCCCCATTACTTTTCTCTCTCTATCCAACATAATATCTCACATTTTTTCTCTTATCCCCATCCTTTAAAATTCAAATCTTTTCCCCTAAGTAATGGGCCCAACCTAAAAGCCTATAACTTAGGCTCCCAAAATAATGGCTCATAACCCGAGTCCAAGACCCTATTCACTAACCCAAAAATTGGGTCATTACACATGTGCAATATGAAAAACTAAACCAAAAACTAAAAAGAAAATCTAAAAATAAAGGAAAACTAACCTAGGGTGTTACTGGGGAAAAGGTTCTTGGATGAAGATGCCCTTATCTTTTTCCTAAGAGACCTTGGTCTTCTTGGTAGGGGGAGAAGGCACCAACTTTAGTATCTGGTCGTTGTCTTCGTTGGGGTTGGGTGATGCACTAAGAAGTTGAGGAGGCATCGAGAGAAACACCACCGTCATGTTATAAGTTGTATATTTGTATGTTTTTCTTATATAATTCCTATGTTTTAGCACACTAATCTATCTCCAAGTCTTTGTTTTGATTCATATTTGATTTTTCAGGTGTTTAAGCGGCTAATAAACATTTTATGCATAAAAAGAGGATATTAGCACGTATTTTACACATTGGAAATTATCCTATGAACGAGGGCTGCGAACATCTAGAATTCAATACGAAGATGCGGACATCCGAGTGCGAATGCTAAAGGCTATGTAGACAGATACAGAAGCAGAGTTGCAGACAAGTATAAGCAAACACTAACATGCAATTAGACGCGAGCGTTGGTAGCGAACACTGGAAAAATTGCGAGCAGACATGGCATAAAGTGTAATACCTCAAAATTTTGAGTAGTGACCAAAATGAATAAAATGAAAGTTTGGTGGCTAAAGTATAAACTTAAGAAAAGTTTAGGGACTAAATTGTAATTTTCAAAAGTGATGTATTTTAGTCTCGTAAATGAATAGTTTACCCTCGAGAATGATGTTTTCGTGTTACTCGGATATTTCGTACGAAGTTTGTATTATTGGCTATAAAGGGATAAAGTTTAGAAAATTATTCGGATGATCGAATCGAATCGAATCGAATATTTAAGATATTTTGAAGAATGATAAAACAAGGTTAAAAATGTCATTTTTATGCCTTAAAATGGTAGGATTTAACATGGACCATTGGATTTAAAGTAGATTTTCCATGTTAAATATGAGCCATTGGATGAAAAATGGCAAGATGGTAATTTTGGAAAATTACAAGGGCAAAGTTGGTAATCACTAACTTCTTGGTTTATTTTTGACCCTTGGATGAATCTTTTGACATGTGGCAAGTTGTGGGACATTGGATTACATGGGCAAAATGGTCTTTTTGTTATAAAATGATTTTTTTAATTAAATTCTTTATAAAATATGAAAAATGGCGTAATAAAAAAGAATTGAAAACTCAAGATTTTTCTCCACAGTGATCCTCTTGTTCGAACAACATTCAAGGTAAGGGATAAATTTTTCTTTTTGAATTTTCAAGCTAATTTAGTTGGATTTTGGATGAAAGCATGATACATGGAATTAATCTACATGAAATTCTCCATCTTTTGATACCATTTATTCATGCTTTCCTTGCTTGAAATCTTAGTTTCATGAATAAAGGGGATGTTTAATTTTGATGATTTAAGATTAGATTTTGATGAAGTTATTGTTGTTGAATCATATTAAGCTTGTATGATGATTGAAACTACTTAAAAAATAGTTAAATCCTAATTTGGTTAAAGTTAGAGTTTTGATATGAAGTTGGAAATTGGATTGGTTTTGATATGGGAATAATTATAGATGCTTGGAAATAAGGTTTAGAAGTTGAATTCATGCTTGAATCAAGTTGGAAAATTTGAGAAAAATGACCCTTCATATTCGGCCTTTAGGGAGAAAATTATGGAAAATTTTCCTAAGGCTAGAAATGATGTAAGAATGATTATACAAGGTTTAGAGTGTTGTTTGGATCAATTTGGAAGTTTAAAAAGTGTTGAGGACCAAGTAGCATATTAATAGAAATATGAGATTGAAATGGAAATTGACTAGAAGTCAATGTGTTAAGCTTAAATGTATTGTTGGAATGCTTAAATATGTTGTTAAGATATTGAATTTGAAGTTCAATGGCAAGGGATCATTTTGAATAATTTGTAAATATTGATATGAATTCTAAAATAATTCATTTTATGGTTAACATTCTTGTTATAAAATGGAATTAGTATCGATTGAACATCGAAAGCATTTTTAGGAATTTTATTCCTAGTATGTGCCTATGTTAAAATGATACTAATATATGTTTTGAATTGTATGCGTTTGGTAAATGATGATTTTATAGATCATGATCAAGATCAAGATCGTAATACGAGCAAGTTTAAAGATAAGGAAAAAGTTTAAAAGTAAAGTTAGAATCGACAGTAAGGTTACTAGTGAGGCACCAGGTGAGTGCAATACATGATTTATGGATGTTTTATACATCATTAGGAAGACTTGCGATAAGTCTACCTTGTTTAAATTGGTATGATATTTGTGTCATTAATCATATATTTGACATGTTTTAAATATGTCAAAAGCTGAATATAAATGCATTGATCACTAGATATATATGATGCTATATTATGAATGTTATTTTGGGTATGAACTGCCCAATGTTAAATTATGTTGATATACATTGCCATGGATGAAATAAATATGGAATATATGCCCATGTAAGTCATTGAGAGATAGGGTATAGTTGGCATGCCATAGAGTCCAACGGTTTAGCACTTTGTGCGGGCACTATAGTGTATATAAAAGACATTTAGTGTATATGGTTAGTACTACCTTATGTGCGGATAAGGACGGATTTATGTCTATTATGGTTAGCACGACCTTATGTGCGGTTTTGACTCGCATACTCAGGGTCCTCAAGGTTTATTTTGGGGTATAAATTATTGAATATTAAATGGTAAATTGGTTAGGGAGTATAAGAACTCTTGGAGTAAATGGAAAGTATACTGGTAGGAACTTTATATCTGATTTCTATTATGTTAATATATGATTAACATGAAAGAATGCATATATATAGTGATCATGACGCATGGTTATTGTTAAATTGTTATAATTATAGACATATTGTATTGCATAATGTTTTATCTTTCCTCACTAAGTATGTACTTAGCATGTGGTGGTTTTCACGCGTAGGTAAAGAGCAAATTTTGGAGTAAGGAGTAGCTGGCATCCTACTTATCTGAAGTGTAATCACGGTATTAGTAATAACATCTTTTGATGTGTTTTGGTGTTACTAGATGACATGTATATGTTAAAATTAGTCGATTTTATATTAGTTTAAACATGGTTTGTAATGACTTATAAACTAGTTTATGTTTATAGTGAATTATGAGTAGCTATTTTAAATTTAAAATTAGGTAATGTCTAAAAAAGGTTAAATAGAGTAATCGAGTAGATTTTTATTTTAGGTAGTTATATTCCTTATATATCATAGATAAGAACTGTTAAGTTGCTGCCTGAAATCAGACTTAATTAAATTGGTTAAAAATTTAGAATACGATTCTATACGATAATTGGGAAAATAGATAACTAAGATTTTTTTATATAGTAATATGAAATGTTGGTATATTCTTTATGTGACACTCTGAATAGTAATTGGTAAAGAATTCTGGTTAGAGTGTTACTTTTATTGGTATTAGAGCTACAAATTGAGCTGGTTCTGGATATGAATCGGGTTTGTTAATAGTCAGAATTTATATACATGCCACTAGGATGTCAAAATTACTGATATTTGTATGAATGTATTTGGATGCCTAGTAATTAGTGTTGTTGCTCTTTACTTATAAAGGATAATTGTGACATTAACAGGTGTCAAATTATTGGGAATCCTGTCAAGCAATTGAGCGTGAAATGCCTGCCCAGAGTGAGAGTAACGAGGTGAATCAGAATCTGCCTCAGGATCATGAAAATGTAGATCCATTAGTTCAAGAGCAAAGAAATATGCATGTATATGATCAAGGCTTATTTCTTCAGGCATTGGAAGCAATTATAAACCGGCGAGCACCAGTATCGGTTCCAAGGGAATTAAGAAAGATGAAAACAATAGAATTTCGAGGCGATACTGATGCAAATCCAATGGCTGCTGATTTCTGGTTGAATGATATTAAAATCATGTTGAGTAGGATTCCTTGCGGCGATCAAGGAAAGTTAGAAGGAGTAGTATCCCTTCTGATGGAGCAAGCGAGCGTGTGGTGGAATGTAATCACTGCACAAGTACCTCCGGAGCAGATTACTTGGGAATTCTTTCTAAAGGAATTCAAGGAAAAATATATTGGAGACGTATTCATTGATGAGATAAGACAACAACTTTTGAATTTGAAACAGTCTGGCAGATCGGTCTATGAATACAAATGTGAGTTCAATAGATTGAGTCGATTTGCAACAGAGTTTCTTCCAATGAAAAAATCCAGAATTGTCGGATTGGATTCTCAATATAAAAGGATATTGGTTTCTCACCACTTCACTGATTTTCAAGAGGTGGTAAATGGAGCAAAGGCTGTGGAAAAAATAGTTCTCGAAGACAAAGCATAGAAACAAACTCAAACCGGGAAAAGGCCTGGTAGTTATTATATTGCGTCGTCCTATAAACGCAGTAAAGGAATTTCACAGCAACATCAGGTAACATCAGTCTCTTCAGCAAAAAGGGGGTATTCAAGAGGAAAATCAAAGTAGGCTCAGACGGTTACTGCTGGCACCTGAGGCTCTGGATTTCACCCTGCTGCAGAATGTGAACATTATGGTAAAAGGCATCCTGGTTAGTGCTGGTTAATTGGGGCATGTTTTCATTGTGGGTAAGATGGTCATTTTAAGAAGAATTATCCAAAACTTTACTCAAATCAGTCTACAGCGGCACCTCAGAAAACGAGAAGAAATCAAGGTGGTAAATCGGGAGCATCTGCAGCTACATCTAATCGAGAGAGCAAGACTGCAGTTCGAGTGTATAATATCAAGACTATTAATAATCGAGATGATGTAGAGATAGTAGCAGGTATGATCGAACTCTTTGGCAGACCTATCTTTGCATTGATTGATCCAGGTTATACTCATTCTTATATTAGTTCTAAAGTAATACTTGAAAGAAATATCCCAGTATAACCAATTTTGAGTGAGATAGTTGCTGTCAATCCAATAGGACAAAGCGCTAAAGTAGGCCGAATATGCAAAAAGTGTCCTTTAAAGATACAAGAAATTGAATTTCTAACCAATCTTATGGAATTGCCTTTCCAAGAGTTTGAAGTCATTTTTGCATGGATTGGCTATCGGCATATGATGCTACAGTTGAATGCCGATTAAAAAGGGCAGTCTTAAAAGGACCAGATGGTTCAGAAATAATATTTTTGGGAGAAAGGAAAAATTATTTGAGCAATGAGATTGTAGCTGTAACTGCTAGAAAGTTATTATCATATGAGTATGAAGTTTATTTAGCTCATGTGATAAATATTCTAGAAACAAAGACAGATTTGGAAAATATACCGACGGTGCAGGAATTTCTAGATGTTTTTCCAGAGGAGGTATTGGGATTACCTCCGGATCGAGAAGTAGAATTTGGTATTGATGTGCTTCTTGGAACAACACCAATATCAATGACACCTTATAGAATGGCTCCTACAGAACTTAGAGAGCTAAAGACTTAATTACAAGAATTATTAGATAAAGGTTTTATACGACCCAGTATATCACCTTGGGGAGCTCCAGTCCTATTTGTGAAAAAGAAAGATGGATCAATGAGGTTATGTGTGGATTATCGACTACTTAATAAAGTGACGGTGAAGAAAAAATATCCTTTACCAAGGATTGATGACCTCTTTGATCAACTTAAAGGAGCAACAATGTTTTCTAAAATTGATCTTCGATCGGGGTATCATCAATTGAAAATCAAAGAAGCAGATATACTAATGACAGCTTTAGAGCTAGATACGAGCATTATGAGTTTGTGGTAACTCCTTTTGGACTTACAAATGCACTGGCAGCTTTTATGGATATGATGAATCAGATATTTCAACCATATTTGGATCAATTTGTGGTGGTATTCATAGATGATATATTGGTTTATTCAAAAACCGAAGAAGATCATGATACTCATCTTTGAATAGTTTTTCAGATCCTCCGAGAAAAGAAATTATATGCAAAGCTTTCAAAGTGTGAATTTTGGTTGTCTGAAGTAGTTTTCCTTGGGCATATAGTTTCCACTGAAGGAATTCGAGTTGATCCTAAAAAGGTTCAAGCAATACCCGAGTGGAAAGTTCCTCAGAATGTCTCTGAAGTGAGAAGTTTCTTGGGATTAGCTGGTTATTATCGATGGTTCGTGAAAGATTTTTCAACGATTGTCGCTCCAATAACTAAGTTATTAAGAAAGGATGTGCCATTTGTTTGGACAGATAAGTGTCAGGAAAGCTTTGACAAATTGAAGAAGATATTAACAGAAGCTCCTATTTTTGTACAACCAGAATTCGGGAAGGATTTTACAATATATAGTGATGCATCCCAAATGGTTTGGGGTGTGTATTGATGCAAGAAGGAAAGGTTGTAGCGTATGCTTCTCGACAACTCAAAACTCATGAAAGAAATTATCCTACTCATGATTTAGAGTTGGCTGCAGTAGTGTTCGCTTTGAAGATTTGGCATCACTACTTATATGGTGAAAAGTGCTACATCTTCACGGATCATAAAAGTTTGAAATATTTGTTGTCTCAAAAGGAGCTTAATTTGAGACAAAGAAGATGGATAAAACTGATCAAGGACTATGATGTAATCATTGCTTATCATTCGGGGAAGGCTACTGTGGTAGCAGATGCACTCAGCGGAAAACATTTTCTACCTTGAGAACATTGAATGCTCAGTTAAAGTTATAGGAAAATGGTGCAATAGTGGCTGAACTTCAAGTTAAGCCTACCTTGATAGAAAGGATTAAAAAGTCACAAGCAACGGATGCAGAATGTTTGGAAAAGAAAAAGCAAGTTGAGCTTGGTGAATCTAAAGACTTTGAAATAAAATCAAATAGATTCCTATACTACAGGGGACGTGTGTATATTCCTGAAGATGAGGATCTAAAGAGGGAAATACTTTCAGAAGCACATTACAATCCTTTAAGTATGCATCAAGGAGGCAACAAAATGTATCAAGATATAAAAAGTCGATTTTGGTGGCATGGCATGAAATGAGCTACCGCTGAGTTTGTTGCTAGATACTTAACATGTCAACAAGTAAAGGCAGAACATCAAGTTCCATCGGGATTACTTCAACCGATCTCAATTCCACAGTGGAAATGGGAAAAAGGTTACTATGGATTTTGTAATAGGTTTACCTCAGACGCCAAGTAAGAAAGATTCAATTTAGGTGATTGTGGACCGATTGACTAAAATGACACATTTCATTCCAGTTCGAACAGACTACTCCTTAAACAAGTTGGTGGAGTTATATATTAAGGAAATTGTTAGACTACATGGTGTTCCTATGTCTATTATATCTGATAGAGATCCAAGGTTCACTTCAAGGTTTTGGAGTGCATTACATGAAGCATTGGGAACTCGGCTACATTTCAGTACTACTTTTCATCCTCAAATAGATGGATAATCGGAAAGAACTATTCAAATACTCGAAGATATGCTCAGAGCATGTATAATAAATTTTGCAAGTTCATGGGAAAAATATCTTCCATTAGTTGAGTTTGCCTATAATAATAGTTATCAATCAAGTATAAAGATGGCACCCTATGAGGCATTATATGGAAGAAAATGCCGATCATCGAATTTGTTCGAGTTGAAGGATCGAAAAATTATTGGACCAGATCTTGTTCAAGAAATGAAGGATAAGGTAAAGATAATTCAAGATAATCTCACGGCCGCTTCTAACAGACAAAAGTCGTATTCAGATCGTAAAAGGAAGGATATTGAGTTTGAAGTTGGAGACAAGGTATTTTAAAGGTTTCACCATGGAAAAAGATATTACCTTTTGGACAAAAAGGAAAGCTTAGTCCAAGATTCATTTGTCCTTATGAAATTTTAAAAAAAGGTTGGTCCAGTGGCGTATCAACTAGCTTTACCACCAGAAATGAGTAAAATCTATGATGTCTTTCATGTATCCATGATTCAGAAATATCGATTAAATCCTTCACATGTCATTATGCCAGAAGAGATTGAGATTCAACCATATTTAACATACGGTGAAGAACCTATAAAAATCTTAGCTCGAGGAGAAAAACAATTAAGGAACAAAAAGATTCCTCTAGTTAAAGTCCTGCGGAGAAATTACAAAGTAGAAGAAGCTACTTGGAAAACAGAGGAAGCAATGAAAGAGTAGTATCCATATCTTTTTGAACCAGGTACATATTGAAAATTCAAGGACGAATTTTCTTAAGGGGGATAATTGTAATACCTCAAAATTTTGGGTAGTGACCAAAATGAATAAAATGAAAGTTTGGTGGCTAAAGTATAAACTTAGGAAAAGTTTAGGGACTAAATTGTAATTTGAAAAAGTTATGTATGTTAGTCCCGTAAATGAATAGTTTACCCCCAAGAATGATGGTTTCATGTTACCCAGATTTTTCGTACGGAGTTTGTATTATTGGCTATACAGTGATAAAGTTTAAAAAAATATTCAGATGATCGAATCGAATCGAATATTTAAGATATTTTGAAGAATGATAAGACAAGGTTAAAAATGTCATTTCCATATCTTAAAATCGTAGGATTTAACATGGACCATTGGATTTAAAGTAGATTTTCCATGTTAAATATGAGCCATTAGATGAAAAAATGGCAAGATGGTAATTTTGGAAAATTACAAGGGCAAAGTTGGTAATCACTAACTTCTTGGTTTATTTTTGACTCTTGGATGAATCTTTTAACATGTGGAAAGTTGTGGGACATTGGATTACAAGGGAAAAATGGTTATTTTATCATAAAATGAATTTTTAATTTAATTCTTTATAAAATATGACAAATGGCCTAATTAAAAAGAATTGAAAATTCAAGATTTTTCTCCATACTTCTCTTGTTCGAACACCATTCAAGGTAAGGGAGAAATTTTCTTTTTGAATTTTCAAGCTAATTGAGTTGGATTTTGGATGAAAGCATGATACATGGAATTAATCTACATGAAATTCTCCATCTTTTGGTACCATTTATTCATGATTTCCTTGTTTGAAATCTTAGTTTCATGAATAAAGGGGATGAAGGGGATGTTTAATTTTGATGATTTAAGATTAGATTTTGATGAAATTATTGTTGTTGAATCATATTCAAGCTTGTATGATGATTGAAACTACTTGAAAAATAGTTAAATCCTAATTTGGTTAAAGTTAGGGTTTTGATATGGGAATAACTATAGAAGCTTGGAAATGAGGTTTAGAAGCTGAATTCATGCTTGAATCAAGTTGCAAAATTTGAGAAAAATGACCCTTCATATTCGGCCTTTAGGGTGAAAATTAGAGAAAATTATGGAAAATTTTCCTAAGGCTAGAAATGATGTAAGAATGATTCTAAAAGGTTTAGAATGTTGTTTGGATCAATTTGGAAGTTCAAAAAGTGTTGAGGACCAAGTAGCATATTAATGGAAATATGAGATTGAAATGGAAATTGACTAGAAGTCAATGCGTTAAGCTTAAATGTATTGTTGGAATGCTTAAATATGTTGTTAAGAGATTGAATTTGAAGTTCAATGGCAATGGATCATTTTGAATAATTTGGAAATATTGAGATGAATTCCAAAAGAATTCATTTTATGTTTAACATTGATGCTATAAAATGGAATTAGTATCAGTTGAACATCGAATGCATTTTTAGGAATTTCATTCCTAGTATGTGCCTATGTTAGAATGATACTAATATATGTTTTGAATTGTATGTGTTTGGTAAATAATGATTTTATAGATCATGATCGAGATCAAGATCGTAATACGAGCAAGTTTAAAGATAAGGAAAAAGTTCAAGAGTAAAGTTAGAATCGACTGTAAGGTGACTAGTGAGGCACCAGGTGAGTGCAATACATGATATATGGACGTTTTATGCATAATTTGGAAGACTTGCGACAAATCTACCTTGTTTAAATTGGTACGATATTTATGTCATTAATCATATATTTGACATGTTTTAAATATGTCAAAAGCTGAATATAAATGCATTGATCACTAGATATATATGATGCTATATTATGAATGTTATTTCGGGTATGAACTGCCCAATGTTAAATTATGTTGATATACATTTCCTTGGATGAAATAAATATGAAATATATGCCCAAGTAAGTCATTGAGAGACATGGTATAGTTGGCATGCCATAGAGTCCAGAGGTTTAGCACTTTGTGCGAGCACTATAGTGTATATAAAGGACACTTAGTGTATATGGTTAGCACTACCTTATGTGCGGATAAGGACGACTTTATGTCTATTATGGTTAGCACGACCTTATGCGAGGTTTTGACTCGCATACTCAGGGCACTCAAGGTTTATTTTGGGCTATAAATTATTGAATATTAAATGGTAAATTAGTTAGGGAGTATAAGAACTCTTGGAGTAAATGGCAAGTATACTGGTAGGAACTTTATATCCGATTTGTATTATGTTAATATATGATTAACATGAGAGAAATGTATGTATATAGTGATCATGATGCATGGTTATTATTAAATTATTATAATTATAGACATATTGTATTGCATAATGTTTTATCTTGCCTCACTAAGTATATACTTCGCGTGTGGTGGTTTTCACGCGTAAGTAAAGAGCAAATTTTGGAGTAAGGAGTACCTGGCATCCTATTTATCCGAAGTATAATCACGGTATCAGTAATAACATCTTTTGATGTGTTTTGGTGTTACTAGATGGCATGTATATGTTAAAGTTAGTCAATTTTATATTAGTTTAAACATGGTTTGTAATGACTTATAAACTAGTTTATGTTTATAGTGAATTATGAGTAGCTATATTAAATTTAAAATCAGGTAATGACTAAAAAAGATTAAATAGAGTAATTGGGTAGATTTTTATTTTAGGCATTTTTTACGCAGTTATATTCCTTATATATCATAGATAAGAATTGTTAAGTTGCTGCCTTAAATCGAACTTAATTAAATTGGTTAAAAATTTAGAATACGATTCTATACGATAATTGGGAAAATAGATAAATAAGAATTTTTTTATATACTAATATGAAATGTTGGTATATTCTTTATGTGATACTCTGAATAGTAATTGGTAAAGAATACTGGTTAGGGTGTTACATAAAGAGCGCACGCTGACAAAGGGCGAACACTGTAATGCAAATAGAAGATGAATGCTAATGTAGGAGAATGCGAGCAAAAGTCCTATGGATGCTGACGTGGATGAACCGAACAAAAAGATCACGGATGAATAGAATACAATGATGATCCCATTCGCAAACCTTGGAGCACGAATGACAGATGCTAACGCTGGTTTGTGAACACTAATGTGTCCGGTAATACGAACACTAAAATGCAAAAGAGCTACGCGAACGCTGGACACTGACGTGTAAGCTATGTGGACACTGGAGGGAGGCAGGCACGCACAAGGAATCCTATGCTGCCGTGATTGCTTGGAAAAGAAGAAATCCTACATTAATTAGACTTTCACTTTATATTAAATCACATTTAATGTAGGATTAAGGTTTGTACTTTATTATAACTCCTTCCCCTACTTGATGTATAATTCCTTGCCTGTAAGTAAGATCATAGGGGAAGAGAGAAGAGAAGAATAACCCTAGAATACCCTTCTTGCTTCCAACTACTCTATGAGTAGCTAAACCCTTAAGTTCTAGTCAAGTTTGTTTCAAGGCTTTCAATAAAATTATTAGTGAAACTTCTTGTTCTTAATTTCCTTCATAATTCAAAATATTTTTATATCTTTCAGGATCATTTAATTGTGTATGTTGGATTATACATGCACAATCAACCAATACATGGATTATTGATGCAAGTGGTAAGAAAACCTAGACTATGGTTTTTGAAGGTATGAAATCATATATTTAACTTGTGTGGATTACCGCTTTTTGAATATATGTGTTTGGCCTCTTAATCACTTAATGCTATTTGATAGGTTTTATTCTAAAGTGCACTATCTAAGGAATTTAACATAGATAATAAGTTTTAAACAACTTATGGACTATTAGGTTGTTATCTAATTAAAAGAAGAGAACTCTTATGTTATTTGTGGATTATCATCTAACTTAAGAACCAAGCTACCTTAAGAATTATGCAGGTTATTGTAGCGACCCTTCATTGAAATTCGATTTTTAAATCTTAAGTCGTTCGAATGAGATCGCTAAAAAGGAGTAGTAGGGTTCTTTTTATTTCTTTTGATAAAATATTTGGAAAATGAGAAATTATTTTAAAAACTGTGTTTTTGGAAAATGATAAAACATGGAGTCGCCACCGGCCACTGAGGTAGGCCAGACACCATAAAAACTAGAGATTCGTTTGAAAGCAGTTTGGGAGTCGGTTATGGATGGGGAAGGTTTTGGCACCCCCATACCGCTCAAAAATTGGTACCAAAAGAAAAACATAATTACCGCTTTGTTAATATTAAATTTTCTGAATTAAAGTGATGATTAAATTGAAATCTGGTTATACGTGTGAGTAAATTTTAAGGGCCTCATTATTCGAAAGTAAACAACAAAACCACCATTACTACGTTGATATTGGCCGCGTTTACTTCCGAATAAAAAAGCACCACATTAGCAAATTATATCCTGGATGCAACATTATAACATGACAAATATAAAGGCATAAAATAAATACATAAAGTAAACATACAAAATAATGGAACCAAACATCGAATATTAAAACATCATATCATATGAAAATTATACTATATACATATAATATGATACTATATATATCTATAAGTACAATCATATGTGTAAGTATACAAAAAGCTAGGCTTTGACAGTGGCCATATTATATATATTTTCTAGCTATACAATATAATTTACGTAAACACGTGATATTTATATAAAATATATATTATACACGAAACATATAAAATGCCTATATACATATTAAAACTATGTATTATATACCGTATAAGAACTATATATATTATCCTATCACGTACAAAAAAAACAATTATAACGTATATACATATATCATATATTATGTAAAAAAACCTTATATACTATACCATGTAATATATATATCAAACCAAAATATTCACATATCCACATTACAATAGAACAAGAAATTCTAAATGACAGCAAACATGGCTAGAAATTAAATATGCATTACAAATAGGCAAACAAGAATTTCATTACTGGATTTGGGACCAATTTAAACAAATTCTAAAAGTTATGGGACTAGAAACGAGATTAAACTATTCAAAAAAATATTAATCTTGAAAAAGGACGAAATTGAAGCGTTTTGGGAACTGGAAGGACTAAAGAGGTTGTTTCAAAATGCGGAAGGGCCAAAAATGGGTATTTTAAAACGCGGAAGGGCCTTAAGAGAATAAAACCATTTGAAAAAGGCTTTCGAGATGAAATTTGGGACGGAATTGAAAAGCTTTTAGAAAAACCGAGGGCCTAGGATGAGATTTTAAAAGGCGGAAGCCCTTAAAATGATTAATTTGGCCGGGGCGTAATGGTTTATTGTGTGAAAATACCATTTTAAAAAAAGGGCTGAGTATAAGAAACATTTTTCGGGGAAAAGAAAAGGCTTAAGTCATTTTTATAAAAAAACTCCCCACCCATTTTTGGAAAAACTCCCCAGACGGGATGAACGCCACCGCGCTTTCATCCCAAACCCAGAAACTGGCAACAACTCACCGTAGACTCCACCACCGGCCTCTGTATACTGACGCCAGGACACCAAAAGACGCTATCAAACGACTCTCTTATTCCTCATAAAGCCAAAAACGGCCTCAAAATTCCACAAAAGCCCTTCCCTCGCCTAGATCTAGGAAAACAGAAGATAAAACAACCCCAAAAAACAACCTTTCTGCTTTCGGATCACTTTCTGGAGCCTGAAGGCTGTGGGCTTGTCACCGACAGAAGGCTCAAACTGCTGAACCGACCTAAAACCCAAGGTAAAACCCTAACCTAGACATAGCTTCTTTTGTTTATGTATGTTATGCATGCACTGGAAAACAAGAATGATACCTCAAGGGGCTCTGTGTTGTATTGATTTCTCCCAAAAGTTCCCCGTTAGGGTTTACAAAGTGTTGACTCGGTATATATAACTGGTGTTACAATGATGAAAAAGTAAAAGGTTGTTATCTGAGGCACTGTTCTTTATGAACTTTGTTTATCTGTAATTTTTTGACATTTATTTTGTTTATATTTTTATTTCGGCACGCGCACCGGTCGTGGAAGAGGGAACGAGGGCTAAAGTGGTGGCGTGGACAGATGTAGAGGCAGGCAATGTCGCTCAGCTCAATGGTGCATAGGGTGGTACGGCACGGTGCTGTTCGTGGCAGATGGACAGTCATGAGAGGCCAAGGGGTCTAAGGCGCGAGCCTCACGTGCACATGGTGCCAGTTGGATGGTCGCGCGTGGGCACGCGAGGAATCTGGAAGGTTCCTTGGCTTCATTCCTGGCCGTTAGATCAAGGGCCAGATCTAACGGCCCTGGAGCGGCTGCACAACAAAACAAAATGATAGGGTTATTAGGCTTTAGGGTTTAGTTTAGAACTGGGCCTTAGTGGGCCGATTGATATGTATTTATTTTCATCTTTTTGGATTTTATTTCTAGATATAATAACATTATAATAATGATAATAAATAACAATAATAATAATACTAGTATATAACATATAAGCCGAAGCAACAATAGTGTGAAAAGATAAATAATATTAGTAGCTAATAATATTTTTGTATTTTTCAAGCAATAGGTACCGTAAATATGGCACTAATAGTATTTCTTTTGGGTTTTTAGTCATAATAAATGATATATAAAAGGTATTAGAAGCCCAATTTCCATTATCCAAAAATAATAACAAAAAAATAAAAGTGGGTTAACACCCCAGATAAAATTGATGATTACAACTGTATCTCTTTTCTTATCCTTGTATAACAAGAATAAAGCAAAGACCATAAGCACTAATTTTATTCGACTTCTCTGTCTGAAGATTCCGAGCTACGAGTTTGTTCTATATAGAACTGTTCACTCTTCTTCTTCCTGGAATTTTTTCCATGAGATTCCTGAAAAATGATGTCCCAATTTCTGGCCGCCTAACACTGACTGATATCTCACTTAGAGACTACTGAAATGCCTTCGATCTTCATCGCCTTGGCATGGGGTGGTACCTCGCCTTAAGGATCCCGTCCGATGGTGTCTCGATTTCTGGTCACCTTGACACTGACTCATATCTCGCTTAGAGACTGCTGGAACGCCATCGATCCTCATCGCTTTAGCATGTGGTGGTACCTCACCTTGAGGATCCCGTCTGATGATGTCCAGATTTCTGGTCGCCTTGACATTGAATGATATCCCGCTTAGGGACTACTGGAATGCCCTCGATCTTTATCATCTTAGCATGGGGTGGTACCTCGTCTTGAGGATCCTAACTAATTATGTCCAAATTTCTGGTCGCTTTGACATCAGATGATATCCCGCTTAGAGACTACTAGAATGCACTCGATCTTCATCGTCTTGGCCTGGGGTGGTACCTCGCCTTGAGGATCCCGACTAATGATGTTCAGATTTCTGGTCGCTTTGACACCAAATAATATCCCCCTTAGAGATTACTGGTATTCCCTTGATCTTCATCGCCTTGGCACAAGATGTTCATCGCTTCCAAGCAGTTAAAAGTTACCGACTCTTCGTTGATATCTTTTTCTTTTATGGAACATAGGATCCGCTTTATGTTGCTTTTTCAAGCACCTGAAAAAAAGCAAAAACAATGATTGGATGATGCTAATTAGCATGCTCCTACCTTAAAGATGCCTAACAATTCATGTGCATGATAAAATTGAATTAACGCTCGGGTGCCTTCTTCCTTGGCTTCTTGTTTCGTCTTTCTTTTGCTTGACCCTTCTTCTTTGCTTATTGGTTGTCTCTTCTTGTGTCAGTACTCAACCCCCATTCGACCCTCGTATTCTCCAAAACTTTGTTCTAAAGTGCCCCTCAGTTTTTGCTTTAGAGTCTTTTTCCAAAGCGCCCTTTTGGGTTTTCACCTTGAATTTTTTATTATTTTTTCTTCTTTTTCTTTTCTTTTTTTTCCTTTTTAGCGCCCTTTCGAGTTTTCGCCTCTGGCTCTTCAGCTTTGAACTTCGACATGGAAGGCAATATCTTTCTTTTCCCGATAAATTCTGTCAACTTTGTATTCAATGTCCCTAGCCTTGACTTGGGCGTACTCCTTTTTCTGTGTTGGAACAATCTGCACTTAACGGGTTAAATCATAGTAATGCCAAGAAATCCTTTGTTTTCATTAATCTATGTCAATCTATTTATGGGATGCTCATGAAATACACACTTTTATTAGTATAAGAGGTGGAATAATTTGAAAGTCATGGAAAACATGAGAAAATGGAAAATATATAGGTAGTATAGGGTGCAACACCTCTGAGCATCGATTGTATGAATGATGCAAGAGCCCATTGACCTTGGTAGACCTCTCACTCGCCTTCCTCGACTGAAATTTTTGATATCCGAAAGGACTTACATCATACCTCGAAGTATTGAACTCGAACTAGAACAAAGTTTATCAATCAGATGTCGAACCTCAAAACTTATATGAACCATCCTTTTTGGATTTTCAGTTCAGATTCTCCTTTGGTTTCAAGACACAGTTTTCGAGTTTCCATCTTGTACCCTCCTCTTTTTAAGCGTAGTACTTCTTGACGGAGTCCAAATTTATAGGGTTGCTCAATTCTTTCTCGTCCATCTCTGCTAAAATCAATGCTCCTCCCGAGAAGGCTTTTTAACAACATAAGGCCCTTCCCAATTAGGCATCAATTTCCCCCGAAAGTCTTTTTGAATTGGCAAGATCTTCTTAAGTACTAGATCCCCCTCTTAAAACTCTCTCGGGTGAACCTTCTTGTTGTAAGCACGCATCAGCCTCTTCTGATACATTTGGCCATGACAGATGGCCTTAAATATTTTCTCCTCAATGAGGTTCAACTGATCAATCCTGGCTTGCATCCATTTAGCATCATCCAACTTCATCTCATTCAAAATTTTGAGTGATGAATCTATGTTTTGGATGTTTTCTAGGGAGCATGCCTATAGACTTTGTGAATAATAGTCCTAGACCTGTTAGGATTGCTTAAAATGCTGGTATGTTGTTGTCAAACATGATTTTGGTGTTTTATGTTGTTAGGTGATGTATGAAGGTGTTTGGAATGAGTCAAAGTGTCATATGTTGGACCTAGAGGTCATTACAGGCCTCTGCGTACTGGTACGGGTACAAGGATCGGTACGCGGGGTCTGGAAATGCTCATTTCATCAAAATATAATAGAGGGTATCGATACGACTAGCCAATGTATCGGTACGCCTTGAAGAATTTTTGTACTGGTGTTGGTACACGGGCTCCTGTACCAGTATGCCTTCTAGCTGCTGGAATCTAATTTTTAAATTGGAACCATAAGGGATCGGTACGGGGAAAGAACCGTATCGGTATGGGCTTGCCTGCAATACCGTACCAATACATAGCTTAGCATATCAGTACGCAGAGCCATTAAGTTGGTTGAAACGTATCGATACGGGTGTAGCTCATATTAGTACGCAGTGTATAATTTTATGCTTTGTCTGTTGAAGATTGAAAATGATGCAGTTTGGTCCCTTAATGTTATGTATGAAATTAATTGGGCTTGGATGATTGTTTTGAGCTGGATTTTAACATGTGGGCATGAAATGGGACTGATAAAGATTGGGTAATTGTAACCCCCTCGACCTGGCCTAGTCACCAGACCGAACCGAACGAGCTACATTAGGTTTACCGAAGTAAACCGGGATGATGAAAC
The DNA here is from genome assembly GCA_019671005.1 of Hibiscus mutabilis. NCBI lineage: Eukaryota > Viridiplantae > Streptophyta > Magnoliopsida > Malvales > Malvaceae > Hibiscus > Hibiscus mutabilis. Next base: position 13,609,727 of record CM033754.1, read on the forward strand.
CTAAAATGCGTCCATTTTTTTCTTTTATCTTGTCTAGATGCATTATTACTTTCCTACATGTACATACTGTTCACAGGTGAGAGCTCAAATCAATCAGGCATCGAATCAATATCCAATTGGACATAAGCACCAATTAGGGTCTAAACTGCAATTTCAGCAATATACAAGGATTTTACCCAATTCTAAGTTACCAACCTTTAACTAAATATATTTCATGCTTACATGTCAGAAATAAGCTCAAAACGATCATCCATACTCATCTAATTGCATCCATAACATTTAGGGACCAATATGTAAGAAATCAGAACTTCAGAATATTCCATATAACCAACATAACTACTACCCGTATCGGTACGGATACTCGCGTTTCGGTACGGCTTCATAACCTTGAATACCCCACATTCCAGTAGCCAAACCCTTCAATGAAATACTGTACTGTATCAAAACAAGTATCACCGTATCAAAACGATGGCTTAAATTCCCTTACTCAGTACCGAAACAGTTGCCTGCGTACCGGTACGCTAAGCCTGAAATGGCCTACTCGTACCGAAACAGGGACACCCATACTGGTACACCTGGACCTGTAATGTCCATTTTCAGTTGGTTAAACATACTTTCAGCCAAACTGAGCCAACCTAACATGCTTCTAACGTACATCCAACATACTCAGGGTTCAAACCACATCAAAGCATCACAGATTCAACATCGATTCATGGCATCTTGCATCAAATGTAAAAATATAGGCATGCTTCCTAGATAACCATTCAAGCAAAACACCAAACTTCAGACTATCACCAACAATAAACCATAAAGGCCATTTACAACTCAAGAGCAACCAAACAAACTTGCTCAAACAGGGAGTTCAACAAAACATCTCCCAAAAAACAACGGAAACCCCCATTGCCCTTATTACTTATAGTCTAGTTCAAACATACTTTGGTAACCAAGTCTTGTATCAATCCCTTGCTTCTTGCTGCCTTCCAAGCTTTTAATTCTATGCATTAATGGACAAAGAGAGCGTAAGCACACTAGGCTTAGTGAGGAGTGCTCAAAAACAAAACACCATCAATGCATTTAAATCCATTTCTCAACAATACCTTGAAATCTCATTTCAATCATTCTTAAACCATCATTTAAACATTACCATTGAAACATCATGCCTTGAAAACCATGCACTTTTCATCTTTAAAAACTAGCATATTAAACCATATGCAATATGAATCATTTACAATAGCAAATTCCATTGCTATACCTAAATTTAAGCATTCCCATGCATAACAACCATATGCAAAGCTTAAAGAGTAAACATACAACATGTATCATTAACCAACAACAAGTTCCATTGCTAAGCCTCAATTTAAGCCTTCCCATGCATAACAACCATATGCAAAGCTTAAAGAGTAAACATGGATAAATCACATTATACAACATAAACTTTCCAATGATACATCAACAATTATATTGGCTCACAAGTGATCATTAACCAAGTTCATTTACCAAAAGAGTTCATCAGATACACGGATTCATAATTGTTTACCCAACACTTCATACATTCTCACTGGCAACACAAGGTTCACACACAGGATTTTTTGGTACACATAAACCCCTTCACCGTTGTGACACCCATGGTGGAGTATTCGGTACACCACATAAACCCCTCAACACCACTCACCGGTAGATGTATAACCCACTAACGGGAGTTTATGGTACCATATAACCCCTCGACCGTTAGGGTACTTGGATGGAGTATTCGGTACACTGTATAAAACCCCTCAACATCCAAGGTGTTTTATTATAGTGCACTATCAATCCTATGGCCGACCAACTATATCCGATAACAATTTTAAAACCACATCACTTGCCAATATAATTAACCATTTAACATTTACCTCACCGTTTTTAGCAAACATTAACCAACCATTTATGCAAAGCAACAACCATACTTTAAACCACAAGTATAAACCATATACTTACAAGGATCACGTACCATGTGCATCCTTCAGCATTTCATGCTTAAAAATGGTATATCAAATACTTTAAATCATGCTTAAATAGTAGGTAACATGTAAATCAAAATAATTGCATAAAACCATTTAACACTAGCACGACCGAGAGAGAAAATCCACTTTTACTTACTTATGATTTTAAACCAGCGTATCAAGCTAAGTTTAAACTCCCATAAACCACCTCTAAAACATTCCAATGCTGGAATCCATGTTCTCACTCACCGATACACGAAACCTCGATTCGCTGACGCAAAAACAAGCGTCTGAAGCCACCAAAGCTTCACCGATCACCTACGGATCCATCTCCCATGTTTTAACCAAATTACAACAGAGGATTAATGCATCTCAATGCATTTATAACACTGCAACAATAGATCCTCATGGACTCTTATATTCACCTTACAATTACCCAACCACAACAACCGAAAACATCATCTAATCCTTTCTAAACACAACCCAGCCACAACCTATCAATCTAGCATCACATTAATCATCAATTAACACCCAAAAACAGAACCAAAACAACCTTACACCTCCATCAAACACATAGCCACCATAAGACCTGAAAAACATAAATCTAGCAACCTAAACAATTAGCGATTCAAGAGTTTCGAGATTCCATTGATAAAATCGACTTATCAACATCATTTAACATCAAAAATATGTTCAAAAGCAATCTATAACACTGGAAATCAGATTCAGTTCGAATCTTTCATCATTTCATCAATTTTACCCAAATAAATCTATATAAAAACACAAAATCAGATTATAAACCATAAATCAAGGATCAAATACTTGGGAATATCAATAAAGAACCATTTAACAGAGGAGATCACGGACCTTACCCATGTTAGTGATTTCTCCCTCAATTGGCTTGTTTAAAGCTAAGAAAACATAAGATTTCAATGAGATTTTGTAAAACAAAGTTAAAGAACAAGTTAGAATAAAAAATCTGAGTGAAAAGGATCTCTCACCTTTGTATTTTGATGAAATTCTGAGTGTTTGGCAGAAAAGAAGTTGAGAGAAAAGGTTTAGGAAAAAGTTATGTAAATTTTCTTTAAAAGCAAATAACTAACTTGGATATTTTAATCACTCTTAATCACCCTTTAAAACACATGTTTAAAATGATTTATTTGAAAGGAGAAACCACCAGCAAAAACTTGGTAATTTACCTCCTTAATGATTCTAAGAATTTGACCCTTTTCATTTTAGTCACTTTAAAACAGTTTTCAAAAATTGCATTTTGGTCACTAACCAAAATGTCACATTTCCATATTTCATTTTCCAAAATTGATTCCACCAAAAATCAATATATATTAAAAGATGTTTTTAACTATTTTTCCATATTTTAATCTTACCGAAAAATATACGGTCCCAAATCCGACTCAAATCTCTAACCCGATCCACCGGACCGTCTAATAGACCTCAAAACCGCTAGGCCTAAAACTGGGACATTACAGTAATCTTAATTGTGATAAAGACCCTATAATTTGTAAAAAATATGTTTTATTCCCTAATGTGCAATGTTGAGAAACGAACCCTGTTTCAAAATATATTTTCAATGTAACGTTTCCGCTGAAGCATGTTCACTCTAGGATAATGATTTGATGCATATAGACAAGATAAAAGGAAAAAATAGACCCAGTTTAGGCTATTATCTTGAGTTTGCTTTGGCAAGCCTAATTTGATCCTTTTAGTTCGGTTTCGTCTAAGCCGGGCTAAAGGGGATACATTTGGTGGTATATAGCCAGCCGTCAGGTTTACAAAAAATTGGGATGTTGTTGATGATTATTCAATGCAGTTAGCTATGCATGGTAACTATTTATATTTATGTTGTTTGAAATATGCCATGTTGGGGTATGTTTGGGGACACATTGCCTTATTACTACAATTATAAAAATGATTTTTGGTTTGAAATATAAGTCTTGGACCCTTGCATGAAGCTGGCCTAATTGTTTTATGATAAGGAACCAGTGGAGATCCTTGACTCTAGTAGTAAAGTTTTTCGTGGCAAGACTATTGATCTTGTTAAGGTGTTGTGGCGACATTGCGGTATTGAGGAGGCCACGTGGTAGAGTATGTCAGACATGGTTGATCAGTTTCCGCATCTATTCCCATCAGGTAAATTTTGAGGACAAAATTTCTTAAGGAGGAGAGTAGTAACGCCCCGGTTTTGGGCCTAGGAGTTTTCTAAGTGGTTTAGACGGTCCATTGGATCAGATTAATGGATTCGAGTCAGTTTTGAGATTTAATTTGAAACAAATATTTTTGGGTGAGATAAAAATATGGAAAGATAGCCTAAAATCATTATTTAATATGGAAATGATTTTGGTAAAATCAATTTTACAAAAATGGATCTCAAAATTGGACATTTTGGTTAGTGATCAAAATTTAAAGTTTTAAAACTGTTTTTAGTGACTGTTTTGTAAAAGGGTCAAAACTTAGAATCTTTAAGGAGCTATTTGGCCAAAGTATAATATCAGACTTTTATCTTAAAATTGGATATTTTAAAAAGGTTTTAAAATAGATAAAAAGGTTTGGGGAGATTAATTACATAATTAGATTTTAAAGAAATCTCACGTAACTAACTTTTCATCAAAAGCTTTTCTCTCAAATTCTCTCTAGCCAAACACTCTTTTCTACTTCAATTTTCTCATGTAAACACTTGGTTTTAATCTTCTTTTGTTATCAAATGGATCTTTAATGTTTTCCTAACAAAACCTATTTGATTTGATCTTGTTTTCTCAAGAAAAGATATCCAATTAAGAGGAAAGCCAAATTTAGAGGTGAGCTTTGCTCTTCTCCTCTAATATAAGGTTCTTTACTGAAATTCCCAAGTTATTGATCCTTTACATATGTTTTCTAACTTGGTTTGATGATTTAATTATGGAAAGTTGGTTAAATTGATTGATTTTCAAGTAGACTCTATTTTGTTGAGTTCTTGATTGATTTTAATCATGATTTTGATGTTTATTAACTTTAATAAGAGGTCTTTAACATTGGAATCCCGAAACTATGTGAATCTCTAATTTTCTAGGTTGTTAGTTGTGAGTTCTTGAGGTGTTGTGGAGGTTTTATGAATGTTGGAGGTATAAGGATGTTGTTGTTGTGTTTTTAGATGTTACTTGATGTTAATTGATGGGTTAAAATGTTAGATTGTGGCTAAGTTGAGTTTGGAAGATGTGTGATGTTGATTTCGGTTGTTTTGGAGTGAAATTGAGTAGTGGATGTTGATGATTTATATTGTTGTGTTGTTGAATGCATTTTGATGCGTTGAATCCTCTGTTTTTGTGTGGATAAATTAGGGGAAGTTGATCCTCAAGCTTTGGAAGCGGGTTACCATATCGGCAAGCGAGGCTTTACATGTCGGCGACTGAGAACGTGTTTTACAGCTTTGCAAAGGTTTGAAAGTTGTAGGAGTTTAGATCAAGCTTGAAATTCTGGTCTAAGCTCGAAAGTATGTAAATGATGAATTCTCTCTCGAACTCAGTTTGGCATTGGTTTTATGCACTTGTTTTAAATGGTTTAATTACTCATTGTATATGCATGTTTTGAGCATGGTTTAATGCTGGAAATTGATTACATAATGATGTTGATGTATTTGGAAGTAATGCATGTTTTGTTAATGTTTATGAACATTGGTTAATGCAAGGTTTATTGCATGGTTAAATAATTTTGATGATGCATATGGAAACAGTGAGTTGTTGTTAATAAAATAAATTATATTGGCAAGTGATGATATGAAAAGGTTTTGGAAATGTATCGGATATAGTTGGTCGGCCATAGGATTGATAGTGAACTATAAAAAGTCGCCTTGGATGTTGATGGGTTTTGATCCGTATTACCGAAAACTCCATCCAAGTACCCTAATAGTTGAGAGGTTTAAATTGTACCGAAGTCTCTCGTTAGTGGGTTATACATCTAGCCGATGAGTGGTGTTGAGGGGTTTATGGGTATCGAAAACTCCACCACGTGTATTACAACGGTGGATGGGATTATGTGTACCGAAAACTCACATTGGTGAACCTTGAGATACCGATAGATTTTAAGTTAATTGTTGAGGGAACACTTGTTGAATCCGTGATCTAATGTTATGTTTTGAAAAGTAGAATTTGGTTAATGATCACTTGTAAGCCAATATAATTGATATTGTATCATGAGATGGCTTAAATTGAGGGTAGTAAATGGGATTTTGCAGTTAATCCATGATACATGTTGCATATGGTTCGATATGATGTTTTGGATATGTTAAGTTCATGGTTTTGATAAGGCATGATGGGGAATTGATAATTGAAAAGTGGTTTGGAAAGTGTTTTCCAAAAGTAATGCTAAATGGTTTAAAATGCATTGATGGTGGTTGGTTTTTGAGCATTCCTCACTAAGCCTTGTGACACCCTTAACGTATACTCGTAGGCCGATTATACATTAAAGATGTTTAGAGACAAATTCAGAAAACTTAACTTGTAATTTTTTAAACTAGTTCAGTGGTTGGCCTTTTTTGAATTCTAACTTAAAACAATGTCAGGCAATCAAACCTAGTTCTGACCCTAAATTAGTTTGTAAAACTTAAAAGTCAATTTTTAAAATAAAAAATATAATTCAGAATGAAAACTATGTGTGTTGCCTAGACCCTTTCTTGATTTTGAATTTGTTACATGTTAAATGATAATCAAGGTACTTCTACTAGATCTATTTACTTTACCAATATCCTTAGTCCATAATTTCAAAGATAATACATCTATATTAAAATACATATAGGTTAAAACTTAGTTATACAGTACAATTCACTTTAAAAATATTTACATGCCCACTACTTTATCAAACTACGATAGGGATGTACATACTGTATCTTACTGTAGTAACTTGACTTCAAAAAAACAGCTCCTCCTCGCTAGTATAATTTGGAGAACCTACGTGTGAAAAAGAACACACGCTAAGTAACGACTTAGTGAGGTAATTAAACTTAATTTAAAACATACAATAATGCAGTACAGTATATTATATGGAAATGCAATACAGTTCCTGGAAAATGGCAAGTGATCCCAATACAGTTTATATCATATCATAAAACAAATATAAATAACATGTATTGATTTACAGTATAACCTTCCTTTAAAGATAGCCCAAAGTAAATAATATGAGATCAAGGTACTCGAGTCATATGAATAAGACACCTGAGTGTCTAACTTGAACTTCTTGTAAATGAGTACATACTCAAGGACGCTCGTTGCTCCTCATTTAAGCACCTCGTTAGTGCCATTAGCACTATGGGCTTAGATCCCCAGGGTGCACACCAAGGGCTTAGGTTCCCAAGGTGTATGTGACATCATCGTAGTCACAAAAACAAGCAATCATATCATAACTTGTGTGATGCAGCTGCTAAGAACTATACGGATATCCAACTATATCATGGACTCTCATAACATAATACTTGGGCATTTCAAATCATCAATAATCAAAGTGGGCTATTCATACCCTAACTTCCTTCATATATAAAATATATGTCACTTGCCCTTGCTATTTTTATGCATCAATATAAATCATATAAGTCGATATTAGGCAGTTCATACCCAATACCTAAAATCCAATTTATCTTAGATAAATCTTTATGCCATATCAATGTGTCACATATACCATTTAATATTTCATGCCATTTGCACAACTTTGATCAACATACTTTTCATTAATATCAAGATCGACTCATCGCAAGTCTTCCTTATATCATATATATATATAATAGGTAAAAATGCACTCACCTGTAGCGATGCAAAAGTAGCCTCACTAAGCTTACTCGGTAACCTTTTCTTTTCCTCTAATACTTGTGTCTCCCTCAATCTCCCTCAGAACTGTAGAAGACCAATCGAATACATATATTACCATTCTTTTGTTAGACTCAAATCTAAAATTGTCCCCCAATTTCCATGTGATTGCCGATTTGGTCCTAAGGTCCTTAGTGACCATTTTGGACATCAAACAATTGTTCATGCTCAAATTAGAACAATTCCATTACTACTTGTTCACTTTGGATTTTATCCTTTCAAGCTTCAAACATGACTAAAGTGACACTTTAGTCACTAAATTCACTTGAATTCATTCATTAACTAGCCAATCCAACATTTCTAAAATTCTACCAACTTTCCCTTTAATTTAAAGTTTTGACCGAATTGGTCCCTTACAAACAACTTCCATTTTCGAAATGGTCCTTCACCATTTCTTTTCTTGTCATTTCAATCCTTTACTTCCCAAATTCAATTCTAGTGCTAGAATAAATTTCACAATAATTCCCCTATTTTCAATTCTAGCCGAATTAGTCACTTGACATAACAAAGGGAATTTAATCATCCTAACATCAAAACAAGGCTTCTAGTTTCATAATTCATTCATTTTCATCATTGATTTAACTCCCTAACCAAATTCCCAAAACTTAGGGTTAGGGTTTATAACCTTGAACATAGAATTAGACTAGATTCAAGCTTATTTTTATGCCTACAACATCTTATTTATTCAAATCAAACTTCATATTCAACATGTATTCATAAATCTCGCAATCTTCTTCTTCAAAAAAATAAGCTATACTTAACCTTTTCACATAAAACTACCATCAAACTGAAGAGAATTAAGCATAGATCAATTTACCTTAATTTATTTTACTTGAATCTAGCCTTTAAACCTTCAATTTAGATTGAAAATGAAAATTTCTTCTTTATCTTCTTTCTTTCTTCTCCACAGCATAAGCAAGATAAAATGGGCAAAATTTTGTTTGATTTTTAACTTAATATTATCCTAATTAAACTTAATTTTGCCACTTGTCAAATTAAAATGAATATTAATCCAAAGTATTTTATCTATCTAGATATGATGTTCATAGGGAATCAACAAAAAATTATCGTGTTTCAATTTTTCATTGAATAGAATAAAAGAAAAATTGAATTTTTGATAGAGCACGCTATGTCATGTATCCACCAGAGCGCTATAATGGAAGAAAAGAAAGACATATATAAATAGAAATGCTATATCTGCACATGTTTAATAAATACAAGTCATTTTTTCGTATGCACTTCAATCATATTCTAAATATTCTACTAAAAAACTAAAAAGTGGGTAAAAACATCTCTCTTCTCTGCGAATCATTTTTTGAACAATGAAGTCCATGAAAAAATTAAGCGCTAGAAAAATCAACTCTCTCCCTATATATATTTTATGATTATTTTGTCTTTCATCTCAGCGAACATATCAAATCAGGAAATCTTTTCATTTTTATGGTATTGAATCGGATTGGAGTATGTAATATCATAACAATGGTAGAAATTGAATTATTATTTTCTTTTATATTCTAGACAAAACTCCATACGGCTAAATGGCATTTATCAATTCTTTTCTGTATCTGTTTGTTATAGTTATAAATATAAATTCAAATTTGAGTATAATTTTTCTTATTCCGTTAATACGCATTTCATATTTCACACATTCCATATATATTATATGGAGTTAGATAAAATTTATATGGAGTTAGATAAAATTTCATGTGATTCAGTAAACAGAATAGAAATTCAATTCCAGCATTATTAGATTGATTCGTATGATTCGATGAAGAATGAGAAAAGAATGAGATTTTTTGATAAGCGGGAAATTCAAAATGCTCGGAGATGAAAATGGGGAAATGTCTACAATACCTGGGTTGAATCATATACAATTTGAAGGATTTTGTGGGTTCATAGATCGGGGCTTAACATAAGAACTTTATAAGTTTCCAAAAATTGAAGATACAGATCAAGAAATTGAATTTCAATTATTTGTGGAAACATATCAATTGGTGGAACCGTTGATAAAAGAAAGGGATGATGTATATTAATCACTCACATATTCCTCTGAATTATATGTATACGCAGGATTAATTTGGAAAACCAGTAAGGATATGAAAGAACAAACAATTTTTTATTGAAACATTCCTTTAATGAACTCCCTCGAAACTTCTATAGTAAAAATATACAGAATTGTTATCAATCAAATATTGGAAAGCCCCGATATCTATTATCGATCAGAATTGGATCATAACAGAATTTCGGTCTATACTAGTACCATAATATCAGATTGAGGGAGGTTAGAATTAGAGATTGATAGAAAAGCAAGGATATGGGCTCGTGTAAGTAGGAAATAGAAAATATCTATTCTAGTTCTATCATCAGCTATGGGTTTGAATCTAAGAGAAATTCTAGAGAATGTTTGAATCTAAGGATATGGGCTCGTGTAAGTAGGAAACAGAAAATATATATTCTTGTCTTTCCTAACCGATAAGGACAAAAATTGGGTCAAAAGAAATTACAAAAGAAATTCTTTCAGCAAAGATGTGAATTAGGAAGGATTGGTCGATGAAATATGAACCAGAGATTGAATCTTAATATACCTCAGAACAATACAGTTTTGTTACCGCGAGATATATTGGCAGCCACAGATCATTTGATTGGAATGAAATTTAGAATGGGTACACTTGACGATATGAATTATTTGAAAAATAAGCGTATTCGTTCTATAGCGGATCTCTTACAAGACCAATTTGGATTGGCTATGGTTCATTTAGAAAATATAGTTAGAGGAACTATATGAGGAGCAATTAGGCATAAATTGATACCGACTCCTCAAAATTTGGTAACTTCGACTCCATTAACAACCACTTATGAATCCTTTTTCGGATTACACCCATTGTCTCAAGTTTTGGATTGAACAAATCCATTGACACAAATAGTTCATGGGAGAAAATTGAGTTATTTGGGCCCCGAAGGCTTGACTGGGAGAACTGCTAATTTTCGGATACGAGATATCCATCCTATTCACTATGGACGCATTTGCCCAATTGACACGTCTGAAGGGATCAATGTTGGACTTATTGGATCCTTACGAATTCATGCCAGGATTGGTCATTGGGGGTCTCTAGAAAGTCCATTTTATAAAATCTTTAAGAGATCAAAAACAGCACAAATGCTTTATTTATCCCCAAGTCGAGACGAATATTATATGGTAGCGGCTGGAAATTCTTTGGCCTTGAATCGGGGTATTCAGGAAGAATAGGTTGTTCCGGCTCAATACCGCCAAGAATTCCTGACTATTGCATGGGAACAAGTTCATCTTCAAAGTATTTTTCCTTTTCAATATTTTCCTATTGGAGCTTCCCTCATTCCTTTTATTGAGCATAATGATACGAATGGGCTTTAATGAGTTCTAATATGCAACTCCAAGTAGTTTCACTTTCTCGTTCTAAGAAGTGCATTGTTGGAACTGGGTTGGAACGCCAAGTGGCTCTAGATTCTAGAGTTACCGCTATAGCCGATCACGAGCGAAAGATTATTTCTACCGATACTAACAAGATTATTTTATCAGGTAATGGGGATGCTCTGGGCATTCCATTAGTTAAGTATCAACGTTCCAACAAAAATACTTGTATGCATCAAACTGCCCGGGCTCAGCGGGGTAAATGCATTAGAAAGGGACAAATTTTAGTGGATAGTGCCGCTACGGTTGGTGGCGAACTCGCTTTGGGCAAAAACATATTAGTAGCTTATATGCCATGAGAAGATTACAATTTTGAGGATGCGGTACTCATTAGGGAGCGTCTAGTATATGAAGATATTTATTCTTCTTTTCACATACAAAAACATGAAATTCAGACTCATGTGGCAAGCCAAGGTCTTGAAAGAATCACTAACGAAATACCGCACCTAGAAACTCATTTACTCCACAATTTAGACAAAAATGGAATTGTGATACTGGATCTTGGGTGGAGATGGGCGATATTTTAGTAGGTAAATTAACGCCTCAGGTGGGGAAAGAATCATCGTATGCTCTAGAAGATAGATTACTACGGGCCATACTTGGGATTCAGGTATCCATTTCGAAGGAAACTTGTCTAAAATTACCTATAGGTGGGAGGGGTCGAGTCATCGATGTATACAGAAAAAGGGGTTCTAGTTATAATTCAAAAATGATTCGTGTATATATTTCACAGAAATGCAAAATCAAAGTAGGCGATTAAGTAGCCGGAAGACATGGAAATAAAAGGATCATTTCAAAATTTTTACCTAGACATGATATGCCTTATTTGCAAGACGGAAGGCCTATTGATATGGTCTTCAACCCATTAGGAGTACCTTGACGAATGAATGTAGGACAAATATTTCAATGCTCGCTTGGGTTAGCAGGGAGTCTACTAGATAGACATTATCGAATAGCACCATTTGATAAGAGATATGAACAAGAAGCTTCGAGAAAACTAGTGTTTTCCGAATTATATGAAGTCGGTAAGTAAATAACAAATCCATGGGTATTTGAGCCCGAATATCCAAGAAAAAGCATAATATTTGATGGAACGGGGGACCCTTTTGAACAACCTGTTATAATAGGAAAACCTTATATCTTGAAATTAATTCATCAAGTTGATGATAAAATACATGGGCGTTCCAGTGGACATTATGCACTTGTTACACAACAACCACTTAGAGGAAGGTCTAAGCAAAGGGGACAGCGGGTAGGAGAAATGGAGGTTTGGGCTCTAGAGGGATTTGGTGTTGCTCAGGTTTTACAAGAAATGATTACTTATAAATATGATCATATTAGATCTGGCCAAGAAGTACTTGGTACTACGATCATTGGAGGAACAATACCTAAACCTAAAGATGCTCTAGAATCTTTTTGATTGCTCGTCCGAGAATTACGATCTTTGGCTCTGGAACTTAATCATTTCCTTGTATTTGAGAAGAACTTCCAGATTAATAGGAAGGAAGCTTAATCGAAATGAATCAGAATTTTTCTTCTATGATCGACTGATATAAACATCAACAAGTCCAAAGTGGATCAGTTTCTCCCCAACAAATAAGCGCTTGGGCCAAGAAAATCCTACCTAATGGTGAAACCGTTGGAGGAGGTGACAAAACCCTATACTTTTCATTACAAAACCAATAAACCGAAAAGGGATGGATTATTTTGTGAAAGAATTTTTGGACCTATAAAAAGTGGAATTTTTGCTTGTGGAAATTATCAAGTAATTGGAAATGAAAATAAGGGCCCTAAATTTTGTGAACAATACGGAGTTGAATTTGTTGATTCTTGGATACGAAGATATCAAATGGGATACATAAAGTTAGCATGTTCAGTAACTCATGTATGGTATTTGAAACGTCTTCCTAGCTATATCACGAATCTTTTAGATAAACCTCTTAAAGAATTAGAAGGTCTAGTATAATGCGATGTGTGATTTGATCAAAATTCTTATTTTACAGATTAGGAATGAGAAACTGCCATCCCATTCAATCGAATTGGGATGCCCTGGATCTGACATGACATATTTCTTGGGAAGAGTAACATGAAGCTTGGAATTATGGGTGTATTCAATACTCCCAAATAAAAAGGGAATTGGTTTATGGTCGAGTTAGTAAAAATAAATAACTAGGAATTTTGAGTTGTACCTCATGAAAAAAAAGACTTATTTCTTTTGCGAAATTAACCATTCTTATTTCTTTTAGTTCTTTTAGAAAGAAATGAAATTATGTTCAAGTAAACAAATATGTCATGGTTGCAGGAGTCTATACATCTCATATAGGCTTAGGCTTTAAGTTAAGGGCATCGTGGTATAACCGTTGAGGTAACGCAAGACCTAAGAGATCAAATGGAAGGGTATATAGACAAGTAAATTCCTTATGGCACTCCTTTAATTGAAGAGGATTCATCATTCGAGGGGAAGTAGACTACTCAAGAATTTCATATTTCATTTATGTACTACTTTTGAATTGAATAAAGAATTAAGAAAATCAAAATAAAAAAAAGAATAATGAATCAATGAAATGTTTCTTGGGAACTTGAGTAAAGAGTAGACCTTTTTTTGGGAGGGGGATTCTAGAATTTGAAAGCGAGAACTCCTTTCTTTATCTTTATTTGGAGTAACTACTTGAGCCGGAAGAGAGAAAACTCTCATGTTCAATTTTGAAGGGGGATCCTGTAGGCCCTATCCTAATTTTTCTTTTACTAGCCCAATCGCTAAAAAACCTATTTTCTTATGATTACGAGGTTCATTCGACTATGAAATTCAATCCTGGAAATACGGTATCCCATTTTTTACTACCCAGGGTTTCGATACATTTTGAAATCGAGAAATTTCTACTAGAGCAGGTGCTATTCGAGAATAATTAGCCAACCTAGATTTGTGAATTCTTATCGATTATTCAGTGGTAAAATGGAAAGAATTAGGAGAAGAATGCCTCACGGGTAATGAATGGGACGATCAAAAAATTGGAAGAAGAAAGGATTTTTTTGGTTAGACGCATGAAATTGGCTAAGCATTTTATTCGAACAAATATAGAACCATAATGGATGGTTTTATGTCTATTACCGGTTCTTCCTCCCGAGTTGAGATCGGTCATTCAGATAGATGGGGGTAAACTAATGAGTTCAGATATTAATGAACTCTATAGAAGAGTTATCTATCAAAATAATACTCTTACGAATCTATTAACAAAAAGTAGATCTACGCTAGGAGAATTAGTAATGTGTCAGGAAAAATTGGTAGAAGAAGTGTGGATACACTTCTTGATAATGGAATCCGCAGGCAACCAATGAGGGACGGTCATAATAAGGTTTACAAGTCGTTTTCAGATGTAATTCAAGGCAAAGAGGGAAGATTTTGCGAGACTTTGCTTGGCAAACGAGTCGATTATTCGGGACGTTCTGTCATTGTTGTTGGCCCCTCACTTTCATTACATCGCTGTGGATTGCCTCGCGAAATAGCAATAAAGCTTTTCCAGACATTTGTAATTTGCGATCTAATTAGACAACATCTTGCTCCAAATATAAGAGTTGCTAAGTGTAAAATTCTGGAAAAAGGGTCGATTATATGGGAAATACTGTAAGAAGTTATGCGGGGACATCCTATATTGCTGAATAGAGCCCCTACTTTGCATAGATTAGGTATACAGGCATTCCAACCTATTTTAGTGGAAGGACGTGCTATTTGTTTACATCCATTACTTTGTAAGGGATTCAATGCAGACTTTGATGGGGATCAAATGGTTGTTCATGTACGTTTATCTTTAGAGGTGCAAGCGGATGCTCGTTTACTTATGTTTTCTCATATGAATCTCTTGTCTCGAGCAATTGGGGATCCCATTTCTACACTGAATCAAGATATGCTTATTGGGCTCTATGTATTAATGAGCGGGAATCGTTGAGGTATTTGTGTGAATAGGTATAATCCATGGAATCGAAAAAAACTATCAAAATGAAAGAATTGACAGTAATAACTATAAGTATACAAGGGAGCCTTTTTTTGTAATTCCTATGATGCAATTGGAGCTTATAGGCAAAAAAGAATCAATTTAGATAGTCCTTTGTGGCTCCGGTGGCGACTAGATCAATGCGTTATTGCTTTAAGAGAAGCTCCCATCGAAGTTCACTATGAATCTTTGGGTACCTATCATGAGATTTATGGACATTATCTAATAGTAAGAAGTTTAAAAAAATCTTTATATATACATTCGAACCACTTTTGGTCATATTTCTCTTTATTGAGAAATCGAAAAAGCTATACAAGGTTTTTTTCGGGCCTAATCATACGATAGCCAATCATATGGTATCTAAGCTAAAAAATTCTATGACACCTGTATGAATTCGGGTCTCTCCGGTTCAACTAGGAACCTAGTTCCTGACCTGACTTTCTATGAAAATCAAGATCGAGAAAAGAAAGTTTTCCAATCATTGACTCAAACCCATTGGCGAAGTCCACTCGGCGGAATAAGGGGGTACTTATGGCAGAACGAGCCAATATGGTATTTCACAATAAAGTGATAGATGGAACTGCCATTAAACGACTTATTAGCATATTAATAGATCACATCGGAATGGCATATACATCCCATATCCTGGATCAAGAAAAAACTCTAGGTTTCCAGCAAGCCACTGCTACATCCATTTCATTAGGAATTGATGATCTTTTAACGATACCTTCTAAGGGATGGCTAGTCCAAGATGCTGAACAACAAAGTTTGATTTTGGAAAAGCACCATCATTTTGGGAATGTACACGGGGTACAAAAATTACGCCAATCTATTGAGATATGGTATGCTACAAGTGAATATTTGCGACAAGAAATGAATCCTAATTTTAGGATGATTGACCCAATTAACCCAGTCCATATAATGTCTTTTTCAGGAGCTAAAGGAAATGCATCTCAAGTGAACCAATTAGTAGGTATGAGAGGATTAATGTCGGATCCACAAGGAAAAATGATCGATTTACTCATTCAAAGCAATTTACGCAGAGGACTGTCTTTAACGGAATATATCATTTCTTGCTACGGAGCCCGAAAAAGGGTTGTGGATACCGCTATACGAACATCGGATGCTGGATATCTTACGCGCAGACTTGTTGAAGTAGTTCAACACATTGTTGTACGTATAACAGATTGTGGAACCACCCGAGGGATTTCCATGAGTCCTCAAAAGAGGACGCTTCCGGAAAGAATTTTTTCCAAACATTATTTGGTCGTGTATTAGCGGATGATATATATATGGGTACGCGGTGCATTGCTATTCAAAATCAAGATATTGGGCTTGGGCTTGTCGATCAATTCAGAGCCTTTCGAGCACAACCAATATCTATTCGAACTCCCTTTACTTGTACGATTACATCTTGGATTTGTCGATTATGTTATGGTTGGAGCCCCACTCATAGTGACCTGGTTGAATTGGGGTAAGCTGTAGGTATTATTGCGGGGAAATCCATTGGAGAACCGTGAACTCAACTAATATTAAGAACTTTTCATACTGACAGAGTATTTAAAAGGGGTACTGCAGAACATGTACGAGCCCCTTTTAATGGAAAAATAAAATTCAATGAGGATTTGGTTCATCCTACATGCACACGTCACGGGCATCCTACTTTTTATGTTATATGGACGTGTATGTAATTATTGAGAGTGAAGATATTATACATAAGGTGACTATTCCACCAAAACGTTTTCTTTTAGTTTAAAACTATCAATATGTAGAATCCAAACAAGTGATTGCTGAGATTCACAAGGGAACATACACTTTAAACTTTAAAGAAAAGGGTTCGAAAACATATTTATTTTGACTCAGAGGGGGAAATGCACTGGAGTACCGATGTGTACCATTCACCCAAATTTAGATATAGTAATGTCCATCTCTTACCAAAAACAAGCCATTTGTGGATATTATTAGGGGTTCGTACAAATTCAGTGTAGTTCCTTTTTCACTCCACAAGGATCTAGATCAAATAAACATTCCTTATCTTTATACTGAACGAAGATATATTGCTAGTTTCTCAGTGAATAGTGATCAAGTGAGACACAACTTATTTAGTTCGGATTTTTCTGATAAAAAAGAAGATAGGATTTACGATTTTTTAGAATTTAATCAAATCGTAGGTACTGGGCATTGCGATTTCATATATTCTGCTATTCTCCATGAGAATGCTGATTTATTGGCAAAAAGATGAAGAAATGGATTTATTATTCCATTTCAATTGATTCAAGAGAAAGAGAAAGAACTAATGTTGCATTCACATTTAGGTATCTCGATGGAAATACCCATAAATGGTGTGCTCTATCAAAAATTCAATTTTTTTCTTTTAATATATTCAATGGAAAATTGAAACACAATAATTTCTTGTTGATTCCTTATGAACATCATATCTAGATAGATAAAATACCTCATTAGATAACTATAACTGTGTAACAACTTAAATTCATTTTAATCCAAAGTACTAATTTGCCCTTCAACTAAATTCATTTTTACAATTCTTCTTCAAAAATGCAACTCCATTAAATTTGAACCAATTTTGGTTATTTCATAACTGGCCATTCCCAAAGAAATCATAAAATTTTATTTTATGATTTTTGTATTCGATCCAATTACCCGATAATCACCTAATACAATTTTCCATTGATCGAACTATCGAATCTAATCCAAAAATCTCATATCTCTAAATTCCATAAATAAATAATATTGTCATAACAAATCTCCCAGATTTAAGGAGTCAAAATCTGAAACTTTGACTCGATCTAAAATACCGATATTTACCCAAAATCTTTATCAAATAAAATTTTTCCTTAAAATTCCTTTAACAAATATTCATATGAATTATTCCTAATTTTTCTAATTCATTTATCGATCAAAAACACGGATATGGGACCTTCCTAGAGGTCACCCATCCTACTGTTACTCTAGTCTGAGCACGCTTAACAATTTTATTCGATCCAAAATTGATACCTTCTACTGCATCTTAATTCCCAAATCCGATATCAAAATTCTTATTTTGATCAGATTCACCCTTATACCAAATAAAATCACTTACTTAATATTTTACACTTTAATCCCCAAAATTTTACTAAAGTGTCATTTTGGTCACTAGATCTTATTCTTTTCAGATTTGGATCAAACTTCATATGAACCCTTAAACTAACTTGAAAAAAAAATATTTTTGGGGTATTACAAGCCTTGTTTGCTTACGCTCTCTTTTTCCATCAATGTAGAGAATTAAAGGTCAAAGGTAGTGAGAAAGCAAGGACGAAATTCTAAAGACTTGTTTCCAAAGTATGGTTTGGAACGTTATATAGTAGTAATAAGGGCAACGTGTCAAATGTTGATTTGGGAGGGTTATTTGGTGAACTCCCTGTATGTACAAGTGTTGATTGTTGGTTTGGTTTTGTAAGTGGGTTAAAATGCTTGAGATGTGGATGGATTTATATTTTGGATGTTGACTAGGGAACATGTATATAGACTTTGTGATTGATTGTTCTAGACTTATTAGGCTTGCTTAAAATGATGGTATGTTGTGGTCAAGCATGGTTCTGATGTTATAAGTTGTTTAGATTTGTGTTGAGGTTGTTTAGAGTGAACCAAAGTGTCATATGTTGGACCTAGAGGTCATTACAAGCCTCTGTGTACCGGTACGGGTACCCAAGGATCAGTACGTGAGGTCTAAAAAGGCTCAAATCATCGAAATAAAGCATAGGGTATCGATACGCCTAGCCACCGTATTGATACGCCTTAAGGAAATATTGTACTGATTTCGGTACACGAGTTTTAGTATTATTTCGATCCATTTAATTTTAAAGAACCGTACTGATATGCGGAATATCGTATGGGTACACTAATTGCTCACTTAAATTCATAATTTTTGATAAATGTATGGGGGATATGTACGGGGGCAAGGTCGTATCAGTACGAGTGGGTTAAACACACGTATTGATACGGTTACATCTGTATCGATACGCATAGCTGTTATCTTAGTTAGACTATATCTGTATGGGCTTGCCTGTATCGATACGCTCTATTGATTTTGTGTATGCTAGTGTGCTGAAGTTTGGAAATCTTGCAATTTGGTCCCTGCTTGTTATGTATGCAATCAAATGAGTTTTTTGAGTTGGAATTTATCATATGAAAATGAAATTGGACTAATAAAGATCGGGTAACTTTATTGTGAAAAAGACCTTATAATTTGCAGAAATTATACTTTGGTCCTTAATGTGAATTGTTAATCAAGTGAACCCCATTTCGCAATCTGATTGCAATGTGACGATTTCGGTGAAGCATGTTCACTTAGGATAATAATAATATCATATAGACAAGATAAAAAGAAAAAAATGGGCTTGGTTTAGGCTATTAGTTTGGGTTTGCTTTGGCAAACCTAATGTGACACTTTTAGTCTAATTTCTGCTAGGCCAGGCTAAGGGGTTGCATTTGGTGGTATCATAGCCAGGTTTACGAAAAATTGGGATGTTGTTAATGTTTGTTTAATGTTGTTTGCTTTGCACGGTGATTGGTTATATGTACGGTGTTTGAAATATGCCATGTTGGGCTATTTTTTTGGACACATTGCCTTATTACTACAGTTATGAAATGATTTTGGTTTGAAATGGAAGTCTTGGATCTTTGCTTGAACTGGCCTGATTGTTTTAGTTTAGGTGTAATTATCATGCCTTATATACATTTTTATACGATGCCATCGAGGATAGAATTATGATCTAGCGAAAATGCTACTGTTAGAGGAGGTTAAGGAGTAGAGGGCGAGATTGTACATTCTGAAGGATTTTCGCCTCCTTCACCTAGTCTTTCTAAGAGAATAGAGAAAATGCCACATGTACCACCTGGTCCAGTGTTTGGTGATATGATGCCTTTTGTTCCGGCAATGACAGGAGCATTCTAGGTCGCAATGGCTAAAGTTCATGTACCTACACCGATATCCGTTGTTGCTGTTAATATGGGATTACCATTACAGCGTTTTCGCAGGCTTGGAAGAGTTGAGTTTAGAGGGTTGGCATCCGATGCATCTAAGGAGTGGTTTGCTAGTACATAGTGAATCTTGGTTCAGATAGGGTGCAACGATAACCGTAAGCT